>JALMGF010000141.1:1294604-2589208 GCA_023333645.1 Sceloporus occidentalis | reverse complement strand
GCGTAAGAGACAGTAGCAGTGTGTAAGAGACAGAAGCAAAGTGAAAGAGAGAGTAGCAGAGTGTAAGAGACAGTAGCAGAGTGTAAGAGACAGTAGCAGAGTGTAAGAGTGTAAGAGACAGTAACAGAGTGTAAGAGAGTGTAACAGCGTGTAAGAGAGTGTAACAGAGTGTAAGAGACAGTAAGAGAGTGTAACAGAGTGTAAGAGACAGTAACAGAGTGTAGGAGAGTGTAAGAGACAGTAACGGAGTGTAAGAGACAGTAACAGAGTGTAAGAGACAGCAGCAGAGTGTAAGAGAGTGTAACATAGTGTAAGAGAGTGTAAGAGACAGTAGCAGAGTGTAATAGACAGTAACAGAGTGTAATAGAGTGTAAGAGACAGTAGCAGAGTGTAATAGACTGTAACAGAGTGTAAGAGAGTGTAAGAGACAATAGCAGAGTGTAATAGACAGTAACAGAGTGTAAGAGAGTGTTATAGACAGTAGCAGAGTGCAAGAGACAATAGCAGAGTGTAAGAGACAGTAGCCGAGTGTAATAGACTGTAACAGAGTGTAACAGAGTGTAACAGAGTGTAAGAGACAGTAGCAGAGTGTAATAGACTGTAACAGAGTGTAAGAGAGTGTAAGAGACAATAGCAGAGTGTAATAGACAGTAACAGAGTGTAAGAGAGTGTTATAGACAGTAGCAGAGTGTAAGAGACAATAGCAGAGTGTAATAGACTGGAGCAGAGTGTAGCATAGTGTAAGACAGTGTAAGAGACTGTAGCAGAGTGTAATAGACAGTAACAGAGTGTAAGAGAGTGTTATAGACAGTAGCAGAGTGTAAGAGACAATAGCAGAGTGTAAGAGACAGTAGCAGAGTGTAATAGACAGCAGCAGAGTGTAAGAGAGTGTAAGAGACAGTAGCAGATTGTAATAGACAGTAACAGAGTGTAAGAGAGTGTTATAGACAGTAGCAGAGTGTAAGAGACAATAGCAGAGTGTAAGAGACAGTAGCAGAGTGTAATAGACTGTAGCAGAGTGTAACATAGTGTAAGAGAGTGTAAGAGACAGTAGCAGAGTGTAATAGACAGTAACAGAGTGTAAGAGAGTGTTATAGACAGTAGCAGAGTGTAAGAGAGTGTAAGAGACAGTTACAGAGTGTAAGAGAGTGTAACAGAGTGTAAGAGAGTGTAAGAGACAGTAACATAGTGTAGGAGAGTGTAAGAGACAGTAACAGAGTGTAAGAGACAGTAGCAGAGTGTAAGAGAGTGTAAGAGAGTGTTATAGACAGTAGCAGAGTGTAAGGGACAATAGCAGAGTGTAAGAGACAGTAGCAGAGTGTAATAGACTGTAGCAGAGTGTAAAATAGTGTAAGAGAGTGTAAGAGACAGTAGCATAGTGTAATAGACAGTAATAGAGTGTAAGAGAGTGTTATAGACAGTAGCAGAGTTTAAGAGACAGTAACAGAGTGTAAGAGACAGTAAGAGTGTAAGAGGGTGTAAGAGACAGTAGCAGAGTGTAAGAGAGTGTAAGAGAGTGTAAGAGACAGTAACAGAGTGTAAGAGACAGTAACAGAGTGTAAGAGACAGCAGCAGAGTGTAAGAGAGTGTAACAGAGTATAGGAGACAGTAACAGAGTATAGGAGACAGTAACAGAGTGTAAGAGAGTGTAAGAGACAGTTACAGAGTGTAAGAGAGTGTAACATAGTGTAAGAGACAGTAACAGAGTGTAAGAGACAGCAGAAGAGTGTAAGAGAGTTGAAGAGACAGTCGCAGAGTGTAATAGACAGTAACAGAGTGTAAGAGAGTGTTATAGACAGTAGCAGAGTGTAAGAGACAATAGCAGAGTGTAATAGACTGGAGCAGAGTGTAACATAGTGTAAGAGAGTGTAAGAGACTGTAGCAGAGTGTAATAGACAGTAACAGAGTGTAAGAGAGTGTTATAGACAGTAGCAGAGTGTAAGAGACAATAGCAGAGTGTAAGAGACAGTAGCAGAGTGTAATAGACAGCAGCAGAGTGTAAGAGAGTGTAAGAGACAGTAGCAGAGTGTAATAGACAGTAACAGAGTGTAAGAGAGTGTTATAGACAGTAGCAGAGTGTAAGAGACAATAGCAGAGTGTAAGAGACAGTAGCAGAGTGTAATAGACTGTAGCAGAGTGTAACAGTGTAAGAGAGTGTAAGAGACAGTAGCAGAGTGTAATAGACATTAACAGAGTGTAAGAGAGTGTTATAGACAGTAGCAGAGTTTAAGAGACAGTAACAGAGTGTAAGAGACAGTAACAGAATGTAAGAGGGTGTAAGAGACAGTAGCAGAGTGTAGGAGAGTGTAAGAGAGTGTAAGAGACAGTAACAGAGTGTAAGAGACAGTAACAGAGTGTAAGAGACAGCAGCAGAGTGTAAGAGAGTGTAACAGAGTGTAAGAGACAGTAACAGAGCGTAAGAGACAGTAGCAGAGTGTAAGAGACAGAAGCAGAGTGAAAGAGAGAGTAGCAGAGTGTAAGAGACAGTAGCAGAGAGTAAGAGACAGTAGCAGAGTGTAAGAGAGTGTAATAGACAGTAACAGAGTGTAAGAGAGTGTAACAGCATGTAAGAGAGTGTAACAGAGTGTAAGAGAGTGTAAGAGACAGTAACAGAGTGTAAGAGACAGTAACAGAGTGTAAGAGACAGCAGCAGAGTGTAAGAGTGTGTAACATAGTGTAAGAGAGTGAAAGAGATAGTAGCAGAGTGTAATAGACAGTAACAGAGTGTAATAGAGTGTAAGAGACAGTAGCAGAGTGTAAGAGACAATAGCAGAGTGTAAGAGACAGTAGCAGAGTGTAATAGACTGTAGCAGAGTGTAACAGAGTGTAAGAGAGTGTAAGAGACAATAGCAGAGTGTAATAGACAGTAACAGAGTGTAAGAGAGTGTTATAGACAGTAGCAGAGTGCAAGAGACAATAGCAGAGTGTAAGAGACAGTAGCAGAGTGTAATATACAGTAACAGAGTGTAAGAGACAGTAACAGAGTGTAAGAGACAGCAGCAGAGTGTAAGAGTGTAAGAGACAGTAACAGAGTGTAAGAGAGTGTAACAGAGTGTAAGAGACAGTAACAGAGTGTACGAGACAGTAACAGAGTGTACGAGACAGTAACAGAGTGTACGAGACAGTAACAGAGTGTAAGAGACAGTAACAGAGTATACGAGAGTGTAGTAGAGTGTAAGAGACAGTAACACAGCGTAAGAGACAGTAGCAGTGTGTAAGAGACAGAAGCAAAGTGAAAGAGAGAGTAGCAGAGTGTAAGAGACAGTAGCAGAGTGTAAGAGACAGTAGCAGAGTGTAAGAGTGTAAGAGACAGTAACAGAGTGTAAGAGAGTGTAACAGCGTGTAAGAGAGTGTAACAGAGTGTAAGAGACAGTAAGAGAGTGTAACAGAGTGTAAGAGACAGTAACAGAGTGTAGGAGAGTGTAAGAGACAGTAACGGAGTGTAAGAGACAGTAACAGAGTGTAAGAGACAGCAGCAGAGTGTTAGAGAGTGTAACATAGTGTAAGAGAGTGTAAGAGACAGTAGCAGAGTGTAATAGACAGTAACAGAGTGTAATAGAGTGTAAGAGACAGTAGCAGAGTGTAAGAGACAGTAGCAGAGTGTAATAGACTGTAGCAGAGTGTAACAGAGTGTAAGAGAGTGTAAGAGACAATAGCAGAGTGTAATAGACAGTAACAGAGTGTAAGAGAGTGTTATAGACAGTAGCAGAGTGCAAGAGACAATAGCAGAGTGTAAGAGACAGTAGCAGAGTGTAATAGACTGTAACAGAGTGTAACAGAGTGTAACAGAGTGTAAGAGAGTGTAAGAGACAGTAGCGGAGTGTAATAGACAGTAACAGAGTGTAAGAGAGTGTTATAGACAGTAGCAGAGTGTTATAGACAATAGCAGAGTGTAAGAGACAGTAGCAGAGTTTAATAGACAGCAGCAGAGTGTAAGAGAGTGTAAGAGACAGTAGCAGAGTGTAATAGACAGTAACAGAGTGTAAGAGAGTGTTATAGACAGTATCAGAGTGTAAGAGACAATAGCAGAGTGTAAGAGACAGTAGCAGAGTGTAATAGACTGTAGCAGAGTGTAACATAGTGTAAGAGAGTGTAAGAGACAGTAGCAGAGTGTAATAGACAGTAACAGAGTGTAAGAGAGTGTTATAGACAGTAGCAGAGTGTTATAGACAATAGCAGAGTGTAAGAGACAGTAGCAGAGTGTAATAGACAGCAGCAGAGTGTAAGAGAGTGTAAGAGACAGTAGCAGAGTGTAATAGACAGTAACAGAGTGTAAGAGAGTGTTATAGACAGTAGCAGAGTGTAAGAGACAATAGCAGAGTGTAAGAGACAGTAGCAGAGTGTAACATAGTGTAAGAGAGTGTAAGAGACAGTAGCAGAGTGTAATAGACAGTAACAGAGTGTAAGAGAGTGTTATAGACAGTAGCAGAGTGTAAGAGAGTGTAAGAGACAGTTACAGAGTGTAAGAGAGTGTAACAGAGTGTAAGAGAGTGTAAGAGACAGTAACATAGTGTAGGAGAGTGTAAGAGACAGTAACAGAGTGTAAGAGACAGTAACAGAGTGTAAGAGGGTGTAAGAGACAGTAGCAGAGTGTAGGAGAGTGTAAGAGAGTGTAAGAGACAGTAAGAGTGTAAGAGACAGTAACAGAGTGTAAGAGACAGCAGCAGAGTGTAAGAGAGTGTAACAGAGTGTAAGAGACAGTAACAGAGCGTAAGAGACAGTAGCAGAGTGTAAGAGACAGAAGCAGAGTGAAAGAGAGAGTAGCAGAGTGTAAGAGACAGTAGCAGAGTGTAAGAGAGTGTAAGAGACAGTAACAGAGTGTAAGAGAGTGTAACAGCATGTAAGAGAGTGTAACAGAGTGTAAGAGAGTGTAAGAGACAGTAACAGAGTGTAGTAGAGTGTAAGAGACATTAACAGAGTGTAAGAGACAGTAACAGAGTGTAAGAGACAGCAGCAGAGTGTAAGAGAGTGTAACATAGTGTAAGAGAGTGAAAGAGACAGTAGCAGAGTGTAATAGACAGTAACAGAGTGTAGGAGAGTGTCAGAGACAGTAACAGAGTGTAAGAGTCAGCAGCAGAGTGTAAGAGAGTGTAACATAGTGTAAGAGAGTGTAAGAGACAGTAGCAGAGTGTAATAGACAGTAACAGAGTGTAAGAGACAATAGCAGAGTGTAAGATACAGTAGCAGAGTGTAAGAGACAGTAACAGAGTGTAAAAGACAGTAACAGAGTGTAAGAGACAGTAGCAGAGTGAAAGAGACAGTAGTAGAGTGTAGTAGAGTGTAAGAGAGTGTCACATGGCATATACCGTCCTCTAGGATCACATAGTCCTGAATGATCTCAGTATACTGTGAACGTCTTTGGGGATCTCTACGCGTAGACCTCGTAAACCTGTGTAAGAGACAGTAAAAGAGTATATGAGACAGTAGTGGAGTGTAAGAAAGTGTAACAGAGTATAGGAGACAGTAACAGAGTGTAAGAGAGTGTAAGAGACAGTTACAGAGTGTAAGAGAGTGTAAGAGAGTGTAACAGAGTGTAAGAGAGTGTAACAGAGTGTAAGAGACAGTAACAGAGTGTAAGAGACAGCAGCAGAGTGTAAGAGAGTGTAAGAGACAGTAGCAGAGTGTAATAGACAGTAACAGAGTGTAAGAGAGTGTTATAGACAGTAGCAGAGTGTTATAGACAATAGCAGAGTGTAAGAGACAGTAGCAGAGTGTAATAGACAGCAGCAGAGTGTAAGAGAGTGTAAGAGACAGTAGCAGAGTGTAATAGACAGTAACAGAGTGTACGAGAGTGTTATAGACAGTAGCAGAGTGTAAGAGACAATAGCAGAGTGTAAGAGACAGTAGCAGAGTGTAATAGACTGTAGCAGAGTGTAACATAGTGTAAGAGAGTGTAAGAGACAGTAGCAGAGTGTAATAGACAGTAACAGAGTGTAAGAGAGTGTTATAGACAGTAGCAGAGTGTAAGAGAGTGTAAGAGACAGTTACAGAGTGTAAGAGAGTGTAACAGAGTGTAAGAGAGTGTAAGAGACAGTAACATAGTGTAGGAGAGTGTAAGAGACAGTAACAGAGTGTAAGAGACAGTAAGAGAGTGTAAGAGAGTGTTATAGACAGTAGCAGAGTGTAAGGGACAATAGCAGAGTGTAAGAGACAGTAGCAGAGTGTAATAGACTGTAGCAGAGTGTAAAATAGTGTAAGAGAGTGTAAGAGACAGTAGCAGAGTGTAATAGACAGTAATAGAGTGTAAGAGAGTGTTATAGACAGTAGCAGAGTTTAAGAGACAGTAACAGAGTGTAAGAGACAGTAAGAGTGTAAGAGGGTGTAAGAGACAGTAGCAGAGTGTAGGAGAGTGTAAGAGAGTGTAAGAGACAGTAACAGAGTGTAAGAGACAGCAGCAGAGTGTAAGAGACAGTAACAGAGTGTAAGAGAGTGTAACAGAGTTTAAGAGACAGTAACAGAGTGTACGAGAGTGTAGTAGAGTGTAAGAGACAGTAACAGAGCATAAGAGACAGTAACAGAGCATAAGAGACAGAAGCAGAGTGTAAGAGACAGAAACAGAGTGAAAGAGAGAGTAGCAGAGTGTAAGAGACAGTAGCAGAGTGTAAGAGAGTGTAAGAGAAATTAACAGAGTGTAGTAGAGTGTAACAGCGTGTAAGAGAGTGTAACAGAGTGTAAGAGAGTGTAGGAGACAGTAACAGAGTGTAGGAGAGTGTAAGAGACAGTAACAGAGTGTAAGAGACAGTAACAGAGTGTAAGAGACAGCAGCAGAGTGTAAGAGAGTGTAACATAGTGTAAGAGAGTGAAAGAGACAGTAGCAGAGTGTAATAGACAGTAACAGAGTGTAAGACAGTGTTATAGACAGTAGCAGAGTGTAAGAGACAATAGCAGAGTGTAAGAGACAGTAATAGAGTGTAAGAGACAGTAACAGAGTGTAAGATACAGTAACAGAGTGTATGAGAGTGTAGTAGAGTGTAAGAGACAGTAACAGAGCGTAAGAGATAGTAGCAGAGTGTAAGAGACAGTAGCAGAGTGAAAGAGACAGTAGTAGAGTGTAAGAGACAGTAGCAGAGTGTAAGAGACAGTAACAGAGTGTAAGAGATAGTAGCAGAGTGTAAGAGAGTGTAAGAGACAGTAACAGTGTGTAAGAGGGTGTAACAGCGTGTAAGAGAGTGTAACAGCATGTAAGAGAGTGTAACAGAGTGTAAGGGAGTGTAAGAGACAGTAACAGAGTGTAAGGGGGTGTAAGAGACAGTAGAAGAGTGTAGGAGAGTGTAGGAGAGTGTAAGAGAGTGTAATAGACAGTAACAGAGTGTACGAGAGTGTAGTAGAGTGTAAGAGACAGTAGCAGAGTGTAAGAGAGTGTAACAGGGTGTAAGAGACAGTAACAGAGTATAGGAGACAGTAACAGAGTGTAAGAGACAGTAACAGAGTGTACGAGACAGTAACATAGTGTAAGATACAGTAACATAGTGTAAGATACAGTAACAGAGCGTAAGAGATAGTAGCAGAGTGTAAGAGACAGTAGCAGAGTGAAAGAGACAGTAGCAGAGTGTTAGAGACAGTAGCAGAGTGTAAGAAACAGTAACAGAGTGTAAGAGACAGTAGCAGAGTGTAGGAGAGTGTAAGAGACAGTAACAGTGTGTAAGAGGGTGTAACAGCGTGTAAGAGAGTGTAACAGCGTGTAAGAGAGTGTAACAGAGTGTAAGAGAGTGTAAGAGACAGTAACAGAGTGTAAGAGGGTGTAAGAGACAGTAGCAGAGTGTAAGAGAGTGTAAGAGACAATAGCAGAGTGTAAGAGACAGTAGCAGAGTGTAATAAACTGTAGCAGAGTGTAACAGTGTAAGAGAGTGTAAGAGACAGTAGCAGAGTGTAATAGACAGTAACAGAGTGTAAGAGAGTGTTATAGACAGTAACAGAGTGTAAGAGACAGTAACAGAGTGTAAGAGACAGTAACAGAGTGTAAGAGGGTGTAAGAGACAGTAGGAGAGTGTAAGAGAGTGTAAGAGAGTGTAAGAGAGTGTAAGAGACAGTAACAGAGTGTAAGAGACAGCAGCAGAGTGTAAGAGAGTGTAACAGAGTATAGGAGACAGTAACAGAGTATAGGAGACAGTAACAGAGTATAGGAGACAGTAACAGAGTGTAAGAGAGTGTAAGAGACAGTTACAGAGTGTAAGAGAGTGTAACATAGTGTAAGAGACAGTAACAGAGTGTAAGAGACAGCAGAAGAGTGTAAGAGAGTTGAAGAGACAGTCGCAGAGTGTAATAGACAGTAAGAGTGTAAGAGAGTGTTATAGACAGTAGCAGAGTGTAAGAGACAATAGCAGAGTGTAATAGACTGGAGCAGAGTGTAACATAGTGTAAGACAGTGTAAGAGACTGTAGCAGAGTGTAATAGACAGTAACAGAGTGTAAGAGAGTGTTATAGACAGTAGCAGAGTGTAAGAGACAATAGCAGAGTGTAAGAGACAGTAGCAGAGTGTAATAGATAGCAGCAGAGTGTAAGAGAGTGTAAGAGACAGTAGCAGAGTGTAATAGACAGTAACAGAGTGTAAGAGAGTGTTATAGACAGTAGCAGAGTGTAAGAGACAATAGCAGAGTGTAAGAGACAGTAGCAGAGTGTAATAGACTGTAGCAGAGTGTAACATAGTGTAAGAGAGTGTAAGAGACAGTAGCAGAGTGTAATAGACAGTAACAGAGTGTAAGAGAGTGTTATAGACAGTAGCAGAGTGTAAGAGAGTGTAAGAGACAGTTACAGAGTGTAAGAGAGTGTAACAGAGTGTAAGAGAGTGTAAGAGACAGTAACATAGTGTAGGAGAGTGTAAGAGACAGTAACAGAGTGTAAGAGACAGTAGCAGAGTGTAAGAGAGTGTAAGAGAGTGTTATAGACAGTAGCAGAGTGTAAGGGACAATAGCAGAGTGTAAGAGACAGTAGCAGAGTGTAATAGACTGTAGCAGAGTGTAAAATAGTGTAAGAGAGTGTAAGAGACAGTAGCAGAGTGTAATAGACAGTAATAGAGTGTAAGAGAGTGTTATAGACAGTAGCAGAGTTTAAGAGACAGTAACAGAGTGTAAGAGACAGTAAGAGTGTAAGAGGGTGTAAGAGACAGTAGCAGAGTGTAAGAGAGTGTAAGAGAGTGTAAGAGACAGTAACAGAGTGTAAGAGACAGTAACAGAGTGTAAGAGACAGCAGCAGAGTGTAAGAGAGTGTAACAGAGTATAGGAGACAGTAACAGAGTATAGGAGACAGTAACAGAGTGTAAGAGAGTGTAACAGCATGTAAGAGAGTGTAACAGAGTGTAAGGGAGTGTAAGAGACAGTAACAGAGTGTAAGGGGGTGTAAGAGACAGTAGAAGAGTGTAGGAGAGTGTAGGAGAGTGTAAGAGAGTGTAATAGACAGTAACAGAGTGTACGAGAGTGTAGTAGAGTGTAAGAGACAGTAGCAGAGTGTAAGAGAGTGTAACAGGGTGTAAGAGACAGTAACAGAGTATAGGAGACAGTAACAGAGTGTAAGAGACAGTAACAGAGTGTACGAGACAGTAACATAGTGTAAGATACAGTAACATAGTGTAAGATACAGTAACAGAGCGTAAGAGATAGTAGCAGAGTGTAAGAGACAGTAGCAGAGTGAAAGAGACAGTAGCAGAGTGTTAGAGACAGTAGCAGAGTGTAAGAAACAGTAACAGAGTGTAAGAGACAGTAGCAGAGTGTAGGAGAGTGTAAGAGACAGTAACAGTGTGTAAGAGGGTGTAACAGCGTGTAAGAGAGTGTAACAGCGTGTAAGAGAGTGTAACAGAGTGTAAGAGAGTGTAAGAGACAGTAACAGAGTGTAAGAGGGTGTAAGAGACAGTAGCAGAGTGTAAGAGAGTGTAAGAGACAATAGCAGAGTGTAAGAGACAGTAGCAGAGTGTAATAAACTGTAGCAGAGTGTAACAGTGTAAGAGAGTGTAAGAGACAGTAGCAGAGTGTAATAGACAGTAACAGAGTGTAAGAGAGTGTTATAGACAGTAACAGAGTGTAAGAGACAGTAACAGAGTGTAAGAGACAGTAACAGAGTGTAAGAGGGTGTAAGAGACAGTAGGAGAGTGTAAGAGAGTGTAAGAGAGTGTAAGAGAGTGTAAGAGACAGTAACAGAGTGTAAGAGACAGCAGCAGAGTGTAAGAGAGTGTAACAGAGTATAGGAGACAGTAACAGAGTATAGGAGACAGTAACAGAGTATAGGAGACAGTAACAGAGTGTAAGAGAGTGTAAGAGACAGTTACAGAGTGTAAGAGAGTGTAACATAGTGTAAGAGACAGTAACAGAGTGTAAGAGACAGCAGAAGAGTGTAAGAGAGTTGAAGAGACAGTCGCAGAGTGTAATAGACAGTAAGAGTGTAAGAGAGTGTTATAGACAGTAGCAGAGTGTAAGAGACAATAGCAGAGTGTAATAGACTGGAGCAGAGTGTAACATAGTGTAAGACAGTGTAAGAGACTGTAGCAGAGTGTAATAGACAGTAACAGAGTGTAAGAGAGTGTTATAGACAGTAGCAGAGTGTAAGAGACAATAGCAGAGTGTAAGAGACAGTAGCAGAGTGTAATAGATAGCAGCAGAGTGTAAGAGAGTGTAAGAGACAGTAGCAGAGTGTAATAGACAGTAACAGAGTGTAAGACAGTGTTATAGACAGTAGCAGAGTGTAAGAGACAATAGCAGAGTGTAAGAGACAGTAATAGAGTGTAAGAGACAGTAACAGAGTGTAAGATACAGTAACAGAGTGTATGAGAGTGTAGTAGAGTGTAAGAGACAGTAACAGAGCGTAAGAGATAGTAGCAGAGTGTAAGAGACAGTAGCAGAGTGAAAGAGACAGTAGTAGAGTGTAAGAGACAGTAGCAGAGTGTAAGAGACAGTAACAGAGTGTAAGAGATAGTAGCAGAGTGTAAGAGAGTGTAAGAGACAGTAACAGTGTGTAAGAGGGTGTAACAGCGTGTAAGAGAGTGTAACAGCATGTAAGAGAGTGTAACAGAGTGTAAGGGAGTGTAAGAGACAGTAACAGAGTGTAAGGGGGTGTAAGAGACAGTAGAAGAGTGTAGGAGAGTGTAGGAGAGTGTAAGAGAGTGTAATAGACAGTAACAGAGTGTACGAGAGTGTAGTAGAGTGTAAGAGACAGTAGCAGAGTGTAAGAGAGTGTAACAGGGTGTAAGAGACAGTAACAGAGTATAGGAGACAGTAACAGAGTGTAAGAGACAGTAACAGAGTGTACGAGACAGTAACATAGTGTAAGATACAGTAACATAGTGTAAGATACAGTAACAGAGCGTAAGAGATAGTAGCAGAGTGTAAGAGACAGTAGCAGAGTGAAAGAGACAGTAGCAGAGTGTTAGAGACAGTAGCAGAGTGTAAGAAACAGTAACAGAGTGTAAGAGACAGTAGCAGAGTGTAGGAGAGTGTAAGAGACAGTAACAGTGTGTAAGAGGGTGTAACAGCGTGTAAGAGAGTGTAACAGCGTGTAAGAGAGTGTAACAGAGTGTAAGAGAGTGTAAGAGACAGTAACAGAGTGTAAGAGGGTGTAAGAGACAGTAGCAGAGTGTAAGAGAGTGTAAGAGACAATAGCAGAGTGTAAGAGACAGTAGCAGAGTGTAATAAACTGTAGCAGAGTGTAACAGTGTAAGAGAGTGTAAGAGACAGTAGCAGAGTGTAATAGACAGTAACAGAGTGTAAGAGAGTGTTATAGACAGTAACAGAGTGTAAGAGACAGTAACAGAGTGTAAGAGACAGTAACAGAGTGTAAGAGGGTGTAAGAGACAGTAGGAGAGTGTAAGAGAGTGTAAGAGAGTGTAAGAGAGTGTAAGAGACAGTAACAGAGTGTAAGAGACAGCAGCAGAGTGTAAGAGAGTGTAACAGAGTATAGGAGACAGTAACAGAGTATAGGAGACAGTAACAGAGTATAGGAGACAGTAACAGAGTGTAAGAGAGTGTAAGAGACAGTTACAGAGTGTAAGAGAGTGTAACATAGTGTAAGAGACAGTAACAGAGTGTAAGAGACAGCAGAAGAGTGTAAGAGAGTTGAAGAGACAGTCGCAGAGTGTAATAGACAGTAAGAGTGTAAGAGAGTGTTATAGACAGTAGCAGAGTGTAAGAGACAATAGCAGAGTGTAATAGACTGGAGCAGAGTGTAACATAGTGTAAGACAGTGTAAGAGACTGTAGCAGAGTGTAATAGACAGTAACAGAGTGTAAGAGAGTGTTATAGACAGTAGCAGAGTGTAAGAGACAATAGCAGAGTGTAAGAGACAGTAGCAGAGTGTAATAGATAGCAGCAGAGTGTAAGAGAGTGTAAGAGACAGTAGCAGAGTGTAATAGACAGTAACAGAGTGTAAGAGAGTGTTATAGACAGTAGCAGAGTGTAAGAGACAATAGCAGAGTGTAAGAGACAGTAGCAGAGTGTAATAGACTGTAGCAGAGTGTAACATAGTGTAAGAGAGTGTAAGAGACAGTAGCAGAGTGTAATAGACAGTAACAGAGTGTAAGAGAGTGTTATAGACAGTAGCAGAGTGTAAGAGAGTGTAAGAGACAGTTACAGAGTGTAAGAGAGTGTAACAGAGTGTAAGAGAGTGTAAGAGACAGTAACATAGTGTAGGAGAGTGTAAGAGACAGTAACAGAGTGTAAGAGACAGTAGCAGAGTGTAAGAGAGTGTAAGAGAGTGTTATAGACAGTAGCAGAGTGTAAGGGACAATAGCAGAGTGTAAGAGACAGTAGCAGAGTGTAATAGACTGTAGCAGAGTGTAAAATAGTGTAAGAGAGTGTAAGAGACAGTAGCAGAGTGTAATAGACAGTAATAGAGTGTAAGAGAGTGTTATAGACAGTAGCAGAGTTTAAGAGACAGTAACAGAGTGTAAGAGACAGTAAGAGTGTAAGAGGGTGTAAGAGACAGTAGCAGAGTGTAAGAGAGTGTAAGAGAGTGTAAGAGACAGTAACAGAGTGTAAGAGACAGTAACAGAGTGTAAGAGACAGCAGCAGAGTGTAAGAGAGTGTAACAGAGTATAGGAGACAGTAACAGAGTATAGGAGACAGTAACAGAGTGTAAGAGAGTGTAAGAGACAGTTACAGAGTGTAAGAGAGTGTAACATAGTGTAAGAGACAGTAACAGAGTGTAAGAGACAGCAGAAGAGTGTAAGAGAGTTGAAGAGACAGTCGCAGAGTGTAATAGACAGTAACAGAGTGTAAGAGAGTGTTATAGACAGTAGCAGAGTGTAAGAGACAATAGCAGAGTGTAATAGACTGGAGCAGAGTGTAACATAGTGTAAGAGAGTGTAAGAGACTGTAGCAGAGTGTAATAGACAGTAACAGAGTGTAAGAGAGTGTTATAGACAGTAGCAGAGTGTAAGAGACAATAGCAGAGTGTAAGAGACAGTAGCAGAGTGTAATAGACAGCAGCAGAGTGTAAGAGAGTGTAAGAGACAGTAGCAGAGTGTAATAGACAGTAACAGAGTGTAAGAGAGTGTTATAGACAGTAGCAGAGTGTAAGAGACAATAGCAGAGTGTAAGAGACAGTAGCAGAGTGTAATAGACTGTAGCAGAGTGTAACAGTGTAAGAGAGTGTAAGAGACAGTAGCAGAGTGTAATAGACATTAACAGAGTGTAAGAGAGTGTTATAGACAGTAGCAGAGTTTAAGAGACAGTAACAGAGTGTAAGAGGGTGTAAGAGACAGTAGCAGAGTGTAGGAGGGTGTAAGAGACAGTAGCAGAGTGTAGGAGAGTGTAAGAGAGTGTAAGAGACAGTAACAGAGTGTAAGAGACAGTAACAGAGTGTAAGAGACAGCAGCAGAGTGTAAGAGAGTGTAACAGAGTGTAAGAGACAGTAACAGAGCGTAAGAGACAGTAGCAGAGTGTAAGAGACAGAAGCAGAGTGAAAGAGAGAGTAGCAGAGTGTAAGAGACAGTAGCAGAGAGTAAGAGACAGTAGCAGAGTGTAAGAGAGTGTAATAGACAGTAACAGAGTGTAAGAGAGTGTAACAGCATGTAAGAGAGTGTAACAGAGTGTAAGAGAGTGTAAGAGACAGTAACAGAGTGTAAGAGACAGTAACAGAGTGTAAGAGACAGCAGCAGAGTGTAAGAGTGTGTAACATAGTGTAAGAGAGTGAAAGAGATAGTAGCAGAGTGTAATAGACAGTAACAGAGTGTAATAGAGTGTAAGAGACAGTAGCAGAGTGTAAGAGACAATAGCAGAGTGTAAGAGACAGTAGCAGAGTGTAATAGACTGTAGCAGAGTGTAACAGAGTGTAAGAGAGTGTAAGAGACAATAGCAGAGTGTAATAGACAGTAACAGAGTGTAAGAGAGTGTTATAGACAGTAGCAGAGTGCAAGAGACAATAGCAGAGTGTAAGAGACAGTAGCAGAGTGTAATATACAGTAACAGAGTGTAAGAGACAGTAACAGAGTGTAAGAGACAGCAGCAGAGTGTAAGAGTGTAAGAGACAGTAACAGAGTGTAAGAGAGTGTAACAGAGTGTAAGAGACAGTAACAGAGTGTACGAGACAGTAACAGAGTGTACGAGACAGTAACAGAGTGTACGAGACAGTAACAGAGTGTAAGAGACAGTAACAGAGTATACGAGAGTGTAGTAGAGTGTAAGAGACAGTAACACAGCGTAAGAGACAGTAGCAGTGTGTAAGAGACAGAAGCAAAGTGAAAGAGAGAGTAGCAGAGTGTAAGAGACAGTAGCAGAGTGTAAGAGACAGTAGCAGAGTGTAAGAGTGTAAGAGACAGTAACAGAGTGTAAGAGAGTGTAACAGCGTGTAAGAGAGTGTAACAGAGTGTAAGAGACAGTAAGAGAGTGTAACAGAGTGTAAGAGACAGTAACAGAGTGTAGGAGAGTGTAAGAGACAGTAACGGAGTGTAAGAGACAGTAACAGAGTGTAAGAGACAGCAGCAGAGTGTTAGAGAGTGTAACATAGTGTAAGAGAGTGTAAGAGACAGTAGCAGAGTGTAATAGACAGTAACAGAGTGTAATAGAGTGTAAGAGACAGTAGCAGAGTGTAAGAGACAGTAGCAGAGTGTAATAGACTGTAGCAGAGTGTAACAGAGTGTAAGAGAGTGTAAGAGACAATAGCAGAGTGTAATAGACAGTAACAGAGTGTAAAAGAGTGTTATAGACAGTAGCAGAGTGCAAGAGACAATAGCAGAGTGTAAGAGACAGTAGCAGAGTGTAATAGACTGTAACAGAGTGTAACAGAGTGTAAGAGAGTGTAAGAGACAGTAGCGGAGTGTAATAGACAGTAACAGAGTGTAAGAGAGTGTTATAGACAGTAGCAGAGTGTTATAGACAATAGCAGAGTGTAAGAGACAGTAGCAGAGTTTAATAGACAGCAGCAGAGTGTAAGAGAGTGTAAGAGACAGTAGCAGAGTGTAATAGACAGTAACAGAGTGTAAGAGAGTGTTATAGACAGTATCAGAGTGTAAGAGACAATAGCAGAGTGTAAGAGACAGTAGCAGAGTGTAATAGACTGTAGCAGAGTGTAACATAGTGTAAGAGAGTGTAAGAGACAGTAGCAGAGTGTAATAGACAGTAACAGAGTGTAAGAGAGTGTTATAGACAGTAGCAGAGTGTTATAGACAATAGCAGAGTGTAAGAGACAGTAGCAGAGTGTAATAGACAGCAGCAGAGTGTAAGAGAGTGTAAGAGACAGTAGCAGAGTGTAATAGACAGTAACAGAGTGTAAGAGAGTGTTATAGACAGTAGCAGAGTGTAAGAGACAATAGCAGAGTGTAAGAGACAGTAGCAGAGTGTAACATAGTGTAAGAGAGTGTAAGAGACAGTAGCAGAGTGTAATAGACAGTAACAGAGTGTAAGAGAGTGTTATAGACAGTAGCAGAGTGTAAGAGACAGTTACAGAGTGTAAGAGAGTGTAACAGAGTGTAAGAGAGTGTAAGAGACAGTAACATAGTGTAGGAGAGTGTAAGAGACAGTAACAGAGTGTAAGAGACAGTAACAGAGTGTAAGAGGGTGTAAGAGACAGTAGCAGAGTGTAGGAGAGTGTAAGAGAGTGTAAGAGACAGTAAGAGTGTAAGAGACAGTAACAGAGTGTAAGAGACAGCAGCAGAGTGTAAGAGAGTGTAACAGAGTGTAAGAGACAGTAACAGAGCGTAAGAGACAGTAGCAGAGTGTAAGAGACAGAAGCAGAGTGAAAGAGAGAGTAGCAGAGTGTAAGAGACAGTAGCAGAGTGTAAGAGAGTGTAAGAGACAGTAACAGAGTGTAAGAGAGTGTAACAGCATGTAAGAGAGTGTAACAGAGTGTAAGAGAGTGTAAGAGACAGTAACAGAGTGTAGTAGAGTGTAAGAGACAGTAACAGAGTGTAAGAGACAGTAACAGAGTGTAAGAGACAGCAGCAGAGTGTAAGAGAGTGTAACATAGTGTAAGAGAGTGAAAGAGACAGTAGCAGAGTGTAATAGACAGTAACAGAGTGTAGGAGAGTGTCAGAGACAGTAACAGAGTGTAAGAGTCAGCAGCAGAGTGTAAGAGAGTGTAACATAGTGTAAGAGAGTGTAAGAGACAGTAGCAGAGTGTAATAGACAGTAACAGAGTGTAAGAGACAATAGCAGAGTGTAAGATACAGTAGCAGAGTGTAAGAGACAGTAACAGAGTGTAAAAGACAGTAACAGAGTGTAAGAGACAGTAGCAGAGTGAAAGAGACAGTAGTAGAGTGTAGTAGAGTGTAAGAGAGTGTCACATGGCATATACGGTCCTCTAGGATCACATAGTCCTGAATGATCTCAGTATACTGTGAACGTCTTTGGGGATCTCTTCGCGTAGACCTCGTAAACCTGTGTAAGAGACAGTAAAAGAGTATATGAGACAGTAGTGGAGTGTAAGAAAGTGTAACAGAGTATAGGAGACAGTAACAGAGTGTAAGAGAGTGTAAGAGACAGTTACAGAGTGTAAGAGAGTGTAAGAGAGTGTAACAGAGTGTAAGAGAGTGTAACAGAGTGTAAGAGACAGTAACAGAGTGTAAGAGACAGCAGCAGAGTGTAAGAGAGTGTAAGAGACAGTAGCAGAGTGTAATAGACAGTAACAGAGTGTAAGAGAGTGTTATAGACAGTAGCAGAGTTTTATAGACAATAGCAGAGTGTAAGAGACAGTAGCAGAGTGTAATAGACAGCAGCAGAGTGTAAGAGAGTGTAAGAGACAGTAGCAGAGTGTAATAGACAGTAACAGAGTGTAAGAGAGTGTTATAGACAGTAGCAGAGTGTAAGAGACAATAGCAGAGTGTAAGAGACAGTAGCAGAGTGTAATAGACTGTAGCAGAGTGTAACATAGTGTAAGAGAGTGTAAGAGACAGTAGCAGAGTGTAATAGACAGTAACAGAGTGTAAGAGAGTGTTATAGACAGTAGCAGAGTGTAAGAGAGTGTAAGAGACAGTTACAGAGTGTAAGAGAGTGTAACAGAGTGTAAGAGAGTGTAAGAGACAGTAACATAGTGTAGGAGAGTGTAAGAGACAGTAACAGAGTGTAAGAGACAGTAAGAGAGTGTAAGAGAGTGTTATAGACAGTAGCAGAGTGTAAGGGACAATAGCAGAGTGTAAGAGACAGTAGCAGAGTGTAATAGACTGTAGCAGAGTGTAAAATAGTGTAAGAGAGTGTAAGAGACAGTAGCAGAGTGTAATAGACAGTAATAGAGTGTAAGAGAGTGTTATAGACAGTAGCAGAGTTTAAGAGACAGTAACAGAGTGTAAGAGACAGTAAGAGTGTAAGAGGGTGTAAGAGACAGTAGCAGAGTGTAGGAGAGTGTAAGAGAGTGTAAGAGACAGTAACAGAGTGTAAGAGACAGCAGCAGAGTGTAAGAGACAGTAACAGAGTGTAAGAGAGTGTAACAGAGTTTAAGAGACAGTAACAGAGTGTACGAGAGTGTAGTAGAGTGTAAGAGACAGTAACAGAGCATAAGAGACAGTAACAGAGCATAAGAGACAGAAGCAGAGTGTAAGAGACAGAAACAGAGTGAAAGAGAGAGTAGCAGAGTGTAAGAGACAGTAGCAGAGTGTAAGAGAGTGTAAGAGAAATTAACAGAGTGTAGTAGAGTGTAACAGCGTGTAAGAGAGTGTAACAGAGTGTAAGAGAGTGTAGGAGACAGTAACAGAGTGTAGGAGAGTGTAAGAGACAGTAACAGAGTGTAAGAGACAGTAACAGAGTGTAAGAGACAGCAGCAGAGTGTAAGAGAGTGTAACATAGTGTAAGAGAGTGAAAGAGACAGTAGCAGAGTGTAATAGACAGTAACAGAGTGTAAGACAGTGTTATAGACAGTAGCAGAGTGTAAGAGACAATAGCAGAGTGTAAGAGACAGTAATAGAGTGTAAGAGACAGTAACAGAGTGTAAGATACAGTAACAGAGTGTATGAGAGTGTAGTAGAGTGTAAGAGACAGTAACAGAGCGTAAGAGATAGTAGCAGAGTGTAAGAGACAGTAGCAGAGTGAAAGAGACAGTAGTAGAGTGTAAGAGACAGTAGCAGAGTGTAAGAGACAGTAACAGAGTGTAAGAGATAGTAGCAGAGTGTAAGAGAGTGTAAGAGACAGTAACAGTGTGTAAGAGGGTGTAACAGCGTGTAAGAGAGTGTAACAGCATGTAAGAGAGTGTAACAGAGTGTAAGGGAGTGTAAGAGACAGTAACAGAGTGTAAGGGGGTGTAAGAGACAGTAGAAGAGTGTAGGAGAGTGTAGGAGAGTGTAAGAGAGTGTAATAGACAGTAACAGAGTGTACGAGAGTGTAGTAGAGTGTAAGAGACAGTAGCAGAGTGTAAGAGAGTGTAACAGGGTGTAAGAGACAGTAACAGAGTATAGGAGACAGTAACAGAGTGTAAGAGACAGTAACAGAGTGTACGAGACAGTAACATAGTGTAAGATACAGTAACATAGTGTAAGATACAGTAACAGAGCGTAAGAGATAGTAGCAGAGTGTAAGAGACAGTAGCAGAGTGAAAGAGACAGTAGCAGAGTGTTAGAGACAGTAGCAGAGTGTAAGAAACAGTAACAGAGTGTAAGAGACAGTAGCAGAGTGTAGGAGAGTGTAAGAGACAGTAACAGTGTGTAAGAGGGTGTAACAGCGTGTAAGAGAGTGTAACAGCGTGTAAGAGAGTGTAACAGAGTGTAAGAGAGTGTAAGAGACAGTAGCAGAGTGTAAGAGAGTGTAAGAGACAATAGCAGAGTGTAAGAGACAGTAGCAGAGTGTAATAGACTGTAGCAGAGTGTAACAGTGTAAGAGAGTGTAAGAGACAGTAGCAGAGTGTAATAGACAGTAACAGAGTGTAAGAGAGTGTTATAGACAGTAACAGAGTGTAAGAGACAGTAGCAGAGTGTAAGAGACAATAGCAGAGTGTAAGAGACAGTAGCAGAGTGTAATAGACTGTAGCAGAGTGTAACATAGTGTAAGAGAGTGTAAGAGACAGTAGCAGAGTGTAATAGACAGTAACAGAGTGTACGAGAGTGTTATAGACAGTAGCAGAGTTTAAGAGACAGTAGCAGAGTTTAAGAGACAGTAACAGAGTGTAAGAGGGTGTAAGAGACAGTAGGAGAGTGTAAGAGAGTGTAAGAGAGTGTAAGAGAGTGTAAGAGACAGTAACAGAGTGTAAGAGACAGCAGCAGAGTGTAAGAGAGTGTAACAGAGTATAGGAGACAGTAACAGAGTATAGGAGACAGTAACAGAGTATAGGAGACAGTAACAGAGTGTAAGAGAGTGTAAGAGACAGTTACAGAGTGTAAGAGAGTGTAACATAGTGTAAGAGACAGTAACAGAGTGTAAGAGACAGCAGAAGAGTGTAAGAGAGTTGAAGAGACAGTCGCAGAGTGTAATAGACAGTAAGAGTGTAAGAGAGTGTTATAGACAGTAGCAGAGTGTAAGAGACAATAGCAGAGTGTAATAGACTGGAGCAGAGTGTAACATAGTGTAAGACAGTGTAAGAGACTGTAGCAGAGTGTAATAGACAGTAACAGAGTGTAAGAGAGTGTTATAGACAGTAGCAGAGTGTAAGAGACAATAGCAGAGTGTAAGAGACAGTAGCAGAGTGTAATAGATAGCAGCAGAGTGTAAGAGAGTGTAAGAGACAGTAGCAGAGTGTAATAGACAGTAACAGAGTGTAAGAGAGTGTTATAGACAGTAGCAGAGTGTAAGAGACAATAGCAGAGTGTAAGAGACAGTAGCAGAGTGTAATAGACTGTAGCAGAGTGTAACATAGTGTAAGAGAGTGTAAGAGACAGTAGCAGAGTGTAATAGACAGTAACAGAGTGTAAGAGAGTGTTATAGACAGTAGCAGAGTGTAAGAGAGTGTAAGAGACAGTTACAGAGTGTAAGAGAGTGTAACAGAGTGTAAGAGAGTGTAAGAGACAGTAACATAGTGTAGGAGAGTGTAAGAGACAGTAACAGAGTGTAAGAGACAGTAGCAGAGTGTAAGAGAGTGTAAGAGAGTGTTATAGACAGTAGCAGAGTGTAAGGGACAATAGCAGAGTGTAAGAGACAGTAGCAGAGTGTAATAGACTGTAGCAGAGTGTAAAATAGTGTAAGAGAGTGTAAGAGACAGTAGCAGAGTGTAATAGACAGTAATAGAGTGTAAGAGAGTGTTATAGACAGTAGCAGAGTTTAAGAGACAGTAACAGAGTGTAAGAGACAGTAAGAGTGTAAGAGGGTGTAAGAGACAGTAGCAGAGTGTAAGAGAGTGTAAGAGAGTGTAAGAGACAGTAACAGAGTGTAAGAGACAGTAACAGAGTGTAAGAGACAGCAGCAGAGTGTAAGAGAGTGTAACAGAGTATAGGAGACAGTAACAGAGTATAGGAGACAGTAACAGAGTGTAAGAGAGTGTAAGAGACAGTTACAGAGTGTAAGAGAGTGTAACATAGTGTAAGAGACAGTAACAGAGTGTAAGAGACAGCAGAAGAGTGTAAGAGAGTTGAAGAGACAGTCGCAGAGTGTAATAGACAGTAACAGAGTGTAAGAGAGTGTTATAGACAGTAGCAGAGTGTAAGAGACAATAGCAGAGTGTAATAGACTGGAGCAGAGTGTAACATAGTGTAAGAGAGTGTAAGAGACTGTAGCAGAGTGTAATAGACAGTAACAGAGTGTAAGAGAGTGTTATAGACAGTAGCAGAGTGTAAGAGACAATAGCAGAGTGTAAGAGACAGTAGCAGAGTGTAATAGACAGCAGCAGAGTGTAAGAGAGTGTAAGAGACAGTAGCAGAGTGTAATAGACAGTAACAGAGTGTAAGAGAGTGTTATAGACAGTAGCAGAGTGTAAGAGACAATAGCAGAGTGTAAGAGACAGTAGCAGAGTGTAATAGACTGTAGCAGAGTGTAACAGTGTAAGAGAGTGTAAGAGACAGTAGCAGAGTGTAATAGACATTAACAGAGTGTAAGAGAGTGTTATAGACAGTAGCAGAGTTTAAGAGACAGTAACAGAGTGTAAGAGGGTGTAAGAGACAGTAGCAGAGTGTAGGAGGGTGTAAGAGACAGTAGCAGAGTGTAGGAGAGTGTAAGAGAGTGTAAGAGACAGTAACAGAGTGTAAGAGACAGTAACAGAGTGTAAGAGACAGTAACAGAGTGTAAGAGACAGCAGCAGAGTGTAAGAGAGTGTAACAGAGTGTAAGAGACAGTAACAGAGCGTAAGAGACAGTAGCAGAGTGTAAGAGACAGAAGCAGAGTGAAAGAGAGAGTAGCAGAGTGTAAGAGACAGTAGCAGAGAGTAAGAGACAGTAGCAGAGTGTAAGAGAGTGTAATAGACAGTAACAGAGTGTAAGAGAGTGTAACAGCATGTAAGAGAGTGTAACAGAGTGTAAGAGAGTGTAAGAGACAGTAACAGAGTGTAAGAGACAGTAACAGAGTGTAAGAGACAGCAGCAGAGTGTAAGAGTGTGTAACATAGTGTAAGAGAGTGAAAGAGATAGTAGCAGAGTGTAATAGACAGTAACAGAGTGTAATAGAGTGTAAGAGACAGTAGCAGAGTGTAAGAGACAATAGCAGAGTGTAAGAGACAGTAGCAGAGTGTAATAGACTGTAGCAGAGTGTAACAGAGTGTAAGAGAGTGTAAGAGACAATAGCAGAGTGTAATAGACAGTAACAGAGTGTAAGAGAGTGTTATAGACAGTAGCAGAGTGCAAGAGACAATAGCAGAGTGTAAGAGACAGTAGCAGAGTGTAATATACAGTAACAGAGTGTAAGAGACAGTAACAGAGTGTAAGAGACAGCAGCAGAGTGTAAGAGTGTAAGAGACAGTAACAGAGTGTAAGAGAGTGTAACAGAGTGTAAGAGACAGTAACAGAGTGTACGAGACAGTAACAGAGTGTACGAGACAGTAACAGAGTGTACGAGACAGTAACAGAGTGTAAGAGACAGTAACAGAGTATACGAGAGTGTAGTAGAGTGTAAGAGACAGTAACACAGCGTATGAGACAGTAGCAGTGTGTAAGAGACAGAAGCAAAGTGAAAGAGAGAGTAGCAGAGTGTAAGAGACAGTAGCAGAGTGTAAGAGACAGTAGCAGAGTGTAAGAGTGTAAGAGACAGTAACAGAGTGTAAGAGAGTGTAACAGCGTGTAAGAGAGTGTAACAGAGTGTAAGAGACAGTAAGAGAGTGTAACAGAGTGTAAGAGACAGTAACAGAGTGTAGGAGAGTGTAAGAGACAGTAACGGAGTGTAAGAGACAGTAACAGAGTGTAAGAGACAGCAGCAGAGTGTTAGAGAGTGTAACATAGTGTAAGAGAGTGTAAGAGACAGTAGCAGAGTGTAATAGACAGTAACAGAGTGTAATAGAGTGTAAGAGACAGTAGAAGAGTGTAAGAGACAGTAGCAGAGTGTAATAGACTGTAGCAGAGTGTAACAGAGTGTAAGAGAGTGTAAGAGACAATAGCAGAGTGTAATAGACAGTAACAGAGTGTAAGAGAGTGTTATAGACAGTAGCAGAGTGCAAGAGACAATAGCAGAGTGTAAGAGACAGTAGCAGAGTGTAATAGACTGTAACAGAGTGTAACAGAGTGTAAGAGAGTGTAAGAGACAGTAGCGGAGTGTAATAGACAGTAACAGAGTGTAAGAGAGTGTTATAGACAGTAGCAGAGTGTTATAGACAATAGCAGAGTGTAAGAGACAGTAGCAGAGTTTAATAGACAGCAGCAGAGTGTAAGAGAGTGTAAGAGACAGTAGCAGAGTGTAATAGACAGTAACAGAGTGTAAGAGAGTGTTATAGACAGTATCAGAGTGTAAGAGACAATAGCAGAGTGTAAGAGACAGTAGCAGAGTGTAATAGACTGTAGCAGAGTGTAACATAGTGTAAGAGAGTGTAAGAGACAGTAGCAGAGTGTAATAGACAGTAACAGAGTGTAAGAGAGTGTTATAGACAGTAGCAGAGTGTTATAGACAATAGCAGAGTGTAAGAGACAGTAGCAGAGTGTAATAGACAGCAGCAGAGTGTAAGAGAGTGTAAGAGACAGTAGCAGAGTGTAATAGACAGTAACAGAGTGTAAGAGAGTGTTATAGACAGTAGCAGAGTGTAAGAGACAATAGCAGAGTGTAAGAGACAGTAGCAGAGTGTAACATAGTGTAAGAGAGTGTAAGAGACAGTAGCAGAGTGTAATAGACAGTAACAGAGTGTAAGAGAGTGTTATAGACAGTAGCAGAGTGTAAGAGAGTGTAAGAGACAGTTACAGAGTGTAAGAGAGTGTAACAGAGTGTAAGAGAGTGTAAGAGACAGTAACATAGTGTAGGAGAGTGTAAGAGACAGTAACAGAGTGTAAGAGACAGTAACAGAGTGTAAGAGGGTGTAAGAGACAGTAGCAGAGTGTAGGAGAGTGTAAGAGAGTGTAAGAGACAGTAAGAGTGTAAGAGACAGTAACAGAGTGTAAGAGACAGCAGCAGAGTGTAAGAGAGTGTAACAGAGTGTAAGAGACAGTAACAGAGCGTAAGAGACAGTAGCAGAGTGTAAGAGACAGAAGCAGAGTGAAAGAGAGAGTAGCAGAGTGTAAGAGACAGTAGCAGAGTGTAAGAGAGTGTAAGAGACAGTAACAGAGTGTAAGAGAGTGTAACAGCATGTAAGAGAGTGTAACAGAGTGTAAGAGAGTGTAAGAGACAGTAACAGAGTGTAGTAGAGTGTAAGAGACAGTAACAGAGTGTAAGAGACAGTAACAGAGTGTAAGAGACAGCAGCAGAGTGTAAGAGAGTGTAACATAGTGTAAGAGAGTGAAAGAGACAGTAGCAGAGTGTAATAGACAGTAACAGAGTGTAGGAGAGTGTCAGAGACAGTAACAGAGTGTAAGAGTCAGCAGCAGAGTGTAAGAGAGTGTAACATAGTGTAAGAGAGTGTAAGAGACAGTAGCAGAGTGTAATAGACAGTAACAGAGTGTAAGAGACAATAGCAGAGTGTAAGATACAGTAGCAGAGTGTAAGAGACAGTAACAGAGTGTAAAAGACAGTAACAGAGTGTAAGAGACAGTAGCAGAGTGAAAGAGACAGTAGTAGAGTGTAGTAGAGTGTAAGAGAGTGTCACATGGCATATACCGTCCTCTAGGATCACATAGTCCTGAATGATCTCAGTATACTGTGAACGTCTTTGGGGATCTCTTCGCGTAGACCTCGTAAACCTGTGTAAGAGACAGTAAAAGAGTATATGAGACAGTAGTGGAGTGTAAGAAAGTGTAACAGAGTATAGGAGACAGTAACAGAGTGTAAGAGAGTGTAAGAGACAGTTACAGAGTGTAAGAGAGTGTAAGAGAGTGTAACAGAGTGTAAGAGAGTGTAACAGAGTGTAAGAGACAGTAACAGAGTGTAAGAGACAGCAGCAGAGTGTAAGAGAGTGTAAGAGACAGTAGCAGAGTGTAATAGACAGTAACAGAGTGTAAGAGAGTGTTATAGACAGTAGCAGAGTGTTATAGACAATAGCAGAGTGTAAGAGACAGTAGCAGAGTGTAATAGACAGCAGCAGAGTGTAAGAGAGTGTAAGAGACAGTAGCAGAGTGTAATAGACAGTAACAGAGTGTACGAGAGTGTTATAGACAGTAGCAGAGTGTAAGAGACAATAGCAGAGTGTAAGAGACAGTAGCAGAGTGTAATAGACTGTAGCAGAGTGTAACATAGTGTAAGAGAGTGTAAGAGACAGTAGCAGAGTGTAATAGACAGTAACAGAGTGTAAGAGAGTGTTATAGACAGTAGCAGAGTGTAAGAGAGTGTAAGAGACAGTTACAGAGTGTAAGAGAGTGTAACAGAGTGTAAGAGAGTGTAAGAGACAGTAACATAGTGTAGGAGAGTGTAAGAGACAGTAACAGAGTGTAAGAGACAGTAAGAGAGTGTAAGAGAGTGTTATAGACAGTAGCAGAGTGTAAGGGACAATAGCAGAGTGTAATAGACTGTAGCAGAGTGTAATAGACTGTAGCAGAGTGTAAGAGAGTGTAAGAGACAGTAGCAGAGTGTAATAGACAGTAATAGAGTGTAAGAGAGTGTTATAGACAGTAGCAGAGTTTAAGAGACAGTAACAGAGTGTAAGAGACAGTAAGAGTGTAAGAGGGTGTAAGAGACAGTAGCAGAGTGTAGGAGAGTGTAAGAGAGTGTAAGAGACAGTAACAGAGTGTAAGAGACAGCAGCAGAGTGTAAGAGACAGTAACAGAGTGTAAGAGAGTGTAACAGAGTGTAAGAGAGTGTAACAGAGTTTAAGAGACAGTAACAGAGTGTACGAGAGTGTAGTAGAGTGTAAGAGACAGTAACAGAGCATAAGAGACAGTAACAGAGCATAAGAGACAGAAGCAGAGTGTAAGAGACAGAAACAGAGTGAAAGAGAGAGTAGCAGAGTGTAAGAGACAGTAGCAGAGTGTAAGAGAGTGTAAGAGAAATTAACAGAGTGTAGTAGAGTGTAACAGCGTGTAAGAGAGTGTAACAGAGTGTAAGAGAGTGTAGGAGACAGTAACAGAGTGTAGGAGAGTGTAAGAGACAGTAACAGAGTGTAAGAGACAGTAACAGAGTGTAAGAGACAGCAGCAGAGTGTAAGAGAGTGTAACATAGTGTAAGAGAGTGAAAGAGACAGTAGCAGAGTGTAATAGACAGTAACAGAGTGTAAGACAGTGTTATAGACAGTAGCAGAGTGTAAGAGACAATAGCAGAGTGTAAGAGACAGTAATAGAGTGTAAGAGACAGTAACAGAGTGTAAGATACAGTAACAGAGTGTATGAGAGTGTAGTAGAGTGTAAGAGACAGTAACAGAGCGTAAGAGATAGTAGCAGAGTGTAAGAGACAGTAGCAGAGTGAAAGAGACAGTAGTAGAGTGTAAGAGACAGTAGCAGAGTGTAAGAGACAGTAACAGAGTGTAAGAGATAGTAGCAGAGTGTAAGAGAGTGTAAGAGACAGTAACAGTGTGTAAGAGGGTGTAACAGCGTGTAAGAGAGTGTAACAGCATGTAAGAGAGTGTAACAGAGTGTAAGGGAGTGTAAGAGACAGTAACAGAGTGTAAGGGGGTGTAAGAGACAGTAGAAGAGTGTAGGAGAGTGTAGGAGAGTGTAAGAGAGTGTAATAGACAGTAACAGAGTGTACGAGAGTGTAGTAGAGTGTAAGAGACAGTAGCAGAGTGTAAGAGAGTGTAACAGGGTGTAAGAGACAGTAACAGAGTATAGGAGACAGTAACAGAGTGTAAGAGACAGTAACAGAGTGTACGAGACAGTAACATAGTGTAAGATACAGTAACATAGTGTAAGATACAGTAACAGAGCGTAAGAGATAGTAGCAGAGTGTAAGAGACAGTAGCAGAGTGAAAGAGACAGTAGCAGAGTGTTAGAGACAGTAGCAGAGTGTAAGAAACAGTAACAGAGTGTAAGAGACAGTAGCAGAGTGTAGGAGAGTGTAAGAGACAGTAACAGTGTGTAAGAGGGTGTAACAGCGTGTAAGAGAGTGTAACAGCGTGTAAGAGAGTGTAACAGAGTGTAAGAGAGTGTAAGAGACAGTAACAGAGTGTAAGAGGGTGTAAGAGACAGTAGCAGAGTGTAAGAGAGTGTAAGAGACAATAGCAGAGTGTAAGAGACAGTAGCAGAGTGTAATAAACTGTAGCAGAGTGTAACAGTGTAAGAGAGTGTAAGAGACAGTAGCAGAGTGTAATAGACAGTAACAGAGTGTAAGAGAGTGTTATAGACAGTAACAGAGTGTAAGAGACAGTAACAGAGTGTAAGAGACAGTAACAGAGTGTAAGAGGGTGTAAGAGACAGTAGGAGAGTGTAAGAGAGTGTAAGAGAGTGTAAGAGAGTGTAAGAGACAGTAACAGAGTGTAAGAGACAGCAGCAGAGTGTAAGAGAGTGTAACAGAGTATAGGAGACAGTAACAGAGTATAGGAGACAGTAACAGAGTATAGGAGACAGTAACAGAGTGTAAGAGAGTGTAAGAGACAGTTACAGAGTGTAAGAGAGTGTAACATAGTGTAAGAGACAGTAACAGAGTGTAAGAGACAGCAGAAGAGTGTAAGAGAGTTGAAGAGACAGTCGCAGAGTGTAATAGACAGTAACAGAGTGTAAGAGAGTGTTATAGACAGTAGCAGAGTGTAAGAGACAATAGCAGAGTGTAATAGACTGGAGCAGAGTGTAACATAGTGTAAGACAGTGTAAGAGACTGTAGCAGAGTGTAATAGACAGTAACAGAGTGTAAGAGAGTGTTATAGACAGTAGCAGAGTGTAAGAGACAATAGCAGAGTGTAAGAGACAGTAGCAGAGTGTAATAGATAGCAGCAGAGTGTAAGAGAGTGTAAGAGACAGTAGCAGAGTGTAATAGACAGTAACAGAGTGTAAGAGAGTGTTATAGACAGTAGCAGAGTGTAAGAGACAATAGCAGAGTGTAAGAGACAGTAGCAGAGTGTAATAGACTGTAGCAGAGTGTAACATAGTGTAAGAGAGTGTAAGAGACAGTAGCAGAGTGTAATAGACAGTAACAGAGTGTAAGAGAGTGTTATAGACAGTAGCAGAGTGTAAGAGAGTGTAAGAGACAGTTACAGAGTGTAAGAGAGTGTAACAGAGTGTAAGAGAGTGTAAGAGACAGTAACATAGTGTAGGAGAGTGTAAGAGACAGTAACAGAGTGTAAGAGACAGTAGCAGAGTGTAAGAGAGTGTAAGAGAGTGTTATAGACAGTAGCAGAGTGTAAGGGACAATAGCAGAGTGTAAGAGACAGTAGCAGAGTGTAATAGACTGTAGCAGAGTGTAAAATAGTGTAAGAGAGTGTAAGAGACAGTAGCAGAGTGTAATAGACAGTAATAGAGTGTAAGAGAGTGTTATAGACAGTAGCAGAGTTTAAGAGACAGTAACAGAGTGTAAGAGACAGTAAGAGTGTAAGAGGGTGTAAGAGACAGTAGCAGAGTGTAAGAGAGTGTAAGAGAGTGTAAGAGACAGTAACAGAGTGTAAGAGACAGTAACAGAGTGTAAGAGACAGCAGCAGAGTGTAAGAGAGTGTAACAGAGTATAGGAGACAGTAACAGAGTATAGGAGACAGTAACAGAGTGTAAGAGAGTGTAAGAGACAGTTACAGAGTGTAAGAGAGTGTAACATAGTGTAAGAGACAGTAACAGAGTGTAAGAGACAGCAGAAGAGTGTAAGAGAGTTGAAGAGACAGTCGCAGAGTGTAATAGACAGTAACAGAGTGTAAGAGAGTGTTATAGACAGTAGCAGAGTGTAAGAGACAATAGCAGAGTGTAATAGACTGGAGCAGAGTGTAACATAGTGTAAGAGAGTGTAAGAGACTGTAGCAGAGTGTAATAGACAGTAACAGAGTGTAAGAGAGTGTTATAGACAGTAGCAGAGTGTAAGAGACAATAGCAGAGTGTAAGAGACAGTAGCAGAGTGTAATAGACAGCAGCAGAGTGTAAGAGAGTGTAAGAGACAGTAGCAGAGTGTAATAGACAGTAACAGAGTGTAAGAGAGTGTTATAGACAGTAGCAGAGTGTAAGAGACAATAGCAGAGTGTAAGAGACAGTAGCAGAGTGTAATAGACTGTAGCAGAGTGTAACAGTGTAAGAGAGTGTAAGAGACAGTAGCAGAGTGTAATAGACATTAACAGAGTGTAAGAGAGTGTTATAGACAGTAGCAGAGTTTAAGAGACAGTAACAGAGTGTAAGAGGGTGTAAGAGACAGTAGCAGAGTGTAGGAGGGTGTAAGAGACAGTAGCAGAGTGTAGGAGAGTGTAAGAGAGTGTAAGAGACAGTAACAGAGTGTAAGAGACAGTAACAGAGTGTAAGAGACAGCAGCAGAGTGTAAGAGAGTGTAACAGAGTGTAAGAGACAGTAACAGAGCGTAAGAGACAGTAGCAGAGTGTAAGAGACAGAAGCAGAGTGAAAGAGAGAGTAGCAGAGTGTAAGAGACAGTAGCAGAGAGTAAGAGACAGTAGCAGAGTGTAAGAGAGTGTAATAGACAGTAACAGAGTGTAAGAGAGTGTAACAGCATGTAAGAGAGTGTAACAGAGTGTAAGAGAGTGTAAGAGACAGTAACAGAGTGTAAGAGACAGTAACAGAGTGTAAGAGACAGCAGCAGAGTGTAAGAGTGTGTAACATAGTGTAAGAGAGTGAAAGAGATAGTAGCAGAGTGTAATAGACAGTAACAGAGTGTAATAGAGTGTAAGAGACAGTAGCAGAGTGTAAGAGACAATAGCAGAGTGTAAGAGACAGTAGCAGAGTGTAATAGACTGTAGCAGAGTGTAACAGAGTGTAAGAGAGTGTAAGAGACAATAGCAGAGTGTAATAGACAGTAACAGAGTGTAAGAGAGTGTTATAGACAGTAGCAGAGTGCAAGAGACAATAGCAGAGTGTAAGAGACAGTAGCAGAGTGTAATATACAGTAACAGAGTGTAAGAGACAGTAACAGAGTGTAAGAGACAGCAGCAGAGTGTAAGAGTGTAAGAGACAGTAACAGAGTGTAAGAGAGTGTAACAGAGTGTAAGAGACAGTAACAGAGTGTACGAGACAGTAACAGAGTGTACGAGACAGTAACAGAGTGTACGAGACAGTAACAGAGTGTAAGAGACAGTAACAGAGTATACGAGAGTGTAGTAGAGTGTAAGAGACAGTAACACAGCGTAAGAGACAGTAGCAGTGTGTAAGAGACAGAAGCAAAGTGAAAGAGAGAGTAGCAGAGTGTAAGAGACAGTAGCAGAGTGTAAGAGACAGTAGCAGAGTGTAAGAGTGTAAGAGACAGTAACAGAGTGTAAGAGAGTGTAACAGCGTGTAAGAGAGTGTAACAGAGTGTAAGAGACAGTAAGAGAGTGTAACAGAGTGTAAGAGACAGTAACAGAGTGTAGGAGAGTGTAAGAGACAGTAACGGAGTGTAAGAGACAGTAACAGAGTGTAAGAGACAGCAGCAGAGTGTTAGAGAGTGTAACATAGTGTAAGAGAGTGTAAGAGACAGTAGCAGAGTGTAATAGACAGTAACAGAGTGTAATAGAGTGTAAGAGACAGTAGCAGAGTGTAAGAGACAGTAGCAGAGTGTAATAGACTGTAGCAGAGTGTAACAGAGTGTAAGAGAGTGTAAGAGACAATAGCAGAGTGTAATAGACAGTAACAGAGTGTAAGAGAGTGTTATAGACAGTAGCAGAGTGCAAGAGACAATAGCAGAGTGTAAGAGACAGTAGCAGAGTGTAATAGACTGTAACAGAGTGTAACAGAGTGTAAGAGAGTGTAAGAGACAGTAGCGGAGTGTAATAGACAGTAACAGAGTGTAAGAGAGTGTTATAGACAGTAGCAGAGTGTTATAGACAATAGCAGAGTGTAAGAGACAGTAGCAGAGTTTAATAGACAGCAGCAGAGTGTAAGAGAGTGTAAGAGACAGTAGCAGAGTGTAATAGACAGTAACAGAGTGTAAGAGAGTGTTATAGACAGTATCAGAGTGTAAGAGACAATAGCAGAGTGTAAGAGACAGTAGCAGAGTGTAATAGACTGTAGCAGAGTGTAACATAGTGTAAGAGAGTGTAAGAGACAGTAGCAGAGTGTAATAGACAGTAACAGAGTGTAAGAGAGTGTTATAGACAGTAGCAGAGTGTTATAGACAATAGCAGAGTGTAAGAGACAGTAGCAGAGTGTAATAGACAGCAGCAGAGTGTAAGAGAGTGTAAGAGACAGTAGCAGAGTGTAATAGACAGTAACAGAGTGTAAGAGAGTGTTATAGACAGTAGCAGAGTGTAAGAGACAATAGCAGAGTGTAAGAGACAGTAGCAGAGTGTAACATAGTGTAAGAGAGTGTAAGAGACAGTAGCAGAGTGTAATAGACAGTAACAGAGTGTAAGAGAGTGTTATAGACAGTAGCAGAGTGTAAGAGAGTGTAAGAGACAGTTACAGAGTGTAAGAGAGTGTAACAGAGTGTAAGAGAGTGTAAGAGACAGTAACATAGTGTAGGAGAGTGTAAGAGACAGTAACAGAGTGTAAGAGACAGTAACAGAGTGTAAGAGGGTGTAAGAGACAGTAGCAGAGTGTAGGAGAGTGTAAGAGAGTGTAAGAGACAGTAAGAGTGTAAGAGACAGTAACAGAGTGTAAGAGACAGCAGCAGAGTGTAAGAGAGTGTAACAGAGTGTAAGAGACAGTAACAGAGCGTAAGAGACAGTAGCAGAGTGTAAGAGACAGAAGCAGAGTGAAAGAGAGAGTAGCAGAGTGTAAGAGACAGTAGCAGAGTGTAAGAGAGTGTAAGAGACAGTAACAGAGTGTAAGAGAGTGTAACAGCATGTAAGAGAGTGTAACAGAGTGTAAGAGAGTGTAAGAGACAGTAACAGAGTGTAGTAGAGTGTAAGAGACAGTAACAGAGTGTAAGAGACAGCAGCAGAGTGTAAGAGAGTGTAACATAGTGTAAGAGAGTGAAAGAGACAGTAGCAGAGTGTAATAGACAGTAACAGAGTGTAGGAGAGTGTCAGAGACAGTAACAGAGTGTAAGAGTCAGCAGCAGAGTGTAAGAGAGTGTAACATAGTGTAAGAGAGTGTAAGAGACAGTAGCAGAGTGTAATAGACAGTAACAGAGTGTAAGAGACAATAGCAGAGTGTAAGATACAGTAGCAGAGTGTAAGAGACAGTAACAGAGTGTAAAAGACAGTAACAGAGTGTAAGAGACAGTAGCAGAGTGAAAGAGACAGTAGTAGAGTGTAGTAGAGTGTAAGAGAGTGTCACATGGCATATACCGTCCTCTAGGATCACATAGTCCTGAATGATCTCAGTATACTGTGAACGTCTTTGGGGATCTCTTCGCGTAGACCTCGTAAACCTGTGTAAGAGACAGTAAAAGAGTATATGAGACAGTAGTGGAGTGTAAGAAAGTGTAACAGAGTATAGGAGACAGTAACAGAGTGTAAGAGAGTGTAAGAGACAGTTACAGAGTGTAAGAGAGTGTAAGAGAGTGTAACAGAGTGTAAGAGAGTGTAACAGAGTGTAAGAGACAGTAACAGAGTGTAAGAGACAGCAGCAGAGTGTAAGAGAGTGTAAGAGACAGTAGCAGAGTGTAATAGACAGTAACAGAGTGTAAGAGAGTGTTATAGACAGTAGCAGAGTGTTATAGACAATAGCAGAGTGTAAGAGACAGTAGCAGAGTGTAATAGACAGCAGCAGAGTGTAAGAGAGTGTAAGAGACAGTATCAGAGTGTAATAGACAGTAACAGAGTGTAAGAGAGTGTTATAGACAGTAGCAGAGTGTAAGAGACAATAGCAGAGTGTAAGAGACAGTAGCAGAGTGTAATAGACTGTAGCAGAGTGTAACATAGTGTAAGAGAGTGTAAGAGACAGTAGCAGAGTGTAATAGACAGTAACAGAGTGTAAGAGAGTGTTATAGACAGTAGCAGAGTGTAAGAGAGTGTAAGAGACAGTTACAGAGTGTAAGAGAGTGTAACAGAGTGTAAGAGAGTGTAAGAGACAGTAACATAGTGTAGGAGAGTGTAAGAGACAGTAACAGAGTGTAAGAGACAGTAAGAGAGTGTAAGAGAGTGTTATAGACAGTAGCAGAGTGTAAGGGACAATAGCAGAGTGTAAGAGACAGTAGCAGAGTGTAATAGACTGTAGCAGAGTGTAAAATAGTGTAAGAGAGTGTAAGAGACAGTAGCAGAGTGTAATAGACAGTAATAGAGTGTAAGAGAGTGTTATAGACAGTAGCAGAGTTTAAGAGACAGTAACAGAGTGTAAGAGACAGTAAGAGTGTAAGAGGGTGTAAGAGACAGTAGCAGAGTGTAGGAGAGTGTAAGAGAGTGTAAGAGACAGTAACAGAGTGTAAGAGACAGCAGCAGAGTGTAAGAGACAGTAACAGAGTGTAAGAGAGTGTAACAGAGTTTAAGAGACAGTAACAGAGTGTACGAGAGTGTAGTAGAGTGTAAGAGACAGTAACAGAGCATAAGAGACAGTAACAGAGCATAAGAGACAGAAGCAGAGTGTAAGAGACAGAAACAGAGTGAAAGAGAGAGTAGCAGAGTGTAAGAGACAGTAGCAGAGTGTAAGAGAGTGTAAGAGAAATTAACAGAGTGTAGTAGAGTGTAACAGCGTGTAAGAGAGTGTAACAGAGTGTAAGAGAGTGTAGGAGACAGTAACAGAGTGTAGGAGAGTGTAAGAGACAGTAACAGAGTGTAAGAGACAGTAACAGAGTGTAAGAGACAGTAACAGAGTGTAAGAGACAGCAGCAGAGTGTAAGAGAGTGTAACATAGTGTAAGAGAGTGAAAGAGACAGTAGCAGAGTGTAATAGACAGTAACAGAGTGTAAGACAGTGTTATAGACAGTAGCAGAGTGTAAGAGACAATAGCAGAGTGTAAGAGACAGTAATAGAGTGTAAGAGACAGTAACAGAGTGTAAGATACAGTAACAGAGTGTATGAGAGTGTAGTAGAGTGTAAGAGACAGTAACAGAGCGTAAGAGATAGTAGCAGAGTGTAAGAGACAGTAGCAGAGTGAAAGAGACAGTAGTAGAGTGTAAGAGACAGTAGCAGAGTGTAAGAGACAGTAACAGAGTGTAAGAGATAGTAGCAGAGTGTAAGAGAGTGTAAGAGACAGTAACAGTGTGTAAGAGGGTGTAACAGCGTGTAAGAGAGTGTAACAGCATGTAAGAGAGTGTAACAGAGTGTAAGGGAGTGTAAGAGACAGTAACAGAGTGTAAGGGGGTGTAAGAGACAGTAGAAGAGTGTAGGAGAGTGTAGGAGAGTGTAAGAGAGTGTAATAGACAGTAACAGAGTGTACGAGAGTGTAGTAGAGTGTAAGAGACAGTAGCAGAGTGTAAGAGAGTGTAACAGGGTGTAAGAGACAGTAACAGAGTATAGGAGACAGTAACAGAGTGTAAGAGACAGTAACAGAGTGTACGAGACAGTAACATAGTGTAAGATACAGTAACATAGTGTAAGATACAGTAACAGAGCGTAAGAGATAGTAGCAGAGTGTAAGAGACAGTAGCAGAGTGAAAGAGACAGTAGCAGAGTGTTAGAGACAGTAGCAGAGTGTAAGAAACAGTAACAGAGTGTAAGAGACAGTAGCAGAGTGTAGGAGAGTGTAAGAGACAGTAACAGTGTGTAAGAGGGTGTAACAGCGTGTAAGAGAGTGTAACAGCGTGTAAGAGAGTGTAACAGAGTGTAAGAGAGTGTAAGAGACAGTAACAGAGTGTAAGAGGGTGTAAGAGACAGTAGCAGAGTGTAAGAGAGTGTAAGAGACAATAGCAGAGTGTAAGAGACAGTAGCAGAGTGTAATAGACTGTAGCAGAGTGTAACAGTGTAAGAGAGTGTAAGAGACAGTAGCAGAGTGTAATAGACAGTAACAGAGTGTAAGAGAGTGTTATAGACAGTAACAGAGTGTAAGAGACAGTAGCAGAGTGTAAGAGACAATAGCAGAGTGTAAGAGACAGTAGCAGAGTGTAATAGACTGTAGCAGAGTGTAACATAGTGTAAGAGAGTGTAAGAGACAGTAGCAGAGTGTAATAGACAGTAACAGAGTGTACGAGAGTGTTATAGACAGTAGCAGAGTTTAAGAGACAGTAACAGAGTGTAAGAGACAGTAACAGAGTGTAAGAGGGTGTAAGAGACAGTAGGAGAGTGTAAGAGAGTGTAAGAGAGTGTAAGAGAGTGTAAGAGACAGTAACAGAGTGTAAGAGACAGCAGCAGAGTGTAAGAGTGTGTAACAGAGTATAGGAGACAGTAACAGAGTATAGGAGACAGTAACAGAGTATAGGAGACAGTAACAGAGTGTAAGAGAGTGTAAGAGACAGTTACAGAGTGTAAGAGAGTGTAACATAGTGTAAGAGACAGTAACAGAGTGTAAGAGACAGCAGAAGAGTGTAAGAGAGTTGAAGAGACAGTCGCAGAGTGTAATAGACAGTAAGAGTGTAAGAGAGTGTTATAGACAGTAGCAGAGTGTAAGAGACAATAGCAGAGTGTAATAGACTGGAGCAGAGTGTAACATAGTGTAAGACAGTGTAAGAGACTGTAGCAGAGTGTAATAGACAGTAACAGAGTGTAAGAGAGTGTTATAGACAGTAGCAGAGTGTAAGAGACAATAGCAGAGTGTAAGAGACAGTAGCAGAGTGTAATAGACAGCAGCAGAGTGTAAGAGAGTGTAAGAGACAGTAGCAGAGTGTAATAGACAGTAACAGAGTGTAAGAGAGTGTTATAGACAGTAGCAGAGTGTAAGAGACAATAGCAGAGTGTAAGAGACAGTAGCAGAGTGTAATAGACTGTAGCAGAGTGTAACATAGTGTAAGAGAGTGTAAGAGACAGTAGCAGAGTGTAATAGACAGTAACAGAGTGTAAGAGAGTGTTATAGACAGTAGCAGAGTGTAAGAGAGTGTAAGAGACAGTTACAGAGTGTAAGAGAGTGTAACAGAGTGTAAGAGAGTGTAAGAGACAGTAACATAGTGTAGGAGAGTGTAAGAGACAGTAACAGAGTGTAAGAGACAGTAGCAGAGTGTAAGAGAGTGTAAGAGAGTGTTATAGACAGTAGCAGAGTGTAAGGGACAATAGCAGAGTGTAAGAGACAGTAGCAGAGTGTAATAGACTGTAGCAGAGTGTAAAATAGTGTAAGAGAGTGTAAGAGACAGTAGCAGAGTGTAATAGACAGTAATAGAGTGTAAGAGAGTGTTATAGACAGTAGCAGAGTTTAAGAGACAGTAACAGAGTGTAAGAGACAGTAAGAGTGTAAGAGGGTGTAAGAGACAGTAGCAGAGTGTAAGAGAGTGTAAGAGAGTGTAAGAGACAGTAACAGAGTGTAAGAGACAGTAACAGAGTGTAAGAGACAGCAGCAGAGTGTAAGAGAGTGTAACAGAGTATAGGAGACAGTAACAGAGTATAGGAGACAGTAACAGAGTGTAAGAGAGTGTAAGAGACAGTTACAGAGTGTAAGAGAGTGTAACATAGTGTAAGAGACAGTAACAGAGTGTAAGAGACAGCAGAAGAGTGTAAGAGAGTTGAAGAGACAGTCGCAGAGTGTAATAGACAGTAACAGAGTGTAAGAGAGTGTTATAGACAGTAGCAGAGTGTAAGAGACAATAGCAGAGTGTAATAGACTGGAGCAGAGTGTAACATAGTGTAAGAGAGTGTAAGAGACTGTAGCAGAGTGTAATAGACAGTAACAGAGTGTAAGAGAGTGTTATAGACAGTAGCAGAGTGTAAGAGACAATAGCAGAGTGTAAGAGACAGTAGCAGAGTGTAATAGACAGCAGCAGAGTGTAAGAGAGTGTAAGAGACAGTAGCAGAGTGTAATAGACAGTAACAGAGTGTAAGAGAGTGTTATAGACAGTAGCAGAGTGTAAGAGACAATAGCAGAGTGTAAGAGACAGTAGCAGAGTGTAATAGACTGTAGCAGAGTGTAACAGTGTAAGAGAGTGTAAGAGACAGTAGCAGAGTGTAATAGACATTAACAGAGTGTAAGAGAGTGTTATAGACAGTAGCAGAGTTTAAGAGACAGTAACAGAGTGTAAGAGGGTGTAAGAGACAGTAGCAGAGTGTAGGAGGGTGTAAGAGACAGTAGCAGAGTGTAGGAGAGTGTAAGAGAGTGTAAGAGACAGTAACAGAGTGTAAGAGACAGTAACAGAGTGTAAGAGACAGCAGCAGAGTGTAAGAGAGTGTAACAGAGTGTAAGAGACAGTAACAGAGCATAAGAGACAGTAGCAGAGTGTAAGAGACAGAAGCAGAGTGAAAGAGAGAGTAGCAGAGTGTAAGAGACAGTAGCAGAGAGTAAGAGACAGTAGCAGAGTGTAAGAGAGTGTAATAGACAGTAACAGAGTGTAAGAGAGTGTAACAGCATGTAAGAGAGTGTAACAGAGTGTAAGAGAGTGTAAGAGACAGTAACAGAGTGTAAGAGACAGTAACAGAGTGTAAGAGACAGCAGCAGAGTGTAAGAGTGTGTAACATAGTGTAAGAGAGTGAAAGAGATAGTAGCAGAGTGTAATAGACAGTAACAGAGTGTAATAGAGTGTAAGAGACAGTAGCAGAGTGTAAGAGACAATAGCAGAGTGTAAGAGACAGTAGCAGAGTGTAATAGACTGTAGCAGAGTGTAACAGAGTGTAAGAGAGTGTAAGAGACAATAGCAGAGTGTAATAGACAGTAACAGAGTGTAAGAGAGTGTTATAGACAGTAGCAGAGTGCAAGAGACAATAGCAGAGTGTAAGAGACAGTAGCAGAGTGTAATATACAGTAACAGAGTGTAAGAGACAGTAACAGAGTGTAAGAGACAGCAGCAGAGTGTAAGAGTGTAAGAGACAGTAACAGAGTGTAAGAGAGTGTAACAGAGTGTAAGAGACAGTAACAGAGTGTACGAGACAGTAACAGAGTGTACGAGACAGTAACAGAGTGTACGAGACAGTAACAGAGTGTAAGAGACAGTAACAGAGTATACGAGAGTGTAGTAGAGTGTAAGAGACAGTAACACAGCGTAAGAGACAGTAGCAGTGTGTAAGAGACAGAAGCAAAGTGAAAGAGAGAGTAGCAGAGTGTAATAGACAGTAGCAGAGTGTAAGAGACAGTAGCAGAGTGTAAGAGAGTGTAAGAGACAGTAACAGAGTGTAAGAGAGTGTAACAGCGTGTAAGAGAGTGTAACAGAGTGTAAGAGACAGTAAGAGAGTGTAAGAGAGTGTAAGAGACAGTAACAGAGTGTAGGAGAGTGTAAGAGACAGTAACAGAGTGTAAGAGACAGTAACAGAGTGTAAGAGACAGCAGCAGAGTGTAAGAGAGTGTAACATAGTGTAAGAGAGTGTAAGAGACAGTAGCAGAGTGTAAGAGACAATAGCAGAGTGTAAGAGACAGTAGCAGAGTGTAACATAGTGTAAGAGAGTGTTATAGACAGTAGCAGAGTGTAAGAGACAGTAACAGAGTGTAAGAGACAGTAACAGAGTGAAAGAGACAGTAGCAGAGTGAAAGAGACAGTAGTAGAGTGTAGTAGAGTGTAAGAGATAGGAGTGTAAGAGACAGTAACAGAGTGTAAGAGACAGTAACAGAGTGTAAGAGACAGCAGCAGAGTGTAAGAGAGTGTAATAGACAGTAACAGAGTGTACGAGAGTGTAGTAGAGTGTAAGAGACAGTAGCAGAGTGTAAGAGAGTGTAACAGGGTGTAAGAGACAGTAACAGAGTATAGGAGACAGTAACAGAGTGTAAGAGACAGTAACAGAGTGTACGAGACAGTAACATAGTGTAAGATACAGTAACATAGTGTAAGATACAGTAACAGAGTGTATGACAGTGTAGTACAGTGTAAGACACAGTAACAGAGCGTAAGAGATAGTAGCAGAGTGTAAGAGACAGTAGCAGAGTGAAAGAGACAGTAGCAGAGTGTAAGAAACAGTAACAGAGTGTAAGAGACAGTAGCAGAGTGTAGGAGAGTGTAAGAGACAGTAACAGTGTGTAAGAGGGTGTAACAGCGTGTAAGAGAGTGCAACAGCATGTAAGAGAGTGTAACAGAGTGTAAGAGAGTGTAAGAGACAGTAACAGAGTGTAAGAGGGTGTAAGAGACAGTAGCAGAGTGTAAGAGAGTGTAAGAGACAATAGCAGAGTGTAAGAGACAGTAGCAGAGTGTAATAGACTGTAGCAGAGTGTAACAGTGTAAGAGAGTGTAAGAGACAGTAGCAGAGTGTAATAGACAGTAACAGAGTGTAAGAGAGTGTTATAGACAGTAGCAGAGTGTAAGAGACAGTAGCAGAGTGTAAGAGACAATAGCAGAGTGTAAGAGACAGTAGCAGAGTGTAATAGACTGTAGCAGAGTGTAACATAGTGTAAGAGAGTGTAAGAGACAGTAGCAGAGTGTAATAGACAGTAACAGAGTGTACGAGAGTGTTATAGACAGTAGCAGAGTTTAAGAGACAGTAACAGAGTGTAAGAGACAGTAACAGAGTGTAAGAGGGTGTAAGAGACAGTAGGAGAGTGTAAGAGAGTGTAAGAGAGTGTAAGAGAGTGTAAGAGAGTGTAAGAGACAGTAACAGAGTGTAAGAGACAGCAGCAGAGTGTAAGAGAGTGTAACAGAGTATAGGAGACAGTAACAGAGTATAGGAGACAGTAACAGAGTATAGGAGACAGTAACAGAGTGTAAGAGAGTGTAAGAGACAGTTACAGAGTGTAAGAGAGTGTAACATAGTGTAAGAGACAGTAACAGAGTGTAAGAGACAGCAGAAGAGTGTAAGAGAGTTGAAGAGACAGTCGCAGAGTGTAATAGACAGTAACAGAGTTAAGAGAGTGTTATAGACAGTAGCAGAGTGTAAGAGACAATAGCAGAGTGTAATAGAGTGTAAGAGAGTGTAAGAGACTGTAGCAGAGTGTAATAGACAGTAACAGAGTGTAAGAGAGTGTTATAGACAGTAGCAGAGTGTAAGAGACAATAGCAGAGTGTAAGAGACAGTAGCAGAGTGTAATAGACAGCAGCAGAGTGTAAGAGAGTGTAAGAGACAGTAGCAGAGTGTAATAGACAGTAACAGAGTGTAAGAGAGTGTTATAGACAGTAGCACAGTGTAAGAGACAATAGCAGAGTGTAAGAGACAGTAGCAGAGTGTAATAGACTGTAGCAGAGTGTAACATAGTGTAAGAGAGTGTAAGAGACAGTAGCAGAGTGTAATAGACAGTAACAGAGTGTAAGAGAGTGTTATAGACAGTAGCAGAGTGTAAGAGAGTGTAAGAGAAAGTTACAGAGTGTAAGAGAGTGTAACAGAGTGTAAGAGAGTGTAAGAGACAGTAACATAGTGTAGGAGAGTGTAAGAGACAGTAACAGAGTGTAAGAGACAGTAGCAGAGTGTAAGAGAGTGTAAGAGAGTGTTATAGACAGTAGCAGAGTGTAAGAGACAATAGCAGAGTGTAAGAGACAGTAGCAGAGTGTAATAGACTGTAGCAGAGTGTAACAGTGTAAGAGAGTGTAAGAGACAGTAGCAGAGTGTAATAGACAGTAACAGAGTGTAAGAGAGTGTTATAGACAGTAGCAGAGTGTAAGAGACAGTAGCAGAGTGTAAGAGACAATAGCAGAGTGTAAGAGACAGTAGCAGAGTGTAATAGACTGTAGCAGAGTGTAACATAGTGTAAGAGAGTGTAAGAGACAGTAGCAGAGTGTAATAGACAGTAACAGAGTGTACGAGAGTGTTATAGACAGTAGCAGAGTTTAAGAGACAGTAACAGAGTGTAAGAGACAGTAACAGAGTGTAAGAGGGTGTAAGAGACAGTAGGAGAGTGTAAGAGAGTGTAAGAGAGTGTAAGAGAGTGTAAGAGACAGTAACAGAGTGTAAGAGACAGCAGCAGAGTGTAAGAGAGTGTAACAGAGTATAGGAGACAGTAACAGAGTATAGGAGACAGTAACAGAGTATAGGAGACAGTAACAGAGTGTAAGAGAGTGTAAGAGACAGTTACAGAGTGTAAGAGAGTGTAACATAGTGTAAGATACAGTAACAGAGTGTAAGAGACAGCAGAAGAGTGTAAGAGAGTTGAAGAGACAGTCGCAGAGTGTAATAGACAGTAACAGAGTGTAAGAGAGTGTTATAGACAGTAGCAGAGTGTAAGAGACAATAGCAGAGTGTAATAGACTGGAGCAGAGTGTAACATAGTGTAAGACAGTGTAAGAGACTGTAGCAGAGTGTAATAGACAGTAACAGAGTGTAAGAGAGTGTTATAGACAGTAGCAGAGTGTAAGAGACAATAGCAGAGTGTAAGAGACAGTAGCAGAGTGTAATAGACAGCAGCAGAGTGTAAGAGAGTGTAAGAGACAGTAGCAGAGTGTAATAGACAGTAACAGAGTGTAAGAGAGTGTTATAGACAATAGCAGAGTGTAAGAGACAATAGCAGAGTGTAAGAGACAGTAGCAGAGTGTAATAGACTGTAGCAGAGTGTAACATAGTGTAAGAGAGTGTAAGAGACAGTAGCAGAGTGTAATAGACAGTAACAGAGTGTAAGAGAGTGTTATAGACAGTAGCAGAGTGTAAGAGAGTGTAAGAGACAGTTACAGAGTGTAAGAGAGTGTAACAGAGTGTAAGAGAGTGTAAGAGACAGTAACATAGTGTAGGAGAGTGTAAGAGACAGTAACAGAGTGTAAGAGACAGTAGCAGAGTGTAAGAGAGTGTAAGAGAGTGTTATAGACAGTAGCAGAGTGTAAGGGACAATAGCAGAGTGTAAGAGACAGTAGCAGAGTGTAATAGACTGTAGCAGAGTGTAAAATAGTGTAAGAGAGTGTAAGAGACAGTAGCAGAGTGTAATAGACAGTAATAGAGTGTAAGAGAGTGTTATAGACAGTAGCAGAGTTTAAGAGACAGTAACAGAGTGTAAGAGACAGTAAGAGTGTAAGAGGGTGTAAGAGACAGTAGCAGAGTGTAGGAGAGTGTAAGAGAGTGTAAGAGAGTGTAAGAGACAGTAACAGAGTGTAAGAGACAGTAACAGAGTGTAAGAGACAGCAGCAGAGTGTAAGAGAGTGTAACAGAGTATAGGAGACAGTAACAGAGTATAGGAGACAGTAACAGAGTGTAAGAGAGTGTAAGAGACAGTTACAGAGTGTAAGAGAGTGTAACATAGTGTAAGAGACAGTAACAGAGTGTAAGAGACAGCAGAAGAGTGTAAGAGAGTTGAAGAGACAGTCGCAGAGTGTAATAGACAGTAACAGAGTGTAAGAGAGTGTTATAGACAGTAGCAGAGTGTAAGAGACAATAGCAGAGTGTAAGAGACAGTAGCAGAGTGTAATAGACAGCAGCAGAGTGTAAGAGAGTGTAAGAGACAGTAGCAGAGTGTAATAGACAGTAACAGAGTGTAAGAGAGTGTTATAGACAGTAGCAGAGTGTAAGAGACAATAGCAGAGTGTAAGAGACAGTAGCAGAGTGTAATAGACTGTAGCAGAGTGTAACAGTGTAAGAGAGTGTAAGAGACAGTAGCAGAGTGTAATAGACATTAACAGAGTGTAAGAGAGTGTTATAGACAGTAGCAGAGTTTAAGAGACAGTAACAGAGTGTAAGAGACAGTAACAGAGTGTAAGAGGGTGTAAGAGACAGTAGCAGAGTGTAGGAGAGTGTAAGAGAGTGTAAGAGACAGTAACAGAGTGTAAGAGACAGTAACAGAGTGTAAGAGACAGCAGCAGAGTGTAAGAGAGTGTAACATAGTGTAAGAGACAGTAACAGAGCATAAGAGACAGTAGCAGAGTGTAAGAGACAGAAGCAGAGTGAAAGAGAGAGTAGCAGAGTGTAAGAGACAGTAGCAGAGAGTAAGAGACAGTAGCAGAGTGTAAGAGAGTGTAATAGACAGTAACAGAGTGTAAGAGAGTGTAACAGCATGTAAGAGAGTGTAACAGAGTGTAAGAGAGTGTAAGAGACAGTAACAGAGTGTAAGAGACAGTAACAGAGTGTAAGAGACAGCAGCAGAGTGTAAGAGTGTGTAACATAGTGTAAGAGAGTGAAAGAGATAGTAGCAGAGTGTAATAGACAGTAACAGAGTGTAATAGAGTGTAAGAGACAGTAGCAGAGTGTAAGAGACAATAGCAGAGTGTAAGAGACAGTAGCAGAGTGTAATAGACTGTAGCAGAGTGTAACAGAGTGTAAGAGAGTGTAAGAGACAATAGCAGAGTGTAATAGACAGTAACAGAGTGTAAGAGAGTGTTATAGACAGTAGCAGAGTGCAAGAGACAATAGCTGAGTGTAAGAGACAGTAGCAGAGTGTAATATACAGTAACAGAGTGTAAGAGACAGTAACAGAGTGTAAGAGACAGCAGCAGAGTGTAAGAGTGTAAGAGACAGTAACAGAGTGTAAGAGAGTGTAACAGAGTGTAAGAGACAGTAACAGAGTGTACGAGACAGTAACAGAGTGTACGAGACAGTAACAGAGTGTACGAGACAGTAACAGAGTGTAAGAGACAGTAACAGAGTATACGAGAGTGTAGTAGAGTGTAAGAGACAGTAACACAGCGTAAGAGACAGTAGCAGTGTGTAAGAGACAGAAGCAAAGTGAAAGAGAGAGTAGCAGAGTGTAAGAGACAGTAGCAGAGTTTAAGAGACAGTAGCAGAGTGTAAGAGTGTAAGAGACAGTAACAGAGTGTAAGAGAGTGTAACAGCGTGTAAGAGAGTGTAACAGAGTGTAAGAGACAGTAAGAGAGTGTAACAGAGTGTAAGAGACAGTAACAGAGTGTAGGAGAGTGTAAGAGACAGTAACGGAGTGTAAGAGACAGTAACAGAGTGTAAGAGACAGCAGCAGAGTGTTAGAGAGTGTACCATAGTGTAAGAGAGTGTAAGAGACAGTAGCAGAGTGTAATAGACAGTAACAGAGTGTAATAGAGTGTAAGAGACAGTAGCAGAGTGTAAGAGACAGTAGCAGAGTGTAATAGACTGTAGCAGAGTGTAACAGAGTGTAAGAGACAGTAACAAAGTGTACGAGACAGTAACAGAGTGTACGAGACAGTAACAGAGTGTACGAGACAGTAACAGAGTGTAAGAGACAGTAACAGAGTATACGAGAGTGTAGTAGAGTGTAAGAGACAGTAATACAGCGTAAGAGACAGTAGCAGTGTGTAAGAGACAGAAGCAAAGTGAAAGAGAGAGTAGCAGAGTGTAAGAGACAGTAGCAGAGTGTAAGAGACAGTAGCAGAGTCTAAGAGTGTAAGAGACAGTAACAGAGTGTAAGAGAGTGTAACAGCGTGTAAGAGAGTGTAACAGAGTGTAAGAGACAGTAAGAGAGTGTAACAGAGTGTAAGAGACAGTAACAGAGTGTAGGAGAGTGTAAGAGACAGTAACGGAGTGTAAGAGACAGTAACAGAGTGTAAGAGACAGCAGCAGAGTCTTAGAGAGTGTACCATAGTGTAAGAGAGTGTAAGAGACAGTAGCGGAGTGTAATAGACAGTAACAGAGTGTAAGAGAGTGTTATAGACAGTAGCAGAGTGTTATAGACAATAGCAGAGTGTAAGAGACAGTAGCAGAGTGTAATTGACAGCAGCAGAGTGTAAGAGAGTGTAAGAGACAGTAGCAGAGTGTAATAGACAGTAACAGAGTGTAAGAGAGTGTTATAGACAGTAGCAGAGTGTAAGAGACAATAGCAGAGTGTAAGAGACAGTAGCAGAGTGTAACATAGTGTAAGAGAGTGTAAGAGACAGTAGCAGAGTGTAATAGACAGTAACAGAGTGTAAGAGAGTGTTATAGACAGTAGCAGAGTGTAAGAGAGTGTAAGAGACAGTTACAGAGTGTAAGAGAGTGTAACAGAGTGTAAGAGAGTGTAAGAGACAGTAACATAGTGTAGGAGAGTGTAAGAGACAGTAACAGAGTGTAAGAGACAGTAACAGAGTGTAAGAGGGTGTAAGAGACAGTAGCAGAGTGTAGGAGAGTGTAAGAGAGTGTAAGAGACAGTAAGAGTGTAAGAGACAGTAACAGAGTGTAAGAGACAGCAGCAGAGTGTAAGAGAGTGTAACAGAGTGTAAGAGACAGTAACAGAGCGTAAGAGACAGTAGCAGAGTGTAAGAGACAGAAGCAGAGTGAAAGAGAGAGTAGCAGAGTGTAAGAGACAGTAGCAGAGTGTAAGAGACAGTAGCAGAGTGTAAGAGAGTGTAAGAGACAGTAACAGAGTGTAAGAGAGTGTAACAGCATGTAAGAGAGTGTAACAGAGTGTAAGAGAGTGTAAGAGACAGTAACAGAGTGTAGTAGAGTGTAAGAGACAGTAACAGAGTGTAAGAGACAGCAGCAGAGTGTAAGAGAGTGTAACATAGTGTAAGAGAGTGAAAGAGACAGTAGCAGAGTGTAATAGACAGTAACAGAGTGTAAGAGACAATAGCAGAGTGTAAGATACAGTAGCAGAGTGTAAGAGACAGTAACAGAGTGTAAAAGACAGTAACAGAGTGTAAGAGACAGTAGCAGAGTGAAAGAGACAGTAGTAGAGTGTAGTAGAGTGTAAGAGAGTGTCACATGGCATATACCGTCCTCTAGGATCACATAGTCCTGAATGATCTCAGTATACTGTGAACGTCTTTGGGGATCTCTTCGCGTAGACCTCGTAAACCTGTGTAAGAGACAGTAAAAGAGTATATGAGACAGTAGTGGAGTGTAAGAAAGTGTAACAGAGTATAGGAGACAGTAACAGAGTGTAAGAGAGTGTAAGAGACAGTTACAGAGTGTAAGAGAGTGTAAGAGAGTGTAACAGAGTGTAAGAGAGTGTAACAGAGTGTAAGAGACAGTAACAGAGTGTAAGAGACAGCAGCAGAGTGTAAGAGAGTGTAAGAGACAGTAGCAGAGTGTAATAGACAGTAACAGAGTGTAAGAGAGTGTTATAGACAGTAGCAGAGTGTAAGAGAGTGTAAGAGACAGTTACAGAGTGTAAGAGAGTGTAACAGAGTGTAAGAGAGTGTAAGAGACAGTAACATAGTGTAGGAGAGTGTAAGAGACAGTAACAGAGTGTAAGAGACAGTAAGAGAGTGTAAGAGAGTGTTATAGACAGTAGCAGAGTGTAAGGGACAATAGCAGAGTGTAAGAGACAGTAGCAGAGTGTAATAGACTGTAGCAGAGTGTAAAATAGTGTAAGAGAGTGTAAGAGACAGTAGCAGAGTGTAATAGACAGTAATAGAGTGTAAGAGAGTGTTATAGACAGTAGCAGAGTTTAAGAGACAGTAACAGAGTGTAAGAGACAGTAAGAGTGTAAGAGGGTGTAAGAGACAGTAGCAGAGTGTAGGAGAGTGTAAGAGAGTGTAAGAGACAGTAACAGAGTGTAAGAGACAGCAGCAGAGTGTAAGAGACAGTAACAGAGTGTAAGAGAGTGTAACAGAGTTTAAGAGACAGTAACAGAGTGTACGAGAGTGTAGTAGAGTGTAAGAGACAGTAACAGAGCATAAGAGACAGTAACAGAGCATAAGAGACAGAAGCAGAGTGTAAGAGACAGAAACAGAGTAAAAGAGAGAGTAGCAGAGTGTAAGAGACAGTAGCAGAGTGTAAGAGAGTGTAAGAGAAATTAACAGAGTGTAGTAGAGTGTAACAGCGTGTAAGAGAGTGTAACAGAGTGTAAGAGAGTGTAGGAGACAGTAACAGAGTGTAAGAGACAGTAACAGAGTGTAAGAGACAGCAGCAGAGTGTAAGAGAGTGTAACATAGTGTAAGAGAGTGAAAGAGACAGTAGCAGAGTGTAATAGACAGTAACAGAGTGTAAGACAGTGTTATAGACAGTAGCAGAGTGTAAGAGACAATAGCAGAGTGTAAGAGACAGTAACAGAGTGTAAGAGACAGTAACAGAGTGTAAGATACAGTAACAGAGTGTATGAGAGTGTAGTAGAGTGTAAGAGACAGTAACAGAGCGTAAGAGATAGTAGCAGAGTGTAAGAGACAGTAGCAGAGTGAAAGAGACAGTAGTAGAGTGTAAGAGACAGTAGCAGAGTGTAAGCGACAGTAACAGAGTGTAAGAGATAGTAGCAGAGTGTAAGAGAGTGTAAGAGACAGTAACAGTGTGTAAGAGGGTGTAACAGCGTGTAAGAGAGTGTAACAGCATGTAAGAGAGTGTAACAGAGTGTAAGGGAGTGTAAGAGACAGTAACAGAGTGTAAGGGGGTGTAAGAGACAGTAGAAGAGTGTAGGAGAGTGTAGGAGAGTGTAAGAGAGTGTAATAGACAGTAACAGAGTGTAAGAGACAGTAACAGAGTGTAAGAGACAGCAGCAGAGTGTAAGAGAGTGTAAGAGACAGTAACAGAGTGTAAGAGAGTGTAACAGAGTGTAAGAGACAGTAACAGAGTGTAAGAGACAGTAACAGAGTATACAAGAGTGTAGTAGAGTGTAAGAGACAGTAACAGAGCGTAAGAGACAGTAGCAGTGTGTAAGAGACAGAAGCAAAGTGAAAGAGAGAGTAGCAGAGTGTAATAGACAGTAGCAGAGTGTAAGAGACAGTAGCAGAGTGTAAGAGAGTGTAAGAGACAGTAACAGAGTGTAAGAGAGTGTAACAGCGTGTAAGAGAGTGTAACAGAGTGTAAGAGACAGTAAGAAAGTGTAAGAGAGTGTAAGAGACAGTAACAGAGTGTAGGAGAGTGTAAGAGACAGTAACAGAGTGTAAGAGACAGTAACAGAGTGTAAGAGACAGCAGCAGAGTGTAAGAGAGTGTAACATAGTGTAAGAGAGTGTAAGAGACAGTAGCAGAGTGTAATAGACAGTAACAGAGTGTAATAGAGTGTAAGAGACAGTAGCAGAGTGTAAGAGACAATAGCAGAGTGTAAGAGACAGTAGCAGAGTGTAACATAGTGTAAGAGAGTGTTATAGACAGTAGCAGAGTGTAAGAGACAGTAACAGAGTGAAAGAGACAGTAGCAGAGTGAAAGAGACAGTAGTAGAGTGTAGTAGAGTGTAAGAGATAGGAGTGTAAGAGACAGTAACAGAGTGTAAGAGACAGTAACAGAGTGTAAGAGACAGCAGCAGAGTGTAAGAGAGTGTAATAGACAGTAACAGAGTGTACGAGAGTGTAGTAGAGTGTAAGAGACAGTAGCAGAGTGTAAGAGAGTGTAACAGGGTGTAAGAGACAGTAACAGAGTATAGGAGACAGTAACAGAGTGTAAGAGACAGTAACAGAGTGAACGAGACAGTAACATAGTGTAAGATACAGTAACATAGTTTAAGATACAGTAACAGAGTGTATGACAGTGTAGTACAGTGTAAGACACAGTAACAGAGCGTAAGAGATAGTAGCAGAGTGTAAGAGACAGTAGCAGAGTGAAAGAGACAGTAGCAGAGTGTTAGAGACAGTAGCAGAGTGTAAGAAACAGTAACAGAGTGTAAGAGACAGTAGCAGAGTGTAGGAGAGTGTAAGAGACAGTAACAGTGTGTAAGAGGGTGTAACAGCGTGTAAGAGAGTGTAACAGCGTGTAAGAGAGTGTAACAGAGTGTAAGAGAGTGTAAGAGACAGTAACAGAGTGTAAGAGGGTGTAAGAGACAGTAGCAGAGTGTAAGAGAGTGTAAGAGACAATAGCAGAGTGTAAGAGACAGTAGCAGAGTGTAATAGACTGTAGCAGAGTGTAACAGTGTAAGAGAGTGTAAGAGACAGTAGCAGAGTGTAATAGACAGTAACAGAGTGTAAGAGAGTGTTATAGACAGTAGCAGAGTGTAAGAGACAGTAGCAGAGTGTAAGAGACAATAGCAGAGTGTAAGAGACAGTAGCAGAGTGTAATAGACTGTAGCAGAGTGTAACATAGTGTAAGAGAGTGTAAGAGACAGTAGCAGAGTGTAATAGACAGTAACAGAGTGTACGAGAGTGTTATAGACAGTAGCAGAGTTTAAGAGACAGTAACAGAGTGTAAGAGACAGTAACAGAGTGTAAGAGGGTGTAAGAGACAGTAGGAGAGTGTAAGAGAGTGTAAGAGAGTGTAAGAGAGTGTAAGAGAGTGTAAGAGAGTGTAAGAGACAGTAACAGAGTGTAAGAGACAGCAGCAGAGTGTAAAAGAGTGTAACAGAGTATAGGAGACAGTAACAGAGTATAGGAGACAGTAACAGAGTATAGGAGACAGTAACAGAGTGTAAGAGAGTGTAAGAGACAGTTACAGAGTGTAAGAGAGTGTAACATAGTGTAAGAGACAGTAACAGAGTGTAAGAGACAGCAGAAGAGTGTAAGAGAGTTGAAGAGACAGTTGCAGAGTGTAATAGACAGTAACAGAGTGTAAGAGAGTGTTATAGACAGTAGCAGAGTGTAAGAGACAATAGCAGAGTGTAATAGAGTGTAAGAGAGTGTAAGAGACTGTAGCAGAGTGTAATAGACAGTAACAGAGTGTAAGAGAGTGTTATAGACAGTAGCAGAGTGTAAGAGACAATAGCAGAGTGTAAGAGACAGTAGCAGAGTGTAATAGACAGCAGCAGAGTGTAAGAGAGTGTAAGAGACAGTAGCAGAGTGTAATAGACAGTAACAGAGTGTAAGAGAGTGTTATAGACAGTAGCAGAGTGTAAGAGACAATAGCAGAGTGTAAGAGACAGTAGCAGAGTGTAATAGACTGTAGCAGAGTGTAACAGTGTAAGAGAGTGTAAGAGACAGTAGCAGAGTGTAATAGACATTAACAGAGTGTAAGAGAGTGTTATAGACAGTAGCAGAGTTTAAGAGACAGTAACAGAGTGTAAGAGACAGTAACAGAGTGTAAGAGGGTGTAAGAGACAGTAGCAGAGTGTAGGAGAGTGTAAGAGAGTGTAAGAGACAGTAACAGAGTGTAAGAGACAGTAACAGAGTGTAAGAGACAGCAGCAGAGTGTAAGAGAGTGTAACAGAGTGTAAGAGACAGTAACAGAGCGTAAGAGACAGTAGCAGAGTGTAAGAGACAGAAGCAGAGTGAAAGAGAGAGTAGCAGAGTGTAAGAGACAGTAGCAGAGAGTAAGAGACAGTAGCAGAGTGTAAGAGAGTGTAATAGACAGTAACAGAGTGTAAGAGAGTGTAACAGCATGTAAGAGAGTGTAACAGAGTGTAAGAGAGTGTAAGAGACAGTAACAGAGTGTAAGAGACAGTAACAGAGTGTAAGAGACAGCAGCAGAGTGTAAGAGTGTGTAACATAGTGTAAGAGAGTGAAAGAGATAGTAGCAGAGTGTAATAGACAGTAACAGAGTGTAATAGAGTGTAAGAGACAGTAGCAGAGTGTAAGAGACAATAGCAGAGTGTAAGAGACAGTAGCAGAGTGTAATAGACTGTAGCAGAGTGTAACAGAGTGTAAGAGAGTGTAAGAGACAATAGCAGAGTGTAATAGACAGTAACAGAGTGTAAGAGAGTGTTATAGACAGTAGCAGAGTGCAAGAGACAATAGCAGAGTGTAAGAGACAGTAGCAGAGTGTAATATACAGTAACAGAGTGTAAGAGACAGTAACAGAGTGTAAGAGACAGCAGCAGAGTGTAAGAGTGTAAGAGACAGTAACAGAGTGTAAGAGAGTGTAACAGAGTGTAAGAGACAGTAACAGAGTGTACGAGACAGTAACAGAGTGTACGAGACAGTAACAGAGTGTACGAGACAGTAACAGAGTGTAAGAGACAGTAACAGAGTATACGAGAGTGTAGTAGAGTGTAAGAGACAGTAACACAGCGTAAGAGACAGTAGCAGTGTGTAAGAGACAGAAGCAAAGTGAAAGAGAGAGTAGCAGAGTGTAAGAGACAGTAGCAGAGTGTAAGAGACAGTAGCAGAGTGTAAGAGTGTAAGAGACAGTAACAGAGTGTAAGAGAGTGTAACAGCGTGTAAGAGAGTGTAACAGAGTGTAAGAGACAGTAAGAGAGTGTAACAGAGTGTAAGAGACAGTAACAGAGTGTAGGAGAGTGTAAGAGACAGTAACGGAGTGTAAGAGACAGTAACAGAGTGTAAGAGACAGTAGCAGAGTGTTAGAGACAGTAGCAGAGTGTAAGAAACAGTAACAGAGTGTAAGAGACAGTAGCAGAGTGTAGGAGAGTGTAAGAGACAGTAACAGTGTGTAAGAGGGTGTAACAGCGTGTAAGAGAGTGTAACAGCGTGTAAGAGAGTGTAACAGAGTGTAAGAGAGTGTAAGAGACAGTAACAGAGTGTAAGAGGGTGTAAGAGACAGTAGCAGAGTGTAAGAGAGTGTAAGAGACAATAGCAGAGTGTAAGAGACAGTAGCAGAGTGTAATAGACTGTAGCAGAGTGTAACAGTGTAAGAGAGTGTAAGAGACAGTAGCAGAGTGTAATAGACAGTAACAGAGTGTAAGAGAGTGTTATAGACAGTAGCAGAGTGTAAGAGACAGTAGCAGAGTGTAAGAGACAATAGCAGAGTGTAAGAGACAGTAGCAGAGTGTAATAGACTGTAGCAGAGTGTAACATAGTGTAAGAGAGTGTAAGAGACAGTAGCAGAGTGTAATAGACAGTAACAGAGTGTACGAGAGTGTTATAGACAGTAGCAGAGTTTAAGAGACAGTAACAGAGTGTAAGAGACAGTAACAGAGTGTAAGAGGGTGTAAGAGACAGTAGGAGAGTGTAAGAGAGTGTAAGAGAGTGTAAGAGAGTGTAAGAGACAGTAACAGAGTGTAAGAGACAGCAGCAGAGTGTAAGAGAGTGTAACAGAGTATAGGAGACAGTAACAGAGTATAGGAGACAGTAACAGAGTATAGGAGACAGTAACAGAGTGTAAGAGAGTGTAAGAGACAGTTACAGAGTGTAAGAGAGTGTAACATAGTGTAAGAGACAGTAACAGAGTGTAAGAGACAGCAGAAGAGTGTAAGAGAGTTGAAGAGACAGTCGCAGAGTGTAATAGACAGTAACAGAGTGTAAGAGAGTGTTATAGACAGTAGCAGAGTGTAAGAGACAATAGCAGAGTGTAATAGACTGGAGCAGAGTGTAACATAGTGTAAGACAGTGTAAGAGACTGTAGCAGAGTGTAATAGACAGTAACAGAGTGTAAGAGAGTGTTATAGACAGTAGCAGAGTGTAAGAGACAATAGCAGAGTGTAAGAGACAGTAGCAGAGTGTAATAGACAGCAGCAGAGTGTAAGAGAGTGTAAGAGACAGTAGCAGAGTGTAATAGACAGTAACAGAGTGTAAGAGAGTGTTATAGACAGTAGCAGAGTGTAAGAGACAATAGCAGAGTGTAAGAGACAGTAGCAGAGTGTACTAGACTGTAGCAGAGTGTAACATAGTGTAAGAGAGTGTAAGAGACAGTAGCAGAGTGTAATAGACAGTAACAGAGTGTAAGAGAGTGTTATAGACAGTAGCAGAGTGTAAGAGAGTGTAAGAGACAGTTACAGAGTGTAAGAGAGTGTAACAGAGTGTAAGAGAGTGTAAGAGACAGTAACATAGTGTAGGAGAGTGTAAGAGACAGTAACAGAGTGTAAGAGACAGTAGCAGAGTGTAAGAGAGTGTAAGAGAGTGTTATAGACAGTAGCAGAGTGTAAGGGACAATAGCAGAGTGTAAGAGACAGTAGCAGAGTGTAAAATAGTGTAAGAGAGTGTAAGAGACAGTAGCAGAGTGTAATAGACAGTAATAGAGTGTAAGAGAGTGTTATAGACAGTAGCAGAGTTTAAGTGACAGTAACAGAGTGTAAGAGACAGTAAGAGTGTAAGAGGGTGTAAGAGACAGTAGCAGAGTGTAGGAGAGTGTAAGAGAGTGTAAGAGAGTGTAAGAGACAGTAACAGAGTGTAAGAGACAGTAACAGAGTGTAAGAGACAGCAGCAGAGTGTAAGAGAGTGTAACAGAGTATAGGAGACAGTAACAGAGTATAGGAGACAGTAACAGAGTGTAAGAGAGTGTAAGAGACAGTTACAGAGTGTAAGAGAGTGTAACATAGTGTAAGAGACAGTAACAGAGTGTAAGAGACAGCAGAAGAGTGTAAGAGAGTTGAAGAGACAGTCGCAGAGTGTAATAGACAGTAACAGAGTGTAAGAGAGTGTTATAGACAGTAGCAGAGTGTAAGAGACAATAGCAGAGTGTAATAGACTGGAGCAGAGTGTAAAATAGTGTAAGAGAGTGTAAGAGACTGTAGCAGAGTGTAATAGACAGTAACAGAGTGTAAGAGAGTGTTATAGACAGTAGCAGAGTGTAAGAGACAATAGCAGAGTGTAAGAGACAGTAGCAGAGTGTAATAGACAGCAGCAGAGTGTAAGAGAGTTAAAGAGACAGTAGCAGAGTGTAATAGACAGTAACAGAGTGTAAGAGAGTGTTATAGACAGTAGCAGAGTGTAAGAGACAATAGCAGAGTGTAAGAGACAGTAGCAGAGTGTAATAGACTGTAGCAGAGTGTAACAGTGTAAGAGAGTGTAAGAGACAGTAGCAGAGTGTAATAGACATTAACAGAGTGTAAGAGAGTGTTATAGACAGTAGCAGAGTTTAAGAGACAGTAACAGAGTGTAAGAGGGTGTAAGAGACAGTAGCAGAGTGTAGGAGAGTGTAAGAGAGTGTAAGAGACAGTAACAGAGTGTAAGAGACAGTAACAGAGTGTAAGAGACAGCAGCAGAGTGTAAGAGAGTGTAACAGAGTGTAAGAGACAGTAACAGAGCATAAGAGACAGTAGCAGAGTGTAAGAGACAGAAGCAGAGTGAAAGAGAGAGTAGCAGAGTGTAAGAGACAGTAGCAGAGAGTAAGAGACAGTAGCAGAGTGTAAGAGAGTGTAATAGACAGTAACAGAGTGTAAGAGAGTGTAACAGCATGTAAGAGAGTGTAACAGAGTGTAAGAGAGTGTAAGAGACAGTAACAGAGTGTAAGAGACAGTAACAGAGTGTAAGAGACAGCAGCAGAGTGTAAGAGTGTGTAACATAGTGTAAGAGAGTGAAAGAGATAGTAGCAGAGTGTAATAGACAGTAACAGAGTGTAATAGAGTGTAAGAGACAGTAGCAGAGTGTAAGAGACAATAGCAGAGTGTAAGAGACAGTAGCAGAGTGTAATAGACTGTAGCAGAGTGTAACAGAGTGTAAGAGAGTGTAAGAGACAATAGCAGAGTGTAATAGACAGTAACAGAGTGTAAGAGAGTGTTATAGACAGTAGCAGAGTGCAAGAGACAATAGCAGAGTGTAAGAGACAGTAGCAGAGTGTAATATACAGTAACAGAGTGTAAGAGACAGTAACAGAGTGTAAGAGACAGCAGCAGAGTGTAAGAGTGTAAGAGACAGTAACAGAGTGTAAGAGAGTGTAACAGAGTGTAAGAGACAGTAACAAAGTGTACGAGACAGTAACAGAGTGTACGAGACAGTAACAGAGTGTACGAGACAGTAACAGAGTGTAAGAGACAGTAACAGAGTATACGAGAGTGTAGTAGAGTGTAAGAGACAGTAACACAGCGTAAGAGACAGTAGCAGTGTGTAAGAGACAGAAGCAAAGTGAAAGAGAGAGTAGCAGAGTGTAAGAGACAGTAGCAGAGTGTAAGAGACAGTAGCAGAGTCTAAGAGTGTAAGAGACAGTAACAGAGTGTAAGAGAGTGTAACAGCGTGTAAGAGAGTGTAACAGAGTGTAAGAGACAGTAAGAGAGTGTAACAGAGTGTAAGAGACAGTAACAGAGTGTAGGAGAGTGTAAGAGACAGTAACGGAGTGTAAGAGACAGTAACAGAGTGTAAGAGACAGCAGCAGAGTCTTAGAGAGTGTACCATAGTGTAAGAGAGTGTAAGAGACAGTAGCGGAGTGTAATAGACAGTAACAGAGTGTAAGAGAGTGTTATAGACAGTAGCAGAGTGTTATAGACAATAGCAGAGTGTAAGAGACAGTAGCAGAGTGTAATTGACAGCAGCAGAGTGTAAGAGAGTGTAAGAGACAGTAGCAGAGTGTAATAGACAGTAACAGAGTGTAAGAGAGTGTTATAGACAGTAGCAGAGTGTAAGAGACAATAGCAGAGTGTAAGAGACAGTAGCAGAGTGTAACATAGTGTAAGAGAGTGTAAGAGACAGTAGCAGAGTGTAATAGACAGTAACAGAGTGTAAGAGAGTGTTATAGACAGTAGCAGAGTGTAAGAGAGTGTAAGAGACAGTTACAGAGTGTAAGAGAGTGTAACAGAGTGTAAGAGAGTGTAAGAGACAGTAACATAGTGTAGGAGAGTGTAAGAGACAGTAACAGAGTGTAAGAGACAGTAACAGAGTGTAAGAGGGTGTAAGAGACAGTAGCAGAGTGTAGGAGAGTGTAAGAGAGTGTAAGAGACAGTAAGAGTGTAAGAGACAGTAACAGAGTGTAAGAGACAGCAGCAGAGTGTAAGAGAGTGTAACAGAGTGTAAGAGACAGTAACAGAGCGTAAGAGACAGTAGCAGAGTGTAAGAGACAGAAGCAGAGTGAAAGAGAGAGTAGCAGAGTGTAAGAGACAGTAACAGAGTGTAAGAGACAGTAGCAGAGTGTAAGAGAGTGTAAGAGACAGTAACAGAGTGTAAGAGAGTGTAACAGCATGTAAGAGAGTGTAACAGAGTGTAAGAGAGTGTAAGAGACAGTAACAGAGTGTAGTAGAGTGTAAGAGACAGTAACAGAGTGTAAGAGACAGCAGCAGAGTGTAAGAGAGTGTAACATAGTGTAAGAGAGTGAAAGAGACAGTAGCAGAGTGTAATAGACAGTAACAGAGTGTAGGAGAGTGTCAGAGACAGTAACAGAGTGTAAGAGTCAGCAGCAGAGTGTAAGAGAGTGTAACATAGTGTAAGAGAGTGTAAGAGACAGTAGCAGAGTGTAATAGACAGTAACAGAGTGTAAGAGACAATAGCAGAGTGTAAGATACAGTAGCAGAGTGTAAGAGACAGTAACAGAGTGTAAAAGACAGTAACAGAGTGTAAGAGACAGTAGCAGAGTGAAAGAGACAGTAGTAGAGTGTAGTAGAGTGTAAGAGAGTGTCACATGGCATATACCGTCCTCTAGGATCACATAGTCCTGAATGATCTCAGTATACTGTGAACGTCTTTGGGGATCTCTTCGCGTAGACCTCGTAAACCTGTGTAAGAGACAGTAAAAGAGTATATGAGACAGTAGTGGAGTGTAAGAAAGTGTAACAGAGTATAGGAGACAGTAACAGAGTGTAAGAGAGTGTAAGAGACAGTTACAGAGTGTAAGAGAGTGTAAGAGAGTGTAACAGAGTGTAAGAGAGTGTAACAGAGTGTAAGAGACAGTAACAGAGTGTAAGAGACAGCAGCAGAGTGTAAGAGAGTGTAAGAGACAGTAGCAGAGTGTAATAGACAGTAACAGAGTGTAAGAGAGTGTTATAGACAGTAGCAGAGTGTAAGAGAGTGTAAGAGACAGTTACAGAGTGTAAGAGAGTGTAACAGAGTGTAAGAGAGTGTAAGAGACAGTAACATAGTGTAGGAGAGTGTAAGAGACAGTAACAGAGTGTAAGAGACAGTAAGAGAGTGTAAGAGAGTGTTATAGACAGTAGCAGAGTGTAAGGGACAATAGCAGAGTGTAAGAGACAGTAGCAGAGTGTAATAGACTGTAGCAGAGTGTAAAATAGTGTAAGAGAGTGTAAGAGACAGTAGCAGAGTGTAATAGACAGTAATAGAGTGTAAGAGAGTGTTATAGACAGTAGCAGAGTTTAAGAGACAGTAACAGAGTGTAAGAGACAGTAAGAGTGTAAGAGGGTGTAAGAGACAGTAGCAGAGTGTAGGAGAGTGTAAGAGAGTGTAAGAGACAGTAACAGAGTGTAAGAGACAGCAGCAGAGTGTAAGAGACAGTAACAGAGTGTAAGAGAGTGTAACAGAGTTTAAGAGACAGTAACAGAGTGTACGAGAGTGTAGTAGAGTGTAAGAGACAGTAACAGAGCATAAGAGACAGTAACAGAGCATAAGAGACAGAAGCAGAGTGTAAGAGACAGAAACAGAGTGAAAGAGAGAGTAGCAGAGTGTAAGAGACAGTAGCAGAGTGTAAGAGAGTGTAAGAGAAATTAACAGAGTGTAGTAGAGTGTAACAGCGTGTAAGAGAGTGTAACAGAGTGTAAGAGAGTGTAGGAGACAGTAACAGAGTGTAGGAGAGTGTAAGAGACAGTAACAGAGTGTAAGAGACAGTAACAGAGTGTAAGAGACAGCAGCAGAGTGTAAGAGAGTGTAACATAGTGTAAGAGAGTGAAAGAGACAGTAGCAGAGTGTAATAGACAGTAACAGAGTGTAAGACAGTGTTATAGACAGTAGCAGAGTGTAAGAGACAATAGCAGAGTGTAAGAGACAGTAACAGAGTGTAAGAGACAGTAACAGAGTGTAAGATACAGTAACAGAGTGTATGAGAGTGTAGTAGAGTGTAAGAGACAGTAACAGAGCGTAAGAGATAGTAGCAGAGTGTAAGAGACAGTAGCAGAGTGAAAGAGACAGTAGTAGAGTGTAAGAGACAGTAGCAGAGTGTAAGCGACAGTAACAGAGTGTAAGAGATAGTAGCAGAGTGTAAGAGAGTGTAAGAGACAGTAACAGTGTGTAAGAGGGTGTAACAGCGTGTAAGAGAGTGTAACAGCATGTAAGAGAGTGTAACAGAGTGTAAGGGAGTGTAAGAGACAGTAACAGAGTGTAAGGGGGTGTAAGAGACAGTAGAAGAGTGTAGGAGAGTGTAGGAGAGTGTAAGAGAGTGTAATAGACAGTAACAGAGTGTAAGAGACAGTAACAGAGTGTAAGAGACAGCAGCAGAGTGTAAGAGAGTGTAAGAGACAGTAACAGAGTGTAAGAGAGTGTAACAGAGTGTAAGAGACAGTAACAGAGTGTAAGAGACAGTAACAGAGTATACGAGAGTGTAGTAGAGTGTAAGAGACAGTAACAGAGCGTAAGAGACAGTAGCAGTGTGTAAGAGACAGAAGCAAAGTGAAAGAGAGAGTAGCAGAGTGTAATAGACAGTAGCAGAGTGTAAGAGACAGTAGCAGAGTGTAAGAGAGTGTAAGAGACAGTAACAGAGTGTAAGAGAGTGTAACAGCGTGTAAGAGAGTGTAACAGAGTGTAAGAGACAGTAAGAAAGTGTAAGAGAGTGTAAGAGACAGTAACAGAGTGTAGGAGAGTGTAAGAGACAGTAACAGAGTGTAAGAGACAGTAACAGAGTGTAAGAGACAGCAGCAGAGTGTAAGAGAGTGTAACATAGTGTAAGAGAGTGTAAGAGACAGTAGCAGAGTGTAATAGACAGTAACAGAGTGTAATAGAGTGTAAGAGACAGTAGCAGAGTGTAAGAGACAATAGCAGAGTGTAAGAGACAGTAGCAGAGTGTAACATAGTGTAAGAGAGTGTTATAGACAGTAGCAGAGTGTAAGAGACAGTAACAGAGTGTAAGAGACAGTAACAGAGTGAAAGAGACAGTAGCAGAGTGAAAGAGACAGTAGTAGAGTGTAGTAGAGTGTAAGAGATAGGAGTGTAAGAGACAGTAACAGAGTGTAAGAGACAGTAACAGAGTGTAAGAGACAGCAGCAGAGTGTAAGAGAGTGTAATAGACAGTAACAGAGTGTACGAGAGTGTAGTAGAGTGTAAGAGACAGTAGCAGAGTGTAAGAGAGTGTAACAGGGTGTAAGAGACAGTAACAGAGTATAGGAGACAGTAACAGAGTGTAAGAGACAGTAACAGAGTGTACGAGACAGTAACATAGTGTAAGATACAGTAACATAGTGTAAGATACAGTAACAGAGTGTATGACAGTGTAGTACAGTGTAAGACACAGTAACAGAGCGTAAGAGATAGTAGCAGAGTGTAAGAGACAGTAGCAGAGTGAAAGAGACAGTAGCAGAGTGTTAGAGACAGTAGCAGAGTGTAAGAAACAGTAACAGAGTGTAAGAGACAGTAGCAGAGTGTAGGAGAGTGTAAGAGACAGTAACAGTGTGTAAGAGGGTGTAACAGCGTGTAAGAGAGTGTAACAGCGTGTAAGAGAGTGTAACAGAGTGTAAGAGAGTGTAAGAGACAGTAACAGAGTGTAAGAGGGTGTAAGAGACAGTAGCAGAGTGTAAGAGAGTGTAAGAGACAATAGCAGAGTGTAAGAGACAGTAGCAGAGTGTAATAGACTGTAGCAGAGTGTAACAGTGTAAGAGAGTGTAAGAGACAGTAGCAGAGTGTAATAGACAGTAACAGAGTGTAAGAGAGTGTTATAGACAGTAGCAGAGTGTAAGAGACAGTAGCAGAGTGTAAGAGACAATAGCAGAGTGTAAGAGACAGTAGCAGAGTGTAATAGACTGTAGCAGAGTGTAACATAGTGTAAGAGAGTGTAAGAGACAGTAGCAGAGTGTAATAGACAGTAACAGAGTGTACGAGAGTGTTATAGACAGTAGCAGAGTTTAAGAGACAGTAACAGAGTGTAAGAGACAGTAACAGAGTGTAAGAGGGTGTAAGAGACAGTAGGAGAGTGTAAGAGAGTGTAAGAGAGTGTAAGAGAGTGTAAGAGACAGTAACAGAGTGTAAGAGACAGCAGCAGAGTGTAAGAGAGTGTAACAGAGTATAGGAGACAGCAACAGAGTATAGGAGACAGTAACAGAGTATAGGAGACAGTAACAGAGTGTAAGAGAGTGTAAGAGACAGTTACAGAGTGTAAGAGAGTGTAACATAGTGTAAGAGACAGTAACAGAGTGTAAGAGACAGCAGAAGAGTGTAAGAGAGTTGAAGAGACAGTCGCAGAGTGTAATAGACAGTAAGAGTGTAAGAGAGTGTTATAGACAGTAGCAGAGTGTAAGAGACAATAGCAGAGTGTAATAGACTGGAGCAGAGTGTAACATAGTGTAAGACAGTGTAAGAGACTGTAGCAGAGTGTAATAGACAGTAACAGAGTGTAAGAGAGTGTTATAGACAGTAGCAGAGTGTAAGAGACAATAGCAGAGTGTAAGAGACAGTAGCAGAGTGTAATAGACAGCAGCAGAGTGTAAGAGAGTGTAAGAGACAGTAGCAGAGTGTAATAGACAGTAACAGAGTGTAAGAGAGTGTTATAGACAGTATCAGAGTGTAAGAGACAATAGCAGAGTGTAAGAGACAGTAGCAGAGTGTAATAGACTGTAGCAGAGTGTAACATAGTGTAAGAGAGTGTAAGAGACAGTAGCAGAGTGTAATAGACAGTAACAGAGTGTAAGAGAGTGTTATAGACAGTAGCAGAGTGCAAGAGAGTGTAAGAGACAGTTACAGAGTGTAAGAGAGTGTAACAGAGTGTAAGAGAGTGTAAGAGACAGTAACATAGTGTAGGAGAGTGTAAGAGACAGTAACAGAGTGTAAGAGACAGTAACAGAGTGTAAGAGGGTGTAAGAGACAGTAGCAGAGTGTAGGAGAGTGTAAGAGAGTGTAAGAGACAGTAAGAGTGTAAGAGACAGCAGCCGAGTGTAAGAGAGTGTAACAGAGTGTAAGAGACAGTAACAGAGCGTAAGAGACAGTAGCAGAGTGTAAGAGACAGAAGCAGAGTGAAAGAGAGAGTAGCAGAGTGTAAGAGACAGTAGCAGAGTGTAAGAGACAGTAGCAGAGTGTAAGAGAGTGTAAGAGACAGTAACAGAGTGTAGTAGAGTGTAAGAGACAGTAACAGAGTGTAAGAGACAGCAGCAGAGTGTAAGAGAATGTAACATAGTGTAAGAGAGTGAAAGAGACAGTAGCAGAGTGTAATAGACAGTAACAGAGTGTAAGAGAGTGTTATAGACAGTAGCAGAGTGTAAGAGACAATAGCAGAGTGTAAGAGACAGTAGCAAAGTGTAAGAGACAGTAACAGAGTGTAAGAGACAGTAGCAGAGTGAAAGAGGCAGTAGTAGAGTGTAGTAGAGTGTACCAGAGTGTCACATGGCATATACCGTCCTCTAGGATCACATAGTCCTGAATGATCTCAGTATACTGTGAACGTCTTTGGGGATCTCTTCGCGTAGACATCGTAAACCTGTGTAAGAGACAGTAAAAGAGTATATGAGACAGTAGCGGAGTGTAAGAGAGTGTGACAGAGCATAGGAGACAGTAACAGAGTATAGGAGACGGTAACAGAGTGTAAGAGAGTGTAAGAGACAGTAACAGAGTGTAAGAGACAGTAACAGAGTGTAAGAGACAGCAGCAGAGTGTAAGAGAGTGTAACATAGTGTAAGAGAGTGAAAGAGACAGTAGCAGAGTGTAATAGACAGTAACAGAGTGTAGGAGAGTGTAACAGCGTGTAAGAGAGTGTAACAGAGTGTAAGAGAGTGTAAGAGACAGTAACAGAGTGTAGGAGAGTGTAAGAGACAGTAACAGAGTGTAAGAGACAGTAACAGAGTGTAAGAGACAGTAACAGAGTGTAAGAGACAGCAGCAGAGTGTAAGAGAGTGTAACACAGTGTAAGAGAGTGAAAGAGACAGTAGCAGAGTGTAATAGACAGTAACAGAGTGTAGGAGAGTGTCAGAGACAGTAACAGAGTGTAAGAGTCAGCAGCAGAGTGTAAGAGAGTGTAACATAGTGTAAGAGAGTGTAAGAGACAGTAGCAGAGTGTAATAGACAGTAACAGAGTGTAAGAGAGTGTTATAGACAGTAGCAGAGTGTAAGAGACAATAGCAGAGTGTAAGATACAGTAGCAGAGTGTAAGAGACAGTAACAGAGTGTAAAAGACAGTAACAGAGTGTAAGAGACAGTAGCAGAGTGAAAGAGACAGTAGTAGAGTGTAGTAGAGTGTAAGAGAGTGTCACATGGCATATACCGTCCTCTAGGATCACATAGTCCTGAATGATCTCAGTATACTGTGAACGTCTTTGGGGATCTCTTCGCGTAGACCTTGTAAACCTGTGTAAGAGACAGTAAAAGAGTATATGAGACAGTAGTGGAGTGTAAGAAAGTGTAACAGAGTATAGGAGACAGTAACAGAGTGTAAGAGAGTGTAAGAGACAGTTACAGAGTGTAAGAGAGTGTAAGAGAGTGTAACAGAGTGTAAGAGACAGTAACAGAGTGTAAGAGACAGCAGCAGAGTGTAAGAGAGTGTGAGAGACAGTAGCAGAGTGTAATAGACAGTAACAGAGTGTAAGAGAGTGTTATAGACAGTAGCAGAGTGTTATAGACAATAGCAGAGTGTAAGAGACAGTAGCAGAGTGTAATAGACAGCAGCAGAGTGTAAGAGAGTGTAAGAGACAGTAGCAGAGTGTAATAGACAGTAACAGAGTGTAAGAGAGTGTTATAGACAGTAGCAGAGTGTAAGAGACAATAGCAGAGTGTAAGAGACAGTAGCAGAGTGTAACATAGTGTAAGAGAGTGTAAGAGACAGTAGCAGAGTGTAATAGACAGTAACAGAGTGTAAGAGAGTGTTATAGACAGTAGCAGAGTGTAAGAGAGTGTAAGAGACAGTTACAGAGTGTAAGAGAGTGTAACAGAGTGTAAGAGAGTGTAAGAGACAGTAACATAGTGTAGGAGAGTGTAAGAGACAGTAACAGAGTGTAAGAGACAGTAACAGAGTGTAAGAGACAGTAACAGAGTGTAAGAGGGTGTAAGAGACAGTAGCAGAGTGTAGGAGAGTGTAAGAGAGTGTAAGAGACAGTAAGAGTGTAAGAGACAGTAACAGAGTGTAAGAGACAGAAGCAGAGTGTAAGAGAGTGTAGTAGAGTGTAAGAGACAGTAACAGAGCGTAAGAGACAGTAGCAGAGTGTAAGAGACAGAAGCAGAGTGAAAGAGAGAGTAGCAGAGTGTAAGAGACAGTAGCAGAGTGTAAGAGAGTGTAAGAGACAGTAACAGAGTGTAAGAGAGTGTAACAGCATGTAAGAGAGTGTAACAGCATGTAAGAGAGTGTAACAGAGTGTAAGAGAGTGTAAGAGACAGTAACAGAGTGTAGTAGAGTGTAAGAGACAGTAACAGAGTGTAAGAGACAGTAACAGAGTGTAAGAGACAGCAGCAGAGTGTAAGAGAGTGTAACATAGTGTAAGAGAGTGAAAGAGACAGTAGCAGAGTGTAATAGACAGTAACAGAGTGTAGGAGAGTGTCAGAGACAGTAACAGAGTGTAAGAGTCAGCAGCAGAGTGTAAGAGAGTGTAACATAGTGTAAGAGAGTGTAAGAGACAGTAGCAGAGTGTAATAGACAGTAACAGAGTGTAAGAGACAATAGCAGAGTGTAAGATACAGTAGCAGAGTGTAAGAGACAGTAACAGAGTGTAAAAGACAGTAACAGAGTGTAAGAGACAGTAGCAGAGTGAAAGAGACAGTAGTAGAGTGTAGTAGAGTGTAAGGGAGTGTCACATGGCATATACCGTCCTCTAGGATCACATAGTCCTGAATGATCTCAGTATACTGTGAACGTCTTTGGGGATCTCTTCGCGTAGACCTCGTAAACCTGTGTAAGAGACAGTAAAAGAGTATATGAGACAGTAGTGGAGTGTAAGAAAGTGTAACAGAGTATAGGAGACAGTAACAGAGTGTAAGAGAGTGTAAGAGACAGTTACAGAGTGTAAGAGAGTGTAAGAGAGTGTAACAGAGTGTAAGAGAGTGTAACAGAGTGTAAGAGACAGTAACAGAGTGTAAGAGACAGCAGCAGAGTGTAAGAGAGTGTAAGAGACAGTAGCAGAGTGTAATAGACAGTAACAGAGTGTAAGAGAGTGTTATAGACAGTAGCAGAGTGTTATAGACAATAGCAGAGTGTAAGAGACAGTAGCAGAGTGTAATAGACAGCAGCAGAGTGTAAGAGAGTGTAAGAGACAGTAGCAGAGTGTAATAGACAGTAACAGAGTGTAAGAGAGTGTTATAGACAGTAGCAGAGTGTAAGAGACAATAGCAGAGTGTAAGAGACAGTAGCAGAGTGTAATAGACTGTAGCAGAGTGTAACATAGTGTAAGAGAGTGTAAGAGACAGTAGCAGAGTGTAATAGACAGTAACAGAGTGTAAGAGAGTGTTATAGACAGTAGCAGAGTGTAAGAGAGTGTAAGAGACAGTTACAGAGTGTAAGAGAGTGTAACAGAGTGTAAGAGAGTGTAAGAGACAGTAACATAGTGTAGGAGAGTGTAAGAGACAGTAACAGAGTGTAAGAGACAGTAAGAGAGTGTAAGAGAGTGTTATAGACAGTAGCAGAGTGTAAGGGACAATAGCAGAGTGTAAGAGACAGTAGCAGAGTGTAATAGACTGTAGCAGAGTGTAAAATAGTGTAAGAGAGTGTAAGAGACAGTAGCAGAGTGTAATAGACAGTAATAGAGTGTAAGAGAGTGTTATAGACAGTAGCAGAGTTTAAGAGACAGTAACAGAGTGTAAGAGACAGTAAGAGTGTAAGAGGGTGTAAGAGACAGTAGCAGAGTGTAGGAGAGTGTAAGAGAGTGTAAGAGACAGTAACAGAGTGTAAGAGACAGCAGCAGAGTGTAAGAGACAGTAACAGAGTGTAAGAGAGTGTAACAGAGTTTAAGAGACAGTAACAGAGTGTACGAGAGTGTAGTAGAGTGTAAGAGACAGTAACAGAGCATAAGAGACAGTAACAGAGCATAAGAGACAGAAACAGAGTGAAAGAGAGAGTAGCAGAGTGTAAGAGACAGTAGCAGAGTGTAAGAGAGTGTAAGAGAAATTAACAGAGTGTAGTAGAGTGTAACAGCGTGTAAGAGAGTGTAACAGAGTGTAAGAGAGTGTAGGAGACAGTAACAGAGTGTAGGAGAGTGTAAGAGACAGTAACAGAGTGTAAGAGACAGTAACAGAGTGTAAGAGACAGTAACAGAGTGTAAGAGACAGCAGCAGAGTGTAAGAGAGTGTAACATAGTGTAAGAGAGTGAAAGAGACAGTAGCAGAGTGTAATAGACAGTAACAGAGTGTAAGACAGTGTTATAGACAGTAGCAGAGTGTAAGAGACAATAGCAGAGTGTAAGAGACAGTAATAGAGTGTAAGAGACAGTAACAGAGTGTAAGATACAGTAACAGAGTGTATGAGAGTGTAGTAGAGTGTAAGAGACAGTAACAGAGCGTAAGAGATAGTAGCAGAGTGTAAGAGACAGTAGCAGAGTGAAAGAGACAGTAGTAGAGTGTAAGAGACAGTAGCAGAGTGTAAGAGACAGTAACAGAGTGTAAGAGATAGTAGCAGAGTGTAAGAGAGTGTAAGAGACAGTAACAGTGTGTAAGAGGGTGTAACAGCGTGTAAGAGAGTGTAACAGCATGTAAGAGAGTGTAACAGAGTGTAAGGGAGTGTAAGAGACAGTAACAGAGTGTAAGGGGGTGTAAGAGACAGTAGAAGAGTGTAGGAGAGTGTAGGAGAGTGTAAGAGAGTGTAATAGACAGTAACAGAGTGTACGAGAGTGTAGTAGAGTGTAAGAGACAGTAGCAGAGTGTAAGAGAGTGTAACAGGGTGTAAGAGACAGTAACAGAGTATAGGAGACAGTAACAGAGTGTAAGAGACAGTAACAGAGTGTACGAGACAGTAACATAGTGTAAGATACAGTAACATAGTGTAAGATACAGTAACAGAGCGTAAGAGATAGTAGCAGAGTGTAAGAGACAGTAGCAGAGTGAAAGAGACAGTAGCAGAGTGTTAGAGACAGTAGCAGAGTGTAAGAAACAGTAACAGAGTGTAAGAGACAGTAGCAGAGTGTAGGAGAGTGTAAGAGACAGTAACAGTGTGTAAGAGGGTGTAACAGCGTGTAAGAGAGTGTAACAGCGTGTAAGAGAGTGTAACAGAGTGTAAGAGAGTGTAAGAGACAGTAACAGAGTGTAAGAGGGTGTAAGAGACAGTAGCAGAGTGTAAGAGAGTGTAAGAGACAATAGCAGAGTGTAAGAGACAGTAGCAGAGTGTAATAGACTGTAGCAGAGTGTAACAGTGTAAGAGAGTGTAAGAGACAGTAGCAGAGTGTAATAGACAGTAACAGAGTGTAAGAGAGTGTTATAGACAGTAGCAGAGTGTAAGAGACAGTAGCAGAGTGTAAGAGACAATAGCAGAGTGTAAGAGACAGTAGCAGAGTGTAATAGACTGTAGCAGAGTGTAACATAGTGTAAGAGAGTGTAAGAGACAGTAGCAGAGTGTAATAGACAGTAACAGAGTGTACGAGAGTGTTATAGACAGTAGCAGAGTTTAAGAGACAGTAACAGAGTGTAAGAGACAGTAACAGAGTGTAAGAGGGTGTAAGAGACAGTAGGAGAGTGTAAGAGAGTGTAAGAGAGTGTAAGAGAGTGTAAGAGAGTGTAAGAGACAGTAACAGAGTGTAAGAGACAGCAGCAGAGTGTAAGAGAGTGTAACAGAGTATAGGAGACAGTAACAGAGTATAGGAGACAGTAACAGAGTATAGGAGACAGTAACAGAGTGTAAGAGAGTGTAAGAGACAGTTACAGAGTGTAAGAGAGTGTAACATAGTGTAAGAGACAGTAACAGAGTGTAAGAGACAGCAGAAGAGTGTAAGAGAGTTGAAGAGACAGTCGCAGAGTGTAATAGACAGTAAGAGTGTAAGAGAGTGTTATAGACAGTAGCAGAGTGTAAGAGACAATAGCAGAGTGTAATAGACTGGAGCAGAGTGTAACATAGTGTAAGACAGTGTAAGAGACTGTAGCAGAGTGTAATAGACAGTAACAGAGTGTAAGAGAGTTTTATAGACAGTAGCAGAGTGTAAGAGACAATAGCAGAGTGTAAGAGACAGTAGCAGAGTGTAATAGACAGCAGCAGAGTGTAAGAGAGTGTAAGAGACAGTAGCAGAGTGTAATAGACAGTAACAGAGTGTAAGAGAGTGTTATAGACAGTAGCAGAGTGTAAGAGAGTGTAAGAGACAGTTACAGAGTGTAAGAGAGTGTAACAGAGTGTAAGAGAGTGTAAGAGACAGTAACATAGTGTAGGAGAGTGTAAGAGACAGTAACAGAGTGTAAGAGACAGTAGCAGAGTGTAAGAGAGTGTAAGAGAGTGTTATAGACAGTAGCAGAGTGTAAGGGACAATAGCAGAGTGTAAGAGACAGTAGCAGAGTGTAATAGACTGTAGCAGAGTGTAAAATACTGTAAGAGAGTGTAAGAGACAGTAGCAGAGTGTAATAGACAGTAATAGAGTGTAAGAGAGTGTTATAGACAGTAGCAGAGTTTAAGAGACAGTAACAGAGTGTAAGAGACAGTAAGAGTGTAAGAGGGTGTAAGAGACAGTAGCAGAGTGTAGGAGAGTGTAAGAGAGTATAAGAGACAGTAACAGAGTGTAAAAGACAGCAGCAGAGTGTAAGAGACAGTAACATAGTGTAAGAGAGTGTAACAGAGTGTAAGAGACAGTAACAGAGTGTACGAGAGTGTAGTAGAGTGTAAGAGACAGTAACAGAGCATAAGAGACAGAAGCAGAGCATAAGAGACAGAAGCAGAGTGTAAGAGACAGAAACAGAGTGAAAGAGAGAGTAGCAGAGTGTAAGAGACAGTAGCAGAGTGTAAGAGACAGTAGCAGAGTGTAAGAGAGTGTAAGAGACAGTAACAGAGTGTAAGAGAGTGTAAGAGAAATTAACAGAGTGTAATAGAGTGTAACAGAGTGTAAGAGAGTGTAGGAGACAGTAACAGAGTGTAGGAGAGTGTAAGAGACAGTAACAGAGTGTAAGAGACAGTAACAGAGTGTAAGAGACAGCAGCAGAGTGTAAGAGAGTGTAACATAGTGTAAGAGAGTGAAAGAGACAGTAGCAGAGTGTAATAGACAGTAACAGAGTGTAAGACAGTGTTATAGACAGTAGCAGAGTGTAAGAGACAATAGCAGAGTGTAAGAGACAGTAACAGAGTGTAAGAGACAGTAACAGAGTGTAAAATACAGTAACAGAGTGTATGAGAGTGTAGTAGAGTGTAAGAGACAGTAACAGAGCGTAAGAGATAGTAGCAGAGTGTAAGAGACAGTAGCAGAGTGAAAGAGACAGTAGTAGAGTGTAAGAGACAGTAGCAGAGTGTAAGAGACAGTAACAGAGTGTAAGAGATAGTAGCAGAGTGTAAGAGAGTGTAAGAGACAGTAACAGTGTGTAAGAGGGTGTAACAGCGTGTAAGAGAGTGTAACAGCATGTAAGAGAGTGTAACAGAGTGTAAGGGAGTGTAAGAGACAGTAACAGAGTGTAAGGGGGTGTAAGAGACAGTAGAAGAGTGTAGGAGAGTGTAGGAGAGTGTAAGAGAGTGTAATAGACAGTAACAGAGTGTAAGAGACAGTAACAGAGTGTAAGAGACAGCAGCAGAGTGCAGCAGAGTGTAAGAGAGTGTAAGAGACAGTAACAGAGTGTAAGAGAGTGTAACAGAGTGTAAGAGACAGTAACAGAGTGTACGAGACAGTAACAGAGTGTAAGAGACAGTAACAGAGTGTAAGAGACAGTAACAGAGTATACGAGAGTGTAGTAGAGTGTAAGAGACAGTAACAGAGCGTAAGAGACAGTAGCAGTGTGTAAGAGACAGAAGCAAAGTGAAAGAGAGAGTAGCAGAGTGTAAGAGACAGTAGCAGAGTGTAAGAGACAGTAGCAGAGTGTAAGAGAGTGTAAGAGACAGTAACAGAGTGTAAGAGAGTGTAACAGCGTGTAAGAGAGTGTAACAGAGTGTAAGAGACAGTAAGAGAGTGTAACAGAGTGTAAGAGACAGTAACAGAGTGTAGGAGAGTGTAAGAGACAGTAACGGAGTGTAAGAGACAGTAACAGTGTGTAAGAGACAGCAGCAGAGTGTAAGAGAGTGTAACATAGTGTAAGAGAGTGTAAGAGACAGTAGCAGAGTGTAATAGACAGTAACAGAGTGTAATAGAGTGTAAGAGACAGTAGCAGAGTATAAGAGACAATAGCAGAGTGTAAGAGACAGTAGCAGAGTGTAATAGACAGCAGCAGAGTGTAAGAGAGTGTAAGAGACAGTAGCAGAGTGTAATAGACAGTAACAGAGTGTAATAGAGTGTAAGAGACAGTAGCAGAGTGTAAGAGACAATAGCAGAGTGTAAGAGACAGTAGCAGAGTGTAATAGACTGTAGCAGAGTGTAACATAGTGTAAGAGAGTGTAAGAGACAGTAGCAGAGTGTAATAGACAGTAACAGAGTGTAAGAGAGTGTTATAGACAGTAGCAGAGTTTAAGAGAGTGTAAGAGACAGTTACAGAGTGTAAGAGAGTGTAACAGAGTGTAAGAGAGTGTAAGAGACAGTAACATAGTGTAGGAGAGTGTAAGAGACAGTAACAGAGTGTAAGAGACAGTAGCAGAGTGTAAGAGAGTGTAAGAGAGTGTTATAGACAGTAGCATAGTGTAAGGGACAATAGCAGAGTGTAAGAGACAGTAGCAGAGTGTAATAGACTGTAGCAGAGTGTAAAATAGTGTAAGAGAGTGTAAGAGACAGTAGCAGAGTGTAATAGACAGTAATAGAGTGTAAGAGAGTGTTATAGACAGTAGCAGAGTTTAAGAGACAGTAACAGAGTGTAAGAGACAGTAAGAGTGTAAGAGGGTGTAAGAGACAGTAGCAGAGTGTAGGAGAGTGTAAGAGAGTGTAAGAGACAGTAACAGAGTGTAAGAGACAGCAGCAGAGTGTAAGAGACAGTAACAGAGTGTAAGAGACAGTAACAGAGTGTACGAGAGTGTAGTAGAGTGTAAGAGACAGTAACAGAGCATAAGAGACAGTAACAGAGCATAAGAGACAGAAGCAGAGTGTAAGAGACAGAAACAGAGTGAAAGAGAGAGTAGCAGAGTGTAAGAGACAGTAGCAGAGTGTAAGAGAGTGTAAGAGACAGTAACAGAGTGTAAGAGAGTGTAACAGCATGTAAGAGAGTGTAACAGAGTGTAAGAGAGTGTAAGAGACAGTAACAGAGTGTAAGAGACAGTAACAGAGTGTAAGAGACAGCAGCAGAGTGTAAGAGAGTGTAACATAGTGTAAGAGAGTGAAAGAGACAGTAGCAGAGTGTAATAGACAGTAACAGAGTGTAGGAGAGTGTAACAGCGTGTAAGAGAGTGTAACAGAGTGTAAGAGAGTGTAAGAGACAGTAACAGAGTGTAGGAGAGTGTAAGAGACAGTAACAGAGTGTAAGAGACAGTAACAGAGTGTAAGAGACAGTAACAGAGTGTAAGAGACAGCAGAAGAGTGTAAGAGAGTTGAAGAGACAGTCGCAGAGTGTAATAGACAGTAACAGAGTGTAAGAGAGTGTTATAGACAGTAGCAGAGTGTAAGAGACAATAGAAGAGTGTAATAGACTGGAGCAGAGTGTAACATAGTGTAAGAGAGTGTAAGAGACTGTAGCAGAGTGTAATAGACAGTAACAGAGTGTAAGAGAGTGTTATAGACAGTAGCAGAGTGTAAGAGACAATAGCAGAGTGTAAGAGACAGTAGCAGAGTGTAATAGACAGCAGCAGAGTGTAAGAGAGTGTAAGAGACAGTAGCAGAGTGTAATAGACAGTAACAGAGTGTAAGAGAGTGTTATAGACAGTAGCAGAGTGTAAGAGACAATAGCAGAGTGTAAGAGACAGTAGCAGAGTGTAATAGACTGTAGCAGAGTGTAACAGTGTAAGAGAGTGTAAGAGACAGTAGCAGAGTGTAATAGACATTAACAGAGTGTAAGAGAGTGTTATAGACAGTAGCAGAGTTTAAGAGACAGTAACAGAGTGTAAGAGACAGTAACAGAGTGTAAGAGGGTGTAAGAGCCAGTAGCAGAGTGTAGGAGAGTGTAAGAGAGTGTAAGAGACAGTAACAGAGTGTAATAGACAGTAACAGAGTGTAAGAGACAGCAGCAGAGTGTAAGAGAGTGTAACAGAGTGTAAGAGACAGTAACAGAGCGTAAGAGACAGTAGCAGAGTGTAAGAGACAGAAGCAGAGTGAAAGAGAGAGTAGCAGAGTGTAAGAGACAGTAGCAGAGTGTAAGAGAGTGTAATAGACAGTAACAGAGTGTAAGAGAGTGTAACAGCGTGTAAGAGAGTGTAACAGAGTGTAAGAGAGTGTAAGAGACAGTAACAGAGTGTAAGAGACAGTAACAGAGTGTAAGAGACAGCAGCAGAGTGTAAGAGTGTGTAACATAGTGTAAAAGAGTGAAAGAGATAGTAGCAGAGTGTAATAGACAGTAACAGAGTGTAATAGAGTGTAAGAGACAGTAGCAGAGTGTAAGAGACAATAGCAGAGTGTAAGAGACAGTAGCAGAGTGTAATAGACTGTAGCAGAGTGTAACAGAGTGTAAGAGAGTGTAAGAGACAATAGCAGAGTGTAATAGACAGTAACAGAGTGTAAGAGAGTGTTATAGACAGTAGCAGAGTGCAAGAGACAATAGCAGAGTGTAAGAGACAGTAGCAGAGTGTAATAGACAGTAACAGAGTGTAAGAGACAGTAACAGAGTGTAAGAGACAGCAGCAGAGTGTAAGAGTGTAAGAGACAGTAACAGAGTGTAAGAGAGTGTAACAGAGTGTAAGAGACAGTAACAGAGTGTACGAGACTGTAACAGAGTGTACGAGACAGTAACAGAGTGTAAGAGACAGTAACAGAGTATACGAGAGTGTAGTAGAGTGTAAGAGACAGTAACAGAGTATACGAGAGTGTAGTAGAGTGTAAGAGACAGTAACAGAGCGTAAGAGACAGTAGCAGTGTGTAAGAGACAGAAGCAAAGTGAAAGAGAGAGTAGCAGAGTGTAAGAGACAGTAGCAGAGTGTAAGAGACAGTAGCAGAGTGTAAGAGACAGTAACAGAGTGTAAGAGAGTGTAACAGCGTGTAAGAGAGTGTAACAGAGTGTAAGAGACAGTAAGAGAGTGTAACAGAGTGTAAGAGACAGTAACAGAGTGTAGGAGAGTGTAAGAGACAGTAACGGAGTGTAAGAGACAGTAACAGAGTGTAAGAGACAGCAGCAGAGTGTTAGAGAGTGTAACATAGTGTAAGAGAGTGTAAGAGACAGTAGCAGAGTGTAATAGACAGTAACAGAGTGTAATAGAGTGTAAGAGACAGTAGCAGAGTGTAAGAGACAGTAGCAGAGTGTAATAGACTGTAGCAGAGTGTAACAGAGTGTAAGAGAGTGTAAGAGACAATAGCAGAGTGTAATAGACAGTAACAGAGTGTAAGAGAGTGTTATAGACAGTAGCAGAGTGCAAGAGACAATAGCAGAGTGTAAGAGACAGTAGCAGAGTGTAATAGACTGTAACAGAGTGTAACAGAGTGTAAGAGAGTGTAAGAGACAGTAGCGGAGTGTAATAGACAGTAACAGAGTGTAAGAGAGTGTTATAGACAGTAGCAGAGTGTTATAGACAATAGCAGAGTGTAAGAGACAGTAGCAGAGTGTAATTGACAGCAGCAGAGTGTCAGAGAGTGTAAGAGACAGTAGCAGAGTGTAATAGACAGTAACAGAGTGTAAGAGAGTGTTATAGACAGTATCAGAGTGTAAGAGACAATAGCAGAGTGTAAGAGACAGTAGCAGAGTGTAATAGACTGTAGCAGAGTGTAACATAGTGTAAGAGAGTGTAAGAGACAGTAGCAGAGTGTAATAGACAGTAACAGAGTGTAAGAGAGTGTTATAGACAGTAGCAGAGTGTAAGATACAGTAGCAGAGTGTAAGAGACAGTAACAGAGTGTAAAAGACAGTAACAGAGTGTAAGAGACAGTAGCAGAGTGAAAGAGACAGTAGTAGAGTGTAGTAGAGTGTAAGAGAGTGTCACATGGCATATACCGTCCTCTAGATCACATAGTCCTGAATGATCTCAGTATACTGTGAACGTCTTTGGGGATCTCTTCGCGTAGACCTCGTAAACCTGTGTAAGAGACAGTAAAAGAGTATATGAGACAGTAGTGGAGTGTAAGAAAGTGTAACAGAGTATAGGAGGCAGTAACAGAGTGTAAGAGAGTGTAAGAGACAGTTACAGAGTGTAAGAGAGTGTAAGAGAGTGTAACAGAGTGTAAGAGACAGTAACAGAGTGTAAGAGACAGCAGCAGAGTGTAAGAGAGTGTGAGAGACAGTAGCAGAGTGTAATAGACAGTAACAGAGTGTAAGAGAGTGTTATAGACAGTAGCAGAGTGTTATAGACAATAGCAGAGTGTAAGAGACAGTAGCAGAGTGTAATAGACAGCAGCAGAGTGTAAGAGAGTGTAAGAGACAGTAGCAGAGTGTAATAGACAGTAACAGAGTGTAAGAGAGTGTTATAGACAGTAGCAGAGTGTAAGAGACAATAGCAGAGTGTAAGAGACAGTAGCAGAGTGTAATAGACTGTAGCAGAGTGTAACATAGTGTAAGAGAGTGTAAGAGACAGTAGCAGAGTGTAATAGACAGTAACAGAGTGTAAGAGAGTGTTATAGACAGTAGCAGAGTTTAAGAGACAGTAACAGAGTGTAAGAGACAGTAACAGAGTGTAAGAGAGTGTAAGAGACAGTAGCAGAGTGTAGGAGAGTGTAAGAGAGTGTAAGAGAGTGTAAGAGACAGTAACAGAGTGTAAGAGACAGTAACAGAGTGTAAGAGACAGCAGCAGAGTGTAAGAGAGTGTAACAGAGTATAGGAGACAGTAACAGAGTATAGGAGACAGCAGAAGAGTGTAAGAGAGTTGAAGAGGCAGTCGCAGAGTGTAATAGACAGTAACAGAGTGTAAGAGAGTGTTATAGAGAGTAGCAGAGTGTAAGAGACAATAGCAGGGTGTAATAGACTGGAGCAGAGTGTAACATAGTGTAAGAGAGTGTAAGAGACTGTAGCAGAGTGTAATAGACAGTAACAGAGTGTAAGAGAGTGTTATAGACAGTAGCAGAGTGTAAGAGACAATAGCAGAGTGTAAGAGACAGTAGCAGAGTGTAATAGACAGCAGCAGAGTGTAAGAGAGTGTAAGAGACAGTAGCAGAGTGTAATAGACAGTAACAGAGTGTAAGAGAGTGTTATAGACAGTAGCAGAGTGTAAGAGAGTGTAAGAGACAGTTACAGAGTGTAAGAGAGTGTAAGAGAGTGTAAGAGAGTGTAAGAGACAGTAACATAGTGTAGGAGAGTGTAAGAGACAGTAACAGAGTGTAAGAGACAGTAGCAGAGTGTAAGAGAGTGTAAGAGAGTGTTATAGACAGTAGCAGAGTGTAAGGGACAATAGCAGAGTGTAAGAGACAGTAGCAGAGTGTAATAGACTGTAGCAGAGTGTAAAATAGTGTAAGAGAGTGTAAGAGACAGTAGCAGAGTGTAATAGACAGTAATAGAGTGTAAGAGAGTGTTATAGACAGTAGCAGAGTTTAAGAGACAGTAACAGAGTGTAAGAGACAGTAAGAGTGTAAGAGGGTGTAAGAGACAGTAGCAGAGTGTAGGAGAGTGTAAGAGAGTGTAAGAGACAGTAACAGAGTGTAAGAGACAGCAACAGAGTGTAAGAGACAGCAGCAGAGTGTAAGAGACAGTAACAGAGTGTAAGAGACAGTAACAGAGTGTACGAGAGTGTAGTAGAGTGTAAGAGACAGTAACAGAGCATAAGAGACAGTAACAGAGCATAAGAGACAGAAGCAGAGTGTAAGAGACAGAAACAGAGTGAAAGAGAGAGTAGCAGAGTGTAAGAGACAGTAGCAGAGTGTAAGAGAGTGTAAGAGACAGTAACAGAGTGTAAGAGAGTGTAACAGCATGTAAGAGATTGTAACAGAGTGTAAGAGAGTGTAAGAGACAGTAACAGAGTGTAGTAGAGTGTAAGAGACAGTAACAGAGTGTAAGAGACAGTAACAGAGTGTAAGAGACAGCAGCAGAGTGTAAGAGAGTGTAACATAGTGTAAGAGAGTGAAAGAGACAGTAGCAGAGTGTAATAGACAGTAACAGAGTGTAAGAGAGTGTTATAGACAGTAGCAGAGTGTAAGAGACAATAGCAGAGTGTAAGATACAGTAGCAAAGTGTAAGAGACAGTAACAGAGTGTAAGAGACAGTAGCAGAGTGAAAGAGGCAGTAGTAGAGTGTAGTAGAGTGTACCAGAGTGTCACATGGCATATACCGTCCTCTAGGATCACATAGTCCTGAATGATCTCAGTATACTGTGAACGTCTTTGGGGATCTCTTCGCGTAGACATCGTAAACCTGTGTAAGAGACAGTAAAAGAGTATATGAGACAGTAGCGGAGTGTAAGAGAGTGTGACAGAGCATAGGAGACAGTAACAGAGTATAGGAGACGGTAACAGAGTGTAAGAGAGTGTAAGAGACAGTAAAAGAGTGTAAGAGACAGTAACAGAGTGTAAGAGACAGCAGCAGAGTGTAAGAGAGTGTAACATAGTGTAAGAGAGTGAAAGAGACAGTAGCAGAGTGTAATAGACAGTAACAGAGTGTAGGAGAGTGTAACAGCGTGTAAGAGAGTGTAACAGAGTGTAAGAGAGTGTAAGAGACAGTAACAGAGTGTAGGAGAGTGTAAGAGACAGTAACAGAGTGTAAGAGACAGTAACAGAGTGTAAGAGACAGTAACAGAGTGTAAGAGACAGCAGCAGAGTGTAAGAGAGTGTAACATAGTGTAAGAGAGTGAAAGAGACAGTAGCAGAGTGTAATAGACAGTAACAGAGTGTAGGAGAGTGTCAGAGACAGTAACAGAGTGTAAGAGTCAGCAGCAGAGTGTAAGAGAGTGTAACATAGTGTAAGAGAGTGTAAGAGACAGTAGCAGAGTGTAATAGACAGTAACAGAGTGTAAGAGAGTGTTATAGACAGTAGCAGAGTGTAAGAGACAATAGCAGAGTGTAAGATACAGTAGCAGAGTGTAAGAGACAGTAACAGAGTGTAAAAGACAGTAACAGAGTGTAAGAGACAGTAGCAGAGTGAAAGAGACAGTAGTAGAGTGTAGTAGAGTGTAAGAGAGTGTCACATGGCATATACCGTCCTCTAGGATCACATAGTCCTGAATGATCTCAGTATACTGTGAACGTCTTTGGGGATCTCTTCGCGTAGACCTCGTAAACCTGTGTAAGAGACAGTAAAAGAGTATATGAGACAGTAGTGGAGTGTAAGAAAGTGTAACAGAGTATAGGAGACAGTAACAGAGTGTAAGAAAGTGTAAGAGACAGTTACAGAGTGTAAGAGAGTGTAAGAGAGTGTAACAGAGTGTAAGAGACAGTAACAGAGTGTAAGAGACAGCAGCAGAGTGTAAGAGAGTGTAAGAGACAGTAGCAGAGTGTAATAGACAGTAACAGAGTGTAAGAGAGTGTTATAGACAGTAGCAGAGTGTTATAGACAATAGCAGAGAGTAAGAGACAGTAGCAGAGTGTAATAGACAGCAGCAGAGTGTAAGAGAGTGTAAGAGACAGTAGCAGAGTGTAATAGACAGTAACATAGTGTAAGAGAGTGTTATAGACAGTAGCAGAGTATAAGAGACAATAGCAGAGTGTAAGAGACAGTAGCAGAGTGTAATAGACTGTAGCAGAGTGTAACATAGTGTAAGAAAGTGTAAGAGACAGTAGCAGAGTGTAATAGACAGTAACAGAGTGTAAGAGAGTGTTATAGACAGTAGCAGAGTTTAAGAGACAGTAACAGAGTGTAAGAGACAGTAACAGAGTGTAAGAGGGTGTAAGAGGCAGTAGCAGAGTGTAGGAGAGTGTAAGAGAGTGTAAGAGAGTGTAAGAGACAGTAACAGAGTGTAAGAGACAGCAGCAGAGTGTAAGAGAGTGTAACAGAGTATAGGAGACAGTAACAGAGTATAGGAGACAGTAACAGAGTGTAAGAGAGTGTAAGAGACAGTTACAGAGTGTAAGAGAGTGTAACATAGTGTAAGAGACAGTAACAGAGTGTAAGAGACAGTAGCAGAGTGTAATAGACTGTAGCAGAGTGTAACATAGTGTAAGAGAGTGTAAGAGACAATAGCAGAGTGTAATAGACAGTAACAGAGTGTAAGAGAGTGTTATAGACAGTAGCAGAGTGTAAGAGACAATAGCAGAGTGTAATAGAGTGTAGCAGAGTGTAATAGAGTGTAGCAGAGTGTAAGAGAGTGTAAGAGACAGTAGCAGAGTGTAATAGACAGTAACAGAGTGTAAGAGAGTGTTATAGACAGTTGCAGAGTGTAAGAGACAATAGCAGAGTGTAAGATACAGTAGAAGAGTGTAAGAGACTGTAACAGAGTGTAAGAGACAGTAACAGAGTGTAAGAGACAGTAACAGAGTGTAAGAGACAGTAGCAGAGTGAAGGAGACATTAGTAGAGTGTAGTAGAGTGTAAGAGAGTGTCACATGGCATACACCGTCCTCTAGGACCACAGTGTCCCGAATGATCTCAGTATACTGTGAACGTCTTTGGGTATCTCTTCGCGTAGACATCGTAAACCTGTGTAAGAGACAGTAACAGAGTATATGAGACAGCAGCAGAGTGTAAGAGAGTGTAACATAGTGTAAGACAGTGTAAGAGACAGTAGCAGAGTGAAAGAGACAGTAGCAGAGTGTAAGATACAGTAGCAGAGTGTAAGAGACAGTAACAGAGTGTAAGAGACAGTAGCAGAGTGAAAGAGACAGTAGTAGAGTGTAGTAGAGTGTAAGAGAGCGTCACATGGCATATACCGTCCTCTAGGATCACATAGTCCCGAATGATCTCAGTATACTGTGAACGTCTTTGGGGATCTCTTCGCGTAGACATTGTAAACCTGTGTAAGAGACAGTAGCAGAGAGTAAGAGACAGTAACAGAGTACATGAGACAGTAACAGAGTATATGAGACAGTAGCAGAGTGTAAGAGAGTGTAACAGAGTATAGGAGACAGTAACAGAGTATAGGTGTCACGAACTGAGGACACAGGTTGATAAGGAGCCCAGGTGCAGGGGATACGAGGGGCTCTGTCTGTACCCCACGATGCATGATGGCTTGAGGTCGGTACAGACAGGCGTCGGAAATAAACCACAGACAGAAGATCAGGATCAAGAGTTGTATTGTATATGGTGGTACAACAATATTTACAGAGAAATTCACTCGACAGGAAGCCCACTTGCGGGGCACACGGCAGGAAGCCCACTTGCGGGGCACACGGCTGGAAGCCCACTTGCGGGGCACACGGCTGGAAGCCCACTTGCGGGGCACACGGCTGGAAGCCCACTTGCGGGGCACACGGCTGGAAGCCCAATTGCGGGGCACACGGCTGGAAGCCCACTTGCGGGGCACACGGCAGGAAGCCCAATTGCAGGGCACACGGCAGGAAGCCCAATTGCAGGGCACACGGCAGGAAGCCCAATTGCAGGGCACACGGCAGGAAGCCCAATTGCAGGGCACACGGCACGACTAGAAGCCCTCTTCCAGGGCACACGGCACAGGTAGAAGCCCTCTTCCAGGGCACACGGCAGGTTGCCCACTTGCAGGGCACACGGCAGGTTGCCCACTTGCAGGGCACTCAACCAGGGTAGTCCGCTAGTGGGCAGTCATCCTGGGAGTCGCGATGCAGGGCACTCCTCTTGGGAGTCCACTAGTGGGGCGCTGGCCGCAACTCAGGAACACGGCAGGTTGCCCACTTGCAGGGCACACGTCAGGTTGCCCACTTGCAGGGTACTCTACTTGGGAGTCCACTTAGTGGGGCGCAGGCCGCAACTCAGGAACATGGCAGGTTGCCCACTTGCAGGGCACACGGCAGGTTGCCCACTTGCAGGGCACTCAGCTTTGGAGTCCACTTAGTGGGGCGCTGGCCGCAACTCAGGAACACGGCAGGTTTCTGGAACAAGGCAGGTTTCTGGAACAAGGCAGGTTCTGGAACAAGATAGGTTCTGGAACAAGGCAGGTTCTGGAACAAGGCATGTTCTGGAACAAGGCAGGTTCTGGAACAAGGCAGGTACTGGAACAAGGCAGGAACCAAACAGGTAGTCCTCAAACGTTAATGTCAAGGCCCATGAGATCAACTGCAGCTGGACCTGATAATTAGTCTGAGAGGTTCTGAATGGCAAGGGCGGCCACTACTGGCTGGAAACATGAAATAAATAAGGCAAAGTATAAACAAGTCCAGCCAGCGCATGGTGAAGCGTTACAATAGGAGACAGTAACAGAGTGTAAGAGAGTGTAAGAGACAGTTACAGAGGGTAAGAGAGTGTAACCGAGTGTAAGAGACAGTAACAGAGTGTAAGAGACAGCAGCAGGGTGTAAGAGAGTGTAAGAGACAGTAGCAGAGTGTAATAGACAGTAACAGAGTGTAATAGACTGTAGCAGAGTGTAACATAGTGTAAGAGAGTGTAAGAGACAGTAGCAGAGTGTAATAGACAGTAACAGAGTGTAAGAGAGTGTTATAGACAGTAGCAGAGTGTAGGAGAGTGTAAGAGAGTGTCACATGGCATATATCGTCCTCTAGGATCACATAGTCCTGAATGATCTCAGTATACTGTGAACGTCTTTGGGGATCTCTTCGCGTAGACATCGTAAAACTGTGTAAGAGACAGTAGCAGAGAGTAAGAGATGGTAACAGAGTATGTGAGACAGTAGCAGAGTGTAAGAGAGTGTAACAGAGTATAGGAGAAAGTAACAGAGTGTAAGAGAATGTAAGAGACAGTAACAGAGTGTAAGAGAGTGTAACATGGTGTAAGAGACAGTAACAGAGTATAGGAGACAGTAACAGAGTGTAAGAGACAGTAACAGAGTGTACGAGACAGTAACATAATGTAAGATACAGTAACAGAGTGTATGACAGTGTAGTACAGTGTAAGACACAGTAACAGAGCGTAAGAGATAGTAGCAGAGTGTAAGAGACAGTAGCAGAGTGAAAGAGACAGTAGCAGAGTGTTAGAGACAGTAGCAGAGTGTAAGAAACAGTAACAGAGTGTAAGAGACAGTAACAGTGTGTAAGAGGGTGTAACAGCGTGTAAGAGAGTGTAACAGCGTGTAAGAGAGTGTAACAGAGTGTAAGAGAGTGTAACAGACAGTAACAGAGTGTAAGACAGTGTAAGAGACAGTAGCAGAGTGTAGGAGAGTGTAAGAGAGTGTAAGAGAGTGTTATAGACAGTAGCAGAGTGTAAGGGACAATAGCAGAGTGTAAGAGACAGTAGCAGAGTGTAATAGACTGTAGCAGAGTGTAACATAGTGTAAGAGAGTGTAATAGACAGTAACAGAGTGTAAGAGAGTGTTATAGACAGTAGCAGAGTTTAAGAGACAGTAACAGAGTGTAAGAGACAGTAACAGAGTGTAAGAGGGTGTAAGAGACAGTAGCAGAGTGTAGGAGAGTGTAAGAGAGTGTAAGAGAGTGTAAGAGAGTGTAACATAGTGTAAGAGAGTGTAAGAGAGTGTAAGAGACAGTAACATAGTGTAAGAGACAGCAGCAGAGTGTAAGAGAGTGTAAGAGACAGTAACAGAGTGTAAGAGAGTGTAACAGAGTGTAAGAGACAGTAACAGAGTGTACGAGACAGTAACAGTGTAAGAGACAGTAACAGAGTGTACGAGAGTGTAGTAGAGTGTAAGAGATAGTAACAGAGCGTAAGAGACAGTAGCAGAGTGTAAGAGAAGAAGCAGAGTGAAAGAGAGAGTAGCAGAGTGCAAGAGACAGTAGCAGAGTGTAAGAGACAGTAGCAGAGTGTAAGAGAGTGTAAGAGACAGTAACAGAGTGTAAGAGAGTGTAACAGCGTATAAGAGAGTGTAACAGAGTGTAACAGAGTGTAAGAGAGTGTAAGAGAGTGTAAGAGAGTGTAAGAGACAGTAACATAGTGTAAGAGACAGTAACAGAGTGTAAGAGACAGCAGCAGAGTGTAAGAGAGTGTAACATAGTGTAAGAGAGTGTAAGACACAGTAGCAGAGTGTAATAGACAGTAACAGAGTGTAAGAGAGTGCTATAGACAGTAGCAGAGAGTAAGAGACAATAGTAGAGTGTAAGAGACAGTAGCAGAGTGTAATAGACTGTAGCAGAGTGTAACAGAGTGTAAGAGAGTGTAAGAGACAGTAGCAGAGTGTAATAGACAGTAACAGAGTGTACGAGAGTGTTATAGACAGTAGCAGGGTGTAAGAGACAATAGCAGAGTGTAAGATACAGTAGCAGAGTGTAAGAGACAGTAACAGAGTGTAAGAGACAGTAGCAGAGTGAAAGAGACAGTAGTAGAGTGTAGTAGAGTGTAAGAGAGTGTAACAGAGTATAGGAGACAGTAACAGAGTATAGGAGACAGTAACAGAGTGTAAGAGAATGTAAGAGACAGTAACAGAGTGTAAGAGAGTGTAACAGGGTGTAAGAGACAGTAACAGAGTGTAAGAGGGTGTAAGAGACAGTAGCAGAGTGTAGGAGAGTGTAAGAGAGTGTAAGAGACAGTAACAGAGTGTAAGAGACAGTAACAGAGTATATGAGACAGCAGCAGAGTGTAAGAGAGTGTAACAGAGTATAGGAGACAGTAACAGAGTGTAAGAGAATGTAAGAGACAGTAACAGAGTGTAAGAGAGTGTAACAGGGTGTAAGAGACAGTAACAGAGTATAGGAGACAGTAACAGAGTGTAAGAGACAGTAACAGAGTGTACGAGACAGTAACATAGTGTAAGATACAGTAGCAGAGTGTAAGAGACAGTAGCAGAGTGTAAGAGACAGTAGCAGAGTGAAAGAGACAGTAGCAGAGTGTAAGAGACAGTAGCAGAGTGTAAGAGAGTGTAAGAGACAGTAACAGTGTGTAAGAGGGTGTAACAGTGTGTAAGAGGGTGTAACAGCGTGTAAGAGAGTGTAACAGAGTGTAACAGAGTGTAAGAGAGTGTAAGAGACAGTAACAGAGTGTGAGAGGGTGTAAGAGACAGTAGCAGAGTGTAGGAGAGTGTAAGAGAGTGTAAGAGAATGTAAGAGAGTGTAAGAGAGTGTAAGAGAGTGTAAGAGACAGTAACAGAGTGTAAGAGACAGTAACAGAGTGTAAGCGACATCAGCAGAGTGTAAGAGAGTGTAAGAGACAGTAACAGAGTGTAAGAGAGTGTAACAGAGTTTAAGAGACAGTAACATAGTGTACGAGACAGTAACAGAGTGTAAGAGACAGTAACAGAGTGTACGAGAGTGTAGTAGAGTGTACAAGACAGTAACAGAGCGTAAGAGACAGTAGCAGAGTGTAAGAGACAGAAGCAGAGTGAAAGAGACAGCAGCAGAGTGTAAGAGAGTGTAACATAGTGTAAGAGAGTGTTATAGACAGTAGCAGAGTGTAAGAGACAATAGCAGAGTGTAAGATACAGTAGCAGAGTGTAAGAGACAGTAACAGAGTATAAGAGACAGTAACAGAGTGTAAGAGACAGTAGCAGAGTGAAATAGACAGTAGTAGAGTGTAGTAGAGTGTAAGAGAGTGTCACATGGCATATACCGTCCTCTTGGACCACCTAGTCCCGAATGATCTCAGTATACTCTGAGCGTTTTTGGGGATCTCTTTGCGTAGACATCGTAAACCTGTGTAAGAGACAGTAACAGAGTATATGAGACAGTAAAAGAGTGTAAGAGACAGCAGCAGAGTGTAAGAGAGTGTACGAGACAGTAGCAGAGTGTAATAGACAGCAACAGAGTGTAAGAGAGTGTTATAGACAGTAGCAGAGTGTAAGAGACAATAGCAGAGTGTAAGAGACAGTAACAGAGTGTAAGAGACAGTAACAGAGTGTAAGAGGGTGTAAGAGACAGTAGCAGAGTGTACGAGACAGTAGCAGAGTGTAAGAGACAGCAGCAGAGTGTAAGAGAGTGGAAGAGACAGTAACAGACTGTACGAGACAGTAACAGAGTGTAAGAGACAGTAACAGAGTGTAGGAGACAGTAACAGAGCGTAAGAGACAGTAGCAGAGTGTTAGAGACAGAAGCAGAGTGAAAGAGAGAGTAGCAGAGTGTAAGAGACAGTAGCAGAGTGTAAGAGAGTGTAAGAGACAGTAACAGAGTGTAAGAGAGTGTAACAGCATGTAAGAGAGTGTAACAGAGTGTAAGAGAGTGTAAGAGACAGTAACAGAGTGTAGGAGAGTGTAAGAGACAGTAACAGAGTGTAGGAGAGTGTAAGAGACAGCAGCAGAGTTTAAGAGAGTGTAACATAGTGTAAGAGAGTGTAAGAGACAGTAGCAGAGTGTAATAGACAGTAAAAGAGTGTAAGAGAGTGTTATATACAGTAGCAGAGTGTAGGAGAGTGTAAGAGACAGTAACAGAGTGCAAGAGACAGTAGCAGAGTGTAAGAGAGTGTAACATAGTTTAAGAGAGTGTAAGAGACAGTAAAAGAGTGTAAGAGACAGCAGCAGAGTGTAAGAGAGTGTAACATAGTGTAAGAGAGTGTAAGAGACAGTAGCAGAGTGTAATAGACAGTCACAGAGTGTAAGAGAGTGTTATAGACAGTAGCAGAGTGTAAGAGACAGTAACAGAGTGTAAGAGACAGTAACAGAGTGTAAGAGACAGGAGCAGAGTGAAAGAGACAGTAGTTGAGTGTAGTAGAGTGTCAGAGAGTGTCACATGGCATATACCTTCCTCTAGGATCACATAGTCCCGAATAATCTCAGTATACTGTGAACGTCTTTGGGGATCTCTTCGCGTAGACATCGTAAACCTGTGTAAGAGACAGTAACAGAGTATATGAGACAGTAGCAGAGTGTAAGAGAGTGTAACAGAGTGTAAGAGACAGTAACAGAGTGTAAGAGGGTGTAAGAGACAGTAGCAGAGTGTAAGAGAGTGTAAGAGAGTGTAAGAGACAGTAACAGAGTGTAAGAGACAGCAGCAGAGTGTAAGAGAGTGTAAGAGACAGTAGCAGAGTGTAATAGACAGTAACAGAGTGTAAGAGAGTGTTATAGACAGTAGCAGAGTGTTATAGACAATAGCAGAGTGTAAGAGACAGTAGCAGAGTGTAATAGACAGCAGCAGAGTGTAAGAGAGTGTAAGAGACAGTAGCAGAGTGTAATAGACAGTAACAGAGTGTAAGAGAGTGTTATAGACAGTAGCAGAGTGTTATAGACAATAGCAGAGTGTAAGAGACAGTAGCAGAGTGTAATAGACAGCAGCAGAGTGTAAGAGAGTGTAAGAGACAGTAGCAGAGTGTAATAGACAGTAACAGAGTGTAAGAGAGTGTTATAGACAGTATCAGAGTGTAAGAGACAATAGCAGAGTGTAAGAGACAGTAGCAGAGTGTAATAGACTGTAGCAGAGTGTAACATAGTGTAAGAGAGTGTAAGAGACAGTAGCAGAGTGTAATAGACAGTAACAGAGTGTAAGAGAGTGTTATAGACAGTAGCAGAGTGCAAGAGAGTGTAAGAGACAGTTACAGAGTGTAAGAGAGTGTAACAGAGTGTAAGAGAGTGTAAGAGACAGTAACATAGTGTAGGAGAGTGTAAGAGACAGTAACAGAGTGTAAGAGACAGTAACAGAGTGTAAGAGGGTGTAAGAGACAGTAGCAGAGTGTAGGAGAGTGTAAGAGAGTGTAAGAGACAGTAAGAGTGTAAGAGACAGCAGCCGAGTGTAAGTGAGTGTAACAGAGTGTAAGAGACAGTAACAGAGCGTAAGAGACAGTAGCAGAGTGTAAGAGACAGAAGCAGAGTGAAAGAGAGAGTAGCAGAGTGTAAGAGACAGTAGCAGAGTGTAAGAGACAGTAGCAGAGTGTAAGAGAGTGTAAGAGACAGTAACAGAGTGTAAGAGAGTGTAACAGCATGTAAGAGAGTGTAACAGAGTGTAAGAGAGTGTAAGAGACAGTAACAGAGTGTAGTAGAGTGTAAGAGACAGTAACAGAGTGTAAGAGACAGTAACAGAGTGTAAGAGACAGCAGCAGAGTGTAAGAGAGTGTAACATAGTGTAAGAGAGTGAAAGAGACAGTAGCAGAGTGTAATAGACAGTAACAGAGTGTAAGAGAGTGTTATAGACAGTAGCAGAGTGTAAGAGACAATAGCAGAGTGTAAGAGACAGTAGCAGAGTGTAATAGACTGTAGCAGAGTGTAACATAGTGTAAGAGAGTGTAAGAGACAGTAGCAGAGTGTAATAGACAGTAACAGAGTGTAAGAGAGTGTTATAGACAGTAGCAGAGTGTAAGAGACAATAGCAGAGTGTAAGAGACAGTAGCAGAGTGTAATAGACTGTAGCAGAGTGTAACAGTGTAAGATAGTGTAAGAGACAGTAGCAGAGTGTAATAGACATTAACAGAGTGTAAGAGAGTGTTATAGACAGTAGCAGAGTTTAAGAGACAGTAACAGAGTGTAAGAGGGTGTAAGAGACAGTAGCAGAGTGTAGGAGGGTGTAAGAGACAGTAGCAGAGTGTAGGAGAGTGTAAGAGAGTGTAAGAGACAGTAACAGAGTGTAAGAGACAGTAACAGAGTGTAAGAGACAGCAGCAGAGTGTAAGAGAGTGTAACAGAGCGTAAGAGACAGTAGCAGAGTGTAAGAGACAGAAGCAGAGTGAAAGAGAGAGTAGCAGAGTGTAAGAGACAGTAGCAGAGTGTAAGAGAGTGTAATAGACAGTAACAGAGTGTAAGAGAGTGTAACAGCATGTAAGAGAGTGTAACAGAGTGTAAGAGAGTGTAAGAGACAGTAACAGAGTGTAAGAGACAGTAACAGAGTGTAAGAGACAGCAGCAGAGTGTAAGAGTGTGTAACATAGTGTAAGAGAGTGAAAGAGATAGTAGCAGAGTGTAATAGACAGTAACAGAGTGTAATAGAGTGTAAGAGACAGTAGCAGAGTGTAAGAGACAATAGCAGAGTGTAAGAGACAGTAGCAGAGTGTAATAGACTGTAGCAGAGTGTAACAGAGTGTAAGAGAGTGTAAGAGACAATAGCAGAGTGTAATAGACAGTAACAGAGTGTAAGAGAGTGTTATAGACAGTAGCAGAGTGCAAGAGACAATAGCAGAGTGTAAGAGACAGTAGCAGAGTGTAATATACAGTAACAGAGTGTAAGAGACAGTAACAGAGTGTAAGAGACAGCAGCAGAGTGTAAGAGTGTAAGAGACAGTAACAGAGTGTAAGAGAGTGTAACAGAGTGTAAGAGACAGTAACAGAGTGTACGAGACAGTAACAGAGTGTACGAGACAGTAACAGAGTGTACGAGACAGTAACAGAGTGTAAGAGACAGTAACAGAGTATACGAGAGTGTAGTAGAGTGTAAGAGACAGTAACACAGCGTAAGAGACAGTAGCAGTGTGTAAGAGACAGAAGCAAAGTGAAAGAGAGAGTAGCAGAGTGTAAGAGACAGTAGCAGAGTGTAAGAGACAGTAGCAGAGTGTAAGAGTGTAAGAGACAGTAACAGAGTGTAAGAGAGTGTAACAGCGTGTAAGAGAGTGTAACAGAGTGTAAGAGACAGTAAGAGAGTGTAACAGAGTGTAAGAGACAGTAACAGAGTGTAGGAGAGTGTAAGAGACAGTAACGGAGTGTAAGAGACAGTAACAGAGTGTAAGAGACAGCAGCAGAGTGTTAGAGAGTGTAACATAGTGTAAGAGAGTGTAAGAGACAGTAGCAGAGTGTAATAGACAGTAACAGAGTGTAATAGAGTGTAAGAGACAGTAGCAGAGTGTAAGAGACAGTAGCAGAGTGTAATAGACTGTAGCAGAGTGTAACAGAGTGTAAGAGAGTGTAAGAGACAATAGCAGAGTGTAATAGACAGTAACAGAGTGTAAGAGAGTGTTATAGACAGTAGCAGAGTGCAAGAGACAATAGCAGAGTGTAAGAGACAGTAGCAGAGTGTAATAGACTGTAACAGAGTGTAACAGAGTGTAAGAGAGTGTAAGAGACAGTAGCGGAGTGTAATAGACAGTAACAGAGTGTAAGAGAGTGTTATAGACAGTAGCAGAGTGTTATAGACAATAGCAGAGTGTAAGAGACAGTAGCAGAGTTTAATAGACAGCAGCAGAGTGTAAGAGAGTGTAAGAGACAGTAGCAGAGTGTAATAGACAGTAACAGAGTGTAAGAGAGTGTTATAGACAGTATCAGAGTGTAAGAGACAATAGCAGAGTGTAAGAGACAGTAGCAGAGTGTAATAGACTGTAGCAGAGTGTAACATAGTGTAAGAGAGTGTAAGAGACAGTAGCAGAGTGTAATAGACAGTAACAGAGTGTAAGAGAGTGTTATAGACAGTAGCAGAGTGTTATAGACAATAGCAGAGTGTAAGAGACAGTAGCAGAGTGTAATAGACAGCAGCAGAGTGTAAGAGAGTGTAAGAGACAGTAGCAGAGTGTAATAGACAGTAACAGAGTGTAAGAGAGTGTTATAGACAGTAGCAGAGTGTAAGAGACAATAGCAGAGTGTAAGAGACAGTAGCAGAGTGTAACATAGTGTAAGAGAGTGTAAGAGACAGTAGCAGAGTGTAATAGACAGTAACAGAGTGTAAGAGAGTGTTATAGACAGTAGCAGAGTGTAAGAGAGTGTAAGAGACAGTTACAGAGTGTAAGAGAGTGTAACAGAGTGTAAGAGAGTGTAAGAGACAGTAACATAGTGTAGGAGAGTGTAAGAGACAGTAACAGAGTGTAAGAGACAGTAGCAGAGTGTAAGAGAGTGTAAGAGAGTGTTATAGACAGTAGCAGAGTGTAAGGGACAATAGCAGAGTGTAAGAGACAGTAGCAGAGTGTAATAGACTGTAGCAGAGTGTAAAATAGTGTAAGAGAGTGTAAGAGACAGTAGCAGAGTGTAATAGACAGTAATAGAGTGTAAGAGAGTGTTATAGACAGTAGCAGAGTTTAAGAGACAGTAACAGAGTGTAAGAGACAGTAAGAGTGTAAGAGGGTGTAAGAGACAGTAGCAGAGTGTAGGAGAGTGTAAGAGAGTGTAAGAGACAGTAACAGAGTGTAAGAGACAGCAGCAGAGTGTAAGAGACAGTAACAGAGTGTAAGAGACAGTAACAGAGTGTACGAGAGTGTAGTAGAGTGTAAGAGACAGTAACAGAGCATAAGAGACAGTAACAGAGCATAAGAGACAGAAGCAGAGTGTAAGAGACAGAAACAGAGTGAAAGAGAGAGTAGCAGAGTGTAAGAGACAGTAGCAGAGTGTAAGAGAGTGTAAGAGACAGTAACAGAGTGTAAGAGAGTGTAACAGCATGTAAGAGAGTGTAACAGAGTGTAAGAGAGTGTAAGAGACAGTAACAGAGTGTAGTAGAGTGTAAGAGACAGTAACAGAGTGTAAGAGACAGTAACAGAGTGTAAGAGACAGCAGCAGAGTGTAAGAGAGTGTAACATAGTGTAAGAGAGTGAAAGAGACAGTAGCAGAGTGTAATAGACAGTAACAGAGTGTAAGAGAGTGTTATAGACAGTAGCAGAGTGTAAGAGACAATAGCAGAGTGTAAGATACAGTAGCAAAGTGTAAGAGACAGTAATAGAGTGTAAGAGACAGTAGCAGAGTGAAAGAGGCAGTAGTAGAGTGTAGTAGAGTGTACCAGAGTGTCACATGGCATATACCGTCCTCTAGGATCACATAGTCCTGAATGATCTCAGTATACTGTGAACGTCTTTGGGGATCTCTTCGCGTAGACATCGTAAACCTGTGTAAGAGACAGTAAAAGAGTATATGAGACAGTAGCGGAGTGTAAGAGAGTGTGACAGAGCATAGGAGACAGTAACAGAGTATAGGAGACGGTAACAGAGTGTAAGAGAGTGTAAGAGACAGTAACAGAGTGTAAGAGACAGTAACAGAGTGTAAGAGACAGCAGCAGAGTGTAAGAGAGTGTAACATAGTGTAAGAGAGTGAAAGAGACAGTAGCAGAGTGTAATAGACAGTAACAGAGTGTAGGAGAGTGTAACAGCGTGTAAGAGAGTGTAACAGAGTGTAAGAGAGTGTAAGAGACAGTAACAGAGTGTAGGAGAGTGTAAGAGACAGTAACAGAGTGTAAGAGACAGTAACAGAGTGTAAGAGACAGTAACAGAGTGTAAGAGACAGCAGAAGAGTGTAAGAGAGTTGAAGAGACAGTCGCAGAGTGTAATAGACAGTAACAGAGTGTAAGAGAGTGTTATAGACAGTAGCAGAGTGTAAGAGACAATAGAAGAGTGTAATAGACTGGAGCAGAGTGTAACATAGTGTAAGAGAGTGTAAGAGACTGTAGCAGAGTGTAATAGACAGTAACAGAGTGTAAGAGAGTGTTATAGACAGTAGCAGAGTGTAAGAGACAATAGCAGAGTGTAAGAGACAGTAGCAGAGTGTAATAGACAGCAGCAGAGTGTAAGAGAGTGTAAGAGACAGTAGCAGAGTGTAATAGACAGTAACAGAGTGTAAGAGAGTGTTATAGACAGTAGCAGAGTGTAAGAGACAATAGCAGAGTGTAAGAGACAGTAGCAGAGTGTAATAGACTGTAGCAGAGTGTAACAGTGTAAGAGAGTGTAAGAGACAGTAGCAGAGTGTAATAGACATTAACAGAGTGTAAGAGAGTGTTATAGACAGTAGCAGAGTTTAAGAGACAGTAACAGAGTGTAAGAGGGTGTAAGAGACAGTAGCAGAGTGTAGGAGGGTGTAAGAGACAGTAGCAGAGTGTAGGAGAGTGTAAGAGAGTGTAAGAGACAGTAACAGAGTGTAAGAGACAGTAACAGAGTGTAAGAGACAGCAGCAGAGTGTAAGAGAGTGTAACAGAGTGTAAGAGACAGTAACAGAGCGTAAGAGACAGTAGCAGAGTGTAAGAGACAGAAGCAGAGTGAAAGAGAGAGTAGCAGAGTGTAAGAGACAGTAGCAGAGAGTAAGAGACAGTAGCAGAGTGTAAGAGAGTGTAATAGACAGTAACAGAGTGTAAGAGAGTGTAACAGCATGTAAGAGAGTGTAACAGAGTGTAAGAGAGTGTAAGAGACAGTAACAGAGTGTAAGAGACAGTAACAGAGTGTAAGAGACAGCAGCAGAGTGTAAGAGTGTGTAACATAGTGTAAGAGAGTGAAAGAGATAGTAGCAGAGTGTAATAGACAGTAACAGAGTGTAATAGAGTGTAAGAGACAGTAGCAGAGTGTAAGAGACAATAGCAGAGTGTAAGAGACAGTAGCAGAGTGTAATAGACTGTAGCAGAGTGTAACAGAGTGTAAGAGAGTGTAAGAGACAATAGCAGAGTGTAATAGACAGTAACAGAGTGTAAGAGAGTGTTATAGACAGTAGCAGAGTGCAAGAGACAATAGCAGAGTGTAAGAGACAGTAGCAGAGTGTAATATACAGTAACAGAGTGTAAGAGACAGTAACAGAGTGTAAGAGACAGCAGCAGAGTGTAAGAGTGTAAGAGACAGTAACAGAGTGTAAGAGAGTGTAACAGAGTGTAAGAGACAGTAACAGAGTGTACGAGACAGTAACAGAGTGTACGAGACAGTAACAGAGTGTACGAGACAGTAACAGAGTGTAAGAGACAGTAACAGAGTATACGAGAGTGTAGTAGAGTGTAAGAGACAGTAACACAGCGTAAGAGACAGTAGCAGTGTGTAAGAGACAGAAGCAAAGTGAAAGAGAGAGTAGCAGAGTGTAAGAGACAGTAGCAGAGTGTAAGAGACAGTAGCAGAGTGTAAGAGTGTAAGAGACAGTAACAGAGTGTAAGAGAGTGTAACAGCGTGTAAGAGAGTGTAACAGAGTGTAAGAGACAGTAAGAGAGTGTAACAGAGTGTAAGAGACAGTAACAGAGTGTAGGAGAGTGTAAGAGACAGTAACGGAGTGTAAGAGACAGTAACAGAGTGTAAGAGACAGCAGCAGAGTGTTAGAGAGTGTAACATAGTGTAAGAGAGTGTAAGAGACAGTAGCAGAGTGTAATAGACAGTAACAGAGTGTAATAGAGTGTAAGAGACAGTAGCAGAGTGTAAGAGACAGTAGCAGAGTGTAATAGACTGTAGCAGAGTGTAACAGAGTGTAAGAGAGTGTAAGAGACAATAGCAGAGTGTAATAGACAGTAACAGAGTGTAAGAGAGTGTTATAGACAGTAGCAGAGTGCAAGAGACAATAGCAGAGTGTAAGAGACAGTAGCAGAGTGTAATAGACTGTAACAGAGTGTAACAGAGTGTAAGAGAGTGTAAGAGACAGTAGCGGAGTGTAATAGACAGTAACAGAGTGTAAGAGAGTGTTATAGACAGTAGCAGAGTGTTATAGACAATAGCAGAGTGTAAGAGACAGTAGCAGAGTTTAATAGACAGCAGCAGAGTGTAAGAGAGTGTAAGAGACAGTAGCAGAGTGTAATAGACAGTAACAGAGTGTAAGAGAGTGTTATAGACAGTATCAGAGTGTAAGAGACAATAGCAGAGTGTAAGAGACAGTAGCAGAGTGTAATAGACTGTAGCAGAGTGTAACATAGTGTAAGAGAGTGTAAGAGACAGTAGCAGAGTGTAATAGACAGTAACAGAGTGTAAGAGAGTGTTATAGACAGTAGCAGAGTGTTATAGACAATAGCAGAGTGTAAGAGACAGTAGCAGAGTGTAATAGACAGCAGCAGAGTGTAAGAGAGTGTAAGAGACAGTAGCAGAGTGTAATAGACAGTAACAGAGTGTAAGAGAGTGTTATAGACAGTAGCAGAGTGTAAGAGACAATAGCAGAGTGTAAGAGACAGTAGCAGAGTGTAACATAGTGTAAGAGAGTGTAAGAGACAGTAGCAGAGTGTAATAGACAGTAACAGAGTGTAAGAGAGTGTTATAGACAGTAGCAGAGTGTAAGAGAGTGTAAGAGACAGTTACAGAGTGTAAGAGAGTGTAACAGAGTGTAAGAGAGTGTAAGAGACAGTAACATAGTGTAGGAGAGTGTAAGAGACAGTAACAGAGTGTAAGAGACAGTAACAGAGTGTAAGAGGGTGTAAGAGACAGTAGCAGAGTGTAGGAGAGTGTAAGAGAGTGTAAGAGACAGTAAGAGTGTAAGAGACAGTAACAGAGTGTAAGAGACAGCAGCAGAGTGTAAGAGAGTGTAACAGAGTGTAAGAGACAGTAACAGAGCGTAAGAGACAGTAGCAGAGTGTAAGAGACAGAAGCAGAGTGAAAGAGAGAGTAGCAGAGTGTAAGAGACAGTAGCAGAGTGTAAGAGAGTGTAAGAGACAGTAACAGAGTGTAAGAGAGTGTAACAGCATGTAAGAGAGTGTAACAGAGTGTAAGAGAGTGTAAGAGACAGTAACAGAGTGTAGTAGAGTGTAAGAGACAGTAACAGAGTGTAAGAGACAGTAACAGAGTGTAAGAGACAGCAGCAGAGTGTAAGAGAGTGTAACATAGTGTAAGAGAGTGAAAGAGACAGTAGCAGAGTGTAATAGACAGTAACAGAGTGTAGGAGAGTGTCAGAGACAGTAACAGAGTGTAAGAGTCAGCAGCAGAGTGTAAGAGAGTGTAACATAGTGTAAGAGAGTGTAAGAGACAGTAGCAGAGTGTAATAGACAGTAGCAGAGTGTAAGAGACAATAGCAGAGTGTAAGATACAGTAGCAGAGTGTAAGAGACAGTAACAGAGTGTAAAAGACAGTAACAGAGTGTAAGAGACAGTAGCAGAGTGAAAGAGACAGTAGTAGAGTGTAGTAGAGTGTAAGAGAGTGTCACATGGCATATACCGTCCTCTAGGATCACATAGTCCTGAATGATCTCAGTATACTGTGAACGTCTTTGGGGATCTCTTCGCGTAGACCTCGTAAACCTGTGTAAGAGACAGTAAAAGAGTATATGAGACAGTAGTGGAGTGTAAGAAAGTGTAACAGAGTATAGGAGACAGTAACAGAGTGTAAGAGAGTGTAAGAGACAGTTACAGAGTGTAAGAGAGTGTAAGAGAGTGTAACAGAGTGTAAGAGAGTGTAACAGAGTGTAAGAGACAGTAACAGAGTGTAAGAGACAGCAGCAGAGTGTAAGAGAGTGTAAGAGACAGTAGCAGAGTGTAATAGACAGTAACAGAGTGTAAGAGAGTGTTATAGACAGTAGCAGAGTGTTATAGACAATAGCAGAGTGTAAGAGACAGTAGCAGAGTGTAATAGACAGCAGCAGAGTGTAAGAGAGTGTAAGAGACAGTAGCAGAGTGTAATAGACAGTAACAGAGTGTAAGAGAGTGTTATAGACAGTAGCAGAGTGTAAGAGACAATAGCAGAGTGTAAGAGACAGTAGCAGAGTGTAATAGACTGTAGCAGAGTGTAACATAGTGTAAGAGAGTGTAAGAGACAGTAGCAGAGTGTAATAGACAGTAACAGAGTGTAAGAGAGTGTTATAGACAGTAGCAGAGTGTAAGAGAGTGTAAGAGACAGTTACAGAGTGTAAGAGAGTGTAACAGAGTGTAAGAGAGTGTAAGAGACAGTAACATAGTGTAGGAGAGTGTAAGAGACAGTAACAGAGTGTAAGAGACAGTAAGAGAGTGTAAGAGAGTGTTATAGACAGTAGCAGAGTGTAAGGGACAATAGCAGAGTGTAAGAGACAGTAGCAGAGTGTAATAGACTGTAGCAGAGTGTAAAATAGTGTAAGAGAGTGTAAGAGACAGTAGCAGAGTGTAATAGACAGTAATAGAGTGTAAGAGAGTGTTATAGACAGTAGCAGAGTTTAAGAGACAGTAACAGAGTGTAAGAGACAGTAAGAGTGTAAGAGGGTGTAAGAGACAGTAGCAGAGTGTAGGAGAGTGTAAGAGAGTGTAAGAGACAGTAACAGAGTGTAAGAGACAGCAGCAGAGTGTAAGAGACAGTAACAGAGTGTAAGAGAGTGTAACAGAGTTTAAGAGACAGTAACAGAGTGTACGAGAGTGTAGTAGAGTGTAAGAGACAGTAACAGAGCATAAGAGACAGTAACAGAGCATAAGAGACAGAAGCAGAGTGTAAGAGACAGAAACAGAGTGAAAGAGAGAGTAGCAGAGTGTAAGAGACAGTAGCAGAGTGTAAGAGAGTGTAAGAGAAATTAACAGAGTGTAGTAGAGTGTAACAGCGTGTAAGAGAGTGTAACAGAGTGTAAGAGAGTGTAGGAGACAGTAACAGAGTGTAGGAGAGTGTAAGAGACAGTAACAGAGTGTAAGAGACAGTAACAGAGTGTAAGAGACAGCAGCAGAGTGTAAGAGAGTGTAACATAGTGTAAGAGAGTGAAAGAGACAGTAGCAGAGTGTAATAGACAGTAACAGAGTGTAAGACAGTGTTATAGACAGTAGCAGAGTGTAAGAGACAATAGCAGAGTGTAAGAGACAGTAATAGAGTGTAAGAGACAGTAACAGAGTGTAAGATACAGTAACAGAGTGTATGAGAGTGTAGTAGAGTGTAAGAGACAGTAACAGAGCGTAAGAGATAGTAGCAGAGTGTAAGAGACAGTAGCAGAGTGAAAGAGACAGTAGTAGAGTGTAAGAGACAGTAGCAGAGTGTAAGAGACAGTAACAGAGTGTAAGAGATAGTAGCAGAGTGTAAGAGAGTGTAAGAGACAGTAACAGTGTGTAAGAGGGTGTAACAGCGTGTAAGAGAGTGTAACAGCATGTAAGAGAGTGTAACAGAGTGTAAGGGAGTGTAAGAGACAGTAACAGAGTGTAAGGGGGTGTAAGAGACAGTAGAAGAGTGTAGGAGAGTGTAGGAGAGTGTAAGAGAGTGTAATAGACAGTAACAGAGTGTACGAGAGTGTAGTAGAGTGTAAGAGACAGTAGCAGAGTGTAAGAGAGTGTAACAGGGTGTAAGAGACAGTAACAGAGTATAGGAGACAGTAACAGAGTGTAAGAGACAGTAACAGAGTGTACGAGACAGTAACATAGTGTAAGATACAGTAACATAGTGTAAGATACAGTAACAGAGCGTAAGAGATAGTAGCAGAGTGTAAGAGACAGTAGCAGAGTGAAAGAGACAGTAGCAGAGTGTTAGAGACAGTAGCAGAGTGTAAGAAACAGTAACAGAGTGTAAGAGACAGTAGCAGAGTGTAGGAGAGTGTAAGAGACAGTAACAGTGTGTAAGAGGGTGTAACAGCGTGTAAGAGAGTGTAACAGCGTGTAAGAGAGTGTAACAGAGTGTAAGAGAGTGTAAGAGACAGTAACAGAGTGTAAGAGGGTGTAAGAGACAGTAGCAGAGTGTAAGAGAGTGTAAGAGACAATAGCAGAGTGTAAGAGACAGTAGCAGAGTGTAATAGACTGTAGCAGAGTGTAACAGTGTAAGAGAGTGTAAGAGACAGTAGCAGAGTGTAATAGACAGTAACAGAGTGTAAGAGAGTGTTATAGACAGTAACAGAGTGTAAGAGACAGTAGCAGAGTGTAAGAGACAATAGCAGAGTGTAAGAGACAGTAGCAGAGTGTAATAGACTGTAGCAGAGTGTAACATAGTGTAAGAGAGTGTAAGAGACAGTAGCAGAGTGTAATAGACAGTAACAGAGTGTACGAGAGTGTTATAGACAGTAGCAGAGTTTAAGAGACAGTAACAGAGTGTAAGAGACAGTAACAGAGTGTAAGAGGGTGTAAGAGACAGTAGGAGAGTGTAAGAGAGTGTAAGAGAGTGTAAGAGACAGTAACAGAGTGTAAGAGACAGCAGCAGAGTGTAAGAGAGTGTAACAGAGTATAGGAGACAGTAACAGAGTATAGGAGACAGTAACAGAGTATAGGAGACAGTAACAGAGTGTAAGAGAGTGTAAGAGACAGTTACAGAGTGTAAGAGAGTGTAACATAGTGTAAGAGACAGTAACAGAGTGTAAGAGACAGCAGAAGAGTGTAAGAGAGTTGAAGAGACAGTCGCAGAGTGTAATAGACAGTAAGAGTGTAAGAGAGTGTTATAGACAGTAGCAGAGTGTAAGAGACAATAGCAGAGTGTAATAGACTGGAGCAGAGTGTAACATAGTGTAAGACAGTGTAAGAGACTGTAGCAGAGTGTAATAGACAGTAACAGAGTGTAAGAGAGTGTTATAGACAGTAGCAGAGTGTAAGAGACAATAGCAGAGTGTAAGAGACAGTAGCAGAGTGTAATAGACAGCAGCAGAGTGTAAGAGAGTGTAAGAGACAGTAGCAGAGTGTAATAGACAGTAACAGAGTGTAAGAGAGTGTTATAGACAGTAGCAGAGTGTAAGAGACAATAGCAGAGTGTAAGAGACAGTAGCAGAGTGTAATAGACTGTAGCAGAGTGTAACATAGTGTAAGAGAGTGTAAGAGACAGTAGCAGAGTGTAATAGACAGTAACAGAGTGTAAGAGAGTGTTATAGACAGTAGCAGAGTGTAAGAGAGTGTAAGAGACAGTTACAGAGTGTAAGAGAGTGTAACAGAGTGTAAGAGAGTGTAAGAGACAGTAACATAGTGTAGGAGAGTGTAAGAGACAGTAACAGAGTGTAAGAGACAGTAGCAGAGTGTAAGAGAGTGTAAGAGAGTGTTATAGACAGTAGCAGAGTGTAAGGGACAATAGCAGAGTGTAAGAGACAGTAGCAGAGTGTAATAGACTGTAGCAGAGTGTAAAATAGTGTAAGAGAGTGTAAGAGACAGTAGCAGAGTGTAATAGACAGTAATAGAGTGTAAGAGAGTGTTATAGACAGTAGCAGAGTTTAAGAGACAGTAACAGAGTGTAAGAGACAGTAAGAGTGTAAGAGGGTGTAAGAGACAGTAGCAGAGTGTAAGAGAGTGTAAGAGAGTGTAAGAGACAGTAACAGAGTGTAAGAGACAGTAACAGAGTGTAAGAGACAGCAGCAGAGTGTAAGAGAGTGTAACAGAGTATAGGAGACAGTAACAGAGTATAGGAGACAGTAACAGAGTGTAAGAGAGTGTAAGAGACAGTTACAGAGTGTAAGAGAGTGTAACATAGTGTAAGAGACAGTAACAGAGTGTAAGAGACAGCAGAAGAGTGTAAGAGAGTTGAAGAGACAGTCGCAGAGTGTAATAGACAGTAACAGAGTGTAAGAGAGTGTTATAGACAGTAGCAGAGTGTAAGAGACAATAGCAGAGTGTAATAGACTGGAGCAGAGTGTAACATAGTGTAAGAGAGTGTAAGAGACTGTAGCAGAGTGTAATAGACAGTAACAGAGTGTAAGAGAGTGTTATAGACAGTAGCAGAGTGTAAGAGACAATAGCAGAGTGTAAGAGACAGTAGCAGAGTGTAATAGACAGCAGCAGAGTGTAAGAGAGTGTAAGAGACAGTAGCAGAGTGTAATAGACAGTAACAGAGTGTAAGAGAGTGTTATAGACAGTAGCAGAGTGTAAGAGACAATAGCAGAGTGTAAGAGACAGTAGCAGAGTGTAATAGACTGTAGCAGAGTGTAACAGTGTAAGAGAGTGTAAGAGACAGTAGCAGAGTGTAATAGACATTAACAGAGTGTAAGAGAGTGTTATAGACAGTAGCAGAGTTTAAGAGACAGTAACAGAGTGTAAGAGGGTGTAAGAGACAGTAGCAGAGTGTAGGAGGGTGTAAGAGACAGTAGCAGAGTGTAGGAGAGTGTAAGAGAGTGTAAGAGACAGTAACAGAGTGTAAGAGACAGTAACAGAGTGTAAGAGACAGCAGCAGAGTGTAAGAGAGTGTAACAGATTGTAAGAGACAGTAACAGAGCGTAAGAGACAGTAGCAGAGTGTAAGAGACAGAAGCAGAGTGAAAGAGAGAGTAGCAGAGTGTAAGAGACAGTAGCAGAGAGTAAGAGACAGTAGCAGAGTGTAAGAGAGTGTAATAGACAGTAACAGAGTGTAAGAGAGTGTAACAGCATGTAAGAGAGTGTAACAGAGTGTAAGAGAGTGTAAGAGACAGTAACAGAGTGTAAGAGACAGTAACAGAGTGTAAGAGACAGCAGCAGAGTGTAAGAGTGTGTAACATAGTGTAAGAGAGTGAAAGAGATAGTAGCAGAGTGTAATAGACAGTAACAGAGTGTAATAGAGTGTAAGAGACAGTAGCAGAGTGTAAGAGACAATAGCAGAGTGTAAGAGACAGTAGCAGAGTGTAATAGACTGTAGCAGAGTGTAACAGAGTGTAAGAGAGTGTAAGAGACAATAGCAGAGTGTAATAGACAGTAACAGAGTGTAAGAGAGTGTTATAGACAGTAGCAGAGTGCAAGAGACAATAGCAGAGTGTAAGAGACAGTAGCAGAGTGTAATATACAGTAACAGAGTGTAAGAGACAGTAACAGAGTGTAAGAGACAGCAGCAGAGTGTAAGAGTGTAAGAGACAGTAACAGAGTGTAAGAGAGTGTAACAGAGTGTAAGAGACAGTAACAGAGTGTACGAGACAGTAACAGAGTGTACGAGACAGTAACAGAGTGTACGAGACAGTAACAGAGTGTAAGAGACAGTAACAGAGTATACGAGAGTGTAGTAGAGTGTAAGAGACAGTAACACAGCGTAAGAGACAGTAGCAGTGTGTAAGAGACAGAAGCAAAGTGAAAGAGAGAGTAGCAGAGTGTAAGAGACAGTAGCAGAGTGTAAGAGACAGTAGCAGAGTGTAAGAGTGTAAGAGACAGTAACAGAGTGTAAGAGAGTGTAACAGCGTGTAAGAGAGTGTAACAGAGTGTAAGAGACAGTAAGAGAGTGTAACAGAGTGTAAGAGACAGTAACAGAGTGTAGGAGAGTGTAAGAGACAGTAACGGAGTGTAAGAGACAGTAACAGAGTGTAAGAGACAGCAGCAGAGTGTTAGAGAGTGTAACATAGTGTAAGAGAGTGTAAGAGACAGTAGCAGAGTGTAATAGACAGTAACAGAGTGTAATAGAGTGTAAGAGACAGTAGCAGAGTGTAAGAGACAGTAGCAGAGTGTAATAGACTGTAGCAGAGTGTAACAGAGTGTAAGAGAGTGTAAGAGACAATAGCAGAGTGTAATAGACAGTAACAGAGTGTAAGAGAGTGTTATAGACAGTAGCAGAGTGCAAGAGACAATAGCAGAGTGTAAGAGACAGTAGCAGAGTGTAATAGACTGTAACAGAGTGTAACAGAGTGTAAGAGAGTGTAAGAGACAGTAGCGGAGTGTAATAGACAGTAACAGAGTGTAAGAGAGTGTTATAGACAGTAGCAGAGTGTTATAGACAATAGCAGAGTGTAAGAGACAGTAGCAGAGTTTAATAGACAGCAGCAGAGTGTAAGAGAGTGTAAGAGACAGTAGCAGAGTGTAATAGACAGTAACAGAGTGTAAGAGAGTGTTATAGACAGTATCAGAGTGTAAGAGACAATAGCAGAGTGTAAGAGACAGTAGCAGAGTGTAATAGACTGTAGCAGAGTGTAACATAGTGTAAGAGAGTGTAAGAGACAGTAGCAGAGTGTAATAGACAGTAACAGAGTGTAAGAGAGTGTTATAGACAGTAGCAGAGTGTTATAGACAATAGCAGAGTGTAAGAGACAGTAGCAGAGTGTAATAGACAGCAGCAGAGTGTAAGAGAGTGTAAGAGACAGTAGCAGAGTGTAATAGACAGTAACAGAGTGTAAGAGAGTGTTATAGACAGTAGCAGAGTGTAAGAGACAATAGCAGAGTGTAAGAGACAGTAGCAGAGTGTAACATAGTGTAAGAGAGTGTAAGAGACAGTAGCAGAGTGTAATAGACAGTAACAGAGTGTAAGAGAGTGTTATAGACAGTAGCAGAGTGTAAGAGAGTGTAAGAGACAGTTACAGAGTGTAAGAGAGTGTAACAGAGTGTAAGAGAGTGTAAGAGACAGTAACATAGTGTAGGAGAGTGTAAGAGACAGTAACAGAGTGTAAGAGACAGTAGCAGAGTGTAAGAGAGTGTAAGAGAGTGTTATAGACAGTAGCAGAGTGTAAGGGACAATAGCAGAGTGTAAGAGACAGTAGCAGAGTGTAATAGACTGTAGCAGAGTGTAAAATACTGTAAGAGAGTGTAAGAGACAGTAGCAGAGTGTAATAGACAGTAATAGAGTGTAAGAGAGTGTTATAGACAGTAGCAGAGTTTAAGAGACAGTAACAGAGTGTAAGAGACAGTAAGAGTGTAAGAGGGTGTAAGAGACAGTAGCAGAGTGTAGGAGAGTGTAAGAGAGTATAAGAGACAGTAACAGAGTGTAAAAGACAGCAGCAGAGTGTAAGAGACAGTAACATAGTGTAAGAGAGTGTAACAGAGTGTAAGAGACAGTAACAGAGTGTACGAGAGTGTAGTAGAGTGTAAGAGACAGTAACAGAGCATAAGAGACAGTAACAGAGCATAAGAGACAGAAGCAGAGTGTAAGAGACAGAAACAGAGTGAAAGAGAGAGTAGCAGAGTGTAAGAGACAGTAGCAGAGTGTAAGAGAGTGTAAGAGAAATTAACAGAGTGTAATAGAGTGTAACAGAGTGTAAGAGAGTGTAGGAGACAGTAACAGAGTGTAGGAGAGTGTAAGAGACAGTAACAGAGTGTAAGAGACAGTAACAGAGTGTAAGAGACAGCAGCAGAGTGTAAGAGAGTGTAACATAGTGTAAGAGAGTGAAAGAGACAGTAGCAGAGTGTAATAGACAGTAACAGAGTGTAAGACAGTGTTATAGACAGTAGCAGAGTGTAAGAGACAATAGCAGAGTGTAAGAGACAGTAACAGAGTGTAAGAGACAGTAACAGAGTGTAAGATACAGTAACAGAGTGTATGAGAGTGTAGTAGAGTGTAAGAGACAGTAACAGAGCGTAAGAGATAGTAGCAGAGTGTAAGAGACAGTAGCAGAGTGAAAGAGACAGTAGTAGAGTGTAAGAGACAGTAGCAGAGTGTAAGAGACAGTAACAGAGTGTAAGAGATAGTAGCAGAGTGTAAGAGAGTGTAAGAGACAGTAACAGTGTGTAAGAGGGTGTAACAGCGTGTAAGAGAGTGTAACAGCATGTAAGAGAGTGTAACAGAGTGTAAGGGAGTGTAAGAGACAGTAACAGAGTGTAAGGGGGTGTAAGAGACAGTAGAAGAGTGTAGGAGAGTGTAGGAGAGTGTAAGAGAGTGTAATAGACAGTAACAGAGTGTAAGAGACAGTAACAGAGTGTAAGAGACAGCAGCAGAGTGCAGCAGAGTGTAAGAGAGTGTAAGAGACAGTAACAGAGTGTAAGAGAGTGTAACAGAGTGTAAGAGACAGTAACAGAGTGTACGAGACAGTAACAGAGTGTAAGAGACAGTAACAGAGTGTAAGAGACAGTAACAGAGTATACAAGAGTGTAGTAGAGTGTAAGAGACAGTAACAGAGCGTAAGAGACAGTAGCAGTGTGTAAGAGACAGAAGCAAAGTGAAAGAGAGAGTAGCAGAGTGTAAGAGACAGTAGCAGAGTGTAAGAGACAGTAGCAGAGTGTAAGAGAGTGTAAGAGACAGTAACAGAGTGTAAGAGAGTGTAACAGCGTGTAAGAGAGTGTAACAGAGTGTAAGAGACAGTAAGAGAGTGTAACAGAGTGTAAGAGACAGTAACAGAGTGTAGGAGAGTGTAAGAGACAGTAACGGAGTGTAAGAGACAGTAACAGTGTGTAAGAGACAGCAGCAGAGTGTAAGAGAGTGTAACATAGTGTAAGAGAGTGTAAGAGACAGTAGCAGAGTGTAATAGACAGTAACAGAGTGTAATAGAGTGTAAGAGACAGTAGCAGAGTATAAGAGACAATAGCAGAGTGTAAGAGACAGTAGCAGAGTGTAATAGACAGCAGCAGAGTGTAAGAGAGTGTAAGAGACAGTAGCAGAGTGTAATAGACAGTAACAGAGTGTAAGAGAGTGTTATAGACAGTAGCAGAGTGTAAGAGACAATAGCAGAGTGTAAGAGACAGTAGCAGAGTGTAATAGACTGTAGCAGAGTGTAACATAGTGTAAGAGAGTGTAAGAGACAGTAGCAGAGTGTAATAGACAGTAACAGAGTGTAAGAGAGTGTTATAGACAGTAGCAGAGTTTAAGAGAGTGTAAGAGACAGTTACAGAGTGTAAGAGAGTGTAACAGAGTGTAAGAGAGTGTAAGAGACAGTAACATAGTGTAGGAGAGTGTAAGAGACAGTAACAGAGTGTAAGAGACAGTAGCAGAGTGTAAGAGAGTGTAAGAGAGTGTTATAGACAGTAGCAGAGTGTAAGGGACAATAGCAGAGTGTAAGAGACAGTAGCAGAGTGTAATAGACTGTAGCAGAGTGTAAAATAGTGTAAGAGAGTGTAAGAGACAGTAGCAGAGTGTAATAGACAGTAATAGAGTGTAAGAGAGTGTTATAGACAGTAGCAGAGTTTAAGAGACAGTAACAGAGTGTAAGAGACAGTAAGAGTGTAAGAGGGTGTAAGAGACAGTAGCAGAGTGTAGGAGAGTGTAAGAGAGTGTAAGAGACAGTAACAGAGTGTAAGAGACAGCAGCAGAGTGTAAGAGACAGTAACAGAGTGTAAGAGACAGTAACAGAGTGTACGAGAGTGTAGTAGAGTGTAAGAGACAGTAACAGAGCATAAGAGACAGTAACAGAGCATAAGAGACAGAAGCAGAGTGTAAGAGACAGAAACAGAGTGAAAGAGAGAGTAGCAGAGTGTAAGAGACAGTAGCAGAGTGTAAGAGAGTGTAAGAGACAGTAACAGAGTGTAAGAGAGTGTAACAGCATGTAAGAGAGTGTAACAGAGTGTAAGAGAGTGTAAGAGACAGTAACAGAGTGTAGTAGAGTGTAAGAGACAGTAACAGAGTGTAAGAGACAGTAACAGAGTGTAAGAGACAGCAGCAGAGTGTAAGAGAGTGTAACATAGTGTAAGAGAGTGAAAGAGACAGTAGCAGAGTGTAATAGACAGTAACAGAGTGTAAGAGAGTGTTATAGACAGTAGCAGAGTGTAAGAGACAATAGCAGAGTGTAAGATACAGTAGCAAAGTGTAAGATACAGTAACAGAGTGTAAGAGACAGTAGCAGAGTGAAAGAGGCAGTAGTAGAGTGTAGTAGAGTGTACCAGAGTGTCACATGGCATATACCGTCCTCTAGGATCACATAGTCCTGAATGATCTCAGTATACTGTGAACGTCTTTGGGGATCTCTTCGCGTAGACATCGTAAACCTGTGTAAGAGACAGTAAAAGAGTATATGAGACAGTAGCGGAGTGTAAGAGAGTGTGACAGAGCATAGGAGACAGTAACAGAGTATAGGAGACGGTAACAGAGTGTAAGAGAGTGTAAGAGACAGTAACAGAGTGTAAGAGACAGTAACAGAGTGTAAGAGACAGCAGCAGAGTGTAAGAGAGTGTAACATAGTGTAAGAGAGTGAAAGAGACAGTAGCAGAGTGTAATAGACAGTAACAGAGTGTAGGAGAGTGTAACAGCGTGTAAGAGAGTGTAACAGAGTGTAAGAGAGTGTAAGAGACAGTAACAGAGTGTAGGAGAGTGTAAGAGACAGTAACAGAGTGTAAGAGACAGTAACAGAGTGTAAGAGACAGTAACAGAGTGTAAGAGACAGCAGCAGAGTGTAAGAGAGTGTAACATAGTGTAAGAGAGTGAAAGAGACAGTAGCAGAGTGTAATAGACAGTAACAGAGTGTAGGAGAGTGTCAGAGACAGTAACAGAGTGTAAGAGTCAGCAGCAGAGTGTAAGAGAGTGTAACATAGTGTAAGAGAGTGTAAGAGACAGTAGCAGAGTGTAATAGACAGTAACAGAGTGTAAGAGAGTGTTATAGACAGTAGCAGAGTGTAAGAGACAATAGCAGAGTGTAAGATACAGTAGCAGAGTGTAAGAGACAGTAACAGAGTGTAAAAGACAGTAACAGAGTGTAAGAGACAGTAGCAGAGTGAAAGAGACAGTAGTAGAGTGTAGTAGAGTGTAAGAGAGTGTCACATGGCATATACCGTCCTCTAGGATCACATAGTCCTGAATGATCTCAGTATACTGTGAACGTCTTTGGGGATCTCTTCGCGTAGACCTCGTAAACCTGTGTAAGAGACAGTAAAAGAGTATATGAGACAGTAGTGGAGTGTAAGAAAGTGTAACAGAGTATAGGAGACAGTAACAGAGTGTAAGAGAGTGTAAGAGACAGTTACAGAGTGTAAGAGAGTGTAAGAGAGTGTAACAGAGTGTAAGAGACAGTAACAGAGTGTAAGAGACAGCAGCAGAGTGTAAGAGAGTGTAAGAGACAGTAGCAGAGTGTAATAGACAGTAACAGAGTGTAAGAGAGTGTTATAGACAGTAGCAGAGTGTTATAGACAATAGCAGAGTGTAAGAGACAGTAGCAGAGTGTAATAGACAGCAGCAGAGTGTAAGAGAGTGTAAGAGACAGTAGCAGAGTGTAATAGACATTAGCAGAGTGTAAGAGAGTGTTATAGACAGTAGCAGAGTGTAAGAGACAATAGCAGAGTGTAAGAGACAGTAGCAGAGTGTAATAGACTGTAGCAGAGTGTAACATAGTGTAAGAGAGTGTAAGAGACAGTAGCAGAGTGTAATAGACAGTAACAGAGTGTAAGAGAGTGTTATAGACAGTAGCAGAGTTTAAGAGACAGTAACAGAGTGTAAGAGGGTGTAAGAGACAGTAGCAGAGTGTAGGAGAGTGTAAGAGAGTGTAAGAGAGTGTAAGAGACAGTAACAGAGTGTAAGAGACAGTAACAGAGTGTAAGAGACAGCAGCAGAGTGTAAGAGAGTGTAACAGAGTATAGGAGACAGTAACAGAGTATAGGAGACAGTAACAGAGTGTAAGAGAGTGTAAGAGACAGTTACAGAGTGTAAGAGAGTGTAACATAGTGTAAGAGACAGTAACAGAGTGTAAGAGACAGCAGAAGAGTGTAAGAGAGTTGAAGAGACAGTCGCAGAGTGTAATAGACAGTAACAGAGTGTAAGAGAGTGTTATAGACAGTAGCAGAGTGTAAGAGACAATAGAAGAGTGTAATAGACTGGAGCAGAGTGTAACATAGTGTAAGAGAGTGTAAGAGACTGTAGCAGAGTGTAATAGACAGTAACAGAGTGTAAGAGAGTGTTATAGACAGTAGCAGAGTGTAAGAGACAATAGCAGAGTGTAAGAGACAGTAGCAGAGTGTAATAGACAGCAGCAGAGTGTAAGAGAGTGTAAGAGACAGTAGCAGAGTGTAATAGACAGTAACAGAGTGTAAGAGAGTGTTATAGACAGTAGCAGAGTGTAAGAGACAATAGCAGAGTGTAAGAGACAGTAGCAGAGTGTAATAGACTGTAGCAGAGTGTAACAGTGTAAGAGAGTGTAAGAGACAGTAGCAGAGTGTAATAGACATTAACAGAGTGTAAGAGAGTGTTATAGACAGTAGCAGAGTTTAAGAGACAGTAACAGAGTGTAAGAGGGTGTAAGAGACAGTAGCAGAGTGTAGGAGGGTGTAAGAGACAGTAGCAGAGTGTAGGAGAGTGTAAGAGAGTGTAAGAGACAGTAACAGAGTGTAAGAGACAGTAACAGAGTGTAAGAGACAGCAGCAGAGTGTAAGAGAGTGTAACAGAGTGTAAGAGACAGTAACAGAGCGTAAGAGACAGTAGCAGAGTGTAAGAGACAGAAGCAGAGTGAAAGAGAGAGTAGCAGAGTGTAAGAGACAGTAGCAGAGAGTAAGAGACAGTAGCAGAGTGTAAGAGAGTGTAATAGACAGTAACAGAGTGTAAGAGAGTGTAACAGCATGTAAGAGAGTGTAACAGAGTGTAAGAGAGTGTAAGAGACAGTAACAGAGTGTAAGAGACAGTAACAGAGTGTAAGAGACAGCAGCAGAGTGTAAGAGTGTGTAACATAGTGTAAGAGAGTGAAAGAGATAGTAGCAGAGTGTAATAGACAGTAACAGAGTGTAATAGAGTGTAAGAGACAGTAGCAGAGTGTAAGAGACAATAGCAGAGTGTAAGAGACAGTAGCAGAGTGTAATAGACTGTAGCAGAGTGTAACAGAGTGTAAGAGAGTGTAAGAGACAATAGCAGAGTGTAATAGACAGTAACAGAGTGTAAGAGAGTGTTATAGACAGTAGCAGAGTGCAAGAGACAATAGCAGAGTGTAAGAGACAGTAGCAGAGTGTAATATACAGTAACAGAGTGTAAGAGACAGTAACAGAGTGTAAGAGACAGCAGCAGAGTGTAAGAGTGTAAGAGACAGTAACAGAGTGTAAGAGAGTGTAACAGAGTGTAAGAGACAGTAACAGAGTGTACGAGACAGTAACAGAGTGTACGAGACAGTAACAGAGTGTACGAGACAGTAACAGAGTGTAAGAGACAGTAACAGAGTATACGAGAGTGTAGTAGAGTGTAAGAGACAGTAACACAGCGTAAGAGACAGTAGCAGTGTGTAAGAGACAGAAGCAAAGTGAAAGAGAGAGTAGCAGAGTGTAAGAGACAGTAGCAGAGTGTAAGAGACAGTAGCAGAGTGTAAGAGTGTAAGAGACAGTAACAGAGTGTAAGAGAGTGTAACAGCGTGTAAGAGAGTGTAACAGAGTGTAAGAGACAGTAAGAGAGTGTAACAGAGTGTAAGAGACAGTAACAGAGTGTAGGAGAGTGTAAGAGACAGTAACGGAGTGTAAGAGACAGTAACAGAGTGTAAGAGACAGCAGCAGAGTGTTAGAGAGTGTAACATAGTGTAAGAGAGTGTAAGAGACAGTAGCAGAGTGTAATAGACAGTAACAGAGTGTAATAGAGTGTAAGAGACAGTAGCAGAGTGTAAGAGACAGTAGCAGAGTGTAATAGACTGTAGCAGAGTGTAACAGAGTGTAAGAGAGTGTAAGAGACAATAGCAGAGTGTAATAGACAGTAACAGAGTGTAAGAGAGTGTTATAGACAGTAGCAGAGTGCAAGAGACAATAGCAGAGTGTAAGAGACAGTAGCAGAGTGTAATAGACTGTAACAGAGTGTAACAGAGTGTAAGAGAGTGTAAGAGACAGTAGCGGAGTGTAATAGACAGTAACAGAGTGTAAGAGAGTGTTATAGACAGTAGCAGAGTGTTATAGACAATAGCAGAGTGTAAGAGACAGTAGCAGAGTTTAATAGACAGCAGCAGAGTGTAAGAGAGTGTAAGAGACAGTAGCAGAGTGTAATAGACAGTAACAGAGTGTAAGAGAGTGTTATAGACAGTATCAGAGTGTAAGAGACAATAGCAGAGTGTAAGAGACAGTAGCAGAGTGTAATAGACTGTAGCAGAGTGTAACATAGTGTAAGAGAGTGTAAGAGACAGTAGCAGAGTGTAATAGACAGTAACAGAGTGTAAGAGAGTGTTATAGACAGTAGCAGAGTGTTATAGACAATAGCAGAGTGTAAGAGACAGTAGCAGAGTGTAATAGACAGCAGCAGAGTGTAAGAGAGTGTAAGAGACAGTAGCAGAGTGTAATAGACAGTAACAGAGTGTAAGAGAGTGTTATAGACAGTAGCAGAGTGTAAGAGACAATAGCAGAGTGTAAGAGACAGTAGCAGAGTGTAACATAGTGTAAGAGAGTGTAAGAGACAGTAGCAGAGTGTAATAGACAGTAACAGAGTGTAAGAGAGTGTTATAGACAGTAGCAGAGTGTAAGAGAGTGTAAGAGACAGTTACAGAGTGTAAGAGAGTGTAACAGAGTGTAAGAGAGTGTAAGAGACAGTAACATAGTGTAGGAGAGTGTAAGAGACAGTAACAGAGTGTAAGAGACAGTAACAGAGTGTAAGAGGGTGTAAGAGACAGTAGCAGAGTGTAGGAGAGTGTAAGAGAGTGTAAGAGACAGTAAGAGTGTAAGAGACAGTAACAGAGTGTAAGAGACAGCAGCAGAGTGTAAGAGAGTGTAACAGAGTGTAAGAGACAGTAACAGAGCGTAAGAGACAGTAGCAGAGTGTAAGAGACAGAAGCAGAGTGAAAGAGAGAGTAGCAGAGTGTAAGAGACAGTAGCAGAGTGTAAGAGAGTGTAAGAGACAGTAACAGAGTGTAAGAGAGTGTAACAGCATGTAAGAGAGTGTAACAGAGTGTAAGAGAGTGTAAGAGACAGTAACAGAGTGTAGTAGAGTGTAAGAGACAGTAACAGAGTGTAAGAGACAGTAACAGAGTGTAAGAGACAGCAGCAGAGTGTAAGAGAGTGTAACATAGTGTAAGAGAGTGAAAGAGACAGTAGCAGAGTGTAATAGACAGTAACAGAGTGTAGGAGAGTGTCAGAGACAGTAACAGAGTGTAAGAGTCAGCAGCAGAGTGTAAGAGAGTGTAACATAGTGTAAGAGAGTGTAAGAGACAGTAGCAGAGTGTAATAGACAGTAGCAGAGTGTAAGAGACAATAGCAGAGTGTAAGATACAGTAGCAGAGTGTAAGAGACAGTAACAGAGTGTAAAAGACAGTAACAGAGTGTAAGAGACAGTAGCAGAGTGAAAGAGACAGTAGTAGAGTGTAGTAGAGTGTAAGAGAGTGTCACATGGCATATACCGTCCTCTAGGATCACATAGTCCTGAATGATCTCAGTATACTGTGAACGTCTTTGGGGATCTCTTCGCGTAGACCTCGTAAACCTGTGTAAGAGACAGTAAAAGAGTATATGAGACAGTAGTGGAGTGTAAGAAAGTGTAACAGAGTATAGGAGACAGTAACAGAGTGTAAGAGAGTGTAAGAGACAGTTACAGAGTGTAAGAGAGTGTAAGAGAGTGTAACAGAGTGTAAGAGAGTGTAACAGAGTGTAAGAGACAGTAACAGAGTGTAAGAGACAGCAGCAGAGTGTAAGAGAGTGTAAGAGACAGTAGCAGAGTGTAATAGACAGTAACAGAGTGTAAGAGAGTGTTATAGACAGTAGCAGAGTGTTATAGACAATAGCAGAGTGTAAGAGACAGTAGCAGAGTGTAATAGACAGCAGCAGAGTGTAAGAGAGTGTAAGAGACAGTAGCAGAGTGTAATAGACAGTAACAGAGTGTAAGAGAGTGTTATAGACAGTAGCAGAGTGTAAGAGACAATAGCAGAGTGTAAGAGACAGTAGCAGAGTGTAATAGACTGTAGCAGAGTGTAACATAGTGTAAGAGAGTGTAAGAGACAGTAGCAGAGTGTAATAGACAGTAACAGAGTGTAAGAGAGTGTTATAGACAGTAGCAGAGTGTAAGAGAGTGTAAGAGACAGTTACAGAGTGTAAGAGAGTGTAACAGAGTGTAAGAGAGTGTAAGAGACAGTAACATAGTGTAGGAGAGTGTAAGAGACAGTAACAGAGTGTAAGAGACAGTAAGAGAGTGTAAGAGAGTGTTATAGACAGTAGCAGAGTGTAAGGGACAATAGCAGAGTGTAAGAGACAGTAGCAGAGTGTAATAGACTGTAGCAGAGTGTAAAATAGTGTAAGAGAGTGTAAGAGACAGTAGCAGAGTGTAATAGACAGTAATAGAGTGTAAGAGAGTGTTATAGACAGTAGCAGAGTTTAAGAGACAGTAACAGAGTGTAAGAGACAGTAAGAGTGTAAGAGGGTGTAAGAGACAGTAGCAGAGTGTAGGAGAGTGTAAGAGAGTGTAAGAGACAGTAACAGAGTGTAAGAGACAGCAGCAGAGTGTAAGAGACAGTAACAGAGTGTAAGAGAGTGTAACAGAGTTTAAGAGACAGTAACAGAGTGTACGAGAGTGTAGTAGAGTGTAAGAGACAGTAACAGAGCATAAGAGACAGTAACAGAGCATAAGAGACAGAAGCAGAGTGTAAGAGACAGAAACAGAGTGAAAGAGAGAGTAGCAGAGTGTAAGAGACAGTAGCAGAGTGTAAGAGAGTGTAAGAGAAATTAACAGAGTGTAGTAGAGTGTAACAGCGTGTAAGAGAGTGTAACAGAGTGTAAGAGAGTGTAGGAGACAGTAACAGAGTGTAGGAGAGTGTAAGAGACAGTAACAGAGTGTAAGAGACAGTAACAGAGTGTAAGAGACAGCAGCAGAGTGTAAGAGAGTGTAACATAGTGTAAGAGAGTGAAAGAGACAGTAGCAGAGTGTAATAGACAGTAACAGAGTGTAAGACAGTGTTATAGACAGTAGCAGAGTGTAAGAGACAATAGCAGAGTGTAAGAGACAGTAATAGAGTGTAAGAGACAGTAACAGAGTGTAAGATACAGTAACAGAGTGTATGAGAGTGTAGTAGAGTGTAAGAGACAGTAACAGAGCGTAAGAGATAGTAGCAGAGTGTAAGAGACAGTAGCAGAGTGAAAGAGACAGTAGTAGAGTGTAAGAGACAGTAGCAGAGTGTAAGAGACAGTAACAGAGTGTAAGAGATAGTAGCAGAGTGTAAGAGAGTGTAAGAGACAGTAACAGTGTGTAAGAGGGTGTAACAGCGTGTAAGAGAGTGTAACAGCATGTAAGAGAGTGTAACAGAGTGTAAGGGAGTGTAAGAGACAGTAACAGAGTGTAAGGGGGTGTAAGAGACAGTAGAAGAGTGTAGGAGAGTGTAGGAGAGTGTAAGAGAGTGTAATAGACAGTAACAGAGTGTACGAGAGTGTAGTAGAGTGTAAGAGACAGTAGCAGAGTGTAAGAGAGTGTAACAGGGTGTAAGAGACAGTAACAGAGTATAGGAGACAGTAACAGAGTGTAAGAGACAGTAACAGAGTGTACGAGACAGTAACATAGTGTAAGATACAGTAACATAGTGTAAGATACAGTAACAGAGCGTAAGAGATAGTAGCAGAGTGTAAGAGACAGTAGCAGAGTGAAAGAGACAGTAGCAGAGTGTTAGAGACAGTAGCAGAGTGTAAGAAACAGTAACAGAGTGTAAGAGACAGTAGCAGAGTGTAGGAGAGTGTAAGAGACAGTAACAGTGTGTAAGAGGGTGTAACAGCGTGTAAGAGAGTGTAACAGCGTGTAAGAGAGTGTAACAGAGTGTAAGAGAGTGTAAGAGACAGTAACAGAGTGTAAGAGGGTGTAAGAGACAGTAGCAGAGTGTAAGAGAGTGTAAGAGACAATAGCAGAGTGTAAGAGACAGTAGCAGAGTGTAATAGACTGTAGCAGAGTGTAACAGTGTAAGAGAGTGTAAGAGACAGTAGCAGAGTGTAATAGACAGTAACAGAGTGTAAGAGAGTGTTATAGACAGTAACAGAGTGTAAGAGACAGTAGCAGAGTGTAAGAGACAATAGCAGAGTGTAAGAGACAGTAGCAGAGTGTAATAGACTGTAGCAGAGTGTAACATAGTGTAAGAGAGTGTAAGAGACAGTAGCAGAGTGTAATAGACAGTAACAGAGTGTACGAGAGTGTTATAGACAGTAGCAGAGTTTAAGAGACAGTAACAGAGTGTAAGAGACAGTAACAGAGTGTAAGAGGGTGTAAGAGACAGTAGGAGAGTGTAAGAGAGTGTAAGAGAGTGTAAGAGACAGTAACAGAGTGTAAGAGACAGCAGCAGAGTGTAAGAGAGTGTAACAGAGTATAGGAGACAGTAACAGAGTATAGGAGACAGTAACAGAGTATAGGAGACAGTAACAGAGTGTAAGAGAGTGTAAGAGACAGTTACAGAGTGTAAGAGAGTGTAACATAGTGTAAGAGACAGTAACAGAGTGTAAGAGACAGCAGAAGAGTGTAAGAGAGTTGAAGAGACAGTCGCAGAGTGTAATAGACAGTAACAGAGTGTAAGAGAGTGTTATAGACAGTAGCAGAGTGTAAGAGACAATAGCAGAGTGTAATAGACTGGAGCAGAGTGTAGCATAGTGTAAGACAGTGTAAGAGACTGTAGCAGAGTGTAATAGACAGTAACAGAGTGTAAGAGAGTGTTATAGACAGTAGCAGAGTGTAAGAGACAATAGCAGAGTGTAAGAGACAGTAGCAGAGTGTAATAGACAGCAGCAGAGTGTAAGAGAGTGTAAGAGACAGTAGCAGAGTGTAATAGACAGTAACAGAGTGTAAGAGAGTGTTATAGACAGTAGCAGAGTGTAAGAGAGTGTAAGAGACAGTTACAGAGTGTAAGAGAGTGTAACAGAGTGTAAGAGAGTGTAAGAGACAGTAACATAGTGTAGGAGAGTGTAAGAGACAGTAACAGAGTGTAAGAGACAGTAGCAGAGTGTAAGAGAGTGTAAGAGAGTGTTATAGACAGTAGCAGAGTGTAAGGGACAATAGCAGAGTGTAAGAGACAGTAGCAGAGTGTAATAGACTGTAGCAGAGTGTAAAATAGTGTAAGAGAGTGTAAGAGACAGTAGCAGAGTGTAATAGACAGTAATAGAGTGTAAGAGAGTTTTATAGACAGTAGCAGAGTTTAAGAGACAGTAACAGAGTGTAAGAGACAGTAAGAGTGTAAGAGGGTGTAAGAGACAGTAGCAGAGTGTAGGAGAGTGTAAGAGAGTGTAAGAGACAGTAACAGAGTGTAAGAGACAGCAACAGAGTGTAAGAGACAGCAGCAGAGTGTAAGAGACAGTAACAGAGTGTAAGAGACAGTAACAGAGTGTACGAGAGTGTAGTAGAGTGTAAGAGACAGTAACAGAGCATAAGAGACAGTAACAGAGCATAAGAGACAGAAGCAGAGTGAAAGAGACAGAAACAGAGTGAAAGAGAGAGTAGCAGAGTGTAAGAGACAGTAGCAGAGTGTAAGAGAGTGTAAGAGACAGTAACAGAGTGTAAGAGAGTGTAACAGCATGTAAGAGAGTGTAACAGAGTGTAAGAAACAGTAACAGAGTGTAGTAGAGTGTAAGAGACAGTAACAGAGTGTAAGAGACAGTAACAGAGTGTAAGAGACAGCAGCAGAGTGTAAGAGAGTGTAACATAGTGTAAGAGAGTGAAAGAGACAGTAGCAGAGTGTAATAGACAGTAACAGAGTGTAAGAGAGTGTTATAGACAGTAACAGAGTGTAAGAGACAGTAGCAGAGTGAAAGAGGCAGTAGTAGAGTGTAGTAGAGTGTACCAGAGTGTCACATGGCATATACCGTCCTCTAGGATCACATAGTCCTGAATGATCTCAGTATACTGTGAACGTCTTTGGGGATCTCTTCGCGTAGACATCGTAAACCTGTGTAAGAGACAGTAAAAGAGTATATGAGACAGTAGCGGAGTGTAAGAGAGTGTGACAGAGCATAGGAGACAGTAACAGAGTATAGGAGACGGTAACAGAGTGTAAGAGAGTGTAAGAGACAGTAACAGAGTGTAAGAGACAGTAACAGAGTGTAAGAGACAGCAGCAGAGTGTAAGAGAGTGTAACATAGTGTAAGAGAGTGAAAGAGACAGTAGCAGAGTGTAATAGACAGTAACAGAGTGTAGGAGAGTGTAACAGCGTGTAAGAGAGTGTAACAGAGTGTAAGAGAGTGTAAGAGACAGTAACAGAGTGTAGGAGAGTGTAAGAGACAGTAACAGAGTGTAAGAGACAGTAACAGAGTGTAAGAGACAGCAGCAGAGTGTAAGAGAGTGTAACATAGTGTAAGAGAGTGAAAGAGACAGTAGCAGAGTGTAATAGACAGTAACAGAGTGTAGGAGAGTGTAACAGCGTGTAAGAGAGTGTAACAGAGTGTAAGAGAGTGTAAGAGACAGTAACAGAGTGTAGGAGAGTGTAAGAGACAGCAACAGAGTGTAAGAGACAGTAACAGAGTGTAAGAGACAGTAACAGAGTGTAAGAGACAGCAGCAGAGTGTAAGAGAGTGTAACATAGTGTAAGAGAGTGAAAGAGACAGTAGCAGAGTGTAATAGACAGTAACAGAGTGTAGGAGAGTGTCAGAGACAGTAACAGAGTGTAAGAGTCAGCAGCAGAGTGTAAGAGAGTGTAACATAGTGTAAGAGAGTGTAAGAGACAGTAGCAGAGTGTAATAGACAGTAACAGAGTGTAAGAGAGTGTTATAGACAGTAGCAGAGTGTAAGAGACAATAGCAGAGTGTAAGATACAGTAGCAGAGTGTAAGAGACAGTAACAGAGTGTAAAAGACAGTAACAGAGTGTAAGAGACAGTAGCAGAGTGAAAGAGACAGTAGTAGAGTGTAGTAGAGTGTAAGAGAGTGTCACATGGCATATACCGTCCTCTAGGATCACATAGTCCTGAATGATCTCAGTATACTGTGAACGTCTTTGGGGATCTCTTCGCGTAGACCTCGTAAACCTGTGTAAGAGACAGTAAAAGAGTATATGAGACAGTAGTGGAGTGTAAGAGAGTGTAAGAGACAGTTACAGAGTGTAAGAGAGTGTAAGAGAGTGTAACAGAGTGTAAGAGACAGTAACAGAGTGTAAGAGACAGCAGCAGAGTGTAAGAGAGTGTGAGAGACAGTAGCAGAGTGTAATAGACAGTAACAGAGTGTAAGAGAGTGTTATAGACAGTAGCAGAGTGTTATAGACAATAGCAGAGTGTAAGAGACAGTAGCAGAGTGTAATAGACAGCAGCAGAGTGTAAGAGAGTGTAAGAGACAGTAGCAGAGTGTAATAGACAGTAACAGAGTGTAAGAGAGTGTTATAGACAGTAGCAGAGTGTAAGAGACAATAGCAGAGTGTAAGAGACAGTAGCAGAGTGTAATAGACTGTAGCAGAGTGTAACATAGTGTAAGAGAGTGTAAGAGACAGTAGCAGAGTGTAATAGACAGTAACAGAGTGTAAGAGAGTGTTATAGACAGTAGCAGAGTTTAAGAGACAGTAACAGAGTGTAAGAGACAGTAACAGAGTGTAAGAGGGTGTAAGAGACAGTAGCAGAGTGTAGGAGAGTGTAAGAGAGTGTAAGAGACAGTAACAGAGTGTAAGAGACAGTAACAGAGTGTAAGAGACAGCAGCAGAGTGTAAGAGAGTGTAACAGAGTATAGGAGACAGTAACAGAGTATAGGAGACAGTAACAGAGTGTAAGAGAGTGTAAGAGACAGTTACAGAGTGTAAGAGAGTGTAACATAGTGTAAGAGACAGTAACAGAGTGTAAGAGACAGTAGCAGAGTGAAAGAGACAGTAGTAGAGTGTAGTAGAGTGTAAGAGAGTGTCACATGGCATATACCGTCCTCTAGGATCACATAGTCCTGAATGATCTCAGTATACTGTGAACGTCTTTGGGGATCTCTTCGCGTAGACCTCGTAAACCTGTGTAAGAGACAGTAAAAGAGTATATGAGACAGTAGTGGAGTGTAAGAAAGTGTAACAGAGTATAGGAGACAGTAACAGAGTGTAAGAGAGTGTAAGAGACAGTTACAGAGTGTAAGAGAGTGTAACAGAGTGTAACAGAGTGTAAGAGACAGTAACAGAGTGTAAGAGACAGCAGCAGAGTGTAAGAGAGTGTGAGAGACAGTAGCAGAGTGTAATAGACAGTAACAGAGTGTAAGAGAGTGTTATAGACAGTAGCAGAGTGTTATAGACAATAGCAGAGTGTAAGAGACAGTAGCAGAGTGTAATAGACAGCAGCAGAGTGTAAGAGAGTGTAAGAGACAGTAGCAGAGTGTAATAGACAGTAACAGAGTGTAAGAGAGTGTTATAGACAGTAGCAGAGTGTTATAGACAATAGCAGAGTGTAAGAGACAGTAGCAGAGTGTAATAGACAGCAGCAGAGTGTAAGAGAGTGTAAGAGACAGTAGCAGAGTGTAATAGACAGTAACAGAGTGTAAGAGAGTGTTATAGACAGTAGCAGAGTGTAAGAGACAATAGCAGAGTGTAAGAGACAGTAGCAGAGTGTAATAGACTGTAGCAGAGTGTAACATAGTGTAAGAGAGTGTAAGAGACAGTAGCAGAGTGTAATAGACAGTAACAGAGTGTAAGAGAGTGTTATAGACAGTAGCAGAGTTTAAGAGACAGTAACAGAGTGTAAGAGACAGTAACAGAGTGTAAGAGGGTGTAAGAGACAGTAGCAGAGTGTAGGAGAGTGTAAGAGAGTGTAAGAGAGTGTAAGAGACAGTAACAGAGTGTAAGAGACAGTAACAGAGTGTAAGAGACAGCAGCAGAGTGTAAGAGAGTGTAACAGAGTATAGGAGACAGTAACAGAGTATAGGAGACAGTAACAGAGTGTAAGAGAGTGTAAGAGACAGTTACAGAGTGTAAGAGAGTGTAACATAGTGTAAGAGACAGTAAGAGAGTGTAAGAGACAGTAGCAGAGTGTAATAGACTGTAGCAGAGTGTAACATAGTGTAAGAGAGTGTAAGAGACAGTAGCAGAGTTTAAGAGACAGTAACAGAGTGTAAGAGACAGTAAGAGTGTAAGAGGGTGTAAGAGACAGTAGCAGAGTGTAGGAGAGTGTAAGAGAGTGTAAGAGACAGTAACAGAGTGTAAGAGACAGCAACAGAGTGTAAGAGACAGCAGCAGAGTGTAAGAGACAGTAACAGAGTGTAAGAGACAGTAACAGAGTGTACGAGAGTGTAGTAGAGTGTAAGAGACAGTAACAGAGCATAAGAGACAGTAACAGAGCATAAGAGACAGAAGCAGAGTGAAAGAGACAGAAACAGAGTGAAAGAGAGAGTAGCAGAGTGTAAGAGACAGTAGCAGAGTGTAAGAGAGTGTAAGAGACAGTAACAGAGTGTAAGAGAGTGTAACAACATGTAAGAGAGTGTAACAGAGTGTAAGAGAGTGTAAGAGACAGTAACAGAGTGTAGTAGAGTGTAAGAGACAGTAACAGAGTGTAAGAGACAGTAACAGAGTGTAAGAGACAGCAGCAGAGTGTAAGATAGTGTAACATAGTGTAAGAGAGTGAAAGAGACAGTAGCAGAGTGTAATAGACAGTAACAGAGTGTAAGAGAGTGTTATAGACAGTAGCAGAGTGTAAGAGACAATAGCAGAGTGTAAGATACAGTAGCAAAGTGTAAGAGACAGTAACAGAGTGTAAGAGACAGTAGCAGAGTGAAAGAGGCAGTAGTAGAGTGTAGTAGAGTGTACCAGAGTGTCACATGGCATATACCGTCCTCTAGGATCACATAGTCCTGAATGATCTCAGTATACTGTGAACGTCTTTGGGGATCTCTTCGCGTAGACATCGTAAGCCTGTGTAAGAGACAGTAAAAGAGTATATGAGACAGTAGCGGAGTGTAAGAGAGTGTGACAGAGCATAGGAGACAGTAACAGAGTATAGGAGACGGTAACAGAGTGTAAGAGAGTGTAAGAGACAGTAACAGAGTGTAAGAGACAGTAACAGAGTGTAAGAGACAGCAGCAGAGTGTAAGAGAGTGTAACATAGTGTAAGAGAGTGAAAGAGACAGTAGCAGAGTGTAATAGACAGTAACAGAGTGTAGGAGAGTGTAACAGCGTGTAAGAGAGTGTAACAGAGTGTAAGAGAGTGTAAGAGACAGTAACAGAGTGTAGGAGAGTGTAAGAGACAGTAACAGAGTGTAAGAGACAGTAACAGAGTGTAAGAGACAGTAACAGAGTGTAAGAGACAGCAGCAGAGTGTAAGAGAGTGTAGTATAGTGTAAGAGAGTGTAAGAGACAGTAGCAGAGTGTAATAGACAGTAACAGAGTGTAGGAGAGTGTCAGAGACAGTAACAGAGTGTAAGAGTCAGCAGCAGAGTGTAAGAGAGTGTAACATAGTGTAAGAGAGTGTAAGAGACAGTAGCAGAGTGTAATAGACAGTAACAGAGTGTAAGAGAGTGTTATAGACAGTAGCAGAGTGTAAGAGACAATAGCAGAGTGTAAGATACAGTAGCAGAGTGTAAGAGACAGTAACAGAGTGTAAAAGACAGTAACAGAGTGTAAGAGACAGTAGCAGAGTGAAAGAGACAGTAGTAGAGTGTAGTAGAGTGTAAGAGAGTGTCACATGGCATATACCGTCCTCTAGGATCACATAGTCCTGAATGATCTCAGTATACTGTGAACGTCTTTGGGGATCTCTTCGCGTAGACCTCGTAAACCTGTGTAAGAGACAGTAAAAGAGTATATGAGACAGTAGTGGAGTGTAAGAGAGTGTAAGAGACAGTTACAGAGTGTAAGAGAGTGTAAGAGAGTGTAACAGAGTGTAAGAGACAGTAACAGAGTGTAAGAGACAGCAGCAGAGTGTAAGAGAGTGTGAGAGACAGTAGCAGAGTGTAATAGACAGTAACAGAGTGTAAGAGAGTGTTATAGACAGTAGCAGAGTGTTATAGACAATAGCAGAGTGTAAGAGACAGTAGCAGAGTGTAATAGACAGCAGCAGAGTGTAAGAGAGTGTAAGAGACAGTAGCAGAGTGTAATAGACAGTAACAGAGTGTAAGAGAGTGTTATAGACAGTAGCAGAGTGTAAGAGACAATAGCAGAGTGTAAGAGACAGTAGCAGAGTGTAATAGACTGTAGCAGAGTGTAACATAGTGTAAGAGAGTGTAAGAGACAGTAGCAGAGTGTAATAGACAGTAACAGAGTGTAAGAGAGTGTTATAGACAGTAGCAGAGTTTAAGAGACAGTAACAGAGTGTAAGAGACAGTAACAGAGTGTAAGAGGGTGTAAGAGACAGTAGCAGAGTGTAGGAGAGTGTAAGAGAGTGTAAGAGACAGTAACAGAGTGTAAGAGACAGTAACAGAGTGTAAGAGACAGCAGCAGAGTGTAAGAGAGTGTAACAGAGTATAGGAGACAGTAACAGAGTATAGGAGACAGTAACAGAGTGTAAGAGAGTGTAAGAGACAGTTACAGAGTGTAAGAGAGTGTAACATAGTGTAAGAGACAGTAACAGAGTGTAAGAGACAGCAGAAGAGTGTAAGAGAGTTGAAGAGACAGTCGCAGAGTGTAATAGACAGTAACAGAGTGTAAGAGAGTGTTATAGACAGTAGCAGAGTGTAAGAGACAATAGCAGGGTGTAATAGACTGGAGCAGAGTGTAACATAGTGTAAGAGAGTGTAAGAGACTGTAGCAGAGTGTAATAGACAGTAACAGAGTGTAAGAGAGTGTTATAGACAGTAGCAGAGTGTAAGAGACAATAGCAGAGTGTAAGAGACAGTAGCAGAGTGTAATAGACAGCAGCAGAGTGTAAGAGAGTGTAAGAGACAGTAGCAGAGTGTAATAGACAGTAACAGAGTGTAAGAGAGTGTTATAGACAGTAGCAGAGTGTAAGAGAGTGTAAGAGACAGTTACAGAGTGTAAGAGAGTGTAACAGAGTGTAAGAGAGTGTAAGAGACAGTAACATAGTGTAGGAGAGTGTAAGAGACAGTAACAGAGTGTAAGAGACAGTAGCAGAGTGTAAGAGAGTGTAAGAGAGTGTTATAGACAGTAGCAGAGTGTAAGGGACAATAGCAGAGTGTAAGAGACAGTAGCAGAGTGTAATAGACTGTAGCAGAGTGTAAAATAGTGTAAGAGAGTGTAAGAGACAGTAGCAGAGTGTAATAGACAGTAATAGAGTGTAAGAGAGTTTTATAGACAGTAGCAGAGTTTAAGAGACAGTAACAGAGTGTAAGAGACAGTAAGAGTGTAAGAGGGTGTAAGAGACAGTAGCAGAGTGTAGGAGAGTGTAAGAGAGTGTAAGAGACAGTAACAGAGTGTAAGAGACAGCAACAGAGTGTAAGAGACAGCAGCAGAGTGTAAGAGACAGTAACAGAGTGTAAGAGACAGTAACAGAGTGTACGAGAGTGTAGTAGAGTGTAAGAGACAGTAACAGAGCATAAGAGACAGTAACAGAGCATAAGAGACAGAAGCAGAGTGAAAGAGACAGAAACAGAGTGAAAGAGAGAGTAGCAGAGTGTAAGAGACAGTAGCAGAGTGTAAGAGAGTGTAAGAGACAGTAACAGAGTGTAAGAGAGTGTAACAGCATGTAAGAGAGTGTAACAGAGTGTAAGAGAGTGTAAGAGACAGTAACAGAGTGTAGTAGAGTGTAAGAGACAGTAACAGAGTGTAAGAGACAGTAACAGAGTGTAAGAGACAGCAGCAGAGTGTAAGAGAGTGTAACATAGTGTAAGAGAGTGAAAGAGACAGTAGCAGAGTGTAATAGACAGTAACAGAGTGTAAGAGAGTGTTATAGACAGTAGCAGAGTGTAAGAGACAATAGCAGAGTGTAAGATACAGTAGCAAAGTGTAAGAGACAGTAACAGAGTGTAAGAGACAGTAGCAGAGTGAAAGAGGCAGTAGTAGAGTGTAGTAGAGTGTACCAGAGTGTCACATGGCATATACCGTCCTCTAGGATCACATAGTCCTGAATGATCTCAGTATACTGTGAACGTCTTTGGGGATCTCTTCGCGTAGACATCGTAAACCTGTGTAAGAGACAGTAAAAGAGTATATGAGACAGTAGCGGAGTGTAAGAGAGTGTGACAGAGCATAGGAGACAGTAACAGAGTATAGGAGACGGTAACAGAGTGTAAGAGAGTGTAAGAGACAGTAACAGAGTGTAAGAGACAGTAACAGAGTGTAAGAGACAGCAGCAGAGTGTAAGAGAGTGTAACATAGTGTAAGAGAGTGAAAGAGACAGTAGCAGAGTGTAATAGACAGTAACAGAGTGTAGGAGAGTGTAACAGCGTGTAAGAGAGTGTAACAGAGTGTAAGAGAGTGTAAGAGACAGTAACAGAGTGTAGGAGAGTGTAAGAGACAGTAACAGAGTGTAAGAGACAGTAACAGAGTGTAAGAGACAGTAACAGAGTGTAAGAGACAGCAGCAGAGTGTAAGAGAGTGTAGTATAGTGTAAGAGAGTGTAAGAGACAGTAGCAGAGTGTAATAGACAGTAACAGAGTGTAGGAGAGTGTCAGAGACAGTAACAGAGTGTAAGAGTCAGCAGCAGAGTGTAAGAGAGTGTAACATAGTGTAAGAGAGTGTAAGAGACAGTAGCAGAGTGTAATAGACAGTAACAGAGTGTAAGAGAGTGTTATAGACAGTAGCAGAGTGTAAGAGACAATAGCAGAGTGTAAGATACAGTAGCAGAGTGTAAGAGACAGTAACAGAGTGTAAAAGACAGTAACAGAGTGTAAGAGACAGTAGCAGAGTGAAAGAGACAGTAGTAGAGTGTAGTAGAGTGTAAGAGAGTGTCACATGGCATATACCGTCCTCTAGGATCACATAGTCCTGAATGATCTCAGTATACTGTGAACGTCTTTGGGGATCTCTTCGCGTAGACCTCGTAAACCTGTGTAAGAGACAGTAAAAGAGTATATGAGACAGTAGTGGAGTGTAAGAAAGTGTAACAGAGTATAGGAGACAGTAACAGAGTGTAAGAGAGTGTAAGAGACAGTTACAGAGTGTAAGAGAGTGTAACAGAGTGTAACAGAGTGTAAGAGACAGTAACAGAGTGTAAGAGACAGCAGCAGAGTGTAAGAGAGTGTGAGAGACAGTAGCAGAGTGTAATAGACAGTAACAGAGTGTAAGAGAGTGTTATAGACAGTAGCAGAGTGTTATAGACAATAGCAGAGTGTAAGAGACAGTAGCAGAGTGTAATAGACAGCAGCAGAGTGTAAGAGAGTGTAAGAGACAGTAGCAGAGTGTAATAGACAGTAACAGAGTGTAAGAGAGTGTTATAGACAGTAGCAGAGTGTAAGAGACAATAGCAGAGTGTAAGAGACAGTAGCAGAGTGTAATAGACTGTAGCAGAGTGTAACATAGTGTAAGAGAGTGTAAGAGACAGTAGCAGAGTGTAATAGACAGTAACAGAGTGTAAGAGAGTGTTATAGACAGTAGCAGAGTTTAAGAGACAGTAACAGAGTGTAAGAGACAGTAACAGAGTGTAAGAGGGTGTAAGAGACAGTAGCAGAGTGTAGGAGAGTGTAAGAGAGTGTAAGAGAGTGTAAGAGACAGTAACAGAGTGTAAGAGACAGTAACAGAGTGTAAGAGACAGCAGCAGAGTGTAAGAGAGTGTAACAGAGTATAGGAGACAGTAACAGAGTATAGGAGACAGTAACAGAGTGTAAGAGAGTGTAAGAGACAGTTACAGAGTGTAAGAGAGTGTAACATAGTGTAAGAGACAGTAAGAGAGTGTAAGAGACAGTAGCAGAGTGTAATAGACTGTAGCAGAGTGTAACATAGTGTAAGAGAGTGTAAGAGACAGTAGCAGAGTTTAAGAGACAGTAACAGAGTGTAAGAGACAGTAAGAGTGTAAGAGGGTGTAAGAGACAGTAGCAGAGTGTAGGAGAGTGTAAGAGAGTGTAAGAGACAGTAACAGAGTGTAAGAGACAGCAACAGAGTGTAAGAGACAGCAGCAGAGTGTAAGAGACAGTAACAGAGTGTAAGAGACAGTAACAGAGTGTACGAGAGTGTAGTAGAGTGTAAGAGACAGTAACAGAGCATAAGAGACAGTAACAGAGCATAAGAGACAGAAGCAGAGTGAAAGAGACAGAAACAGAGTGAAAGAGAGAGTAGCAGAGTGTAAGAGACAGTAGCAGAGTGTAAGAGAGTGTAAGAGACAGTAACAGAGTGTAAGAGAGTGTAACAACATGTAAGAGAGTGTAACAGAGTGTAAGAGAGTGTAAGAGACAGTAACAGAGTGTAGTAGAGTGTAAGAGACAGTAACAGAGTGTAAGAGACAGTAACAGAGTGTAAGAGACAGCAGCAGAGTGTAAGATAGTGTAACATAGTGTAAGAGAGTGAAAGAGACAGTAGCAGAGTGTAATAGACAGTAACAGAGTGTAAGAGAGTGTTATAGACAGTAGCAGAGTGTAAGAGACAATAGCAGAGTGTAAGATACAGTAGCAAAGTGTAAGAGACAGTAACAGAGTGTAAGAGACAGTAGCAGAGTGAAAGAGGCAGTAGTAGAGTGTAGTAGAGTGTACCAGAGTGTCACATGGCATATACCGTCCTCTAGGATCACATAGTCCTGAATGATCTCAGTATACTGTGAACGTCTTTGGGGATCTCTTCGCGTAGACATCGTAAGCCTGTGTAAGAGACAGTAAAAGAGTATATGAGACAGTAGCGGAGTGTAAGAGAGTGTGACAGAGCATAGGAGACAGTAACAGAGTATAGGAGACGGTAACAGAGTGTAAGAGAGTGTAAGAGACAGTAACAGAGTGTAAGAGACAGTAACAGAGTGTAAGAGACAGCAGCAGAGTGTAAGAGAGTGTAACATAGTGTAAGAGAGTGAAAGAGACAGTAGCAGAGTGTAATAGACAGTAACAGAGTGTAGGAGAGTGTAACAGCGTGTAAGAGAGTGTAACAGAGTGTAAGAGAGTGTAAGAGACAGTAACAGAGTGTAGGAGAGTGTAAGAGACAGTAACAGAGTGTAAGAGACAGTAACAGAGTGTAAGAGACAGTAACAGAGTGTAAGAGACAGCAGCAGAGTGTAAGAGAGTGTAGTATAGTGTAAGAGAGTGTAAGAGACAGTAGCAGAGTGTAATAGACAGTAACAGAGTGTAGGAGAGTGTCAGAGACAGTAACAGAGTGTAAGAGTCAGCAGCAGAGTGTAAGAGAGTGTAACATAGTGTAAGAGAGTGTAAGAGACAGTAGCAGAGTGTAATAGACAGTAACAGAGTGTAAGAGAGTGTTATAGACAGTAGCAGAGTGTAAGAGACAATAGCAGAGTGTAAGATACAGTAGCAGAGTGTAAGAGACAGTAACAGAGTGTAAAAGACAGTAACAGAGTGTAAGAGACAGTAGCAGAGTGAAAGAGACAGTAGTAGAGTGTAGTAGAGTGTAAGAGAGTGTCACATGGCATATACCGTCCTCTAGGATCACATAGTCCTGAATGATCTCAGTATACTGTGAACGTCTTTGGGGATCTCTTCGCGTAGACCTCGTAAACCTGTGTAAGAGACAGTAAAAGAGTATATGAGACAGTAGTGGAGTGTAAGAAAGTGTAACAGAGTATAGGAGACAGTAACAGAGTGTAAGAGAGTGTAAGAGACAGTTACAGAGTGTAAGAGAGTGTAACAGAGTGTAAGAGACAGTAACAGAGTGTAAGAGACAGCAGCAGAGTGTAAGAGAGTGTAAGAGACAGTAGCAGAGTGTAATAGACAGTAACAGAGTGTAAGAGAGTGTTATAGACAGTAGCAGAGTGTTATAGACAATAGCAGAGTGTAAGAGACAGTAGCAGAGTGTAATAGACAGCAGCAGAGTGTAAGAGAGTGTAAGAGACAGTAGCAGAGTGTAATAGACTGCAGCAGAGTGTAACATAGTGTAAGAGAGTGTAAGAGACAGTAGCAGAGTGTAATAGACAGTAACAGAGTGTAAGAGACAGTAACAGAGTGTAAGAGGGTGTAAGAGACAGTAGCAGAGTGTAGGAGAGTGTAAGAGAGTATAAGAGAGTGTAAGAGACAGTAACAGAGTGTAAGAGACAGTAACAGAGTGTAAGAGACAGCAGCAGAGTGTAAGAGAGTGTAACAGAGTATAGGAGACAGTAACAGAGTATAGGAGACAGTAACAGAGTGTAAGAGAGTGTAAGAGACAGTTACAGAGTGTAAGAGAGTGTAACATAGTGTAAGAGACAGTAACAGAGTGTAAGAGACAGCAGAAGAGTGTAAGAGAGTTGAAGAGACAGTCGCAGAGTGTAATAGACAGTAACAGAGTGTAAGAGAGTGTTATAGACAGTAGCAGAGTGTAAGAGACAATAGCAGAGTGTAATAGACTGGAGCAGAGTGTAGCATAGTGTAAGACAGTGTAAGAGACTGTAGCAGAGTGTAATAGACAGTAACAGAGTGTAAGAGAGTGTTATAGACAGTAGCAGAGTGTAAGAGACAATAGCAGAGTGTAAGAGACAGTAGCAGAGTGTAATAGACAGCAGCAGAGTGTAAGAGAGTGTAAGAGACAGTAGCAGAGTGTAATAGACAGTAACAGAGTGTAAGAGAGTGTTATAGACAGTAGCAGAGTGTAAGAGAGTGTAAGAGACAGTTACAGAGTGTAAGAGAGTGTAACAGAGTGTAAGAGAGTGTAAGAGACAGTAACATAGTGTAGGAGAGTGTAAGAGACAGTAACAGAGTGTAAGAGACAGTAGCAGAGTGTAAGAGAGTGTAAGAGAGTGTTATAGACAGTAGCAGAGTGTAAGGGACAATAGCAGAGTGTAAGAGACAGTAGCAGAGTGTAATAGACTGTAGCAGAGTGTAAAATAGTGTAAGAGAGTGTAAGAGACAGTAGCAGAGTGTAATAGACAGTAATAGAGTGTAAGAGAGTTTTATAGACAGTAGCAGAGTTTAAGAGACAGTAACAGAGTGTAAGAGACAGTAAGAGTGTAAGAGGGTGTAAGAGACAGTAGCAGAGTGTAGGAGAGTGTAAGAGAGTGTAAGAGACAGTAACAGAGTGTAAGAGACAGCAACAGAGTGTAAGAGACAGCAGCAGAGTGTAAGAGACAGTAACAGAGTGTAAGAGACAGTAACAGAGTGTACGAGAGTGTAGTAGAGTGTAAGAGACAGTAACAGAGCATAAGAGACAGTAACAGAGCATAAGAGACAGAAGCAGAGTGAAAGAGACAGAAACAGAGTGAAAGAGAGAGTAGCAGAGTGTAAGAGACAGTAGCAGAGTGTAAGAGAGTGTAAGAGACAGTAACAGAGTGTAAGAGAGTGTAACAGCATGTAAGAGAGTGTAACAGAGTGTAAGAGAGTGTAAGAAACAGTAACAGAGTGTAGTAGAGTGTAAGAGACAGTAACAGAGTGTAAGAGACAGTAACAGAGTGTAAGAGACAGCAGCAGAGTGTAAGAGAGTGTAACATAGTGTAAGAGAGTGAAAGAGACAGTAGCAGAGTGTAATAGACAGTAACAGAGTGTAAGAGAGTGTTATAGACAGTAACAGAGTGTAAGAGACAGTAGCAGAGTGAAAGAGGCAGTAGTAGAGTGTAGTAGAGTGTACCAGAGTGTCACATGGCATATACCGTCCTCTAGGATCACATAGTCCTGAATGATCTCAGTATACTGTGAACGTCTTTGGGGATCTCTTCGCGTAGACATCGTAAACCTGTGTAAGAGACAGTAAAAGAGTATATGAGACAGTAGCGGAGTGTAAGAGAGTGTGACAGAGCATAGGAGACAGTAACAGAGTATAGGAGACGGTAACAGAGTGTAAGAGAGTGTAAGAGACAGTAACAGAGTGTAAGAGACAGTAACAGAGTGTAAGAGACAGCAGCAGAGTGTAAGAGAGTGTAACATAGTGTAAGAGAGTGAAAGAGACAGTAGCAGAGTGTAATAGACAGTAACAGAGTGTAGGAGAGTGTAACAGCGTGTAAGAGAGTGTAACAGAGTGTAAGAGAGTGTAAGAGACAGTAACAGAGTGTAGGAGAGTGTAAGAGACAGTAACAGAGTGTAAGAGACAGTAACAGAGTGTAAGAGACAGCAGCAGAGTGTAAGAGAGTGTAACATAGTGTAAGAGAGTGAAAGAGACAGTAGCAGAGTGTAATAGACAGTAACAGAGTGTAGGAGAGTGTAACAGCGTGTAAGAGAGTGTAACAGAGTGTAAGAGAGTGTAAGAGACAGTAACAGAGTGTAGGAGAGTGTAAGAGACAGCAACAGAGTGTAAGAGACAGTAACAGAGTGTAAGAGACAGTAACAGAGTGTAAGAGACAGCAGCAGAGTGTAAGAGAGTGTAACATAGTGTAAGAGAGTGAAAGAGACAGTAGCAGAGTGTAATAGACAGTAACAGAGTGTAGGAGAGTGTCAGAGACAGTAACAGAGTGTAAGAGTCAGCAGCAGAGTGTAAGAGAGTGTAACATAGTGTAAGAGAGTGTAAGAGACAGTAGCAGAGTGTAATAGACAGTAACAGAGTGTAAGAGAGTGTTATAGACAGTAGCAGAGTGTAAGAGACAATAGCAGAGTGTAAGATACAGTAGCAGAGTGTAAGAGACAGTAACAGAGTGTAAAAGACAGTAACAGAGTGTAAGAGACAGTAGCAGAGTGAAAGAGACAGTAGTAGAGTGTAGTAGAGTGTAAGAGAGTGTCACATGGCATATACCGTCCTCTAGGATCACATAGTCCTGAATGATCTCAGTATACTGTGAACGTCTTTGGGGATCTCTTCGCGTAGACCTCGTAAACCTGTGTAAGAGACAGTAAAAGAGTATATGAGACAGTAGTGGAGTGTAAGAGAGTGTAAGAGACAGTTACAGAGTGTAAGAGAGTGTAAGAGAGTGTAACAGAGTGTAAGAGACAGTAACAGAGTGTAAGAGACAGCAGCAGAGTGTAAGAGAGTGTGAGAGACAGTAGCAGAGTGTAATAGACAGTAACAGAGTGTAAGAGAGTGTTATAGACAGTAGCAGAGTGTTATAGACAATAGCAGAGTGTAAGAGACAGTAGCAGAGTGTAATAGACAGCAGCAGAGTGTAAGAGAGTGTAAGAGACAGTAGCAGAGTGTAATAGACAGTAACAGAGTGTAAGAGAGTGTTATAGACAGTAGCAGAGTGTAAGAGACAATAGCAGAGTGTAAGAGACAGTAGCAGAGTGTAATAGACTGTAGCAGAGTGTAACATAGTGTAAGAGAGTGTAAGAGACAGTAGCAGAGTGTAATAGACAGTAACAGAGTGTAAGAGAGTGTTATAGACAGTAGCAGAGTTTAAGAGACAGTAACAGAGTGTAAGAGACAGTAACAGAGTGTAAGAGGGTGTAAGAGACAGTAGCAGAGTGTAGGAGAGTGTAAGAGAGTGTAAGAGACAGTAACAGAGTGTAAGAGACAGTAACAGAGTGTAAGAGACAGCAGCAGAGTGTAAGAGAGTGTAACAGAGTATAGGAGACAGTAACAGAGTATAGGAGACAGTAACAGAGTGTAAGAGAGTGTAAGAGACAGTTACAGAGTGTAAGAGAGTGTAACATAGTGTAAGAGACAGTAACAGAGTGTAAGAGACAGCAGAAGAGTGTAAGAGAGTTGAAGAGACAGTCGCAGAGTGTAATAGACAGTAACAGAGTGTAAGAGAGTGTTATAGACAGTAGCAGAGTGTAAGAGACAATAGCAGGGTGTAATAGACTGGAGCAGAGTGTAACATAGTGTAAGAGAGTGTAAGAGACTGTAGCAGAGTGTAATAGACAGTAACAGAGTGTAAGAGAGTGTTATAGACAGTAGCAGAGTGTAAGAGACAATAGCAGAGTGTAAGAGACAGTAGCAGAGTGTAATAGACAGCAGCAGAGTGTAAGAGAGTGTAAGAGACAGTAGCAGAGTGTAATAGACAGTAACAGAGTGTAAGAGAGTGTTATAGACAGTAGCAGAGTGTAAGAGAGTGTAAGAGACAGTTACAGAGTGTAAGAGAGTGTAACAGAGTGTAAGAGAGTGTAAGAGACAGTAACATAGTGTAGGAGAGTGTAAGAGACAGTAACAGAGTGTAAGAGACAGTAGCAGAGTGTAAGAGAGTGTAAGAGAGTGTTATAGACAGTAGCAGAGTGTAAGGGACAATAGCAGAGTGTAAGAGACAGTAGCAGAGTGTAATAGACTGTAGCAGAGTGTAAAATAGTGTAAGAGAGTGTAAGAGACAGTAGCAGAGTGTAATAGACAGTAATAGAGTGTAAGAGAGTTTTATAGACAGTAGCAGAGTTTAAGAGACAGTAACAGAGTGTAAGAGACAGTAAGAGTGTAAGAGGGTGTAAGAGACAGTAGCAGAGTGTAGGAGAGTGTAAGAGAGTGTAAGAGACAGTAACAGAGTGTAAGAGACAGCAACAGAGTGTAAGAGACAGCAGCAGAGTGTAAGAGACAGTAACAGAGTGTAAGAGACAGTAACAGAGTGTACGAGAGTGTAGTAGAGTGTAAGAGACAGTAACAGAGCATAAGAGACAGTAACAGAGCATAAGAGACAGAAGCAGAGTGAAAGAGACAGAAACAGAGTGAAAGAGAGAGTAGCAGAGTGTAAGAGACAGTAGCAGAGTGTAAGAGAGTGTAAGAGACAGTAACAGAGTGTAAGAGAGTGTAACAGCATGTAAGAGAGTGTAACAGAGTGTAAGAGAGTGTAAGAGACAGTAACAGAGTGTAGTAGAGTGTAAGAGACAGTGACAGAGTGTAAGAGACAGTAACAGAGTGTAAGAGACAGCAGCAGAGTGTAAGAGAGTGTAACATAGTGTAAGAGAGTGAAAGAGACAGTAGCAGAGTGTAATAGACAGTAACAGAGTGTAAGAGAGTGTTATAGACAGTAGCAGAGTGTAAGAGACAATAGCAGAGTGTAAGATACAGTAGCAAAGTGTAAGAGACAGTAACAGAGTGTAAGAGACAGTAGCAGAGTGAAAGAGGCAGTAGTAGAGTGTAGTAGAGTGTACCAGAGTGTCACATGGCATATACCGTCCTCTAGGATCACATAGTCCTGAATGATCTCAGTATACTGTGAACGTCTTTGGGGATCTCTTCGCGTAGACATCGTAAACCTGTGTAAGAGACAGTAAAAGAGTATATGAGACAGTAGCGGAGTGTAAGAGAGTGTGACAGAGCATAGGAGACAGTAACAGAGTATAGGAGACGGTAACAGAGTGTAAGAGAGTGTAAGAGACAGTAACAGAGTGTAAGAGACAGTAACAGAGTGTAAGAGACAGCAGCAGAGTGTAAGAGAGTGTAACATAGTGTAAGAGAGTGAAAGAGACAGTAGCAGAGTGTAATAGACAGTAACAGAGTGTAGGAGAGTGTAACAGCGTGTAAGAGAGTGTAACAGAGTGTAAGAGAGTGTAAGAGACAGTAACAGAGTGTAGGAGAGTGTAAGAGACAGCAACAGAGTGTAAGAGACAGTAACAGAGTGTAAGAGACAGTAACAGAGTGTAAGAGACAGCAGCAGAGTGTAAGAGAGTGTAACATAGTGTAAGAGAGTGAAAGAGACAGTAGCAGAGTGTAATAGACAGTAACAGAGTGTAGGAGAGTGTCAGAGACAGTAACAGAGTGTAAGAGTCAGCAGCAGAGTGTAAGAGAGTGTAACATAGTGTAAGAGAGTGTAAGAGACAGTAGCAGAGTGTAATAGACAGTAACAGAGTGTAAGAGTCAGCAGCAGAGTGTAAGAGAGTGTAACATAGTGTAAGAGAGTGTTATAGACAGTAGCAGAGTGTAAGAGACAATAGCAGAGTGTAAGATACAGTAGCAGAGTGTAAGAGACAGTAACAGAGTGTAAAAGACAGTAACAGAGTGTAAGAGACAGTAGCAGAGTGAAAGAGACAGTAGTAGAGTGTAGTAGAGTGTAAGAGAGTGTCACATGGCATATACCGTCCTCTAGGATCACATAGTCCTGAATGATCTCAGTATACTGTGAACGTCTTTGGGGATCTCTTCGCGTAGACCTCGTAAACCTGTGTAAGAGACAGTAAAAGAGTATATGAGACAGTAGTGGAGTGTAAGAAAGTGTAACAGAGTATAGGAGACAGTAACAGAGTGTAAGAGAGTGTAAGAGACAGTTACAGAGTGTAAGAGAGTGTAACAGAGTGTAAGAGACAGTAACAGAGTGTAAGAGACAGCAGCAGAGTGTAAGAGAGTGTAAGAGACAGTAGCAGAGTGTAATAGACAGTAACAGAGTGTAAGAGAGTGTTATAGACAGTAGCAGAGTGTTATAGACAATAGCAGAGTGTAAGAGACAGTAGCAGAGTGTAATAGACTGCAGCAGAGTGTAACATAGTGTAAGAGAGTGTAAGAGACAGTAGCAGAGTGTAATAGACAGTAACAGAGTGTAAGAGACAGTAACAGAGTGTAAGAGGGTGTAAGAGACAGTAGCAGAGTGTAGGAGAGTGTAAGAGAGTGTAAGAGACAGTAACAGAGTGTAAGAGACAGTAACAGAGTGTAAGAGACAGCAGCAGAGTGTAAGAGAGTGTAACAGAGTATAGGAGACAGTAACAGAGTATAGGAGACAGTAACAGAGTGTAAGAGAGTGTAAGAGACAGTTACAGAGTGTAAGAGAGTGTAACATAGTGTAAGAGACAGTAACAGAGTGTAAGAGACAGCAGAAGAGTGTAAGAGAGTTGAAGAGACAGTCGCAGAGTGTAATAGACAGTAACAGAGTGTAAGAGAGTGTTATAGACAGTAGCAGAGTGTAAGAGACAATAGCAGAGTGTAATAGACTGGAGCAGAGTGTAGCATAGTGTAAGACAGTGTAAGAGACTGTAGCAGAGTGTAATAGACAGTAACAGAGTGTAAGAGAGTGTTATAGACAGTAGCAGAGTGTAAGAGACAATAGCAGAGTGTAAGAGACAGTAGCAGAGTGTAATAGACAGCAGCAGAGTGTAAGAGAGTGTAAGAGACAGTAGCAGAGTGTAATAGACAGTAACAGAGTGTAAGAGAGTGTTATAGACAGTAGCAGAGTGTAAGAGACAATAGCAGAGTGTAAGAGACAGTAGCAGAGTGTAATAGACTGTAGCAGAGTGTAACATAGTGTAAGAGAGTATAAGAGACAGTAGCAGAGTGTAATAGACAGTAACAGAGTGTAAGAGAGTGTTATAGACAGTAGCAGAGTGTAAGAGACAATAGCAGAGTGTAAGAGACAGTAGCAGAGTGTAATAGACAGCAGCAGAGTGTAAGAGAGTGTAAGAGACAGTAGCAGAGTGTAATAGACAGTAACAGAGTGTAAGAGAGTGTTATAGACAGTAGCAGAGTGTAAGAGACAATAGCAGAGTGTAAGAGACAGTAGCAGAGTGTAATAGACTGTAGCAGAGTGTAACATAGTGTAAGAGAGTATAAGAGACAGTAGCAGAGTGTAATAGACAGTAACAGAGTGTAAGAGAGTGTTATAGACAGTAGCAGAGTGTAAGAGAGTGTAAGAGACAGTTACAGAGTGTAAGAGAGTGTAACAGAGTGTAAGAGAGTGTAAGAGACAGTAACATAGTGTAGGAGAGTGTAAGAGACAGTAACAGAGTGTAAGAGACAGTAGCAGAGTGTAAGAGACTGTAAGAGAGTGTTATAGACAGTAGCAGAGTGTAAGGGACAATAGCAGAGTGTAAGAGACAGTAGCAGAGTGTAATAGACTGTAGCAGAGTGTAAAATAGTGTAAGAGAGTGTAAGAGACAGTAGCAGAGTGTAATAGACAGTAATAGAGTGTAAGAGAGTGTTATAGACAGTAGCAGAGTTTAAGAGACAGTAACAGAGTGTAAGAGACAGTAAGAGTGTAAGAGGGTGTAAGAGACAGTAGCAGAGTGTAGGAGAGTGTAAGAGAGTGTAAGAGACAGTAACAGAGTGTAAGAGACAGCAGCAGAGTGTAAGAGACAGTAACAGAGTGTAAGAGAGTGTAACAGAGTGTAAGAGACAGTAACAGAGTGTACGAGAGTGTAGTAGAGTGTAAGAGACAGTAACAGAGCATAAGAGACAGTAACAGAGCATAAGAGACAGAAGCAGAGTGTAAGAGACAGAAACAGAGTGAAAGAGAGAGTAGCAGAGTGTAAGAGACAGTAGCAGAGTGTAAGAGAGTGTAAGAGAAATTAACAGAGTGTAATAGAGTGTAACAGCGTGTAAGAGAGTGTAACAGAGTGTAAGAGAGTGTAGGAGACAGTAACAGAGTGTAGGAGAGTGTAAGAGACAGTAACAGAGTGTAAGAGACAGTAACAGAGTGTAAGAGACAGCAGCAGAGTGTAAGAGAGTGTAACATAGTGTAAGAGAGTGAAAGAGACAGTAGCAGAGTGTAATAGACAGTAACAGAGTGTAAGACAGTGTTATAGACAGTAGCAGAGTGTAAGAGACAATAGCAGAGTGTAAGAGACAGTAACAGAGTGTAAGAGACAGTAACATAGTGTAAGAGACAGTAACAGAGTGTATGAGAGTGTAGTAGAGTGTAAGAGACAGTAACAGAGCGTAAGAGATAGTAGCAGAGTGTAAGAGACAGTAGCAGAGTGAAAGAGACAGTAGCAGAGTGTAAGAGACAGTAACAGAGTGTAAGAGATAGTAGCAGAGTGTAAGAGAGTGTAAGAGACAGTAACAGTGTGTAAGAGGGTGTAACAGCGTGTAAGAGAGTGTAACAGCATGTAAGAGAGTGTAACAGAGTGTAAGGGAGTGTAAGAGACAGTAACAGAGTGTAAGGGGGTGTAAGAGACAGTAGAAGAGTGTAGGAGAGTGTAGGAGAGTGTAAGAGAGTGTAATAGACAGTAACAGAGTGTAAGAGACAGTAACAGAGTGTAAGAGACAGCAGCAGAGTGTAAGAGAGTGTAAGAGACAGTAAGAGAGTGTAACAGAGTGTAAGAGACAGTAACAGAGTGTACGAGACAGTAACAGAGTGTAAGAGACAGTAACAGAGTGTAAGAGACAGTAACAGAGTATACGAGAGTGTAGTAGAGTGTAAGAGACAGTAACAGAGCGTAAGAGACAGTAGCAGTGTGTAAGAGACAGAAGCAAAGTGAAAGAGAGAGTAGCAGAGTGTAAGAGACAGTAGCAGAGTGTAAGAGACAGTAGCAGAGTGTAAGAGTGTAAGAGACAGTAACAGAGTGTAAGAGAGTGTAACAGCGTGTAAGAGAGTGTAACAGAGTGTAAGAGACAGTAAGAGAGTGTAACAGAGTGTAAGAGACAGTAACAGAGTGTAGGAGAGTGTAAGAGACAGTAACGGAGTGTAAGAGACAGTAACAGAGTGTAAGAGACAGCAGCAGAGTGTAAGAGAGTGTAACATAGTGTAAGAGAGTGTAAGAGACAGTAGCAGAGTGTAATAGACAGTAACAGAGTGTAATAGAGTGTAAGAGACAGTAGCAGAGTGTAATAGACTGTAACAGAGTGTAAGAGAGTGTAAGAGACAATAGCAGAGTGTAATAGACAGTAACAGAGTGTAAGAGAGTGTTATAGACAGTAGCAGAGTGCAAGAGACAATAGCAGAGTGTAAGAGACAGTAGCCGAGTGTAATAGACTGTAACAGAGTGTAACAGAGTGTAAGAGAGTGTAAGAGACAGTAGCGGAGTGTAATAGACAGTAAGAGAGTGTAAGAGAGTGTTATAGACAGTAGCAGAGTGTTATAGACAATAGCAGAGTGTAAGTGAGTGTAAGAGACAGTAGCAGAGTGTAATAGACAGTAACAGAGTGTAAGAGAGTGTTATAGACAGTATCAGAGTGTAAGAGACAATAGCAGAGTGTAAGAGACAGTAGCAGAGTGTAATAGACTGTAGCAGAGTGTAACATAGTGTAAGAGAGTGTAAGAGACAGTAGCAGAGTGTAATGGACAGTAACAGAGTGTAAGAGAGTGTTATAGACAGTAGCAGAGTGTAAGAGAGTGTAAGAGACAGTTACAGAGTGTAAGAGAGTGTAACAGAGTGTAAGAGAGTGTAAGAGACAGTAACATAGTGTAGGAGAGTGTAAGAGACAGTAACAGAGTGTAAGAGACAGTAACAGAGTGTAAGAGGGTGTAAGAGACAGTAGCAGAGTGTAGGAGAGTGTAAGAGAGTGTAAGAGACAGTAAGAGTGTAAGAGACAGTAACAGAGTGTAAGAGACAGCAGCCGAGTGTAAGAGAGTGTAACAGAGTGTAAGAGACAGTAACAGAGCGTAAGAGTCAGTAGCAGAGTGTAAGAGACAGAAGCAGAGTGAAAGAGAGAGTAGCAGAGTGTAAGAGACAGTAGCAGAGTGTAAGAGACAGTAGCAGAGTGTAAGAGAGTGTAAGAGACAGTAACAGAGTGTAAGAGAGTGTAACAGCATGTAAGAGAGTGTAACAGAGTGTAAGAGAGTGTAAGAGACAGTAACAGAGTGTAGTAGAGTGTAAGAGACAGTAACAGAGTGTAAGAGACAGTAACAGAGTGTAAGAGACAGCAGCAGAGTGTAAGAGAGTGTAACATAGTGTAAGAGAGTGAAAGAGACAGTAGCAGAGTGTAATAGACAGTAACAGAGTGTAAGAGAGTGTTATAGACAGTAGCAGAGTGTAAGAGACAATAGCAGAGTGTAAGATACAGTAGCAAAGTGTAAGAGACAGTAACAGAGTGTAAGAGACAGTAGCAGAGTGAAAGAGGCAGTAGTAGAGTGTACCAGAGTGTCACATGGCATATACCGTCCTCTAGGATCACATAGTCCTGAATGATCTCAGTATACTGTGAACGTCTTTGGGGATCTCTTCGCGTAGACATCGTAAACCTGTGTAAGAGACAGTAAAAGAGTATATGAGACAGTAGCGGAGTGTAAGAGAGTGTGACAGAGCATAGGAGACAGTAACAGAGTATAGGAGACGGTAACAGAGTGTAAGAGAGTGTAAGAGACAGTAACAGAGTGTAAGAGACAGTAACAGAGTGTAAGAGACAGCAGCAGAGTGTAAGAGAGTGTAACATAGTGTAAGAGAGTGAAAGAGACAGTAGCAGAGTGTAATAGACAGTAACAGAGTGTAGGAGAGTGTAACAGCGTGTAAGAGAGTGTAACAGAGTGTAAGAGAGTGTAAGAGACAGTAACAGAGTGTAGGAGAGTGTAAGAGACAGTAACAGAGTGTAAGAGACAGTAACAGAGTGTAAGAGACAGTAACAGAGTGTGAGACAGCAGCAGAGTGTAAGAGAGTGTAACATAGTGTAAGAGAGTGAAAGAGACAGTAGCAGAGTGTAATAGACAGTAACAGAGTGTAGGAGAGTGTCAGAGACAGTAACAGAGTGTAAGAGTCAGCAGCCGAGTGTAAGAGAGTGTAACATAGTGTAAGAGAGTGTAAGAGACAGTAGCAGAGTGTAATAGACAGTAACAGAGTGTAAGAGAGTGTTATAGACAGTAGCAGAGTGTAAGAGACAATAGCAGAGTGTAAGATACAGTAGCAGAGTGTAAGAGACAGTAACAGAGTGTAAAAGACAGTAACAGAGTGTAAGAGACAGTAGCAGAGTGAAAGAGACAGTAGTAGAGTGTAGTAGAGTGTAAGAGAGTGTCACATGGCATATACCGTCCTCTAGGATCACATAGTCCTGAATGATCTCAGTATACTGTGAACGTCTTTGGGGATCTCTTCGCGTAGACCTCGTAAACCTGTGTAAGAGACAGTAAAAGAGTATATGAGACAGTAGTGGAGTGTAAGAAAGTGTAACAGAGTATAGGAGAGAGTAACAGAGTGTAAGAGAGTGTAAGAGACAGTTACAGAGTGTAAGAGAGTGTAAGAGAGTGTAACAGAGTGTAAGAGACAGTAACAGAGTGTAAGAGACAGCAGCAGAGTGTAAGAGAGTGTGAGAGACAGTAGCAGAGTGTAATAGACAGTAACAGAGTGTAAGAGAGTGTTATAGACAGTAGCAGAGTGTTATAGACAATAGCAGAGTGTAAGAGACAGTAGCAGAGTGTAATAGACAGCAGCAGAGTGTAAGAGAGTGTAAGAGACAGTAGCAGAGTGTAATAGACAGTAACAGAGTGTAAGAGAGTGTTATAGACAGTAGCAGAGTGTAAGAGACAATAGCAGAGTGTAAGAGACAGTAGCAGAGTGTAATAGACTGTAGCAGAGTGTAACATAGTGTAAGAGAGTGTAAGAGACAGTAGCAGAGTGTAATAGACAGTAACAGAGTGTAAGAGAGTGTTATAGACAGTAGCAGAGTTTAAGAGACAGTAACAGAGTGTAAGAGACAGTAACAGAGTGTAAGAGGGTGTAAGAGACAGTAGCAGAGTGTAGGAGAGTGTAAGAGAGTGTAAGAGAGTGTAAGAGACAGTAACAGAGTGTAAGAGACAGTAACAGAGTGTAAGAGACAGCAGCAGAGTGTAAGAGAGTGTAACAGAGTATAGGAGACAGTAACAGAGTATAGGAGACAGTAACAGAGTGTAAGAGAGTGTAAGAGACAGTTACAGAGTGTAAGAGAGTGTAACATAGTGTAAGAGACAGTAACAGAGTGTAAGAGACAGCAGAAGAGTGTAAGAGAGTTGAAGAGACAGTCGCAGAGTGTAATAGACAGTAACAGAGTGTAAGAGAGTGTTATAGACAGTAGCAGAGTGTAAGAGACAATAGCAGAGTGTAATAGACTGGAGCAGAGTGTAACATAGTGTAAGAGAGTGTAAGAGACTGTAGCAGAGTGTAATAGACAGTAACAGAGTGTAAGAGAGTGTTATAGACAGTAGCAGAGTGTAAGAGACAATAGCAGAGTGTAAGAGACAGTAGCAGAGTGTAATAGACAGCAGCAGAGTGTAAGAGAGTGTAAGAGACAGTTACAGAGTGTAAGAGAGTGTAACAGAGTGTAAGAGACAGTAACAGAGTGTAAGAGACAGCAGCAGAGTGTAAGAGAGTGTAAGAGACAGTAGCAGAGTGTAATAGACAGTAACAGAGTGTAAGAGAGTGTTATAGACAGTAGCAGAGTGTTATAGACAATAGCAGAGTGTAAGAGACAGTAGCAGAGTGTAATAGACAGCAGCAGAGTGTAAGAGAGTGTAAGAGACAGTAGCAGAGTGTAATAGACTGTAGCAGAGTGTAACATAGTGTAAGAGAGTGTAAGAGACAGTAGCAGAGTGTAATAGACAGTAACAGAGTGTAAGAGACAGTAACAGAGTGTAAGAGGGTGTAAGAGACAGTAGCAGAGTGTAGGAGAGTGTAAGAGAGTGTAAGAGAGTGTAAGAGACAGTAACAGAGTGTAAGAGACAGTAACAGAGTGTAAGAGACAGCAGCAGAGTGTAAGAGAGTGTAACAGAGTATAGGAGACAGTAACAGAGTATAGGAGACAGTAACAGAGTGTAAGAGAGTGTAAGAGACAGTAACATAGTGTAGGAGAGTGTAAGAGACAGTAACAGAGTGTAAGAGACAGTAGCAGAGTGTAAGAGAGTGTAAGAGAGTGTTATAGACAGTAGCAGAGTGTAAGGGACAATAGCAGAGTGTAAGAGACAGTAGCAGAGTGTAATAGACTGTAGCAGAGTGTAAAATAGTGTAAGAGAGTGTAAGAGACAGTAGCAGAGTGTAATAGACAGTAATAGAGTGTAAGAGAGTGTTATAGACAGTAGCAGAGTTTAAGAGACAGTAACAGAGTGTAAGAGACAGTAAGAGTGTAAGAGGGTGTAAGAGACAGTAGCAGAGTGTAGGAGAGTGTAAGAGAGTGTAAGAGACAGTAACAGAGTGTAAGAGACAGCAGCAGAGTGTAAGAGACAGTAACAGAGTGTAAGAGAGTGTAACAGAGTGTAAGAGACAGTAACAGAGTGTACGAGAGTGTAGTAGAGTGTAAGAGACAGTAACAGAGCATAAGAGACAGTAACAGAGCATAAGAGACAGAAGCAGAGTGTAAGAGACAGAAACAGAGTGAAAGAGAGAGTAGCAGAGTGTAAGAGACAGTAGCAGAGTGTAAGAGAGTGTAAGAGAAATTAACAGAGTGTAATAGAGTGTAACAGCGTGTAAGAGAGTGTAACAGAGTGTAAGAGAGTGTAGGAGACAGTAACAGAGTGTAGGAGAGTGTAAGAGACAGTAACAGAGTGTAAGAGACAGTAACAGAGTGTAAGAGACAGCAGCAGGGTGTAAGAGAGTGTAACATAGTGTAAGAGAGTGAAAGAGACAGTAGCAGAGTGTAATAGACAGTAACAGAGTGTAAGACAGTGTTATAGACAGTAGCAGAGTGTAAGAGACAATAGCAGAGTGTAAGAGACAGTAACAGAGTGTAAGAGACAGTAACATAGTGTAAGAGACAGTAACAGAGTGTATGAGAGTGTAGTAGAGTGTAAGAGACAGTAACAGAGCGTAAGAGATAGTAGCAGAGTGTAAGAGACAGTAGCAGAGTGAAAGAGACAGTAGCAGAGTGTAAGAGACAGTAACAGAGTGTAAGAGATAGTAGCAGAGTGTAAGAGAGTGTAAGAGACAGTAACAGTGTGTAAGAGGGTGTAACAGCGTGTAAGAGAGTGTAACAGCATGTAAGAGAGTGTAACAGAGTGTAAGGGAGTGTAAGAGACAGTAACAGAGTGTAAGGGGGTGTAAGAGACAGTAGAAGAGTGTAGGAGAGTGTAGGAGAGTGTAAGAGAGTGTAATAGACAGTAACAGAGTGTAAGAGACAGTAACAGAGTGTAAGAGACAGCAGCAGAGTGTAAGAGAGTGTAAGAGACAGTAAGAGAGTGTAACAGAGTGTAAGAGACAGTAACAGAGTGTAAGAGACAGTAACAGAGTATACGAGAGTGTAGTAGAGTGTAAGAGACAGTAACAGAGCGTAAGAGACAGTAGCAGTGTGTAAGAGACAGAAGCAAAGTGAAAGAGAGAGTAGCAGAGTGTAAGAGACAGTAGCAGAGTGTAAGAGACAGTAGCAGAGTGTAAGAGTGTAAGAGACAGTAACAGAGTGTAAGAGAGTGTAACAGCGTGTAAGAGAGTGTAACAGAGTGTAAGAGACAGTAAGAGAGTGTAACAGAGTGTACGAGACAGTAACAGAGTGTAGGAGAGTGTAAGAGACAGTAACGGAGTGTAAGAGACAGTAACAGAGTGTAAGAGACAGCAGCAGAGTGTAAGAGAGTGTAACATAGTGTAAGAGAGTGTAAGAGACAGTAGCAGAGTGTAATAGACAGTAACAGAGTGTAATAGAGTGTAAGAGACAGTAGCAGAGTGTAATAGACTGTAACAGAGTGTAAGAGAGTGTAAGAGACAATAGCAGAGTGTAATAGACAGTAACAGAGTGTAAGAGAGTGTTATAGACAGTAGCAGAGTGCAAGAGACAATAGCAGAGTGTAAGAGACAGTAGCCGAGTGTAATAGACTGTAACAGAGTGTAACAGAGTGTAAGAGAGTGTAAGAGACAGTAGCGGAGTGTAATAGACAGTAAGAGAGTGTAAGAGAGTGTTATAGACAGTAGCAGAGTGTTATAGACAATAGCAGAGTGTAAGAGACAGTAGCAGAGTGTAATAGACAGCAGCAGAGTGTAAGAGAGTGTAAGAGACAGTAGCAGAGTGTAATAGACAGTAACAGAGTGTAAGAGAGTGTTATAGACAGTATCAGAGTGTAAGAGACAATAGCAGAGTGTAAGAGACAGTAGCAGAGTGTAATAGACTGTAGCAGAGTGTAACATAGTGTAAGAGAGTGTAAGAGACAGTAGCAGAGTGTAATGGACAGTAACAGAGTGTAAGAGAGTGTTATAGACAGTAGCAGAGTGTAAGAGAGTGTAAGAGACAGTTACAGAGTGTAAGAGAGTGTAACAGAGTGTAAGAGAGTGTAAGAGACAGTAACATAGTGTAGGAGAGTGTAAGAGACAGTAACAGAGTGTAAGAGACAGTAACAGAGTGTAAGAGGGTGTAAGAGACAGTAGCAGAGTGTAGGAGACTGTAAGAGAGTGTAAGAGACAGTAAGAGTGTAAGAGACAGTAACAGAGTGTAAGAGACAGCAGCCGAGTGTAAGAGAGTGTAACAGAGTGTAAGAGACAGTAACAGAGCGTAATAGTCAGTAGCAGAGTGTAAGAGACAGAAGCAGAGTGAAAGAGAGAGTAGCAGAGTGTAAGAGACAGTAGCAGAGTGTAAGAGACAGTAGCAGAGTGTAAGAGAGTGTAAGAGACAGTAACAGAGTGTAAGAGAGTGTAACAGCATGTAAGAGAGTGTAACAGAGTGTAAGAGAGTGTAAGAGACAGTAACAGAGTGTAGTAGAGTGTAAGAGACAGTAACAGAGTGTAAGAGACAGTAACAGAGTGTAAGAGACAGCAGCAGAGTGTAAGAGAGTGTAACATAGTGTAAGAGAGTGAAAGAGACAGTAGCAGAGTGTAATAGACAGTAACAGAGTGTAAGAGAGTGTTATAGACAGTAGCAGAGTGTAAGAGACAATAGCAGAGTGTAAGATACAGTAGCAAAGTGTAAGAGACAGTAACAGAGTGTAAGAGACAGTAGCAGAGTGAAAGAGGCAGTAGTAGAGTGTACCAGAGTGTCACATGGCATATACCGTCCTCTAGGATCACATAGTCCTGAATGATCTCAGTATACTGTGAACGTCTTTGGGGATCTCTTCGCGTAGACATCGTAAACCTGTGTAAGAGACAGTAAAAGAGTATATGAGACAGTAGCGGAGTGTAAGAGAGTGTGACAGAGCATAGGAGACAGTAACAGAGTATAGGAGACGGTAACAGAGTGTAAGAGAGTGTAAGAGACAGTAACAGAGTGTAAGAGACAGTAACAGAGTGTAAGAGACAGCAGCAGAGTGTAAGAGAGTGTAACATAGTGTAAGAGAGTGAAAGAGACAGTAGCAGAGTGTAATAGACAGTAACAGAGTGTAGGAGAGTGTAACAGCGTGTAAGAGAGTGTAACAGAGTGTAAGAGAGTGTAAGAGACAGTAACAGAGTGTAGGAGAGTGTAAGAGACAGTAACAGAGTGTAAGAGACAGTAACAGAGTGTAAGAGACAGTAACAGAGTGTAAGAGACAGCAGCAGAGTGTAAGAGAGTGTAACATAGTGTAAGAGAGTGAAAGAGACAGTAGCAGAGTGTAATAGACAGTAACAGAGTGTAGGAGAGTGTCAGAGACAGTAACAGAGTGTAAGAGTCAGCAGCAGAGTGTAAGAGAGTGTAACATAGTGTAAGAGAGTGTAAGAGACAGTAGCAGAGTGTAATAGACAGTAACAGAGTGTAAGAGAGTGTTATAGACAGTAGCAGAGTGTAAGAGACAATAGCAGAGTGTAAGATACAGTAGCAGAGTGTAAGAGACAGTAACAGAGTGTAAAAGACAGTAACAGAGTGTAAGAGACAGTAGCAGAGTGAAAGAGACAGTAGTAGAGTGTAGTAGAGTGTAAGAGAGTGTCACATGGCATATACCGTCCTCTAGGATCACATAGTCCTGAATGATCTCAGTATACTGTGAACGTCTTTGGGGATCTCTTCGCGTAGACCTCGTAAACCTGTGTAAGAGACAGTAAAAGAGTATATGAGACAGTAGTGGAGTGTAAGAAAGTGTAACAGAGTATAGGAGACAGTAACAGAGTGTAAGAGAGTGTAAGAGACAGTTACAGAGTGTAAGAGAGTGTAAGAGAGTGTAACAGAGTGTAAGAGACAGTAACAGAGTGTAAGAGACAGCAGCAGAGTGTAAGAGAGTGTAAGAGACAGTAGCAGAGTGTAACAGACAGTAACAGAGTGTAAGAGAGTGTTATAGACAGTAGCAGAGTGTTATAGACAATAGCAGAGTGTAAGAGACAGTAGCAGAGTGTAATAGACAGCAGCAGAGTGTAAGAGAGTGTAAGAGACAGTAGCAGAGTGTAATAGACAGTAACAGAGTGTAAGAGAGTGTTATAGACAGTAGCAGAGTGTAAGAGACAATAGCAGAGTGTAAGAGACAGTAGCAGAGTGTAATAGACTGTAGCAGAGTGTAACATAGTGTAAGAGAGTGTAAGAGACAGTAGCAGAGTGTAATAGACAGTAACAGAGTGTAAGAGAGTGTTATAGACAGTAGCAGAGTTTAAGAGACAGTAACAGAGTGTAAGAGACAGTAACAGAGTGTAAGAGGGTGTAAGAGACAGTAGCAGAGTGTAGGAGAGTGTAAGAGAGTGTAAGAGACAGTAACAGAGTGTAAGAGACAGTAACAGAGTGTAAGAGACAGCAGCAGAGTGTAAGAGAGTGTAACAGAGTATAGGAGACAGTAACAGAGTATAGGAGACAGTAACAGAGTGTAAGAGAGTGTAAGAGACAGTTACAGAGTGTAAGAGAGTGTAACATAGTGTAAGAGACAGTAACAGAGTGTAAGAGACAGCAGAAGAGTGTAAGAGAGTTGAAGAGACAGTCGCAGAGTGTAATAGACAGTAACAGAGTGTAAGAGAGTGTTATAGACAGTAGCAGAGTGTAAGAGAGTGTAAGAGACAGTTACAGAGTGTAAGAGAGTGTAACAGAGTGTAAGAGAGTGTAAGAGACAGTAACATAGTGTAGGAGAGTGTAAGAGACAGTAACAGAGTGTAAGAGACAGTAGCAGAGTGTAAGAGAGTGTAAGAGAGTGTTATAGACAGTAGCAGAGTGTAAGGGACAATAGCAGAGTGTAAAATAGTGTAAGAGAGTGTAAGAGACAGTAGCAGAGTGTAATAGACAGTAATAGAGTGTAAGAGAGTGTTATAGACAGTAGCAGAGTTTAAGAGACAGTAACAGAGTGTAAGAGACAGTAAGAGTGTAAGAGGGTGTAAGAGACAGTAGCAGAGTGTAGGAGAGTGTAAGAGAGTGTAAGAGACAGTAACAGAGTGTAAGAGACAGCAACAGAGTGTAAGAGACAGCAGCAGAGTGTAAGAGACAGTAACAGAGTGTAAGAGACAGTAACAGAGTGTACGAGAGTGTAGTAGAGTGTAAGAGACAGTAACAGAGCATAAGAGACAGTAACAGAGCATAAGAGACAGAAGCAGAGTGAAAGAGACAGAAACAGAGTGAAAGAGAGAGTAGCAGAGTGTAAGAGACAGTAACAGAGTATAAGAGAGTGTAACAGCATGTAAGAGAGTGTAACAGAGTGTAAGAGAGTGTAAGAGACAGTAACAGAGTGTAGTAGAGTGTAAGAGACAGTAACAGAGTGTAAGAGACAGTAACAGAGTGTAAGAGACAGCAGCAGAGTGTAAGAGAGTGTAACATAGTGTAAGAGAGTGAAAGAGACAGTAGCAGAGTGTAATAGACAGTAACAGAGTGTAAGAGAGTGTTATAGACAGTAGCAGAGTGTAAGAGACAATAGCAGAGTGTAAGATACAGTAGCAAAGTGTAAGAGACAGTAACAGAGTGTAAGACACAGTAGCAGAGTGAAAGAGGCAGTAGTAGAGTGTAGTAGAGTGTACCAGAGTGTCACATGGCATATACCGTCCTCTAGGATCACATAGTCCTGAATGATCTCAGTATACTGTGAACGTCTTTGGGGATCTCTTCGCGTAGACATCGTAAACCTGTGTAAGAGACAGTAAAAGAGTATATGAGACAGTAGCGGAGTGTAAGAGAGTGTGACAGAGCATAGGAGACAGTAACAGAGTATAGGAGACGGTAACAGAGTGTAAGAGAGTGTAAGAGACAGTAACAGAGTGTAAGAGACAGTAACAGAGTGTAAGAGACAGCAGCAGAGTGTAAGAGAGTGTAACATAGTGTAAGAGAGTGAAAGAGACAGTAGCAGAGTGTAATAGACAGTAACAGAGTGTAGGAGAGTGTAACAGCGTGTAAGAGAGTGTAACAGAGTGTAAGAGAGTGTAAGAGACAGTAACAGAGTGTAGGAGAGTGTAAGAGACAGTAACAGAGTGTAAGAGACAGTAACAGAGTGTAAGAGACAGTAACAGAGTGTAAGAGACAGCAGCAGAGTGTAAGAGAGTGTAACATAGTGTAAGAGAGTGAAAGAGACAGTAGCAGAGTGTAATAGACAGTAACAGAGTGTAAGACAGTGTTATAGACAGTAGCAGAGTGTAAGAGACAATAGCAGAGTGTAAGAGACAGTAACAGAGTGTAAGAGACAGTAACATAGTGTAAGAGACAGTAACAGAGTGTATGAGAGTGTAGTAGAGTGTAAGAGACAGTAACAGAGCGTAAGAGATAGTAGCAGAGTGTAAGAGACAGTAGCAGAGTGAAAGAGACAGTAGCAGAGTGTAAGAGACAGTAACAGAGTGTAAGAGATAGTAGCAGAGTGTAAGAGAGTGTAAGAGACAGTAACAGTGTGTAAGAGGGTGTAACAGCGTGTAAGAGAGTGTAACAGCATGTAAGAGAGTGTAACAGAGTGTAAGGGAGTGTAAGAGACAGTAACAGAGTGTAAGGGGGTGTAAGAGACAGTAGAAGAGTGTAGGAGAGTGTAGGAGAGTGTAAGAGAGTGTAATAGACAGTAACAGAGTGTAAGAGACAGTAACAGAGTGTAAGAGACAGCAGCAGAGTGTAAGAGAGTGTAAGAGACAGTAAGAGAGTGTAACAGAGTGTAAGAGACAGTAACAGAGTGTACGAGACAGTAACAGAGTGTAAGAGACAGTAACAGAGTGTAAGAGACAGTAACAGAGTATACGAGAGTGTAGTAGAGTGTAAGAGACAGTAACAGAGCGTAAGAGACAGTAGCAGTGTGTAAGAGACAGAAGCAAAGTGAAAGAGAGAGTAGCAGAGTGTAAGAGACAGTAGCAGAGTGTAAGAGACAGTAGCAGAGTGTAAGAGACAGTAACAGAGTGTAAGAGAGTGTAACAGCGTGTAAGAGAGTGTAACAGAGTGTAAGAGACAGTAAGAGAGTGTAACAGAGTGTAAGAGACAGTAACAGAGTGTAGGAGAGTGTAAGAGACAGTAACGGAGTGTAAGAGACAGTAACAGAGTGTAAGAGACAGTAACAGAGTGTAAGAGACAGCAGCAGAGTGTAAGAGAGTGTAACATAGTGTAAGAGAGTGTAAGAGACAGTAGCAGAGTGTAATAGACAGTAACAGAGTGTAATAGAGTGTAAGAGACAGTAGCAGAGTGTAATAGACTGTAACAGAGTGTAAGAGAGTGTAAGAGACAATAGCAGAGTGTAATAGACAGTAACAGAGTGTAAGAGAGTGTTATAGACAGTAGCAGAGTGCAAGAGACAATAGCAGAGTGTAAGAGACAGTAGCCGAGTGTAATAGACTGTAACAGAGTGTAACAGAGTGTAAGAGAGTGTAAGAGACAGTAGCGGAGTGTAATAGACAGTAAGAGAGTGTAAGAGAGTGTTATAGACAGTAGCAGAGTGTTATAGACAATAGCAGAGTGTAAGAGACAGTAGCAGAGTGTAATAGACAGCAGCAGAGTGTAAGAGAGTGTAAGAGACAGTAGCAGAGTGTAATAGACAGTAACAGAGTGTAAGAGAGTGTTATAGACAGTATCAGAGTGTAAGAGACAATAGCAGAGTGTAAGAGACAGTAGCAGAGTGTAATAGACTGTAGCAGAGTGTAACATAGTGTAAGAGAGTGTAAGAGACAGTAGCAGAGTGTAATGGACAGTAACAGAGTGTAAGAGAGTGTTATAGACAGTAGCAGAGTGTAAGAGAGTGTAAGAGACAGTTACAGAGTGTAAGAGAGTGTAACAGAGTGTAAGAGAGTGTAAGAGACAGTAACATAGTGTAGGAGAGTGTAAGAGACAGTAACAGAGTGTAAGAGACAGTAACAGAGTGTAAGAGGGTGTAAGAGACAGTAGCAGAGTGTAGGAGAGTGTAAGAGAGTGTAAGAGACAGTAAGAGTGTAAGAGACAGTAACAGAGTGTAAGAGACAGCAGCCGAGTGTAAGAGAGTGTAACAGAGTGTAAGAGACAGTAACAGAGCGTAAGAGTCAGTAGCAGAGTGTAAGAGACAGAAGCAGAGTGAAAGAGAGAGTAGCAGAGTGTAAGAGACAGTAGCAGAGTGTAAGAGACAGTAGCAGAGTGTAAGAGAGTGTAAGAGACAGTAACAGAGTGTAAGAGAGTGTAACAGCATGTAAGAGAGTGTAACAGAGTGTAAGAGAGTGTAAGAGACAGTAACAGAGTGTAGTAGAGTGTAAGAGACAGTAACAGAGTGTAAGAGACAGTAACAGAGTGTAAGAGACAGCAGCAGAGTGTAAGAGAGTGTAACATAGTGTAAGAGAGTGAAAGAGACAGTAGCAGAGTGTAATAGACAGTAACAGAGTGTAAGAGAGTGTTATAGACAGTAGCAGAGTGTAAGAGACAATAGCAGAGTGTAAGATACAGTAGCAAAGTGTAAGAGACAGTAACAGAGTGTAAGAGACAGTAGCAGAGTGAAAGAGGCAGTAGTAGAGTGTAGTAGAGTGTACCAGAGTGTCACATGGCATATACCGTCCTCTAGGATCACATAGTCCTGAATGATCTCAGTATACTGTGAACGTCTTTGGGGATCTCTTCGCGTAGACATCGTAAACCTGTGTAAGAGACAGTAAAAGAGTATATGAGACAGTAGCGGAGTGTAAGAGAGTGTGACAGAGCATAGGAGACAGTAACAGAGTATAGGAGACAGTAACAGAGTGTAAGAGACAGTAACAGAGTGTAAGAGACAGCAGCAGAGTGTAAGAGAGTGTAACATAGTGTAAGAGAGTGAAAGAGACAGTAGCAGAGTGTAATAGACAGTAACAGAGTGTAGGAGAGTGTAACAGCGTGTAAGAGAGTGTAACAGAGTGTAAGAGAGTGTAAGAGACAGTAACAGAGTGTAGGAGAGTGTAAGAGACAGTAACAGAGTGTAAGAGACAGTAACAGAGTGTAAGAGACAGTAACAGAGTGTAAGAGACAGCAGCAGAGTGTAAGAGAGTGTAACATAGTGTAAGAGAGTGAAAGAGACAGTAGCAGAGTGTAATAGACAGTAACAGAGTGTAGGAGAGTGTCAGAGACAGTAACAGAGTGTAAGAGTCAGCAGCAGAGTGTAAGAGAGTGTAACATAGTGTAAGAGAGTGTAAGAGACAGTAGCAGAGTGTAATAGACAGTAACAGAGTGTAAGAGAGTGTTATAGACAGTAGCAGAGTGTAAGAGACAATAGCAGAGTGTAAGATACAGTAGCAGAGTGTAAGAGACAGTAACAGAGTGTAAAAGACAGTAACAGAGTGTAAGAGACAGTAGCAGAGTGAAAGAGACAGTAGTAGAGTGTAGTAGAGTGTAAGAGAGTGTCACATGGCATATACCGTCCTCTAGGATCACATAGTCCTGAATGATCTCAGTATACTGTGAACGTCTTTGGGGATCTCTTCGCGTAGACCTCGTAAACCTGTGTAAGAGACAGTAAAAGAGTATATGAGACAGTAGTGGAGTGTAAGAAAGTGTAACAGAGTATAGGAGACAGTAACAGAGTGTAAGAGAGTGTAAGAGACAGTTACAGAGTGTAAGAGAGTGTAAGAGAGTGTAACAGAGTGTAAGAGACAGTAACAGAGTGTAAGAGACAGCAGCAGAGTGTAAGAGAGTGTGAGAGACAGTAGCAGAGTGTAATAGACAGTAACAGAGTGTAAGAGAGTGTTATAGACAGTAGCAGAGTGTTATAGACAATAGCAGAGTGTAAGAGACAGTAGCAGAGTGTAATAGACAGCAGCAGAGTGTAAGAGAGTGTAAGAGACAGTAGCAGAGTGTAATAGACAGTAACAGAGTGTAAGAGAGTGTTATAGACAGTAGCAGAGTGTAAGAGACAATAGCAGAGTGTAAGAGACAGTAGCAGAGTGTAATAGACTGTAGCAGAGTGTAACATAGTGTAAGAGAGTGTAAGAGACAGTAGCAGAGTGTAATAGACAGTAACAGAGTGTAAGAGAGTGTTATAGACAGTAGCAGAGTTTAAGAGACAGTAACAGAGTGTAAGAGACAGTAACAGAGTGTAAGAGGGTGTAAGAGACAGTAGCAGAGTGTAGGAGAGTGTAAGAGAGTGTAAGAGACAGTAACAGAGTGTAAGAGACAGTAACAGAGTGTAAGAGACAGCAGCAGAGTGTAAGAGAGTGTAACAGAGTATAGGAGACAGTAACAGAGTATAGGAGACAGTAACAGAGTGTAAGAGAGTGTACGAGACAGTTACAGAGTGTAAGAGAGTGTAACATAGTGTAAGAGACAGTAACAGAGTGTAAGAGACAGCAGAAGAGTGTAAGAGAGTTGAAGAGACAGTCGCAGAGTGTAATAGACAGTAACAGAGTGTAAGAGAGTGTTATAGACAGTAGCAGAGTGTAAGAGAGTGTAAGAGACAGTTACAGAGTGTAAGAGAGTGTAACAGAGTGTAAGAGAGTGTAAGAGACAGTAACATAGTGTAGGAGAGTGTAAGAGACAGTAACAGAGTGTAAGAGACAGTAGCAGAGTGTAAGAGAGTGTAAGAGAGTGTTATAGACAGTAGCAGAGTGTAAGGGACAATAGCAGAGTGTAAAATAGTGTAAGAGAGTGTAAGAGACAGTAGCAGAGTGTAATAGACAGTAATAGAGTGTAAGAGAGTGTTATAGACAGTAGCAGAGTTTAAGAGACAGTAACAGAGTGTAAGAGACAGTAAGAGTGTAAGAGGGTGTAAGAGACAGTAGCAGAGTGTAGGAGAGTGTAAGAGAGTGTAAGAGACAGTAACAGAGTGTAAGAGACAGCAACAGAGTGTAAGAGACAGCAGCAGAGTGTAAGAGACAGTAACAGAGTGTAAGAGACAGTAACAGAGTGTACGAGAGTGTAGTAGAGTGTAAGAGACAGTAACAGAGCATAAGAGACAGTAACAGAGCATAAGAGACAGAAGCAGAGTGAAAGAGACAGAAACAGAGTGAAAGAGAGAGTAGCAGAGTGTAAGAGACAGTAACAGAGTATAAGAGAGTGTAACAGCATGTAAGAGAGTGTAACAGAGTGTAAGAGAGTGTAAGAGACAGTAACAGAGTGTAGTAGAGTGTAAGAGACAGTAACAGAGTGTAAGAGACAGTAACAGAGTGTAAGAGACAGCAGCAGAGTGTAAGAGAGTGTAACATAGTGTAAGAGAGTGAAAGAGACAGTAGCAGAGTGTAATAGACAGTAACAGAGTGTAAGAGAGTGTTATAGACAGTAGCAGAGTGTAAGAGACAATAGCAGAGTGTAAGATACAGTAGCAAAGTGTAAGAGACAGTAACAGAGTGTAAGACACAGTAGCAGAGTGAAAGAGGCAGTAGTAGAGTGTAGTAGAGTGTACCAGAGTGTCACATGGCATATACCGTCCTCTAGGATCACATAGTCCTGAATGATCTCAGTATACTGTGAACGTCTTTGGGGATCTCTTCGCGTAGACATCGTAAACCTGTGTAAGAGACAGTAAAAGAGTATATGAGACAGTAGCGGAGTGTAAGAGAGTGTGACAGAGCATAGGAGACAGTAACAGAGTATAGGAGACGGTAACAGAGTGTAAGAGAGTGTAAGAGACAGTAACAGAGTGTAAGAGACAGTAACAGAGTGTAAGAGACAGCAGCAGAGTGTAAGAGAGTGTAACATAGTGTAAGAGAGTGAAAGAGACAGTAGCAGAGTGTAATAGACAGTAACAGAGTGTAGGAGAGTGTAACAGCGTGTAAGAGAGTGTAACAGAGTGTAAGAGAGTGTAAGAGACAGTAACAGAGTGTAGGAGAGTGTAAGAGACAGTAACAGAGTGTAAGAGACAGTAACAGAGTGTAAGAGACAGTAACAGAGTGTAAGAGACAGCAGCAGAGTGTAAGAGAGTGTAACATAGTGTAAGAGAGTGAAAGAGACAGTAGCAGAGTGTAATAGACAGTAACAGAGTGTAAGACAGTGTTATAGACAGTAGCAGAGTGTAAGAGACAATAGCAGAGTGTAAGAGACAGTAACAGAGTGTAAGAGACAGTAACATAGTGTAAGAGACAGTAACAGAGTGTATGAGAGTGTAGTAGAGTGTAAGAGACAGTAACAGAGCGTAAGAGATAGTAGCAGAGTGTAAGAGACAGTAGCAGAGTGAAAGAGACAGTAGCAGAGTGTAAGAGACAGTAACAGAGTGTAAGAGATAGTAGCAGAGTGTAAGAGAGTGTAAGAGACAGTAACAGTGTGTAAGAGGGTGTAACAGCGTGTAAGAGAGTGTAACAGCATGTAAGAGAGTGTAACAGAGTGTAAGGGAGTGTAAGAGACAGTAACAGAGTGTAAGGGGGTGTAAGAGACAGTAGAAGAGTGTAGGAGAGTGTAGGAGAGTGTAAGAGAGTGTAATAGACAGTAACAGAGTGTAAGAGACAGTAACAGAGTGTAAGAGACAGCAGCAGAGTGTAAGAGAGTGTAAGAGACAGTAAGAGAGTGTAACAGAGTGTAAGAGACAGTAACAGAGTGTACGAGACAGTAACAGAGTGTAAGAGACAGTAACAGAGTGTAAGAGACAGTAACAGAGTATACGAGAGTGTAGTAGAGTGTAAGAGACAGTAACAGAGCGTAAGAGACAGTAGCAGTGTGTAAGAGACAGAAGCAAAGTGAAAGAGAGAGTAGCAGAGTGTAAGAGACAGTAGCAGAGTGTAAGAGACAGTAGCAGAGTGTAAGAGACAGTAACAGAGTGTAAGAGAGTGTAACAGCGTGTAAGAGAGTGTAACAGAGTGTAAGAGACAGTAAGAGAGTGTAACAGAGTGTAAGAGACAGTAACAGAGTGTAGGAGAGTGTAAGAGACAGTAACGGAGTGTAAGAGACAGTAACAGAGTGTAAGAGACAGTAACAGAGTGTAAGAGACAGCAGCAGAGTGTAAGAGAGTGTAACATAGTGTAAGAGAGTGTAAGAGACAGTAGCAGAGTGTAATAGACAGTAACAGAGTGTAATAGAGTGTAAGAGACAGTAGCAGAGTGTAATAGACTGTAACAGAGTGTAAGAGAGTGTAAGAGACAATAGCAGAGTGTAATAGACAGTAACAGAGTGTAAGAGAGTGTTATAGACAGTAGCAGAGTGCAAGAGACAATAGCAGAGTGTAAGAGACAGTAGCCGAGTGTAATAGACTGTAACAGAGTGTAACAGAGTGTAAGAGAGTGTAAGAGACAGTAGCGGAGTGTAATAGACAGTAAGAGAGTGTAAGAGAGTGTTATAGACAGTAGCAGAGTGTTATAGACAATAGCAGAGTGTAAGAGACAGTAGCAGAGTGTAATAGACAGCAGCAGAGTGTAAGAGAGTGTAAGAGACAGTAGCAGAGTGTAATAGACAGTAACAGAGTGTAAGAGAGTGTTATAGACAGTATCAGAGTGTAAGAGACAATAGCAGAGTGTAAGAGACAGTAGCAGAGTGTAATAGACTGTAGCAGAGTGTAACATAGTGTAAGAGAGTGTAAGAGACAGTAGCAGAGTGTAATGGACAGTAACAGAGTGTAAGAGAGTGTTATAGACAGTAGCAGAGTGTAAGAGAGTGTAAGAGACAGTTACAGAGTGTAAGAGAGTGTAACAGAGTGTAAGAGAGTGTAAGAGACAGTAACATAGTGTAGGAGAGTGTAAGAGACAGTAACAGAGTGTAAGAGACAGTAACAGAGTGTAAGAGGGTGTAAGAGACAGTAGCAGAGTGTAGGAGAGTGTAAGAGAGTGTAAGAGACAGTAAGAGTGTAAGAGACAGTAACAGAGTGTAAGAGACAGCAGCCGAGTGTAAGAGAGTGTAACAGAGTGTAAGAGACAGTAACAGAGCGTAAGAGTCAGTAGCAGAGTGTAAGAGACAGAAGCAGAGTGAAAGAGAGAGTAGCAGAGTGTAAGAGACAGTAGCAGAGTGTAAGAGACAGTAGCAGAGTGTAAGAGAGTGTAAGAGACAGTAACAGAGTGTAAGAGAGTGTAACAGCATGTAAGAGAGTGTAACAGAGTGTAAGAGAGTGTAAGAGACAGTAACAGAGTGTAGTAGAGTGTAAGAGACAGTAACAGAGTGTAAGAGACAGTAACAGAGTGTAAGAGACAGCAGCAGAGTGTAAGAGAGTGTAACATAGTGTAAGAGAGTGAAAGAGACAGTAGCAGAGTGTAATAGACAGTAACAGAGTGTAAGAGAGTGTTATAGACAGTAGCAGAGTGTAAGAGACAATAGCAGAGTGTAAGATACAGTAGCAAAGTGTAAGAGACAGTAACAGAGTGTAAGAGACAGTAGCAGAGTGAAAGAGGCAGTAGTAGAGTGTAGTAGAGTGTACCAGAGTGTCACATGGCATATACCGTCCTCTAGGATCACATAGTCCTGAATGATCTCAGTATACTGTGAACGTCTTTGGGGATCTCTTCGCGTAGACATCGTAAACCTGTGTAAGAGACAGTAAAAGAGTATATGAGACAGTAGCGGAGTGTAAGAGAGTGTGACAGAGCATAGGAGACAGTAACAGAGTATAGGAGACAGTAACAGAGTGTAAGAGACAGTAACAGAGTGTAAGAGACAGCAGCAGAGTGTAAGAGAGTGTAACATAGTGTAAGAGAGTGAAAGAGACAGTAGCAGAGTGTAATAGACAGTAACAGAGTGTAGGAGAGTGTAACAGCGTGTAAGAGAGTGTAACAGAGTGTAAGAGAGTGTAAGAGACAGTAACAGAGTGTAGGAGAGTGTAAGAGACAGTAACAGAGTGTAAGAGACAGTAACAGAGTGTAAGAGACAGTAACAGAGTGTAAGAGACAGCAGCAGAGTGTAAGAGAGTGTAACATAGTGTAAGAGAGTGAAAGAGACAGTAGCAGAGTGTAATAGACAGTAACAGAGTGTAGGAGAGTGTCAGAGACAGTAACAGAGTGTAAGAGTCAGCAGCAGAGTGTAAGAGAGTGTAACATAGTGTAAGAGAGTGTAAGAGACAGTAGCAGAGTGTAATAGACAGTAACAGAGTGTAAGAGAGTGTTATAGACAGTAGCAGAGTGTAAGAGACAATAGCAGAGTGTAAGATACAGTAGCAGAGTGTAAGAGACAGTAACAGAGTGTAAAAGACAGTAACAGAGTGTAAGAGACAGTAGCAGAGTGAAAGAGACAGTAGTAGAGTGTAGTAGAGTGTAAGAGAGTGTCACATGGCATATACCGTCCTCTAGGATCACATAGTCCTGAATGATCTCAGTATACTGTGAACGTCTTTGGGGATCTCTTCGCGTAGACCTCGTAAACCTGTGTAAGAGACAGTAAAAGAGTATATGAGACAGTAGTGGAGTGTAAGAAAGTGTAACAGAGTATAGGAGACAGTAACAGAGTGTAAGAGAGTGTAAGAGACAGTTACAGAGTGTAAGAGAGTGTAAGAGAGTGTAACAGAGTGTAAGAGACAGTAACAGAGTGTAAGAGACAGCAGCAGAGTGTAAGAGAGTGTGAGAGACAGTAGCAGAGTGTAATAGACAGTAACAGAGTGTAAGAGAGTGTTATAGACAGTAGCAGAGTGTTATAGACAATAGCAGAGTGTAAGAGACAGTAGCAGAGTGTAATAGACAGCAGCAGAGTGTAAGAGAGTGTAAGAGACAGTAGCAGAGTGTAATAGACAGTAACAGAGTGTAAGAGAGTGTTATAGACAGTAGCAGAGTGTAAGAGACAATAGCAGAGTGTAAGAGACAGTAGCAGAGTGTAATAGACTGTAGCAGAGTGTAACATAGTGTAAGAGAGTGTAAGAGACAGTAGCAGAGTGTAATAGACAGTAACAGAGTGTAAGAGAGTGTTATAGACAGTAGCAGAGTTTAAGAGACAGTAACAGAGTGTAAGAGACAGTAACAGAGTGTAAGAGGGTGTAAGAGACAGTAGCAGAGTGTAGGAGAGTGTAAGAGAGTGTAAGAGACAGTAACAGAGTGTAAGAGACAGTAACAGAGTGTAAGAGACAGCAGCAGAGTGTAAGAGAGTGTAACAGAGTATAGGAGACAGTAACAGAGTATAGGAGACAGTAACAGAGTGTAAGAGAGTGTACGAGACAGTTACAGAGTGTAAGAGAGTGTAACATAGTGTAAGAGACAGTAACAGAGTGTAAGAGACAGCAGAAGAGTGTAAGAGAGTTGAAGAGACAGTCGCAGAGTGTAATAGACAGTAACAGAGTGTAAGAGAGTGTTATAGACAGTAGCAGAGTGTAAGAGACAATAGCAGGGTGTAATAGACTGGAGCAGAGTGTAACATAGTGTAAGAGAGTGTAAGAGACTGTAGCAGAGTGTAATAGACAGTAACAGAGTGTAAGAGAGTGTTATAGACAGTAGCAGAGTGTAAGAGACAATAGCAGAGTGTAAGAGACAGTAGCAGAGTGTAATAGACAGCAGCAGAGTGTAAGAGAGTGTAAGAGACAGTAGCAGAGTGTAATAGACAGTAACAGAGTGTAAGAGAGTGTTATAGACAGTAGCAGAGTGTAAGAGAGTGTAAGAGACAGTTACAGAGTGTAAGAGAGTGTAACAGAGTGTAAGAGAGTGTAAGAGACAGTAACAGAGTGTAAGAGGGTGTAAGAGACAGTAGCAGAGTGTAAGAGAGTGTAAGAGAGTGTTATAGACAGTAGCAGAGTGTAAGAGACAATAGCAGAGTGTAAGAGACAGTAGCAGAGTGTAATAGACTGTAGCAGAGTGTAACAGTGTAAGAGAGTGTAAGAGACAGTAGCAGAGTGTAATAGACAGTAACAGAGTGTAAGAGAGTGTTATAGACAGTTGCAGAGTGTAAGAGACAATAGCAGAGTGTAAGATACAGTAGAAGAGTGTAAGAGACTGTAACAGAGTGTAAGAGACAGTAACAGAGTGTAAGAGACAGTAACAGAGTGTAAGAGACAGTAACAGAGTGTAAGAGACAGTAGCAGAGTGAAGGAGACATTAGTAGAGTGTAGTAGAGTGTAAGAGAGTGTCACATGGCATACACCGTCCTCTAGGACCACATGGTCCCGAATGATCTCAGTATACTGTGAACGTCTTTGGGTATCTCTTCGCGTAGACATCGTAAACCTGTGTAAGAGACAGTAACAGAGTATATGAGACAGCAGCAGAGTGTAAGAGAGTGTAACATAGTGTAAGACAGTGTAAGAGACAGTAGCAGAGTGAAAGAGACAATAGCAGAGTGTAAGATACAGTAGCAGAGTGTAAGAGACAGTAACAGAGTGTAAGAGACAGTAGCAGAGTGAAAGAGACAGTAGTAGAGTGTAGTAGAGTGTAAGAGAGCGTCACATGGCATATACCGTCCTCTAGGATCACATAGTCCCGAATGATCTCAGTATACTGTGAACGTCTTTGGGGATCTCTTCGCGTAGACATTGTAAACCTGTGTAAGAGACAGTAGCAGAGAGTAAGAGACAGTAACAGAGTACATGAGACAGTAACAGTGTATATGAGACAGTAGCAGAGTGTAAGAGAGTGTAACAGAGTATAGGAGACAGTAACAGAGTATAGGTGTCACGAACTGAGGACACAGGTTGATAAGGAGCCCAGGTGCAGGGGATACGAGGGGCTCTGTCTGTACCCCACGATGCATGATGGCTTGAGGTCGGTACAGACAGGCGTCGGAAATAAACCACAGACAGAAGATCAGGATCAAGAGTTGTATTGTATATGGTGGTACAACAATATTTACAGAGAAATTCACTCGACAGGAAGCCCACTTGCGGGGCACACGGCAGGAAGCCCACTTGCGGGGCACACGGCTGGAAGCCCACTTGCGGGGCACACGGCTGGAAGCCCACTTGCGGGGCACACGGCTGGAAGCCCACTTGCGGGGCACACGGCTGGAAGCCCAATTGCGGGGCACACGGCTGGAAGCCCAATTGCGGGGCACACGGCAGGAAGCCCAATTGCAGGGCACACGGCAGGAAGCCCAATTGCAGGGCACACGGCAGGAAGCCCAATTGCAGGGCACACGGCACGACTAGAAGCCCTCTTCCAGGGCACACGGCACAGGTAGAAGCCCTCTTCCAGGGCACACGGCAGGTTGCCCACTTGCAGGGCACACGGCAGGTTGCCCACTTGCAGGGCACTCAACCAGGGTAGTCCGCTAGTGGGCAGTCATCCTGGGAGTCGCGATGCAGGGCACTCCTCTTGGGAGTCCACTAGTGGGGCGCTGGCCGCAACTCAGGAACACGGCAGGTTGCCCACTTGCAGGGCACACGTCAGGTTGCCCACTTGCAGGGTACTCTACTTGGGAGTCCACTTAGTGGGGCGCAGGCCGCAACTCAGGAACATGGCAGGTTGCCCACTTGCAGGGCACACGGCAGGTTGCCCACTTGCAGGGCACTCAGCTTTGGAGTCCACTTAGTGGGGCGCTGGCCGCAACTCAGGAACACGGCAGGTTTCTGGAACAAGGCAGGTTTCTGGAACAAGGCAGGTTCTGGAACAAGATAGGTTCTGGAACAAGGCAGGTTCTGGAACAAGGCAGGTTCTGGAACAAGGCAGGTACTGGAACAAGGCAGGTACTGGAACAAGGCAGGAACCAAACAGGTAGTCCTCAAACGTTAATGTCAAGGCCCATGAGATCAACTGCAGCTGGACCTGATAATTAGTCTGAGAGGTTCTGAATGGCAAGGGCGGCCACTACTGGCTGGAAACATGAAATAAATAAGGCAAAGTATAAACAAGTCCAGCCAGCGCATGGTGAAGCGTTACAATAGGAGACAGTAACAGAGTGTAAGAGAGTGTAAGAGACAGTAGCAGAGTGTAATAGACAGTAACAGAGTGTAATAGACTGTAGCAGAGTGTAACATAGTGTAAGAGAGTGTAAGAGACAGTAGCAGAGTGTAATAGACAGTAACAGAGTGTAAGAGAGTGTTATAGACAGTAGCAGAGTGTAGGAGAGTGTAAGAGAGTGTCACATGGCATATATCGTCCTCTAGGATCACATAGTCCTGAATGATCTCAGTATACTGTGAACGTCTTTGGGGATCTCTTCGCGTAGACATCGTAAAACTGTGTAAGAGACAGTAGCAGAGAGTAAGAGATGGTAACAGAGTATGTGAGACAGTAGCAGAGTGTAAGAGAGTGTAACAGAGTATAGGAGAAAGTAACAGAGTGTAAGAGAATGTAAGAGACAGTAACAGAGTGTAAGAGAGTGTAACATGGTGTAAGAGACAGTAACAGAGTATAGGAGACAGTAACAGAGTGTAAGAGACAGTAACAGAGTGTACGAGACAGTAACATAATGTAAGATACAGTAACAGAGTGTATGACAGTGTAGTACAGTGTAAGACACAGTAACAGAGCGTAAGAGATAGTAGCAGAGTGTAAGAGACAGTAGCAGAGTGAAAGAGACAGTAGCAGAGTGTTAGAGACAGTAGCAGAGTGTAAGAAACAGTAACAGAGTGTAAGAGACAGTAACAGTGTGTAAGAGGGTGTAACAGCGTGTAAGAGAGTGTAACAGCGTGTAAGAGAGTGTAACAGCGTGTAAGAGAGTGTAACAGACAGTAACAGAGTGTAAGACAGTGTAAGAGACAGTAGCAGAGTGTAGGAGAGTGTAAGAGAGTGTAAGAGAGTGTTATAGACAGTAGCAGAGTGTAAGGGACAATAGCAGAGTGTAAGAGACAGTAGCAGAGTGTAATAGACTGTAGCAGAGTGTAACATAGTGTAAGAGAGTGTAATAGACAGTAACAGAGTGTAAGAGAGTGTTATAGACAGTAGCAGAGTTTAAGAGACAGTAACAGAGTGTAAGAGACAGTAACAGAGTGTAAGAGGGTGTAAGAGACAGTAGCAGAGTGTAGGAGAGTGTAAGAGAGTGTAAGAGAGTGTAACATAGTGTAAGAGAGTGTAAGAGAGTGTAAGAGACAGTAACATAGTGTAAGAGACAGCAGCAGAGTGTAAGAGAGTGTAAGAGACAGTAACAGAGTGTAAGAGAGTGTAACAGAGTGTAAGAGACAGTAACAGAGTGTACGAGACAGTAACAGTGTAAGAGACAGTAACAGAGTGTACGAGAGTGTAGTAGAGTGTAAGAGATAGTAACAGAGCGTAAGAGACAGTAGCAGAGTGTAAGAGAAGAAGCAGAGTGAAAGAGAGAGTAGCAGAGTGCAAGAGACAGTAGCAGAGTGTAAGAGACAGTAGCAGAGTGTAAGAGAGTGTAAGAGACAGTAACAGAGTGTAAGAGAGTGTAACAGCGTATAAGAGAGTGTAACAGAGTGTAACAGAGTGTAAGAGAGTGTAAGAGAGTGTAAGAGAGTGTAAGAGACAGTAACATAGTGTAAGAGACAGTAACAGAGTGTAAGAGACAGCAGCATAGTGTAAGAGAGTGTAAGACACAGTAGCAGAGTGTAATAGACAGTAACAGAGTGTAAGAGAGTGCTATAGACAGTAGCAGAGAGTAAGAGACAATAGTAGAGTGTAAGAGACAGTAGCAGAGTGTAATAGACTGTAGCAGAGTGTAACAGAGTGTAAGAGAGTGTAAGAGACAGTAGCAGAGTGTAATAGACAGTAACAGAGTGTACGAGAGTGTTATAGACAGTAGCAGGGTGTAAGAGACAATAGCAGAGTGTAAGATACAGTAGCAGGGTGTAAGAGACAGTAACAGAGTGTAAGAGACAGTAGCAGAGTGAAAGAGACAGTAGTAGAGTGTAGTAGAGTGTAAGAGAGTGTAACAGAGTATAGGAGACAGTAACAGAGTATAGGAGACAGTAACAGAGTGTAAGAGAATGTAAGAGACAGTAACAGAGTGTAAGAGAGTGTAACAGGGTGTAAGAGACAGTAACAGAGTGTAAGAGGGTGTAAGAGACAGTAGCAGAGTGTAGGAGAGTGTAAGAGAGTGTAAGAGACAGTAACAGAGTGTAAGAGACAGTAACAGAGTATATGAGACAGCAGCAGAGTGTAAGAGAGTGTAACAGAGTATAGGAGACAGTAACAGAGTGTAAGAGAATGTAAGAGACAGTAACAGAGTGTAAGAGAGTGTAACAGGGTTTAAGAGACAGTAACAGAGTATAGGAGACAGTAACAGAGTGTAAGAGACAGTAACAGAGTGTACGAGACAGTAACATAGTGTAAGATACAGTAACAGAGTGTATGACAGTGTAGTACAGTTTAAGACACAGTAACAGAGCGTAAGAGATAGTAGCAGAGTGTAAGAGACAGTAGCAGAGTGTAAGAGACAGTAGCAGAGTGAAAGAGACAGTAGCAGAGTGTAAGAGACAGTAGCAGAGTGTAAGAGAGTGTAAGAGACAGTAACAGTGTGTAAGAGGGTGTAACAGTGTGTAAGAGGGTGTAACAGCGTGTAAGAGAGTGTAACAGAGTGTAAGAGAGTGTAAGAGACAGTAACAGAGTGTGAGAGGGTGTAAGAGACAGTAGCAGAGTGTAGGAGAGTGTAAGAGAGTGTAAGAGAATGTAAGAGAGTGTAAGAGAGTGTAAGAGAGTGTAAGAGACAGTAACAGAGTGTAAGAGACAGTAACAGAGTGTAAGCGACATCAGCGGAGTGTAAGAGAGTGTAAGAGACAGTAACAGAGTGTAAGAGAGTGTAACAGAGTTTAAGAGACAGTAACATAGTGTACGAGACAGTAACAGAGTGTAAGAGACAGTAACAGAGTGTACGAGAGTGTAGTAGAGTGTACGAGACAGTAACAGAGCGTAAGAGACAGTAGCAGAGTGTAAGAGACAGAAGCAGAGTGAAAGAGACAGCAGCAGAGTGTAAGAGAGTGTAACATAGTGTAAGAGAGTGTAAGAGACAGTAGCAGAGTGTAATAGACAGTAACAGAGTGTAAGAGAGTGTTATAGACAGTAGCAGAGTGTAAGAGACAATAGCAGAGTGTAAGATACAGTAGCAGAGTGTAAGAGACAGTAACAGAGTATAAGAGACAGTAACAGAGTGTAAGAGACAGTAGCAGAGTGAAATAGACAGTAGTAGAGTGTAGTAGAGTGTAAGAGAGTGTCACATGGCATATACCGTCCTCTTGGACCACCTAGTCCCGAATGATCTCAGTATACTCTGAGCGTTTTTGGGGATCTCTTCGCGTAGACATCATAAACCTGTGTAAGAGACAGTAACAGAGTATATGAGACAGTAAAAGAGTGTAAGAGACAGCAGCAGAGTGTAAGAGAGTGTACGAGACAGTAGCAGAGTGTAATAGACAGCAACAGAGTGTAAGAGAGTGTTATAGACAGTAGCAGAGTGTAAGAGACAATAGCAGAGTGTAAGAGACAGTAACAGAGTGTAAGAGACAGTAACAGAGTGTAAGAGGGTGTAAGAGACAGTAGCAGAGTGTAAGAGAGTGTAAGAGACAGTAACAGACTGTACGAGACAGTAGCAGAGTGTAAGAGACAGCAGCAGAGTGTAAGAGAGTGGAAGAGACAGTAACAGACTGTACGAGACAGTAACAGAGTGTAAGAGACAGTAACAGAGAGTAGGAGACAGTAACAGAGCGTAAGAGACAGTAGCAGAGTGTTAGAGACAGAAGCAGAGTGAAAGAGAGAGTAGCAGAGTGTAAGAGACAGTAGCAGAGTGTAAGAGACAGTAACAGAGTGTAAGAGAGTGTAACAGCATGTAAGAGAGTGTAACAGAGTGTAAGAGAGTGTAAGAGACAGTAACAGAGTGTAGGAGAGTGTAAGAGACAGTAACAGAGTGTAGGAGAGTGTAAGAGACAGCAGCAGAGTTTAAGAGAGTGTAACATAGTGTAAGAGAGTGTAAGAGACAGTAGCAGAGTGTAATAGACAGTAAAAGAGTGTAAGAGAGTGTTATATACAGTAGCAGAGTGTAGGAGAGTGTAAGAGACAGTAACAGAGTGCAAGAGACAGTAGCAGAGTGTAAGAGAGTGTAACATAGTTTAAGAGAGTGTAAGAGACAGTAAAAGAGTGTAAGAGACAGCAGCAGAGTGTAAGAGAGTGTAACATAGTGTAAGAGAGTGTAAGAGACAGTAGCAGAGTGTAATAGACAGTCACAGAGTGTAAGAGAGTGTTATAGACAGTAGCAGAGTGTAAGAGACAGTAACAGAGTGTAAGAGACAGTAACAGAGTGTAAGAGACAGGAGCAGAGTGAAAGAGACAGTAGTTGAGTGTAGTAGAGTGTCAGAGAGTGTCACATGGCATATACCTTCCTCTAGGATCACATAGTCCCGAATAATCTCAGTATACTGTGAACATCTTTGGGGATCTCTTTGCGTAGACATCGTAAACCTGTGTAAGAGACAGTAACAGAGTATATGAGACAGTAGCAGAGTGTAAGAGAGTGTAACAGAGTGTAAGAGACAGTAACAGAGTGTAAGAGGGTGTAAGAGACAGTAGCAGAGTGTAAGAGAGTGTAAGAGAGTGTAAGAGACAGTAACAGAGTGTAAGAGACAGCAGCAGAGTGTAAGAGAGTGTAAGAGACAGTAGCAGAGTGTAATAGACAGTAACAGAGTGTAAGAGAGTGTTATAGACAGTAGCAGAGTGTTATAGACAATAGCAGAGTGTAAGAGACAGTAGCAGAGTGTAATAGACAGCAGCAGAGTGTAAGAGAGTGTAAGAGACAGTAGCAGAGTGTAATAGACAGTAACAGAGTGTAAGAGAGTGTTATAGACAGTAGCAGAGTGTTATAGACAATAGCAGAGTGTAAGAGACAGTAGCAGAGTGTAATAGACAGCAGCAGAGTGTAAGAGAGTGTAAGAGACAGTAGCAGAGTGTAATAGACAGTAACAGAGTGTAAGAGAGTGTTATAGACAGTATCAGAGTGTAAGAGACAATAGCAGAGTGTAAGAGACAGTAGCAGAGTGTAATAGACTGTAGCAGAGTGTAACATAGTGTAAGAGAGTGTAAGAGACAGTAGCAGAGTGTAATAGACAGTAACAGAGTGTAAGAGAGTGTTATAGACAGTAGCAGAGTGCAAATGAGTGTAAGAGACAGTTACAGAGTGTAAGAGAGTGTAACAGAGTGTAAGAGAGTGTAAGAGACAGTAACATAGTGTAGGAGAGTGTAAGAGACAGTAACAGAGTGTAAGAGGGTGTAAGAGACAGTAGCAGAGTGTAGGAGAGTGTAAGAGAGTGTAAGAGACAGTAAGAGTGTAAGAGACAGTAACAGAGTGTAAGAGACAGCAGCAGAGTGTAACAGAGTGTAACAGAGTGTAAGAGACAGTAACAGAGCGTAAGAGACAGTAGCAGAGTGTAAGAGACAGAAGCAGTGTGAAAGAGAGAGTAGCAGAGTGTAAGAGACAGTAGCAGAGTGTAAGAGACAGTAGCAGAGTGTAAGAGAGTGTAAGAGACAGTAACAGAGTGTAAGAGAGTGTAACAGCATGTAAGAGAGTGTAACAGAGTGTAAGAGAGTGTAAGAGACAGTAACAGAGTGTAGTAGAGTGTAAGAGACAGTAACAGAGTGTAAGAGACAGTAACAGAGTGTAAGAGACAGCAGCAGAGTGTAAGAGAGTGTAACATAGTGTAAGAGAGTGAAAGAGACAGTAGCAGAGTGTAATAGACAGTAACAGAGTGTAAGAGAGTGTTATAGACAGTAGCAGAGTGTAAGAGACAATAGCAGAGTGTAAGATACAGTAGCAAAGTGTAAGAGACAGTAACAGAGTGTAAGAGACAGTAGCAGAGTGAAAGAGGCAGTAGTAGAGTGTAGTAGAGTGTACCAGAGTTTGACATGGCATATACCGTCCTCTAGGATCACATAGTCCTGAATGATCTCAGTATACTGTGAACGTCTTTGGGGATCTCTTCGCGTAGACATCGTAAACCTGTGTAAGAGACAGTAAAAGAGTATATGAGACAGTAGCGGAGTGTAAGAGAGTGTGACAGAGCATAGGAGACAGTAACAGAGTATAGGAGACGGTAACAGAGTGTAAGAGAGTGTAAGAGACAGTAACAGAGTGTAAGAGACAGTAACAGAGTGTAAGAGACAGTAGCAGAGTGTAATAGACTGTAGCAGAGTGTAACAGTGTAAGAGAGTGTAAGAGACAGTAGCAGAGTGTAATAGACATTAACAGAGTGTAAGAGAGTGTTATAGACAGTAGCAGAGTTTAAGAGACAGTAACAGAGTGTAAGAGACAGTAACAGAGTGTAAGAGGGTGTAAGAGACAGTAGCAGAGTGTAGGAGAGTGTAAGAGAGTGTAAGAGACAGTAACAGAGTGTAAGAGACAGCAGCAGAGTGTAAGAGAGTGTAACAGAGTGTAAGAGACAGTAACAGAGCGTAAGAGACAGTAGCAGAGTGTAAGAGACAGTAGCAGAGTGTAAGAGACAGTAGCAGAGAGTAAGAGACAGTAGCAGAGTGTAAGAGAGTGTAATAGACAGTAACAGAGTGTAAGAGAGTGTAACAGCATGTAAGAGAGTGTAACAGAGTGTAAGAGAGTGTAAGAGACAGTAACAGAGTGTAAGAGACAGCAGCAGAGTGTAAGAGTGTGTAACATAGTGTAAGAGAGTGAAAGAGACAGTAGCAGAGTGTAATAGACAGTAACAGAGTGTAATAGAGTGTAAGAGACAGTAGCAGAGTGTAAGAGACAATAGCAGAGTGTAAGAGACAGTAGCAGAGTGTAATAGACTGTAGCAGAGTGTAACAGAGTGTAAGAGAGTGTAAGAGACAATAGCAGAGTGTAATAGACAGTAACAGAGTGTAAGAGAGTGTTATAGACAGTAGCAGAGTGCAAGAGACAATAGCAGAGTGTAAGAGACAGTAGCAGAGTGTAATAGACAGTAACAGAGTGTAAGAGACAGTAACAGAGTGTAAGAGACAGCAGCAGAGTGTAAGAGTGTAAGAGACAGTAACAGAGTGTAAGAGAGTGTAACAGAGTGTAAGAGACAGTAACAGAGTGTACGAGACAGTAACAGAGTGTACGAGACAGTAACAGAGTGTAAGAGACAGTAACAGAGTATACGAGAGTGTAGTAGAGTGTAAGAGACAGTAACAGAGCGTAAGAGACAGTAGCAGTGTGTAAGAGACAGAAGCAAAGTGAAAGAGAGAGTAGCAGAGTGTAAGAGACAGTAGCAGAGTGTAAGAGACAGTAGCAGAGTGTAAGAGAGTGTAAGAGACAGTAACAGAGTGTAAGAGAGTGTAACAGCGTGTAAGAGAGTGTAACAGAGTGTAAGAGACAGTAAGAGAGTGTAACAGAGTGTAAGAGACAGTAACAGAGTGTAGGAGAGTGTAAGAGACAGTAACAGAGTGTAAGAGACAGTAACAGAGTGTAAGAGACAGCAGCAGAGTGTAAGAGAGTGTAACATAGTGTAAGAGAGTGTAAGAGACAGTAGCAGAGTGTAATAGACAGTAACAGAGTGTAATAGAGTGTAAGAGACAGTAGCAGAGTGTAAGAGACAATAGCAGAGTGTAAGAGACAGTAGCAGAGTGTAACATAGTGTAAGAGAGTGTTATAGACAGTAGCAGAGTGTAAGAGACAGTAACAGAGTGTAAGAGACAGTAACAGAGTGAAAGAGACAGTAGCAGAGTGAAAGAGACAGTAGTAGAGTGAAAGAGACAGTAGTAGAGTGTAGTAGAGTGTAAGATATAGGAGTGTAAGAGACAGTAACAGAGTGTAAGAGACAGTAACAGAGTGTAAGAGACAGCAGCAGAGTGTAAGAGAGTGTAATAGACAGTAACAGAGTGTACGAGAGTGTAGTAGAGTGTAAGAGACAGTAGCAGAGTGTAAGAGAGTGTAACAGGGTGTAAGAGACAGTAACAGAGTATAGGAGACAGTAACAGAGTGTAAGAGACAGTAACAGAGTGTACGAGACAGTAACATAGTGTAAGATACAGTAACAGAGTGTATGACAGTGTAGTACAGTGTAAGACACAGTAACAGAGCGTAAGAGATAGTAGCAGAGTGTAAGAGACAGTAGCAGAGTGAAAGAGACAGTAGCAGAGTGTTAGAGACAGTAGCAGAGTGTAAGAAACAGTAACAGAGTGTAAGAGACAGTAGCAGAGTGTAAGAGAGTGTAAGAGACAGTAACAGTGTGTAAGAGGGTGTAACAGCGTGTAAGAGAGTGTAACAGAGTGTAAGAGAGTGTAAGAGACAGTAACAGAGTGTAAGAGGGTGTAAGAGACAGTAGCAGAGTGTAAGAGAGTGTAAGAGAGTGTTATAGACAGTAGCAGAGTGTAAGAGACAATAGCAGAGTGTAAGAGACAGTAGCAGAGTGTAATAGACTGTAGCAGAGTGTAACAGTGTAAGAGAGTGTAAGAGACAGTAGCAGAGTGTAATAGACAGTAACAGAGTGTAAGAGAGTGTTATAGACAGTAGCAGAGTGTAAGAGACAGTAACAGAGTGTAAGAGACAGTAACAGAGTGTAAGAGTGTGTAAGAGACAGTAGGAGAGTGTAAGAGAGTCTAAGAGAGTGTAAGAGAGTGTAAGAGAGTGTAAGAGAGTGTAAGAGACAGTAACAGAGTGTACGAGACAGTAACATAGTGTAAGATACAGTAACAGAGTGTATGACAGTGTAGTACAGTGTAAGACACAGTAACAGAGCGTAAGAGATAGTAGCAGAGTGTAAGAGACAGTAGCAGAGTGAAAGAGACAGTAGCAGAGTGTTAGAGACAGTAGCAGAGTGTAAGAAACAGTAACAGAGTGTAAGAGACAGTAGCAGAGTGTAAGAGAGTGTAAGAGACAGTAACAGTGTGTAAGAGGGTGTAACAGCGTGTAAGAGAGTGTAACAGCGTGTAAGAGAGTGTAACAGAGTGTAAGAGAGTGTAAGAGACAGTAACAGAGTGTAAGAGACAGTAACAGAGTGTAAGAGACAGCAGCAGAGTGTAAGAGAGTGTAACATAGTGTAAGAGAGTGAAAGAGACAGTAGCAGAGTGTAATAGACAGTAACAGAGTGTAGGAGAGTGTAACAGCGTGTAAGAGAGTGTAACAGAGTGTAAGAGAGTGTAAGAGACAGTAACAGAGTGTAGGAGAGTGTAAGAGACAGTAACAGAGTGTAAGAGACAGTAACAGAGTGTAAGAGACAGTAACAGAGTGTAAGAGACAGCAGCAGACTGTAAGAGAGTGTAACATAGTGTAAGAGAGTGAAAGAGACAGTAGCAGAGTGTAATAGACAGTAACAGAGTGTAGGAGAGTGTCAGAGACAGTAACAGAGTGTAAGAGTCAGCAGCAGAGTGTAAGAGAGTGTAACATAGTGTAAGAGAGTGTAAGAGACAGTAGCAGAGTGTAATAGACAGTAACAGAGTGTAAGAGAGTGTTATAGACAGTAGCAGAGTGTAAGAGACAATAGCAGAGTGTAAGATACAGTAGCAGAGTGTAAGAGACAGTAACAGAGTGTAAAAGACAGTAACAGAGTGTAAGAGACAGTAGCAGAGTGAAAGAGACAGTAGTAGAGTGTAGTAGGGTGTAAGAGAGTGTCACATGGCATATACCGTCCTCTAGGATCACATAGTCCTGAATGATCTCAGTATACTGTGAACGTCTTTGGGGATCTCTTCGCGTAGACCTCGTAAACCTGTGTAAGAGACAGTAAAAGAGTATATGAGACAGTAGTGGAGTGTAAGAAATTGTAACAGAGTATAGGAGACAGTAACAGAGTGTAAGAGAGTGTAAGAGACAGTTACAGAGTGTAAGAGAGTGTAACAGAGTGTAAGAGACAGTAACAGAGTGTAAGAGACAGCAGCAGAGTGTAAGAGAGTGTAAGAGACAGTAGCAGAATGTAAGAGAGTGTAAGAGACAGTAGCAGAGTGTAATAGACAGTAACAGAGTGTAAGAGACAGCAGCAGAGTGTAAGAGACAGTAGCAGAGTGTAATAGACAGCAGCAGAGTGTAAGAGAGTGTAAGAGACAGTAGCAGAGTGTAATAGACAGTAACAGAGTGTAAGAGAGTGTTATAGACAGTAGCAGAGTGTAAGAGACAATAGCAGAGTGTAAGAGACAGTAGCAGAGTGTAATAGACTGTAGCAGAGTGTAACATAGTGTAAGAGAGTGTAAGAGACAGTAGCAGAGTGTAATAGACAGTAACAGAGTGTAAGAGAGTGTTATAGACAGTAGCAGAGTTTAAGAGACAGTAACAGAGTGTAAGAGACAGTAACAGAGTGTAAGAGGGTGTAAGAGACAGTAGCAGAGTGTAGGAGAGTGTAAGAGAGTGTAAGAGAGTGTAAGAGACAGTAACAGAGTGTAAGAGACAGTAACAGAGTGTAAGAGACAGCAGCAGAGTGTAAGAGAGTGTAACAGAGTATAGGAGACAGTAACAGAGTATAGGAGACAGTAACAGAGTGTAAGAGAGTGTAAGAGACAGTTACAGAGTGTAAGAGAGTGTAACATAGTGTAAGAGACAGTAACAGAGTGTAAGAGACAGTAGCAGAGTGTAATAGACTGTAGCAGAGTGTAACATAGTGTAAGAGAGTGTAAGAGACAGTAGCAGAGTGTAATAGACAGTAACAGAGTGTAAGAGAGTGTTATAGACAGTAGCAGAGTGTAAGAGACAATATCAGAGTGTAATAGAGTGTAGCAGAGTGTAATAGAGTGTAGCAGAGTGTAAGAGAGTGTAAGAGACAGTAGCATAGTGTAATAGACAGTAACAGAGTGTAAGAGAGTGTTATAGACAGTTGCAGAGTGTAAGAGACAATAGCAGAGTGTAAGATACAGTAGAAGAGTGTAAGAGACTGTAACAGAGTGTAAGAGACAGTAACAGAGTGTAAGAGACAGTAACAGAGTGTAAGAGACAGTAGCAGAGTGAAAGAGACATTAGTAGAGTGTAGTAGAGTGTAAGAGAGAGTCACATGGCATACACCGTCCTCTAGGACCACATGGTCCCGAATGATCTCAGTATACTGTGAACGTCTTTGGGTATCTCTTCGCGTAGACATCGTAAACCTGTGTAAGAGACAGTAACAGAGTATATGAGACAGCAGCAGAGTGTAAGAGAGTGTAACATAGTGTAAGACAGTGTAAGAGACAGTAGCAGAGTGAAAGAGACAGTAGCAGAGTGTAAGAGACAGTAGCAGAGTGTAAGAGACAGTAACAGAGTGTAAGAGATAGTAGCAGAGTGTAAGAGAGTGTAAGAGACAGTAACAGTGTGTAAGAGGGTGTAACAGCGTGTAAGAGAGTGTAACAGCATGTAAGAGAGTGTAACAGAGTGTAAGGGAGTGTAAGAGACAGTAACAGAGTGTAAGGGGGTGTAAGAGACAGTAGAAGAGTGTAGGAGAGTGTAAGAGAGTGTAATAGACAGTAACAGAGTGTAAGAGACAGTAAAAGAGTGTAAGAGACAGCAGCAGAGTGTAAGAGAGTGTAAGAGACAGTAACAGAGTGTAAGAGACAGTAACAGAGTATACGAGAGTGTAGTAGAGTGTAAGAGACAGTAACAGAGCGTAAGAGACAGTAGCAGTGTGTAGGAGACAGAAGCAAAGTGAAAGAGAGAGTAGCAGAGTGTAAGAGAGAGTAGCAGAGTGTAAGAGACAGTAGCAGAGTGTAAGAGACAGTAGCAGAGTGTAAGAGAGTGTAAGAGACGGTAACAGAGTGTAGGAGAGTGTAAGAGACAGTAACAGAGTGTAAGAGACAGTAACAGAGTGTAAGAGACAGCAGCAGAGTGTAAGAGAGTGTAACATAGTGTAAGAGAGTGTAAGAGACAGTAGCAGAGTGTAATAGACAGTAACAGAGTGTAATAGAGTGTAAGAGACAGTAGCAGAGTGTAAGAGACAATAGCAGAGTGTAAGAGACATTAGCAGAGTGTAACATAGTGTAAGAGAGTGTTATAGACAGTAGCAGAGTGTAAGAGACAGTAACAGAGTGTAAGAGACAGTAACAGAGTGTAAGAGACAGCAGCAGAGTGTAAGAGAGTGTAACATAGTGTAAGAGAGTGTAAGAGACAGTAGCAGAGTGTAATAGACAGTAACAGAGTGTAATAGAGTGTAAGAGACAGTAGCAGAGTGTAAGAGACAGTAGCAGAGTGTAATAGACTGTAACAGAGTGTAAGAGAGTGTAAGAGACAATAGCAGAGTGTAATAGACAGTAACAGAGTGTAAGAGAGTGTTATAGACAGTAGCAGAGTGCAAGAGACAATAGCAGAGTGTAAGAGACAGTAGCCGAGTGTAATAGACTGTAACAGAGTGTAACAGAGTGTAAGAGAGTGTAAGAGACAGTAGCGGAGTGTAATAGACAGTAAGAGAGTGTAAGAGAGTGTTATAGACAGTAGCAGAGTGTTATAGACAATAGCAGAGTGTAAGAGACAGTAGCAGAGTGTAATAGACAGCAGCAGAGTGTAAGAGAGTGTAAGAGACAGTAGCAGAGTGTAATAGACAGTAACAGAGTGTAAGAGAGTGTTATAGACAGTATCAGAGTGTAAGAGACAATAGCAGAGTGTAAGAGACAGTAGCAGAGTGTAATAGACTGTAGCAGAGTGTAACATAGTGTAAGAGAGTGTAAGAGACAGTAGCAGAGTGTAATGGACAGTAACAGAGTGTAAGAGAGTGTTATAGACAGTAGCAGAGTGTAAGAGAGTGTAAGAGACAGTTACAGAGTGTAAGAGAGTGTAACAGAGTGTAAGAGAGTGTAAGAGACAGTAACATAGTGTAGGAGAGTGTAAGAGACAGTAACAGAGTGTAAGAGACAGTAACAGAGTGTAAGAGGGTGTAAGAGACAGTAGCAGAGTGTAGGAGAGTGTAAGAGAGTGTAAGAGACAGTAAGAGTGTAAGAGACAGTAACAGAGTGTAAGAGACAGCAGCCGAGTGTAAGAGAGTGTAACAGAGTGTAAGAGACAGTAACAGAGCGTAAGAGTCAGTAGCAGAGTGTAAGAGACAGAAGCAGAGTGAAAGAGAGAGTAGCAGAGTGTAAGAGACAGTAGCAGAGTGTAAGAGACAGTAGCAGAGTGTAAGAGAGTGTAAGAGACAGTAACAGAGTGTAAGAGAGTGTAACAGCATGTAAGAGAGTGTAACAGAGTGTAAGAGAGTGTAAGAGACAGTAACAGAGTGTAGTAGAGTGTAAGAGACAGTAACAGAGTGTAAGAGACAGTAACAGAGTGTAAGAGACAGCAGCAGAGTGTAAGAGAGTGTAACATAGTGTAAGAGAGTGAAAGAGACAGTAGCAGAGTGTAATAGACAGTAACAGAGTGTAAGAGAGTGTTATAGACAGTAGCAGAGTGTAAGAGACAATAGCAGAGTGTAAGATACAGTAGCAAAGTGTAAGAGACAATAACAGAGTGTAAGAGACAGTAGCAGAGTGAAAGAGGCAGTAGTAGAGTGTAGTAGAGTGTACCAGAGTGTCACATGGCATATACCGTCCTCTAGGATCACATAGTCCTGAATGATCTCAGTATACTGTGAACGTCTTTGGGGATCTCTTCGCGTAGACATCGTAAACCTGTGTAAGAGACAGTAAAAGAGTATATGAGACAGTAGCGGAGTGTAAGAGAGTGTGACAGAGCATAGGAGACAGTAACAGAGTATAGGAGACGGTAACAGAGTGTAAGAGAGTGTAAGAGACAGTAACAGAGTGTAAGAGACAGTAACAGAGTGTAAGAGACAGTAACAGAGTGTAAGAGACAGCAGCAGAGTGTAAGAGAGTGTAACATAGTGTAAGAGAGTGAAAGAGACAGTAGCAGAGTGTAATAGACAGTAACAGAGTGTAGGAGAGTGTAACAGCGAGTAAGAGAGTGTAACAGAGTGTAAGAGAGTGTAAGAGACAGTAACAGAGTGTAGGAGAGTGTAAGAGACAGTAACAGAGTGTAAGAGACAGTAACAGAGTGTAAGAGACAGTAACAGAGTGTAAGAGACAGCAGCAGAGTGTAAGAGAGTGTAACATAGTGTAAGAGAGTGAAAGAGACAGTAGCAGAGTGTAATAGACAGTAACAGAGTGTAGGAGAGTGTCAGAGACAGTAACAGAGTGTAAGAGTCAGCAGCAGAGTGTAAGAGAGTGTAACATAGTGTAAGAGAGTGTAAGAGACAGTAGCAGAGTGTAATAGACAGTAACAGAGTGTAAGAGAGTGTTATAGACAGTAGCAGAGTGTAAGAGACAATAGCAGAGTGTAAGATACAGTAGCAGAGTGTAAGAGACAGTAACAGAGTGTAAAAGACAGTAACAGAGTGTAAGAGACAGTAGCAGAGTGAAAGAGACAGTAGTAGAGTGTAGTAGAGTGTAAGAGAGTGTCACATGGCATATACCGTCCTCTAGGATCACATAGTCCTGAATGATCTCAGTATACTGTGAACGTCTTTGGGGATCTCTTCGCGTAGACCTCGTAAACCTGTGTAAGAGACAGTAAAAGAGTATATGAGACAGTAGTGGAGTGTAAGAAAGTGTAACAGAGTATAGGAGACAGTAACAGAGTGTAAGAAAGTGTAAGAGACAGTTACAGAGTGTAAGAGAGTGTAAGAGAGTGTAACAGAGTGTAAGAGACAGTAACAGAGTGTAAGAGACAGCAGCAGAGTGTAAGAGAGTGTAAGAGACAGTAGCAGAGTGTAATAGACAGTAACAGAGTGTAAGAGAGTGTTATAGACAGTAGCAGAGTGTTATAGACAATAGCAGAGTGTAAGAGACAGTAGCAGAGTGTAATAGACAGCAGCAGAGTGTAAGAGAGTGTAAGAGACAGTAGCAGAGTGTAATAGACAGTAACAGAGTGTAAGAGAGTGTTATAGACAGTAGCAGAGTGTAAGAGACAATAGCAGAGTGTAAGAGACAGTAGCAGAGTGTAATAGACTGTAGCAGAGTGTAACATAGTGTAAGAGAGTGTAAGAGACAGTAGCAGAGTGTAATAGACAGTAACAGAGTGTAAGAGAGTGTTATAGACAGTAGCAGAGTTTAAGAGACAGTAACAGAGTGTAAGAGACAGTAACAGAGTGTAAGAGGGTGTAAGAGGCAGTAGCAGAGTGTAGGAGAGTGTAAGAGAGTGTAAGAGAGTGTAAGAGACAGTAACAGAGTGTAAGAGACAGCAGCAGAGTGTAAGAGAGTGTAACAGAGTATAGGAGACAGTAACAGAGTATAGGAGACAGTAACAGAGTGTAAGAGAGTGTAAGAGACAGTTACAGAGTGTAAGAGAGTGTAACATAGTGTAAGAGAGTGTAACATAGTGTAAGAGACAGTAACAGAGTGTAAGAGACAGTAGCAGAGTGTAATAGACTGTAGCAGAGTGTAACATAGTGTAAGAGAGTGTAAGAGACAGTAGCAGAGTGTAATAGACAGTAACAGAGTGTAAGAGAGTGTTATAGACAGTAGCAGAGTGTAAGAGACAATAGCAGAGTGTAATAGAGTGTAGCAGAGTGTAATAGAGTGTAGCAGAGTGTAAGAGAGTGTAAGAGACAGTAGCAGAGTGTAATAGACAGTAACAGAGTGTAAGAGAGTGTTATAGACAGTTGCAGAGTGTAAGAGACAATAGCAGAGTGTAAGATACAGTAGAAGAGTGTAAGAGACTGTAACAGAGTGTAAGAGACAGTAACAGAGTGTAAGAGACAGTAACAGAGTGTAAGAGACAGTAACAGAGTGTAAGAGACAGTAACAGAGTGTAAGAGACAGTAGCAGAGTGAAGGAGACATTAGTAGAGTGTAGTAGAGTGTAAGAGAGTGTCACATGGCATACACCGTCCTCTAGGACCACATGGTCCCGAATGATCTCAGTATACTGTGAACGTCTTTGGGTATCTCTTCGCGTAGACATCGTAAACCTGTGTAAGAGACAGTAACAGAGTATATGAGACAGCAGCAGAGTGTAAGAGAGTGTAACATAGTGTAAGACAGTGTAAGAGACAGTAGCAGAGTGAAAGAGACAGTAGCAGAGTGTAAGATACAGTAGCAGAGTGTAAGAGACAGTAACAGAGTGTAAGAGACAGTAGCAGAGTGAAAGAGACAGTAGTAGAGTGTAGTAGAGTGTAAGAGAGCGTCACATGGCATATACCGTCCTCTAGGATCACATAGTCCCGAATGATCTCAGTATACTGTGAACGTCTTTGGGGATCTCTTCGCGTAGACATTGTAAACCTGTGTAAGAGACAGTAGCAGAGAGTAAGAGACAGTAACAGAGTACATGAGACAGTAACAGAGTATATGAGACAGTAGCAGAGTGTAAGAGAGTGTAACAGAGTATAGGAGACAGTAACAGAGTATAGGTGTCACGAACTGAGGACACAGGTTGATAAGGAGCCCAGGTGCAGGGGATACGAGGGGCTCTGTCTGTACCCCACGATGCATGATGGCTTGAGGTCGGTACAGACAGGCGTCGGAAATAAACCACAGACAGAAGATCAGGATCAAGAGTTGTATTGTATATGGTGGTACAACAATATTTACAGAGAAATTCACTCGACAGGAAGCCCACTTGCGGGGCACACGGCAGGAAGCCCACTTGCGGGGCACACGGCTGGAAGCCCACTTGCGGGGCACACGGCTGGAAGCCCACTTGCGGGGCACACGGCTGGAAGCCCACTTGCGGGGCACACGGCTGGAAGCCCAATTGCGGGGCACACGGCTGGAAGCCCAATTGCGGGGCACACGGCAGGAAGCCCAATTGCGGGGCACACGGCAGGAAGCCCAATTGCAGGGCACACGGCAGGAAGCCCAATTGCAGGGCACACGGCAGGAAGCCCAATTGCAGGGCACACGGCAGGAAGCCCAATTGCAGGGCACACGGCAGGAAGCCCAATTGCAGGGCACACGGCACGACTAGAAGCCCTCTTCCAGGGCACACGGCACAGGTAGAAGCCCTCTTCCAGGGCACACGGCAGGTTGCCCACTTGCAGGGCACACGGCAGGTTGCCCACTTGCAGGGCACTCAACCAGGGTAGTCCGCTAGTGGGCAGTCATCCTGGGAGTCGCGATGCAGGCCACTCCTCTTGGGAGTCCACTAGTGGGGCGCTGGCCGCAACTCAGGAACACGGCAGGTTGCCCACTTGCAGGGCACACGTCAGGTTGCCCACTTGCAGGGTACTCTACTTGGGAGTCCACTTAGTGGGGCGCAGGCCGCAACTCAGGAACATGGCAGGTTGCCCACTTGCAGGGCACACGGCAGGTTGCCCACTTGCAGGGCACTCAGCTTTGGAGTCCACTTAGTGGGGCGCTGGCCGCAACTCAGGAACACGGCAGGTTTCTGGAACAAGGCAGGTTTCTGGAACAAGGCAGGTTCTGGAACAAGATAGGTTCTGGAACAAGGCAGGTTCTGGAACAAGGCAGGTTCTGGAACAAGGCAGGTTCTGGAACAAGGCAGGTACTGGAACAAGGCAGGTACTGGAACAAGGCAGGAACCAAACAGGTAGTCCTCAAACGTTAATGTCAAGGCCCATGAGATCAACTGCAGCTGGACCTGATAATTAGTCTGAGAGGTTCTGAATGGCAAGGGCGGCCACTACTGGCTGGAAACATGAAATAAATAAGGCAAAGTATAAACAAGTCCAGCCAGCGCATGGTGAAGCGTTACAATAGGAGACAGTAACAGAGTGTAAGAGAGTGTAAGAGACAGTTACAGAGGGTAAGAGAGTGTAACCGAGTGTAAGAGACAGTAACAGAGTGTAAGAGACAGCAGCAGGGTGTAAGAGAGTGTAAGAGACAGTAGCAGAGTGTAATAGACAGTAACAGAGTGTAATAGACTGTAGCAGAGTGTAACATAGTGTAAGAGAGTGTAAGAGACAGTAGCAGAGTGTAATAGACAGTAACAGAGTGTAAGAGAGTGTTATAGACAGTAGCAGAGTGTAGGAGAGTGTAAGAGAGTGTCACATGGCATATATCGTCCTCTAGGATCACATAGTCCTGAATGATCTCAGTATACTGTGAACGTCTTTGGGGATCTCTTCGCGTAGACATCGTAAAACTGTGTAAGAGACAGTAGCAGAGAGTAAGAGATGGTAACAGAGTATGTGAGACAGTAGCAGAGTGTAAGAGAGTGTAACAGAGTATAGGAGAAAGTAACAGAGTGTAAGAGAATGTAAGAGACAGTAACAGAGTGTAAGAGAGTGTAACATGGTGTAAGAGACAGTAACAGAGTATAGGAGACAGTAACAGAGTGTAAGAGACAGTAACAGAGTGTACGAGACAGTAACATAATGTAAGATACAGTAACAGAGTGTATGACAGTGTAGTACAGTGTAAGACACAGTAACAGAGCGTAAGAGATAGTAGCAGAGTGTAAGAGACAGTAGCAGAGTGAAAGAGACAGTAGCAGAGTGTTAGAGACAGTAGCAGAGTGTAAGAAACAGTAACAGAGTGTAAGAGACAGTAACAGTGTGTAAGAGGGTGTAACAGCGTGTAAGAGAGTGTAACAGCGTGTAAGAGAGTGTAACAGCGTGTAAGAGAGTGTAACAGACAGTAACAGAGTGTAAGACAGTGTAAGAGACAGTAGCAGAGTGTAGGAGAGTGTAAGAGAGTGTAAGAGAGTGTTATAGACAGTAGCAGAGTGTAAGGGACAATAGCAGAGTGTAAGAGACAGTAGCAGAGTGTAATAGACTGTAGCAGAGTGTAACATAGTGTAAGAGAGTGTAATAGACAGTAACAGAGTGTAAGAGAGTGTTATAGACAGTAGCAGAGTTTAAGAGACAGTAACAGAGTGTAAGAGACAGTAACAGAGTGTAAGAGGGTGTAAGAGACAGTAGCAGAGTGTAGGAGAGTGTAAGAGAGTGTAAGAGAGTGTAACATAGTGTAAGAGAGTGTAAGAGAGTGTAAGAGACAGTAACATAGTGTAAGAGACAGCAGCAGAGTGTAAGAGAGTGTAAGAGACAGTAACAGAGTGTAAGAGAGTGTAACAGAGTGTAAGAGACAGTAACAGAGTGTACGAGACAGTAACAGTGTAAGAGACAGTAACAGAGTGTACGAGAGTGTAGTAGAGTGTAAGAGATAGTAACAGAGCGTAAGAGACAGTAGCAGAGTGTAAGAGAAGAAGCAGAGTGAAAGAGAGAGTAGCAGAGTGCAAGAGACAGTAGCAGAGTGTAAGAGACAGTAGCAGAGTGTAAGAGAGTGTAAGAGACAGTAACAGAGTGTAAGAGAGTGTAACAGCGTATAAGAGAGTGTAACAGAGTGTAACAGAGTGTAAGAGAGTGTAAGAGAGTGTAAGAGAGTGTAAGAGACAGTAACATAGTGTAAGAGACAGTAACAGAGTGTAAGAGACAGCAGCAGAGTGTAAGAGAGTGTAACATAGTGTAAGAGAGTGTAAGACACAGTAGCAGAGTGTAATAGACAGTAACAGAGTGTAAGAGAGTGCTATAGACAGTAGCAGAGAGTAAGAGACAATAGTAGAGTGTAAGAGACATTAGCAGAGTGTAATAGACTGTAGCAGAGTGTAACAGAGTGTAAGAGAGTGTAAGAGACAGTAGCAGAGTGTAATAGACAGTAACAGAGTGTACGAGAGTGTTATAGACAGTAGCAGGGTGTAAGAGACAATAGCAGAGTGTAAGATACAGTAGCAGAGTGTAAGAGACAGTAACAGAGTGTAAGAGACAGTAGCAGAGTGAAAGAGACAGTAGTAGAGTGTAGTAGAGTGTAAGAGAGTGTAACAGAGTATAGGAGACAGTAACAGAGTATAGGAGACAGTAACAGAGTGTAAGAGAATGTAAGAGACAGTAACAGAGTGTAAGAGAGTGTAACAGGGTGTAAGAGACAGTAACAGAGTGTAAGAGGGTGTAAGAGACAGTAGCAGAGTGTAGGAGAGTGTAAGAGAGTGTAAGAGACAGTAACAGAGTGTAAGAGACAGTAACAGAGTATATGAGACAGCAGCAGAGTGTAAGAGAGTGTAACATAGTGTAAGACAGTGTAAGAGACAGTAGCAGAGTGAAAGAGACAGTAGCAGAGTGTAAGAGACAGTAGCAGAGTGTAAGAGACAGTAACAGAGTGTAAGAGATAGTAGCAGAGTGTAAGAGAGTGTAAGAGACAGTAACAGTGTGTAAGAGGGTGTAACAGCGTGTAAGAGAGTGTAACAGCATGTAAGAGAGTGTAACAGAGTGTAAGGGAGTGTAAGAGACAGTAACAGAGTGTAAGGGGGTGTAAGAGACAGTAGAAGAGTGTAGGAGAGTGTAAGAGAGTGTAAGAGAGTGTAATAGACAGTAACAGAGTGTAAGAGACAGTAAAAGAGTGTAAGAGACAGCAGCAGAGTGTAAGAGAGTGTAAGAGACAGTAACAGAGTGTAAGAGACAGTAACAGAGTGTAAGAGACAGTAACAGAGTACACGAGAGTGTAGTAGAGTGTAAGAGACAGTAACAGAGCGTAAGAGACAGTAGCAGTGTGTAGGAGACAGAAGCAAAGTGAAAGAGAGAGTAGCAGAGTGTAAGAGACAGTAGCAGAGTGTAAGAGACAGTAGCAGAGTGTAAGAGAGTGTAAGAGACAGTAACAGAGTGTAGGAGAGTGTAAGAGACAGTAACAGAGTGTAAGAGACAGTAACAGAGTGTAAGAGACAGCAGCAGAGTGTAAGAGAGTGTAACATAGTGTAAGAGAGTGTAAGAGACAGTAGCAGAGTGTAATAGACAGTAACAGAGTGTAATAGAGTGTAAGAGACAGTAGCAGAGTGTAAGAGACAATAGCAGAGTGTAAGAGACAGTAGCAGAGTGTAACATAGTGTAAGAGAGTGTTATAGACAGTAGCAGAGTGTAAGAGACAGTAACAGAGTGTAAGAGACAGTAACAGAGTGAAAGAGACAGTAGCAGAGTGAAAGAGACAGTAGTAGAGTGTAGTAGAGTGTAAGATATAGGAGTGTAAGAGACAGTAACAGAGTGTAAGAGACAGTAACAGAGTGTAAGAGACAGCAGCAGAGTGTAAGAGAGTGTAATAGACAGTAACAGAGTGTACGAGAGTGTAGTAGAGTGTAAGAGACAGTAGCAGAGTGTAAGAGAGTGTAACAGGGTGTAAGAGACAGTAACAGAGTATAGGAGACAGTAACAGAGTGTAAGAGACAGTAACAGAGTGTACGAGACAGTAACATAGTGTAAGAGACAGTAACAGAGTGTATGACAGTGTAGTACAGTGTAAGACACAGTAACAGAGCGTAAGAGATAGTAGCAGAGTGTAAGAGACAGTAGCAGAGTGAAAGAGACAGTAGCAGAGTGTTAGAGACAGTAGCAGAGTGTAAGAAACAGTAACAGAGTGTAAGAGACAGTAGCAGAGTGTAAGAGAGTGTAAGAGACAGTAACAGTGTGTAAGAGGGTGTAACAGCGTGTAAGAGAGTGTAACAGCGTGTAAGAGAGTGTAACAGAGTGTAAGAGAGTGTAAGAGACAGTAACAGAGTGTAAGAGGGTGTAAGAGACAGTAGCAGAGTGTAAGAGAGTGTAAGAGAGTGTTATAGACAGTAGCAGAGTGTAAGAGACAATAGCAGAGTGTAAGAGACAGTAGCAGAGTGTAATAGACTGTAGCAGAGTGTAACAGTGTAAGAGAGTGTAAGAGACAGTAGCAGAGTGTAATAGACAGTAACAGAGTGTAAGAGAGTGTTATAGACAGTAGCAGAGTGTAAGAGACAGTAGCAAAGTGTAAGAGACAATAGCAGAGTGTAAGAGACAGTAGCAGAGTGTAATAGACTGTAGCAGAGTGTAACATAGTGTAAGAGAGTGTAAGAGACAGTAGCAGAGTGTAATAGACAGTAACAGAGTGTACGAGAGTGTTATAGACAGTAGCAGAGTTTAAGAGACAGTAACAGAGTGTAAGAGACAGTAACAGAGTGTAAGAGGGTGTAAGAGACAGTAGGAGAGTGTAAGAGAGTGTAAGAGAGTGTAAGAGACAGTAACAGAGTGTAAGAGACAGTAACAGAGTGTAAGAGACAGCAGCAGAGTGTAAGAGAGTGTAACAGAGTATAGGAGACAGTAACAGAGTATAGGAGACAGTAACAGAGTGTAAGAGAGTGTAAGAGACAGTTACAGAGTGTAAGAGAGTGTAACATAGTGTAAGAGACAGTAACAGAGTGTAAGAGACAGCAGAAGAGTGTAAGAGAGTTGAAGAGACAGTCGCAGAGTGTAATAGACAGTAACAGAGTGTAAGAGAGTGTTATAGACAGTAGCAGAGTGTAAGAGACAATAGCAGAGTGTAATAGACTGGAGTAGAGTGTAGCATAGTGTAAGAGAGTGTAAGAGACAGTAGCAGAGTGTAATAGACAGTAACAGAGTGTAAGAGAGTGTTATAGACAGTAGCAGAGTGTAAGAGAGTGTAAGAGACAGTTACAGAGTGTAAGAGAGTGTAACAGAGTGTAAGAGAGTGTAAGAGACAGTAACATAGTGTAGGAGAGTGTAAGAGACAGTAACAGAGTGTAAGAGACAGTAGCAGAGTGTAAGAGAGTGTTATAGACAGTAGCAGAGTGTAAGGGACAATAGCAGAGTGTAAGAGACAGTAGCAGAGTGTAATAGACTGTAGCAGAGTGTAAAATAGTGTAAGAGAGTGTAAGAGACAGTAGCAGAGTGTAATAGACAGTAATAGAGTGTAAGAGAGTGTTATAGACAGTAGCAGAGTATAAGAGACAGTAACAGAGTGTAAGAGACAGTAAGAGTGTAAGAGGGTGTAAGAGACAGTAGCAGAGTGTAGGAGAGTGTAAGAGAGTGTAAGAGACAGTAACAGAGTGTAAGAGACAGCAGCAGAGTGTAAGAGACAGTAACAGAGTGTAAGAGAGTGTAACAGAGTGTAAGAGACAGTAACAGAGTGTACGAGAGTGTAGTAGAGTGTAAGAGACAGTAACAGAGCATAAGAGACAGTAACAGAGCATAAGAGACAGAAGCAGAGTGTAAGAGACAGAAACAGAGTGAAAGAGAGAGTAGCAGAGTGTAAGAGACAGTAGCAGAGTGTAAGAGAGTGTAAGAGAAATTAACAGAGTGTAATAGAGTGTAACAGCGTGTAAGAGAGTGTAACAGAGTGTAAGAGAGTGTAGGAGACAGTAACAGAGTGTAGGAGAGTGTAAGAGACAGTAACAGAGTGTAAGAGACAGCAGCAGAGTGTAAGAGAGTGTAACATAGTGTAAGAGAGTGAAAGAGACAGTAGCAGAGTGTAATAGACAGTAACAGAGTGTAAGACAGTGTTATAGACAGTAGCAGAGTGTAAGAGACAATAGCAGAGTGTAAGAGACAGTAACAGAGTGTAAGAGACAGTAACAGAGTGTATGAGAGTGTAGTAGAGTGTAAGAGACAGTAACAGAGCGTAAGAGATAGTAGCAGAGTGTAAGAGACAGTAGCAGAGTGAAAGAGACAGTAGCAGAGTGTAAGAGACAGTAACAGAGTGTAAGAGATAGTAGCAGAGTGTAAGAGAGTGTAAGAGACAGTAACAGTGTGTAAGAGAGTGTAACAGCATGTAAGAGAGTGTAACAGAGTGTAAGGGAGTGTAAGAGACAGTAACAGAGTGTAAGGGGGTGTAAGAGACAGTAGAAGAGTGTAGGAGAGTGTAGGAGAGTGTAAGAGAGTGTAATAGACAGTAACAGAGTGTAAGAGACAGTAACAGAGTGTAAGAGACAGCAGCAGAGTGTAAGAGAGTGTAAGAGACAGTAACAGAGTGTAAGAGAGTGTAACAGAGTGTAAGAGACAGTAACAGAGTGTAAGAGACAGTAACAGAGTGTAAGAGACAGTAACAGAGTATACGAGAGTGTAGTAGAGTGTAAGAGACAGTAACAGAGCGTAAGAGACAGTAGCAGTGTGTAAGAGACAGAAGCAAAGTGAAAGAGAGAGTAGCAGAGTGTAAGAGACAGTAGCAGAGTGTAAGAGACAGTAACAGAGTGTAAGAGAGTGTAACAGCGTGTAAGAGAGTGTAACAGAGTGTAAGAGACAGTAAGAGAGTGTAACAGAGTGTAAGAGACAGTAACAGAGTGTAGGAGAGTGTAAGAGACAGTAACGGAGTGTAAGAGACAGTAACAGAGTGTAAGAGACAGCAGCAGAGTGTAAGAGAGTGTAACATAGTGTAAGAGAGTGTAAGAGACAGTAGCAGAGTGTAATAGACAGTAACAGAGTGTAATAGAGTGTAAGAGACAGTAGCAGAGTGTAAGAGACAATAGCAGAGTGTAAGAGACAGTAGCAGAGTGTAATAGACTGTAGCAGAGTGTAACAGAGTGTAAGAGAGTGTAAGAGACAATAGCAGAGTGTAATAGACAGTAACAGAGTGTAAGAGAGTGTTATAGACAGTAGCATAGTGCAAGAGACAATAGCAGAGTGTAAGAGACAGTAGCAGAGTGTAATAGAGAGTAACAGAGTGTAAGAGACAGTAACAGAGTGTAAGAGACAGCAGCAGAGTGTAAGAGTGTAAGAGACAGTAACAGAGTGTAAGAGAGTGTAACAGAGTGTAAGAGACAGTAACAGAGTGTACGAGACAGTAACAGAGTGTAAGAGACAGTAACAGAGTATACGAGAGTGTAGTAGAGTGTAAGAGACAGTAACAGAGCGTAAGAGACAGTAGCAGAGTGTAAGAGTGTAAAAGACAGTAACAGAGTGTAAGAGACAGTAAGAGAGTGTAACAGAGTGTAAGAGACAGTAACAGAGTGTAGGAGAGTGTAAGAGACAGTAACGGAGTGTAAGAGACAGTAACAGAGTGTAAGAGACAGCAGCAGAGTGTTAGAGAGTGTAACATAGTGTAAGAGAGTGTAAGAGACAGTAGCAGAGTGTAATAGACAGTAACAGAGTGTAATAGAGTGTAAGAGACAGTAGCAGAGTGTAAGAGACAGTAGCAGAGTGTAATAGACTGTAGCAGAGTGTAACAGAGTGTAAGAGAGTGTAAGAGACAATAGCAGAGTGTAATAGACAGTAACAGAGTGTAAGAGAGTGTTATAGACAGTAGCAGAGTGCAAGAGACAATAGCAGAGTGTAAGAGACAGTAGCAGAGTGTAATAGACTGTAACAGAGTGTAACAGAGTGTAAGAGAGTGTAAGAGAGTGTAAGAGACAGTAGCGGAGTGTAATAGACAGTAACAGAGTGTAAGAGAGTGTTATAGACAGTAGCAGAGTGTAAGAGACAGTAGCAGAGTGTAATAGACAGCAGCAGAGTGTAAGAGAGTGTAAGAGACAGTAGCAGAGTGTAATAGACAGTAACAGAGTGTAAGAGAGTGTTATAGACAGTATCAGAGTGTAAGAGACAATAGCAGAGTGTAAGAGACAGTAGCAGAGTGTAATAGACTGTAGCAGAGTGTAACATAGTGTAAGAGAGTGTAAGAGACAGTAGCAGAGTGTAATGGACAGTAACAGAGTGTAAGAGAGTGTTATAGACAGTAGCAGAGTGTAAGAGAGTGTAAGAGACAGTTACAGAGTGTAAGAGAGTGTAAGAGACAGTAACATAGTGTAGGAGAGTGTAAGAGACAGTAACAGAGTGTAAGAGACAGTAACAGAGTGTAAGAGGGTGTAAGAGACAGTAGCTGAGTGTAGGAGAGTGTAAGAGAGTGTAAGAGACAGTAAGAGTGTAAGAGACAGTAACAGAGTGTAAGAGACAGCAGCAGAGTGTAAGAGAGTGTAACAGAGTGTAAGAGACAGTAACAGAGTGTAAGAGACAGTAGCAGAGTGTAAGAGACAGAAGCAGAGTGAAAGAGAGAGTAGCAGAGTGTAAGAGACAGTAGCAGAGTGTAAGAGACAGTAGCAGAGTGTAAGAGAGTGTAAGAGACAGTAACAGAGTGTAAGAGAGTGTAACAGCATGTAAGAGAGTGTAACAGAGTGTAAGAGAGTGTAAGAGACAGTAACAGAGTGTAGTAGAGTGTAAGAGACAGTAACAGAGTGTAAGAGACAGTAACAGAGTGTAAGAGACAGCAGCAGAGTGTAAGAGAGTGTAACATAGTGTAAGAGAGTGAAAGAGACAGTAGCAGAGTGTAATAGACAGTAACAGAGTGTAAGAGAGTGTTATAGACAGTAGCAGAGTGTAAGAGACAATAGCAGAGTGTAAGATACAGTAGCAAAGTGTAAGAGACAGTAACAGAGTGTAAGAGACAGTAGCAGAGTGAAAGAGGCAGTAGTAGAGTGTAGTAGAGTGTACCAGAGTGTCACATGGCATATACCGTCCTCTAGGATCACATAGTCCTGAATGATCTCAGTATACTGTGAACGTCTTTGGGGATCTCTTCGCGTAGACATCGTAAACCTGTGTAAGAGACAGTAAAAGAGTATATGAGACAGTAGCGGAGTGTAAGAGAGTGTGACAGAGCATAGGAGACAGTAACAGAGTATAGGAGACGGTAACAGAGTGTAAGAGAGTGTAAGAGACAGTAACAGAGTGTAAGAGACAGTAACAGAGTGTAAGAGACAGCAGCAGAGTGTAAGAGGGTGTAACATAGTGTAAGAGAGTGAAAGAGACAGTAGCAGAGTGTAATAGACAGTAACAGAGTGTAGGAGAGTGTCAGAGACAGTAACAGAGTGTAAGAGTCAGCAGCAGAGTGTAAGAGAGTGTAACATAGTGTAAGAGAGTGTAAGAGACAGTAGCAGAGTGTAATAGACAGTAACAGAGTGTAAGAGAGTGTTATAGACAGTAGCAGAGTGTAAGAGACAATAGCAGAGTGTAAGATACAGTAGCAGAGTGTAAGAGACAGTAACAGAGTGTAAAAGACAGTAACAGAGTGTAAGAGACAGTAGCAGAGTGAAAGAGACAGTAGTAGAGTGTAAGAGAGTGTCACATGGCATATACCGTCCTCTAGGATCACATAGTCCTGAATGATCTCAGTATACTGTGAACGTCTTTGGGGATCTCTTCGCGTAGACCTCGTAAACCTGTGTAAGAGACAGTAAAAGAGTATATGAGACAGTAGTGGAGTGTAAGAAAGTGTAACAGAGTATAGGAGACAGTAACAGAGTGTAAGAGAGTGTAAGAGACAGTTACAGAGTGTAAGAGAGTGTAAGAGAGTGTAAGAGAGTGTAACAGAGTGTAAGAGACAGTAACAGAGTGTAAGAGACAGCAGCAGAGTGTAAGAGAGTGTGAGAGACAGTAGCAGAGTGTAATAGACAGTAACAGAGTGTAAGAGAGTGTTATAGACAGTAGCAGAGTGTTATAGACAATAGCAGAGTGTAAGAGACAGTAGCAGAGTGTAACATAGTGTAAGAGAGTGTAAGAGACAGTAGCAGAGTGTAATAGACAGTAACAGAGTGTAAGAGAGTGTTATAGACAGTAGCAGAGTGTAAGAGACAATAGCAGAGTGTAAGAGACAGTAGCAGAGTGTAATAGACTGTAGCAGAGTGTAACATAGTGTAAGAGAGTGTAAGAGACAGTAGCAGAGTATAATAGACAGTAACAGAGTGTAAGAGAGTGTTATAGACAGTAGCAGAGTTTAAGAGACAGTAACAGAGTGTAAGAGACAGTAACAGACTGTAAGAGGGTGTAAGAGACAGTAGCAGAGTGTAGGAGAGTGTAAGAGAGTGTAAGAGAGTGTAAGAGACAGTAACAGAGTGTAAGAGACAGTAACAGAGTGTAAGAGACAGCAGCAGAGTGTAAGAGAGTGTAACAGAGTATAGGAGACAGTAACAGAGTATAGGAGACAGTAACAGAGTGTAAGAGAGTGTAAGAGACAGTTACAGAGTGTAAGAGAGTGTAACACAGTGTAAGAGACAGTAACAGAGTGTAAGAGACAGTAGCAGAGTGTAATAGACTGTAGCAGAGTGTAACATAGTGTAAGAGAGTGTAAGAGACAGTAGCAGAGTGTAATAGACAATAACAGAGTGTAAGAGAGTGTTATAGACAGTAGCAGAGTTTAAGAGACAGTAACAGAGTGTAAGAGACAGTAACAGAGTGTAAGAGGGTGTAAGAGACAGTAGCAGAGTGTAGGAGAGTGTAAGAGAGTGTAAGAGACAGTAACAGAGTGTAAGAGACAGTAACAGAGTGTAAGAGACAGTAACAGAGTGTAAGAGACAGCAGCAGAGTGTAAGAGAGTGTAACAGAGTATAGGAGACAGTAACAGAGTATAGGAGACAGTAACAGAGTGTAAGAGAGTGTAAGAGACAGTTACAGAGTGTAAGAGAGTGTAACATAGTGTAAGAGACAGTAACAGAGTGTAAGAGACAGTAGCAGAGTGTAATAGACTGTAGCAGAGTGTAACATAGTGTAAGAGAGTGTAAGAGACAGTAGCAGAGTGTAATAGACAGTAACAGAGTGTAAGAGAGTGTTATAGACAGTAGCAGAGTGTAAGAGACAATATCAGAGTGTAATAGAGTGTAGCAGAGTGTAATAGAGTGTAGCAGAGTGTAAGAGAGTGTAAGAGACAGTAGCATAGTGTAATAGACAGTAACAGAGTGTAAGAGAGTGTTATAGACAGTTGCAGAGTGTAAGAGACAATAGCAGAGTGTAAGATACAGTAGAAGAGTGTAAGAGACTGTAACAGAGTGTAAGAGACAGTAACAGAGTGTAAGAGACAGTAACAGAGTGTAAGAGACAGTAGCAGAGTGAAAGAGACATTAGTAGAGTGTAGTAGAGTGTAAGAGAGAGTCACATGGCATACACCGTCCTCTAGGACCACATGGTCCCGAATGATCTCAGTATACTGTGAACGTCTTTGGGTATCTCTTCGCGTAGACATCGTAAACCTGTGTAAGAGACAGTAACAGAGTATATGAGACAGCAGCAGAGTGTAAGAGAGTGTAACATAGTGTAAGACAGTGTAAGAGACAGTAGCAGAGTGAAAGAGACAGTAGCAGAGTGTAAGAGACAGTAGCAGAGTGTAAGAGACAGTAACAGAGTGTAAGAGATAGTAGCAGAGTGTAAGAGAGTGTAAGAGACAGTAACAGTGTGTAAGAGGGTGTAACAGCGTGTAAGAGAGTGTAACAGCATGTAAGAGAGTGTAACAGAGTGTAAGGGAGTGTAAGAGACAGTAACAGAGTGTAAGGGGGTGTAAGAGACAGTAGAAGAGTGTAGGAGAGTGTAAGAGAGTGTAATAGACAGTAACAGAGTGTAAGAGACAGTAAAAGAGTGTAAGAGACAGCAGCAGAGTGTAAGAGAGTGTAAGAGACAGTAACAGAGTGTAAGAGACAGTAACAGAGTATACGAGAGTGTAGTAGAGTGTAAGAGACAGTAACAGAGCGTAAGAGACAGTAGCAGTGTGTAGGAGACAGAAGCAAAGTGAAAGAGAGAGTAGCAGAGTGTAAGAGAGAGTAGCAGAGTGTAAGAGACAGTAGCAGAGTGTAAGAGACAGTAGCAGAGTGTAAGAGAGTGTAAGAGACGGTAACAGAGTGTAGGAGAGTGTAAGAGACAGTAACAGAGTGTAAGAGACAGTAACAGAGTGTAAGAGACAGCAGCAGAGTGTAAGAGAGTGTAACATAGTGTAAGAGAGTGTAAGAGACAGTAGCAGAGTGTAATAGACAGTAACAGAGTGTAATAGAGTGTAAGAGACAGTAGCAGAGTGTAAGAGACAATAGCAGAGTGTAAGAGACATTAGCAGAGTGTAACATAGTGTAAGAGAGTGTTATAGACAGTAGCAGAGTGTAAGAGACAGTAACAGAGTGTAAGAGACAGTAACAGAGTGAAAGAGACAGTAGCAGAGTGAAAGAGACAGTAGTAGAGTGTAGTAGAGTGTAAGATATAGGAGTGTAAGAGACAGTAACAGAGTGTAAGAGACAGTAACAGAGTGTAAGAGACAGCAGCAGAGTGTAATAGACAGTAACAGAGTGTACGAGAGTGTAGTAGAGTGTAAGAGACAGTAGCAGAGTGTAAGAGAGTGTAACAGGGTGTAAGAGACAGTAACAGAGTATAGGAGACAGTAACAGAGTGTAAGAGACAGTAACAGAGTGTACGAGACAGTAACATAGTGTAAGATACAGTAACAGAGTGTATGACAGTGTAGTACAGTGTAAGACACAGTAACAGAGCGTAAGAGATAGTAGCAGAGTGTAAGAGACAGTAGCAGAGTGAAAGAGACAGTAGCAGAGTGTTAGAGACAGTAGCAGAGTGTAAGAAACAGTAACAGAGTGTAAGAGACAGTAGCAGAGTGTAAGAGAGTGTAAGAGACAGTAACAGTGTGTAAGAGGGTGTAACAGCGTGTAAGAGAGTGTAACAGCGTGTAAGAGAGTGTAACAGAGTGTAAGAGAGTGTAAGAGACAGTAACAGAGTGTAAGAGGGTGTAAGAGACAGTAGCAGAGTGTAAGAGAGTGTAAGAGAGTGTTATAGACAGTAGCAGAGTGTAAGAGACAATAGCAGAGTGTAAGAGACAGTAGCAGAGTGTAATAGACTGTAGCAGAGTGTAACAGTGTAAGAGAGTGTAAGAGACAGTAGCAGAGTGTAATAGACAGTAACAGAGTGTAAGAGAGTGTTATAGACAGTAGCAGAGTGTAAGAGACAGTAGCAGAGTGTAAGAGACAATAGCAGAGTGTAAGAGACAGTAGCAGAGTGTAATAGACTGTAGCAGAGTGTAACAGTGTAAGAGAGTGTAAGAGACAGTAGCAGAGTGTAATAGACAGTAACAGAGTGTACGAGAGTGTTATAGACAGTAGCAGAGTTTAAGAGACAGTAACAGAGTGTAAGAGACAGTAACAGAGTGTAAGAGTGTGTAAGAGACAGTAGGAGAGTGTAAGAGAGTCTAAGAGAGTGTAAGAGAGTGTAAGAGAGTGTAAGAGAGTGTAAGAGACAGTAACAGAGTGTAAGAGACAGTAACAGACTGTAAGAGACAGCAGCAGAGTGTAAGAGAGTGTAACAGAGTATAGGAGACAGTAACAGAGTATAGGAGACAGTAACAGAGTGTAAGAGAGTGTAAGAGACAGTTACAGAGTGTAAGAGAGTGTAACATAGTGTAAGAGACAGTAACAGAGTGTAAGAGACAGCAGAAGAGTGTAAGAGAGTTGAAGAGACAGTCGCAGAGTGTAATAGACAGTAACAGAGTGTAAGAGAGTGTTATAGACAGTAGCAGAGTGTAAGAGACAATAGCAGAGTGTAATAGACTGGAGCAGAGTGTAACATAGTGTAAGACAGTGTAAGAGACTGTAGCAGAGTGTAATAGACAGTAACAGAGTGTAAGAGAGTGTTATAGACAGTAGCAGAGTGTAAGAGACAATAGCAGAGTGTAAGAGACAGTAGCAGAGTGTAATAGACAGCAGCAGAGTGTAAGAGAGTGTAAGAGACAGTAGCAGAGTGTAATAGACAGTAACAGAGTGTAAGAGAGTGTTATAGACAGTAGCAGAGTGTAAGAGACAATAGCAGAGTGTAAGAGACAGTAGCAGAGTGTAATAGACTGTAGCAGAGTGTAACATAGTGTAAGAGAGTGTAAGAGACAGTAAGAGAGTGTAAGAGACAGTAGCAGAGTGTAATAGACAGTAACAGAGTGTAAGAGAGTGTTATAGACAGTAGCAGAGTGTAAGAGAGTGTAAGAGACAGTTACAGAGTGTAAGAGAGTGTAACAGAGTGTAAGAGAGTGTAAGAGACAGTAACATAGTGTAGGAGAGTGTAAGAGACAGTAACAGAGTGTAAGAGACAGTAGCAGAGTGTAAGAGAGTGTAAGAGAGTGTTATAGACAGTAGCAGAGTGTAAGGGACAATAGCAGAGTGTAAGAGACAGTAGCAGAGTGTAATAGACTGTAGCAGAGTGTAAAATAGTGTAAGAGAGTGTAAGAGACAGTAGCAGAGTGTAATAGACAGTAATAGAGTGTAAGAGAGTGTTATAGACAGTAGCAGAGTTTAAGAGACAGTAACAGAGTGTAAGAGACAGTAAGAGTGTAAGAGGGTGTAAGAGACAGTAGCAGAGTGTAGGAGAGTGTAAGAGAGTGTAAGAGACAGTAACAGAGTGTAAGAGACAGCAGCAGAGTGCAAGAGACAGTAACAGAGTGTAAGAGAGTGTAACAGAGTGTAAGAGACAGTAACAGAGTGTACGAGAGTGTAGTAGAGTGTAAGAGACAGTAACAGAGCATAAGAGACAGTAACAGAGCATAAGAGACAGAAGCAGAGTGTAAGAGACAGAAACAGAGTGAAAGAGAGAGTAGCAGAGTGTAAGAGACAGTAGCAGAGTGTAAGAGAGTGTAAGAGAAATTAACAGAGTGTAATAGAGTGTAACAGCGTGCAAGAGAGTGTAACAGAGTGTAAGAGAGTGTAGGAGACAGTAACAGAGTGTAGGAGAGTGTAAGAGACAGTAACAGAGTGTAAGAGACAGTAACAGAGTGTAAGAGACAGCAGCAGAGTGTAAGAGAGTGTAACATAGTGTAAGAGAGTGAAAGAGACAGTAGCAGAGTGTAATAGACAGTAACAGAGTGTAAGACAGTGTTATAGACAGTAGCAGAGTGTAAGAGACAATAGCAGAGTGTAAGAGACAGTAACAGAGTGTAAGAGACAGTAACATAGTGTAAGAGACAGTAACAGAGTGTATGAGAGTGTAGTAGAGTGTAAGAGACAGTAACAGAGCGTAAGAGATAGTAGCAGAGTGTAAGAGACAGTAGCAGAGTGAAAGAGACAGTAGCAGAGTGTAAGAGACAGTAACAGAGTGTAAGAGATAGTAGCAGAGTGTAAGAGAGTGTAAGAGACAGTAACAGTGTGTAAGAGGGTGTAACAGCGTGTAAGAGAGTGTAACAGCATGTAAGAGAGTGTAACAGAGTGTAAGGGAGTGTAAGAGACAGTAACAGAGTGTAAGGGGGTGTAAGAGACAGTAGAAGAGTGTAGGAGAGTGTAGGAGAGTGTAAGAGAGTGTAATAGACAGTAACAGAGTGTAAGAGACAGTAACAGAGTGTAAGAGACAGCAGCAGAGTGTAAGAGAGTGTAAGAGACAGTAAGAGAGTGTAACAGAGTGTAAGAGACAGTAACAGAGTGTACGAGACAGTAACAGCGTGTAAGAGACAGTAACAGAGTGTAAGAGACAGTAACAGAGTATACGAGAGTGTAGTAGAGTGTAAGAGACAGTAACAGAGCGTAAGAGACAGTAGCAGTGTGTAAGAGACAGAAGCAAAGTGAAAGAGAGAGTAGCAGAGTGTAAGAGACAGTAGCAGAGTGTAAGAGACAGTAACAGAGTGTAAGAGAGTGTAACAGCATGTAAGAGAGTGTATCAGAGTGTAAGAGACAGTAAGAGAGTGTAACAGAGTGTAAGAGACAGTAACAGAGTGTAGGAGAGTGTAAGAGACAGTAACGGAGTGTAAGAGACAGTAACAGAGTGTAAGAGACAGCAGCAGAGTGTAAGAGAGTGTAACATAGTGTAAGAGAGTGTAAGAGACAGTAGCAGAGTGTAATAGACAGTAACAGAGTGTAATAGAGTGTAAGAGACAGTAGCAGAGTGTAAGAGACAATAGCAGAGTGTAAGAGACAGTAGCAGAGTGTAATAGACTGTAGCAGAGTGTAACAGAGTGTAAGAGAGTGTAAGAGACAATAGCAGAGTGTAATAGACAGTAACAGAGTGTAAGAGAGTGTTATAGACAGTAGCAGAGTGCAAGAGACAATAGCAGAGTGTAAGAGACAGTAGCAGAGTGTAATAGACAGTAACAGAGTGTAAGAGACAGTAACAGAGTGTAAGAGACAGCAGCAGAGTGTAAGAGTGTAAGAGACAGTAACAGAGTGTAAGAGAGTGTAACAGAGTGTAAGAGACAGTAACAGAGTGTACGAGACAGTAACAGAGTGTACGAGACAGTAACAGAGTGTAAGAGACAGTAACAGAGTATACGAGAGTGTAGTAGAGTGTAAGAGACAGTAACAGAGCGTAAGAGACAGTAGCAGTGTGTAAGAGACAGAAGCAAAGTGAAAGAGAGAGTAGCAGAGTGTAAGAGACAGTAGCAGAGTGTAAGAGACAGTAGCAGAGTGTAAGAGTGTAAGAGACAGTAACAGAGTGTAAGAGAGTGTAACAGCGTGTAAGAGAGTGTAACAGAGTGTAAGAGACAGTAAGAGAGTGTAACAGAGTGTAAGAGACAGTAACAGAGTGTAGGAGAGTGTAAGAGACAGTAACGGAGTGTAAGAGACAGTAACAGAGTGTAAGAGACAGTAACAGAGTGTAAGAGACAGCAGCAGAGTGTAAGAGAGTGTAACATAGTGTAAGAGAGTGTAAGAGACAGTAGCAGAGTGTAATAGACAGTAACAGAGTGTAATAGAGTGTAAGAGACAGTAGCAGAGTGTAAGAGACAGTAGCAGAGTGTAATAGACTGTAACAGAGTGTAAGAGAGTGTAAGAGACAATAGCAGAGTGTAATAGACAGTAACAGAGTGTAAGAGAGTGTTATAGACAGTAGCAGAGTGCAAGAGACAATAGCAGAGTGTAAGAGACAGTAGCCGAGTGTAATAGACTGTAACAGAGTATAACAGAGTGTAAGAGAGTGTAAGAGACAGTAGCGGAGTGTAATAGACAGTAAGAGAGTGTAAGAGAGTGTTATAGACAGTAGCAGAGTGTTATAGACAATAGCAGAGTGTAAGAGACAGTAGCAGAGTGTAATAGACAGCAGCAGAGTGTAAGAGAGTGTAAGAGACAGTAGCAGAGTGTAATAGACAGTAACAGAGTGTAAGAGAGTGTTATAGACAGTATCAGAGTGTAAGAGACAATAGCAGAGTGTAAGAGACAGTAGCAGAGTGTAATAGACTGTAGCAGAGTGTAACATAGTGTAAGAGACAGTAGCAGAGTGTAATGGACAGTAACAGAGTGTAAGAGAGTGTTATAGACAGTAGCAGAGTGTAAGAGACAGTTACAGAGTGTAAGAGAGTGTAACAGAGTGTAAGAGAGTGTAAGAGACAGTAACATAGTGTAGGAGAGTGTAAGAGACAGTAACAGAGTGTAAGAGACAGTAACAGAGTGTAAGAGGGTTTAAGAGACAGTAGCAGAGTGTAGGAGAGTGTAAGAGAGTGTAAGAGACAGTAAGAGTGTAAGAGACAGCAGCAGAGTGTAAGAGAGTGTAACAGAGTGTAAGAGACAGTAACAGAGCGTAAGAGACAGTAGCAGAGTGTAAGAGACAGAAGCAGAGTGAAAGAGAGAGTAGCAGAGTGTAAGAGACAGTAGCAGAGTGTAAGAGACAGTAGCAGAGTGTAAGAGAGTGTAAGAGACAGTAACAGAGTGTAAGAGAGTGTAACAGCATGTAAGAGAGTGTAACAGAGTGTAAGAGAGTGTAAGAGACAGTAACAGAGTGTAGTAGAGTGTAAGAGACAGTAACAGAGTGTAAGAGACAGTAACAGAGTGTAAGAGACAGCAGCAGAGTGTAAGAGAGTGTAACATAGTGTAAGAGAGTGAAAGAGACAGTAGCAGAGTGTAATAGACAGTAACAGAGTGTAAGAGAGTGTTATAGACAGTAGCAGAGTGTAAGAGACAATAGCAGAGTGTAAGATACAGTAGCAAAGTGTAAGAGACAGTAACAGAGTGTAAGAGACAGTAGCAGAGTGAAAGAGGCAGTAGTAGAGTGTAGTAGAGTGTACCAGAGTGTCACATGGCATATACCGTCCTCTAGGATCACATAGTCCTGAATGATCTCAGTATACTGTGAACGTCTTTGGGGATCTCTTCGCGTAGACATCGTAAACCTGTGTAAGAGACAGTAAAAGAGTATATGAGACAGTAGCGGAGTGTAAGAGAGTGTGACAGAGCATAGGAGACAGTAACAGAGTATAGGAGACGGTAACAGAGTGTAAGAGAGTGTAAGAGACAGTAACAGAGTGTAAGAGACAGTAACAGAGTGTAAGAGACAGCAGCAGAGTGTAAGAGAGTGTAACATAGTGTAAGAGAGTGAAAGAGACAGTAGCAGAGTGTAATAGACAGTAACAGAGTGTAGGAGAGTGTCAGAGACAGTAACAGAGTGTAAGAGTCAGCAGCAGAGTGTAAGAGAGTGTAACATAGTGTAAGAGAGTGTAAGAGACAGTAGCAGAGTGTAATAGACAGTAACAGAGTGTAAGAGAGTGTTATAGACAGTAGCAGAGTGTAAGAGACAATAGCAGAGTGTAAGATACAGTAGCAGAGTGTAAGAGACAGTAACAGAGTGTAAAAGACAGTAACAGAGTGTAAGAGACAGTAGCAGAGTGAAAGAGACAGTAGTAGAGTGTAGTAGAGTGTAAGAGAGTGTCACATGGCATATACCGTCCTCTAGGATCACATAGTCCTGAATGATCTCAGTATACTGTGAACGTCTTTGGGAATCTCTTCGCGTAGACCTCGTAAACCTGTGTAAGAGACAGTAAAAGAGTATATGAGACAGTAGTGGAGTGTAAGAAAGTGTAACAGAGTATAGGAGACAGTAACAGAGTGTAAGAGAGTGTAAGAGACAGTTACAGAGTGTAAGAGAGTGTAAGAGAGTGTAAGAGAGTGTAACAGAGTGTAAGAGACAGTAACAGAGTGTAAGAGACAGCAGCAGAGTGTAAGAGAGTGTGAGAGACAGTAGCAGAGTGTAATAGACAGTAACAGAGTGTAAGAGAGTGTTATAGACAGTAGCAGAGTGTTATAGACAATAGCAGAGTGTAAGAGACAGTAGCAGAGTGTAATAGACAGCAGCAGAGTGTAAGAGAGTGTAAGAGACAGTAGCAGAGTGTAATAGACAGTAACAGAGTGTAAGAGAGTGTTATAGACAGTAGCAGAGTGTAAGAGAAAATAGCAGAGTGTAAGAGACAGTAGCAGAGTGTAATAGACTGTAGCAGAGTGTAACATAGTGTAAGAGAGTGTAAGAGACAGTAGCAGAGTATAATAGACAGTAACAGAGTGTAAGAGAGTGTTATAGACAGTAGCAGAGTTTAAGAGACAGTAACAGAGTGTAAGAGACAGTAACAGACTGTAAGAGGGTGTAAGAGACAGTAGCAGAGTGTAGGAGAGTGTAAGAGAGTGTAAGAGACAGTAACAGAGTGTAAGAGACAGTAACAGAGTGTAAGAGACAGCAGCAGAGTGTAAGAGAGTGTAACAGAGTATAGGAGACAGTAACAGAGTATAGGAGACAGTAACAGAGTGTAAGAGAGTGTAAGAGACAGTTACAGAGTGTAAGAGAGTGTAACACAGTGTAAGAGACAGTAACAGAGTGTAAGAGACAGTAGCAGAGTGTAATAGACTGTAGCAGAGTGTAACATAGTGTAAGAGAGTGTAAGAGACAGTAGCAGAGTGTAATAGACAGTAACAGAGTGTAAGAGAGTGTTATAGACAGTAGCAGAGTTTAAGAGACAGTAACAGAGTGTAAGAGACAGTAACAGAGTGTAAGAGGGTGTAAGAGACAGTAGCAGAGTGTAGGAGAGTGTAAGAGAGTGTAAGAGAGTGTAAGAGAGTGTAAGAGACAGTAACAGAGTGTAAGAGACAGTAACAGAGTGTAAGAGACAGTAACAGAGTGTAAGAGACAGCAGCAGAGTGTAAGAGAGTGTAACAGAGTATAGGAGACAGTAACAGAGTATAGGAGACAGTAACAGAGTGTAAGAGAGTGTAAGAGACAGTTACAGAGTGTAAGAGAGTGTAACATAGTGTAAGAGACAGTAACAGAGTGTAAGAGACAGTAGCAGAGTGTAATAGACTGTAGCAGAGTGTAACATAGTGTAAGAGAGTGTAAGAGACAGTAGCAGAGTGTAATAGACAGTAACAGAGTGTAAGAGAGTGTTATAGACAGTAGCAGAGTGTAAGAGACAATAGCAGAGTGTAATAGAGTGTAGCAGAGTGTAATAGAGTGTAGCAGAGTGTAAGCGAGTGTAAGAGACAGTAGCAGAGTGTAATAGACAGTAACAGAGTGTAAGAGAGTGTTATAGACAGTTGCAGAGTGTAAGAGACAATAGCAGAGTGTAAGATACAGTAGAAGAGTGTAAGAGACTGTAACAGAGTGTAAGAGACAGTAACAGAGTGTAAGAGACAGTAACAGAGTGTAAGAGACAGTAGCAGAGTGAAAGAGACATTAGTAGAGTGTAGTAGAGTGTAAGAGAGAGTCACATGGCATACACCGTCCTCTAGGACCACATGGTCCCGAATGATCTCAGTATACTGTGAACGTCTTTGGGTATCTCTTCGCGTAGACATCGTAAACCTGTGTAAGAGACAGTAACAGAGTATATGAGACAGCAGCAGAGTGTAAGAGAGTGTAACATAGTGTAAGACAGTGTAAGAGACAGTAGCAGAGTGAAAGAGACAGTAGCAGAGTGTAAGAGACAGTAGCAGAGTGTAAGAGACAGTAACAGAGTGTAAGAGATAGTAGCAGAGTGTAAGAGAGTGTAAGAGACAGTAACAGTGTGTAAGAGGGTGTAACAGCGTGTAAGAGAGTGTAACAGCATGTAAGAGAGTGTAACAGAGTGTAAGGGAGTGTAAGAGACAGTAACAGAGTGTAAGGGGGTGTAAGAGACAGTAGAAGAGTGTAGGAGAGTGTAAGAGAGTGTAAGAGAGTGTAATAGACAGTAACAGAGTGTAAGAGACAGTAAAAGAGTGTAAGAGACAGCAGCAGAGTGTAAGAGAGTGTAAGAGACAGTAACAGAGTGTAAGAGACAGTAACAGAGTGTAAGAGACAGTAACAGAGTACACGAGAGTGTAGTAGAGTGTAAGAGACAGTAACAGAGCGTAAGAGACAGTAGCAGTGTGTAGGAGACAGAAGCAAAGTGAAAGAGAGAGTAGCAGAGTGTAAGAGACAGTAGCAGAGTGTAAGAGACAGTAGCAGAGTGTAAGAGAGTGTAAGAGACAGTAACAGAGTGTAGGAGAGTGTAAGAGACAGTAACAGAGTGTAAGAGACAGTAACAGAGTGTAAGAGACAGCAGCAGAGTGTAAGAGAGTGTAACATAGTGTAAGAGAGTGTAAGAGACAGTAGCAGAGTGTAATAGACAGTAACAGAGTGTAATAGAGTGTAAGAGACAGTAGCAGAGTGTAAGAGACAATAGCAGAGTGTAAGAGACAGTAGCAGAGTGTAACATAGTGTAAGAGAGTGTTATAGACAGTAGCAGAGTGTAAGAGACAGTAACAGAGTGTAAGAGACAGTAACAGAGTGAAAGAGACAGTAGCAGAGTGAAAGAGACAGTAGTAGAGTGTAGTAGAGTGTAAGATATAGGAGTGTAAGAGACAGTAACAGAGTGTAAGAGACAGTAACAGAGTGTAAGAGACAGCAGCAGAGTGTAAGAGAGTGTAATAGACAGTAACAGAGTGTACGAGAGTGTAGTAGAGTGTAAGAGACAGTAGCAGAGTGTAAGAGAGTGTAACAGGGTGTAAGAGACAGTAACAGAGTATAGGAGACAGTAACAGAGTGTAAGAGACAGTAACAGAGTGTACGAGACAGTAACATAGTGTAAGAGACAGTAACAGAGTGTATGACAGTGTAGTACAGTGTAAGACACAGTAACAGAGCGTAAGAGATAGTAGCAGAGTGTAAGAGACAGTAGCAGAGTGAAAGAGACAGTAGCAGAGTGTTAGAGACAGTAGCAGAGTGTAAGAAACAGTAACAGAGTGTAAGAGACAGTAGCAGAGTGTAAGAGAGTGTAAGAGACAGTAGCAGAGTGTAATAGACAGTAACATAGTGTAAGAGAGTGTTATAGACAGTAGCAGAGTGTAAGAGACAGTAGCAAAGTGTAAGAGACAATAGCAGAGTGTAAGAGACAGTAGCAGAGTGTAATAGACTGTAGCAGAGTGTAACATAGTGTAAGAGAGTGTAAGAGACAGTAGCAGAGTGTAATAGACAGTAACAGAGTGTACGAGAGTGTTATAGACAGTAGCAGAGTTTAAGAGACAGTAACAGAGTGTAAGAGACAGTAACAGAGTGTAAGAGGGTGTAAGAGACAGTAGGAGAGTGTAAGAGAGTGTAAGAGAGTGTAAGAGACAGTAACAGAGTGCAAGAGACAGTAACAGAGTGTAAGAGACAGCAGCAGAGTGTAAGAGAGTGTAACAGAGTATAGGAGACAGTAACAGAGTATAGGAGACAGTAACAGAGTGTAAGAGAGTGTAAGAGACAGTTACAGAGTGTAAGAGAGTGTAACATAGTGTAAGAGACAGTAACAGAGTGTAAGAGACAGCAGAAGAGTGTAAGAGAGTTGAAGAGACAGTCGCAGAGTGTAATAGACAGTAACAGAGTGTAAGAGAGTGTTATAGACAGTAGCAGAGTGTAAGAGACAATAGCAGAGTGTAATAGACTGGAGTAGAGTGTAGCATAGTGTAAGACAGTGTAATAGACTGTAGCAGAGTGTAATAGACAGTAACAGAGTGTAAGAGAGTGTTATAGACAGTAGCAGAGTGTAAGAGACAATAGCAGAGTGTAAGAGACAGTAGCAGAGTTTAATAGACAGCAGCAGAGTGTAAGAGAGTGTAAGAGACAGTAGCAGAGTGTAATAGACAGTAACAGAGTGTAAGAGAGTGTTATAGACAGTAGCAGAGTGTAAGAGACAATAGCAGAGTGTAATAGACTGTAGCAGAGTGTAACATAGTGTAAGAGAGTGTAAGAGACAGTAGCAGAGTGTAATAGACAGTAACAGAGTGTAAGAGAGTGTTATAGACAGTAGCAGAGTGTAAGAGAGTGTAAGAGACAGTTACAGAGTGTAAGAGAGTGTAACAGAGTGTAAGAGAGTGTAAGAGACAGTAACATAGTGTAGGAGAGTGTAAGAGACAGTAACAGAGTGTAAGAGACAGTAGCAGAGTGTAAGAGAGTGTAAGAGAGTGTTATAGACAGTAGCAGAGTGTAAGGGACAATAGCAGAGTGTAAGAGACAGTAGCAGAGTGTAATAGACTGTAGCAGAGTGTAAAATAGTGTAAGAGAGTGTAAGAGACAGTAGCAGAGTGTAATAGACAGTAATAGAGTGTAAGAGAGTGTTATAGACAGTAGCAGAGTTTAAGAGACAGTAACAGAGTGTAAGAGACAGTAAGAGTGTAAGAGGGTGTAAGAGACAGTAGCAGAGTGTAGGAGAGTGTAAGAGAGTGTAAGAGACAGTAACAGAGTGTAAGAGACAGCAGCAGAGTGTAAGAGACAGTAACAGAGTGTAAGAGAGTGTAACAGAGTGTAAGAGACAGTAACAGAGTGTACGAGAGTGTAGTAGAGTGTAAGAGACAGTAACAGAGCATAAGAGACAGTAACAGAGCATAAGAGACAGAAGCAGAGTGTAAGAGACAGAAACAGAGTGAAAGAGAGAGTAGCAGAGTGTAAGAGACAGTAGCAGAGTGTAAGAGAGTGTAAGAGAAATTAACAGAGTGTAATAGAGTGTAACAGCGTGTAAGAGAGTGTAACAGAGTGTAAGAGAGTGTAGGAGACAGTAACAGAGTGTAGGAGAGTGTAAGAGACAGTAACAGAGTGTAAGAGACAGCAGCAGAGTGTAAGAGAGTGTAACATAGTGTAAGAGAGTGAAAGAGACAGTAGCAGAGTGTAATAGACAGTAACAGAGTGTAAGACAGTGTTATAGACAGTAGCAGAGTGTAAGAGACAATAGCAGAGTGTAAGAGACAGTAACAGAGTGTAAGAGACAGTAACAGAGTGTATGAGAGTGTAGTAGAGTGTAAGAGACAGTAACAGAGCGTAAGAGATAGTAGCAGAGTGTAAGAGACAGTAGCAGAGTGAAAGAGACAGTAGCAGAGTGTAAGAGACAGTAACAGAGTGTAAGAGATAGTAGCAGAGTGTAAGAGAGTGTAAGAGACAGTAACAGTGTGTAAGAGGGTGTAACAGCGTGTAAGAGAGTGTAACAGCATGTAAGAGAGTGTAACAGAGTGTAAGGGAGTGTAAGAGACAGTAACAGAGTGTAAGGGGGTGTAAGAGACAGTAGAAGAGTGTAGGAGAGTGTAGGAGAGTGTAAGAGAGTGTAATAGACAGTAACAGAGTGTAAGAGACAGTAACAGAGTGTAAGAGACAGCAGCAGAGTGTAAGAGAGTGTAAGAGACAGTAACAGAGTGTAAGAGAGTGTAACAGAGTGTAAGAGACAGTAACAGAGTGTAAGAGACAGTAACATAGTGTAGGAGAGTGTAAGAGACAGTAACAGAGTGTAAGAGACAGTAACAGAGTGTAAGAGGGTGTAAGAGACAGTAGCAGAGTGTAGGAGAGTGTAAGAGAGTGTAAGAGACAGTAAGAGTGTAAGAGACAGTAACAGAGTGTAAGAGACAGCAGCAGAGTGTAACAGAGTGTAACAGAGTGTAAGAGACAGTAACAGAGCGTAAGAGACAGTAGCAGAGTGTAAGAGACAGAAGCAGAGTGAAAGAGAGAGTAGCAGAGTGTAAGAGACAGTAGCAGAGTGTAAGAGACAGTAGCAGAGTGTAAGAGAGTGTAAGAGACAGTAACAGAGTGTAAGAGAGTGTAACAGCATGTAAGAGAGTGTAACAGAGTGTAAGAGAGTGTAAGAGACAGTAACAGAGTGTAGTAGAGTGTAAGAGACAGTAACAGAGTGTAAGAGACAGTAACAGAGTGTAAGAGACAGCAGCAGAGTGTAAGAGAGTGTAACATAGTGTAAGAGAGTGAAAGAGACAGTAGAAGAGTGTAATAGACAGTAACAGAGTGTAAGAGAGTGTTATAGACAGTAGCAGAGTGTAAGAGACAATAGCAGAGTGTAAGATACAGTAGCAAAGTGTAAGAGACAGTAACAGAGTGTAAGAGACAGTAGCAGAGTGAAAGAGGCAGTAGTAGAGTGTAGTAGAGTGTACCAGAGTTTGACATGGCATATACCGTCCTCTAGGATCACATAGTCCTGAATGATCTCAGTATACTGTGAACGTCTTTGGGGATCTCTTCGCGTAGACATCGTAAACCTGTGTAAGAGACAGTAAAAGAGTATATGAGACAGTAGCGGAGTGTAAGAGAGTGTGACAGAGCATAGGAGACAGTAACAGAGTATAGGAGATGGTAACAGAGTGTAAGAGAGTGTAAGAGACAGTAACAGAGTGTAAGAGACAGTAACAGAGTGTAAGAGACAGTAGCAGAGTGTAATAGACTGTAGCAGAGTGTAACAGTGTAAGAGAGTGTAAGAGACAGTAGCAGAGTGTAATAGACATTAACAGAGTGTAAGAGAGTGTTATAGACAGTAGCAGAGTTTAAGAGACAGTAACAGAGTGTAAGAGACAGTAACAGAGTGTAAGAGGGTGTAAGAGACAGTAGCAGAGTGTAGGAGAGTGTAAGAGAGTGTAAGAGACAGTAACAGAGTGTAAGAGACAGCAGCAGAGTGTAAGAGAGTGTAACAGAGTGTAAGAGACAGTAACAGAGTGTAAGAGACAGTAGCAGAGTGTAAGAGACAGTAGCAGAGTGTAAGAGACAGTAGCAGAGAGTAAGAGACAGTAGCAGAGTGTAAGAGAGTGTAATAGACAGTAACAGAGTGTAAGAGAGTGTAACAGCATGTAAGAGAGTGTAACAGAGTGTAAGAGAGTGTAAGAGACAGTAACAGAGTGTAAGAGACAGCAGCAGAGTGTAAGAGTGTGTAACATAGTGTAAGAGAGTGAAAGAGACAGTAGCAGAGTGTAATAGACAGTAACAGAGTGTAATAGAGTGTAAGAGACAGTAGCAGAGTGTAAGAGACAATAGCAGAGTGTAAGAGACAGTAGCAGAGTGTAATAGACTGTAGCAGAGTGTAACAGAGTGTAAGAGACAATAGCAGAGTGTAATAGACAGTAACAGAGTGTAAGAGAGTGTTATAGACAGTAGCAGAGTGCAAGAGACAATAGCAGAGTGTAAGAGACAGTAGCAGAGTGTAATAGACAGTAACAGAGTGTAAGAGACAGTAACAGAGTGTAAGAGACAGCAGCAGAGTGTAAGAGTGTAAGAGACAGTAACAGAGTGTAAGAGAGTGTAACAGAGTGTAAGAGACAGTAACAGAGTGTACGAGACAGTAACAGAGTGTACGAGACAGTAACAGAGTGTAAGAGACAGTAACAGAGTATACGAGAGTGTAGTAGAGTGTAAGAGACAGTAACAGAGCGTAAGAGACAGTAGCAGTGTGTAAGAGACAGAAGCAAAGTGAAAGAGAGAGTAGCAGAGTGTAAGAGACAGTAGCAGAGTGTAAGAGACAGTAGCAGAGTGTAAGAGAGTGTAAGAGACAGTAACAGAGTGTAAGAGAGTGTAACAGCGTGTAAGAGAGTGTAACAGAGTGTAAGAGACAGTAAGAGAGTGTAACAGAGTGTAAGAGACAGTAACAGAGTGTAGGAGAGTGTAAGAGACAGTAACAGAGTGTAAGAGACAGTAACAGAGTGTAAGAGACAGCAGCAGAGTGTAAGAGAGTGTAACATAGTGTAAGAGAGTGTAAGAGACAGTAGCAGAGTGTAATAGACAGTAACAGAGTGTAATAGAGTGTAAGAGACAGTAGCAGAGTGTAAGAGACAATAGCAGAGTGTAAGAGACAGTAGCAGAGTGTAACATAGTGTAAGAGAGTGTTATAGACAGTAGCAGAGTGTAAGAGACAGTAACAGAGTGTAAGAGACAGTAACAGAGTGAAAGAGACAGTAGCAGAGTGAAAGAGACAGTAGTAGAGTGTAGTAGAGTGTAAGATATAGGAGTGTAAGAGACAGTAACAGAGTGTAAGAGACAGTAACAGAGTGTAAGAGACAGCAGCAGAGTGTAAGAGAGTGTAATAGACAGTAACAGAGTGTACGAGAGTGTAGTAGAGTGTAAGAGACAGTAGCAGAGTGTAAGAGAGTGTAACAGGGTGTAAGAGACAGTAACAGAGTATAGGAGACAGTAACAGAGTGTAAGAGACAGTAACAGAGTGTACGAGACAGTAACATAGTGTAAGATACAGTAACAGAGTGTATGACAGTGTAGTACAGTGTAAGACACAGTAACAGAGCGTAAGAGATAGTAGCAGAGTGTAAGAGACAGTAGCAGAGTGAAAGAGACAGTAGCAGAGTGTTAGAGACAGTAGCAGAGTGTAAGAAACAGTAACAGAGTGTAAGAGACAGTAGCAGAGTGTAAGAGAGTGTAAGAGACAGTAACAGTGTGTAAGAGGGTGTAACAGCGTGTAAGAGAGTGTAACAGCGTGTAAGAGAGTGTAACAGAGTGTAAGAGAGTGTAAGAGACAGTAACAGAGTGTAAGAGGGTGTAAGAGACAGTAGCAGAGTGTAAGAGAGTGTAAGAGAGTGTTATAGACAGTAGCAGAGTGTAAGAGACAATAGCAGAGTGTAAGAGACAGTAGCAGAGTGTAATAGACTGTAGCAGAGTGTAACAGTGTAAGAGAGTGTAAGAGACAGTAGCAGAGTGTAATAGACAGTAACAGAGTGTACGAGAGTGTTATAGACAGTAGCAGAGTTTAAGAGACAGTAACAGAGTGTAAGAGTGTGTAAGAGACAGTAGGAGAGTGTAAGAGAGTCTAAGAGAGTGTAAGAGAGTGTAAGAGAGTGTAAGAGAGTGTAAGAGACAGTAACAGAGTGTAAGAGACAGTAACAGACTGTAAGAGACAGCAGCAGAGTGTAAGAGAGTGTAACAGAGTATAGGAGACAGTAACAGAGTATAGGAGACAGTAACAGAGTGTAAGAGAGTGTAAGAGACAGTTACAGAGTGTAAGAGAGTGTAACATAGTGTAAGAGACAGTAACAGAGTGTAAGAGACAGCAGAAGAGTGTAAGAGAGTTGAAGAGACAGTCACAGAGTGTAATAGACAGTAACAGAGTGTAAGAGAGTGTTATAGACAGTAGCAGAGTGTAAGAGACAATAGCAGAGTGTAATAGACTGGAGCAGAGTGTAACATAGTGTAAGACAGTGTAAGAGACTGTAGCAGAGTGTAATAGACAGTAACAGAGTGTAAGAGAGTGTTATAGACAGTAGCAGAGTGTAAGAGACAATAGCAGAGTGTAAGAGACAGTAGCAGAGTGTAATAGACAGCAGCAGAGTGTAAGAGAGTGTAAGAGACAGTAGCAGAGTGTAATAGACAGTAACAGAGTGTAAGAGAGTGTTATAGACAGTAGCAGAGTGTAAGAGACAATAGCAGAGTGTAAGAGACAGTAGCAGAGTGTAATAGACTGTAGCAGAGTGTAACATAGTGTAAGAGAGTGTAAGAGACAGTAGCAGAGTGTAATAGACAGTAACAGAGTGTAAGAGAGTGTTATAGACAGTAGCAGAGTGTAAGAGAGTGTAAGAGACAGTTACAGAGTGTAAGAGAGTGTAACAGAGTGTAAGAGAGTGTAAGAGACAGTAACATAGTGTAGGAGAGTGTAAGAGACAGTAACAGAGTGTAAGAGACAGTAGCAGAGTGTAAGAGAGTGTAAGAGAGTGTTATAGACAGTAGCAGAGTGTAAGGGACAATAGCAGAGTGTAAGAGACAGTAGCAGAGTGTAATAGACAGTAATAGAGTGTAAGAGAGTGTTATAGACAGTAGCAGAGTTTAAGAGACAGTAACAGAGTGTAAGAGACAGTAAGAGTGTAAGAGGGTGTAAGAGACAGTAGCAGAGTGTAGGAGAGTGTAAGAGAGTGTAAGAGACAGTAACAGAGTGTAAGAGACAGCAGCAGAGTGCAAGAGACAGTAACAGAGTGTAAGAGAGTGTAACAGAGTGTAAGAGACAGTAACAGAGTGTACGAGAGTGTAGTAGAGTGTAAGAGACAGTAACAGAGCATAAGAGACAGTAACAGAGCATAAGAGACAGAAGCAGAGTGTAAGAGACAGAAACAGAGTGAAAGAGAGAGTAGCAGAGTGTAAGAGACAGTAGCAGAGTGTAAGAGAGTGTAAGAGAAATTAACAGAGTGTAATAGAGTGTAAGACACAGTAGCAGAGTGTAATAGACAGTAACAGAGTGTAAGAGAGTGCTATAGACAGTAGCAGAGAGTAAGAGACAATAGTAGAGTGTAAGAGACAGTAGCAGAGTGTAATAGACTGTAGCAGAGTGTAACAGAGTGTAAGAGAGTGTAAGAGACAGTAGCAGAGTGTAATAGACAGTAACAGAGTGTACGAGAGTGTTATAGACAGTAGCAGGGTGTAAGAGACAATAGCAGAGTGTAAGATACAGTAGCAGAGTGTAAGAGACAGTAACAGAGTGTAAGAGACAGTAGCAGAGTGAAAGAGACAGTAGTAGAGTGTAGTAGAGTGTAAGAGAGTGTAACAGAGTATAGGAGACAGTAACAGAGTATAGGAGACAGTAACAGAGTGTAAGAGAATGTAAGAGACAGTAACAGAGTGTAAGAGAGTGTAACAGGGTGTAAGAGACAGTAACAGAGTGTAAGAGGGTGTAAGAGACAGTAGCAGAGTGTAGGAGAGTGTAAGAGAGTGTAAGAGACAGTAACAGAGTGTAAGAGACAGTAACAGAGTATATGAGACAGCAGCAGAGTGTAAGAGAGTGTAACAGAGTATAGGAGACAGTAACAGAGTGTAAGAGAATGTAAGAGACAGTAACAGAGTGTAAGAGAGTGTAACAGGGTGTAAGAGACAGTAACAGAGTATAGGAGACAGTAACAGAGTGTAAGAGACAGTAACAGAGTGTACGAGACAGTAACATAGTGTAAGATACAGTAACAGAGTGTATGACAGTGTAGTACAGTTTAAGACACAGTAACAGAGCGTAAGAGATAGTAGCAGAGTGTAAGAGACAGTAGCAGAGTGTAAGAGACAGTAGCAGAGTGAAAGAGACAGTAGCAGAGTGTAAGAGACAGTAGCAGAGTGTAAGAGAGTGTAAGAGACAGTAACAGTGTGTAAGAGGGTGTAACAGTGTGTAAGAGGGTGTAACAGCGTGTAAGAGAGTGTAACATAGTGTAAGAGAGTGTAAGAGACAGTAACAGAGTGTGAGAGGGTGTAAGAGACAGTAGCAGAGTGTAGGAGAGTGTAAGAGAGTGTAAGAGAATGTAAGAGAGTGTAAGAGAGTGTAAGAGAGTGTAAGAGACAGTAACATAGTGTAGGAGAGTGTAAGAGACAGTAACAGAGTGTAAGAGGGTGTAAGAGACAGTAGCAGAGTGTAGGAGAGTGTAAGAGAGTGTAAGAGACAGTAAGAGTGTAAGAGACAGTAACAGAGTGTAAGAGACAGCAGCAGAGTGTAACAGAGTGTAACAGAGTGTAAGAGACAGTAACAGAGCGTAAGAGACAGTAGCAGAGTGTAAGAGACAGAAGCAGAGTGAAAGAGAGAGTAGCAGAGTGTAAGAGACAGTAGCAGAGTGTAAGAGACAGTAGCAGAGTGTAAGAGAGTGTAAGAGACAGTAACAGAGTGTAAGAGAGTGTAACAGCATGTAAGAGAGTGTAACAGAGTGTAAGAGAGTGTAAGAGACAGTAACAGAGTGTAGTAGAGTGTAAGAGACAGTAACAGAGTGTAAGAGACAGTAACAGAGTGTAAGAGACAGCAGCAGAGTGTAAGAGAGTGTAACATAGTGTAAGAGAGTGAAAGAGACAGTAGCAGAGTGTAATAGACAGTAACAGAGTGTAAGAGAGTGTTATAGACAGTAGCAGAGTGTAAGAGACAATAGCAGAGTGTAAGATACAGTAGCAAAGTGTAAGAGACAGTAACAGAGTGTAAGAGACAGTAGCAGAGTGAAAGAGGCAGTAGTAGAGTGTAGTAGAGTGTACCAGAGTTTGACATGGCATATACCGTCCTCTAGGATCACATAGTCCTGAATGATCTCAGTATACTGTGAACGTCTTTGGGGATCTCTTCGCGTAGACATCGTAAACCTGTGTAAGAGACAGTAAAAGAGTATATGAGACAGTAGCGGAGTGTAAGAGAGTGTGACAGAGCATAGGAGACAGTAACAGTATATAGGAGACGGTAACAGAGTGTAAGAGAGTGTAAGAGACAGTAACAGAGTGTAAGAGACAGTAACAGAGTGTAAGAGACAGTAGCAGAGTGTAATAGACTGTAGCAGAGTGTAACAGTGTAAGAGAGTGTAAGAGACAGTAGCAGAGTGTAATAGACATTAACAGAGTGTAAGAGAGTGTTATAGACAGTAGCAGAGTTTAAGAGACAGTAACAGAGTGTAAGAGACAGTAACAGAGTGTAAGAGGGTGTAAGAGACAGTAGCAGAGTGTAGGAGAGTGTAAGAGAGTGTAAGAGACAGTAACAGAGTGTAAGAGACAGCAGCAGAGTGTAAGAGAGTGTAACAGAGTGTAAGAGACAGTAACAGAGCGTAAGAGACAGTAGCAGAGTGTAAGAGACAGTAGCAGAGTGTAAGAGACAGTAGCAGAGAGTAAGAGACAGTAGCAGAGTGTAAGAGAGTGTAATAGACAGTAACAGAGTGTAAGAGAGTGTAACAGCATGTAAGAGAGTGTAACAGAGTGTAAGAGAGTGTAAGAGACAGTAACAGAGTGTAAGAGACAGCAGCAGAGTGTAAGAGTGTGTAACATAGTGTAAGAGAGTGAAAGAGACAGTAGCAGAGTGTAATAGACAGTAACAGAGTGTAATAGAGTGTAAGAGACAGTAGCAGAGTGTAAGAGACAATAGCAGAGTGTAAGAGACAGTAGCAGAGTGTAATAGACTGTAGCAGAGTGTAACAGAGTGTAAGAGAGTGTAAGAGACAATAGCAGAGTGTAATAGACAGTAACAGAGTGTAAGAGAGTGTTATAGACAGTAGCAGAGTGCAAGAGACAATAGCAGAGTGTAAGAGACAGTAGCAGAGTGTAATAGACAGTAACAGAGTGTAAGAGACAGTAACAGAGTGTAAGAGACAGCAGCAGAGTGTAAGAGTGTAAGAGACAGTAACAGAGTGTAAGAGAGTGTAACAGAGTGTAAGAGACAGTAACAGAGTGTACGAGACAGTAACAGAGTGTACGAGACAGTAACAGAGTGTAAGAGACAGTAACAGAGTATACGAGAGTGTAGTAGAGTGTAAGAGACAGTAACAGAGCGTAAGAGACAGTAGCAGTGTGTAAGAGACAGAAGCAAAGTGAAAGAGAGAGTAGCAGAGTGTAAGAGACAGTAGCAGAGTGTAAGAGAGTGTAAGAGACAGTAACAGAGTGTAAGAGAGTGTAACAGCGTGTAAGAGAGTGTAACAGAGTGTAAGAGACAGTAAGAGAGTGTAACAGAGTGTAAGAGACAGTAACATAGTGTAGGAGAGTGTAAGAGACAGTAACAGAGTGTAAGAGACAGTAACAGAGTGTAAGAGACAGCAGCAGAGTGTAAGAGAGTGTAACATAGTGTAAGAGAGTGTAAGAGACAGTAGCAGAGTGTAATAGACAGTAACAGAGTGTAATAGAGTGTAAGAGACAGTAGCAGAGTGTAAGAGACAATAGCAGAGTGTAAGAGACAGTAGCAGAGTGTAACATAGTGTAAGAGAGTGTTATAGACAGTAGCAGAGTGTAAGAGACAGTAACAGAGTGTAAGAGACAGTAACAGAGTGAAAGAGACAGTAGCAGAGTGAAAGAGACAGTAGTAGAGTGTAGTAGAGTGTAAGATATAGGAGTGTAAGAGACAGTAACAGAGTGTAAGAGACAGTAACAGAGTGTAAGAGACAGCAGCAGAGTGTAAGAGAGTGTAATAGACAGTAACAGAGTGTACGAGAGTGTAGTAGAGTGTAAGAGACAGTAGCAGAGTGTAAGAGAGTGTAACAGGGTGTAAGAGACAGTAACAGAGTATAGGAGACAGTAACAGAGTGTAAGAGACAGTAACAGAGTGTACGAGACAGTAACATAGTGTAAGATACAGTAACAGAGTGTATGACAGTGTAGTACAGTGTAAGACACAGTAACAGAGCGTAAGAGATAGTAGCAGAGTGTAAGAGACAGTAGCAGAGTGAAAGAGACAGTAGCAGAGTGTTAGAGACAGTAGCAGAGTGTAAGAAACAGTAACAGAGTGTAAGAGACAGTAGCAGAGTGTAAGAGAGTGTAAGAGACAGTAACAGTGTGTAAGAGGGTGTAACAGCGTGTAAGAGAGTGTAACAGCGTGTAAGAGAGTGTAACAGAGTGTAAGAGAGTGTAAGAGACAGTAACAGAGTGTAAGAGGGTGTAAGAGACAGTAGCAGAGTGTAAGAGAGTGTAAGAGAGTGTTATAGACAGTAGCAGAGTGTAAGAGACAATAGCAGAGTGTAAGAGACAGTAGCAGAGTGTAATAGACTGTAGCAGAGTGTAACAGTGTAAGAGAGTGTAAGAGACAGTAGCAGAGTGTAATAGACAGTAACAGAGTGTAAGAGAGTGTTATAGACAGTAGCAGAGTGTAAGAGACAGTAACAGAGTGTAAGAGACAGTAGCAGAGTGTAAGAGTGTGTAAGAGACAGTAGGAGAGTGTAAGAGAGTCTAAGAGAGTGTAAGAGAGTGTAAGAGAGTGTAAGAGAGTGTAAGAGACAGTAACAGAGTGTACGAGACAGTAACATAGTGTAAGATACAGTAACAGAGTGTATGACAGTGTAGTACAGTGTAAGACACAGTAACAGAGCGTAAGAGATAGTAGCAGAGTGTAAGAGACAGTAGCAGAGTGAAAGAGACAGTAGCAGAGTGTTAGAGACAGTAGCAGAGTGTAAGAAACAGTAACAGAGTGTAAGAGACAGTAGCAGAGTGTAAGAGAGTGTAAGAGACAGTAACAGTGTGTAAGAGGGTGTAACAGCGTGTAAGAGAGTGTAACAGCGTGTAAGAGAGTGTAACAGAGTGTAAGAGAGTGTAAGAGACAGTAACAGAGTGTAAGAGGGTGTAAGAGAAAGTAGCAGAGTGTAAGAGAGTGTAAGAGAGTGTTATAGACAGTAGCAGAGTGTAAGAGACAATAGCAGAGTGTAAGAGACAGTAGCAGAGTGTAATAGACTGTAGCAGAGTGTAACAGTGTAAGAGAGTGTAAGAGACAGTAGCAGAGTGTAATAGACAGTAACAGAGTGTAAGAGAGTGTTATAGACAGTAGCAGAGTTTAAGAGACAGTAACAGAGTGTAAGAGACAGTAACAGAGAGTAAGAGTGTGTAAGAGACAGTAGGAGAGTGTAAGAGAGTCTAAGAGAGTGTAAGAGAGTGTAAGAGAGTGTAAGAGAGTGTAAGAGAGTGTAAGAGACAGTAACAGAGTGTACGAGACAGTAACATAGTGTAAGATACAGTAACAGAGTGTATGACAGTGTAGTACAGTGTAAGACACAGTAACAGAGCGTAAGAGATAGTAGCAGAGTGTAAGAGACAGTAGCAGAGTGAAAGAGACAGTAGCAGAGTGTTAGAGACAGTAGCAGAGTGTAAGAAACAGTAACAGAGTGTAAGAGACAGTAGCAGAGTGTAAGAGAGTGTAAGAGACAGTAACAGTGTGTAAGAGGGTGTAACAGCGTGTAAGAGAGTGTAACAGCGTGTAAGAGAGTGTAACAGAGTGTAAGAGAGTGTAAGAGACAGTAACAGAGTGTAAGAGTGTGTAAGAGACAGTAGCAGAGTGTAAGAGAGTGTAAGAGAGTGTTATAGACAGTAGCAGAGTGTAAGAGACAATAGCAGAGTGTAAGAGACAGTAGCAGAGTGTAATAGACTGTAGCAGAGTGTAACAGTGTAAGAGAGTGTAAGAGACAGTAGCAGAGTGTAATAGACAGTAACAGAGTGTACGAGAGTGTTATAGACAGTAGCAGAGTTTAAGAGACAGTAACAGAGTGTAAGAGACAGTAACAGAGTGTAAGAGTGTGTAAGAGACAGTAGGAGAGTGTAAGAGAGTCTAAGAGAGTGTAAGAGAGTGTAAGAGAGTGTAAGAGAGTGTAAGAGACAGTAACAGAGTGTAAGAGACAGTAACAGACTGTAAGAGACAGCAGCAGAGTGTAAGAGAGTGTAACAGAGTATAGGAGACAGTAACAGAGTATAGGAGACAGTAACAGAGTGTAAGAGAGTGTAAGAGACAGTTACAGAGTGTAAGAGAGTGTAACATAGTGTAAGAGACAGTAACAGAGTGTAAGAGACAGCAGAAGAGTGTAAGAGAGTTGAAGAGACAGTCGCAGAGTGTAATAGACAGTAACAGAGTGTAAGAGAGTGTTATAGACAGTAGCAGAGTGTAAGAGACAATAGCAGAGTGTAATAGACTGGAGCAGAGTGTAACATAGTGTAAGACAGTGTAAGAGACTGTAGCAGAGTGTAATAGACAGTAACAGAGTGTAAGAGAGTGTTATAGACAGTAGCAGAGTGTAAGAGACAATAGCAGAGTGTAAGAGACAGTAGCAGAGTGTAATAGACAGCAGCAGAGTGTAAGAGAGTGTAAGAGACAGTAGCAGAGTGTAATAGACAGTAACAGAGTGTAAGAGAGTGTTATAGACAGTAGCAGAGTGTAAGAGACAATAGCAGAGTGTAAGAGACAGTAGCAGAGTGTAATAGACTGTAGCAGAGTGTAACATAGTGTAAGAGAGTGTAAGAGACAGTAGCAGAGTGTAATAGACAGTAACAGAGTGTAAGAGAGTGTTATAGACAGTAGCAGAGTGTAAGAGAGTGTAAGAGACAGTTACAGAGTGTAAGAGAGTGTAACAGAGTGTAAGAGAGTGTAAGAGACAGTAACATAGTGTAGGAGAGTGTAAGAGACAGTAACAGAGTGTAAGAGACAGTAGCAGAGTGTAAGAGAGTGTAAGAGAGTGTTATAGACAGTAGCAGAGTGTAAGGGACAATAGCAGAGTGTAAGAGACAGTAGCAGAGTGTAATAGACTGTAGCAGAGTGTAAAATAGTGTAAGAGAGTGTAAGAGACAGTAGCAGAGTGTAATAGACAGTAATAGAGTGTAAGAGAGTGTTATAGACAGTAGCAGAGTTTAAGAGACAGTAACAGAGTGTAAGAGACAGTAAGAGTGTAAGAGGGTGTAAGAGACAGTAGCAGAGTGTAGGAGAGTGTAAGAGAGTGTAAGAGACAGTAACAGAGTGTAAGAGACAGCAGCAGAGTGCAAGAGACAGTAACAGAGTGTAAGAGAGTGTAACAGAGTGTAAGAGACAGTAACAGAGTGTACGAGAGTGTAGTAGAGTGTAAGAGACAGTAACAGAGCATAAGAGACAGTAACAGAGCATAAGAGACAGAAGCAGAGTGTAAGAGACAGAAACAGAGTGAAAGAGAGAGTAGCAGAGTGTAAGAGACAGTAGCAGAGTGTAAGAGAGTGTAAGAGAAATTAACAGAGTGTAATAGAGTGTAACAGCGTGCAAGAGAGTGTAACAGAGTGTAAGAGAGTGTAGGAGACAGTAACAGAGTGTAGGAGAGTGTAAGAGACAGTAACAGAGTGTAAGAGACAGTAACAGAGTGTAAGAGACAGCAGCAGAGTGTAAGAGAGTGTAACAGTGTAAGAGAGTGAAAGAGACAGTAGCAGAGTGTAATAGACAGTAACAGAGTGTAAGACAGTGTTATAGACAGTAGCAGAGTGTAAGAGACAATAGCAGAGTGTAAGAGACAGTAACAGAGTGTAAGAGACAGTAACATAGTGTAAGAGACAGTAACAGAGTGTATGAGAGTGTAGTAGAGTGTAAGAGACAGTAACAGAGCGTAAGAGATAGTAGCAGAGTGTAAGAGACAGTAGCAGAGTGAAAGAGACAGTAGCAGAGTGTAAGAGACAGTAACAGAGTGTAAGAGATAGTAGCAGAGTGTAAGAGAGTGTAAGAGACAGTAACAGTGTGTAAGAGGGTGTAACAGCGTGTAAGAGAGTGTAACAGCATGTAAGAGAGTGTAACAGAGTGTAAGGGAGTGTAAGAGACAGTAACAGAGTGTAAGGGGGTGTAAGAGACAGTAGAAGAGTGTAGGAGAGTGTAGGAGAGTGTAAGAGAGTGTAATAGACAGTAACAGAGTGTAAGAGACAGTAACAGAGTGTAAGAGACAGCAGCAGAGTGTAAGAGAGTGTAAGAGACAGTAAGAGAGTGTAACAGAGTGTAAGAGACAGTAACAGAGTGTACGAGACAGTAACAGCGTGTAAGAGACAGTAACAGAGTGTAAGAGACAGTAACAGAGTATACGAGAGTGTAGTAGAGTGTAAGAGACAGTAACAGAGCGTAAGAGACAGTAGCAGTGTGTAAGAGACAGAAGCAAAGTGAAAGAGAGAGTAGCAGAGTGTAAGAGACAGTAGCAGAGTGTAAGAGACAGTAACAGAGTGTAAGAGAGTGTAACAGCATGTAAGAGAGTGTAACAGAGTGTAAGAGACAGTAAGAGAGTGTAACAGAGTGTAAGAGACAGTAACAGAGTGTAGGAGAGTGTAAGAGACAGTAACGGAGTGTAAGAGACAGTAACAGAGTGTAAGAGACAGCAGCAGAGTGTAAGAGACAGCAGCAGAGTGTAAGAGAGTGTAACATAGTGTAAGAGAGTGTAAGAGACAGTAGCAGAGTGTAATAGACAGTAACAGAGTGTAATAGAGTGTAAGAGACAGTAGCAGAGTGTAAGAGACAATAGCAGAGTGTAAGAGACAGTAGCAGAGTGTAATAGACTGTAGCAGAGTGTAACAGAGTGTAAGAGAGTGTAAGAGACAATAGCAGAGTGTAATAGACAGTAACAGAGTGTAAGAGAGTGTTATAGACAGTAGCAGAGTGCAAGAGACAATAGCAGAGTGTAAGAGACAGTAGCAGAGTGTAATAGACAGTAACAGAGTGTAAGAGACAGTAACAGAGTGTAAGAGACAGCAGCAGAGTGTAAGAGTGTAAGAGACAGTAACAGAGTGTAAGAGAGTGTAACAGAGTGTAAGAGACAGTAACAGAGTGTACGAGACAGTAACAGAGTGTACGAGACAGTAACAGAGTGTAAGAGACAGTAACAGAGTATACGAGAGTGTAGTAGAGTGTAAGAGACAGTAACAGAGCGTAAGAGACAGTAGCAGTGTGTAAGAGACAGAAGCAAAGTGAAAGAGAGAGTAGCAGAGTGTAAGAGACAGTAGCAGAGTGTAAGAGACAGTAGCAGAGTGTAAGAGTGTAAGAGACAGTAACAGAGTGTAAGAGAGTGTAACAGCGTGTAAGAGAGTGTAACAGAGTGTAAGAGACAGTAAGAGAGTGTAACAGAGTGTAAGAGACAGTAACAGAGTGTAGGAGAGTGTAAGAGACAGTAACGGAGTGTAAGAGACAGTAACAGAGTGTAAGAGACAGTAACAGAGTGTAAGAGACAGCAGCAGAGTGTAAGAGAGTGTAACATAGTGTAAGAGAGTGTAAGAGACAGCAGCAGAGTGTAATAGACAGTAACAGAGTGTAATAGAGTGTAAGAGACAGTAGCAGAGTGTAAGAGACAGTAGCAGAGTGTAATAGACTGTAACAGAGTGTAAGAGAGTGTAAGAGACAATAGCAGAGTGTAATAGACAGTAAGAGAGTGTTATAGACAGTAGCAGAGTGCAAGAGACAATAGCAGAGTGTAAGAGACAGTAGCCGAGTGTAATAGACTGTAACAGAGTGTAACAGAGTGTAAGAGAGTGTAAGAGACAGTAGCGGAGTGTAATAGACAGTAAGAGAGTGTAAGAGAGTGTTATAGACAGTAGCAGAGTGTTATAGACAATAGCAGAGTGTAAGAGACAGTAGCAGAGTGTAATAGACAGCAGCAGAGTGTAAGAGAGTGTAAGAGACAGTAGCAGAGTGTAATAGACAGTAACAGAGTGTAAGAGAGTGTTATAGACAGTATCAGAGTGTAAGAGACAATAGCAGAGTGTAAGAGACAGTAGCAGAGTGTAATAGACTGTAGCAGAGTGTAACATAGTGTAAGAGAGTGTAAGAGACAGTAGCAGAGTGTAATGGACAGTAACAGAGTGTAAGAGAGTGTTATAGACAGTAGCAGAGTGTAAGAGAGTGTAAGAGACAGTTACAGAGTGTAAGAGAGTGTAACAGAGTGTAAGAGAGTGTAAGAGACAGTAACATAGTGTAGGAGAGTGTAAGAGACAGTAACAGAGTGTAAGAGACAGTAACAGAGTGTAAGAGGGTGTAAGAGACAGTAGCAGAGTGTAGGAGAGTGTAAGAGAGTGTAAGAGACAGTAAGAGTGTAAGAGACAGTAACAGAGTGTAAGAGACAGCAGCCGAGTATAAGAGAGTGTAACAGAGTGTAAGAGACAGTAACAGAGCGTAAGAGTCAGTAGCAGAGTGTAAGAGACAGAAGCAGAGTGAAAGAGAGAGTAGCAGAGTGTAAGAGACAGTAGCAGAGTGTAAGAGACAGTAGCAGAGTGTAAGAGAGTGTAAGAGACAGTAACAGAGTGTAAGAGAGTGTAACAGCATGTAAGAGAGTGTAACAGAGTGTAAGAGAGTGTAAGAGACAGTAACAGAGTGTAGTAGAGTGTAAGAGACAGTAACAGAGTGTAAGAGACAGTAACAGAGTGTAAGAGACAGCAGCAGAGTGTAAGAGAGTGTAACATAGTGTAAGAGAGTGAAAGAGACAGTAGCAGAGTGTAATAGACAGTAACAGAGTGTAAGAGAGTGTTATAGACAGTAGCAGAGTGTAAGAGACAATAGCAGAGTGTAAGATACAGTAGCAAAGTGTAAGAGACAATAACAGAGTGTAAGAGACAGTAGCAGAGTGAAAGAGGCAGTAGTAGAGTGTAGTAGAGTGTACCAGAGTGTCACATGGCATATACCGTCCTCTAGGATCACATAGTCCTGAATGATCTCAGTATACTGTGAACGTCTTTGGGGATCTCTTCGCGTAGACATCGTAAACCTGTGTAAGAGACAGTAAAAGAGTATATGAGACAGTAGCGGAGTGTAAGAGAGTGTGACAGAGCATAGGAGACAGTAACAGAGTATAGGAGACGGTAACAGAGTGTAAGAGAGTGTAAGAGACAGTAACAGAGTGTAACATAGTGTAAGAGAGTGTAAGAGACTGTAGCAGAGTGTAATAGACAGTAACAGAGTGTAAGAGAGTGTTATAGACAGTAGCAGAGTGTAAGAGACAATAGCAGAGTGTAAGATACAGTAGCAGAGTGTAAGAGACAGTAACAGAGTGTAAAAGACAGTAACAGAGTGTAAGAGACAGTAGCAGAGTGAAAGAGACAGTAGTAGAGTGTAGTAGAGTGTAAGAGAGTGTCACATGGCATATACCGTCCTCTAGGATCACATAGTCCTGAATGATCTCAGTATACTGTGAACGTCTTTGGGGATCTCTTCGCGTAGACCTCGTAAACCTGTGTAAGAGACAGTAAAAGAGTATATGAGACAGTAGTGGAGTGTAAGAAAGTGTAACAGAGTATAGGAGACAGTAACAGAGTGTAAGAAAGTGTAAGAGACAGTTACAGAGTGTAAGAGAGTGTAAGAGAGTGTAACAGAGTGTAAGAGACAGTAACAGAGTGTAAGAGACAGCAGCAGAGTGTAAGAGAGTGTAAGAGACAGTAGCAGAGTGTAATAGACAGTAACAGAGTGTAAGAGAGTGTTATAGACAGTAGCAGAGTGTTATAGACAATAGCAGAGTGTAAGAGACAGTAGCAGAGTGTAATAGACAGCAGCAGAGTGTAAGAGAGTGTAAGAGACAGTAGCAGAGTGTAATAGACAGTAACAGAGTGTAAGAGAGTGTTATAGACAGTAGCAGAGTGTAAGAGACAATAGCAGAGTGTAAGAGACAGTAGCAGAGTGTAATAGACTGTAGCAGAGTGTAACATAGTGTAAGAGAGTGTAAGAGACAGTAGCAGAGTGTAATAGACAGTAACAGAGTGTAAGAGAGTGTTATAGACAGTAGCAGAGTTTAAGAGACAGTAACAGAGTGTAAGAGACAGTAACAGAGTGTAAGAGGGTGTAAGAGGCAGTAGCAGAGTGTAGGAGAGTGTAAGAGAGTGTAAGAGAGTGTAAGAGACAGTAACAGAGTGTAAGAGACAGCAGCAGAGTGTAAGAGAGTGTAACAGAGTATAGGAGACAGTAACAGAGTATAGGAGACAGTAACAGAGTGTAAGAGAGTGTAAGAGACAGTTACAGAGTGTAAGAGAGTGTAACATAGTGTAAGAGACAGTAACAGAGTGTAAGAGACAGTAGCAGAGTGTAATAGACTGTAGCAGAGTGTAACATAGTGTAAGAGAGTGTAAGAGACAGTAGCAGAGTGTAATAGACAGTAACAGAGTGTAAGAGAGTGTTATAGACAGTAGCAGAGTGTAAGAGACAATAGCAGAGTGTAATAGAGTGTAGCAGAGTGTAATAGAGTGTAGCAGAGTGTAAGAGAGTGTAAGAGACAGTAGCAGAGTGTAATAGACAGTAACAGAGTGTAAGAGAGTGTTATAGACAGTTGCAGAGTGTAAGAGACAATAGCAGAGTGTAAGATACAGTAGAAGAGTGTAAGAGACTGTAACAGAGTGTAAGAGACAGCAACAGAGTGTAAGAGACAGTAACAGAGTGTAAGAGACAGTAACAGAGTGTAAGAGACAGTAACAGAGTGTAAGAGACAGTAGCAGAGTGAAGGAGACAGTAGTTGAGTGTAGTAGAGTGTAAGAGAGTGTCACATGGCATACACCGTCCTCTAGGACCACATGGTCCCGAATGATCTCAGTATACTGTGAACGTCTTTGGGTATCTCTTCGCGTAGACATCGTAAACCTGTGTAAGAGACAGTAACAGAGTATATGAGACAGTAGCAGAGTGTAAGAGAGTGTAACAGAGTGTAAGAGACAGTAACAGAGTGTAAGAGGGTGTAAGAGACAGTAGCAGAGTGTAAGAGAGTGTAAGAGAGTGTAAGAGACAGTAACAGAGTGTAAGAGACAGCAGCAGAGTGTAAGAGAGTGTAAGAGACAGTAGCAGAGTGTAATAGACAGTAACAGAGTGTAAGAGAGTGTTATAGACAGTAGCAGAGTGTTATAGACAATAGCAGAGTGTAAGAGACAGTAGCAGAGTGTAATAGACAGCAGCAGAGTGTAAGAGAGTGTAAGAGACAGTAGCAGAGTGTAATAGACAGTAACAGAGTGTAAGAGAGTGTTATAGACAGTAGCAGAGTGTTATAGACAATAGCAGAGTGTAAGAGACAGTAGCAGAGTGTAATAGACAGCAGCAGAGTGTAAGAGAGTGTAAGAGACAGTAGCAGAGTGTAATAGACAGTAACAGAGTGTAAGAGAGTGTTATAGACAGTATCAGAGTGTAAGAGACAATAGCAGAGTGTAAGAGACAGTAGCAGAGTGTAATAGACTGTAGCAGAGTGTAACATAGTGTAAGAGAGTGTAAGAGACAGTAGCAGAGTGTAATAGACAGTAACAGAGTGTAAGAGAGTGTTATAGACAGTAGCAGAGTGCAAGAGAGTGTAAGAGACAGTTACAGAGTGTAAGAGAGTGTAACAGAGTGTAAGAGAGTGTAAGAGACAGTAACATAGTGTAGGAGAGTGTAAGAGACAGTAACAGAGTGTAAGAGGGTGTAAGAGACAGTAGCAGAGTGTAGGAGAGTGTAAGAGAGTGTAAGAGACAGTAAGAGTGTAAGAGACAGTAACAGAGTGTAAGAGACAGCAGCAGAGTGTAACAGAGTGTAAGAGACAGTAACAGAGCGTAAGAGACAGTAGCAGAGTGTAAGAGACAGAAGCAGAGTGAAAGAGAGAGTAGCAGAGTGTAAGAGACAGTAGCAGAGTGTAAGAGACAGTAGCAGAGTGTAAGAGAGTGTAAGAGACAGTAACAGAGTGTAAGAGAGTGTAACAGCATGTAAGAGAGTGTAACAGAGTGTAAGAGAGTGTAAGAGACAGTAACAGAGTGTAGTAGAGTGTAAGAGACAGTAACAGAGTGTAAGAGACAGTAACAGAGTGTAAGAGACAGCAGCAGAGTGTAAGAGAGTGTAACATAGTGTAAGAGAGTGAAAGAGACAGTAGCAGAGTGTAATAGACAGTAACAGAGTGTAAGAGAGTGTTATAGACAGTAGCAGAGTGTAAGAGACAATAGCAGAGTGTAAGATACAGTAGCAAAGTGTAAGAGACAGTAACAGAGTGTAAGAGACAGTAGCAGAGTGAAAGAGGCAGTAGTAGAGTGTAGTAGAGTGTACCAGAGTTTGACATGGCATATACCGTCCTCTAGGATCACATAGTCCTGAATGATCTCAGTATACTGTGAACGTCTTTGGGGATCTCTTCGCGTAGACATCGTAAACCTGTGTAAGAGACAGTAAAAGAGTATATGAGACAGTAGTGGAGTGTAAGAAAGTGTAACAGAGTATAGGAGACAGTAACAGAGTGTAAGAGAGTGTAAGAGACAGTTACAGAGTGTAAGAGAGTGTAAGAGAGTGTAACAGAGTGTAAGAGACAGTAACAGAGTGTAAGAGACAGCAGCAGAGTGTAAGAGAGTGTGAGAGACAGTAGCAGAGTGTAATAGACAGTAGCGGAGTGTAAGAGAGTGTGACAGAGCATAGGAGACAGTAACAGAGTATAGGAGACGGTAACAGAGTGTAAGAGAGTGTAAGAGACAGTAACAGAGTGTAAGAGACAGTAACAGAGTGTAAGAGACAGTAGCAGAGTGTAATAGACTGTAGCAGAGTGTAACAGTGTAAGAGAGTGTAAGAGACAGTAGCAGAGTGTAATAGACATTAACAGAGTGTAAGAAAGTGTTATAGACAGTAGCAGAGTTTAAGAGACAGTAACAGAGTGTAAGAGACAGTAACAGAGTGTAAGAGGGTGTAAGAGACAGTAGCAGAGTGTAGGAGAGTGTAAGAGAGTGTAAGAGACAGTAACAGAGTGTAAGAGACAGCAGCAGAGTGTAAGAGAGTGTAACAGAGTGTAAGAGACAGTAACAGAGCGTAAGAGACAGTAGCAGAGTGTAAGAGACAGTAGCAGAGTGTAAGAGAGTGTAACAGCATGTAAGAGAGTGTAACAGAGTGTAAGAGAGTGTAAGAGACAGTAACAGAGTGTAAGAGACAGCAGCAGAGTGTAAGAGTGTGTAACATAGTGTAAGAGAGTGAAAGAGACAGTAGCAGAGTGTAATAGACAGTAACAGAGTGTAATAGAGTGTAAGAGACAGTAGCAGAGTGTAAGAGACAATAGCAGAGTGTAAGAGACAGTAGCAGAGTGAAATAGACTGTAGCAGAGTGTAACAGAGTGTAAGAGAGTGTAAGAGACAATAGCAGAGTGTAATAGACAGTAACAGAGTGTAAGAGAGTGTTATAGACAGTAGCAGAGTGCAAGAGACAATAGCAGAGTGTAAGAGACAGTAGCAGAGTGTAATAGACAGTAACAGAGTGTAAGAGACAGTAACAGAGTGTAAGAGACAGCAGCAGAGTGTAAGAGTGTAAGAGACAGTAACAGAGTGTAAGAGAGTGTAACAGAGTGTAAGAGACAGTAACAGAGTGTACGAGACAGTAACAGAGTGTACGAGACAGTAACAGAGTGTAAGAGACAGTAACAGAGTATACGAGAGTGTAGTAGAGTGTAAGAGACAGTAACAGAGCGTAAGAGACAGTAGCAGTGTGTAAGAGACAGAAGCAAAGTGAAAGAGAGAGTAGCAGAGTGTAAGAGACAGTAGCAGAGTGTAAGAGACAGTAGCAGAGTGTAAGAGAGTGTAATAGACAGTAACAGAGTGTAAGAGAGTGTAACAGCGTGTAAGAGAGTGTAACAGAGTGTAAGAGACAGTAAGAGAGTGTAACAGAGTGTAAGAGACAGTAACAGAGTGTAGGAGAGTGTAAGAGACAGTAACAGAGTGTAAGAGACAGTAACAGAGTGTAAGAGACATCAGCAGAGTGTAAGAGAGTGTAACATAGTGTAAGAGAGTGTAAGAGACAGTAGCAGAGTGTAATAGACAGTAACAGAGTGTAATAGAGTGTAAGAGACAGTAGCAGAGTGTAAGAGACAGTAGCAGAGTGTAAGAGACAATAGCAGAGTGTAAGAGACAGTAGCAGAGTGTAACATAGTGTAAGAGAGTGTTATAGACAGTAGCAGAGTGTAAGAGACAGTAACAGAGTGTAAGAGACAGTAACAGAGTGAAAGAGACAGTAGCAGAGTGAAAGAGACAGTAGTAGAGTGAAAGAGACAGTAGTAGAGTGTAGTAGAGTGTAAGATATAGGAGTGTAAGAGACAGTAACAGAGTGTAAGAGACAGTAACAGAGTGTAAGAGACAGCAGCAGAGTGTAAGAGAGTGTAATAGACAGTAACAGAGTGTACGAGAGTGTAGTAGAGTGTAAGAGACAGTAGCAGAGTGTAAGAGAGTGTAACAGGGTGTAAGAGACAGTAACAGAGTATAGGAGACAGTAACAGAGTGTAAGAGACAGTAACAGAGTGTACGAGACAGTAACATAGTGTAAGATACAGTAACAGAGTGTATGACAGTGTAGTACAGTGTAAGACACAGTAACAGAGCGTAAGAGATAGTAGCAGAGTGTAAGAGACAGTAGCAGAGTGAAAGAGACAGTAGCAGAGTGTTAGAGACAGTAGCAGAGTGTAAGAAACAGTAACAGAGTGTAAGAGACAGTAGCAGAGTGTAAGAGAGTGTAAGAGACAGTAACAGTGTGTAAGAGGGTGTAACAGCGTGTAAGAGAGTGTAACAGAGTGTAAGAGAGTGTAAGAGACAGTAACAGAGTGTAAGAGGGTGTAAGAGACAGTAGCAGAGTGTAAGAGAGTGTAAGAGAGTGTTATAGACAGTAGCAGAGTGTAAGAGACAATAGCAGAGTGTAAGAGACAGTAGCAGAGTGTAATAGACTGTAGCAGAGTGTAACAGTGTAAGAGAGTGTAAGAGACAGTAGCAGAGTGTAATAGACAGTAACAGAGTGTAAGAGAGTGTTATAGACAGTAGCAGAGTGTAAGAGACAGTAACAGAGTGTAAGAGACAGTAACAGAGTGTAAGAGTGTGTAAGAGACAGTAGGAGAGTGTAAGAGAGTGTAAGAGAGTGTAAGAGAGTGTAAGAGAGTGTAAGAGACAGTAACAGAGTGTACGAGACAGTAACATAGTGTAAGATACAGTAACAGAGTGTATGACAGTGTAGTACAGTGTAAGACACAGTAACAGAGCGTAAGAGATAGTAGCAGAGTGTAAGAGACAGTAGCAGAGTGAAAGAGACAGTAGCAGAGTGTTAGAGACAGTAGCAGAGTGTAAGAAACAGTAACAGAGTGTAAGAGACAGTAGCAGAGTGTAAGAGAGTGTAAGAGACAGTAACAGTGTGTAAGAGGGTGTAACAGCGTGTAAGAGAGTGTAACAGCGTGTAAGAGAGTGTAACAGAGTGTAAGAGAGTGTAAGAGACAGTAACAGAGTGTAAGAGACAGTAACAGAGTGTAAGAGACAGCAGCAGAGTGTAAGAGAGTGTAACATAGTGTAAGAGAGTGAAAGAGACAGTAGCAGAGTGTAATAGACAGTAACAGAGTGTAGGAGAGTGTAACAGCGTGTAAGAGAGTGTAACAGAGTGTAAGAGAGTGTAAGAGACAGTAACAGAGTGTAGGAGAGTGTAAGAGACAGTAACAGAGTGTAAGAGACAGTAACAGAGTGTAAGAGACAGTAACAGAGTGTAAGAGACAGCAGCAGAGTGTAAGAGAGTGTAACATAGTGTAAGAGAGTGAAAGAGACAGTAGCAGAGTGTAATAGACAGTAACAGAGTGTAGGAGAGTGTCAGAGACAGTAACAGAGTGTAAGAGTCAGCAGCAGAGTGTAAGAGAGTGTAACATAGTGTAAGAGAGTGTAAGAGACAGTAGCAGAGTGTAATAGACAGTAACAGAGTGTAAGAGAGTGTTATAGACAGTAGCAGAGTGTAAGAGACAATAGCAGAGTGTAAGATACAGTAGCAGAGTGTAAGAGACAGTAACAGAGTGTAAAAGACAGTAACAGAGTGTAAGAGACAGTAGCAGAGTGAAAGAGACAGTAGTAGAGTGTAGTAGAGTGTAAGAGAGTGTCACATGGCATATACCGTCCTCTAGGATCACATAGTCCTGAATGATCTCAGTATACTGTGAACGTCTTTGGGGATCTCTTCGCGTAGACCTCGTAAACCTGTGTAAGAGACAGTAAAAGAGTATATGAGACAGTAGTGGAGTGTAAGAAATTGTAACAGAGTATAGGAGACAGTAACAGAGTGTAAGAGAGTGTAAGAGACAGTTACAGAGTGTAAGAGAGTGTAACAGAGTGTAAGAGACAGTAACAGAGTGTAAGAGACAGCAGCAGAGTGTAAGAGAGTGTAAGAGACAGTAGCAGAATGTAAGAGAGTGTAAGAGACAGTAGCAGAGTGTAATAGACAGTAACAGAGTGTAAGAGACAGCAGCAGAGTGTAAGAGACAGTAGCAGAGTGTAATAGACAGCAGCAGAGTGTAAGAGAGTGTAAGAGACAGTAGCAGAGTGTAATAGACAGTAACAGAGTGTAAGAGAGTGTTATAGACAGTAGCAGAGTGTAAGAGACAATAGCAGAGTGTAAGAGACAGTAGCAGAGTGTAATAGACTGTAGCAGAGTGTAACATAGTGTAAGAGAGTGTAAGAGACAGTAGCAGAGTGTAATAGACAGTAACAGAGTGTAAGAGAGTGTTATAGACAGTAGCAGAGTTTAAGAGACAGTAACAGAGTGTAAGAGACAGTAACAGAGTGTAAGAGGGTGTAAGAGACAGTAGCAGAGTGTAGGAGAGTGTAAGAGAGTGTAAGAGAGTGTAAGAGACAGTAACAGAGTGTAAGAGACAGTAACAGAGTGTAAGAGACAGCAGCAGAGTGTAAGAGAGTGTAACAGAGTATAGGAGACAGTAACAGAGTATAGGAGACAGTAACAGAGTGTAAGAGAGTGTAAGAGACAGTTACAGAGTGTAAGAGAGTGTAACATAGTGTAAGAGACAGTAACAGAGTGTAAGAGACAGTAGCAGAGTGTAATAGACTGTAGCAGAGTGTAACATAGTGTAAGAGAGTGTAAGAGACAGTAGCAGAGTGTAATAGACAGTAACAGAGTGTAAGAGAGTGTTATAGACAGTAGCAGAGTGTAAGAGACAATATCAGAGTGTAATAGAGTGTAGCAGAGTGTAATAGAGTGTAGCAGAGTGTAAGAGAGTGTAAGAGACAGTAGCATAGTGTAATAGACAGTAACAGAGTGTAAGAGAGTGTTATAGACAGTTGCAGAGTGTAAGAGACAATAGCAGAGTGTAAGATACAGTAGAAGAGTGTAAGAGACAGTAGCAGAGTGAAAGAGACATTAGTAGAGTGTAGTAGAGTGTAAGAGAGAGTCACATGGCATACACCGTCCTCTAGGACCACATGGTCCCGAATGATCTCAGTATACTGTGAACGTCTTTGGGTATCTCTTCGCGTAGACATCGTAAACCTGTGTAAGAGACAGTAACAGAGTATATGAGACAGCAGCAGAGTGTAAGAGAGTGTAACATAGTGTAAGACAGTGTAAGAGACAGTAGCAGAGTGAAAGAGACAGTAGCAGAGTGTAAGAGACAGTAGCAGAGTGTAAGAGACAGTAACAGAGTGTAAGAGATAGTAGCAGAGTGTAAGAGAGTGTAAGAGACAGTAACAGTGTGTAAGAGGGTGTAACAGCGTGTAAGAGAGTGTAACAGCATGTAAGAGAGTGTAACAGAGTGTAAGGGAGTGTAAGAGACAGTAACAGAGTGTAAGGGGGTGTAAGAGACAGTAGAAGAGTGTAGGAGAGTGTAAGAGAGTGTAAGAGAGTGTAATAGACAGTAACAGAGTGTAAGAGACAGTAAAAGAGTGTAAGAGACAGCAGCAGAGTGTAAGAGAGTGTAAGAGACAGTAACAGAGTGTAAGAGACAGTAACAGAGTGTAAGAGACAGTAACAGAGTACACGAGAGTGTAGTAGAGTGTAAGAGACAGTAACAGAGCGTAAGAGACAGTAGCAGTGTGTAGGAGACAGAAGCAAAGTGAAAGAGAGAGTAGCAGAGTGTAAGAGACAGTAGCAGAGTGTAAGAGACAGTAGCAGAGTGTAAGAGAGTGTAAGAGACAGTAACAGAGTGTAGGAGAGTGTAAGAGACAGTAACAGAGTGTAAGAGACAGTAACAGAGTGTAAGAGACAGCAGCAGAGTGTAAGAGAGTGTAACATAGTGTAAGAGAGTGTAAGAGACAGTAGCAGAGTGTAATAGACAGTAACAGAGTGTAATAGAGTGTAAGAGACAGTAGCAGAGTGTAAGAGACAATAGCAGAGTGTAAGAGACAGTAGCAGAGTGTAACATAGTGTAAGAGAGTGTTATAGACAGTAGCAGAGTGTAAGAGACAGTAACAGAGTGTAAGAGACAGTAACAGAGTGAAAGAGACAGTAGCAGAGTGAAAGAGACAGTAGTAGAGTGTAGTAGAGTGTAAGATATAGGAGTGTAAGAGACAGTAACAGAGTGTAAGAGACAGCAGCAGAGTGTAAGAGAGTGTAACAGAGTATAGGAGACAGTAACAGAGTATAGGAGACAGTAACAGAGTGTAAGAGAGTGTAAGAGACAGTTACAGAGTGTAAGAGAGTGTAACATAGTGTAAGAGACAGTAACAGAGTGTAAGAGACAGCAGAAGAGTGTAAGAGAGTTGAAGAGACAGTCGCAGAGTGTAATAGACAGTAACAGAGTGTAAGAGAGTGTTATAGACAGTAGCAGAGTGTAAGAGACAATAGCAGAGTGTAATAGACTGGAGCAGAGTGTAGCATAGTGTAAGACAGTGTAAGAGACTGTAGCAGAGTGTAATAGACAGTAACAGAGTGTAAGAGAGTGTTATAGACAGTAGCAGAGTGTAAGAGACAATAGCAGAGTGTAAGAGACAGTAGCAGAGTTTAATAGACAGCAGCAGAGTGTAAGAGAGTGTAAGAGACAGTAGCAGAGTGTAATAGACAGTAACAGAGTGTAAGAGAGTGTTATAGACAGTAGCAGAGTGTAAGAGACAATAGCAGAGTGTAATAGACTGTAGCAGAGTGTAACATAGTGTAAGAGAGTGTAAGAGACAGTAGCAGAGTGTAATAGACAGTAACAGAGTGTAAGAGAGTGTTATAGACAGTAGCAGAGTGTAAGAGAGTGTAAGAGACAGTTACAGAGTGTAAGAGAGTGTAACAGAGTGTAAGAGAGTGTAAGAGACAGTAACATAGTGTAGGAGAGTGTAAGAGACAGTAACAGAGTGTAAAAGACAGTAGCAGAGTGTAAGAGAGTGTAAGAGAGTGTTATAGACAGTAGCAGAGTGTAAGGGACAATAGCAGAGTGTAAGAGACAGTAGCAGAGTGTAATAGACTGTAGCAGAGTGTAAAATAGTGTAAGAGAGTGTAAGAGACAGTAGCAGAGTGTAATAGACAGTAATAGAGTGTAAGAGAGTGTTATAGACAGTAGCAGAGTTTAAGAGACAGTAACAGAGTGTAAGAGACAGTAAGAGTGTAAGAGGGTGTAAGAGACAGTAGCAGAGTGTAGGAGAGTGTAAGAGAGTGTAAGAGACAGTAACAGAGTGTAAGAGACAGCAGCAGAGTGTAAGAGACAGTAACAGAGTGTAAGAGAGTGTAACAGAGTGTAAGAGACAGTAACAGAGTGTACGAGAGTGTAGTAGAGTGTAAGAGACAGTAACAGAGCATAAGAGACAGTAACAGAGCATAAGAGACAGAAGCAGAGTGTAAGAGACAGAAACAGAGTGAAAGAGAGAGTAGCAGAGTGTAAGAGACAGTAGCAGAGTGTAAGAGAGTGTAAGAGAAATTAACAGAGTGTAATAGAGTGTAACAGCGTGTAAGAGAGTGTAACAGAGTGTAAGAGAGTGTAGGAGACAGTAACAGAGTGTAGGAGAGTGTAAGAGACAGTAACAGAGTGTAAGAGACAGCAGCAGAGTGTAAGAGAGTGTAACATAGTGTAAGAGAGTAAAAGAGACAGTAGCAGAGTGTAATAGACAGTAACAGAGTGTAAGACAGTGTTATAGAGAGTAGCAGAGTGTAAGAGACAATAGCAGAGTGTAAGAGACAGTAACAGAGTGTAAGAGACAGTAACAGAGTGTATGAGAGTGTAGTAGAGTGTAAGAGACAGTAACAGAGCGTAAGAGATAGTAGCAGAGTGTAAGAGACAGTAGCAGAGTGAAAGAGACAGTAGCAGAGTGTAAGAGACAGTAACAGAGTGTAAGAGATAGTAGCAGAGTGTAAGAGAGTGTAAGAGACAGTAACAGTGTGTAAGAGGGTGTAACAGCGTGTAAGAGAGTGTAACAGCATGTAAGAGAGTGTAACAGAGTGTAAGGGAGTGTAAGAGACAGTAACAGAGTGTAAGGGGGTGTAAGAGACAGTAGAAGAGTGTAGGAGAGTGTAGGAGAGTGTAAGAGAGTGTAATAGACAGTAACAGAGTGTAAGAGACAGTAACAGAGTGTAAGAGACAGCAGCAGAGTGTAAGAGAGTGTAAGAGACAGTAACAGAGTGTAAGAGAGTGTAACAGAGTGTAAGAGACAGTAACAGAGTGTAAGAGACAGTAACAGAGTGTAAGAGACAGTAACAGAGTATACGAGAGTGTAGTAGAGTGTAAGAGACAGTAACAGAGCGTAAGAGACAGTAGCAGTGTGTAAGAGACAGAAGCAAAGTGAAAGAGAGAGTAGCAGAGTGTAAGAGACAGTAGCAGAGTGTAAGAGACAGTAACAGAGTGTAAGAGAGTGTAACAGCGTGTAAGAGAGTGTAACAGAGTGTAAGAGACAGTAAGAGAGTGTAACAGAGTGTAAGAGACAGTAACAGAGTGTAGGAGAGTGTAAGAGACAGTAACGGAGTGTAAGAGACAGTAACAGAGTGTAAGAGACAGCAGCAGAGTGTAAGAGAGTGTAACATAGTGTAAGAGAGTGTAAGAGACAGTAGCAGAGTGTAATAGACAGTAACAGAGTGTAATAGAGTGTAAGAGACAGTAGCAGAGTGTAAGAGACAATAGCAGAGTGTAAGAGACAGTAGCAGAGTGTAATAGACTGTAGCAGAGTGTAACAGAGTGTAAGAGAGTGTAAGAGACAATAGCAGAGTGTAAGAGACAGTAGCAGAGTGTAATAGACAGTAACAGAGTGTAAGAGACAGTAACAGAGTGTAAGAGACAGCAGCAGAGTGTAAGAGTGTAAGAGACAGTAACAGAGTGTAAGAGAGTGTAACAGAGTGTAAGAGACAGTAACAGAGTGTACGAGACAGTAACAGAGTGTAAGAGACAGTAACAGAGTATACGAGAGTGTAGTAGAGTGTAAGAGACAGTAACAGAGCGTAAGAGACAGTAGCAGAGTGTAAGAGTGTAAAAGACAGTAACAGAGTGTAAGAGAGTGTAACAGCGTGTAAGAGACAGTAAGAGAGTGTAACAGAGTGTAAGAGACAGTAACAGAGTGTAGGAGAGTGTAAGAGACAGTAACGGAGTGTAAGAGACAGTAACAGAGTGTAAGAGACAGCAGCAGAGTGTTAGAGAGTGTAACATAGTGTAAGAGAGTGTAAGAGACAGTAGCAGAGTGTAATAGACAGTAACAGAGTGTAATAGAGTGTAAGAGACAGTAGCAGAGTGTAAGAGACAGTAGCAGAGTGTAATAGACTGTAGCAGAGTGTAACAGAGTGTAAGAGAGTGTAAGAGACAATAGCAGAGTGTAATAGACAGTAACAGAGTGTAAGAGAGTGTTATAGACAGTAGCAGAGTGCAAGAGACAATAGCAGAGTGTAAGAGACAGTAGCAGAGTGTAATAGACTGTAACAGAGTGTAACAGAGTGTAAGAGAGTGTAAGAGAGTGTAAGAGACAGTAGCGGAGTGTAATAGACAGTAACAGAGTGTAAGAGAGTGTTATAGACAGTAGCAGAGTGTAAGAGACAGTAGCAGAGTGTAATAGACAGCAGCAGAGTGTAAGAGAGTGTAAGAGACAGTAGCAGAGTGTAATAGACAGTAACAGAGTGTAAGAGAGTGTTATAGACAGTATCAGAGTGTAAGAGACAATAGCAGAGTGTAAGAGACAGTAGCAGAGTGTAATAGACTGTAGCAGAGTGTAACATAGTGTAAGAGAGTGTAAGAGACAGTAGCAGAGTGTAATGGACAGTAACAGAGTGTAAGAGAGTGTTATAGACAGTAGCAGAGTTTAAGAGACAGTAACAGAGTGTAAGAGACAGTAACAGACTGTAAGAGGGTGTAAGAGACAGTAGCAGAGTGTAGGAGAGTGTAAGAGAGTGTAAGAGACAGTAAGAGTGTAAGAGACAGTAACAGAGTGTAAGAGACAGCAGCAGAGTGTAAGAGAGTGTAACAGAGTGTACGAGACAATAACAGAGTGTACGAGACAGTAACAGAGTGTAAGAGACAGCAGCAGAGTGTAAGAGAGTGTAACAGAGTATAGGAGACAGTAACAGAGTATAGGAGACAGTAACAGAGTGTAAGAGAGTGTAAGAGACAGTTACAGAGTGTAAGAGAGTGTAACATAGTGTAAGAGACAGTAACAGAGTGTAAGAGACAGCAGAAGAATGTAAGAGAGTTGAAGAGACAGTCGCAGAGTGTAATAGACAGTAACAGAGTGTAAGAGAGTGTTATAGACAGTAGCAGAGTGTAAGAGACAATAGCAGAGTGTAATAGACTGGAGCAGAGTGTAACATAGTGTAAGAGAGTGTAAGAGACTGTAGCAGAGTGTAATAGACAGTAACAGAGTGTAAGAGAGTGTTATAGACAGTAGCAGAGTGTAAGAGACAATAGCAGAGTGTAAGAGACAGTAGCAGAGTGTAATAGACAGCAGCAGAGTGTAAGAGAGTGTAAGAGACAGTAGCAGAGTGTAATAGACAGTAACAGAGTGTAAGAGAGTGTTATAGACAGTAGCAGAGTGTAAGAGACAATAGCAGAGTGTAAGAGACAGTAGCAGAGTGTAATAGACTGTAGCAGAGTGTAACAGTGTAAGAGAGTGTAAGAGACAGTAGCAGAGTGTAATAGACATTAACAGAGTGTAAGAGAGTGTTATAGACAGTAGCAGAGTTTAAGAGACAGTAACAGAGTGTAAGAGACAGTAACAGAGTGTAAGAGGGTGTAAGAGACAGTAGCAGAGTGTAGGAGAGTGTAAGAGAGTGTAAGAGACAGTAACAGAGTGTAAGAGACAGTAACAGAGTGTAAGAGACAGCAGCAGAGTGTAAGAGTGTGTAACATAGTGTAAGAGAGTGAAAGAGATAGTAGCAGAGTGTAATAGACAGTAACAGAGTGTAATAGAGTGTAAGAGACAGTAGCAGAGTGTAAGAGACAATAGCAGAGTGTAAGAGACAGTAGCAGAGTGTAATAGACTGTAGCAGAGTGTAACAGAGTGTAAGAGAGTGTAAGAGACAATAGCAGAGTGTAATAGACAGTAACAGAGTGTAAGAGAGTGTTATAGACAGTAGCAGAGTGCAAGAGACAATAGCAGAGTGTAAGAGACAGTAGCAGAGTGTAATAGACAGTAACAGAGTGTAAGAGACAGTAACAGAGTGTAAGAGACAGCAGCAGAGTGTAAGAGTGTAAGAGACAGTAACAGAGTGTAAGAGAGTGTAACAGAGTGTAAGAGACAGTAACAGAGTGTACGAGACAATAACAGAGTGTACGAGACAGTAACAGAGTGTAAAAGACAGTAACAGAGCGTAAGAGACAGTAGCAGTGTGTAAGAGACAGAAGCAAAGTGAAAGAGAGAGTAGCAGAGTGTAAGAGACAGTAGCAGAGTGTAAGAGACAGTAGCAGAGTGTAAGAGTGTAAGAGACAGTAACAGAGTGTAAGAGAGTGTAACAGCGTGTAAGAGAGTGTAACAGAGTGTAAGAGACAGTAAGAGAGTGTAACAGAGTGTAAGAGAGTGTAAGAGACAATAGCAGAGTGTAATAGACAGTAACAGAGTGTAAGAGAGTGTTATAGACAGTAGCAGAGTGCAAGAGACAGTAGCAGAGTGTAAGAGACTGTAGCAGAGTGTAACAGAGTGTAAGAGAGTGTAAGAGACAATAGCAGAGTGTAATAGACAGTAACAGAGTGTAAGAGAGTGTTATAGACAGTAGCAGAGTGCAAGAGACAATAGCAGAGTGTAAGAGACAGTAGCAGAGTGTAATAGACTGTAACAGAGTGTAACAGAGTGTAAGAGAGTGTAAGAGACAGTAGCGGAGTGTAATAGACAGTAACAGAGTGTAAGAGAGTGTTATAGACAATAGCAGAGTGTAAGAGACAGTAGCAGAGTGTAATTGACAGCAGCAGAGTGTAAGAGAGTGAAAGAGACAGTAGCAGAGTGTAATAGACAGTAACAGAGTGTAAGAGAGTGTTATAGACAGTATCAGAGTGTAAGAGACAATAGCAGAGTGTAAGAGAAAGTAGCAGAGTGTAATAGACTGTAGCAGAGTGTAACATAGTGTAAGAGAGTGTAAGAGACAGTAGCAGAGTGTAATAGACAGTAACAGAGTGTAAGAGAGTGTTATAGACAGTAGCAGAGTGTAAGAGAGTGTAAGAGACAGTTACAGAGTGTAAGAGAGTGTAACAGAGTGTAAGAGAGTGTAAGAGACAGTAACATAGTGTAGGAGAGTGTAAGAGACAGTAACAGAGTGTAAGAGACAGTAACAGAGTGTAAGAGGGTGTAAGAGACAGTAGCAGAGTGTAGGAGAGTGTAAGAGAGTGTAAGAGACAGTAAGAGTGTAAGAGACAGTAACAGAGTGTAAGAGACAGCAGCAGAGTGTAAGAGAGTGTAACAGAGTGTAAGAGACAGTAACAGAGCGTAAGAGACAGTAGCAGAGTGTAAGAGACAGAAGCAGAGTGAAAGAGAGAGTAGCAGAGTGTAAGAGACAGTAGCAGAGTGTAAGAGACAGTAGCAGAGTGTAAGAGAGTGTAAGAGAGTGTAACAGCATGTAAGAGAGTGTAACAGAGTGTAAGAGAGTGTAAGAGACAGTAACAGAGTGTAGTAGAGTGTAAGAGACAGTAACAGAGTGTAAGAGACAGTAACAGAGTGTAAGAGACAGCAGCAGAGTGTAAGAGAGTGTAACATAGTGTAAGAGAGTGAAAGAGACAGTAGCAGAGTGTAATAGACAGTAACAGAGTGTAAGAGAGTGTTATAGACAGTAGCAGAGTGTAAGAGACAATAGCAGAGTGTAAGATACAGTAGCAAAGTGTAAGAGACAGTAACAGAGTGTAAGAGACAGTAGCAGAGTGAAAGAGGCAGTAGTAGAGTGTAGTAGAGTGTACCAGAGTGTCACATGGCATATACCGTCCTCTAGGATCACATAGTCCTGAATGATCTCAGTATACTGTGAACGTCTTTGGGGATCTCTTCGCGTAGACATCGTAAACCTGTGTAAGAGACAGTAAAAGAGTATATGAGACAGTAGCGGAGTGTAAGAGAGTGTGACAGAGCATAGGAGACAGTAACAGAGTATAGGAGACGGTAACAGAGTGTAAGAGAGTGTAAGAGACAGTAACAGAGTGTAAGAGACAGTAACAGAGTGTAAGAGACAGCAGCAGAGTGTAAGAGAGTGTAACATAGTGTAAGAGAGTGAAAGAGACAGTAGCAGAGTGTAATAGACAGTAACAGAGTGTAGGAGAGTGTAACAGCGTGTAAGAGAGTGTAACAGAGTGTAAGAGAGTGTAAGAGACAGTAACAGAGTGTAGGAGAGTGTAAGAGACAGTAACAGAGTGTAAGAGACAGTAACAGAGTGTAAGAGACAGTAACAGAGTGTAAGAGTCAGCAGCAGAGTGTAAGAGAGTGTAACATAGTGTAAGAGAGTTGAAGAGACAGTCGCAGAGTGTAATAGACAGTAACAGAGTGTAAGAGAGTGTTATAGACAGTAGCAGAGTGTAAGAGACAATAGCAGAGTGTAATAGACTGGAGCAGAGTGTAACATAGTGTAAGAGAGTGTAAGAGACTGTAGCAGAGTGTAATAGACAGTAACAGAGTGTAAGAGAGTGTTATAGACAGTAGCAGAGTGTAAGAGACAATAGCAGAGTGTAAGAGACAGTAGCAGAGTGTAATAGACAGCAGCAGAGTGTAAGAGAGTGTAAGAGACAGTAGCAGAGTGTAATAGACAATAGCAGAGTGTAAGAGACAGTAGCAGAGTGTAATAGACTGTAGCAGAGTGTAACAGTGTAAGAGAGTGTAAGAGACAGTAGCAGAGTGTAATAGACATTAACAGAGTGTAAGAGAGTGTTATAGACAGTAGCAGAGTTTAAGAGACAGTAACAGAGTGTAAGAGACAGTAACAGAGTGTAAGAGGGTGTAAGAGACAGTAGCAGAGTGTAGGAGAGTGTAAGAGAGTGTAAGAGACAGTAACAGAGTGTAAGAGACAGCAGCAGAGTGTAAGAGACAGCAGCAGAGTGTAAGAGTGTAAGAGACAGTAACAGAGTGTAAGAGAGTGTAACAGAGTGTAAGAGACAGTAACAGAGTGTACGAGACAGTAACAGAGTGTACGAGACAGTAACAGAGTGTAAGAGACAGTAACAGAGTATACGAGAGTGTAGTAGAGTGTAAGAGACAGTAACAGAGCGTAAGAGACAGTAGCAGTGTGTAAGAGACAGAAGCAAAGTGAAAGAGAGAGTAGCAGAGTGTAAGAGACAGTAGCAGAGTGTAAGAGACAGTAGCAGAGTGTAAGAGTGTAAGAGACAGTAACAGAGTGTAAGAGAGTGTAACAGCGTGTAAGAGAGTGTAACAGAGTGTAAGAGACAGTAAGAGAGTGTAACAGAGTGTAAGAGACAGTAACAGAGTGTAGGAGAGTGTAAGAGACAGTAACGGAGTGTAAGAGACAGTAACAGAGTGTAAGAGACAGCAGCAGAGTGTTAGAGAGTGTAACATAGTGTAAGAGAGTGTAAGAGACAGTAGCAGAGTGTAATAGACAGTAACAGAGTGTAATAGAGTGTAAGAGACAGTAGCAGAGTGTAAGAGACAGTAGCAGAGTGTAATAGACTGTAGCAGAGTGTAACAGAGTGTAAGAGAGTGTAAGAGACAATAGCAGAGTGTAATAGACAGTAACAGAGTGTAAGAGAGTGTTATAGACAGTAGCAGAGTGCAAGAGACAATAGCAGAGTGTAAGAGACAGTAGCAGAGTGTAATAGACTGTAACAGAGTGTAACAGAGTGTAAGAGAGTGTAAGAGACAGTAGCGGAGTGTAATAGACAGTAACAGAGTGTAAGAGAGTGTTATAGACAGTAGCAGAGTGTTATAGACAATAGCAGAGTGTAAGAGACAGTAGCAGAGTGTAATAGACAGCAGCAGAGTGTAAGAGAGTGTAAGAGACAGTAGCAGAGTGTAATAGACAGTAACAGAGTGTAAGAGAGTGTTATAGACAGTATCAGAGTGTAAGAGACAATAGCAGAGTGTAAGAGACAGTAGCAGAGTGTAATAGACTGTAGCAGAGTGTAACATAGTGTAAGAGAGTGTAAGAGACAGTAGCAGAGTGTAATAGACAGTAACAGAGTGTAAGAGAGTGTTATAGACAGTAGCAGAGTGTAAGAGAGTGTAAGAGACAGTTACAGAGTGTAAGAGAGTGTAACAGAGTGTAAGAGAGTGTAAGAGACAGTAACATAGTGTAGGAGAGTGTAAGAGACAGTAACAGAGTGTAAGAGACAGTAACAGAGTGTAAGAGGGTGTAAGAGACAGTAGCAGAGTGTAGGAGAGTGTAAGAGAGTGTAAGAGACAGTAAGAGTGTAAGAGACAGTAACAGAGTGTAAGAGACAGCAGCAGAGTGTAAGAGAGTGTAACAGAGTGTAAGAGACAGTAACAGAGCGTAAGAGACAGTAGCAGAGTGTAAGAGACAGAAGCAGAGTGAAAGAGAGAGTAGCAGAGTGTAAGAGACAGTAGCAGAGTGTAAGAGACAGTAGCAGAGTGTAAGAGAGTGTAAGAGACAGTAACATAGTGTAAGAGAGTGTAACAGCATGTAAGAGAGTGTAACAGAGTGTAAGAGAGTGTAAGAGACAGTAACAGAGTGTAGTAGAGTGTAAGAGACAGTAACAGAGTGTAAGAGACAGTAACAGAGTGTAAGAGACAGCAGCAGAGTGTAAGAGAGTGTAACATAGTGTAAGAGAGTGAAAGAGACAGTAGCAGAGTGTAATAGACAGTAACAGAGTGTAAGAGAGTGTTATAGACAGTAGCAGAGTGTAAGAGACAATAGCAGAGTGTAAGATACAGTAGCAAAGTGTAAGAGACAGTAACAGAGTGTAAGAGACAGTAGCAGAGTGAAAGAGGCAGTAGTAGAGTGTAGTAGAGTGTACCAGAGTGTCACATGGCATATACCGTCCTCTAGGATCACATAGTCCTGAATGATCTCAGTATACTGTGAACGTCTTTGGGGATCTCTTCGCGTAGACATCGTAAACCTGTGTAAGAGACAGTAAAAGAGTATATGAGACAGTAGCGGAGTGTAAGAGAGTGTGACAGAGCATAGGAGACAGTAACAGAGTATAGGAGATGGTAACAGAGTGTAAGAGAGTGTAAGAGACAGTAACAGAGTGTAAGAGACAGTAACAGAGTGTAAGAGACAGCAGCAGAGTGTAAGAGAGTGTAACATAGTGTAAGAGAGTGAAAGAGACAGTAGCAGAGTGTAATAGACAGTAACAGAGTGTAGGAGAGTGTAACAGCGTGTAAGAGAGTGTAACAGAGTGTAAGAGAGTGTAAGAGACAGTAACAGAGTGTAGGAGAGTGTAAGAGACAGTAACAGAGTGTAAGAGACAGTAACAGAGTGTAAGAGACAGTAACAGAGTGTAAGAGTCAGCAGCAGAGTGTAAGAGAGTGTAACATAGTGTAAGAGAGTGTAAGAGACTGTAGCAGAGTGTAATAGACAGTAACAGAGTGTAAGAGAGTGTTATAGACAGTAGCAGAGTGTAAGAGACAATAGCAGAGTGTAAGAGACAGTAGCAGAGTGTAATAGACAGCAGCAGAGTGTAAGAGAGTGTAAGAGACAGTAGCAGAGTGTAATAGACAATAGCAGAGTGTAAGAGACAGTAGCAGAGTGTAATAGACTGTAGCAGAGTGTAACAGTGTAAGAGAGTGTAAGAGACAGTAGCAGAGTGTAATAGACATTAACAGAGTGTAAGAGAGTGTTATAGACAGTAGCAGAGTTTAAGAGACAGTAACAGAGTGTAAGAGACAGTAACAGAGTGTAAGAGGGTGTAAGAGACAGTAGCAGAGTGTAGGAGAGTGTAAGAGAGTGTAAGAGACAGTAACAGAGTGTAAGAGACAGTAACAGAGTGTAAGAGACAGCAGCAGAGTGTAAGAGTGTAAGAGACAGTAACAGAGTGTAAGAGAGTGTAACAGAGTGTAAGAGACAGTAACAGAGTGTACGAGACAGTAACAGAGTGTACGAGACAGTAACAGAGTGTAAGAGACAGTAACAGAGTATACGAGAGTGTAGTAGAGTGTAAGAGACAGTAACAGAGCGTAAGAGACAGTAGCAGTGTGTAAGAGACAGAAGCAAAGTGAAAGAGAGAGTAGCAGAGTGTAAGAGACAGTAGCAGAGTGTAAGAGACAGTAGCAGAGTGTAAGAGTGTAAGAGACAGTAACAGAGTGTAAGAGAGTGTAACAGCGTGTAAGAGAGTGTAACAGAGTGTAAGAGACAGTAAGAGAGTGTAACAGAGTGTAAGAGACAGTAACAGAGTGTAGGAGAGTGTAAGAGACAGTAACGGAGTGTAAGAGACAGTAACAGAGTGTAAGAGACAGCAGCAGAGTGTTAGAGAGTGTAACATAGTGTAAGAGAGTGTAAGAGACAGTAGCAGAGTGTAATAGACAGTAACAGAGTGTAATAGAGTGTAAGAGACAGTAGCAGAGTGTAAGAGACAGTAGCAGAGTGTAATAGACTGTAGCAGAGTGTAAGAGAGTGTAAGAGAGTGTAAGAGACAATAGCAGAGTGTAATAGACAGTAACAGAGTGTAAGAGAGTGTTATAGACAGTAGCAGAGTGCAAGAGACAATAGCAGAGTGTAAGAGACAGTAGCAGAGTGTAATAGACTGTAACAGAGTGTAACAGAGTGTAAGAGAGTGTAAGAGACAGTAGCGGAGTGTAATAGACAGTAACAGAGTGTAAGAGAGTGTTATAGACAGTAGCAGAGTGTTATAGACAATAGCAGAGTGTAAGAGACAGTAGCAGAGTGTAATAGACAGCAGCAGAGTGTAAGAGAGTGTAAGAGACAGTAGCAGAGTGTAATAGACAGTAACAGAGTGTAAGAGAGTGTTATAGACAGTATCAGAGTGTAAGAGACAATAGCAGAGTGTAAGAGACAGTAGCAGAGTGTAATAGACTGTAGCAGAGTGTAACATAGTGTAAGAGAGTGTAAGAGACAGTAGCAGAGTGTAATAGACAGTAACAGAGTGTAAGAGAGTGTTATAGACAGTAGCAGAGTGTAAGAGAGTGTAAGAGACAGTTACAGAGTGTAAGAGAGTGTAACAGAGTGTAAGAGAGTGTAAGAGACAGTAACATAGTGTAGGAGAGTGTAAGAGACAGTAACAGAGTGTAAGAGACAGTAACAGAGTGTAAGAGGGTGTAAGAGACAGTAGCAGAGTGTAGGAGAGTGTAAGAGAGTGTAAGAGACAGTAAGAGTGTAAGAGACAGTAACAGAGTGTAAGAGACAGCAGCAGAGTGTAAGAGAGTGTAACAGAGTGTAAGAGACAGTAACAGAGCGTAAGAGACAGTAGCAGAGTGTAAGAGACAGAAGCAGAGTGAAAGAGAGAGTAGCAGAGTGTAAGAGACAGTAGCAGAGTGTAAGAGACAGTAGCAGAGTGTAAGAGAGTGTAAGAGAGTGTAACAGCGTGTAAGAGAGTGTAACAGCATGTAAGAGAGTGTAACAGAGTGTAAGAGAGTGTAAGAGACAGTAACAGAGTGTAGTAGAGTGTAAGAGACAGTAACAGAGTGTAAGAGACAGTAACAGAGTGTAAGAGACAGCAGCAGAGTGTAAGAGAGTGTAACATAGTGTAAGAGAGTGAAAGAGACAGTAGCAGAGTGTAATAGACAGTAACAGAGTGTAAGAGAGTGTTATAGACAGTAGCAGAGTGTAAGAGACAATAGCAGAGTGTAAGATACAGTAGCAAAGTGTAAGAGACAGTAACAGAGTGTAAGAGACAGTAGCAGAGTGAAAGAGGCAGTAGTAGAGTGTAGTAGAGTGTACCAGAGTGTCACATGGCATATACCGTCCTCTAGGATCACATAGTCCTGAATGATCTCAGTATACTGTGAACGTCTTTGGGGATCTCTTCGCGTAGACATCGTAAACCTGTGTAAGAGACAGTAAAAGAGTATATGAGACAGTAGCGGAGTGTAAGAGAGTGTGACAGAGCATAGGAGACAGTAACAGAGTATAGGAGACGGTAACAGAGTGTAAGAGAGTGTAAGAGACAGTAACAGAGTGTAAGAGACAGTAACAGAGTGTAAGAGACAGCAGCAGAGTGTAAGAGAGTGTAACATAGTGTAAGAGAGTGAAAGAGACAGTAGCAGAGTGTAATAGACAGTAACAGAGTGTAGGAGAGTGTAACAGCGTGTAAGAGAGTGTAACAGAGTGTAAGAGAGTGTAAGAGACAGTAACAGAGTGTAGGAGAGTGTAAGAGACAGTAACAGAGTGTAAGAGACAGTAACAGAGTGTAAGAGACAGTAACAGAGTGTAAGAGTCAGCAGCAGAGTGTAAGAGAGTGTAACATAGTGTAAGAGAGTTGAAGAGACAGTCGCAGAGTGTAATAGACAGTAACAGAGTGTAAGAGAGTGTTATAGACAGTAGCAGAGTGTAAGAGACAATAGCAGAGTGTAATAGACTGGAGCAGAGTGTAACATAGTGTAAGAGAGTGTAAGAGACTGTAGCAGAGTGTAATAGACAGTAACAGAGTGTAAGAGAGTGTTATAGACAGTAGCAGAGTGTAAGAGACAATAGCAGAGTGTAAGAGACAGTAGCAGAGTGTAATAGACAGCAGCAGAGTGTAAGAGAGTGTAAGAGACAGTAGCAGAGTGTAATAGACAATAGCAGAGTGTAAGAGACAGTAGCAGAGTGTAATAGACTGTAGCAGAGTGTAACAGTGTAAGAGAGTGTAAGAGACAGTAGCAGAGTGTAATAGACATTAACAGAGTGTAAGAGAGTGTTATAGACAGTAGCAGAGTTTAAGAGACAGTAACAGAGTGTAAGAGACAGTAACAGAGTGTAAGAGGGTGTAAGAGACAGTAGCAGAGTGTAGGAGAGTGTAAGAGAGTGTAAGAGACAGTAACAGAGTGTAAGAGACAGCAGCAGAGTGTAAGAGACAGCAGCAGAGTGTAAGAGTGTAAGAGACAGTAACAGAGTGTAAGAGAGTGTAACAGAGTGTAAGAGACAGTAACAGAGTGTACGAGACAGTAACAGAGTGTACGAGACAGTAACAGAGTGTAAGAGACAGTAACAGAGTATACGAGAGTGTAGTAGAGTGTAAGAGACAGTAACAGAGCGTAAGAGACAGTAGCAGTGTGTAAGAGACAGAAGCAAAGTGAAAGAGAGAGTAGCAGAGTGTAAGAGACAGTAGCAGAGTGTAAGAGACAGTAGCAGAGTGTAAGAGTGTAAGAGACAGTAACAGAGTGTAAGAGAGTGTAACAGCGTGTAAGAGAGTGTAACAGAGTGTAAGAGACAGTAAGAGAGTGTAACAGAGTGTAAGAGACAGTAACAGAGTGTAGGAGAGTGTAAGAGACAGTAACGGAGTGTAAGAGACAGTAACAGAGTGTAAGAGACAGCAGCAGAGTGTTAGAGAGTGTAACATAGTGTAAGAGAGTGTAAGAGACAGTAGCAGAGTGTAATAGACAGTAACAGAGTGTAATAGAGTGTAAGAGACAGTAGCAGAGTGTAAGAGACAGTAGCAGAGTGTAATAGACTGTAGCAGAGTGTAACAGAGTGTAAGAGAGTGTAAGAGACAATAGCAGAGTGTAATAGACAGTAACAGAGTGTAAGAGAGTGTTATAGACAGTAGCAGAGTGCAAGAGACAATAGCAGAGTGTAAGAGACAGTAGCAGAGTGTAATAGACTGTAACAGAGTGTAACAGAGTGTAAGAGAGTGTAAGAGACAGTAGCGGAGTGTAATAGACAGTAACAGAGTGTAAGAGAGTGGTATAGACAGTAGCAGAGTGTTATAGACAATAGCAGAGTGTAAGAGACAGTAGCAGAGTGTAATTGACAGCAGCAGAGTGTAAGAGAGTGTAAGAGACAGTAGCAGAGTGTAATAGACAGTAACAGAGTGTAAGAGAGTGTTATAGACAGTATCAGAGTGTAAGAGACAATAGCAGAGTGTAAGAGACAGTAGCAGAGTGTAATAGACTGTAGCAGAGTGTAACATAGTGTAAGAGAGTGTAAGAGACAGTAGCAGAGTGTAATAGACAGTAACATAGTGTAAGAGAGTGTTATAGACAGTAGCAGAGTGTAAGAGAGTGTAAGAGACAGTTACAGAGTGTAAGAGAGTGTAACAGAGTGTAAGAGAGTGTAAGAGACAGTAACATAGTGTAGGAGAGTGTAAGAGACAGTAACAGAGTGTAAGAGACAGTAACAGAGTGTAAGAGGGTGTAAGAGACAGTAGCAGAGTGTAGGAGAGTGTAAGAGAGTGTAAGAGACAGTAAGAGTGTAAGAGACAGTAACAGAGTGTAAGAGACAGCAGCAGAGTGTAAGAGAGTGTAACAGAGTGTAAGAGACAGTAACAGAGCGTAAGAGACAGTAGCAGAGTGTAAGAGACAGAAGCAGAGTGAAAGAGAGAGTAGCAGAGTGTAAGAGACAGTAGCAGAGTGTAAGAGACAGTAGCAGAGTGTAAGAGAGTGTAAGAGACAGTAACAGAGTGTAAGAGAGTGTAACAGCATGTAAGAGAGTGTAACAGAGTGTAAGAGAGTGTAAGAGACAGTAACAGAGTGTAGTAGAGTGTAAGAGACAGTAACAGAGTGTAGTAGAGTGTAAGAGACAGTAACAGAGTGTAAGAGACAGTAACAGAGTGTAAGAGACAGCAGCAGAGTGTAAGAGAGTGTAACATAGTGTAAGAGAGTGAAAGAGACAGTAGCAGAGTGTAATAGACAGTAACAGAGTGTAAGAGAGTGTTATAGACAGTAGCAGAGTGTAAGAGAGTGTTATAGACAGTAGCAGAGTGTAAGAGACAATAGCAGAGTGTAAGATACAGTAGCAAAGTGTAAGAGACAGTAACAGAGTGTAAGAGACAGTAGCAGAGTGAAAGAGGCAGTAGTAGAGTGTAGTAGAGTGTACCAGAGTGTCACATGGCATATACCGTCCTCTAGGATCACATAGTCCTGAATGATCTCAGTATACTGTGAACGTCTTTGGGGATCTCTTCGCGTAGACATCGTAAACCTGTGTAAGAGACAGTAAAAGAGTATATGAGACAGTAGCGGAGTGTAAGAGAGTGTGACAGAGCATAGGAGACAGTAACAGATTATAGGAGACGGTAACAGAGTGTAAGAGAGTGTAAGAGACAGTAACAGAGTGTAAGAGACAGTAACAGAGTGTAAGAGACAGCAGCAGAGTGTAAGAGAGTGTAACATAGTGTAAGAGAGTGAAAGAGACAGTAGCAGAGTGTAATAGACAGTAACAGAGTGTAGGAGAGTGTAACAGCGTGTAAGAGAGTGTAACAGAGTGTAAGAGAGTGTAAGAGACAGTAACAGAGTGTAGGAGAGTGTAAGAGACAGTAACAGAGTGTAAGAGACAGCAGCAGAGTGTAAGAGAGTGTAACATAGTGTAAGAGAGTGAAAGAGACAGTAGCAGAGTGTAATAGACAGTAACAGAGTGTAGGAGAGTGTCAGAGACAGTAACAGAGTGTAAGAGTCAGCAGCAGAGTGTAAGAGAGTGTAACATAGTGTAAGAGAGTGTAAGAGACAGTAGCAGAGTGTAATAGACAGTAACAGAGTGTAAGAGAGTGTTATAGACAGTAGCAGAGTGTAAGAGACAATAGCAGAGTGTAAGATACAGTAGCAGAGTGTAAGAGACAGTAACAGAGTGTAAAAGACAGTAACAGAGTGTAAGAGACAGTAGCAGAGTGAAAGAGACAGTAGTAGAGTGTAGTAGAGTGTAAGAGAGTGTCACATGGCATATACCGTCCTCTAGGATCACATAGTCCTGAATGATCTCAGTATACTGTGAACGTCTTTGGGGATCTCTTCGCGTAGACCTCGTAAACCTGTGTAAGAGACAGTAAAAGAGTATATGAGACAGTAGTGGAGTGTAAGAAAGTGTAACAGAGTATAGGAGACAGTAACAGAGTGTAAGAGAGTGTAAGAGACAGTTACAGAGTGTAAGAGAGTGTAAGAGAGTGTAAAAGAGTGTAAGAGACAGTAACAGAGTGTAAGAGACAGCAGCAGAGTGTAAGAGAGTGTAAGAGACAGTAGCAGAGTGTAATAGACAGTAACAGAGTGTAAGAGAGTGTTATAGACAGTAGCAGAGTGTTATAGACAATAGCAGAGTGTAAGAGACAGTAGCAGAGTGTAATAGACAGCAGCAGAGTGTAAGAGAGTGTAAGAGACAGTAGCAGAGTGTAATAGACAGTAACAGAGTGTAAGAGAGTGTTATAGACAGTAGCAGAGTGTTATAGACAATAGCAGAGTGTAAGAGACAGTAGCAGAGTGTAATAGACAGCAGCAGAGTGTAAGAGAGTGTAAGAGACAGTAGCAGAGTGTAATAGACAGTAACAGAGTGTAAGAGAGTGTTATAGACAGTAGCAGAGTGTAAGAGACAATAGCAGAGTGTAAGAGACAGTAGCAGAGTGTAATAGACTGTAGCAGAGTGTAACATAGTGTAAGAGAGTGTAAGAGACAGTAGCAGAGTGTAATAGACAGTAACAGAGTGTAAGAGAGTGTTATAGACAGTAGCAGAGTTTAAGAGACAGTAACAGAGTGTAAGAGACAGTAACAGAGTGTAAGAGGGTGTAAGAGACAGTAGCAGAGTGTAGGAGAGTGTAAGAGAGTGTAAGAGAGTGTAAGAGACAGTAACAGAGTGTAAGAGACAGTAACAGAGTGTAAGAGACAGCAGCAGAGTGTAAGAGAGTGTAACAGAGTATAGGAGACAGTAACAGAGTATAGGAGACAGTAACAGAGTGTAAGAGAGTGTAAGAGACAGTTACAGAGTGTAAGAGAGTGTAACATAGTGTAAGAGACAGTAACAGAGTGTAAGAGACAGCAGAAGAGTGTAAGAGAGTTGAAGAGACAGTCGCAGAGTGTAATAGACAGTAACAGAGTGTAAGAGAGTGTTATAGACAGTAGCAGAGTGTAAGAGACAATAGCAGAGTGTAATAGACTGGAGCAGAGTGTAACATAGTGTAAGAGAGTGTAAGAGACTGTAGCAGAGTGTAATAGACAGTAACAGAGTGTAAGAGAGTGTTATAGACAGTAGCAGAGTGTAAGAGACAATAGCAGAGTGTAAGAGACAGTAGCAGAGTGTAATAGACAGCAGCAGAGTGTAAGAGAGTGTAAGAGACAGTAGCAGAGTGTAATAGACAGTAACAGAGTGTAAGAGAGTGTTATAGACAGTAGCAGAGTGTAAGAGACAATAGCAGAGTGTAAGAGACAGTAGCAGAGTGTAATAGACTGTAGCAGAGTGTAACAGTGTAAGAGAGTGTAAGAGACAGTAGCAGAGTGTAATAGACATTAACAGAGTGTAAGAGAGTGTTATAGACAGTAGCAGAGTTTAAGAGACAGTAACAGAGTGTAAGAGACAGTAACAGAGTGTAAGAGGGTGTAAGAGACAGTAGCAGAGTGTAGGAGAGTGTAAGAGAGTGTAAGAGACAGTAACAGAGTGTAAGAGACAGTAACAGAGTGTAAGAGACAGCAGCAGAGTGTAAGAGTGTGTAACATAGTGTAAGAGAGTGAAAGAGACAGTAGCAGAGTGTAATAGACAGTAACAGAGTGTAGGAGAGTGTAACAGCATGTACGAGAGTGTAACAGAGTGTAAGAGAGTGTAAGAGACAGTAACAGAGTGTAAGAGACAGTAACAGAGTGTAAGAGACAGTAACAGAGTGTAAGAGACAGCAGCAGAGTGTAAGAGTGTGTAACAGTGTAAGAGAGTGAAAGAGATAGTAGCAGAGTGTAATAGACAGTAACAGAGTGTAATAGAGTGTAAGAGACAGTAGCAGAGTGTAAGAGACAATAGCAGAGTGTAAGAGACAGTAGCAGAGTGTAATAGACTGTAGCAGAGTGTAACAGAGTGTAAGAGAGTGTAAGAGACAATAGCAGAGTGTAATAGACAGTAACAGAGTGTAAGAGAGTGTTATAGACAGTAGCAGAGGGCAAGAGACAATAGCAGAGTGTAAGAGACAGTAGCAGAGTGTAATAGACAGTAACAGAGTGTAAGAGACAGTAACAGAGTGTAAGAGACAGCAGCAGAGTGTAAGAGTGTAAGAGACTGTAACAGAGTGTAAGAGAGTGTAACAGAGTGTAAGAGACAGTAACAGAGTGTACGAGACAGTAACAGAGTGTACGAGACAGTAACAGAGTGTAAGAGACAGTAACAGAGTATACGAGAGTCTAGTAGAGTGTAAGAGACAGTAACAGAGCGTAAGAGACAGTAGCAGTGTGTAAGAGACAGAAACAAAGTGAAAGAGAGAGTAGCAGAGTGTAAGAGACAGTAGCAGAGTGTAAGAGACAGTAGCAGAGTGTAAGAGTGTAAGAGACAGTAACAGAGTGTAAGAGAGTGTAACAGCGTGTAAGAGAGTGTAACAGAGTGTAAGAGACAGTAAGAGAGTGTAACAGAGTGTAAGAGACAGTAACAGAGTGTAGGAGAGTGTAAGAGACAGTAACGGAGTGTAAGAGACAGTAACAGAGTGTAAGAGACAGCAGCAGAGTGTTAGAGAGTGTAACATAGTGTAAGAGAGTGTAAGAGACAGTAGCAGAGTGTAATAGACAGTAACAGAGTGTAATAGAGTGTAAGAGACAGTAGCAGAGTGTAAGAGACAGTAGCAGAGTGTAATAGACTGTAGCAGAGTGTAACAGAGTGTAAGAGAGTGTAAGAGACAATAGCAGAGTGTAATAGACAGCAACAGAGTGTAAGAGAGTGTTATAGACAGTAGCAGAGTGCAAGAGACAATAGCAGAGTGTAAGAGACAGTAGCAGAGTGTAATAGACTGTAACAGAGTGTAACAGAGTGTAAGAGAGTGTAAGAGACAGTAGCGGAGTGTAATAGACAGTAACAGAGTGTAAGAGAGCGTTATAGACAGTAGCAGAGTGTTATAGACAATAGCAGAGTGTAAGAGACAGTAGCAGAGTGTAATAGACAGCAGCAGAGTGTAAGAGAGTGTAAGAGACAGTAGCAGAGTGTAATAGACAGTAACAGAGTGTAAGAGAGTGTTATAGACAGTAGCAGAGTGTAAGAGAGTGTAAGAGACAGTTACAGAGTGTAAGAGACAGTAACAGAGTGTAAGAGGGTGTAAGAGACAGTAGCAGAGTGTAGGAGAGTGTAAGAGAGTGTAAGAGACAGTAAGAGTGTAAGAGACAGTAACAGAGTGTAAGAGACAGCAGCAGAGTGTAAGAGAGTGTAACAGAGTGTAAGAGACAGTAACAGAGTATAAGAGACAGCAGCAGAGTGTAAGAGAGTGTAAGAGACAGTAGCAGAGTGTAATAGACAGTAACAGAGTGTAAGAGAGTGTTATAGACAGTAGCAGAGTGTTATAGACAATAGCAGAGTGTAAGAGACAGTAGCAGAGTGTAATAGACAGCAGCAGAGTGTAAGAGAGTGTAAGAGACAGTAGCAGAGTGTAATAGACAGTAACAGAGTGTAAGAGAGTGTTATAGACAGTAGCAGAGTGTAAGAGACAATAGCAGAGTGTAAGAGACAGTAGCAGAGTGTAATAGACTGTAGCAGAGTGTAACAGTGTAAGAGAGTGTAAGAGACAGTAGCAGAGTGTAATAGACATTAACAGAGTGTAAGAGAGTGTTATAGACAGTAGCAGAGTTTAAGAGACAGTAACAGAGTGTAAGAGACAGTAACAGAGTGTAAGAGGGTGTAAGAGACAGTAGCAGAGTGTAGGAGAGTGTAAGAGAGTGTAAGAGACAGTAACAGAGTGTAAGAGACAGCAGCAGAGTGTAAGAGTGTGTAACATAGTGTAAGAGAGTGAAAGAGATAGTAGCAGAGTGTAATAGACAGTAACAGAGTGTAATAGAGTGTAAGAGACAGTAGCAGAGTGTAAGAGACAATAGCAGAGTGTAAGAGACAGTAGCAGAGTGTAATAGACTGTAGCAGAGTGTAACAGAGTGTAAGAGAGTGTAAGAGACAATAGCAGAGTGTAATAGACAGTAACAGAGTGTAAGAGAGTGTTATAGACAGTAGCAGAGTGCAAGAGACAATAGCAGAGTGTAAGAGACAGTAGCAGAGTGTAATAGACAGTAACAGAGTGTAAGAGACAGTAACAGAGTGTAAGAGACAGCAGCAGAGTGTAAGAGTGTAAGAGACAGTAACAGAGTGTAAGAGAGTGTAACAGAGTGTAAGAGACAGTAACAGAGTGTACGAGACAATAACAGAGTGTACGAGACAGTAACAGAGTGTAAGAGACAGTAACAGAGTATACGAGAGTGTAGTAGAGTGTAAGAGACAGTAACAGAGCGTAAGAGACAGTAGCAGTGTGTAAGAGACAGAAGCAAAGTGAAAGAGAGAGTAGCAGAGTGTAAGAGACAGTAGCAGAGTGTAAGAGACAGTAGCAGAGTGTAAGAGTGTAAGAGACAGTAACAGAGTGTAAGAGAGTGTAACAGCGTGTAAGAGAGTGTAACAGAGTGTAAGAGACAGTAAGAGAGTGTAACAGAGTGTAAGAGAGTGTAAGAGACAATAGCAGAGTGTAATAGACAGTAACAGAGTGTAAGAGAGTGTTATAGACAGTAGCAGAGTGCAAGAGACAGTAGCAGAGTGTAAGAGACTGTAGCAGAGTGTAACAGAGTGTAAGAGAGTGTAAGAGACAATAGCAGAGTGTAATAGACAGTAACAGAGTGTAAGAGAGTGTTATAGACAGTAGCAGAGTGCAAGAGACAATAGCAGAGTGTAAGAGACAGTAGCAGAGTGTAATAGACTGTAACAGAGTGTAACAGAGTGTAAGAGAGTGTAAGAGACAGTAGCGGAGTGTAATAGACAGTAACAGAGTGTAAGAGAGTGTTATAGACAGTAGCAGAGTGTTATAGACAATAGCAGAGTGTAAGAGACAGTAGCAGAGTGTAATTGACAGCAGCAGAGTGTAAGAGAGTGTAAGAGACAGTAGCAGAGTGTAATAGACAGTAACAGAGTGTAAGAGAGTGTTATAGACAGTATCAGAGTGTAAGAGACAATAGCAGAGTGTAAGAGACAGTAGCAGAGTGTAATAGACTGTAGCAGAGTGTAACATAGTGTAAGAGAGTGTAAGAGACAGTAGCAGAGTGTAATAGACAGTAACATAGTGTAAGAGAGTGTTATAGACAGTAGCAGAGTGTAAGAGAGTGTAAGAGACAGTTACAGAGTGTAAGAGAGTGTAACAGAGTGTAAGAGAGTGTAAGAGACAGTAACATAGTGTAGGAGAGTGTAAGAGACAGTAACAGAGTGTAAGAGACAGTAACAGAGTGTAAGAGGGTGTAAGAGACAGTAGCAGAGTGTAGGAGAGTGTAAGAGAGTGTAAGAGACAGTAAGAGTGTAAGAGACAGTAACAGAGTGTAAGAGACAGCAGCAGAGTGTAAGAGAGTGTAACAGAGTGTAAGAGACAGTAACAGAGCGTAAGAGACAGTAGCAGAGTGTAAGAGACAGAAGCAGAGTGAAAGAGAGAGTAGCAGAGTGTAAGAGACAGTAGCAGAGTGTAAGAGACAGTAGCAGAGTGTAAGAGAGTGTAAGAGACAGTAACAGAGTGTAAGAGAGTGTAACAGCATGTAAGAGAGTGTAACAGAGTGTAAGAGAGTGTAAGAGACAGTAACAGAGTATAGTAGAGTGTAAGAGACAGTAACAGAGTGTAAGAGACAGTAACAGAGTGTAAGAGACAGCAGCAGAGTGTAAGAGAGTGTAACATAGTGTAAGAGAGTGAAAGAGACAGTAGCAGAGTGTAATAGACAGTAACAGAGTGTAAGAGAGTGTTATAGACAGTAGCAGAGTGTAAGAGACAATAGCAGAGTGTAAGATACAGTAGCAAAGTGTAAGAGACAGTAACAGAGTGTAAGAGACAGTAGCAGAGTGAAAGAGGCAGTAGTAGAGTGTAGTAGAGTGTACCAGAGTGTCACATGGCATATACCGTCCTCTAGGATCACATAGTCCTGAATGATCTCAGTATACTGTGAACGTCTTTGGGGATCTCTTCGCGTAGACATCGTAAACCTGTGTAAGAGACAGTAAAAGAGTATATGAGACAGTAGCGGAGTGTAAGAGAGTGTGACAGAGCATAGGAGACAGTAACAGATTATAGGAGACGGTAACAGAGTGTAAGAGAGTGTAAGAGACAGTAACAGAGTGTAAGAGACAGTAACAGAGTGTAAGAGACAGCAGCAGAGTGTAAGAGAGTGTAACATAGTGTAAGAGAGTGAAAGAGACAGTAGCAGAGTGTAATAGACAGTAACAGAGTGTAAGAGAGTGTTATAGACAGTAGCAGAGTGTAAGAGAGTGTTATAGACAGTAGCAGAGTGTAAGAGACAATAGCAGAGTGTAAGATACAGTAGCAAAGTGTAAGAGACAGTAACAGAGTGTAAGAGACAGTAGCAGAGTGAAAGAGGCAGTAGTAGAGTGTAGTAGAGTGTACCAGAGTGTCACATGGCATATACCGTCCTCTAGGATCACATAGTCCTGAATGATCTCAGTATACTGTGAACGTCTTTGGGGATCTCTTCGCGTAGACATCGTAAACCTGTGTAAGAGACAGTAAAAGAGTATATGAGACAGTAGCGGAGTGTAAGAGAGTGTGACAGAGCATAGGAGACAGTAACAGATTATAGGAGACGGTAACAGAGTGTAAGAGAGTGTAAGAGACAGTAACAGAGTGTAAGAGACAGTAACAGAGTGTAAGAGACAGCAGCAGAGTGTAAGAGAGTGTAACATAGTGTAAGAGAGTGAAAGAGACAGTAGCAGAGTGTAATAGACAGTAACAGAGTGTAGGAGAGTGTAACAGCGTGTAAGAGAGTGTAACAGAGTGTAAGAGAGTGTAAGAGACAGTAACAGAGTGTAGGAGAGTGTAAGAGACAGTAACAGAGTGTAAGAGACAGTAACAGAGTGTAAGAGACAGTAACAGAGTGTAAGAGACAGCAGCAGAGTGTAAGAGAGTGTAACATAGTGTAAGAGAGTGAAAGAGACAGTAGCAGAGTGTAATAGACAGTAACAGAGTGTAGGAGAGTGTCAGAGACAGTAACAGAGTGTAAGAGTCAGCAGCAGAGTGTAAGAGAGTGTAACATAGTGTAAGAGAGTGTAAGAGACAGTAGCAGAGTGTAATAGACAGTAACAGAGTGTAAGAGAGTGTTATAGACAGTAGCAGAGTGTAAGAGACAATAGCAGAGTGTAAGATACAGTAGCAGAGTGTAAGAGACAGTAACAGAGTGTAAAAGACAGTAACAGAGTGTAAGAGACAGTAGCAGAGTGAAAGAGACAGTAGTAGAGTGTAGTAGAGTGTAAGAGAGTGTCACATGGCATATACCGTCCTCTAGGATCACATAGTCCTGAATGATCTCAGTATACTGTGAACGTCTTTGGGGATCTCTTCGCGTAGACCTCGTAAACCTGTGTAAGAGACAGTAAAAGAGTATATGAGACAGTAGTGGAGTGTAAGAAAGTGTAACAGAGTATAGGAGACAGTAACAGAGTGTAAGAGAGTGTAAGAGACAGTTACAGAGTGTAAGAGAGTGTAAGAGAGTGTAACAGAGTGTAAGAGACAGTAACAGAGTATAAGAGACAGCAGCAGAGTGTAAGAGAGTGTAAGAGACAGTAGCAGAGTGTAATAGACAGTAACAGAGTGTAAGAGAGTGTTATAGACAGTAGCAGAGTGTTATAGACAATAGCAGAGTGTAAGAGACAGTAGCAGAGTGTAATAGACAGCAGCAGAGTGTAAGAGAGTGTAAGAGACAGTAGCAGAGTGTAATAGACAGTAACAGAGTGTAAGAGAGTGTTATAGACAGTAGCAGAGTGTAAGAGACAATAGCAGAGTGTAAGAGACAGTAGCAGAGTGTAATAGACTGTAGCAGAGTGTAACATAGTGTAAGAGAGTGTAAGAGACAGTAGCAGAGTGTAATAGACAGTAACAGAGTGTAAGAGAGTGTTATAGACAGTAGCAGAGTTTAAGAGACAGTAACAGAGTGTAAGAGACAGTAACAGAGTGTAAGATTGTGTAAGAGACAGTAGCAGAGTGTAGGAGAGTGTAAGAGAGTGTAAGAGAGTGTAAGAGACAGTAACAGAGTGTAAGAGACAGTAACAGAGTGTAAGAGACAGTAACAGAGTGTAAGAGACAGCAGCAGAGTGTAAGAGAGTGTAACAGAGTATAGGAGACAGTAACAGAGTATAGGAGACAGTAACAGAGTGTAAGAGAGTGTAAGAGACAGTTACAGAGTGTAAGAGAGTGTAACATAGTGTAAGAGACAGTAACAGAGTGTAAGAGACAGCAGAAGAGTGTAAGAGAGTTGAAGAGACAGTCACAGAGTGTAATAGACAGTAACAGAGTGTAAGAGAGTGTTATAGACAGTAGCAGAGTGTAAGAGACAATAGCAGAGTGTAATAGACTGGAGCAGAGTGTAACATAGTGTAAGAGAGTGTAAGAGACTGTAGCAGAGTGTAATAGACAGTAACAGAGTGTAAGAGAGTGTTATAGACAGTAGCAGAGTGTAAGAGACAATAGCAGAGTGTAAGAGACAGTAGCAGAGTGTAATAGACAGCAGCAGAGTGTAAGAGAGTGTAAGAGACAGTAGCAGAGTGTAATAGACAATAGCAGAGTGTAAGAGACAGTAGCAGAGTGTAATAGACTGTAGCAGAGTGTAACAGTGTAAGAGAGTGTAAGAGACAGTAGCAGAGTGTAATAGACATTAACAGAGTGTAAGAGAGTGTTATAGACAGTAGCAGAGTTTAAGAGACAGTAACAGAGTGTAAGAGACAGTAACAGAGTGTAAGAGGGTGTAAGAGACAGTAGCAGAGTGTAGGAGAGTGTAAGAGAGTGTAAGAGACAGTAAGAGTGTAAGAGACAGTAACAGAGTGTAAGAGACAGCAGCAGAGTGTAAGAGAGTGTAACAGAGTGTAAGAGACAGTAACAGAGCGTAAGAGACAGTAGCAGAGTGTAAGAGACAGAAGCAGAGTGAAAGAGAGAGTAGCAGAGTGTAAGAGACAGTAGCAGAGTGTAAGAGAGTGTAAGAGAGTGTAACAGCATGTAAGAGAGTGTAACAGAGTGTAAGAGAGTGTAAGAGACAGTAACAGAGTGTAGTAGAGTGTAAGAGACAGTAACAGAGTGTAAGAGACAGTAACAGAGTGTAAGAGACAGCAGCAGAGTGTAAGAGAGTGTAACATAGTGTAAGAGAGTGAAAGAGACAGTAGCAGAGTGTAATAGACAGTAACAGAGTGTAAGAGAGTGTTATAGACAGTAGCAGAGTGTAAGAGACAGTAACAGAGTGTAAGAGACAGTAGCAGAGTGAAAGAGGCAGTAGTAGAGTGTAGTAGAGTGTACCAGAGTGTCACATGGCATATACCGTCCTCTAGGATCACATAGTCCTGAATGATCTCAGTATACTGTGAACGTCTTTGGGGATCTCTTCGCGTAGACATCGTAAACCTGTGTAAGAGACAGTAAAAGAGTATATGAGACAGTAGCGGAGTGTAAGAGAGTGTGACAGAGCATAGGAGACAGTAACAGAGTATAGGAGACGGTAACAGAGTGTAAGAGAGTGTAAGAGACAGTAACAGAGTGTAAGAGACAGTAACAGAGTGTAAGAGACAGCAGCAGAGTGTAAGAGAGTGTAACATAGTGTAAGAGAGTGAAAGAGACAGTAGCAGAGTGTAATAGACAGTAACAGAGTGTAGGAGAGTGTAACAGCGTGTAAGAGAGTGTAACAGAGTGTAAGAGAGTGTAAGAGACAGTAACAGAGTGTAGGAGAGTGTAAGAGACAGTAACAGAGTGTAAGAGACAGTAACAGAGTGTAAGAGACAGCAGCAGAGTGTAAGAGAGTGTAACATAGTGTAAGAGAGTGAAAGAGACAGTAGCAGAGTGTAATAGACAGTAACAGAGTGTAGGAGAGTGTCAGAGACAGTAACAGAGTGTAAGAGTCAGCAGCAGAGTGTAAGAGAGTGTAACATAGTGTAAGAGAGTGTAAGAGACAGTAGCAGAGTGTAATAGACAGTAACAGAGTGTAAGAGAGTGTTATAGACAGTAGCAGAGTGTAAGAGACAATAGCAGAGTGTAAGATACAGTAGCAGAGTGTAAGAGACCGTAACAGAGTGTAAAAGACAGTAACAGAGTGTAAGAGACAGTAGCAGAGTGAAAGAGACAGTAGTAGAGTGTAGTAGAGTGTAAGAGAGTGTCACATGGCATATACCGTCCTCTAGGATCACATAGTCCTGAATGATCTCAGTATACTGTGAACGTCTTTGGGGATCTCTTCGCGTAGACCTCGTAAACCTGTGTAAGAGACAGTAAAAGAGTATATGAGACAGTAGTGGAGTGTAAGAAAGTGTAACAGAGTATAGGAGACAGTAACAGAGTGTAAGAGAGTGTAAGAGACAGTTACAGAGTGTAAGAGAGTGTAAGAGAGTGTAAAAGAGTGTAAGAGACAGTAACAGAGTGTAAGAGACAGCAGCAGAGTGTAAGAGAGTGTAAGAGACAGTAGCAGAGTGTAATAGACAGTAACAGAGTGTAAGAGAGTGTTATAGACAGTAGCAGAGTGTTATAGAAAATAGCAGAGTGTAAGAGACAGTAGCAGAGTGTAATAGACAGCAGCAGAGTGTAATAGACAGTAACAGAGTGTAAGAGAGTGTTATAGACAGTAGCAGAGTGTAAGAGACAATAGCAGAGTGTAAGAGACAGTAGCAGAGTGTAATAGACTGTAGCAGAGTGTAACATAGTGTAAGAGAGTGTAAGAGACAGTAGCAGAGTGTAATAGACAGTAACAGAGTGTAAGAGAGTGTTATAGACAGTAGCAGAGTTTAAGAGACAGTAACAGAGTGTAAGAGACAGTAACAGAGTGTAAGATTGTGTAAGAGACAGTAGCAGAGTGTAGGAGAGTGTAAGAGAGTGTAAGAGAGTGTAAGAGACAGTAACAGAGTGTAAGAGACAGTAACAGAGTGTAAGAGACAGTAACAGAGTGTAAGAGACAGCAGCAGAGTGTAAGAGAGTGTAACAGAGTATAGGAGACAGTAACAGAGTATAGGAGACAGTAACAGAGTGTAAGAGAGTGTAAGAGACAGTTACAGAGTGTAAGAGAGTGTAACATAGTGTAAGAGACAGTAACAGAGTGTAAGAGACAGCAGAAGAGTGTAAGAGAGTTGAAGAGACAGTCGCAGAGTGTAATAGACAGTAACAGAGTGTAAGAGAGTGTTATAGACAGTAGCAGAGTGTAAGAGACAATAGCAGAGTGTAATAGACTGGAGCAGAGTGTAACATAGTGTAAGAGAGTGTAAGAGACTGTAGCAGAGTGTAATAGACAGTAACAGAGTGTAAGAGAGTGTTATAGACAATAGCAGAGTGTAAGAGACAGTAGCAGAGTGTAATAGACAGCAGCAGAGTGTAAGAGAGTGTAAGAGACAGTAGCAGAGTGTAATAGACAATAGCAGAGTGTAAGAGACAGTAGCAGAGTGTAATAGACTGTAGCAGAGTGTAACAGTGTAAGAGAGTGTAAGAGACAGTAGCAGAGTGTAATAGACATTAACAGAGTGTAAGAGAGTGTTATAGACAGTAGCAGAGTTTAAGAGACAGTAACAGAGTGTAAGAGACAGTAACAGAGTGTAAGAGGGTGTAAGAGACAGTAGCAGAGTGTAGGAGAGTGTAAGAGAGTGTAAGAGACAGTAACAGAGTGAAAGAGACAGTAACAGAGTGTAAGAGACAGCAGCAGAGTGTAAGAGTGTAAGAGACAGTAACAGAGTGTAAGAGAGTGTAACAGAGTGTAAGAGACAGTAACAGAGTGTACGAGACAGTAACAGAGTGTAAGAGACAGTAACAGAGTATACGAGAGTGTAGTAGAGTGTAAGAGACAGTAACAGAGCGTAAGAGACAGTAGCAGTGTGTAAGAGACAGAAGCAAAGTGAAAGAGAGAGTAGCAGAGTGTAAGAGACAGTAGCAGAGTGTAAGAGACAGTAACAGAGTGTAAGAGTGTAAGAGACAGTAACAGAGTGTAAGAGAGTGTAACAGCGTGTAAGAGAGTGTAACAGAGTGTAAGAGACAGTAAGAGAGTGTAACAGAGTGTAAGAGACAGTAACAGAGTGTAGGAGAGTGTAAGAGACAGTAACGGAGTGTAAGAGACAGTAACAGAGTGTAAGAGACAGCAGCAGAGTGTTAGAGAGTGTAACATAGTGTAAGAGAGTGTAAGAGACAGTAGCAGAGTGTAATAGACAGTAACAGAGTGTAATAGAGTGTAAGAGACAGTAGCAGAGTGTAAGAGACAGTAGCAGAGTGTAATAGACTGTAGCAGAGTGTAACAGAGTGTAAGAGAGTGTAAGAGACAATAGCAGAGTGTAATAGACAGTAACAGAGTGTAAGAGAGTGTTATAGACAGTAGCAGAGTGCAAGAGACAATAGCAGAGTGTAAGAGACAGTAGCAGAGTGTAATAGACTGTAACAGAGTGTAACAGAGTGTAAGAGAGTGTAAGAGACAGTAGCGGAGTGTAATAGACAGTAACAGAGTGTAAGAGAGTGAAAGAGACAGTAGCAGAGTGTAATAGACAGTAACAGAGTGTAGGAGAGTGTAACAGCGTGTAAGAGAGTGTAACAGAGTGTAAGAGAGTGTAAGAGACAGTAACAGAGTGTAGGAGAGTGTAAGAGACAGTAACAGAGTGTAAGAGACAGTAACAGAGTGTAAGAGACAGTAACAGAGTGTAAGAGACAGCAGCAGAGTGTAAGAGAGTGTAACATAGTGTAAGAGAGTGAAAGAGACAGTAGCAGAGTGTAATAGACAGTAACAGAGTGTAGGAGAGTGTCAGAGACAGTAACAGAGTGTAAGAGTCAGCAGCAGAGTGTAAGAGAGTGTAACATAGTGTAAGAGAGTGTAAGAGACAGTAGCAGAGTGTAATAGACAGTAACAGAGTGTAAGAGAGTGTTATAGACAGTAGCAGAGTGTAAGAGACAATAGCAGAGTGTAAGAGACAGTAACAGAGTGTAAAAGACAGTAACAGAGTGTAAGAGACAGTAGCAGAGTGAAAGAGACAGTAGTAGAGTGTAGTAGAGTGTAAGAGAGTGTCACATGGCATATACCGTCCTCTAGGATCACATAGTCCTGAATGATCTCAGTATACTGTGAACGTCTTTGGGGATCTCTTCGCGTAGACCTCGTAAACCTGTGTAAGAGACAGTAAAAGAGTATATGAGACAGTAGTGGAGTGTAAGAAAGTGTAACAGAGTATAGGAGACAGTAACAGAGTGTAAGAGAGTGTAAGAGACAGTTACAGAGTGTAAGAGAGTGTAAGAGAGTGTAACAGAGTGCAAGAGACAGTAACAGAGTGTAAGAGACAGCAGCAGAGTGTAAGAGAGTGTAAGAGACAGTAGCAGAGTGTAATAGACAGTAACAGAGTGTAAGAGAGTGTTATAGACAGTAGCATAGTGTTATAGACAATAGCAGAGTGTAAGAGACAGTAGCAGAGTGTAATAGACAGCAGCAGAGTGTAAGAGAGTGTAAGAGACAGTAGCAGAGTGTAATAGACAGTAACAGAGTGTAAGAGAGTGTTATAGACAGTAGCAGAGTGTAAGAGACAATAGCAGAGTGTAAGAGACTGTAGCAGAGTGTAACATAGTGTAAGAGAGTGTAAGAGACAGTAGCAGAGTGTAATAGACAGTAACAGAGTGTAAGAGAGTGTTATAGACAGTAGCAGAGTTTAAGAGACAGTAACAGAGTGTAAGATGGTGTAAGAGACAGTAGCAGAGTGTAGGAGAGTGTAAGAGAGTGTAAGAGAGTGTAAGAGACAGTAACAGAGTGTAAGAGACAGTAACAGAGTGTAAGAGACAGCAGCAGAGTGTAAGAGAGTGTAACAGAGTATAGGAGACAGTAACAGAGTATAGGAGACAGTAACAGAGTGTAAGAGAGTGTAGGAGACAGTTACAGAGTGTAAGAGAGTGTAACATAGTGTAAGAGACAGTAACAGAGTGTAAGAGACAGCAGAAGAGTGTAAGAGAGTTGAAGAGACAGTCGCAGAGTGTAATAGACAGTAACAGAGTTTAAGAGAGTGTTATAGACAGTAGCAGAGTGTAAGAGACAATAGCAGAGTGTAATAGACTGGAGCAGAGTGTAACATAGTGTAAGAGAGTGTAAGAGACTGTAGCAGAGTGTAATAGACAGTAACAGAGTGTAAGAGAGTGTTATAGACAGTAGCAGAGTGTAAGAGACAATAGCAGAGTGTAAGAGACAGTAGCAGAGTGTAATAGACAGCAGCAGAGTGTAAGAGAGTGTAAGAGACAGTAGCAGAGTGTAATAGACAGTAACAGAGTGTAAGAGAGTGTTATAGACAGTAGCAGAGTGTAAGAGACAATAGCAGAGTGTAAGAGACAGTAGCAGAGTGTAATAGACTGTAGCAGAGTGTAACAGTGTAAGAGAGTGTAAGAGACAGTAGCAGAGTGTAATAGACATTAACAGAGTGTAAGAGAGTGTTATAGACAGTAGCAGAGTTTAAGAGACAGTAACAGAGTGTAAGAGACAGTAACAGAGTGTAAGATGGTGTAAGAGACAGTAGCAGAGTGTAGGAGAGTGTAAGAGAGTGTAAGAGACAGTAACAGAGTGTAAGAGACAGTAACAGAGTGTAAGAGACAGCAGCAGAGTGTAAGAGAGTGTAACAGAGTGTAAGAGACAGTAACAGAGCGTAAGAGACAGTAGCAGAGTGTAAGAGACAGAAGCAGAGTGAAAGAGAGAGTAGCAGAGTGTAAGAGACAGTAGCAGAGTGTAAGAGACAGTAGCAGAGTGTAAGAGAGTGTAAGAGAGTGTAACAGCATGTAAGAGAGTGTAACAGAGTGTAAGAGAGTGTAAGAGACAGTAACAGAGTGTAGTAGAGTGTAAGAGACAGTAACAGAGTGTAAGAGACAGTAACAGAGTGTAAGAGACAGCAGCAGAGTGTAAGAGAGTGTAACATAGTGTAAGAGAGTGAAAGAGACAGTAGCAGAGTGTAATAGACAGTAACAGAGTGTAAGAGAGTGTTATAGACAGTAGCAGAGTGTAAGAGACAATAGCAGAGTGTAAGATACAGTAGCAAAGTGTAAGAGACAGTAACAGAGTGTAAGAGACAGTAGCAGAGTGAAAGAGGCAGTAGTAGAGTGTAGTAGAGTGTACCAGAGTGTCACATGGCATATACCGTCCTCTAGGATCACATAGTCCTGAATGATCTCAGTATACTGTGAACGTCTTTGGGGATCTCTTCGCGTAGACATCGTAAACCTGTGTAAGAGACAGTAAAAGAGTATATGAGACAGTAGCGGAGTGTAAGAGAGTGTGACAGAGCATAGGAGACAGTAACAGAGTATAGGAGACGGTAACAGAGTGTAAGAGAGTGTAAGAGACAGTAACAGAGTGTAAGAGACAGTAACAGAGTGTAAGAGACAGCAGCAGAGTGTAAGAGAGTGTAACATAGTGTAAGAGAGTGAAAGAGACAGTAGCAGAGTGTAATAGACAGTAACAGAGTGTAGGAGAGTGTAACAGCGTGTAAGAGAGTGTAACAGAGTGTAAGAGAGTGTAAGAGACAGTAACAGAGTGTAGGAGAGTGTAAGAGACAGTAACAGAGTGTAAGAGACAGTAACAGAGTGTAAGAGACAGTAACAGAGTGTAAGAGACAGCAGCAGAGTGTAAGAGAGTGTAACATAGTGTAAGAGAGTGAAAGAGACAGTAGCAGAGTCTAATAGACAGTAACAGAGTGTAGGAGAGTGTCAGAGACAGTAACAGAGTGTAAGAGTCAGCAGCAGAGTGTAAGAGAGTGTAACATAGTGTAAGAGAGTGTAAGAGACAGTAGCAGAGTGTAATAGACAGTAACAGAGTGTAAGAGAGTGTTATAGACAGTAGCAGAGTGTAAGAGACAATAGCAGAGTGTAAGATACAGTAGCAGAGTGTAAGAGACAGTAACAGAGTGTAAAAGACAGTAACAGAGTGTAAGAGACAGTAGCAGAGTGAAAGAGACAGTAGTAGAGTGTAGTAGAGTGTAAGAGAGTGTCACATGGCATATACCGTCCTCTAGGATCACATAGTCCTGAATGATCTCAGTATACTGTGAACGTCTTTGGGGATCTCTTCGCGTAGACCTCGTAAACCTGTGTAAGAGACAGTAAAAGAGTATATGAGACAGTAGTGGAGTGTAAGAAAGTGTAACAGAGTATAGGAGACAGTAACAGAGTGTAAGAGAGTGTAAGAGACAGTTACAGAGTGTAAGAGAGTGTAAGAGAGTGTAAAAGAGTGTAAGAGACAGTAACAGAGTGTAAGAGATAGCAGCAGAGTGTAAGAGAGTGTAAGAGACAGTAGCAGAGTGTAATAGACAGTAACAGAGTGTAAGAGAGTGTTATAGACAGTAGCAGAGTGTTATAGACAATAGCAGAGTGTAAGAGACAGTAGCAGAGTGTAATAGACTGTAGCAGAGTGTAACATAGTGTAACAGAGTGTAAGAGACAGTAGCAGAGTGTAATAGACAGTAACAGAGTGTAAGAGAGTGTTATAGACAGTAGCAGAGTTTAAGAGACAGTAACAGAGTGTAAGAGACAGTAACAGAGTGTAAGAGGGTGTAAGAGACAGTAGCAGAGTGTAGGAGAGTGTAAGAGAGTGTAAGAGACAGTAACAGAGTGTAAGAGACAGTAACAGAGTGTAAGAGACAGCAGCAGAGTGTAAGAGAGTGTAACAGAGTATAGGAGACAGTAACAGAGTATAGGAGACAGTAACAGAGTGTAAGAGAGTGTAAGAGACAGTTACAGAGTGTAAGAGAGTGTAACATAGTGTAAGAGACAGTAACAGAGTGTAAGAGACAGCAGAAGAGTGTAAGAGAGTTGAAGAGACAGTCGCAGAGTGTAATAGACAGTAACAGAGTGTAAGAGAGTGTTATAGACAGTAGCAGAGTGTAAGAGACAATAGCAGAGTGTAATAGACTGGAGCAGAGTGTAACATAGTGTAAGAGAGTGTAAGAGACTGTAGCAGAGTGTAATAGACAGTAACAGAGTGTAAGAGAGTGTTATAGACAGTAGCAGAGTGTAAGAGACAATAGCAGAGTGTAAGAGACAGTAGCAGAGTGTAATAGACAGCAGCAGAGTGTAAGAGAGTGTAAGAGACAGTAGCAGAGTGTAATAGACAGTAACAGAGTGTAAGAGAGTGTTATAGACAGTAGCAGAGTGTAAGAGACAATAGCAGAGTGTAAGAGACAGTAGCAGAGTGTAATAGACTGTAGCAGAGTGTAACAGTGTAAGAGAGTGTAAGAGACAGTAGCAGAGTGTAATAGACATTAACAGAGTGTAAGAGAGTGTTATAGACAGTAGCAGAGTTTAAGAGACAGTAACAGAGTGTAAGAGACAGTAACAGAGTGTAAGAGGGTGTAAGAGACAGTAGCAGAGTGTAGGAGAGTGTAAGAGAGTGTAAGAGACAGTAACAGAGTGTAAGAGACAGTAACAGAGTGTAAGAGACAGCAGCAGAGTGTAAGAGTGTGTAACATAGTGTAAGAGAGTGAAAGAGATAGTAGCAGAGTGTAATAGACAGTAACAGAGTGTAATAGAGTGTAAGAGACAGTAGCAGAGTGTAAGAGACAATAGCAGAGTGTAAGAGACAGTAGCAGAGTGTAATAGACTGTAGCAGAGTGTAACAGAGTGTAAGAGAGTGTAAGAGACAATAGCAGAGTGTAATAGACAGTAACAGAGTGTAAGAGAGTGTTATAGACAGTAGCAGAGTGCAAGAGACAATAGCAGAGTGTAAGAGACAGTAGCAGAGTGTAATAGACAGTAACAGAGTGTAAGAGACAGTAACAGAGTGTAAGAGACAGCAGCAGAGTGTAAGAGTGTAAGAGACAGTAACAGAGTGTAAGAGAGTGTAACAGAGTGTAAGAGACAGTAACAGAGTGTACGAGACAGTAACAGAGTGTACGAGACAGTAACAGAGTGTAAGAGACAGTAACAGAGTATACAAGAGTGTAGTAGAGTGTAAGAGACAGTAACAGAGCGTAAGAGACAGTAGCAGTGTGTAAGAGACAGAAGCAAAGTGAAAGAGAGAGTAGCAGAGTGTAAGAGACAGTAGCAGAGTGTAAGAGACAGTAGCAGAGTGTAAGAGTGTAAGAGACAGTAACAGAGTGTAAGAGAGTGTAACAGCGTGTAAGAGAGTGTAACAGAGTGTAAGAGACAGTAAGAGAGTGTAACAGAGTGTAAGAGAGTGTAAGAGACAATAGCAGAGTGTAATAGACAGTAACAGAGTGTAAGAGAGTGTTATAGACAGTAGCAGAGTGCAAGAGACATTAGCAGAGTGTAAGAGACTGTAGCAGAGTGTAACAGAGTGTAAGAGAGTGTAAGAGACAATAGCAGAGTGTAATAGACAGTAACAGAGTGTAAGAGAGTGTTATAGACAGTAGCAGAGTGCAAGAGACAATAGCAGAGTGTAAGAGACAGTAGCAGAGTGTAATAGACTGTAACAGAGTGTAACAGAGTGTAAGAGAGTGTAAGAGACAGTAGCGGAGTGTAATAGACAGTAACAGAGTGTAAGAGAGTGTTATAGACAGTAGCAGAGTGTTATAGACAATAGCAGAGTGTAAGAGACAGTAGCAGAGTGTAATTGACAGCAGCAGAGTGTAAGAGAGTGTAAGAGACAGTAGCAGAGTGTAATAGACAGTAACAGAGTGTAAGAGAGTGTTATAGACAGTATCAGAGTGTAAGAGACAATAGCAGAGTGTAAGAGACAGTAGCAGAGTGTAATAGACTGTAGCAGAGTGTAACATAGTGTAAGAGAGTGTAAGAGACAGTAGCAGAGTGTAATAGACAGTAACATAGTGTAAGAGAGTGTTATAGACAGTAGCAGAGTGTAAGAGAGTGTAAGAGACAGTTACAGAGTGTAAGAGAGTGTAACAGAGTGTAAGAGAGTGTAAGAGACAGTAACATAGTGTAGGAGAGTGTAAGAGACAGTAACAGAGTGTAAGAGACAGTAACAGAGTGTAAGAGGGTGTAAGAGACAGTAGCAGAGTGTAGGAGAGTGTAAGAGAGTGTAAGAGACAGTAAGAGTGTAAGAGACAGTAACAGAGTGTAAGAGACAGCAGCAGAGTGTAAGAGAGTGTAACAGAGTGTAAGAGACAGTAACAGAGCGTAAGAGACAGTAGCAGAGTGTAAGAGACAGAAGCAGAGTGAAAGAGAGAGTAGCAGAGTGTAAGAGACAGTAGCAGAGTGTAAGAGACAGTAGCAGAGTGTAAGAGAGTGTAAGAGACAGTAACAGAGTGTAAGAGAGTGTAACAGCATGTAAGAGAGTGTAACAGAGTGTAAGAGAGTGTAAGAGACAGTAACAGAGTGTAGTAGAGTGTAAGAGACAGTAACAGAGTGTAAGAGACAGTAACAGAGTGTAAGAGACAGTAACAGAGTGTAAGAGACAGCAGCAGAGTGTAAGAGAGTGTAACATAGTGTAAGAGAGTGAAAGAGACAGTAGCAGAGTGTAATAGACAGTAACAGAGTGTAAGAGAGTGTTATAGACAGTAGCAGAGTGTAAGAGACAATAGCAGAGTGTAAGATACAGTAGCAAAGTGTAAGAGACAGTAACAGAGTGTAAGAGACAGTAGCAGAGTGAAAGAGGCAGTAGTAGAGTGTAGTAGAGTGTACCAGAGTGTCACATGGCATATACCGTCCTCTAGGATCACATAGTCCTGAATGATCTCAGTATACTGTGAACGTCTTTGGGGATCTCTTTGCGTAGACATCGTAAACCTGTGTAAGAGACAGTAAAAGAGTATATGAGACAGTAGCGGAGTGTAAGAGAGTGTGACAGAGCATAGGAGACAGTAACAGAGTATAGGAGACGGTAACAGAGTGTAAGAGAGTGTAAGAAACAGTAACAGAGTGTAAGAGACAGTAACAGAGTGTAAGAGACAGCAGCAGAGTGTAAGAGAGTGTAACATAGTGTAAGAGAGTGAAAGAGACAGTAGCAGAGTGTAATAGACAGTAACAGAGTGTAGGAGAGTGTCAGAGACAGTAACAGAGTGTAAGAGTCAGCAGCAGAGTGTAAGAGAGTGTAACATAGTGTAAGAGAGTGTAAGAGACAGTAGCAGAGTGTAATAGACAGTAACAGAGTGTAAGAGAGTGTTATAGACAGTAGCAGAGTGTAAGAGACAATAGCAGAGTGTAAGAGACAGTAACAGAGTGTAAAAGACAGTAACAGAGTGTAAGAGACAGTAGCAGAGTGAAAGAGACAGTAGTAGAGTGTAGTAGAGTGTAAGAGAGTGTCACATGGCATATACCGTCCTCTAGGATCACATAGTCCTGAATGATCTCAGTATACTGTGAACGTCTTTGGGGATCTCTTCGCGTAGACCTCGTAAACCTGTGTAAGAGACAGTAAAAGAGTATATGAGACAGTAGTGGAGTGTAAGAAAGTGTAACAGAGTATAGGAGACAGTAACAGAGTGTAAGAGAGTGTAAGAGACAGTTACAGAGTGTAAGAGAGTGTAAGAGAGTGTAACAGAGTGCAAGAGACAGTAACAGAGTGTAAGAGACAGCAGCAGAGTGTAAGAGAGTGTAAGAGACAGTAGCAGAGTGTAATAGACAGTAACAGAGTGTAAGAGAGTGTTATAGACAGTAGCATAGTGTTATAGACAATAGCAGAGTGTAAGAGACAGTAGCAGAGTGTAATAGACAGCAGCAGAGTGTAAGAGAGTGTAAGAGACAGTAGCAGAGTGTAATAGACAGTAACAGAGTGTAAGAGAGTGTTATAGACAGTAGCAGAGTGTAAGAGACAATAGCAGAGTGTAAGAGACAGTAGCAGAGTGTAATAGACTGTAGCAGAGTGTAACATAGTGTAAGAGAGTGTAAGAGACAGTAGCAGAGTGTAATAGACAGTAACAGAGTGTAAGAGAGTGTTATAGACAGTAGCAGAGTTTAAGAGACAGTAACAGAGTGTAAGATGGTGTAAGAGACAGTAGCAGAGTGTAGGAGAGTGTAAGAGAGTGTAAGAGAGTGTAAGAGAGTGTAAGAGACAGTAACAGAGTGTAAGAGACAGTAACAGAGTGTAAGAGACAGCAGCAGAGTGTAAGAGAGTGTAACAGAGTATAGGAGACAGTAACAGAGTATAGGAGACAGTAACAGAGTGTAAGAGAGTGTAGGAGACAGTTACAGAGTGTAAGAGAGTGTAACATAGTGTAAGAGACAGTAACAGAGTGTAAGAGACAGCAGAAGAGTGTAAGAGAGTTGAAGAGACAGTCGCAGAGTGTAATAGACAGTAACAGAGTTTAAGAGAGTGTTATAGACAGTAGCAGAGTGTAAGAGACAATAGCAGAGTGTAATAGACTGGAGCAGAGTGTAACATAGTGTAAGAGAGTGTAAGAGACTGTAGCAGAGTGTAATAGACAGTAACAGAGTGTAAGAGAGTGTTATAGACAGTAGCAGAGTGTAAGAGACAATAGCAGAGTGTAAGAGACAGTAGCAGAGTGTAATAGACAGCAGCAGAGTGTAAGAGAGTGTAAGAGACAGTAGCAGAGTGTAATAGACAGTAACAGAGTGTAAGAGAGTGTTATAGACAGTAGCAGAGTGTAAGAGACAATAGCAGAGTGTAAGAGACAGTAGCAGAGTGTAATAGACTGTAGCAGAGTGTAACAGTGTAAGAGAGTGTAAGAGACAGTAGCAGAGTGTAATAGACATTAACAGAGTGTAAGAGAGTGTTATAGACAGTAGCAGAGTTTAAGAGACAGTAACAGAGTGTAAGAGACAGTAACAGAGTGTAAGAGGGTGTAAGAGACAGTAGCAGAGTGTAGGAGAGTGTAAGAGAGTGTAAGAGACAGTAACAGAGTGTAAGAGACAGTAACAGAGTGTAAGAGACAGCAGCAGAGTGTAAGAGAGTGTAACAGAGTGTAAGAGACAGTAACAGAGCGTAAGAGACAGTAGCAGAGTGTAAGAGACAGAAGCAGAGTGAAAGAGAGAGTAGCAGAGTGTAAGAGACAGTAGCAGAGAGTAAGAGACAGTAGCAGAGTGTAAGAGAGTGTAATAGACAGTAACAGAGTGTAAGAGAGTGTAACAGCGTGTAAGAGAGTGTAACAGAGTGTAAGAGAGTGTAAGAGACAGTAACAGAGTGTAAGAGACAGCAGCAGAGTGTAAGAGTGTGTAACATAGTGTAAGAGAGTGAAAGAGATAGTAGCAGAGTGTAATAGACAGTAACAGAGTGTAATAGAGTGTAAGAGACAGTAGCAGAGTGTAAGAGACAATAGCAGAGTGTAAGAGACAGTAGCAGAGTGTAATAGACTGTAGCAGAGTGTAACATAGTGTAAGAGAGTGTAAGAGACAATAGCAGAGTGTAATAGACAGTAACAGAGTGTAAGAGAGTGTTATAGACAGTAGCAGAGTGCAAGAGACAATAGCAGAGTGTAAGAGACAGTAGCAGAGTGTAATAGACAGTAACAGAGTGTAAGAGACAGTAACAGAGTGTAAGAGACAGCAGCAGAGTGTAAGAGTGTAAGAGACAGTAACAGAGTGTAAGAGAGTGTAACAGAGTGTAAGAGACAGTAACAGAGTGTACGAGACAGTAACAGAGTGTACGAGACAGTAACAGAGTGTAAGAGACAGTAACAGAGTATACGAGAGTGTAGTAGAGTGTAAGAGACAGTAACAGAGCGTAAGAGACAGTAGCAGTGTGTAAGAGACAGAAGCAAAGTGAAAGAGAGAGTAGCAGAGTGTAAGAGACAGTAGCAGAGTGTAAGAGACAGTAGCAGAGTGTAAGAGTGTAAGAGACAGTAACAGAGTGTAAGAGAGTGTAACAGCGTGTAAGAGAGTGTAACAGAGTGTAATAGACAGTAAGAGAGTGTAACAGAGTGTAAGAGACAGTAACAGAGTGTAGGAGAGTGTAAGAGACAGTAACGGAGTGTAAGAGACAGTAACAGAGTGTAAGAGACAGCAGCAGAGTGTTAGAGAGTGTAACATAGTGTAAGAGAGTGTAAGAGACAGTAGCAGAGTGTAATAGACAGTAACAGAGTGTAATAGAGTGTAAGAGACAGTAGCAGAGTGTAAGAGACTGTAGCAGAGTGTAACAGAGTGTAAGAGAGTGTAAGAGACAATAGCAGAGTGTAATAGACAGTAACAGAGTGTAAGAGAGTGTTATAGACAGTAGCAGAGTGCAAGAGACAATAGCAGAGTGTAAGAGACAGTAGCAGAGTGTAATAGACTGTAACAGAGTGTAACAGAGTGTAAGAGAGTGTAAGAGACAGTAGCGGAGTGTAATAGACAGTAACAGAGTGTAAGAGAGTGTTATAGACAGTAGCAGAGTGTTATAGACAATAGCAGAGTGTAAGAGACAGTAGCAGAGTGTAATTGACAGCAGCAGAGTGTAAGAGAGTGTAAGAGACAGTAGCAGAGTGTAATAGACAGTAACAGAGTGTAAGAGAGTGTTATAGACAGTATCAGAGTGTAAGAGACAATAGCAGAGTGTAAGAGACAGTAGCAGAGTGTAATAGACTGTAGCAGAGTGTAACATAGTGTAAGAGAGTGTAAGAGACAGTAGCAGAGTGTAATAGACAGTAACATAGTGTAAGAGAGTGTTATAGACAGTAGCAGAGTGTAAGAGAGTGTAAGAGACAGTTACAGAGTGTAAGAGAGTGTAACAGAGTGTAAGAGAGTGTAAGAGACAGTAACATAGTGTAGGAGAGTGTAAGAGACAGTAACAGAGTGTAAGAGACAGTAACAGAGTGTAAGAGGGTGTAAGAGACAGTAGCAGAGTGTAGGAGAGTGTAAGAGAGTGTAAGAGACAGTAAGAGTGTAAGAGACAGTAACAGAGTGTAAGAGACAGCAGCAGAGTGTAAGAGAGTGTAACAGAGTGTAAGAGACAGTAACAGAGCGTAAGAGACAGTAGCAGAGTGTAAGAGACAGAAGCAGAGTGAAAGAGAGAGTAGCAGAGTGTAAGAGACAGTAGCAGAGTGTAAGAGAGTGTAACAGCATGTAAGAGAGTGTAACAGAGTGTAAGAGAGTGTAAGAGACAGTAACAGAGTGTAAGAGAGTGTAACAGCATGTAAGAGAGTGTAACAGAGTGTAAGAGAGTGTAAGAGACAGTAACAGAGTGTAGTAGAGTGTAAGAGACAGTAACTGAGTGTAAGAGACAGTAACAGAGTGTAAGAGACAGCAGCAGAGTGTAAGAGAGTGTAACATAGTGTAAGAGAGTGAAAGAGACAGTAGCAGAGTGTAAGAGACAATAGCAGAGTGTAAGATACAGTAGCAAAGTGTAAGAGACAGTAACAGAGTGTAAGAGACAGTAGCAGAGTGAAAGAGGCAGTAGTAGAGTGTAGTAGAGTGTACCAGAGTGTCACATGGCATATACCGTCCTCTAGGATCACATAGTCCTGAATGATCTCAGTATACTGTGAACGTCTTTGGGGATCTCTTTGCGTAGACATCGTAAACCTGTGTAAGAGACAGTAAAAGAGTATATGAGACAGTAGCGGAGTGTAAGAGAGTGTGACAGAGCATAGGAGACAGTAACAGAGTATAGGAGACGGTAACAGAGTGTAAGAGAGTGTAAGAAACAGTAACAGAGTGTAAGAGACAGTAACAGAGTGTAAGAGACAGCAGCAGAGTGTAAGAGAGTGTAACATAGTGTAAGAGAGTGAAAGAGACAGTAGCAGAGTGTAATAGACAGTAACAGAGTGTAGGAGAGTGTAACAGCGTGTAAGAGAGTGTAACAGAGTGTAAGAGAGTGTAAGAGACAGTAACAGAGTGTAGGAGAGTGTAAGAGACAGTAACAGAGTGTAAGAGACAGTAACAGAGTGTAAGAGACAGTAACAGAGTGTAAGAGACAGCAGCAGAGTGTAAGAGAGTGTAACATAGTGTAAGAGAGTGAAAGAGACAGTAGCAGAGTGTAATAGACAGTAACAGAGTGTAGGAGAGTGTCAGAGACAGTAACAGAGTGTAAGAGTCAGCAGCAGAGTGTAAGAGAGTGTAACATAGTGTAAGAGAGTGTAAGAGACAGTAGCAGAGTGTAATAGACAGTAACAGAGTGTAAGAGAGTGTTATAGACAGTAGCAGAGTGTAAGAGACAATAGCAGAGTGTAAGAGACAGTAACAGAGTGTAAAAGACAGTAACAGAGTGTAAGAGACAGTAGCAGAGTGAAAGAGACAGTAGTAGAGTGTAGTAGAGTGTAAGAGAGTGTCACATGGCATATACCGTCCTCTAGGATCACATAGTCCTGAATGATCTCAGTATACTGTGAACGTCTTTGGGGATCTCTTCGCGTAGACCTCGTAAACCTGTGTAAGAGACAGTAAAAGAGTATATGAGACAGTAGTGGAGTGTAAGAAAGTGTAACAGAGTATAGGAGACAGTAACAGAGTGTAAGAGAGTGTAAGAGACAGTTACAGAGTGTAAGAGAGTGTAAGAGAGTGTAACAGAGTGCAAGAGACAGTAACAGAGTGTAAGAGACAGCAGCAGATTGTAAGAGAGTGTAAGAGACAGTAGCAGAGTGTAATAGACAGTAACAGAGTGTAAGAGAGTGTTATAGACAGTAGCATAGTGTTATAGACAATAGCAGAGTGTAAGAGACAGTAGCAGAGTGTAATAGACAGCAGCAGAGTGTAAGAGAGTGTAAGAGACAGTAGCAGAGTGTAATAGACAGTAACAGAGTGTAAGAGAGTGTTATAGACAGTAGCAGAGTGTAAGAGACAATAGCAGAGTGTAAGAGACAGTAGCAGAGTGTAATAGACTGTAGCAGAGTGTAACATAGTGTAAGAGAGTGTAAGAGACAGTAGCAGAGTGTAATAGACAGTAACAGAGTGTAAGAGAGTGTTATAGACAGTAGCAGAGTTTAAGAGACAGTAACAGAGTGTAAGATGGTGTAAGAGACAGTAGCAGAGTGTAGGAGAGTGTAAGAGAGTGTAAGAGAGTGTAAGAGACAGTAACAGAGTGTAAGAGACAGTAACAGAGTGTAAGAGACAGCAGCAGAGTGTAAGAGAGTGTAACAGAGTATAGGAGACAGTAACAGAGTATAGGAGACAGTAACAGAGTGTAAGAGAGTGTAGGAGACAGTTACAGAGTGTAAGAGAGTGTAACATAGTGTAAGAGACAGTAACAGAGTGTAAGAGACAGCAGAAGAGTGTAAGAGAGTTGAAGAGACAGTCGCAGAGTGTAATAGACAGTAACAGAGTTTAAGAGAGTGTTATAGACAGTAGCAGAGTGTAAGAGACAATAGCAGAGTGTAATAGACTGGAGCAGAGTGTAACATAGTGTAAGAGAGTGTAAGAGACTGTAGCAGAGTGTAATAGACAGTAACAGAGTGTAAGAGAGTGTTATAGACAGTAGCAGAGTGTAAGAGACAATAGCAGAGTGTAAGAGACAGTAGCAGAGTGTAATAGACAGCAGCAGAGTGTAAGAGAGTGTAAGAGACAGTAGCAGAGTGTAATAGACAGTAACAGAGTGTAAGAGAGTGTTATAGACAGTAGCAGAGTGTAAGAGACAATAGCAGAGTGTAAGAGACAGTAGCAGAGTGTAATAGACTGTAGCAGAGTGTAACAGTGTAAGAGAGTGTAAGAGACAGTAGCAGAGTGTAATAGACATTAACAGAGTGTAAGAGAGTGTTATAGACAGTAGCAGAGTTTAAGAGACAGTAACAGAGTGTAAGAGACAGTAACAGAGTGTAAGATGGTGTAAGAGACAGTAGCAGAGTGTAGGAGAGTGTAAGAGAGTGTAAGAGACAGTAACAGAGTGTAAGAGACAGTAACAGAGTGTAAGAGACAGCAGCAGAGTGTAAGAGAGTGTAACAGAGTGTAAGAGACAGTAACAGAGCGTAAGAGACAGTAGCAGAGTGTAAGAGACAGAAGCAGAGTGAAAGAGAGAGTAGCAGAGTGTAAGAGACAGTAGCAGAGATTAAGAGACAGTAGCAGAGTGTAAGAGAGTGTAATAGACAGTAACAGAGTGTAAGAGAGTGTAACAGCGTGTAAGAGAGTGTAACAGAGTGTAAGAGAGTGTAAGAGACAGTAACAGAGTGTAAGAGACAGCAGCAGAGTGTAAGAGTGTGTAACATAGTGTAAGAGAGTGAAAGAGATAGTAGCAGAGTGTAATAGACAGTAACAGAGTGTAATAGAGTGTAAGAGACAGTAGCAGAGTGTAAGAGACAATAGCAGAGTGTAAGAGACAGTAGCAGAGTGTAATAGACTGTAGCAGAGTGTAACATAGTGTAAGAGAGTGTAAGAGACAATAGCAGAGTGTAATAGACAGTAACAGAGTGTAAGAGAGTGTTATAGACAGTAGCAGAGTGCAAGAGACAATAGCAGAGTGTAAGAGACAGTAGCAGAGTGTAATAGACAGTAACATAGTGTAAGAGACAGTAACAGAGTGTAAGAGACAGCAGCAGAGTGTAAGAGTGTAAGAGACAGTAACAGAGTGTAAGAGAGTGTAACAGAGTGTAAGAGACAGTAACAGAGTGTACGAGACAGTAACAGAGTGTACGAGACAGTAACAGAGTGTAAGAGACAGTAACAGAGTATACGAGAGTGTAGTAGAGTGTAAGAGACAGTAACAGAGCGTAAGAGACAGTAGCAGTGTGTAAGAGACAGAAGCAAAGTGAAAGAAAGAGTAGCAGAGTGTAAGAGACAGTAGCAGAGTGTAAGAGACAGTAGCAGAGTGTAAGAGTGTAAGAGACAGTAACAGAGTGTAAGAGAGTGTAACAGCGTGTAAGAGAGTGTAACAGAGTGTAATAGACAGTAAGAGAGTGTAACAGAGTGTAAGAGACAGTAACAGAGTGTAGGAGAGTGTAAGAGACAGTAACGGAGTGTAAGAGACAGTAACAGAGTGTAAGAGACAGCAGCAGAGTGTTAGAGAGTGTAACAGTGTAAGAGAGTGTAAGAGACAGTAGCAGAGTGTAATAGACAGTAACAGAGTGTAATAGAGTGTAAGAGACAGTAGCAGAGTGTAAGAGACAGTAGCAGAGTGTAAGAGACTGTAGCAGAGTGTAACAGAGTGTAAGAGAGTGTAAGAGACAATAGCAGAGTGTAATAGACAGTAACAGAGTGTAAGAGAGTGTTATAGACAGTAGCAGAGTGCAAGAGACAATAGCAGAGTGTAAGAGACAGTAGCAGAGTGTAATAGACTGTAACAGAGTGTAACAGAGTGTAAGAGAGTGTAAGAGACAGTAGCGGAGTGTAATAGACAGTAACAGAGTGTAAGAGAGTGTTATAGACAGTAGCAGAGTGTTATAGACAATAGCAGAGTGTAAGAGACAGTAGCAGAGTGTAATTGACAGCAGCAGAGTGTAAGAGAGTGTAAGAGACAGTAGCAGAGTGTAATAGACAGTAACAGAGTGTAAGAGAGTGTTATAGACAGTATCAGAGTGTAAGAGACAATAGCAGAGTGTAAGAGACAGTAGCAGAGTGTAATAGACTGTAGCAGAGTGTAACATAGTGTAAGAGAGTGTAAGAGACAGTAGCAGAGTGTAATAGACAGTAACATAGTGTAAGAGAGTGTTATAGACAGTAGCAGAGTGTAAGAGAGTGTAAGAGACAGTTACAGAGTGTAAGAGAGTGTAACAGAGTGTAAGAGAGTGTAAGAGACAGTAACATAGTGTAGGAGAGTGTAAGAGACAGTAACAGAGTGTAAGATACAGTAACAGAGTGTAAGAGGGTGTAAGAGACAGTAGCAGAGTGTAGGAGAGTGTAAGAGAGTGTAAGAGACAGTAAGAGTGTAAGAGACAGTAACAGAGTGTAAGAGACAGCAGCAGAGTGTAAGAGAGTGTAACAGAGTGTAAGAGACAGTAACAGAGCGTAAGAGACAGTAGCAGAGTGTAAGAGACAGAAGCAGAGTGAAAGAGAGAGTAGCAGAGTGTAAGAGACAGTAGCAGAGTGTAAGAGACAGTAGCAGAGTGTAAGAGAGTGTAAGAGACAGTAACAGAGTGTAAGAGAGTGTAACAGCATGTAAGAGAGTGTAACAGAGTGTAAGAGAGTGTAAGAGACAGTAACAGAGTGTAGTAGAGTGTAAGAGACAGTAACTGAGTGTAAGAGACAGTAACAGAGTGTAAGAGACAGCAGCAGAGTGTAAGAGAGTGTAACAGAGTGTAAGAGACAGTAACAGAGCGTAAGAGACAGTAGCAGAGTGTAAGAGACAGAAGCAGAGTGAAAGAGAGAGTAGCAGAGTGTAAGAGACAGTAGCAGAGTGTAAGAGACAGTAGCAGAGTGTAAGAGAGTGTAAGAGACAGTAACAGAGTGTAAGAGAGTGTAACAGCATGTAAGAGAGTGTAACAGAGTGTAAGAGAGTGTAAGAGACAGTAACAGAGTGTAGTAGAGTGTAAGAGACAGTAACTGAGTGTAAGAGACAGTAACAGAGTGTAAGAGACAGCAGCAGAGTGTAAGAGAGTGTAACATAGTGTAAGAGAGTGAAAGAGACAGTAGCAGAGTGTAATAGACAGTAACAGAGTGTAAGAGAGTGTTATAGACAGTAGCAGAGTGTAAGAGACAATAGCAGAGTGTAAGATACAGTAGCAAAGTGTAAGAGACAGTAACAGAGTGTAAGAGACAGTAGCAGAGTGAAAGAGGCAGTAGTAGAGTGTAGTAGAGTGTACCAGAGTGTCACATGGCATATACCGTCCTCTAGGATCACATAGTCCTGAATGATCTCAGTATACTGTGAACGTCTTTGGGGATCTCTTCGCGTAGACATCGTAAACCTGTGTAAGAGACAGTAAAAGAGTATATGAGACAGTAGCGGAGTGTAAGAGAGTGTGACAGAGCATAGGAGACAGTAACAGAGTATAGGAGACGGTAACAGAGTGTAAGAGAGTGTAAGAGACAGTAACAGAGTGTAAGAGACAGTAACAGAGTGTAAGAGACAGCAGCAGAGTGTAAGAGGGTGTAACATAGTGTAAGAGAGTGAAAGAGACAGTAGCAGAGTGTAATAGACAGTAACAGAGTGTAGGAGAGTGTAACAGCGTGTAAGAGAGTGTAACAGAGTGTAAGAGATTGTAAGAGACAGTAACAGAGTGTAGGAGAGTGTAAGAGACAGTAACAGAGTGTAAGAGACAGTAACAGAGTGTAAGAGACAGTAACAGAGTGTAAGAGACAGCAGCAGAGTGTAAGAGAGTGTAACATAGTGTAAGAGAGTGAAAGAGACAGTAGCAGAGTGTAATAGACAGTAACAGAGTGTAGGAGAGTGTCAGAGACAGTAACAGAGTGTAAGAGTCAGCAGCAGAGTGTAAGAGAGTGTAACATAGTGTAAGAGAGTGTAAGAGACAGTAGCAGAGTGTAATAGACAGTAACAGAGTGTAAGAGAGTGTTATAGACAGTAGCAGAGTGTAAGAGACAATAGCAGAGTGTAAGATACAGTAGCAGAGTGTAAGAGACAGTAACAGAGTGTAAAAGACAGTAACAGAGTGTAAGAGACAGTAGCAGAGTGAAAGAGACAGTAGTAGAGTGTAGTAGAGTGTAAGAGAGTGTCACATGGCATATACCGTCCTCTAGGATCACATAGTCCTGAATGATCTCAGTATACTGTGAACGTCTTTGGGGATGTCTTCGCGTAGACCTCGTAAACCTGTGTAAGAGACAGTAAAAGAGTATATGAGACAGTAGTGGAGTGTAAGAAAGTGTAACAGAGTATAGGAGACAGTAACAGAGTGTAAGAGAGTGTAAGAGACAGTTACAGAGTGTAAGAGAGTGTAAGAGAGTGTAACAGAGTATAAGAGACAGCAGCAGAGTGTAAGAGAGTGTAAGAGACAGTAGCAGAGTGTAATAGACAGTAACAGAGTGTAAGAGAGTGTTATAGACAGTAGCAGAGTGTTATAGACAATAGCAGAGTGTAAGAGACAGTAGCAGAGTGTAATAGACAGCAGCAGAGTGTAAGAGAGTGTAAGAGACAGTAGCAGAGTGTAATAGACAGTAACAGAGTGTAAGAGAGTGTTATAGACAGTAGCAGAGTGTAAGAGACAATAGCAGAGTGTAAGAGACAGTAGCAGAGTGTAATAGACTGTAGCAGAGTGTAACATAGTGTAAGAGAGTGTAAGAGACAGTAGCAGAGTGTAATAGACAGTAACAGAGTGTAAGAGAGTGTTATAGACAGTAGCAGAGTTTAAGAGACAGTAACAGAGTGTAAGAGACAGTAACAGAGTGTAAGATTGTGTAAGAGACAGTAGCAGAGTGTAGGAGAGTGTAAGAGAGTGTAAGAGAGTGTAAGAGACAGTAACAGAGTGTAAGAGACAGTAACAGAGTGTAAGAGACAGTAACAGAGTGTAAGAGACAGCAGCAGAGTGTAAGAGAGTGTAACAGAGTATAGGAGACAGTAACAGAGTATAGGAGACAGTAACAGAGTGTAAGAGAGTGTAAGAGACAGTTACAGAGTGTAAGAGAGTGTAACATAGTGTAAGAGACAGTAACAGAGTGTAAGAGACAGCAGAAGAGTGTAAGAGAGTTGAAGAGACAGTCGCAGAGTGTAATAGACAGTAACAGAGTGTAAGAGAGTGTTATAGACAGTAGCAGAGTGTAAGAGACAATAGCAGAGTGTAATAGACTGGAGCAGAGTGTAACATAGTGTAAGAGAGTGTAAGAGACTGTAGCAGAGTGTAATAGACAGTAACAGAGTGTAAGAGAGTGTTATAGACAGTAGCAGAGTGTAAGAGACAATAGCAGAGTGTAAGAGACAGTAGCAGAGTGTAATAGACAGCAGCAGAGTGTAAGAGAGTGTAAGAGACAGTAGCAGAGTGTAATAGACAGTAACAGAGTGTAAGAGAGTGTTATAGACAGTAGCAGAGTGTAAGAGACAATAGCAGAGTGTAAGAGACAGTAGCAGAGTGTAATAGACTGTAGCAGAGTGTAACAGTGTAAGAGAGTGTAAGAGACAGTAGCAGAGTGTAATAGACATTAACAGAGTGTAAGAGAGTGTTATAGACAGTAGCAGAGTTTAAGAGACAGTAACAGAGTGTAAGAGACAGTAACAGAGTGTAAGAGGGTGTAAGAGACAGTAGCAGAGTGTAGGAGAGTGTAAGAGAGTGTAAGAGACAGTAACAGAGTGTAAGAGACAGTAACAGAGTGTAAGAGACAGCAGCAGAGTGTAAGAGTGTGTAACATAGTGTAAGAGAGTGAAAGAGATAGTAGCAGAGTGTAATAGACAGTAACAGAGTGTAATAGAGTGTAAGAGACAGTAGCAGAGTGTAAGAGACAATAGCAGAGTGTAAGAGACAGTAGCAGAGTGTAATAGACTGTAGCAGAGTGTAACAGAGTGTAAGAGAGTGTAAGAGACAATAGCAGAGTGTAATAGACAGTAACAGAGTGTAAGATAGTGTTATAGACAGTAGCAGAGTGCAAGAGACAATAGCAGAGTGTAAGAGACAGTAGCAGAGTGTAATAGACAGTAACAGAGTGTAAGAGACAGTAACAGAGTGTAAGAGACAGCAGCAGAGTGTAAGAGTGTAAGAGACAGTAACAGAGTGTAAGAGAGTGTAACAGAGTGTAAGAGACAGTAACAGAGTGTACGAGACAATAACAGAGTGTATGAGACAGTAACAGAGTGTAAGAGACAGTAACAGAGTATACGAGAGTGTAGTAGAGTGTAAGAGACAGTAACAGAGCGTAAGAGACAGTAGCAGTGTGTAAGAGACAGAAGCAAAGTGAAAGAGAGAGTAGCAGAGTGTAAGAGACAGTAGCAGAGTGTAAGAGACAGTAGCAGAGTGTAAGAGTGTAAGAGACAGTAACAGAGTGTAAGAGAGTGTAACAGCGTGTAAGAGAGTGTAACAGAGTGTAAGAGACAGTAAGAGAGTGTAACAGAGTGTAAGAGAGTGTAAGAGACAATAGCAGAGTGTAATAGACAGTAACAGAGTGTAAGAGAGTGTTATAGACAGTAGCAGAGTGCAAGAGACAGTAGCAGAGTGTAAGAGACTGTAGCAGAGTGTAACAGAGTGTAAGAGAGTGTAAGAGACAATAGCAGAGTGTAATAGACAGTAACAGAGTGTAAGAGAGTGTTATAGACAGTAGCAGAGTGCAAGAGACAATAGCAGAGTGTAAGAGACAGTAGCAGAGTGTAATAGACTGTAACAGAGTGTAACAGAGTGTAAGAGAGTGTAAGAGACAGTAGCGGAGTGTAATAGACAGTAACAGAGTGTAAGAGAGTGTTATAGACAGTAGCAGAGTGTTATAGACAATAGCAGAGTGTAAGAGACAGTAGCAGAGTGTAATTGACAGCAGCAGAGTGTAAGAGAGTGTAAGAGACAGTAGCAGAGTGTAATAGACAGTAACAGAGTGTAAGAGAGTGTTATAGACAGTAGCAGAGTTTAAGAGACAGTAACAGAGTGTAAGATGGTGTAAGAGACAGTAGCAGAGTGTAGGAGAGTGTAAGAGAGTGTAAGAGAGTGTAAGAGACAGTAACAGAGTGTAAGAGACAGTAACAGAGTGTAAGAGACAGCAGCAGAGTGTAAGAGAGTGTAACAGAGTATAGGAGACAGTAACAGAGTATAGGAGACAGTAACAGAGTGTAAGAGAGTGTAGGAGACAGTTACAGAGTGTAAGAGAGTGTAACATAGTGTAAGAGACAGTAACAGAGTGTAAGAGACAGCAGAAGAGTGTAAGAGAGTTGAAGAGACAGTCGCAGAGTGTAATAGACAGTAACAGAGTTTAAGAGAGTGTTATAGACAGTAGCAGAGTGTAAGAGACAATAGCAGAGTGTAATAGACTGGAGCAGAGTGTAACATAGTGTAAGAGAGTGTAAGAGACTGTAGCAGAGTGTAATAGACAGTAACAGAGTGTAAGAGAGTGTTATAGACAGTAGCAGAGTGTAAGAGACAATAGCAGAGTGTAAGAGACAGTAGCAGAGTGTAATAGACAGCAGCAGAGTGTAAGAGAGTGTAAGAGACAGTAGCAGAGTGTAATAGACAGTAACAGAGTGTAAGAGAGTGTTATAGACAGTAGCAGAGTGTAAGAGACAATAGCAGAGTGTAAGAGACAGTAGCAGAGTGTAATAGACTGTAGCAGAGTGTAACAGTGTAAGAGAGTGTAAGAGACAGTAGCAGAGTGTAATAGACATTAACAGAGTGTAAGAGAGTGTTATAGACAGTAGCAGAGTTTAAGAGACAGTAACAGAGTGTAAGAGACAGTAACAGAGTGTAAGATGGTGTAAGAGACAGTAGCAGAGTGTAGGAGAGTGTAAGAGAGTGTAAGAGACAGTAACAGAGTGTAAGAGACAGTAACAGAGTGTAAGAGACAGCAGCAGAGTGTAAGAGAGTGTAACAGAGTGTAAGAGACAGTAACAGAGCGTAAGAGACAGTAGCAGAGTGTAAGAGACAGAAGCAGAGTGAAAGAGAGAGTAGCAGAGTGTAAGAGACAGTAGCAGAGATTAAGAGACAGTAGCAGAGTGTAAGAGAGTGTAATAGACAGTAACAGAGTGTAAGAGAGTGTAACAGCGTGTAAGAGAGTGTAACAGAGTGTAAGAGAGTGTAAGAGACAGTAACAGAGTGTAAGAGACAGCAGCAGAGTGTAAGAGTGTGTAACATAGTGTAAGAGAGTGAAAGAGATAGTAGCAGAGTGTAATAGACAGTAACAGAGTGTAATAGAGTGTAAGAGACAGTAGCAGAGTGTAAGAGACAATAGCAGAGTGTAAGAGACAGTAGCAGAGTGTAATAGACTGTAGCAGAGTGTAACATAGTGTAAGAGAGTGTAAGAGACAATAGCAGAGTGTAATAGACAGTAACAGAGTGTAAGAGAGTGTTATAGACAGTAGCAGAGTGCAAGAGACAATAGCAGAGTGTAAGAGACAGTAGCAGAGTGTAATAGACAGTAACATAGTGTAAGAGACAGTAACAGAGTGTAAGAGACAGCAGCAGAGTGTAAGAGTGTAAGAGACAGTAACAGAGTGTAAGAGAGTGTAACAGAGTGTAAGAGACAGTAACAGAGTGTACGAGACAGTAACAGTGTGTACGAGAGTGTAGTAGAGTGTAAGAGACAGTAACAGAGCGTAAGAGACAGTAGCAGTGTGTAAGAGACAGAAGCAAAGTGAAAGAAAGAGTAGCAGAGTGTAAGAGACAGTAGCAGAGTGTAAGAGACAGTAGCAGAGTGTAAGAGTGTAAGAGACAGTAACAGAGTGTAAGAGAGTGTAACAGCGTGTAAGAGAGTGTAACAGAGTGTAATAGACAGTAAGAGAGTGTAACAGAGTGTAAGAGACAGTAACAGAGTGTAGGAGAGTGTAAGAGACAGTAACGGAGTGTAAGAGACAGTAACAGAGTGTAAGAGACAGCAGCAGAGTGTTAGAGAGTGTAACAGTGTAAGAGAGTGTAAGAGACAGTAGCAGAGTGTAATAGACAGTAACAGAGTGTAATAGAGTGTAAGAGACAGTAGCAGAGTGTAAGAGACAGTAGCAGAGTGTAAGAGACTGTAGCAGAGTGTAACAGAGTGTAAGAGAGTGTAAGAGACAATAGCAGAGTGTAATAGACAGTAACAGAGTGTAAGAGAGTGTTATAGACAGTAGCAGAGTGCAAGAGACAATAGCAGAGTGTAAGAGACAGTAGCAGAGTGTAATAGACTGTAACAGAGTGTAACAGAGTGTAAGAGAGTGTAAGAGACAGTAGCGGAGTGTAATAGACAGTAACAGAGTGTAAGAGAGTGTTATAGACAGTAGCAGAGTGTTATAGACAATAGCAGAGTGTAAGAGACAGTAGCAGAGTGTAATTGACAGCAGCAGAGTGTAAGAGAGTGTAAGAGACAGTAGCAGAGTGTAATAGACAGTAACAGAGTGTAAGAGAGTGTTATAGACAGTATCAGAGTGTAAGAGACAATAGCAGAGTGTAAGAGACAGTAGCAGAGTGTAATAGACTGTAGCAGAGTGTAACATAGTGTAAGAGAGTGTAAGAGACAGTAGCAGAGTGTAATAGACAGTAACAGAGTGTAAGAGAGTGTTATAGACAGTAGCAGAGTTTAAGAGACAGTAACAGAGTGTAAGATGGTGTAAGAGACAGTAGCAGAGTGTAGGAGAGTGTAAGAGAGTGTAAGAGAGTGTAAGAGACAGTAACAGAGTGTAAGAGACAGTAACAGAGTGTAAGAGACAGCAGCAGAGTGTAAGAGAGTGTAACAGAGTATAGGAGACAGTAACAGAGTATAGGAGACAGTAACAGAGTGTAAGAGAGTGTAGGAGACAGTTACAGAGTGTAAGAGAGTGTAACATAGTGTAAGAGACAGTAACAGAGTGTAAGAGACAGCAGAAGAGTGTAAGAGAGTTGAAGAGACAGTCGCAGAGTGTAATAGACAGTAACAGAGTTTAAGAGAGTGTTATAGACAGTAGCAGAGTGTAAGAGACAATAGCAGAGTGTAATAGACTGGAGCAGAGTGTAACATAGTGTAAGAGAGTGTAAGAGACTGTAGCAGAGTGTAATAGACAGTAACAGAGTGTAAGAGAGTGTTATAGACAGTAGCAGAGTGTAAGAGACAATAGCAGAGTGTAAGAGACAGTAGCAGAGTGTAATAGACAGCAGCAGAGTGTAAGAGAGTGTAAGAGACAGTAGCAGAGTGTAATAGACAGTAACAGAGTGTAAGAGAGTGTTATAGACAGTAGCAGAGTGTAAGAGACAATAGCAGAGTGTAAGAGACAGTAGCAGAGTGTAATAGACTGTAGCAGAGTGTAACAGTGTAAGAGAGTGTAAGAGACAGTAGCAGAGTGTAATAGACATTAACAGAGTGTAAGAGAGTGTTATAGACAGTAGCAGAGTTTAAGAGACAGTAACAGAGTGTAAGAGACAGTAACAGAGTGTAAGATGGTGTAAGAGACAGTAGCAGAGTGTAGGAGAGTGTAAGAGAGTGTAAGAGACAGTAACAGAGTGTAAGAGACAGTAACAGAGTGTAAGAGACAGCAGCAGAGTGTAAGAGAGTGTAACAGAGTGTAAGAGACAGTAACAGAGCGTAAGAGACAGTAGCAGAGTGTAAGAGACAGAAGCAGAGTGAAAGAGAGAGTAGCAGAGTGTAAGAGACAGTAGCAGAGATTAAGAGACAGTAGCAGAGTGTAAGAGAGTGTAATAGACAGTAACAGAGTGTAAGAGAGTGTAACAGCGTGTAAGAGAGTGTAACAGAGTGTAAGAGAGTGTAAGAGACAGTAACAGAGTGTAAGAGACAGCAGCAGAGTGTAAGAGTGTGTAACATAGTGTAAGAGAGTGAAAGAGATAGTAGCAGAGTGTAATAGACAGTAACAGAGTGTAATAGAGTGTAAGAGACAGTAGCAGAGTGTAAGAGACAATAGCAGAGTGTAAGAGACAGTAGCAGAGTGTAATAGACTGTAGCAGAGTGTAACATAGTGTAAGAGAGTGTAAGAGACAATAGCAGAGTGTAATAGACAGTAACAGAGTGTAAGAGAGTGTTATAGACAGTAGCAGAGTGCAAGAGACAATAGCAGAGTGTAATAGACAGTAACATAGTGTAAGAGACAGTAACAGAGTGTAAGAGACAGCAGCAGAGTGTAAGAGTGTAAGAGACAGTAACAGAGTGTAAGAGAGTGTAACAGAGTGTAAGAGACAGTAACAGAGTGTACGAGACAGTAACAGAGTGTACGAGACAGTAACAGAGTGTAAGAGACAGTAACAGAGTATACGAGAGTGTAGTAGAGTGTAAGAGACAGTAACAGAGCGTAAGAGACAGTAGCAGTGTGTAAGAGACAGAAGCAAAGTGAAAGAAAGAGTAGCAGAGTGTAAGAGACAGTAGCAGAGTGTAAGAGACAGTAGCAGAGTGTAAGAGTGTAAGAGACAGTAACAGAGTGTAAGAGAGTGTAACAGCGTGTAAGAGAGTGTAACAGAGTGTAATAGACAGTAAGAGAGTGTAACAGAGTGTAAGAGACAGTAACAGAGTGTAGGAGAGTGTAAGAGACAGTAACGGAGTGTAAGAGACAGTAACAGAGTGTAAGAGACAGCAGCAGAGTGTTAGAGAGTGTAACAGTGTAAGAGAGTGTAAGAGACAGTAGCAGAGTGTAATAGACAGTAACAGATTGTAATAGAGTGTAAGAGACAGTAGCAGAGTGTAAGAGACAGTAGCAGAGTGTAAGAGACAGTAGCAGAGTGTAACAGAGTGTAAGAGAGTGTAAGAGACAATAGCAGAGTGTAATAGACAGTAACAGAGTGTAAGAGAGTGTTATAGACAGTAGCAGAGTGCAAGAGACAATAGCAGAGTGTAAGAGACAGTAGCAGAGTGTAATAGACTGTAACAGAGTGTAACAGAGTGTAAGAGAGTGTAAGAGACAGTAGCGGAGTGTAATAGACAGTAACAGAGTGTAAGAGAGTGTTATAGACAGTAGCAGAGTGTTATAGACAATAGCAGAGTGTAAGAGACAGTAGCAGAGTGTAATTGACAGCAGCAGAGTGTAAGAGAGTGTAAGAGACAGTAGCAGAGTGTAATAGACAGTAACAGAGTGTAAGAGAGTGTTATAGACAGTAGCATAGTGTTATAGACAATAGCAGAGTGTAAGAGACAGTAGCAGAGTGTAATAGACAGCAGCAGAGTGTAAGAGAGTGTAAGAGACAGTAGCAGAGTGTAATAGACAGTAACAGAGTGTAAGAGAGTGTTATAGACAGTAGCAGAGTGTAAGAGACAATAGCAGAGTGTAAGAGACAGTAGCAGAGTGTAATAGACTGTAGCAGAGTGTAACATAGTGTAAGAGAGTGTAAGAGACAGTAGCAGAGTGTAATAGACAGTAACAGAGTGTAAGAGAGTGTTATAGACAGTAGCAGAGTTTAAGAGACAGTAACAGAGTGTAAGATGGTGTAAGAGACAGTAGCAGAGTGTAGGAGAGTGTAAGAGAGTGTAAGAGAGTGTAAGAGACAGTAACAGAGTGTAAGAGACAGTAACAGAGTGTAAGAGACAGCAGCAGAGTGTAAGAGAGTGTAACAGAGTATAGGAGACAGTAACAGAGTATAGGAGACAGTAACAGAGTGTAAGAGAGTGTAGGAGACAGTTACAGAGTGTAAGAGAGTGTAACATAGTGTAAGAGACAGTAACAGAGTGTAAGAGACAGCAGAAGAGTGTAAGAGAGTTGAAGAGACAGTCGCAGAGTGTAATAGACAGTAACAGAGTTTAAGAGAGTGTTATAGACAGTAGCAGAGTGTAAGAGACAATAGCAGAGTGTAATAGACTGGAGCAGAGTGTAACATAGTGTAAGAGAGTGTAAGAGACTGTAGCAGAGTGTAATAGACAGTAACAGAGTGTAAGAGAGTGTTATAGACAGTAGCAGAGTGTAAGAGACAATAGCAGAGTGTAAGAGACAGTAGCAGAGTGTAATAGACAGCAGCAGAGTGTAAGAGAGTGTAAGAGACAGTAGCAGAGTGTAATAGACAGTAACAGAGTGTAAGAGAGTGTTATAGACAGTAGCAGAGTGTAAGAGACAATAGCAGAGTGTAAGAGACAGTAGCAGAGTGTAATAGACTGTAGCAGAGTGTAACAGTGTAAGAGAGTGTAAGAGACAGTAGCAGAGTGTAATAGACATTAACAGAGTGTAAGAGAGTGTTATAGACAGTAGCAGAGTTTAAGAGACAGTAACAGAGTGTAAGAGACAGTAACAGAGTGTAAGATGGTGTAAGAGACAGTAGCAGAGTGTAGGAGAGTGTAAGAGAGTGTAAGAGACAGTAACAGAGTGTAAGAGACAGTAACAGAGTGTAAGAGACAGCAGCAGAGTGTAAGAGAGTGTAACAGAGTGTAAGAGACAGTAACAGAGCGTAAGAGACAGTAGCAGAGTGTAAGAGACAGAAGCAGAGTGAAAGAGAGAGTAGCAGAGTGTAAGAGACAGTAGCAGAGTGTAAGAGACAGTAGCAGAGTGTAAGAGAGTGTAAGAGAGTGTAACAGCATGTAAGAGAGTGTAACAGAGTGTAAGAGAGTGTAAGAGACAGTAACAGAGTGTAGTAGAGTGTAAGAGACAGTAACAGAGTGTAAGAGACAGTAACAGAGTGTAAGAGACAGCAGCAGAGTGTAAGAGAGTGTAACATAGTGTAAGAGAGTGAAAGAGACAGTAGCAGAGTGTAATAGACAGTAACAGAGTGTAAGAGAGTGTTATAGACAGTAGCAGAGTGTAAGAGACAATAGCAGAGTGTAAGATACAGTAGCAAAGTGTAAGAGACAGTAACAGAGTGTAAGAGACAGTAGCAGAGTGAAAGAGGCAGTAGTAGAGTGTAGTAGAGTGTACCAGAGTGTCACATGGCATATACCGTCCTCTAGGATCACATAGTCCTGAATGATCTCAGTATACTGTGAACGTCTTTGGGGATCTCTTCGCGTAGACATCGTAAACCTGTGTAAGAGACAGTAAAAGAGTATATGAGACAGTAGCGGAGTGTAAGAGAGTGTGACAGAGCATAGGAGACAGTAACAGAGTATAGGAGACGGTAACAGAGTGTAAGAGAGTGTAAGAGACAGTAACAGAGTGTAAGAGACAGTAACAGAGTGTAAGAGACAGCAGCAGAGTGTAAGAGAGTGTAACATAGTGTAAGAGAGTGAAAGAGACAGTAGCAGAGTGTAATAGACAGTAACAGAGTGTAGGAGAGTGTAACAGCGTGTAAGAGAGTGTAACAGAGTGTAAGAGAGTGTAAGAGACAGTAACAGAGTGTAGGAGAGTGTAAGAGACAGTAACAGAGTGTAAGAGACAGTAACAGAGTGTAAGAGACAGTAACAGAGTGTAAGAGACAGCAGCAGAGTGTAAGAGAGTGTAACATAGTGTAAGAGAGTGAAAGAGACAGTAGCAGAGTCTAATAGACAGTAACAGAGTGTAGGAGAGTGTCAGAGACAGTAACAGAGTGTAAGAGTCAGCAGCAGAGTGTAAGAGAGTGTAACATAGTGTAAGAGAGTGTAAGAGACAGTAGCAGAGTGTAATAGACAGTAACAGAGTGTAAGAGAGTGTTATAGACAGTAGCAGAGTGTAAGAGACAATAGCAGAGTGTAAGATACAGTAGCAGAGTGTAAGAGACAGTAACAGAGTGTAAAAGACAGTAACAGAGTGTAAGAGACAGTAGCAGAGTGAAAGAGACAGTAGTAGAGTGTAGTAGAGTGTAAGAGAGTGTCACATGGCATATACCGTCCTCTAGGATCACATAGTCCTGAATGATCTCAGTATACTGTGAACGTCTTTGGGGATCTCTTCGCGTAGACCTCGTAAACCTGTGTAAGAGACAGTAAAAGAGTATATGAGACAGTAGTGGAGTGTAAGAAAGTGTAACAGAGTATAGGAGACAGTAACAGAGTGTAAGAGAGTGTAAGAGACAGTTACAGAGTGTAAGAGAGTGTAAGAGAGTGTAAAAGAGTGTAAGAGACAGTAACAGAGTGTAAGAGATAGCAGCAGAGTGTAAGAGAGTGTAAGAGACAGTAGCAGAGTGTAATAGACAGTAACAGAGTGTAAGAGAGTGTTATAGACAGTAGCAGAGTGTTATAGACAATAGCAGAGTGTAAGAGACAGTAGCAGAGTGTAATAGACTGTAGCAGAGTGTAACATAGTGTAACAGAGTGTAAGAGACAGTAGCAGAGTGTAATAGACAGTAACAGAGTGTAAGAGAGTGTTATAGACAGTAGCAGAGTTTAAGAGACAGTAACAGAGTGTAAGAGACAGTAACAGAGTGTAAGAGGGTGTAAGAGACAGTAGCAGAGTGTAGGAGAGTGTAAGAGAGTGTAAGAGACAGTAACAGAGTGTAAGAGACAGTAACAGAGTGTAAGAGACAGCAGCAGAGTGTAAGAGAGTGTAACAGAGTATAGGAGACAGTAACAGAGTATAGGAGACAGTAACAGAGTGTAAGAGAGTGTAAGAGACAGTTACAGAGTGTAAGAGAGTGTAACATAGTGTAAGAGACAGTAACAGAGTGTAAGAGACAGCAGAAGAGTGTAAGAGAGTTGAAGAGACAGTCGCAGAGTGTAATAGACAGTAACAGAGTGTAAGAGAGTGTTATAGACAGTAGCAGAGTGTAAGAGACAATAGCAGAGTGTAATAGACTGGAGCAGAGTGTAACATAGTGTAAGAGAGTGTAAGAGACTGTAGCAGAGTGTAATAGACAGTAACAGAGTGTAAGAGAGTGTTATAGACAGTAGCAGAGTGTAAGAGACAATAGCAGAGTGTAAGAGACAGTAGCAGAGTGTAATAGACAGCAGCAGAGTGTAAGAGAGTGTAAGAGACAGTAGCAGAGTGTAATAGACAGTAACAGAGTGTAAGAGAGTGTTATAGACAGTAGCAGAGTGTAAGAGACAATAGCAGAGTGTAAGAGACAGTAGCAGAGTGTAATAGACTGTAGCAGAGTGTAACAGTGTAAGAGAGTGTAAGAGACAGTAGCAGAGTGTAATAGACATTAACAGAGTGTAAGAGAGTGTTATAGACAGTAGCAGAGTTTAAGAGACAGTAACAGAGTGTAAGAGACAGTAACAGAGTGTAAGAGGGTGTAAGAGACAGTAGCAGAGTGTAGGAGAGTGTAAGAGAGTGTAAGAGACAGTAACAGAGTGTAAGAGACAGTAACAGAGTGTAAGAGACAGCAGCAGAGTGTAAGAGTGTGTAACATAGTGTAAGAGAGTGAAAGAGATAGTAGCAGAGTGTAATAGACAGTAACAGAGTGTAATAGAGTGTAAGAGACAGTAGCAGAGTGTAAGAGACAATAGCAGAGTGTAAGAGACAGTAGCAGAGTGTAATAGACTGTAGCAGAGTGTAACAGAGTGTAAGAGAGTGTAAGAGACAATAGCAGAGTGTAATAGACAGTAACAGAGTGTAAGAGAGTGTTATAGACAGTAGCAGAGTGCAAGAGACAATAGCAGAGTGTAAGAGACAGTAGCAGAGTGTAATAGACAGTAACAGAGTGTAAGAGACAGTAACAGAGTGTAAGAGACAGCAGCAGAGTGTAAGAGTGTAAGAGACAGTAACAGAGTGTAAGAGAGTGTAACAGAGTGTAAGAGACAGTAACAGAGTGTACGAGACAGTAACAGAGTGTACGAGACAGTAACAGAGTGTAAGAGACAGTAACAGAGTATACAAGAGTGTAGTAGAGTGTAAGAGACAGTAACAGAGCGTAAGAGACAGTAGCAGTGTGTAAGAGACAGAAGCAAAGTGAAAGAGAGAGTAGCAGAGTGTAAGAGACAGTAGCAGAGTGTAAGAGACAGTAGCAGAGTGTAAGAGTGTAAGAGACAGTAACAGAGTGTAAGAGAGTGTAACAGCGTGTAAGAGAGTGTAACAGAGTGTAAGAGACAGTAAGAGAGTGTAACAGAGTGTAAGAGAGTGTAAGAGACAATAGCAGAGTGTAATAGACAGTAACAGAGTGTAAGAGAGTGTTATAGACAGTAGCAGAGTGCAAGAGACATTAGCAGAGTGTAAGAGACTGTAGCAGAGTGTAACAGAGTGTAAGAGAGTGTAAGAGACAATAGCAGAGTGTAATAGACAGTAACAGAGTGTAAGAGAGTGTTATAGACAGTAGCAGAGTGCAAGAGACAATAGCAGAGTGTAAGAGACAGTAGCAGAGTGTAATAGACTGTAACAGAGTGTAACAGAGTGTAAGAGAGTGTAAGAGACAGTAGCGGAGTGTAATAGACAGTAACAGAGTGTAAGAGAGTGTTATAGACAGTAGCAGAGTGTTATAGACAATAGCAGAGTGTAAGAGACAGTAGCAGAGTGTAATTGACAGCAGCAGAGTGTAAGAGAGTGTAAGAGACAGTAGCAGAGTGTAATAGACAGTAACAGAGTGTAAGAGAGTGTTATAGACAGTATCAGAGTGTAAGAGACAATAGCAGAGTGTAAGAGACAGTAGCAGAGTGTAATAGACTGTAGCAGAGTGTAACATAGTGTAAGAGAGTGTAAGAGACAGTAGCAGAGTGTAATAGACAGTAACATAGTGTAAGAGAGTGTTATAGACAGTAGCAGAGTGTAAGAGAGTGTAAGAGACAGTTACAGAGTGTAAGAGAGTGTAACAGAGTGTAAGAGAGTGTAAGAGACAGTAACATAGTGTAGGAGAGTGTAAGAGACAGTAACAGAGTGTAAGAGACAGTAACAGAGTGTAAGAGGGTGTAAGAGACAGTAGCAGAGTGTAGGAGAGTGTAAGAGAGTGTAAGAGACAGTAAGAGTGTAAGAGACAGTAACAGAGTGTAAGAGACAGCAGCAGAGTGTAAGAGAGTGTAACAGAGTGTAAGAGACAGTAACAGAGCGTAAGAGACAGTAGCAGAGTGTAAGAGACAGAAGCAGAGTGAAAGAGAGAGTAGCAGAGTGTAAGAGACAGTAGCAGAGTGTAAGAGACAGTAGCAGAGTGTAAGAGAGTGTAAGAGACAGTAACAGAGTGTAAGAGAGTGTAACAGCATGTAAGAGAGTGTAACAGAGTGTAAGAGAGTGTAAGAGACAGTAACAGAGTGTAGTAGAGTGTAAGAGACAGTAACAGAGTGTAAGAGACAGTAACAGAGTGTAAGAGACAGTAACAGAGTGTAAGAGACAGCAGCAGAGTGTAAGAGAGTGTAACATAGTGTAAGAGAGTGAAAGAGACAGTAGCAGAGTGTAATAGACAGTAACAGAGTGTAAGAGAGTGTTATAGACAGTAGCAGAGTGTAAGAGACAATAGCAGAGTGTAAGATACAGTAGCAAAGTGTAAGAGACAGTAACAGAGTGTAAGAGACAGTAGCAGAGTGAAAGAGGCAGTAGTAGAGTGTAGTAGAGTGTACCAGAGTGTCACATGGCATATACCGTCCTCTAGGATCACATAGTCCTGAATGATCTCAGTATACTGTGAACGTCTTTGGGGATCTCTTTGCGTAGACATCGTAAACCTGTGTAAGAGACAGTAAAAGAGTATATGAGACAGTAGCGGAGTGTAAGAGAGTGTGACAGAGCATAGGAGACAGTAACAGAGTATAGGAGACGGTAACAGAGTGTAAGAGAGTGTAAGAAACAGTAACAGAGTGTAAGAGACAGTAACAGAGTGTAAGAGACAGCAGCAGAGTGTAAGAGAGTGTAACATAGTGTAAGAGAGTGAAAGAGACAGTAGCAGAGTGTAATAGACAGTAACAGAGTGTAGGAGAGTGTCAGAGACAGTAACAGAGTGTAAGAGTCAGCAGCAGAGTGTAAGAGAGTGTAACATAGTGTAAGAGAGTGTAAGAGACAGTAGCAGAGTGTAATAGACAGTAACAGAGTGTAAGAGAGTGTTATAGACAGTAGCAGAGTGTAAGAGACAATAGCAGAGTGTAAGAGACAGTAACAGAGTGTAAAAGACAGTAACAGAGTGTAAGAGACAGTAGCAGAGTGAAAGAGACAGTAGTAGAGTGTAGTAGAGTGTAAGAGAGTGTCACATGGCATATACCGTCCTCTAGGATCACATAGTCCTGAATGATCTCAGTATACTGTGAACGTCTTTGGGGATCTCTTCGCGTAGACCTCGTAAACCTGTGTAAGAGACAGTAAAAGAGTATATGAGACAGTAGTGGAGTGTAAGAAAGTGTAACAGAGTATAGGAGACAGTAACAGAGTGTAAGAGAGTGTAAGAGACAGTTACAGAGTGTAAGAGAGTGTAAGAGAGTGTAACAGAGTGCAAGAGACAGTAACAGAGTGTAAGAGACAGCAGCAGAGTGTAAGAGAGTGTAAGAGACAGTAGCAGAGTGTAATAGACAGTAACAGAGTGTAAGAGAGTGTTATAGACAGTAGCATAGTGTTATAGACAATAGCAGAGTGTAAGAGACAGTAGCAGAGTGTAATAGACAGCAGCAGAGTGTAAGAGAGTGTAAGAGACAGTAGCAGAGTGTAATAGACAGTAACAGAGTGTAAGAGAGTGTTATAGACAGTAGCAGAGTGTAAGAGACAATAGCAGAGTGTAAGAGACAGTAGCAGAGTGTAATAGACTGTAGCAGAGTGTAACATAGTGTAAGAGAGTGTAAGAGACAGTAGCAGAGTGTAATAGACAGTAACAGAGTGTAAGAGAGTGTTATAGACAGTAGCAGAGTTTAAGAGACAGTAACAGAGTGTAAGATGGTGTAAGAGACAGTAGCAGAGTGTAGGAGAGTGTAAGAGAGTGTAAGAGAGTGTAAGAGAGTGTAAGAGACAGTAACAGAGTGTAAGAGACAGTAACAGAGTGTAAGAGACAGCAGCAGAGTGTAAGAGAGTGTAACAGAGTATAGGAGACAGTAACAGAGTATAGGAGACAGTAACAGAGTGTAAGAGAGTGTAGGAGACAGTTACAGAGTGTAAGAGAGTGTAACATAGTGTAAGAGACAGTAACAGAGTGTAAGAGACAGCAGAAGAGTGTAAGAGAGTTGAAGAGACAGTCGCAGAGTGTAATAGACAGTAACAGAGTTTAAGAGAGTGTTATAGACAGTAGCAGAGTGTAAGAGACAATAGCAGAGTGTAATAGACTGGAGCAGAGTGTAACATAGTGTAAGAGAGTGTAAGAGACTGTAGCAGAGTGTAATAGACAGTAACAGAGTGTAAGAGAGTGTTATAGACAGTAGCAGAGTGTAAGAGACAATAGCAGAGTGTAAGAGACAGTAGCAGAGTGTAATAGACAGCAGCAGAGTGTAAGAGAGTGTAAGAGACAGTAGCAGAGTGTAATAGACAGTAACAGAGTGTAAGAGAGTGTTATAGACAGTAGCAGAGTGTAAGAGACAATAGCAGAGTGTAAGAGACAGTAGCAGAGTGTAATAGACTGTAGCAGAGTGTAACAGTGTAAGAGAGTGTAAGAGACAGTAGCAGAGTGTAATAGACATTAACAGAGTGTAAGAGAGTGTTATAGACAGTAGCAGAGTTTAAGAGACAGTAACAGAGTGTAAGAGACAGTAACAGAGTGTAAGAGGGTGTAAGAGACAGTAGCAGAGTGTAGGAGAGTGTAAGAGAGTGTAAGAGACAGTAACAGAGTGTAAGAGACAGTAACAGAGTGTAAGAGACAGCAGCAGAGTGTAAGAGAGTGTAACAGAGTGTAAGAGACAGTAACAGAGCGTAAGAGACAGTAGCAGAGTGTAAGAGACAGAAGCAGAGTGAAAGAGAGAGTAGCAGAGTGTAAGAGACAGTAGCAGAGAGTAAGAGACAGTAGCAGAGTGTAAGAGAGTGTAATAGACAGTAACAGAGTGTAAGAGAGTGTAACAGCGTGTAAGAGAGTGTAACAGAGTGTAAGAGAGTGTAAGAGACAGTAACAGAGTGTAAGAGACAGCAGCAGAGTGTAAGAGTGTGTAACATAGTGTAAGAGAGTGAAAGAGATAGTAGCAGAGTGTAATAGACAGTAACAGAGTGTAATAGAGTGTAAGAGACAGTAGCAGAGTGTAAGAGACAATAGCAGAGTGTAAGAGACAGTAGCAGAGTGTAATAGACTGTAGCAGAGTGTAACATAGTGTAAGAGAGTGTAAGAGACAATAGCAGAGTGTAATAGACAGTAACAGAGTGTAAGAGAGTGTTATAGACAGTAGCAGAGTGCAAGAGACAATAGCAGAGTGTAAGAGACAGTAGCAGAGTGTAATAGACAGTAACAGAGTGTAAGAGACAGTAACAGAGTGTAAGAGACAGCAGCAGAGTGTAAGAGTGTAAGAGACAGTAACAGAGTGTAAGAGAGTGTAACAGAGTGTAAGAGACAGTAACAGAGTGTACGAGACAGTAACAGAGTGTACGAGACAGTAACAGAGTGTAAGAGACAGTAACAGAGTATACGAGAGTGTAGTAGAGTGTAAGAGACAGTAACAGAGCGTAAGAGACAGTAGCAGTGTGTAAGAGACAGAAGCAAAGTGAAAGAGAGAGTAGCAGAGTGTAAGAGACAGTAGCAGAGTGTAAGAGACAGTAGCAGAGTGTAAGAGTGTAAGAGACAGTAACAGAGTGTAAGAGAGTGTAACAGCGTGTAAGAGAGTGTAACAGAGTGTAATAGACAGTAAGAGAGTGTAACAGAGTGTAAGAGACAGTAACAGAGTGTAGGAGAGTGTAAGAGACAGTAACGGAGTGTAAGAGACAGTAACAGAGTGTAAGAGACAGCAGCAGAGTGTTAGAGAGTGTAACATAGTGTAAGAGAGTGTAAGAGACAGTAGCAGAGTGTAATAGACAGTAACAGAGTGTAATAGAGTGTAAGAGACAGTAGCAGAGTGTAAGAGACTGTAGCAGAGTGTAACAGAGTGTAAGAGAGTGTAAGAGACAATAGCAGAGTGTAATAGACAGTAACAGAGTGTAAGAGAGTGTTATAGACAGTAGCAGAGTGCAAGAGACAATAGCAGAGTGTAAGAGACAGTAGCAGAGTGTAATAGACTGTAACAGAGTGTAACAGAGTGTAAGAGAGTGTAAGAGACAGTAGCGGAGTGTAATAGACAGTAACAGAGTGTAAGAGAGTGTTATAGACAGTAGCAGAGTGTTATAGACAATAGCAGAGTGTAAGAGACAGTAGCAGAGTGTAATTGACAGCAGCAGAGTGTAAGAGAGTGTAAGAGACAGTAGCAGAGTGTAATAGACAGTAACAGAGTGTAAGAGAGTGTTATAGACAGTATCAGAGTGTAAGAGACAATAGCAGAGTGTAAGAGACAGTAGCAGAGTGTAATAGACTGTAGCAGAGTGTAACATAGTGTAAGAGAGTGTAAGAGACAGTAGCAGAGTGTAATAGACAGTAACATAGTGTAAGAGAGTGTTATAGACAGTAGCAGAGTGTAAGAGAGTGTAAGAGACAGTTACAGAGTGTAAGAGAGTGTAACAGAGTGTAAGAGAGTGTAAGAGACAGTAACATAGTGTAGGAGAGTGTAAGAGACAGTAACAGAGTGTAAGAGACAGTAACAGAGTGTAAGAGGGTGTAAGAGACAGTAGCAGAGTGTAGGAGAGTGTAAGAGAGTGTAAGAGACAGTAAGAGTGTAAGAGACAGTAACAGAGTGTAAGAGACAGCAGCAGAGTGTAAGAGAGTGTAACAGAGTGTAAGAGACAGTAACAGAGCGTAAGAGACAGTAGCAGAGTGTAAGAGACAGAAGCAGAGTGAAAGAGAGAGTAGCAGAGTGTAAGAGACAGTAGCAGAGTGTAAGAGAGTGTAACAGCATGTAAGAGAGTGTAACAGAGTGTAAGAGAGTGTAAGAGACAGTAACAGAGTGTAAGAGAGTGTAACAGCATGTAAGAGAGTGTAACAGAGTGTAAGAGAGTGTAAGAGACAGTAACAGAGTGTAGTAGAGTGTAAGAGACAGTAACTGAGTGTAAGAGACAGTAACAGAGTGTAAGAGACAGCAGCAGAGTGTAAGAGAGTGTAACATAGTGTAAGAGAGTGAAAGAGACAGTAGCAGAGTGTAAGAGACAATAGCAGAGTGTAAGATACAGTAGCAAAGTGTAAGAGACAGTAACAGAGTGTAAGAGACAGTAGCAGAGTGAAAGAGGCAGTAGTAGAGTGTAGTAGAGTGTACCAGAGTGTCACATGGCATATACCGTCCTCTAGGATCACATAGTCCTGAATGATCTCAGTATACTGTGAACGTCTTTGGGGATCTCTTTGCGTAGACATCGTAAACCTGTGTAAGAGACAGTAAAAGAGTATATGAGACAGTAGCGGAGTGTAAGAGAGTGTGACAGAGCATAGGAGACAGTAACAGAGTATAGGAGACGGTAACAGAGTGTAAGAGAGTGTAAGAAACAGTAACAGAGTGTAAGAGACAGTAACAGAGTGTAAGAGACAGCAGCAGAGTGTAAGAGAGTGTAACATAGTGTAAGAGAGTGAAAGAGACAGTAGCAGAGTGTAATAGACAGTAACAGAGTGTAGGAGAGTGTAACAGCGTGTAAGAGAGTGTAACAGAGTGTAAGAGAGTGTAAGAGACAGTAACAGAGTGTAGGAGAGTGTAAGAGACAGTAACAGAGTGTAAGAGACAGTAACAGAGTGTAAGAGACAGTAACAGAGTGTAAGAGACAGCAGCAGAGTGTAAGAGAGTGTAACATAGTGTAAGAGAGTGAAAGAGACAGTAGCAGAGTGTAATAGACAGTAACAGAGTGTAGGAGAGTGTCAGAGACAGTAACAGAGTGTAAGAGTCAGCAGCAGAGTGTAAGAGAGTGTAACATAGTGTAAGAGAGTGTAAGAGACAGTAGCAGAGTGTAATAGACAGTAACAGAGTGTAAGAGAGTGTTATAGACAGTAGCAGAGTGTAAGAGACAATAGCAGAGTGTAAGAGACAGTAACAGAGTGTAAAAGACAGTAACAGAGTGTAAGAGACAGTAGCAGAGTGAAAGAGACAGTAGTAGAGTGTAGTAGAGTGTAAGAGAGTGTCACATGGCATATACCGTCCTCTAGGATCACATAGTCCTGAATGATCTCAGTATACTGTGAACGTCTTTGGGGATCTCTTCGCGTAGACCTCGTAAACCTGTGTAAGAGACAGTAAAAGAGTATATGAGACAGTAGTGGAGTGTAAGAAAGTGTAACAGAGTATAGGAGACAGTAACAGAGTGTAAGAGAGTGTAAGAGACAGTTACAGAGTGTAAGAGAGTGTAAGAGAGTGTAACAGAGTGCAAGAGACAGTAACAGAGTGTAAGAGACAGCAGCAGAGTGTAAGAGAGTGTAAGAGACAGTAGCAGAGTGTAATAGACAGTAACAGAGTGTAAGAGAGTGTTATAGACAGTAGCATAGTGTTATAGACAATAGCAGAGTGTAAGAGACAGTAGCAGAGTGTAATAGACAGCAGCAGAGTGTAAGAGAGTGTAAGAGACAGTAGCAGAGTGTAATAGACAGTAACAGAGTGTAAGAGAGTGTTATAGACAGTAGCAGAGTGTAAGAGACAATAGCAGAGTGTAAGAGACAGTAGCAGAGTGTAATAGACTGTAGCAGAGTGTAACATAGTGTAAGAGAGTGTAAGAGACAGTAGCAGAGTGTAATAGACAGTAACAGAGTGTAAGAGAGTGTTATAGACAGTAGCAGAGTTTAAGAGACAGTAACAGAGTGTAAGATGGTGTAAGAGACAGTAGCAGAGTGTAGGAGAGTGTAAGAGAGTGTAAGAGAGTGTAAGAGACAGTAACAGAGTGTAAGAGACAGTAACAGAGTGTAAGAGACAGCAGCAGAGTGTAAGAGAGTGTAACAGAGTATAGGAGACAGTAACAGAGTATAGGAGACAGTAACAGAGTGTAAGAGAGTGTAGGAGACAGTTACAGAGTGTAAGAGAGTGTAACATAGTGTAAGAGACAGTAACAGAGTGTAAGAGACAGCAGAAGAGTGTAAGAGAGTTGAAGAGACAGTCGCAGAGTGTAATAGACAGTAACAGAGTTTAAGAGAGTGTTATAGACAGTAGCAGAGTGTAAGAGACAATAGCAGAGTGTAATAGACTGGAGCAGAGTGTAACATAGTGTAAGAGAGTGTAAGAGACTGTAGCAGAGTGTAATAGACAGTAACAGAGTGTAAGAGAGTGTTATAGACAGTAGCAGAGTGTAAGAGACAATAGCAGAGTGTAAGAGACAGTAGCAGAGTGTAATAGACAGCAGCAGAGTGTAAGAGAGTGTAAGAGACAGTAGCAGAGTGTAATAGACAGTAACAGAGTGTAAGAGAGTGTTATAGACAGTAGCAGAGTGTAAGAGACAATAGCAGAGTGTAAGAGACAGTAGCAGAGTGTAATAGACTGTAGCAGAGTGTAACAGTGTAAGAGAGTGTAAGAGACAGTAGCAGAGTGTAATAGACATTAACAGAGTGTAAGAGAGTGTTATAGACAGTAGCAGAGTTTAAGAGACAGTAACAGAGTGTAAGAGACAGTAACAGAGTGTAAGATGGTGTAAGAGACAGTAGCAGAGTGTAGGAGAGTGTAAGAGAGTGTAAGAGACAGTAACAGAGTGTAAGAGACAGTAACAGAGTGTAAGAGACAGCAGCAGAGTGTAAGAGAGTGTAACAGAGTGTAAGAGACAGTAACAGAGCGTAAGAGACAGTAGCAGAGTGTAAGAGACAGAAGCAGAGTGAAAGAGAGAGTAGCAGAGTGTAAGAGACAGTAGCAGAGATTAAGAGACAGTAGCAGAGTGTAAGAGAGTGTAATAGACAGTAACAGAGTGTAAGAGAGTGTAACAGCGTGTAAGAGAGTGTAACAGAGTGTAAGAGAGTGTAAGAGACAGTAACAGAGTGTAAGAGACAGCAGCAGAGTGTAAGAGTGTGTAACATAGTGTAAGAGAGTGAAAGAGATAGTAGCAGAGTGTAATAGACAGTAACAGAGTGTAATAGAGTGTAAGAGACAGTAGCAGAGTGTAAGAGACAATAGCAGAGTGTAAGAGACAGTAGCAGAGTGTAATAGACTGTAGCAGAGTGTAACATAGTGTAAGAGAGTGTAAGAGACAATAGCAGAGTGTAATAGACAGTAACAGAGTGTAAGAGAGTGTTATAGACAGTAGCAGAGTGCAAGAGACAATAGCAGAGTGTAATAGACAGTAACATAGTGTAAGAGACAGTAACAGAGTGTAAGAGACAGCAGCAGAGTGTAAGAGTGTAAGAGACAGTAACAGAGTGTAAGAGAGTGTAACAGAGTGTAAGAGACAGTAACAGAGTGTACGAGACAGTAACAGAGTGTACGAGACAGTAACAGAGTGTAAGAGACAGTAACAGAGTATACGAGAGTGTAGTAGAGTGTAAGAGACAGTAACAGAGCGTAAGAGACAGTAGCAGTGTGTAAGAGACAGAAGCAAAGTGAAAGAAAGAGTAGCAGAGTGTAAGAGACAGTAGCAGAGTGTAAGAGACAGTAGCAGAGTGTAAGAGTGTAAGAGACAGTAACAGAGTGTAAGAGAGTGTAACAGCGTGTAAGAGAGTGTAACAGAGTGTAATAGACAGTAAGAGAGTGTAACAGAGTGTAAGAGACAGTAACAGAGTGTAGGAGAGTGTAAGAGACAGTAACGGAGTGTAAGAGACAGTAACAGAGTGTAAGAGACAGCAGCAGAGTGTTAGAGAGTGTAACAGTGTAAGAGAGTGTAAGAGACAGTAGCAGAGTGTAATAGACAGTAACAGATTGTAATAGAGTGTAAGAGACAGTAGCAGAGTGTAAGAGACAGTAGCAGAGTGTAAGAGACAGTAGCAGAGTGTAACAGAGTGTAAGAGAGTGTAAGAGACAATAGCAGAGTGTAATAGACAGTAACAGAGTGTAAGAGAGTGTTATAGACAGTAGCAGAGTGCAAGAGACAATAGCAGAGTGTAAGAGACAGTAGCAGAGTGTAATAGACTGTAACAGAGTGTAACAGAGTGTAAGAGAGTGTAAGAGACAGTAGCGGAGTGTAATAGACAGTAACAGAGTGTAAGAGAGTGTTATAGACAGTAGCAGAGTGTTATAGACAATAGCAGAGTGTAAGAGACAGTAGCAGAGTGTAATTGACAGCAGCAGAGTGTAAGAGAGTGTAAGAGACAGTAGCAGAGTGTAATAGACAGTAACAGAGTGTAAGAGAGTGTTATAGACAGTATCAGAGTGTAAGAGACAATAGCAGAGTGTAAGAGACAGTAGCAGAGTGTAATAGACTGTAGCAGAGTGTAACATAGTGTAAGAGAGTGTAAGAGACAGTAGCAGAGTGTAATAGACAGTAACATAGTGTAAGAGAGTGTTATAGACAGTAGCAGAGTGTAAGAGAGTGTAAGAGACAGTTACAGAGTGTAAGAGAGTGTAACAGAGTGTAAGAGAGTGTAAGAGACAGTAACATAGTGTAGGAGAGTGTAAGAGACAGTAACAGAGTGTAAGAGACAGTAACAGAGTGTAAGAGGGTGTAAGAGACAGTAGCAGAGTGTAGGAGAGTGTAAGAGAGTGTAAGAGACAGTAAGAGTGTAAGAGACAGTAACAGAGTGTAAGAGACAGCAGCAGAGTGTAAGAGAGTGTAACAGAGTGTAAGAGACAGTAACAGAGCGTAAGAGACAGTAGCAGAGTGTAAGAGACAGAAGCAGAGTGAAAGAGAGAGTAGCAGAGTGTAAGAGACAGTAGCAGAGTGTAAGAGACAGTAGCAGAGTGTAAGAGAGTGTAAGAGAGTGTAACAGCATGTAAGAGAGTGTAACAGAGTGTAAGAGAGTGTAAGAGACAGTAACAGAGTGTAGTAGAGTGTAAGAGACAGTAACAGAGTGTAAGAGACAGTAACAGAGTGTAAGAGACAGCAGCAGAGTGTAAGAGAGTGTAACATAGTGTAAGAGAGTGAAAGAGACAGTAGCAGAGTGTAATAGACAGTAACAGAGTGTAAGAGAGTGTTATAGACAGTAGCAGAGTGTAAGAGACAATAGTAGAGTGTAAGATACAGTAGCAAAGTGTAAGAGACAGTAACAGAGTGTAAGAGACAGTAGCAGAGTGAAAGAGGCAGTAGTAGAGTGTAGTAGAGTGTACCAGAGTGTCACATGGCATATACCGTCCTCTAGGATCACATAGTCCTGAATGATCTCAGTATACTGTGAACGTCTTTGGGGATCTCTTCGCGTAGACATCGTAAACCTGTGTAAGAGACAGTAAAAGAGTATATGAGACAGTAGCGGAGTGTAAGAGAGTGTGACAGAGCATAGGAGACAGTAACAGAGTATAGGAGACGGTAACAGAGTGTAAGAGACAGTAACAGAGTGTAAGAGACAGTAACAGAGTGTAAGAGACAGCAGCAGAGTGTAAGAGAGTGTAACATAGTGTAAGAGAGTGAAAGAGACAGTAGCAGAGTGTAATAGACAGTAACAGAGTGTAGGAGAGTGTAACAGCGTGTAAGAGAGTGTAACAGAGTGTAAGAGAGTGTAAGAGACAGTAACAGAGTGTAGGAGAGTGTAAGAGACAGTAACAGAGTGTAAGAGACAGTAACAGAGTGTAAGAGACAGTAACAGAGTGTAAGAGACAGCAGCAGAGTGTAAGAGAGTGTAACATAGTGTAAGAGAGTGAAAGAGACAGTAGCAGAGTGTAATAGACAGTAACAGAGTGTAGGAGAGTGTCAGAGACAGTAACAGAGTGTAAGAGTCAGCAGCAGAGTGTAAGAGAGTGTAACATAGTGTAAGAGAGTGTAAGAGACAGTAGCAGAGTGTAATAGACAGTAACAGAGTGTAAGAGAGTGTTATAGACAGTAGCAGAGTGTAAGAGACAATAGCAGAGTGTAAGATACAGTAGCAGAGTGTAAGAGACAGTAACAGAGTGTAAAAGACAGTAACAGAGTGTAAGAGACAGTAGCAGAGTGAAAGAGACAGTAGTAGAGTGTAGTAGAGTGTAAGAGAGTGTCACATGGCATATACCGTCCTCTAGGATCACATAGTCCTGAATGATCTCAGTATACTGTGAACGTCTTTGGGGATCTCTTCGCGTAGACCTCGTAAACCTGTGTAAGAGACAGTAAAAGAGTATATGAGACAGTAGTGGAGTGTAAGAAAGTGTAACAGAGTATAGGAGACAGTAACAGAGTGTAAGAGAGTGTAAGAGACAGTTACAGAGTGTAAGAGAGTGTAAGAGAGTGTAAAAGAGTGTAAGAGACAGTAACAGAGTGTAAGAGACAGCAGCAGAGTGTAAGAGAGTGTAAGAGACAGTAGCAGAGTGTAATAGACAGTAACAGAGTGTAAGAGAGTGTTATAGACAGTAGCAGAGTGTTATAGACAATAGCAGAGTGTAAGAGACAGTAGCAGAGTGTAATAGACTGTAGCAGAGTGTAACATAGTGTAACAGAGTGTAAGAGACAGTAGCAGAGTGTAATAGACAGTAACAGAGTGTAAGAGAGTGTTATAGACAGTAGCAGAGTTTAAGAGACAGTAACAGAGTGTAAGAGACAGTAACAGAGTGTAAGAGGGTGTAAGAGACAGTAGCAGAGTGTAGGAGAGTGTAAGAGAGTGTAAGAGAGTGTAAGAGACAGTAACAGAGTGTAAGAGACAGTAACAGAGTGTAAGAGACAGCAGCAGAGTGTAAGAGAGTGTAACAGAGTATAGGAGACAGTAACAGAGTATAGGAGACAGTAACAGAGTGTAAGAGAGTGTAACATAGTGTAAGAGACAGTAACAGAGCGTAAGAGACAGCAGAAGAGTGTAAGAGAGTTGAAGAGACAGTCGCAGAGTGTAATAGACAGTAACAGAGTGTAAGAGAGTGTTATAGACAGTAGCAGAGTGTAAGAGACAATAGCAGAGTGTAATAGACTGGAGCAGAGTGTAACATAGTGTAAGAGAGTGTAAGAGACTGTAGCAGAGTGTAATAGACAGTAACAGAGTGTAAGAGAGTGTTATAGACAGTAGCAGAGTGTAAGAGACTATAGCAGAGTGTAAGAGACAGTAGCAGAGTGTAATAGACAGCAGCAGAGTGTAAGAGAGTGTAAGAGACAGTAGCAGAGTGTAATAGACAGTAACAGAGTGTAAGAGAGTGTTATAGACAGTAGCAGAGTGTAAGAGACAATAGCAGAGTGTAAGAGACAGTAGCAGAGTGTAATAGACTGTAGCAGAATGTAACAGTGTAAGAGAGTGTAAGAGACAGTAGCAGAGTGTAATAGACATTAACAGAGTGTAAGAGAGTGTTATAGACAGTAGCAGAGTTTAAGAGACAGTAACAGAGTGTAAGAGACAGTAACAGAGTGTAAGAGGGTGTAAGAGACAGTAGCAGAGTGTAGGAGAGTGTAAGAGAGTGTAAGAGACAGTAACAGAGTGTAAGAGACAGTAACAGAGTGTAAGAGACAGCAGCAGAGTGTAAGAGTGTGTAACATAGTGTAAGAGAGTGAAAGAGATAGTAGCAGAGTGTAATAGACAGTAACAGAGTGTAATAGAGTGTAAGAGACAGTAGCAGAGTGTAAGAGACAATAGCAGAGTGTAAGAGACAGTAGCAGAGTGTAATAGACTGTAGCAGAGTGTAACAGAGTGTAAGAGAGTGTAAGAGACAATAGCAGAGTGTAATAGACAGTAACAGAGTGTAAGAGAGTGTTATAGACAGTAGCAGAGTGCAAGAGACAATAGCAGAGTGTAAGAGACAGTAGCAGAGTGTAATAGACAGTAACAGAGTGTAAGAGACAGTAACAGAGTGTAAGAGACAGCAGCAGAGTGTAAGAGTGTAAGAGACAGTAACAGAGTGTAAGAGAGTGTAACAGAGTGTAAGACACAGTAACAGAGTGTACGAGACAATAACAGAGTGTACGAGAGTGTAGTAGAGTGTAAGAGACAGTAACAGAGCGTAAGAGACAGTAGCAGTGTGTAAGAGACAGAAGCAAAGTGAAAGAGAGAGTAGCAGAGTGTAAGAGACAGTAGCAGAGTGTAAGAGACAGTAGCAGAGTGTAAGAGTGTAAGAGACAGTAACAGAGTGTAAGAGAGTGTAACAGCGTGTAAGAGAGTGTAACAGAGTGTAAGAGACAGTAAGAGAGTGTAACAGAGTGTAAGAGAGTGTAAGAGACAATAGCAGAGTGTAATAGACAGTAACAGAGTGTAAGAGAGTGTTATAGACAGTAGCAGAGTGCAAGAGACAGTAGCAGAGTGTAAGAGACTGTAGCAGAGTGTAACAGAGTGTAAGAGAGTGTAAGAGACAATAGCAGAGTGTAATAGACAGTAACAGAGTGTAAGAGAGTGTTATAGACAGTAGCAGAGTGCAAGAGACAATAGCAGAGTGTAAGAGACAGTAGCAGAGTGTAATAGACTGTAACAGAGTGTAACAGAGTGTAAGAGAGTGTAAGAGACAGTAGCGGAGTGTAATAGACAGTAACAGAGTGTAAGAGACAGCAGCAGAGTGTAAGAGAGTGTAACATAGTGTAAGAGAGTGAAAGAGACAGTAGCAGAGTGTAATAGACAGTAACAGAGTGTAGGAGAGTGTAACAGCGTGTAAGAGAGTGTAACAGAGTGTAAGAGAGTGTAAGAGACAGTAACAGAGTGTAGGAGAGTGTAAGAGACAGTAACAGAGTGTAAGAGACAGTAACAGAGTGTAAGAGACAGTAACAGAGTGTAAGAGACAGCAGCAGAGTGTAAGAGAGTGTAACATAGTGTAAGAGAGTGAAAGAGACAGTAGCAGAGTGTAATAGACAGTAACAGAGTGTAGGAGAGTGCCAGAGACAGTAACAGAGTGTAAGAGTCAGCAGCAGAGTGTAAGAGAGTGTAACATAGTGTAAGAGAGTGTAAGAGACAGTAGCAGAGTGTAATAGACAGTAACAGAGTGTAAGAGAGTGTTATAGACAGTAGCAGAGTGTAAGAGACAATAGCAGAGTGTAAGAGACAGTAACAGAGTGTAAAAGACAGTAACAGAGTGTAAGAGACAGTAGCAGAGTGAAAGAGACAGTAGTAGAGTGTAGTAGAGTGTAAGAGAGTGTCACATGGCATATACCGTCCTCTAGGATCACATAGTCCTGAATGATCTCAGTATACTGTGAACGTCTTTGGGGATCTCTTCGCGTAGACCTCGTAAACCTGTGTAAGAGACAGTAAAAGAGTATATGAGACAGTAGTGGAGTGTAAGAAAGTGTAACAGAGTATAGGAGACAGTAACAGAGTGTAAGAGAGTGTAAGAGACAGTTACAGAGTGTAAGAGAGTGTAAGAGAGTGTAACAGAGTGCAAGAGACAGTAACAGAGTGTAAGAGACAGCAGCAGAGTGTAAGAGAGTGTAAGAGACAGTAGCAGAGTGTAATAGACAGTAACAGAGTGTAAGAGAGTGTTATAGACAGTAGCATAGTGTTATAGACAATAGTAGAGTGTAAGAGACAGTAGCAGAGTGTAATAGACAGCAGCAGAGTGTAAGAGAGTGTAAGAGACAGTAGCAGAGTGTAATAGACAGTAACAGAGTGTAAGAGAGTGTTATAGACAGTAGCAGAGTGTAAGAGACAATAGCAGAGTGTAAGAGACAGTAGCAGAGTGTAATAGACTGTAGCAGAGTGTAACATAGTGTAAGAGAGTGTAAGAGACAGTAGCAGAGTGTAATAGACAGTAACAGAGTGTAAGAGAGTGTTATAGACAGTAGCAGAGTTTAAGAGACAGTAACAGAGTGTAAGATGGTGTAAGAGACAGTAGCAGAGTGTAGGAGAGTGTAAGAGAGTGTAAGAGAGTGTAAGAGAGTGTAAGAGACAGTAACAGAGTGTAAGAGACAGTAACAGAGTGTAAGAGACAGCAGCAGAGTGTAAGAGAGTGTAACAGAGTATAGGAGACAGTAACAGAGTATAGGAGACAGTAACAGAGTGTAAGAGAGTGTAGGAGACAGTTACAGAGTGTAAGAGAGTGTAACATAGTGTAAGAGACAGTAACAGAGTGTAAGAGACAGCAGAAGAGTGTAAGAGAGTGTTATAGACAGTATCAGAGTGTAAGAGACAATAGCAGAGTGTAAGAGACAGTAGCAGAGTGTAATAGACTGTAGCAGAGTGTAACATAGTGTAAGAGAGTGTAAGAGACAGTAGCAGAGTGTAATAGACAGTAAAAGAGTGTAAGAGAGTGTTATAGCCAGTAGCAGAGTGTAAGAAAGTGTAAGAGACAGTTACAGAGTGTAAGAGAGTGTAACAGAGTGTAAGAGAGTGTAAGAGACAGTAACATAGTGTAGGAGAGTGTAAGAGACAGTAACAGAGTGTAAGAGACAGTAACAGCGTGTAAGAGGGTGTAAGAGACAGTAGCAGAGTGTAGGAGAGTGTAAGAGAGTGTAAGAGACAGTAAGAGTGTAAGAGACAGTAACAGAGTGTAAGAGACAGCAGCAGAGTGTAAGAGAGTGTAACAGAGTGTAAGAGACAGTAACAGAGTGTAAGAGACAGTAGCAGAGTGTAAGAGACAGAAGCAGAGTGAAAGAGAGAGTAGCAGAGTGTAAGAGACAGTAGCAGAGTGTAAGAGACAGTAGCAGAGTGTAAGAGAGTGTAAGAGACAGTAACAGAGTGTAAGAGAGTGTAACAGCATGTAAGAGAGTGTAACAGAGTGTAAGAGAGTGTAAGAGACAGTAACAGAGTGTAGTAGAGTGTAAGAGACAGTAACAGAGTGTAAGAGACAGTAACAGAGTGTAAGAGACAGCAGCAGAGTGTAAGAGAGTGTAACATAGTGTAAGAGAGTGAAAGAGACAGTAGCAGAGTGTAATAGACAGTAACAGAGTGTAAGAGAGTGTTATAGACAGTAGCAGAGTGTAAGAGACAATAGCAGAGTGTAAGATACAGTAGCAAAGTGTAAGAGACAGTAACAGAGTGTAAGAGACAGTAGCAGAGTGAAAGAGGCAGTAGTAGAGTGTAGTAGAGTGTACCAGAGTGTCACATGGCATATACCGTCCTCTAGGATCACATAGTCCTGAATGATCTCAGTATACTGTGAACGTCTTTGGGGATCTCTTCGCGTAGACATCGTAAACCTGTGTAAGAGACAGTAAAAGAGTATATGAGATAGTAGCGGAGTGTAAGAGAGTGTGACAGAGCATAGGAGACAGTAACAGAGTATAGGAGACGGTAACAGAGTGTAAGAGAGTGTAAGAGACAGTAACAGAGTGTAAGAGACAGTAACAGAGTGTAAGAGACAGCAGCAGAGTGTAAGAGAGTGTAACATAGTGTAAGAGAGTGAAAGAGACAGTAGCAGAGTGTAATAGACAGTAACAGAGTGTAGGAGAGTGTAACAGCGTGTAAGAGAGTGTAACAGAGTGTAAGAGAGTGTAAGAGACAGTAACAGAGTGTAGGAGAGTGTAAGAGACAGTAACAGAGTGTAAGAGACAGTAACAGAGTGTAAGAGACAGCAGCAGAGTGTAAGAGAGTGTAACATAGTGTAAGAGAGTGAAAGAGACAGTAGCAGAGTGTAATAGACAGTAACAGAGTGTAGGAGAGTGTCAGAGACAGTAACAGAGTGTAAGAGTCAGCAGCAGAGTGTAAGAGAGTGTAACATAGTGTAAGAGAGTGTAAGAGACAGTAGCAGAGTGTAATAGACAGTAACAGAGTGTAAGAGAGTGTTATAGACAGTAGCAGAGTGTAAGAGACAATAGCAGAGTGTAAGATACAGTAGCAGAGTGTAAGAGACAGTAACAGAGTGTAAAAGACAGTAACAGAGTGTAAGAGACAGTAGCAGAGTGAAAGAGACAGTAGTAGAGTGTAGTAGAGTGTAAGAGAGTGTCACATGGCATATACCGTCCTCTAGGATCACATAGTCCTGAATGATCTCAGTATACTGTGAACGTCTTTGGGGATCTCTTCGCGTAGACCTCGTAAACCTGTGTAAGAGACAGTAAAAGAGTATATGAGACAGTAGTGGAGTGTAAGAAAGTGTAACAGAGTATAGGAGACAGTAACAGAGTGTAAGAGAGTGTAAGAGACAGTTACAGAGTGTAACAGAGTGTAAGAGACAGTAACAGAGTGTAAGAGAAAGCAGCAGAGTGTAAGAGAGTGTAAGAGACAGTAGCAGAGTGTAATAGACAGTAACAGAGTGTAAGAGAGTGTTATAGACAGTAGCAGAGTGTTATAGACAATAGCAGAGTGTAAGAGACAGTAGCAGAGTGTAATAGACAGCAGCAGAGTGTAAGAGAGTGTAAGAGACAGTAGCAGAGTGTAATAGACAGTAACAGAGTGTAAGAGAGTGTTATAGACAGTAGCAGAGTGTAAGAGACAATAGCAGAGTGTAAGAGACAGTAGCAGAGTGTAATAGACTGTAGCAGAGTGTAACATAGTGTAAGAGAGTGTAAGAGACAGTAGCAGAGTGTAATAGACAGTAACAGAGTGTAAGAGAGTGTTATAGACAGTAGCAGAGTTTAAGAGACAGTAACAGAGTGTATTAAAGCAAATAAACAAGGCAGCTAATCACAATGAGGTGGTTATTATGGGGGACTTTAACTATCCCGACATAAACTGGGAAAGCGAGACCTGTGAATCTCATAAAGGAAACCGGTTTCTGACTATAAGTAAGGATAATTATCTGTCCCAAATGGTACAGGACCCGACCAGAGGGGGCGCCCTACTGGACTTAATATTAACCAACAGACCTGACAGAGTAACTAATGTGCAGGTCAGGGGACATCTAGGAAATAGTGATCACAATATGATGCATTATAACTTGTCCTTCAATAAGGGAACTCTTAGAGGAGCCACAAGAACTATGAACTTTAGGAGGGCAAAGTTTGATCAACTAAGAGAAGCCCTTAACACTGTAAATTGGGAAAATGTCCTCAAAAACAAGAGTACAGACACTCAATGGGAGATTTTTAAGAATATCTTAAATTCTCACTGTGAAAGGTACATACCGTATGGGAATAAAAGAGTCAGGAACAAGAGAAAACCAATGTGGATAAATAAAAATGTAAAGGGGGCAATAAATGGCAAAAAAAAGGCATTTAAGCTACTAAAACAGGAAGGCAGTGAGGAAGCACTAAAAAGCTATCGGGAAAAAAATAAAATATGTAAAAATCAGATAAAAGCAGCAAAATTGGAGACAGAAAGACTCATTGCCAAAGAGAGTAAAACAAACCCCAAAATGTTCTTTAACTATATAAATAGTAAAAAGGTTAAAAATGAAAGCGTTGGCCCCTTAAAAAGTAATGAGGGAGAAGTTATAGATGGGGATCAGGAAAAAGCTAATCTATTAAATATATTCTTCTCTGCTGTATTCACAGAGGAAAATGAAATGCCAGGTAATATACAGCAGGATGAGATAAATGCCTCAGTACATGTCGCCTGTCTAACGCAGGAAGAAGTGCAGTGCCGCCTAAAAAAAATCAAAATAGACAAATCACCAGGTCCAGATGGCATTCACCCCCGCGTTCTAAGGGAGTTAAGTAATGTAATAGACAGACCCCTATTTCTAATATTCAAGGACTCTATAGTGACAGGGTCTGTTCCCCAGGACTGGCGCATAGCAAATGTTGTGCCAATATTAAAAAAGGGGACAAAAAGTGACCCGGGGAATTATAGGCCTGTTAGTTTAACTTCTGTTGTGTGTAAACTGTTTGAGGGTTTCCTAAGAGATGCTATTTTGGAGTATCTCAATGAAAATAAATGTATGACTCCATATCAGCATGGGTTTACAAGGGATCGGTCCTGTCAAACTAACCTGATCAGCTTTTATGAGGAGGTGAGCTCAAGACTGGATCGGGGTGAATCGCTGGATGTCGTATATCTTGATTTTTCCAAAGCATTTGATACGGTGCCACATAAAAGGCTGGTACATAAAATGAGAATGCTTGGGCTGGGGGAGAATGTGTGTATGTGGGTAAGTAACTGGCTCAGTGATAGGAAACAGAGGGTGGTTATTAATGGTACATACTCTGAGTGGGTGACTGTTGCTAGTGGGGTACCACAGGGGTCAGTTTTGGGTCCTATTCTTTTTAATATATTTATTAATGACCTTGTAGAGGGATTGCATAGTAAAGTATCAATCTTTGCAGACGATACTAAGCTCTGTAACGTGGTTAACACAATAGAGGACAGCGCACGATTACAAATGGATCTGCATAGGTTGGAGGCTTGGGCTGGGATGTGGCAGATGAGGTTCAACACAGATAAATGTAAGGTTATGCACATGGGGAAGAAAAATCCAGGCTGGGAATATGTATTAAATGGGAAAACACTGGGGACGACTGACATGGAAAAGGACTTAGGAGTTTTAGTTAACAGTAAATTTACCTGTAGCGACCAGTGTCAGGCAGCTGCTGCTAAGGCAAATAAAATCATGGGGTGCATCAAAAGGGGCATAGATGCCCACGACAAGGAAATAATTCTACCACTGTACAAGTCACTAGTCAGACCACACATGGAATACTGTGTACAGTACTGGGCACCAGTGTACAAGAAAGATATAGTGGAGCTGGAGAGGGTTCAAAGACGGGCAACCAGAGTAATAAGGGGAATGGGAGGACTACAGTACCCAGAAAGATTATCAGAATTGGGGTTATTTAGTTTGGAAAAAAGACGGCTTAGGGGGGACTTAATAACTATGTATAAATATATAAGGGGGCAGTACAGAGATCACTCCCAGGACCTATTTATACCCAGGACTGTATCTATAACAAGGGGACATCCTCTACGGCTGGAGGAAAGAAGGTTTCTACACCAGCACAGACGGGGGTTCTTTACAGTAAGAGCGGTGAGGTTATGGAACTCTCTGCCAGAGGAAGTGGTGATGGTAAATTCAATAAAAGAGTTCAAACGGAGCCTGGACGTGTTTCTTGAAAGCAATAATATTACAAGTTATGGATATTAGATTAATAGGGACAGAACGTTGATCCAGGGATTTATTCTGATTGCCATATTTGGAGTCGGGAAGGAATTTTCCCCCTGGTATGGGGCAATTGGCATCTGCTTCATAAGGGTTTTTTGCCTTCCTCTGGATCAACACAGTAGGGACACAATATGTATATAGGTTGAACTTGATGGACTTTGGTCTTTTTTCAACCTTATGAACTATGTTACTATGTTACTATGTTACTATGTAAGAGACAGTAACAGAGTGTAAGAGGGTGTAAGAGACAGTAGCAGAGTGTAGGAGAGTGTAAGAGAGTGTAAGAGAGTGTAAGAGACAGTAACATAGTGTAAGAGACAGTAACAGAGTGTAAGAGACAGCAGCAGAGTGTAAGAGAGTGTAACAGAGTATAGGAGACAGTAACAGAGTATAGGAGACAGTAACAGAGTGTAAGAGAGTGTAAGAGACAGTTACAGAGTGTAAGAGAGTGTAACATAGTGTAAGAGACAGTAACAGAGTGTAAGAGACAGCAGAAGAGTGTAAGAGAGTTGAAGAGACAGTCGCAGAGTGTAATAGACAGTAACAGAGTGTAAGAGAGTGTTATAGACAGTAGCAGAGTGTAAGAGACAATAGCAGAGTGTAATAGACTGGAGCAGAGTGTAACATAGTGTAAGAGAGTGTAAGAGACTGTAGCAGAGTGTAATAGACAGTAACAGAGTGTAAGAGAGTGTTATAGACAGTAGCAGAGTGTAAGAGACAATAGCAGAGTGTAAGAGACAGTAGCAGAGTGTAATAGACAGTAACATAGTGTAAGAGAGTGTAACAGAGTGTAAGAGAGTGTAAGAGACAGTAACATAGTGTAGGAGAGTGTAAGAGACAGTAACAGAGTGTAAGAGACAGTAACAGCGTGTAAGAGGGTGTAAGAGACAGTAGCAGAGTGTAGGAGAGTGTAAGAGAGTGTAAGAGACAGTAAGAGTGTAAGAGACAGTAACAGAGTGTAAGAGACAGCAGCAGAGTGTAAGAGAGTGTAAGAGACAGTTACAGAGTGTAAGAGAGTGTTATAGACAGTAGCAGAGTGTAAGAGAGTGTAAGAGACAGTTACAGAGTGTAAGAGAGTGTAACAGAGTGTAAGAGAGTGTAAGAGACAGTAACATAGTGTAGGAGAGTGTAAGAGACAGTAACAGAGTGTAAGAGACAGTAACAGAGTGTAAGAGGGTGTAAGAGACAGTAGCAGAGTGTAAGAGAGTGTAAGAGACAGTAAGAGTGTAAGAGACAGTAACAGAGTGTAAGAGACAGCAGCAGAGTGTAAGAGAGTGTAACAGAGTGTAAGAGACAGTAACAGAGCGTAAGAGACAGTAGCAGAGTGTAAGAGACAGAAGCAGAGTGAAAGAGAGAGTAGCAGAGTGTAAGAGACAGTAGCAGAGTGTAAGAGACTGTAGCAGAGTGTAAGAGACTGTAGCAGAGTGTAAGAGAGTGTAAGAGACAGTAACAGAGTGTAAGAGAGTGTAACAGCATGTAAGAGAGTGTAACAGAGTGTAAGAGAGTGTAAGAGACAGTAACAGAGTGTAGTAGAGTGTAAGAGACAGTAACAGAGTGTAAGAGACAGTAACAGAGTGTAAGAGACAGCAGCAGAGTGTAAGAGAGTGTAACATAGTGTAAGAGAGTGAAAGAGACAGTAGCAGAGTGTAATAGACAGTAACAGAGTGTAAGAGAGTGTTATAGACAGTAGCAGAGTGTAAGAGACAATAGCAGAGTGTAAGATACAGTAGCAAAGTGTAAGAGACAGTAACAGAGTGTAAGAGACAGTAGCAGAGTGAAAGAGGCAGTAGTAGAGTGTAGTAGAGTGTACCAGAGTGTCACATGGCATATACCGTCCTCTAGGATCACATAGTCCTGAATGATCTCAGTATACTGTGAACGTCTTTGGGGATCTCTTCGCGTAGACATCGTAAACCTGTGTAAGAGACAGTAAAAGAGTATATGAGACAGTAGCGGAGTGTAAGAGAGTGTGACAGAGCATAGGAGACAGTAACAGAGTATAGGAGACGGTAACAGAGTGTAAGAGAGTGTAAGAGACAGTAAGAGAGTGTAAGAGACAGTAACAGAGTGTAAGAGACAGTAACAGAGTGTAAGAGACAGCAGCAGAGTGTAAGAGAGTGTAACATAGTGTAAGAGAGTGAAAGAGACAGTAGCAGAGTGTAATAGACAGTTGTAGAGTGTAGTAGAGTGTAAGAGAGTGTCACATGGCATATACCGTCCTCTAGGACCACATAGTCCCGAATGATCTCAGTATACTGTGAACGTCTTTGGGGATCTCTTCGCGTAGACATCGTAAACCTGTGTAAGAGACAGTAACAGAGTATATGAGACAGTAGCAGAGTGTAAGAGAGTGTAACAGAGTGTAAGAGACAGTAACAGAGTGTAAGAGGGTGTAAGAGACAGTAGCAGAGTGTAGGAGAGTGTAAGAGAGTGTAAGAGAGTGTAAGAGAGTGTAAGAGAGTGTAAGAGACAGTAACAGAGTGTAAGAGACAGTAAAAGAGTATATGAGACAGTAGCGGAGTGTAAGAGAGTGTGACAGAGCATAGGAGACACTAACAGAGTATAGGAGACGGTAACAGAGTGTAAGAGAGTGTAAGAGACAGTAACAGAGTGTAAGAGACAGTAACAGAGTGTAAGAGACAGCAGCAGAGTGTAAGAGAGTGTAACAGAGTATAGGAGACAGTAACAGAGTATAGGAGACAGTAACAGAGTATAGGAGACAGTAACAGAGTGTAAGAGAGTGTTATAGACAGTAGCAGAGTTTAAGAGACAGTAACAGAGTGTAAGAGGGTGTAAGAGACAGTAGCAGAGTGTAGGAGAGTGTAAGAGAGTGTAAGAGAGTGTAAGAGACAGTAACAGAGTGTAAGAGAGTGTAACAGAGTGTAAGAGAGTGTAACAGAGTGTAAGAGACAGTAAGAGAGTGTAACAGAGTGTAAGAGACAGTAACAGAGTGTAGGAGAGTGTAAGAGACAGTAACGGAGTGTAAGAGACAGTAACAGAGTGTAAGAGACAGCAGCAGAGTGTAAGAGAGTGTAACATAGTGTAAGAGAGTGTAAGAGACAGTAGCAGAGTGTAATAGACAGTAACAGAGTGTAATAGAGTGTAAGAGACAGTAGCAGAGTGTAAGAGACAATAGCAGAGTGTAAGAGACAGTAGCAGAGTGTAATAGACTGTAGCAGAGTGTAAGAGAGTGTAAGAGAGTGTAAGAGAGTGTAAGAGACAGTAACAGAGTGTAATAGACAGTAACAGAGTGTAAGAGAGTGTTATAGACAGTAGCAGAGTGCAAGAGACAATAGCAGAGTGTACGAGACAGTAGCAGAGTGTAATAGACTGTAACAGAGTGTAACAGAGTGTAAGAGAGTGTAAGAGACAGTAGCGGAGTGTAATAGACAGTAACAGAGTGTAAGAGAGTGTAAGAGACAGTAGCAGAGTGTAAGAGACAATAGCAGAGTGTAAGATACAGTAGCAGAGTGTAAGAGACAGTAACAGAGCGTAAGAGAGTGTTATAGACAGTAACAGAGTGTAAGAGAGTGTTATAGACAGTAGCAGAGTGTAAGGGACAATAGCAGAGTGTAAGAGACAGTAGCAGAGTGTAATAGACTGTAGCAGAGTGTAACATAGTGTAAGAGAGTGTAAGAGACAGTAGCAGAGTGTAATAGACAGTAACAGAGTGTAAGAGACAGTAACAGAGTGTAAGAGGGTGTAAGAGACAGTAGCAGAGTGTAGGAGAGTGTAGGAGAGTGTAAGAGAGTGTAAGAGAGTGTAACAGAGTGTAAGAGACAGTAACAGAGTGTAAGAGACAGTAGCAGAGTGTAAGAGAGTGAAACAGAGTGTAAGAGACAGTAACAGAGTGTAAGAGACAGTAACAGAGTGTACGAGACAGTAACAGAGTGTACGAGAGTGTAGTAGAGTGTAAGAGACAGTAACAGAGTGTAAGAGACAGTAACAGAGTATATGAGACAGTAGCAGAGTGTAAGAGATTGTAACAGAGTATAGGAGACAGTAACAGAGTATAGGAGACAGAAACAGAGTGTAAGAGACAGTAACAGAGTGTACGAGACAGTAAGAGTGTAAGATACAGTAACAGAGTGTATGAGAGTGTAGTAGAGTGTAAGAGACAGTAACAGAGCGTAAGAGATAGTAGCAGAGTGTAAGAGACAGTAGCAGAGTGAAAGAGACAGTAGCAGAGTGTAAGAGACAGTAGCAGAGTGTAAGAGACAGTAGCAGAGTGTAAGAGAGTGTAAGAGACAGTAACAGTGTGTAAGAGGGTGTAACAGCGTGTAAGAGAGTGTAACAGCGTGTAAGAGAGTGTAACAGCGTGTAAGAGAGTGTAAGAGACAGTAAAAGAGTGTAAGAGACAGTAACAGAGTGTAAGAGACAGCAGCAGAGTGTAAGAGACAGCAGCAGAGTGTAAGAGACAGCAGCAGAGTGTAAGAGAGTGTAAGAGACAGTAACAGAGTGTAACAGAGTGTAAGAGACAGTAACAGAGTGTACGAGACAGTAACAGAGTGTAAGAGACAGTAACAGAGTGTAAGAGACAGTAACAGAGTGTACGAGAGTGTAGTAGAGTGTAAGAGACAGTAACAGAGTGTAAGAGACAGTAGCAGAGTGTAAGAGAGTGTAAGAGACAGTAACAGAGTGTAAGAGAGTGTAACAGCATGTAAGAGAGTGTAACATAGTGTAGGAGAGTGTAAGAGACAGTAACAGAGTGTAAGAGACAGTAACAGAGTGTAAGAGACAGCAGCAGAGTGTAAGAGAGTGTAACATAGTGTAAGAGAGTGTAAGAGACAGTAGCAGAGTGTAATAGACAGTAACAGAGTGTAAGAGACAGTAACAGAGTGTAAGAGACAGTAACAGAGTGTAAGAGACAGTAGCAGAGTGTAAGAGAGAGTAGCATAGTGTAAGAGAGAGTAGCATAGTGTAAGAGAGTGTAAGAGACAGTAACAGCGTGTAAGAGAGTGTAACAGCATGTAAGAGAGTGTAACAGAGTGAAAGAGAGTGTAAGAGACAGTAACAGAGTGTAGGAGAGTGTAAGAGACAGTAACAGAGTGTAAGAGACAGTAACAGAGTGTAATAGACAGTAACAGAGTGTAAGAGAGTGTTATAGACAGTAGCAGAGTGTAAGAGACAATAGCAGAGTTTAAGAGACAGTAGCAGAGTGTAATAGACTGTAGCAGAGTGTAACAGAGTGTAAGAGAGTGTAAGAGACAGTAGCAGAGTGTAATAGACAGTAACAGAGTGTAAGAGAGTGTTATAGACAGTAGCAGAGTGTAAGAGACAATAGCAGAGTGTAATAGAGTGTAGCAGAGTGTAAGAGAGTGTAAGAGAGTGTAAGAGACAGTAGCAGAGTGTAATAGACAGTAACAGAGTGTAAGAGAGTGTTATAGACAGTTGCAGAGTGTAAGAGACAATAGCAGAGTGTAAGATACAGTAGAAGAGTGTAAGAGACTGTAACAGAGTGTAAGAGACAGTAACAGAGTGTAAGAGACAGTAACAGAGTGTAAGAGACAGTAACAGAGTGTAAGAGACAGTAGCAGAGTGAAGGAGACATTAGTAGAGTGTAGTAGAGTGTAAGAGAGTGTCACATGGCATACACCGTCCTCTAGGACCACATGGTCCCGAATGATCTCAGTATACTGTGAACGTCTTTGGGTATCTCTTCGCGTAGACATCGTAAACCTGTGTAAGAGACAGTAACAGAGTATATGAGACAGCAGCAGAGTGTAAGAGAGTGTAACATAGTGTAAGACAGTGTAAGAGACAGTAGCAGAGTGAAAGAGACAGTAGCAGAGTGTAAGATACAGTAGCAGAGTGTAAGAGACAGTAACAGAGTGTAAGAGACAGTAGCAGAGTGAAAGAGACAGTAGTAGAGTGTAGTAGAGTGTAAGAGAGCGTCACATGGCATATACCGTCCTCTAGGATCACATAGTCCCGAATGATCTCAGTATACTGTGAACGTCTTTGGGGATCTCTTCGCGTAGACATTGTAAACCTGTGTAAGAGACAGTAGCAGAGAGTAAGAGACAGTAACAGAGTACATGAGACAGTAACAGAGTATATGAGACAGTAGCAGAGTGTAAGAGAGTGTAACAGAGTATAGGAGACAGTAACAGAGTATAGGTGTCACGAACTGAGGACACAGGTTGATAAGGAGCCCAGGTGCAGGGGATACGAGGGGCTCTGTCTGTACCCCACGATGCATGATGGCTTGGGGTCGGTACAGACAGGCGTCGGAAATAAACCACAGACAGAAGATCAGGATCAAGAGTTGTATTGTATATGGTGGTACAACAATATTTACAGAGAAATTCACTCGACAGGAAGCCCACTTGCGGGGCACACGGCAGGAAGCCCACTTGCGGGGCACACGGCTGGAAGCCCACTTGCGGGGCACACGGCTGGAAGCCCACTTGCGGGGCACACGGCTGGAAGCCCACTTGCGGGGCACACCGCTGGAAGCCCAATTGCGGGGCACATGGCAGGAAGCCCAATTGCGGGGCACACGGCAGGAAGCCCAATTGCAGGACACACGGCAGGAAGCCCAATTGCAGGGCACACGGCAGGAAGCCCAATTGCAGGGCACACGGCACGACTAGAAGCCCTCTTCCAGGGCACACGGCACGGGTAGAAGCCCTCTTCCAGGGCACACGGCAGGTTGCCCACTTGCAGGGCACACGGCAGGTTGCCCACTTGCAGGGCACTCAACCAGGGTAGTCCGCTAGTGGGCAGTCATCCTGGGAGTCGCGATGCAGGGCACTCCTCTTGGGAGTCCACTAGTGGGGCGCTGGCCGCAACTCAGGAACACGGAGGGTTGCCCACTTGCAGGGCACACGGCAGGTTGCCCACTTGCAGGGTACTCTACTTGGGAGTCCACTTAGTGGGGCGCAGGCCGCAACTCAGGAACATGGCAGGTTGCCCACTTGCAGGGCACACGGCAGGTTGCCCACTTGCAGGGCACTCAGCTTTGGAGTCCACTTAGTGGGGCGCTGGCCGCAACTCAGGAACACGGCAGGTTTCTGGAACAAGGCAGGTTTCTGGAACAAGGCAGGTTCTGGAACAAGATAGGTTCTGGAACAAGACAGGTTCTGGAACAAGGCAGGTTCTGGAACAAGGCAGGTTCTGGAACAAGGCAGGTACTGGAACAAGGCAGGTACTGGAACAAGGCAGGAACCAAACAGGTAGTCCTCAAACGTTAATGTCAAGGCCCATGAGATCAACTGCAGCTGGACCTGATAATTAGTCTGAGAGGTTCTGAATGGCAAGGGCGGCCACTACTGGCTGGAAACATGAAATAAATAAGGCAAAGTATAAACAAGTCCAGCCAGCGCATGGTGAAGCGTTACAATAGGAGACAGTAACAGAGTGTAAGAGAGTGTAAGAGACAGTTACAGAGGGTAAGAGAGTGTAACCGAGTGTAAGAGACAGTAACAGAGTGTAAGAGACAGCAGCAGGGTGTAAGAGAGTGTAAGAGACAGTAGCAGAGTGTAATAGACAGTAACAGAGTGTAATAGACTGTAGCAGAGTGTAACATAGTGTAAGAGAGTGTAAGAGACAGTAGCAGAGTGTAATAGACAGTAACAGAGTGTAAGAGAGTGTTATAGACAGTAGCAGAGTGTAGGAGAGTGTAAGAGAGTGTCACATGGCATATACCGTCCTCTAGGATCACATAGTCCTGAATGATCTCAGTATACTGTGAACGTCTTTGGGGATCTCTTCGCGTAGACATCGTAAAACTGTGTAAGAGACAGTAGCAGAGAGTAAGAGATGGTAACAGAGTATGTGAGACAGTAGCAGAGTGTAAGAGAGTGTAACAGAGTATAGGAGAAAGTAACAGAGTGTAAGAGAATGTAAGAGACAGTAACAGAGTGTAAGAGAGTGTAACATGGTGTAAGAGACAGTAACAGAGTATAGGAGACAGTAACAGAGTGTAAGAGACAGTAACAGAGTGTACGAGACAGTAACATAATGTAAGATACAGTAACAGAGTGTATGACAGTGTAGTACAGTGTAAGACACAGTAACAGAGCGTAAGAGATAGTAGCAGAGTGTAAGAGACAGTAGCAGAGTGAAAGAGACAGTAGCAGAGTGTTAGAGACAGTAGCAGAGTGTAAGAAACAGTAACAGAGTGTAAGAGACAGTAACAGTGTGTAAGAGGGTGTAACAGCGTGTAAGAGAGTGTAACAGCGTGTAAGAGAGTGTAACAGAGTGTAAGAGAGTGTAACAGACAGTAACAGAGTGTAAGACGGTGTAAGAGACAGTAGCAGAGTGTAGGAGAGTGTAAGAGAGTGTAAGAGAGTGTTATAGACAGTAGCAGAGTGTAAGGGACAATAGCAGAGTGTAAGAGACAGTAGCAGAGTGTAATAGACTGTAGCAGAGTGTAACATAGTGTAAGAGAGTGTAATAGACAGTAACAGAGTGTAAGAGAGTGTTATAGACAGTAGCAGAGTTTAAGAGACAGTAACAGAGTGTAAGAGACAGTAACAGAGTGTAAGAGGGTGTAAGAGACAGTAGCAGAGTGTAGGAGAGTGTAAGAGAGTGTAAGAGAGTGTAACAGAGTGTAAGAGAGTGTAAGAGAGTGTAAGAGACAGTAACATAGTGTAAGAGACAGCAGCAGAGTGTAAGAGAGTGTAAGAGACAGTAACAGAGTGTAAGAGAGTGTAACAGAGTGTAAGAGACAGTAACAGAGTGTACGAGACAGTAACAGTGTAAGAGACAGTAACAGAGTGTACGAGAGTGTAGTAGAGTGTAAGAGATAGTAACAGAGCGTAAGAGACAGTAGCAGAGTGTAAGAGAAGAAGCAGAGTGAAAGAGAGAGTAGCAGAGTGTAAGAGACAGTAGCAGAGTGTAAGAGAGTGTAAGAGACAGTAACAGAGTGTAAGAGAGTGTAACAGCGTATAAGAGAGTGTAACAGAGTGTAACAGAGTGTAAGAGAGTGTAAGAGAGTGTAAGAGACAGTAACATAGTGTAAGAGACAGTAACAGAGTGTAAGAGACAGCAGCAGAGTGTAAGAGAGTGTAACATAGTGTAAGAGAGTGTAAGACACAGTAGCAGAGTGTAATAGACAGTAACAGAGTGTAAGAGAGTGCTATAGACAGTAGCAGAGAGTAAGAGACAATAGTAGAGTGTAAGAGACAGTAGCAGAGTATAATAGACTGTAGCAGAGTGTAACAGAGTGTAAGAGAGTGTAAGAGACAGTAGCAGAGTGTAATAGACAGTAACAGAGTGTAAGAGAGTGTTATAGACAGTAGCAGGGTGTAAGAGACAATAGCAGAGTGTAAGATACAGTAGCAGAGTGTAAGAGACAGTAACAGAGTGTAAGAGACAGTAGCAGAGTGAAAGAGACATTAGTAGAGTGTAGTAGAGTGTAAGAGAGTGTAACAGAGTATAGGAGACAGTAACAGAGTATAGGAGACAGTAACAGAGTGTAAGAGAATGTAAGAGACAGTAACAGAGTGTAAGAGAGTGTAACGGTGTAAGAGACAGTAACAGAGTGTAAGAGGGTGTAAGAGACAGTAGCAGAGTGTAGGAGAGTGTAAGAGAGTGTAAGAGACAGTAACAGAGTGTAAGAGACAGTAACAGAGTATATGAGACAGCAGCAGAGTGTAAGAGAGTGTAACAGAGTATAGGAGACAGTAACAGAGTATAGGAGACAGTAACAGAGTGTAAGAGAATGTAAGAGACAGTAACAGAGTGTAAGAGAGTGTAACAGGGTGTAAGAGACAGTAACAGAGTATAGGAGACAGTAACAGAGTGTAAGAGACAGTAACAGAGTGTACGAGACAGTAACATAGTGTAAGATACAGTAACAGAGTGTATGACAGTGTAGTACAGTTTAAGACACAGTAACAGAGCGTAAGAGATAGTAGCAGAGTGTAAGAGACAGTAGCAGAGTGTAAGAGACAGTAGCAGAGTGAAAGAGACAGTAGCAGAGTGTAAGAGACAGTAGCAGAGTGTAAGAGAGTGTAAGAGACAGTAACAGTGTGTAAGAGGGTGTAACAGCGTGTAAGAGAGTGTAACAGAGTGTAAGAGAGTGTAAGAGACAGTAACAGAGTGTGAGAGGGTGTAAGAGACAGTAGCAGAGTGTAGGAGAGTGTAAGAGAGTGTAAGAGAATGTAAGAGAGTGTAAGAGAGTGTAAGAGAGTGTAAGAGACAGTAACAGAGTGTAAGAGACAGTAACAGAGTGTAAGCGACATCAGCAGAGTGTAAGAGAGTGTAAGAGACAGTAACAGAGTGTAAGAGAGTGTAACAGAGTTTAAGAGACAGTAACATAGTGTACGAGACAGTAACAGAGTGTAAGAGACAGTAACAGAGTGTACGAGAGTGTAGTAGAGTGTACGAGACAGTAACAGAGCGTAAGAGACAGTAGCAGAGTGTAAGAGACAGAAGCAGAGTGAAAGAGACAGCAGCAGAGTGTAAGAGAGTGTAACATAGTGTAAGAGAGTGTAAGAGACAGTAGCAGAGTGTAATAGACAGTAACAGAGTGTAAGAGAGTGTTATAGACAGTAGCAGAGTGTAAGAGACAATAGCAGAGTGTAAGATACAGTAGCAGAGTGTAAGAGACAGTAACAGAGTATAAGAGACAGTAACAGAGTGTAAGAGACAGTAGCAGAGTGAAATAGACAGTAGTAGAGTGTAGTAGAGTGTAAGAGAGTGTCACATGGCATATACCGTCCTCTTGGACCACCTAGTCCCGAATGATCTCAGTATACTCTGAGCGTTTTTGGGGATCTCTTCGCGTAGACATCGTAAACCTGTGTAAGAGACAGTAACAGAGTATATGAGACAGTAAAAGAGTGTAAGAGACAGCAGCAGAGTGTAAGAGAGTGTACGAGACAGTAGCAGAGTGTAATAGACAGCAACAGAGTGTAAGAGAGTGTTATAGACAGTAGCAGAGTGTAAGAGACAATAGCAGAGTGTAAGAGACAGTAACAGAGTGTAAGAGACAGTAACAGAGTGTAAGAGGGTGTAAGAGACAGTAGCAGAGTGTAGGAGAGTGTAAGAGAGTGTAAGATACAGTAAGAGTGTAAGAGACAGTAACTGAGTGTAAGAGACAGCAGCAGAGTGTAAGAGAGTGTAACAGAGTGTAAGAGACAGTAACAGAGCGTAAGAGACAGTAGCAGAGTGTAAGAGACAGAAGCAGAGTGAAAGAGAGAGTAGCAGAGTGTAAGAGACAGTAGCAGAGATTAAGAGACAGTAGCAGAGTGTAAGAGAGTGTAATAGACAGTAACAGAGTGTAAGAGAGTGTAACAGCGTGTAAGAGAGTGTAACAGAGTGTAAGAGAGTGTAAGAGACAGTAACAGAGTGTAAGAGACAGCAGCAGAGTGTAAGAGTGTGTAACATAGTGTAAGAGAGTGAAAGAGATAGTAGCAGAGTGTAATAGACAGTAACAGAGTGTAATAGAGTGTAAGAGACAGTAGCAGAGTGTAAGAGACAATAGCAGAGTGTAAGAGACAGTAGCAGAGTGTAATAGACTGTAGCAGAGTGTAACATAGTGTAAGAGAGTGTAAGAGACAATAGCAGAGTGTAATAGACAGTAACAGAGTGTAAGAGAGTGTTATAGACAGTAGCAGAGTGCAAGAGACAATAGCAGAGTGTAAGAGACAGTAGCAGAGTGTAATAGACAGTAACATAGTGTAAGAGACAGTAACAGAGTGTAAGAGACAGCAGCAGAGTGCAAGAGTGTAAGAGACAGTAACAGAGTGTAAGAGAGTGTAACAGAGTGTAAGAGACAGTAACAGAGTGTACGAGACAGTAACAGAGTGTACGAGACAGTAACAGAGTGTAAGAGACAGTAACAGAGTATACGAGAGTGTAGTAGAGTGTAAGAGACAGTAACAGAGCGTAAGAGACAGTAGCAGTGTGTAAGAGACAGAAGCAAAGTGAAAGAAAGAGTAGCAGAGTGTAAGAGACAGTAGCAGAGTGTAAGAGACAGTAGCAGAGTGTAAGAGTGTAAGAGACAGTAACAGAGTGTAAGAGAGTGTAACAGCGTGTAAGAGAGTGTAACAGAGTGTAATAGACAGTAAGAGAGTGTAACAGAGTGTAAGAGACAGTAACAGAGTGTAGGAGAGTGTAAGAGACAGTAACGGAGTGTAAGAGACAGTAACAGAGTGTAAGAGACAGCAGCAGAGTGTTAGAGAGTGTAACAGTGTAAGAGAGTGTAAGAGACAGTAGCAGAGTGTAATAGACAGTAACAGAGTGTAATAGAGTGTAAGAGACAGTAGCAGAGTGTAAGAGACAGTAGCAGAGTGTAAGAGACTGTAGCAGAGTGTAACAGAGTGTAAGAGAGTGTAAGAGACAATAGCAGAGTGTAATAGACAGTAACAGAGTGTAAGAGAGTGTTATAGACAGTAGCAGAGTGCAAGAGACAATAGCAGAGTGTAAGAGACAGTAGCAGAGTGTAATAGACTGTAACAGAGTGTAACAGAGTGTAAGAGAGTGTAAGAGACAGTAGCGGAGTGTAATAGACAGTAACAGAGTGTAAGAGAGTGTTATAGACAGTAGCAGAGTGTTATAGACAATAGCAGAGTGTAAGAGACAGTAGCAGAGTGTAATTGACAGCAGCAGAGTGTAAGAGAGTGTAAGAGACAGTAGCAGAGTGTAATAGACAGTAACAGAGTGTAAGAGAGTGTTATAGACAGTATCAGAGTGTAAGAGACAATAGCAGAGTGTAAGAGACAGTAGCAGAGTGTAATAGACTGTAGCAGAGTGTAACATAGTGTAAGAGAGTGTAAGAGACAGTAGCAGAGTGTAATAGACAGTAACATAGTGTAAGAGAGTGTTATAGACAGTAGCAGAGTGTAAGAGAGTGTAAGAGACAGTTACAGAGTGTAAGAGAGTGTAACAGAGTGTAAGAGAGTGTAAGAGACAGTAACATAGTGTAGGAGAGTGTAAGAGACAGTAACAGAGTGTAAGATACAGTAACAGAGTGTAAGAGGGTGTAAGAGACAGTAGCAGAGTGTAGGAGAGTGTAAGAGAGTGTAAGAGACAGTAAGAGTGTAAGAGACAGTAACAGAGTGTAAGAGACAGCAGCAGAGTGTAAGAGAGTGTAACAGAGTGTAAGAGACAGTAACAGAGCGTAAGAGACAGTAGCAGAGTGTAAGAGACAGAAGCAGAGTGAAAGAGAGAGTAGCAGAGTGTAAGAGACAGTAGCAGAGTGTAAGAGACAGTAGCAGAGTGTAAGAGAGTGTAAGAGACAGTAACAGAGTGTAAGAGAGTGTAACAGCATGTAAGAGAGTGTAACAGAGTGTAAGAGAGTGTAAGAGACAGTAACAGAGTGTAGTAGAGTGTAAGAGACAGTAACTGAGTGTAAGAGACAGTAACAGAGTGTAAGAGACAGCAGCAGAGTGTAAGAGAGTGTAACAGAGTGTAAGAGACAGTAACAGAGCGTAAGAGACAGTAGCAGAGTGTAAGAGACAGAAGCAGAGTGAAAGAGAGAGTAGCAGAGTGTAAGAGACAGTAGCAGAGTGTAAGAGACAGTAGCAGAGTGTAAGAGAGTGTAAGAGACAGTAACAGAGTGTAAGAGAGTGTAACAGCATGTAAGAGAGTGTAACAGAGTGTAAGAGAGTGTAAGAGACAGTAACAGAGTGTAGTAGAGTGTAAGAGACAGTAACTGAGTGTAAGAGACAGTAACAGAGTGTAAGAGACAGCAGCAGAGTGTAAGAGAGTGTAACATAGTGTAAGAGAGTGAAAGAGACAGTAGCAGAGTGTAATAGACAGTAACAGAGTGTAAGAGAGTGTTATAGACAGTAGCAGAGTGTAAGAGACAATAGCAGAGTGTAAGATACAGTAGCAAAGTGTAAGAGACAGTAACAGAGTGTAAGAGACAGTAGCAGAGTGAAAGAGGCAGTAGTAGAGTGTAGTAGAGTGTACCAGAGTGTCACATGGCATATACCGTCCTCTAGGATCACATAGTCCTGAATGATCTCAGTATACTGTGAACGTCTTTGGGGATCTCTTCGCGTAGACATCGTAAACCTGTGTAAGAGACAGTAAAAGAGTATATGAGACAGTAGCGGAGTGTAAGAGAGTGTGACAGAGCATAGGAGACAGTAACAGAGTATAGGAGACGGTAACAGAGTGTAAGAGAGTGTAAGAGACAGTAACAGAGTGTAAGAGACAGTAACAGAGTGTAAGAGACAGCAGCAGAGTGTAAGAGGGTGTAACATAGTGTAAGAGAGTGAAAGAGACAGTAGCAGAGTGTAATAGACAGTAACAGAGTGTAGGAGAGTGTAACAGCGTGTAAGAGAGTGTAACAGAGTGTAAGAGAGTGTAAGAGACAGTAACAGAGTGTAGGAGAGTGTAAGAGACAGTAACAGAGTGTAAGAGACAGTAACAGAGTGTAAGAGACAGTAACAGAGTGTAAGAGACAGCAGCAGAGTGTAAGAGAGTGTAACATAGTGTAAGAGAGTGAAAGAGACAGTAGCAGAGTGTAATAGACAGTAACAGAGTGTAGGAGAGTGTCAGAGACAGTAACAGAGTGTAAGAGTCAGCAGCAGAGTGTAAGAGAGTGTAACATAGTGTAAGAGAGTGTAAGAGACAGTAGCAGAGTGTAATAGACAGTAACAGAGTGTAAGAGAGTGTTATAGACAGTAGCAGAGTGTAAGAGACAATAGCAGAGTGTAAGATACAGTAGCAGAGTGTAAGAGACAGTAACAGAGTGTAAAAGACAGTAACAGAGTGTAAGAGACAGTAGCAGAGTGAAAGAGACAGTAGTAGAGTGTAGTAGAGTGTAAGAGAGTGTCACATGGCATATACCGTCCTCTAGGATCACATAGTCCTGAATGATCTCAGTATACTGTGAACGTCTTTGGGGATGTCTTCGCGTAGACCTCGTAAACCTGTGTAAGAGACAGTAAAAGAGTATATGAGACAGTAGTGGAGTGTAAGAAAGTGTAACAGAGTATAGGAGACAGTAACAGAGTGTAAGAGAGTGTAAGAGACAGTTACAGAGTGTAAGAGAGTGTAAGAGAGTGTAACAGAGTATAAGAGACAGCAGCAGAGTGTAAGAGAGTGTAAGAGACAGTAGCAGAGTGTAATAGACAGTAACAGAGTGTAAGAGAGTGTTATAGACAGTAGCAGAGTGTTATAGACAATAGCAGAGTGTAAGAGACAGTAGCAGAGTGTAATAGACAGCAGCAGAGTGTAAGAGAGTGTAAGAGACAGTAGCAGAGTGTAATAGACAGTAACAGAGTGTAAGAGAGTGTTATAGACAGTAGCAGAGTGTAAGAGACAATAGCAGAGTGTAAGAGACAGTAGCAGAGTGTAATAGACTGTAGCAGAGTGTAACATAGTGTAAGAGAGTGTAAGAGACAGTAGCAGAGTGTAATAGACAGTAACAGAGTGTAAGAGAGTGTTATAGACAGTAGCAGAGTTTAAGAGACAGTAACAGAGTGTAAGAGACAGTAACAGAGTGTAAGATTGTGTAAGAGACAGTAGCAGAGTGTAGGAGAGTGTAAGAGAGTGTAAGAGAGTGTAAGAGACAGTAACAGAGTGTAAGAGACAGTAACAGAGTGTAAGAGACAGTAACAGAGTGTAAGAGACAGCAGCAGAGTGTAAGAGAGTGTAACAGAGTATAGGAGACAGTAACAGAGTATAGGAGACAGTAACAGAGTGTAAGAGAGTGTAAGAGACAGTTACAGAGTGTAAGAGAGTGTAACATAGTGTAAGAGACAGTAACAGAGTGTAAGAGACAGCAGAAGAGTGTAAGAGAGTTGAAGAGACAGTCGCAGAGTGTAATAGACAGTAACAGAGTGTAAGAGAGTGTTATAGACAGTAGCAGAGTGTAAGAGACAATAGCAGAGTGTAATAGACTGGAGCAGAGTGTAACATAGTGTAAGAGAGTGTAAGAGACTGTAGCAGAGTGTAATAGACAGTAACAGAGTGTAAGAGAGTGTTATAGACAGTAGCAGAGTGTAAGAGACAATAGCAGAGTGTAAGAGACAGTAGCAGAGTGTAATAGACAGCAGCAGAGTGTAAGAGAGTGTAAGAGACAGTAGCAGAGTGTAATAGACAGTAACAGAGTGTAAGAGAGTGTTATAGACAGTAGCAGAGTGTAAGAGACAATAGCAGAGTGTAAGAGACAGTAGCAGAGTGTAATAGACTGTAGCAGAGTGTAACAGTGTAAGAGAGTGTAAGAGACAGTAGCAGAGTGTAATAGACATTAACAGAGTGTAAGAGAGTGTTATAGACAGTAGCAGAGTTTAAGAGACAGTAACAGAGTGTAAGAGACAGTAACAGAGTGTAAGAGGGTGTAAGAGACAGTAGCAGAGTGTAGGAGAGTGTAAGAGAGTGTAAGAGACAGTAACAGAGTGTAAGAGACAGTAACAGAGTGTAAGAGACAGCAGCAGAGTGTAAGAGTGTGTAACATAGTGTAAGAGAGTGAAAGAGATAGTAGCAGAGTGTAATAGACAGTAACAGAGTGTAATAGAGTGTAAGAGACAGTAGCAGAGTGTAAGAGACAATAGCAGAGTGTAAGAGACAGTAGCAGAGTGTAATAGACTGTAGCAGAGTGTAACAGAGTGTAAGAGAGTGTAAGAGACAATAGCAGAGTGTAATAGACAGTAACAGAGTGTAAGATAGTGTTATAGACAGTAGCAGAGTGCAAGAGACAATAGCAGAGTGTAAGAGACAGTAGCAGAGTGTAATAGACAGTAACAGAGTGTAAGAGACAGTAACAGAGTGTAAGAGACAGCAGCAGAGTGTAAGAGTGTAAGAGACAGTAACAGAGTGTAAGAGAGTGTAACAGAGTGTAAGAGACAGTAACAGAGTGTACGAGACAATAACAGAGTGTATGAGACAGTAACAGAGTGTAAGAGACAGTAACAGAGTATACGAGAGTGTAGTAGAGTGTAAGAGACAGTAACAGAGCGTAAGAGACAGTAGCAGTGTGTAAGAGACAGAAGCAAAGTGAAAGAGAGAGTAGCAGAGTGTAAGAGACAGTAGCAGAGTGTAAGAGACAGTAGCAGAGTGTAAGAGTGTAAGAGACAGTAACAGAGTGTAAGAGAGTGTAACAGCGTGTAAGAGAGTGTAACAGAGTGTAAGAGACAGTAAGAGAGTGTAACAGAGTGTAAGAGAGTGTAAGAGACAATAGCAGAGTGTAATAGACAGTAACAGAGTGTAAGAGAGTGTTATAGACAGTAGCAGAGTGCAAGAGACAGTAGCAGAGTGTAAGAGACTGTAGCAGAGTGTAACAGAGTGTAAGAGAGTGTAATAGACAATAGCAGAGTGTAATAGACAGTAACAGAGTGTAAGAGAGTGTTATAGACAGTAGCAGAGTGCAAGAGACAATAGCAGAGTGTAAGAGACAGTAGCAGAGTGTAATAGACTGTAACAGAGTGTAACAGAGTGTAAGAGAGTGTAAGAGACAGTAGCGGAGTGTAATAGACAGTAACAGAGTGTAAGAGAGTGTTATAGACAGTAGCAGAGTGTTATAGACAATAGCAGAGTGTAAGAGACAGTAGCAGAGTGTAATTGACAGCAGCAGAGTGTAAGAGAGTGTAAGAGACAGTAGCAGAGTGTAATAGACAGTAACAGAGTGTAAGAGAGTGTTATAGACAGTAGCAGAGTTTAAGAGACAGTAACAGAGTGTAAGATGGTGTAAGAGACAGTAGCAGAGTGTAGGAGAGTGTAAGAGAGTGTAAGAGAGTGTAAGAGACAGTAACAGAGTGTAAGAGACAGTAACAGAGTGTAAGAGACAGCAGCAGAGTGTAAGAGAGTGTAACAGAGTATAGGAGACAGTAACAGAGTATAGGAGACAGTAACAGAGTGTAAGAGAGTGTAGGAGACAGTTACAGAGTGTAAGAGAGTGTAACATAGTGTAAGAGACAGTAACAGAGTGTAAGAGACAGCAGAAGAGTGTAAGAGAGTTGAAGAGACAGTCGCAGAGTGTAATAGACAGTAACAGAGTTTAAGAGAGTGTTATAGACAGTAGCAGAGTGTAAGAGACAATAGCAGAGTGTAATAGACTGGAGCAGAGTGTAACATAGTGTAAGAGAGTGTAAGAGACTGTAGCAGAGTGTAATAGACAGTAACAGAGTGTAAGAGAGTGTTATAGACAGTAGCAGAGTGTAAGAGACAATAGCAGAGTGTAAGAGACAGTAGCAGAGTGTAATAGACAGCAGCAGAGTGTAAGAGAGTGTAAGAGACAGTAGCAGAGTGTAATAGACAGTAACAGAGTGTAAGAGAGTGTTATAGACAGTAGCAGAGTGTAAGAGACAATAGCAGAGTGTAAGAGACAGTAGCAGAGTGTAATAGACTGTAGCAGAGTGTAACAGTGTAAGAGAGTGTAAGAGACAGTAGCAGAGTGTAATAGACATTAACAGAGTGTAAGAGAGTGTTATAGACAGTAGCAGAGTTTAAGAGACAGTAACAGAGTGTAAGAGACAGTAACAGAGTGTAAGATGGTGTAAGAGACAGTAGCAGAGTGTAGGAGAGTGTAAGAGAGTGTAAGAGACAGTAACAGAGTGTAAGAGACAGTAACAGAGTGTAAGAGACAGCAGCAGAGTGTAAGAGAGTGTAACAGAGTGTAAGAGACAGTAACAGAGCGTAAGAGACAGTAGCAGAGTGTAAGAGACAGAAGCAGAGTGAAAGAGAGAGTAGCAGAGTGTAAGAGACAGTAGCAGAGATTAAGAGACAGTAGCAGAGTGTAAGAGAGTGTAATAGACAGTAACAGAGTGTAAGAGAGTGTAACAGCGTGTAAGAGAGTGTAACAGAGTGTAAGAGAGTGTAAGAGACAGTAACAGAGTGTAAGAGACAGCAGCAGAGTGTAAGAGTGTGTAACATAGTGTAAGAGAGTGAAAGAGATAGTAGCAGAGTGTAATAGACAGTAACAGAGTGTAATAGAGTGTAAGAGACAGTAGCAGAGTGTAAGAGACAATAGCAGAGTGTAAGAGACAGTAGCAGAGTGTAATAGACTGTAGCAGAGTGTAACATAGTGTAAGAGAGTGTAAGAGACAATAGCAGAGTGTAATAGACAGTAACAGAGTGTAAGAGAGTGTTATAGACAGTAGCAGAGTGCAAGAGACAATAGCAGAGTGTAAGAGACAGTAGCAGAGTGTAATAGACAGTAACATAGTGTAAGAGACAGTAACAGAGTGTAAGAGACAGCAGCAGAGTGTAAGAGTGTAAGAGACAGTAACAGAGTGTAAGAGAGTGTAACAGAGTGTAAGAGACAGTAACAGAGTGTACGAGACAGTAACAGAGTGTACGAGACAGTAACAGAGTGTAAGAGACAGTAACAGAGTATACGAGAGTGTAGTAGAGTGTAAGAGACAGTAACAGAGCGTAAGAGACAGTAGCAGTGTGTAAGAGACAGAAGCAAAGTGAAAGAAAGAGTAGCAGAGTGTAAGAGACAGTAGCAGAGTGTAAGAGACAGTAGCAGAGTGTAAGAGTGTAAGAGACAGTAACAGAGTGTAAGAGAGTGTAACAGCGTGTAAGAGAGTGTAACAGAGTGTAATAGACAGTAAGAGAGTGTAACAGAGTGTAAGAGACAGTAACAGAGTGCAGGAGAGTGTAAGAGACAGTAACGGAGTGTAAGAGACAGTAACAGAGTGTAAGAGACAGCAGCAGAGTGTTAGAGAGTGTAACAGTGTAAGAGAGTGTAAGAGACAGTAGCAGAGTGTAATAGACAGTAACAGAGTGTAATAGAGTGTAAGAGACAGTAGCAGAGTGTAAGAGACAGTAGCAGAGTGTAAGAGACTGTAGCAGAGTGTAACAGAGTGTAAGAGAGTGTAAGAGACAATAGCAGAGTGTAATAGACAGTAACAGAGTGTAAGAGAGTGTTATAGACAGTAGCAGAGTGCAAGAGACAATAGCAGAGTGTAAGAGACAGTAGCAGAGTGTAATAGACTGTAACAGAGTGTAACAGAGTGTAAGAGAGTGTAAGAGACAGTAGCGGAGTGTAATAGACAGTAACAGAGTGTAAGAGAGTGTTATAGACAGTAGCAGAGTGTTATAGACAATAGCAGAGTGTAAGAGACAGTAGCAGAGTGTAATTGACAGCAGCAGAGTGTAAGAGAGTGTAAGAGACAGTAGCAGAGTGTAATAGACAGTAACAGAGTGTAAGAGAGTGTTATAGACAGTATCAGAGTGTAAGAGACAATAGCAGAGTGTAAGAGACAGTAGCAGAGTGTAATAGACTGTAGCAGAGTGTAACATAGTGTAAGAGAGTGTAAGAGACAGTAGCAGAGTGTAATAGACAGTAACAGAGTGTAAGAGAGTGTTATAGACAGTAGCAGAGTTTAAGAGACAGTAACAGAGTGTAAGATGGTGTAAGAGACAGTAGCAGAGTGTAGGAGAGTGTAAGAGAGTGTAAGAGAGTGTAAGAGACAGTAACAGAGTGTAAGAGACAGTAACAGAGTGTAAGAGACAGCAGCAGAGTGTAAGAGAGTGTAACAGAGTATAGGAGACAGTAACAGAGTATAGGAGACAGTAACAGAGTGTAAGAGAGTGTAGGAGACAGTTACAGAGTGTAAGAGAGTGTAACATAGTGTAAGAGACAGTAACAGAGTGTAAGAGACAGCAGAAGAGTGTAAGAGAGTTGAAGAGACAGTCGCAGAGTGTAATAGACAGTAACAGAGTTTAAGAGAGTGTTATAGACAGTAGCAGAGTGTAAGAGACAATAGCAGAGTGTAATAGACTGGAGCAGAGTGTAACATAGTGTAAGAGAGTGTAAGAGACTGTAGCAGAGTGTAATAGACAGTAACAGAGTGTAAGAGAGTGTTATAGACAGTAGCAGAGTGTAAGAGACAATAGCAGAGTGTAAGAGACAGTAGCAGAGTGTAATAGACAGCAGCAGAGTGTAAGAGAGTGTAAGAGACAGTAGCAGAGTGTAATAGACAGTAACAGAGTGTAAGAGAGTGTTATAGACAGTAGCAGAGTGTAAGAGACAATAGCAGAGTGTAAGAGACAGTAGCAGAGTGTAATAGACTGTAGCAGAGTGTAACAGTGTAAGAGAGTGTAAGAGACAGTAGCAGAGTGTAATAGACATTAACAGAGTGTAAGAGAGTGTTATAGACAGTAGCAGAGTTTAAGAGACAGTAACAGAGTGTAAGAGACAGTAACAGAGTGTAAGATGGTGTAAGAGACAGTAGCAGAGTGTAGGAGAGTGTAAGAGAGTGTAAGAGACAGTAACAGAGTGTAAGAGACAGTAACAGAGTGTAAGAGACAGCAGCAGAGTGTAAGAGAGTGTAACAGAGTGTAAGAGACAGTAACAGAGCGTAAGAGACAGTAGCAGAGTGTAAGAGACAGAAGCAGAGTGAAAGAGAGAGTAGCAGAGTGTAAGAGACAGTAGCAGAGATTAAGAGACAGTAGCAGAGTGTAAGAGAGTGTAATAGACAGTAACAGAGTGTAAGAGAGTGTAACAGCGTGTAAGAGAGTGTAACAGAGTGTAAGAGAGTGTAAGAGACAGTAACAGAGTGTAAGAGACAGCAGCAGAGTGTAAGAGTGTGTAACATAGTGTAAGAGAGTGAAAGAGATAGTAGCAGAGTGTAATAGACAGTAACAGAGTGTAATAGAGTGTAAGAGACAGTAGCAGAGTGTAAGAGACAATAGCAGAGTGTAAGAGACAGTAGCAGAGTGTAATAGACTGTAGCAGAGTGTAACATAGTGTAAGAGAGTGTAAGAGACAATAGCAGAGTGTAATAGACAGTAACAGAGTGTAAGAGAGTGTTATAGACAGTAGCAGAGTGCAAGAGACAATAGCAGAGTGTAATAGACAGTAACATAGTGTAAGAGACAGTAACAGAGTGTAAGAGACAGCAGCAGAGTGTAAGAGTGTAAGAGACAGTAACAGAGTGTAAGAGAGTGTAACAGAGTGTAAGAGACAGTAACAGAGTGTACGAGACAGTAACAGAGTGTACGAGACAGTAACAGAGTGTAAGAGACAGTAACAGAGTATACGAGAGTGTAGTAGAGTGTAAGAGACAGTAACAGAGCGTAAGAGACAGTAGCAGTGTGTAAGAGACAGAAGCAAAGTGAAAGAAAGAGTAGCAGAGTGTAAGAGACAGTAGCAGAGTGTAAGAGACAGTAGCAGAGTGTAAGAGTGTAAGAGACAGTAACAGAGTGTAAGAGAGTGTAACAGCGTGTAAGAGAGTGTAACAGAGTGTAATAGACAGTAAGAGAGTGTAACAGAGTGTAAGAGACAGTAACAGAGTGTAGGAGAGTGTAAGAGACAGTAACGGAGTGTAAGAGACAGTAACAGAGTGTAAGAGACAGCAGCAGAGTGTTAGAGAGTGTAACAGTGTAAGAGAGTGTAAGAGACAGTAGCAGAGTGTAATAGACAGTAACAGATTGTAATAGAGTGTAAGAGACAGTAGCAGAGTGTAAGAGACAGTAGCAGAGTGTAAGAGACAGTAGCAGAGTGTAACAGAGTGTAAGAGAGTGTAAGAGACAATAGCAGAGTGTAATAGACAGTAACAGAGTGTAAGAGAGTGTTATAGACAGTAGCAGAGTGCAAGAGACAATAGCAGAGTGTAAGAGACAGTAGCAGAGTGTAATAGACTGTAACAGAGTGTAACAGAGTGTAAGAGAGTGTAAGAGACAGTAGCGGAGTGTAATAGACAGTAACAGAGTGTAAGAGAGTGTTATAGACAGTAGCAGAGTGTTATAGACAATAGCAGAGTGTAAGAGACAGTAGCAGAGTGTAATTGACAGCAGCAGAGTGTAAGAGAGTGTAAGAGACAGTAGCAGAGTGTAATAGACAGTAACAGAGTGTAAGAGAGTGTTATAGACAGTAGCATAGTGTTATAGACAATAGCAGAGTGTAAGAGACAGTAGCAGAGTGTAATAGACAGCAGCAGAGTGTAAGAGAGTGTAAGAGACAGTAGCAGAGTGTAATAGACAGTAACAGAGTGTAAGAGAGTGTTATAGACAGTAGCAGAGTGTAAGAGACAATAGCAGAGTGTAAGAGACAGTAGCAGAGTGTAATAGACTGTAGCAGAGTGTAACATAGTGTAAGAGAGTGTAAGAGACAGTAGCAGAGTGTAATAGACAGTAACAGAGTGTAAGAGAGTGTTATAGACAGTAGCAGAGTTTAAGAGACAGTAACAGAGTGTAAGATGGTGTAAGAGACAGTAGCAGAGTGTAGGAGAGTGTAAGAGAGTGTAAGAGAGTGTAAGAGACAGTAACAGAGTGTAAGAGACAGTAACAGAGTGTAAGAGACAGCAGCAGAGTGTAAGAGAGTGTAACAGAGTATAGGAGACAGTAACAGAGTATAGGAGACAGTAACAGAGTGTAAGAGAGTGTAGGAGACAGTTACAGAGTGTAAGAGAGTGTAACATAGTGTAAGAGACAGTAACAGAGTGTAAGAGACAGCAGAAGAGTGTAAGAGAGTTGAAGAGACAGTCGCAGAGTGTAATAGACAGTAACAGAGTTTAAGAGAGTGTTATAGACAGTAGCAGAGTGTAAGAGACAATAGCAGAGTGTAATAGACTGGAGCAGAGTGTAACATAGTGTAAGAGAGTGTAAGAGACTGTAGCAGAGTGTAATAGACAGTAACAGAGTGTAAGAGAGTGTTATAGACAGTAGCAGAGTGTAAGAGACAATAGCAGAGTGTAAGAGACAGTAGCAGAGTGTAATAGACAGCAGCAGAGTGTAAGAGAGTGTAAGAGACAGTAGCAGAGTGTAATAGACAGTAACAGAGTGTAAGAGAGTGTTATAGACAGTAGCAGAGTGTAAGAGACAATAGCAGAGTGTAAGAGACAGTAGCAGAGTGTAATAGACTGTAGCAGAGTGTAACAGTGTAAGAGAGTGTAAGAGACAGTAGCAGAGTGTAATAGACATTAACAGAGTGTAAGAGAGTGTTATAGACAGTAGCAGAGTTTAAGAGACAGTAACAGAGTGTAAGAGACAGTAACAGAGTGTAAGATGGTGTAAGAGACAGTAGCAGAGTGTAGGAGAGTGTAAGAGAGTGTAAGAGACAGTAACAGAGTGTAAGAGACAGTAACAGAGTGTAAGAGACAGCAGCAGAGTGTAAGAGAGTGTAACAGAGTGTAAGAGACAGTAACAGAGCGTAAGAGACAGTAGCAGAGTGTAAGAGACAGAAGCAGAGTGAAAGAGAGAGTAGCAGAGTGTAAGAGACAGTAGCAGAGTGTAAGAGACAGTAGCAGAGTGTAAGAGAGTGTAAGAGAGTGTAACAGCATGTAAGAGAGTGTAACAGAGTGTAAGAGAGTGTAAGAGACAGTAACAGAGTGTAGTAGAGTGTAAGAGACAGTAACAGAGTGTAAGAGACAGTAACAGAGTGTAAGAGACAGCAGCAGAGTGTAAGAGAGTGTAACATAGTGTAAGAGAGTGAAAGAGACAGTAGCAGAGTGTAATAGACAGTAACAGAGTGTAAGAGAGTGTTATAGACAGTAGCAGAGTGTAAGAGACAATAGCAGAGTGTAAGATACAGTAGCAAAGTGTAAGAGACAGTAACAGAGTGTAAGAGACAGTAGCAGAGTGAAAGAGGCAGTAGTAGAGTGTAGTAGAGTGTACCAGAGTGTCACATGGCATATACCGTCCTCTAGGATCACATAGTCCTGAATGATCTCAGTATACTGTGAACGTCTTTGGGGATCTCTTCGCGTAGACATCGTAAACCTGTGTAAGAGACAGTAAAAGAGTATATGAGACAGTAGCGGAGTGTAAGAGAGTGTGACAGAGCATAGGAGACAGTAACAGAGTATAGGAGACGGTAACAGAGTGTAAGAGAGTGTAAGAGACAGTAACAGAGTGTAAGAGACAGTAACAGAGTGTAAGAGACAGCAGCAGAGTGTAAGAGAGTGTAACATAGTGTAAGAGAGTGAAAGAGACAGTAGCAGAGTGTAATAGACAGTAACAGAGTGTAGGAGAGTGTAACAGCGTGTAAGAGAGTGTAACAGAGTGTAAGAGAGTGTAAGAGACAGTAACAGAGTGTAGGAGAGTGTAAGAGACAGTAACAGAGTGTAAGAGACAGTAACAGAGTGTAAGAGACAGTAACAGAGTGTAAGAGACAGCAGCAGAGTGTAAGAGAGTGTAACATAGTGTAAGAGAGTGAAAGAGACAGTAGCAGAGTCTAATAGACAGTAACAGAGTGTAGGAGAGTGTCAGAGACAGTAACAGAGTGTAAGAGTCAGCAGCAGAGTGTAAGAGAGTGTAACATAGTGTAAGAGAGTGTAAGAGACAGTAGCAGAGTGTAATAGACAGTAACAGAGTGTAAGAGAGTGTTATAGACAGTAGCAGAGTGTAAGAGACAATAGCAGAGTGTAAGATACAGTAGCAGAGTGTAAGAGACAGTAACAGAGTGTAAAAGACAGTAACAGAGTGTAAGAGACAGTAGCAGAGTGAAAGAGACAGTAGTAGAGTGTAGTAGAGTGTAAGAGAGTGTCACATGGCATATACCGTCCTCTAGGATCACATAGTCCTGAATGATCTCAGTATACTGTGAACGTCTTTGGGGATCTCTTCGCGTAGACCTCGTAAACCTGTGTAAGAGACAGTAAAAGAGTATATGAGACAGTAGTGGAGTGTAAGAAAGTGTAACAGAGTATAGGAGACAGTAACAGAGTGTAAGAGAGTGTAAGAGACAGTTACAGAGTGTAAGAGAGTGTAAGAGAGTGTAAAAGAGTGTAAGAGACAGTAACAGAGTGTAAGAGATAGCAGCAGAGTGTAAGAGAGTGTAAGAGACAGTAGCAGAGTGTAATAGACAGTAACAGAGTGTAAGAGAGTGTTATAGACAGTAGCAGAGTGTTATAGACAATAGCAGAGTGTAAGAGACAGTAGCAGAGTGTAATAGACTGTAGCAGAGTGTAACATAGTGTAACAGAGTGTAAGAGACAGTAGCAGAGTGTAATAGACAGTAACAGAGTGTAAGAGAGTGTTATAGACAGTAGCAGAGTTTAAGAGACAGTAACAGAGTGTAAGAGACAGTAACAGAGTGTAAGAGGGTGTAAGAGACAGTAGCAGAGTGTAGGAGAGTGTAAGAGAGTGTAAGAGACAGTAACAGAGTGTAAGAGACAGTAACAGAGTGTAAGAGACAGCAGCAGAGTGTAAGAGAGTGTAACAGAGTATAGGAGACAGTAACAGAGTATAGGAGACAGTAACAGAGTGTAAGAGAGTGTAAGAGACAGTTACAGAGTGTAAGAGAGTGTAACATAGTGTAAGAGACAGTAACAGAGTGTAAGAGACAGCAGAAGAGTGTAAGAGAGTTGAAGAGACAGTCGCAGAGTGTAATAGACAGTAACAGAGTGTAAGAGAGTGTTATAGACAGTAGCAGAGTGTAAGAGACAATAGCAGAGTGTAATAGACTGGAGCAGAGTGTAACATAGTGTAAGAGAGTGTAAGAGACTGTAGCAGAGTGTAATAGACAGTAACAGAGTGTAAGAGAGTGTTATAGACAGTAGCAGAGTGTAAGAGACAATAGCAGAGTGTAAGAGACAGTAGCAGAGTGTAATAGACAGCAGCAGAGTGTAAGAGAGTGTAAGAGACAGTAGCAGAGTGTAATAGACAGTAACAGAGTGTAAGAGAGTGTTATAGACAGTAGCAGAGTGTAAGAGACAATAGCAGAGTGTAAGAGACAGTAGCAGAGTGTAATAGACTGTAGCAGAGTGTAACAGTGTAAGAGAGTGTAAGAGACAGTAGCAGAGTGTAATAGACATTAACAGAGTGTAAGAGAGTGTTATAGACAGTAGCAGAGTTTAAGAGACAGTAACAGAGTGTAAGAGACAGTAACAGAGTGTAAGAGGGTGTAAGAGACAGTAGCAGAGTGTAGGAGAGTGTAAGAGAGTGTAAGAGACAGTAACAGAGTGTAAGAGACAGTAACAGAGTGTAAGAGACAGCAGCAGAGTGTAAGAGTGTGTAACATAGTGTAAGAGAGTGAAAGAGATAGTAGCAGAGTGTAATAGACAGTAACAGAGTGTAATAGAGTGTAAGAGACAGTAGCAGAGTGTAAGAGACAATAGCAGAGTGTAAGAGACAGTAGCAGAGTGTAATAGACTGTAGCAGAGTGTAACAGAGTGTAAGAGAGTGTAAGAGACAATAGCAGAGTGTAATAGACAGTAACAGAGTGTAAGAGAGTGTTATAGACAGTAGCAGAGTGCAAGAGACAATAGCAGAGTGTAAGAGACAGTAGCAGAGTGTAATAGACAGTAACAGAGTGTAAGAGACAGTAACAGAGTGTAAGAGACAGCAGCAGAGTGTAAGAGTGTAAGAGACAGTAACAGAGTGTAAGAGAGTGTAACAGAGTGTAAGAGACAGTAACAGAGTGTACGAGACAGTAACAGAGTGTACGAGACAGTAACAGAGTGTAAGAGACAGTAACAGAGTATACAAGAGTGTAGTAGAGTGTAAGAGACAGTAACAGAGCGTAAGAGACAGTAGCAGTGTGTAAGAGACAGAAGCAAAGTGAAAGAGAGAGTAGCAGAGTGTAAGAGACAGTAGCAGAGTGTAAGAGACAGTAGCAGAGTGTAAGAGTGTAAGAGACAGTAACAGAGTGTAAGAGAGTGTAACAGCGTGTAAGAGAGTGTAACAGAGTGTAAGAGACAGTAAGAGAGTGTAACAGAGTGTAAGAGAGTGTAAGAGACAATAGCAGAGTGTAATAGACAGTAACAGAGTGTAAGAGAGTGTTATAGACAGTAGCAGAGTGCAAGAGACATTAGCAGAGTGTAAGAGACTGTAGCAGAGTGTAACAGAGTGTAAGAGAGTGTAAGAGACAATAGCAGAGTGTAATAGACAGTAACAGAGTGTAAGAGAGTGTTATAGACAGTAGCAGAGTGCAAGAGACAATAGCAGAGTGTAAGAGACAGTAGCAGAGTGTAATAGACTGTAACAGAGTGTAACAGAGTGTAAGAGAGTGTAAGAGACAGTAGCGGAGTGTAATAGACAGTAACAGAGTGTAAGAGAGTGTTATAGACAGTAGCAGAGTGTTATAGACAATAGCAGAGTGTAAGAGACAGTAGCAGAGTGTAATTGACAGCAGCAGAGTGTAAGAGAGTGTAAGAGACAGTAGCAGAGTGTAATAGACAGTAACAGAGTGTAAGAGAGTGTTATAGACAGTATCAGAGTGTAAGAGACAATAGCAGAGTGTAAGAGACAGTAGCAGAGTGTAATAGACTGTAGCAGAGTGTAACATAGTGTAAGAGAGTGTAAGAGACAGTAGCAGAGTGTAATAGACAGTAACATAGTGTAAGAGAGTGTTATAGACAGTAGCAGAGTGTAAGAGAGTGTAAGAGACAGTTACAGAGTGTAAGAGAGTGTAACAGAGTGTAAGAGAGTGTAAGAGACAGTAACATAGTGTAGGAGAGTGTAAGAGACAGTAACAGAGTGTAAGAGACAGTAACAGAGTGTAAGAGGGTGTAAGAGACAGTAGCAGAGTGTAGGAGAGTGTAAGAGAGTGTAAGAGACAGTAAGAGTGTAAGAGACAGTAACAGAGTGTAAGAGACAGCAGCAGAGTGTAAGAGAGTGTAACAGAGTGTAAGAGACAGTAACAGAGCGTAAGAGACAGTAGCAGAGTGTAAGAGACAGAAGCAGAGTGAAAGAGAGAGTAGCAGAGTGTAAGAGACAGTAGCAGAGTGTAAGAGACAGTAGCAGAGTGTAAGAGAGTGTAAGAGACAGTAACAGAGTGTAAGAGAGTGTAACAGCATGTAAGAGAGTGTAACAGAGTGTAAGAGAGTGTAAGAGACAGTAACAGAGTGTAGTAGAGTGTAAGAGACAGTAACAGAGTGTAAGAGACAGTAACAGAGTGTAAGAGACAGTAACAGAGTGTAAGAGACAGCAGCAGAGTGTAAGAGAGTGTAACATAGTGTAAGAGAGTGAAAGAGACAGTAGCAGAGTGTAATAGACAGTAACAGAGTGTAAGAGAGTGTTATAGACAGTAGCAGAGTGTAAGAGACAATAGCAGAGTGTAAGATACAGTAGCAAAGTGTAAGAGACAGTAACAGAGTGTAAGAGACAGTAGCAGAGTGAAAGAGGCAGTAGTAGAGTGTAGTAGAGTGTACCAGAGTGTCACATGGCATATACCGTCCTCTAGGATCACATAGTCCTGAATGATCTCAGTATACTGTGAACGTCTTTGGGGATCTCTTTGCGTAGACATCGTAAACCTGTGTAAGAGACAGTAAAAGAGTATATGAGACAGTAGCGGAGTGTAAGAGAGTGTGACAGAGCATAGGAGACAGTAACAGAGTATAGGAGACGGTAACAGAGTGTAAGAGAGTGTAAGAAACAGTAACAGAGTGTAAGAGACAGTAACAGAGTGTAAGAGACAGCAGCAGAGTGTAAGAGAGTGTAACATAGTGTAAGAGAGTGAAAGAGACAGTAGCAGAGTGTAATAGACAGTAACAGAGTGTAGGAGAGTGTCAGAGACAGTAACAGAGTGTAAGAGTCAGCAGCAGAGTGTAAGAGAGTGTAACATAGTGTAAGAGAGTGTAAGAGACAGTAGCAGAGTGTAATAGACAGTAACAGAGTGTAAGAGAGTGTTATAGACAGTAGCAGAGTGTAAGAGACAATAGCAGAGTGTAAGAGACAGTAACAGAGTGTAAAAGACAGTAACAGAGTGTAAGAGACAGTAGCAGAGTGAAAGAGACAGTAGTAGAGTGTAGTAGAGTGTAAGAGAGTGTCACATGGCATATACCGTCCTCTAGGATCACATAGTCCTGAATGATCTCAGTATACTGTGAACGTCTTTGGGGATCTCTTCGCGTAGACCTCGTAAACCTGTGTAAGAGACAGTAAAAGAGTATATGAGACAGTAGTGGAGTGTAAGAAAGTGTAACAGAGTATAGGAGACAGTAACAGAGTGTAAGAGAGTGTAAGAGACAGTTACAGAGTGTAAGAGAGTGTAAGAGAGTGTAACAGAGTGCAAGAGACAGTAACAGAGTGTAAGAGACAGCAGCAGAGTGTAAGAGAGTGTAAGAGACAGTAGCAGAGTGTAATAGACAGTAACAGAGTGTAAGAGAGTGTTATAGACAGTAGCAGAGTTTAAGAGACAGTAACAGAGTGTAAGATGGTGTAAGAGACAGTAGCAGAGTGTAGGAGAGTGTAAGAGAGTGTAAGAGAGTGTAAGAGAGTGTAAGAGACAGTAACAGAGTGTAAGAGACAGTAACAGAGTGTAAGAGACAGCAGCAGAGTGTAAGAGAGTGTAACAGAGTATAGGAGACAGTAACAGAGTATAGGAGACAGTAACAGAGTGTAAGAGAGTGTAGGAGACAGTTACAGAGTGTAAGAGAGTGTAACATAGTGTAAGAGACAGTAACAGAGTGTAAGAGACAGCAGAAGAGTGTAAGAGAGTTGAAGAGACAGTCGCAGAGTGTAATAGACAGTAACAGAGTTTAAGAGAGTGTTATAGACAGTAGCAGAGTGTAAGAGACAATAGCAGAGTGTAATAGACTGGAGCAGAGTGTAACATAGTGTAAGAGAGTGTAAGAGACTGTAGCAGAGTGTAATAGACAGTAACAGAGTGTAAGAGAGTGTTATAGACAGTAGCAGAGTGTAAGAGACAATAGCAGAGTGTAAGAGACAGTAGCAGAGTGTAATAGACAGCAGCAGAGTGTAAGAGAGTGTAAGAGACAGTAGCAGAGTGTAATAGACAGTAACAGAGTGTAAGAGAGTGTTATAGACAGTAGCAGAGTGTAAGAGACAATAGCAGAGTGTAAGAGACAGTAGCAGAGTGTAATAGACTGTAGCAGAGTGTAACAGTGTAAGAGAGTGTAAGAGACAGTAGCAGAGTGTAATAGACATTAACAGAGTGTAAGAGAGTGTTATAGACAGTAGCAGAGTTTAAGAGACAGTAACAGAGTGTAAGAGACAGTAACAGAGTGTAAGAGGGTGTAAGAGACAGTAGCAGAGTGTAGGAGAGTGTAAGAGAGTGTAAGAGACAGTAACAGAGTGTAAGAGACAGTAACAGAGTGTAAGAGACAGCAGCAGAGTGTAAGAGAGTGTAACAGAGTGTAAGAGACAGTAACAGAGCGTAAGAGACAGTAGCAGAGTGTAAGAGACAGAAGCAGAGTGAAAGAGAGAGTAGCAGAGTGTAAGAGACAGTAGCAGAGAGTAAGAGACAGTAGCAGAGTGTAAGAGAGTGTAATAGACAGTAACAGAGTGTAAGAGAGTGTAACAGCGTGTAAGAGAGTGTAACAGAGTGTAAGAGAGTGTAAGAGACAGTAACAGAGTGTAAGAGACAGCAGCAGAGTGTAAGAGTGTGTAACATAGTGTAAGAGAGTGAAAGAGATAGTAGCAGAGTGTAATAGACAGTAACAGAGTGTAATAGAGTGTAAGAGACAGTAGCAGAGTGTAAGAGACAATAGCAGAGTGTAAGAGACAGTAGCAGAGTGTAATAGACTGTAGCAGAGTGTAACATAGTGTAAGAGAGTGTAAGAGACAATAGCAGAGTGTAATAGACAGTAACAGAGTGTAAGAGAGTGTTATAGACAGTAGCAGAGTGCAAGAGACAATAGCAGAGTGTAAGAGACAGTAGCAGAGTGTAATAGACAGTAACAGAGTGTAAGAGACAGTAACAGAGTGTAAGAGACAGCAGCAGAGTGTAAGAGTGTAAGAGACAGTAACAGAGTGTAAGAGAGTGTAACAGAGTGTAAGAGACAGTAACAGAGTGTACGAGACAGTAACAGAGTGTACGAGACAGTAACAGAGTGTAAGAGACAGTAACAGAGTATACGAGAGTGTAGTAGAGTGTAAGAGACAGTAACAGAGCGTAAGAGACAGTAGCAGTGTGTAAGAGACAGAAGCAAAGTGAAAGAGAGAGTAGCAGAGTGTAAGAGACAGTAGCAGAGTGTAAGAGACAGTAGCAGAGTGTAAGAGTGTAAGAGACAGTAACAGAGTGTAAGAGAGTGTAACAGCGTGTAAGAGAGTGTAACAGAGTGTAATAGACAGTAAGAGAGTGTAACAGAGTGTAAGAGACAGTAACAGAGTGTAGGAGAGTGTAAGAGACAGTAACGGAGTGTAAGAGACAGTAACAGAGTGTAAGAGACAGCAGCAGAGTGTTAGAGAGTGTAACATAGTGTAAGAGAGTGTAAGAGACAGTAGCAGAGTGTAATAGACAGTAACAGAGTGTAATAGAGTGTAAGAGACAGTAGCAGAGTGTAAGAGACAGTAGCAGAGTGTAAGAGACTGTAGCAGAGTGTAACAGAGTGTAAGAGAGTGTAAGAGACAATAGCAGAGTGTAATAGACAGTAACAGAGTGTAAGAGAGTGTTATAGACAGTAGCAGAGTGCAAGAGACAATAGCAGAGTGTAAGAGACAGTAGCAGAGTGTAATAGACTGTAACAGAGTGTAACAGAGTGTAAGAGAGTGTAAGAGACAGTAGCGGAGTGTAATAGACAGTAACAGAGTGTAAGAGAGTGTTATAGACAGTAGCAGAGTGTTATAGACAATAGCAGAGTGTAAGAGACAGTAGCAGAGTGTAATTGACAGCAGCAGAGTGTAAGAGAGTGTAAGAGACAGTAGCAGAGTGTAATAGACAGTAACAGAGTGTAAGAGAGTGTTATAGACAGTATCAGAGTGTAAGAGACAATAGCAGAGTGTAAGAGACAGTAGCAGAGTGTAATAGACTGTAGCAGAGTGTAACATAGTGTAAGAGAGTGTAAGAGACAGTAGCAGAGTGTAATAGACAGTAACATAGTGTAAGAGAGTGTTATAGACAGTAGCAGAGTGTAAGAGAGTGTAAGAGACAGTTACAGAGTGTAAGAGAGTGTAACAGAGTGTAAGAGAGTGTAAGAGACAGTAACATAGTGTAGGAGAGTGTAAGAGACAGTAACAGAGTGTAAGAGACAGTAACAGAGTGTAAGAGGGTGTAAGAGACAGTAGCAGAGTGTAGGAGAGTGTAAGAGAGTGTAAGAGACAGTAAGAGTGTAAGAGACAGTAACAGAGTGTAAGAGACAGCAGCAGAGTGTAAGAGAGTGTAACAGAGTGTAAGAGACAGTAACAGAGCGTAAGAGACAGTAGCAGAGTGTAAGAGACAGAAGCAGAGTGAAAGAGAGAGTAGCAGAGTGTAAGAGACAGTAGCAGAGTGTAAGAGACAGTAGCAGAGTGTAAGAGAGTGTAAGAGACAGTAACAGAGTGTAAGAGAGTGTAACAGCATGTAAGAGAGTGTAACAGAGTGTAAGAGAGTGTAAGAGACAGTAACAGAGTGTAGTAGAGTGTAAGAGACAGTAACTGAGTGTAAGAGACAGTAACAGAGTGTAAGAGACAGCAGCAGAGTGTAAGAGAGTGTAACAGAGTGTAAGAGACAGTAACAGAGCGTAAGAGACAGTAGCAGAGTGTAAGAGACAGAAGCAGAGTGAAAGAGAGAGTAGCAGAGTGTAAGAGACAGTAGCAGAGTGTAAGAGACAGTAGCAGAGTGTAAGAGAGTGTAAGAGACAGTAACAGAGTGTAAGAGAGTGTAACAGCATGTAAGAGAGTGTAACAGAGTGTAAGAGAGTGTAAGAGACAGTAACAGAGTGTAGTAGAGTGTAAGAGACAGTAACTGAGTGTAAGAGACAGTAACAGAGTGTAAGAGACAGCAGCAGAGTGTAAGAGAGTGTAACATAGTGTAAGAGAGTGAAAGAGACAGTAGCAGAGTGTAATAGACAGTAACAGAGTGTAAGAGAGTGTTATAGACAGTAGCAGAGTGTAAGAGACAATAGCAGTGTGTAAGATACAGTAGCAAAGTGTAAGAGACAGTAACAGAGTGTAAGAGACAGTAGCAGAGTGAAAGAGGCAGTAGTAGAGTGTAGTAGAGTGTACCAGAGTGTCACATGGCATATACCGTCCTCTAGGATCACATAGTCCTGAATGATCTCAGTATACTGTGAACGTCTTTGGGGATCTCTTCGCGTAGACATCGTAAACCTGTGTAAGAGACAGTAAAAGAGTATATGAGACAGTAGCGGAGTGTAAGAGAGTGTGACAGAGCATAGGAGACAGTAACAGAGTATAGGAGACGGTAACAGAGTGTAAGAGAGTGTAAGAGACAGTAACAGAGTGTAAGAGACAGTAACAGAGTGTAAGAGACAGCAGCAGAGTGTAAGAGGGTGTAACATAGTGTAAGAGAGTGAAAGAGACAGTAGCAGAGTGTAATAGACAGTAACAGAGTGTAGGAGAGTGTAACAGCGTGTAAGAGAGTGTAACAGAGTGTAAGAGAGTGTAAGAGACAGTAACAGAGTGTAGGAGAGTGTAAGAGACAGTAACAGAGTGTAAGAGACAGTAACAGAGTGTAAGAGACAGTAACAGAGTGTAAGAGACAGCAGCAGAGTGTAAGAGAGTGTAACATAGTGTAAGAGAGTGAAAGAGACAGTAGCAGAGTGTAATAGACAGTAACAGAGTGTAGGAGAGTGTCAGAGACAGTAACAGAGTGTAAGAGTCAGCAGCAGAGTGTAAGAGAGTGTAACATAGTGTAAGAGAGTGTAAGAGACAGTAGCAGAGTGTAATAGACAGTAACAGAGTGTAAGAGAGTGTTATAGACAGTAGCAGAGTGTAAGAGACAATAGCAGAGTGTAAGATACAGTAGCAGAGTGTAAGAGACAGTAACAGAGTGTAAAAGACAGTAACAGAGTGTAAGAGACAGTAGCAGAGTGAAAGAGACAGTAGCAGAGTGAAAGAGACAGTAGTAGAGTGTAGTAGAGTGTAAGAGAGTGTCACATGGCATATACCGTCCTCTAGGATCACATAGTCCTGAATGATCTCAGTATACTGTGAACGTCTTTGGGGATGTCTTCGCGTAGACCTCGTAAACCTGTGTAAGAGACAGTAAAAGAGTATATGAGACAGTAGTGGAGTGTAAGAAAGTGTAACAGAGTATAGGAGACAGTAACAGAGTGTAAGAGAGTGTAAGAGACAGTTACAGAGTGTAAGAGAGTGTAAGAGAGTGTAACAGAGTATAAGAGACAGCAGCAGAGTGTAAGAGAGTGTAAGAGACAGTAGCAGAGTGTAATAGACAGTAACAGAGTGTAAGAGAGTGTTATAGACAGTAGCAGAGTGTTATAGACAATAGCAGAGTGTAAGAGACAGTAGCAGAGTGTAATAGACAGCAGCAGAGTGTAAGAGAGTGTAAGAGACAGTAGCAGAGTGTAATAGACAGTAACAGAGTGTAAGAGAGTGTTATAGACAGTAGCAGAGTGTAAGAGACAATAGCAGAGTGTAAGAGACAGTAGCAGAGTGTAATAGACTGTAGCAGAGTGTAACATAGTGTAAGAGAGTGTAAGAGACAGTAGCAGAGTGTAATAGACAGTAACAGAGTGTAAGAGAGTGTTATAGACAGTAGCAGAGTTTAAGAGACAGTAACAGAGTGTAAGAGACAGTAACAGAGTGTAAGATTGTGTAAGAGACAGTAGCAGAGTGTAGGAGAGTGTAAGAGAGTGTAAGAGAGTGTAAGAGACAGTAACAGAGTGTAAGAGACAGTAACAGAGTGTAAGAGACAGTAACAGAGTGTAAGAGACAGCAGCAGAGTGTAAGAGAGTGTAACAGAGTATAGGAGACAGTAACAGAGTATAGGAGACAGTAACAGAGTGTAAGAGAGTGTAAGAGACAGTTACAGAGTGTAAGAGAGTGTAACATAGTGTAAGAGACAGTAACAGAGTGTAAGAGACAGCAGAAGAGTGTAAGAGAGTTGAAGAGACAGTCGCAGAGTGTAATAGACAGTAACAGAGTGTAAGAGAGTGTTATAGACAGTAGCAGAGTGTAAGAGACAATAGCAGAGTGTAATAGACTGGAGCAGAGTGTAACATAGTGTAAGAGAGTGTAAGAGACTGTAGCAGAGTGTAATAGACAGTAACAGAGTGTAAGAGAGTGTTATAGACAGTAGCAGAGTGTAAGAGACAATAGCAGAGTGTAAGAGACAGTAGCAGAGTGTAATAGACAGCAGCAGAGTGTAAGAGAGTGTAAGAGACAGTAGCAGAGTGTAATAGACAGTAACAGAGTGTAAGAGAGTGTTATAGACAGTAGCAGAGTGTAAGAGACAATAGCAGAGTGTAAGAGACAGTAGCAGAGTGTAATAGACTGTAGCAGAGTGTAACAGTGTAAGAGAGTGTAAGAGACAGTAGCAGAGTGTAATAGACATTAACAGAGTGTAAGAGAGTGTTATAGACAGTAGCAGAGTTTAAGAGACAGTAACAGAGTGTAAGAGACAGTAACAGAGTGTAAGAGGGTGTAAGAGACAGTAGCAGAGTGTAGGAGAGTGTAAGAGAGTGTAAGAGACAGTAACAGAGTGTAAGAGACAGTAACAGAGTGTAAGAGACAGCAGCAGAGTGTAAGAGTGTGTAACATAGTGTAAGAGAGTGAAAGAGATAGTAGCAGAGTGTAATAGACAGTAACAGAGTGTAATAGAGTGTAAGAGACAGTAGCAGAGTGTAAGAGACAATAGCAGAGTGTAAGAGACAGTAGCAGAGTGTAATAGACTGTAGCAGAGTGTAACAGAGTGTAAGAGAGTGTAAGAGACAATAGCAGAGTGTAATAGACAGTAACAGAGTGTAAGATAGTGTTATAGACAGTAGCAGAGTGCAAGAGACAATAGCAGAGTGTAAGAGACAGTAGCAGAGTGTAATAGACAGTAACAGAGTGTAAGAGACAGTAACAGAGTGTAAGAGACAGCAGCAGAGTGTAAGAGTGTAAGAGACAGTAACAGAGTGTAAGAGAGTGTAACAGAGTGTAAGAGACAGTAACAGAGTGTACGAGACAATAACAGAGTGTACGAGACAGTAACAGAGTGTAAGAGACAGTAACAGAGTATACGAGAGTGTAGTAGAGTGTAAGAGACAGTAACAGAGCGTAAGAGACAGTAGCAGTGTGTAAGAGACAGAAGCAAAGTGAAAGAGAGAGTAGCAGAGTGTAAGAGACAGTAGCAGAGTGTAAGAGACAGTAGCAGAGTGTAAGAGTGTAAGAGACAGTAACAGAGTGTAAGAGAGTGTAACAGCGTGTAAGAGAGTGTAACAGAGTGTAAGAGACAGTAAGAGAGTGTAACAGAGTGTAAGAGAGTGTAAGAGACAATAGCAGAGTGTAATAGACAGTAACAGAGTGTAAGAGAGTGTTATAGACAGTAGCAGAGTGCAAGAGACAGTAGCAGAGTGTAAGAGACTGTAGCAGAGTGTAACAGAGTGTAAGAGAGTGTAAGAGACAATAGCAGAGTGTAATAGACAGTAACAGAGTGTAAGAGAGTGTTATAGACAGTAGCAGAGTGCAAGAGACAATAGCAGAGTGTAAGAGACAGTAGCAGAGTGTAATAGACTGTAACAGAGTGTAACAGAGTGTAAGAGAGTGTAAGAGACAGTAGCGGAGTGTAATAGACAGTAACAGAGTGTAAGAGAGTGTTATAGACAGTAGCAGAGTGTTATAGACAATAGCAGAGTGTAAGAGACAGTAGCAGAGTGTAATTGACAGCAGCAGAGTGTAAGAGAGTGTAAGAGACAGTAGCAGAGTGTAATAGACAGTAACAGAGTGTAAGAGAGTGTTATAGACAGTAGCAGAGTTTAAGAGACAGTAACAGAGTGTAAGATGGTGTAAGAGACAGTAGCAGAGTGTAGGAGAGTGTAAGAGAGTGTAAGAGAGTGTAAGAGACAGTAACAGAGTGTAAGAGACAGTAACAGAGTGTAAGAGACAGCAGCAGAGTGTAAGAGAGTGTAACAGAGTATAGGAGACAGTAACAGAGTATAGGAGACAGTAACAGAGTGTAAGAGAGTGTAGGAGACAGTTACAGAGTGTAAGAGAGTGTAACATAGTGTAAGAGACAGTAACAGAGTGTAAGAGACAGCAGAAGAGTGTAAGAGAGTTGAAGAGACAGTCGCAGAGTGTAATAGACAGTAACAGAGTTTAAGAGAGTGTTATAGACAGTAGCAGAGTGTAAGAGACAATAGCAGAGTGTAATAGACTGGAGCAGAGTGTAACATAGTGTAAGAGAGTGTAAGAGACTGTAGCAGAGTGTAATAGACAGTAACAGAGTGTAAGAGAGTGTTATAGACAGTAGCAGAGTGTAAGAGACAATAGCAGAGTGTAAGAGACAGTAGCAGAGTGTAATAGACAGCAGCAGAGTGTAAGAGAGTGTAAGAGACAGTAGCAGAGTGTAATAGACAGTAACAGAGTGTAAGAGAGTGTTATAGACAGTAGCAGAGTGTAAGAGACAATAGCAGAGTGTAAGAGACAGTAGCAGAGTGTAATAGACTGTAGCAGAGTGTAACAGTGTAAGAGAGTGTAAGAGACAGTAGCAGAGTGTAATAGACATTAACAGAGTGTAAGAGAGTGTTATAGACAGTAGCAGAGTTTAAGAGACAGTAACAGAGTGTAAGAGACAGTAACAGAGTGTAAGAGGGTGTAAGAGACAGTAGCAGAGTGTAGGAGAGTGTAAGAGAGTGTAAGAGACAGTAACAGAGTGTAAGAGACAGTAACAGAGTGTAAGAGACAGCAGCAGAGTGTAAGAGAGTGTAACAGAGTGTAAGAGACAGTAACAGAGCGTAAGAGACAGTAGCAGAGTGTAAGAGACAGAAGCAGAGTGAAAGAGAGAGTAGCAGAGTGTAAGAGACAGTAGCAGAGAGTAAGAGACAGTAGCAGAGTGTAAGAGAGTGTAATAGACAGTAACAGAGTGTAAGAGAGTGTAACAGCGTGTAAGAGAGTGTAACAGAGTGTAAGAGAGTGTAAGAGACAGTAACAGAGTGTAAGAGACAGCAGCAGAGTGTAAGAGTGTGTAACATAGTGTAAGAGAGTGAAAGAGATAGTAGCAGAGTGTAATAGACAGTAACAGAGTGTAATAGAGTGTAAGAGACAGTAGCAGAGTGTAAGAGACAATAGCAGAGTGTAAGAGACAGTAGCAGAGTGTAATAGACTGTAGCAGAGTGTAACATAGTGTAAGAGAGTGTAAGAGACAATAGCAGAGTGTAATAGACAGTAACAGAGTGTAAGAGAGTGTTATAGACAGTAGCAGAGTGCAAGAGACAATAGCAGAGTGTAAGAGACAGTAGCAGAGTGTAATAGACAGTAACAGAGTGTAAGAGACAGTAACAGAGTGTAAGAGACAGCAGCAGAGTGTAAGAGTGTAAGAGACAGTAACAGAGTGTAAGAGAGTGTAACAGAGTGTAAGAGACAGTAACAGAGTGTACGAGACAGTAACAGAGTGTACGAGACAGTAACAGAGTGTAAGAGACAGTAACAGAGTATACGAGAGTGTAGTAGAGTGTAAGAGACAGTAACAGAGCGTAAGAGACAGTAGCAGTGTGTAAGAGACAGAAGCAAAGTGAAAGAGAGAGTAGCAGAGTGTAAGAGACAGTAGCAGAGTGTAAGAGACAGTAGCAGAGTGTAAGAGTGTAAGAGACAGTAACAGAGTGTAAGAGAGTGTAACAGCGTGTAAGAGAGTGTAACAGAGTGTAATAGACAGTAAGAGAGTGTAACAGAGTGTAAGAGACAGTAACAGAGTGTAGGAGAGTGTAAGAGACAGTAACGGAGTGTAAGAGACAGTAACAGAGTGTAAGAGACAGCAGCAGAGTGTTAGAGAGTGTAACATAGTGTAAGAGAGTGTAAGAGACAGTAGCAGAGTGTAATAGACAGTAACAGAGTGTAATAGAGTGTAAGAGACAGTAGCAGAGTGTAAGAGACTGTAGCAGAGTGTAACAGAGTGTAAGAGAGTGTAAGAGACAATAGCAGAGTGTAATAGACAGTAACAGAGTGTAAGAGAGTGTTATAGACAGTAGCAGAGTGCAAGAGACAATAGCAGAGTGTAAGAGACAGTAGCAGAGTGTAATAGACTGTAACAGAGTGTAACAGAGTGTAAGAGAGTGTAAGAGACAGTAGCGGAGTGTAATAGACAGTAACAGAGTGTAAGAGAGTGTTATAGACAGTAGCAGAGTGTTATAGACAATAGCAGAGTGTAAGAGACAGTAGCAGAGTGTAATTGACAGCAGCAGAGTGTAAGAGAGTGTAAGAGACAGTAGCAGAGTGTAATAGACAGTAACAGAGTGTAAGAGAGTGTTATAGACAGTATCAGAGTGTAAGAGACAATAGCAGAGTGTAAGAGACAGTAGCAGAGTGTAATAGACTGTAGCAGAGTGTAACATAGTGTAAGAGAGTGTAAGAGACAGTAGCAGAGTGTAATAGACAGTAACATAGTGTAAGAGAGTGTTATAGACAGTAGCAGAGTGTAAGAGAGTGTAAGAGACAGTTACAGAGTGTAAGAGAGTGTAACAGAGTGTAAGAGAGTGTAAGAGACAGTAACATAGTGTAGGAGAGTGTAAGAGACAGTAACAGAGTGTAAGAGACAGTAACAGAGTGTAAGAGGGTGTAAGAGACAGTAGCAGAGTGTAGGAGAGTGTAAGAGAGTGTAAGAGACAGTAAGAGTGTAAGAGACAGTAACAGAGTGTAAGAGACAGCAGCAGAGTGTAAGAGAGTGTAACAGAGTGTAAGAGACAGTAACAGAGCGTAAGAGACAGTAGCAGAGTGTAAGAGACAGAAGCAGAGTGAAAGAGAGAGTAGCAGAGTGTAAGAGACAGTAGCAGAGTGTAAGAGAGTGTAACAGCATGTAAGAGAGTGTAACAGAGTGTAAGAGAGTGTAAGAGACAGTAACAGAGTGTAAGAGAGTGTAACAGCATGTAAGAGAGTGTAACAGAGTGTAAGAGAGTGTAAGAGACAGTAACAGAGTGTAGTAGAGTGTAAGAGACAGTAACTGAGTGTAAGAGACAGTAACAGAGTGTAAGAGACAGCAGCAGAGTGTAAGAGAGTGTAACATAGTGTAAGAGAGTGAAAGAGACAGTAGCAGAGTGTAAGAGACAATAGCAGAGTGTAAGATACAGTAGCAAAGTGTAAGAGACAGTAACAGAGTGTAAGAGACAGTAGCAGAGTGAAAGAGGCAGTAGTAGAGTGTAGTAGAGTGTACCAGAGTGTCACATGGCATATACCGTCCTCTAGGATCACATAGTCCTGAATGATCTCAGTATACTGTGAACGTCTTTGGGGATCTCTTTGCGTAGACATCGTAAACCTGTGTAAGAGACAGTAAAAGAGTATATGAGACAGTAGCGGAGTGTAAGAGAGTGTGACAGAGCATAGGAGACAGTAACAGAGTATAGGAGACGGTAACAGAGTGTAAGAGAGTGTAAGAAACAGTAACAGAGTGTAAGAGACAGTAACAGAGTGTAAGAGACAGCAGCAGAGTGTAAGAGAGTGTAACATAGTGTAAGAGAGTGAAAGAGACAGTAGCAGAGTGTAATAGACAGTAACAGAGTGTAGGAGAGTGTAACAGCGTGTAAGAGAGTGTAACAGAGTGTAAGAGAGTGTAAGAGACAGTAACAGAGTGTAGGAGAGTGTAAGAGACAGTAACAGAGTGTAAGAGACAGTAACAGAGTGTAAGAGACAGTAACAGAGTGTAAGAGACAGCAGCAGAGTGTAAGAGAGTGTAACATAGTGTAAGAGAGTGAAAGAGACAGTAGCAGAGTGTAATAGACAGTAACAGAGTGTAGGAGAGTGTCAGAGACAGTAACAGAGTGTAAGAGTCAGCAGCAGAGTGTAAGAGAGTGTAACATAGTGTAAGAGAGTGTAAGAGACAGTAGCAGAGTGTAATAGACAGTAACAGAGTGTAAGAGAGTGTTATAGACAGTAGCAGAGTGTAAGAGACAATAGCAGAGTGTAAGAGACAGTAACAGAGTGTAAAAGACAGTAACAGAGTGTAAGAGACAGTAGCAGAGTGAAAGAGACAGTAGTAGAGTGTAGTAGAGTGTAAGAGAGTGTCACATGGCATATACCGTCCTCTAGGATCACATAGTCCTGAATGATCTCAGTATACTGTGAACGTCTTTGGGGATCTCTTCGCGTAGACCTCGTAAACCTGTGTAAGAGACAGTAAAAGAGTATATGAGACAGTAGTGGAGTGTAAGAAAGTGTAACAGAGTATAGGAGACAGTAACAGAGTGTAAGAGAGTGTAAGAGACAGTTACAGAGTGTAAGAGAGTGTAAGAGAGTGTAACAGAGTGCAAGAGACAGTAACAGAGTGTAAGAGACAGCAGCAGAGTGTAAGAGAGTGTAAGAGACAGTAGCAGAGTGTAATAGACAGTAACAGAGTGTAAGAGAGTGTTATAGACAGTAGCATAGTGTTATAGACAATAGCAGAGTGTAAGAGACAGTAGCAGAGTGTAATAGACAGCAGCAGAGTGTAAGAGAGTGTAAGAGACAGTAGCAGAGTGTAATAGACAGTAACAGAGTGTAAGAGAGTGTTATAGACAGTAGCAGAGTGTAAGAGACAATAGCAGAGTGTAAGAGACAGTAGCAGAGTGTAATAGACTGTAGCAGAGTGTAACATAGTGTAAGAGAGTGTAAGAGACAGTAGCAGAGTGTAATAGACAGTAACAGAGTGTAAGAGAGTGTTATAGACAGTAGCAGAGTTTAAGAGACAGTAACAGAGTGTAAGATGGTGTAAGAGACAGTAGCAGAGTGTAGGAGAGTGTAAGAGAGTGTAAGAGAGTGTAAGAGACAGTAACAGAGTGTAAGAGACAGTAACAGAGTGTAAGAGACAGCAGCAGAGTGTAAGAGAGTGTAACAGAGTATAGGAGACAGTAACAGAGTATAGGAGACAGTAACAGAGTGTAAGAGAGTGTAGGAGACAGTTACAGAGTGTAAGAGAGTGTAACATAGTGTAAGAGACAGTAACAGAGTGTAAGAGACAGCAGAAGAGTGTAAGAGAGTTGAAGAGACAGTCGCAGAGTGTAATAGACAGTAACAGAGTTTAAGAGAGTGTTATAGACAGTAGCAGAGTGTAAGAGACAATAGCAGAGTGTAATAGACTGGAGCAGAGTGTAACATAGTGTAAGAGAGTGTAAGAGACTGTAGCAGAGTGTAATAGACAGTAACAGAGTGTAAGAGAGTGTTATAGACAGTAGCAGAGTGTAAGAGACAATAGCAGAGTGTAAGAGACAGTAGCAGAGTGTAATAGACAGCAGCAGAGTGTAAGAGAGTGTAAGAGACAGTAGCAGAGTGTAATAGACAGTAACAGAGTGTAAGAGAGTGTTATAGACAGTAGCAGAGTGTAAGAGACAATAGCAGAGTGTAAGAGACAGTAGCAGAGTGTAATAGACTGTAGCAGAGTGTAACAGTGTAAGAGAGTGTAAGAGACAGTAGCAGAGTGTAATAGACATTAACAGAGTGTAAGAGAGTGTTATAGACAGTAGCAGAGTTTAAGAGACAGTAACAGAGTGTAAGAGACAGTAACAGAGTGTAAGATGGTGTAAGAGACAGTAGCAGAGTGTAGGAGAGTGTAAGAGAGTGTAAGAGACAGTAACAGAGTGTAAGAGACAGTAACAGAGTGTAAGAGACAGCAGCAGAGTGTAAGAGAGTGTAACAGAGTGTAAGAGACAGTAACAGAGCGTAAGAGACAGTAGCAGAGTGTAAGAGACAGAAGCAGAGTGAAAGAGAGAGTAGCAGAGTGTAAGAGACAGTAGCAGAGATTAAGAGACAGTAGCAGAGTGTAAGAGAGTGTAATAGACAGTAACAGAGTGTAAGAGAGTGTAACAGCGTGTAAGAGAGTGTAACAGAGTGTAAGAGAGTGTAAGAGACAGTAACAGAGTGTAAGAGACAGCAGCAGAGTGTAAGAGTGTGTAACATAGTGTAAGAGAGTGAAAGAGATAGTAGCAGAGTGTAATAGACAGTAACAGAGTGTAATAGAGTGTAAGAGACAGTAGCAGAGTGTAAGAGACAATAGCAGAGTGTAAGAGACAGTAGCAGAGTGTAATAGACTGTAGCAGAGTGTAACATAGTGTAAGAGAGTGTAAGAGACAATAGCAGAGTGTAATAGACAGTAACAGAGTGTAAGAGAGTGTTATAGACAGTAGCAGAGTGCAAGAGACAATAGCAGAGTGTAAGAGACAGTAGCAGAGTGTAATAGACAGTAACATAGTGTAAGAGACAGTAACAGAGTGTAAGAGACAGCAGCAGAGTGTAAGAGTGTAAGAGACAGTAACAGAGTGTAAGAGAGTGTAACAGAGTGTAAGAGACAGTAACAGAGTGTACGAGACAGTAACAGAGTGTACGAGACAGTAACAGAGTGTAAGAGACAGTAACAGAGTATACGAGAGTGTAGTAGAGTGTAAGAGACAGTAACAGAGCGTAAGAGACAGTAGCAGTGTGTAAGAGACAGAAGCAAAGTGAAAGAAAGAGTAGCAGAGTGTAAGAGACAGTAGCAGAGTGTAAGAGACAGTAGCAGAGTGTAAGAGTGTAAGAGACAGTAACAGAGTGTAAGAGAGTGTAACAGCGTGTAAGAGAGTGTAACAGAGTGTAATAGACAGTAAGAGAGTGTAACAGAGTGTAAGAGACAGTAACAGAGTGTAGGAGAGTGTAAGAGACAGTAACGGAGTGTAAGAGACAGTAACAGAGTGTAAGAGACAGCAGCAGAGTGTTAGAGAGTGTAACAGTGTAAGAGAGTGTAAGAGACAGTAGCAGAGTGTAATAGACAGTAACAGAGTGTAATAGAGTGTAAGAGACAGTAGCAGAGTGTAAGAGACAGTAGCAGAGTGTAAGAGACTGTAGCAGAGTGTAACAGAGTGTAAGAGAGTGTAAGAGACAATAGCAGAGTGTAATAGACAGTAACAGAGTGTAAGAGAGTGTTATAGACAGTAGCAGAGTGCAAGAGACAATAGCAGAGTGTAAGAGACAGTAGCAGAGTGTAATAGACTGTAACAGAGTGTAACAGAGTGTAAGAGAGTGTAAGAGACAGTAGCGGAGTGTAATAGACAGTAACAGAGTGTAAGAGAGTGTTATAGACAGTAGCAGAGTGTTATAGACAATAGCAGAGTGTAAGAGACAGTAGCAGAGTGTAATTGACAGCAGCAGAGTGTAAGAGAGTGTAAGAGACAGTAGCAGAGTGTAATAGACAGTAACAGAGTGTAAGAGAGTGTTATAGACAGTATCAGAGTGTAAGAGACAATAGCAGAGTGTAAGAGACAGTAGCAGAGTGTAATAGACTGTAGCAGAGTGTAACATAGTGTAAGAGAGTGTAAGAGACAGTAGCAGAGTGTAATAGACAGTAACATAGTGTAAGAGAGTGTTATAGACAGTAGCAGAGTGTAAGAGAGTGTAAGAGACAGTTACAGAGTGTAAGAGAGTGTAACAGAGTGTAAGAGAGTGTAAGAGACAGTAACATAGTGTAGGAGAGTGTAAGAGACAGTAACAGAGTGTAAGAGACAGTAACAGAGTGTAAGAGGGTGTAAGAGACAGTAGCAGAGTGTAGGAGAGTGTAAGAGAGTGTAAGAGACAGTAAGAGTGTAAGAGACAGTAACAGAGTGTAAGAGACAGCAGCAGAGTGTAAGAGAGTGTAACAGAGTGTAAGAGACAGTAACAGAGCGTAAGAGACAGTAGCAGAGTGTAAGAGACAGAAGCAGAGTGAAAGAGAGAGTAGCAGAGTGTAAGAGACAGTAGCAGAGTGTAAGAGACAGTAGCAGAGTGTAAGAGAGTGTAAGAGACAGTAACAGAGTGTAAGAGAGTGTAACAGCATGTAAGAGAGTGTAACAGAGTGTAAGAGAGTGTAAGAGACAGTAACAGAGTGTAGTAGAGTGTAAGAGACAGTAACTGAGTGTAAGAGACAGTAACAGAGTGTAAGAGACAGCAGCAGAGTGTAAGAGAGTGTAACAGAGTGTAAGAGACAGTAACAGAGCGTAAGAGACAGTAGCAGAGTGTAAGAGACAGAAGCAGAGTGAAAGAGAGAGTAGCAGAGTGTAAGAGACAGTAGCAGAGTGTAAGAGACAGTAGCAGAGTGTAAGAGAGTGTAAGAGACAGTAACAGAGTGTAAGAGAGTGTAACAGCATGTAAGAGAGTGTAACAGAGTGTAAGAGAGTGTAAGAGACAGTAACAGAGTGTAGTAGAGTGTAAGAGACAGTAACTGAGTGTAAGAGACAGTAACAGAGTGTAAGAGACAGCAGCAGAGTGTAAGAGAGTGTAACATAGTGTAAGAGAGTGAAAGAGACAGTAGCAGAGTGTAATAGACAGTAACAGAGTGTAAGAGAGTGTTATAGACAGTAGCAGAGTGTAAGAGACAATAGCAGTGTGTAAGATACAGTAGCAAAGTGTAAGAGACAGTAACAGAGTGTAAGAGACAGTAGCAGAGTGAAAGAGGCAGTAGTAGAGTGTAGTAGAGTGTACCAGAGTGTCACATGGCATATACCGTCCTCTAGGATCACATAGTCCTGAATGATCTCAGTATACTGTGAACGTCTTTGGGGATCTCTTCGCGTAGACATCGTAAACCTGTGTAAGAGACAGTAAAAGAGTATATGAGACAGTAGCGGAGTGTAAGAGAGTGTGACAGAGCATAGGAGACAGTAACAGAGTATAGGAGACGGTAACAGAGTGTAAGAGAGTGTAAGAGACAGTAACAGAGTGTAAGAGACAGTAACAGAGTGTAAGAGACAGCAGCAGAGTGTAAGAGGGTGTAACATAGTGTAAGAGAGTGAAAGAGACAGTAGCAGAGTGTAATAGACAGTAACAGAGTGTAGGAGAGTGTAACAGCGTGTAAGAGAGTGTAACAGAGTGTAAGAGAGTGTAAGAGACAGTAACAGAGTGTAGGAGAGTGTAAGAGACAGTAACAGAGTGTAAGAGACAGTAACAGAGTGTAAGAGACAGTAACAGAGTGTAAGAGACAGCAGCAGAGTGTAAGAGAGTGTAACATAGTGTAAGAGAGTGAAAGAGACAGTAGCAGAGTGTAATAGACAGTAACAGAGTGTAGGAGAGTGTCAGAGACAGTAACAGAGTGTAAGAGTCAGCAGCAGAGTGTAAGAGAGTGTAACATAGTGTAAGAGAGTGTAAGAGACAGTAGCAGAGTGTAATAGACAGTAACAGAGTGTAAGAGAGTGTTATAGACAGTAGCAGAGTGTAAGAGACAATAGCAGAGTGTAAGATACAGTAGCAGAGTGTAAGAGACAGTAACAGAGTGTAAAAGACAGTAACAGAGTGTAAGAGACAGTAGCAGAGTGAAAGAGACAGTAGCAGAGTGAAAGAGACAGTAGTAGAGTGTAGTAGAGTGTAAGAGAGTGTCACATGGCATATACCGTCCTCTAGGATCACATAGTCCTGAATGATCTCAGTATACTGTGAACGTCTTTGGGGATGTCTTCGCGTAGACCTCGTAAACCTGTGTAAGAGACAGTAAAAGAGTATATGAGACAGTAGTGGAGTGTAAGAAAGTGTAACAGAGTATAGGAGACAGTAACAGAGTGTAAGAGAGTGTAAGAGACAGTTACAGAGTGTAAGAGAGTGTAAGAGAGTGTAACAGAGTATAAGAGACAGCAGCAGAGTGTAAGAGAGTGTAAGAGACAGTAGCAGAGTGTAATAGACAGTAACAGAGTGTAAGAGAGTGTTATAGACAGTAGCAGAGTGTTATAGACAATAGCAGAGTGTAAGAGACAGTAGCAGAGTGTAATAGACAGCAGCAGAGTGTAAGAGAGTGTAAGAGACAGTAGCAGAGTGTAATAGACAGTAACAGAGTGTAAGAGAGTGTTATAGACAGTAGCAGAGTGTAAGAGACAATAGCAGAGTGTAAGAGACAGTAGCAGAGTGTAATAGACTGTAGCAGAGTGTAACATAGTGTAAGAGAGTGTAAGAGACAGTAGCAGAGTGTAATAGACAGTAACAGAGTGTAAGAGAGTGTTATAGACAGTAGCAGAGTTTAAGAGACAGTAACAGAGTGTAAGAGACAGTAACAGAGTGTAAGATTGTGTAAGAGACAGTAGCAGAGTGTAGGAGAGTGTAAGAGAGTGTAAGAGAGTGTAAGAGACAGTAACAGAGTGTAAGAGACAGTAACAGAGTGTAAGAGACAGTAACAGAGTGTAAGAGACAGCAGCAGAGTGTAAGAGAGTGTAACAGAGTATAGGAGACAGTAACAGAGTATAGGAGACAGTAACAGAGTGTAAGAGAGTGTAAGAGACAGTTACAGAGTGTAAGAGAGTGTAACATAGTGTAAGAGACAGTAACAGAGTGTAAGAGACAGCAGAAGAGTGTAAGAGAGTTGAAGAGACAGTCGCAGAGTGTAATAGACAGTAACAGAGTGTAAGAGAGTGTTATAGACAGTAGCAGAGTGTAAGAGACAATAGCAGAGTGTAATAGACTGGAGCAGAGTGTAACATAGTGTAAGAGAGTGTAAGAGACTGTAGCAGAGTGTAATAGACAGTAACAGAGTGTAAGAGAGTGTTATAGACAGTAGCAGAGTGTAAGAGACAATAGCAGAGTGTAAGAGACAGTAGCAGAGTGTAATAGACAGCAGCAGAGTGTAAGAGAGTGTAAGAGACAGTAGCAGAGTGTAATAGACAGTAACAGAGTGTAAGAGAGTGTTATAGACAGTAGCAGAGTGTAAGAGACAATAGCAGAGTGTAAGAGACAGTAGCAGAGTGTAATAGACTGTAGCAGAGTGTAACAGTGTAAGAGAGTGTAAGAGACAGTAGCAGAGTGTAATAGACATTAACAGAGTGTAAGAGAGTGTTATAGACAGTAGCAGAGTTTAAGAGACAGTAACAGAGTGTAAGAGACAGTAACAGAGTGTAAGAGGGTGTAAGAGACAGTAGCAGAGTGTAGGAGAGTGTAAGAGAGTGTAAGAGACAGTAACAGAGTGTAAGAGACAGTAACAGAGTGTAAGAGACAGCAGCAGAGTGTAAGAGTGTGTAACATAGTGTAAGAGAGTGAAAGAGATAGTAGCAGAGTGTAATAGACAGTAACAGAGTGTAATAGAGTGTAAGAGACAGTAGCAGAGTGTAAGAGACAATAGCAGAGTGTAAGAGACAGTAGCAGAGTGTAATAGACTGTAGCAGAGTGTAACAGAGTGTAAGAGAGTGTAAGAGACAATAGCAGAGTGTAATAGACAGTAACAGAGTGTAAGATAGTGTTATAGACAGTAGCAGAGTGCAAGAGACAATAGCAGAGTGTAAGAGACAGTAGCAGAGTGTAATAGACAGTAACAGAGTGTAAGAGACAGTAACAGAGTGTAAGAGACAGCAGCAGAGTGTAAGAGTGTAAGAGACAGTAACAGAGTGTAAGAGAGTGTAACAGAGTGTAAGAGACAGTAACAGAGTGTACGAGACAATAACAGAGTGTACGAGACAGTAACAGAGTGTAAGAGACAGTAACAGAGTATACGAGAGTGTAGTAGAGTGTAAGAGACAGTAACAGAGCGTAAGAGACAGTAGCAGTGTGTAAGAGACAGAAGCAAAGTGAAAGAGAGAGTAGCAGAGTGTAAGAGACAGTAGCAGAGTGTAAGAGACAGTAGCAGAGTGTAAGAGTGTAAGAGACAGTAACAGAGTGTAAGAGAGTGTAACAGCGTGTAAGAGAGTGTAACAGAGTGTAAGAGACAGTAAGAGAGTGTAACAGAGTGTAAGAGAGTGTAAGAGACAATAGCAGAGTGTAATAGACAGTAACAGAGTGTAAGAGAGTGTTATAGACAGTAGCAGAGTGCAAGAGACAGTAGCAGAGTGTAAGAGACTGTAGCAGAGTGTAACAGAGTGTAAGAGAGTGTAAGAGACAATAGCAGAGTGTAATAGACAGTAACAGAGTGTAAGAGAGTGTTATAGACAGTAGCAGAGTGCAAGAGACAATAGCAGAGTGTAAGAGACAGTAGCAGAGTGTAATAGACTGTAACAGAGTGTAACAGAGTGTAAGAGAGTGTAAGAGACAGTAGCGGAGTGTAATAGACAGTAACAGAGTGTAAGAGAGTGTTATAGACAGTAGCAGAGTGTTATAGACAATAGCAGAGTGTAAGAGACAGTAGCAGAGTGTAATTGACAGCAGCAGAGTGTAAGAGAGTGTAAGAGACAGTAGCAGAGTGTAATAGACAGTAACAGAGTGTAAGAGAGTGTTATAGACAGTAGCAGAGTTTAAGAGACAGTAACAGAGTGTAAGATGGTGTAAGAGACAGTAGCAGAGTGTAGGAGAGTGTAAGAGAGTGTAAGAGAGTGTAAGAGACAGTAACAGAGTGTAAGAGACAGTAACAGAGTGTAAGAGACAGCAGCAGAGTGTAAGAGAGTGTAACAGAGTATAGGAGACAGTAACAGAGTATAGGAGACAGTAACAGAGTGTAAGAGAGTGTAGGAGACAGTTACAGAGTGTAAGAGAGTGTAACATAGTGTAAGAGACAGTAACAGAGTGTAAGAGACAGCAGAAGAGTGTAAGAGAGTTGAAGAGACAGTCGCAGAGTGTAATAGACAGTAACAGAGTTTAAGAGAGTGTTATAGACAGTAGCAGAGTGTAAGAGACAATAGCAGAGTGTAATAGACTGGAGCAGAGTGTAACATAGTGTAAGAGAGTGTAAGAGACTGTAGCAGAGTGTAATAGACAGTAACAGAGTGTAAGAGAGTGTTATAGACAGTAGCAGAGTGTAAGAGACAATAGCAGAGTGTAAGAGACAGTAGCAGAGTGTAATAGACAGCAGCAGAGTGTAAGAGAGTGTAAGAGACAGTAGCAGAGTGTAATAGACAGTAACAGAGTGTAAGAGAGTGTTATAGACAGTAGCAGAGTGTAAGAGACAATAGCAGAGTGTAAGAGACAGTAGCAGAGTGTAATAGACTGTAGCAGAGTGTAACAGTGTAAGAGAGTGTAAGAGACAGTAGCAGAGTGTAATAGACATTAACAGAGTGTAAGAGAGTGTTATAGACAGTAGCAGAGTTTAAGAGACAGTAACAGAGTGTAAGAGACAGTAACAGAGTGTAAGATGGTGTAAGAGACAGTAGCAGAGTGTAGGAGAGTGTAAGAGAGTGTAAGAGACAGTAACAGAGTGTAAGAGACAGTAACAGAGTGTAAGAGACAGCAGCAGAGTGTAAGAGAGTGTAACAGAGTGTAAGAGACAGTAACAGAGCGTAAGAGACAGTAGCAGAGTGTAAGAGACAGAAGCAGAGTGAAAGAGAGAGTAGCAGAGTGTAAGAGACAGTAGCAGAGATTAAGAGACAGTAGCAGAGTGTAAGAGAGTGTAATAGACAGTAACAGAGTGTAAGAGAGTGTAACAGCGTGTAAGAGAGTGTAACAGAGTGTAAGAGAGTGTAAGAGACAGTAACAGAGTGTAAGAGACAGCAGCAGAGTGTAAGAGTGTGTAACATAGTGTAAGAGAGTGAAAGAGATAGTAGCAGAGTGTAATAGACAGTAACAGAGTGTAATAGAGTGTAAGAGACAGTAGCAGAGTGTAAGAGACAATAGCAGAGTGTAAGAGACAGTAGCAGAGTGTAATAGACTGTAGCAGAGTGTAACATAGTGTAAGAGAGTGTAAGAGACAATAGCAGAGTGTAATAGACAGTAACAGAGTGTAAGAGAGTGTTATAGACAGTAGCAGAGTGCAAGAGACAATAGCAGAGTGTAAGAGACAGTAGCAGAGTGTAATAGACAGTAACATAGTGTAAGAGACAGTAACAGAGTGTAAGAGACAGCAGCAGAGTGTAAGAGTGTAAGAGACAGTAACAGAGTGTAAGAGAGTGTAACAGAGTGTAAGAGACAGTAACAGAGTGTACGAGACAGTAACAGAGTGTACGAGACAGTAACAGAGTGTAAGAGACAGTAACAGAGTATACGAGAGTGTAGTAGAGTGTAAGAGACAGTAACAGAGCGTAAGAGACAGTAGCAGTGTGTAAGAGACAGAAGCAAAGTGAAAGAAAGAGTAGCAGAGTGTAAGAGACAGTAGCAGAGTGTAAGAGACAGTAGCAGAGTGTAAGAGTATAAGAGACAGTAACAGAGTGTAAGAGAGTGTAACAGCGTGTAAGAGAGTGTAACAGAGTGTAATAGACAGTAAGAGAGTGTAACAGAGTGTAAGAGACAGTAACAGAGTGTAGGAGAGTGTAAGAGACAGTAACGGAGTGTAAGAGACAGTAACAGAGTGTAAGAGACAGCAGCAGAGTGTTAGAGAGTGTAACAGTGTAAGAGAGTGTAAGAGACAGTAGCAGAGTGTAATAGACAGTAACAGAGTGTAATAGAGTGTAAGAGACAGTAGCAGAGTGTAAGAGACAGTAGCAGAGTGTAAGAGACTGTAGCAGAGTGTAACAGAGTGTAAGAGAGTGTAAGAGACAATAGCAGAGTGTAATAGACAGTAACAGAGTGTAAGAGAGTGTTATAGACAGTAGCAGAGTGCAAGAGACAATAGCAGAGTGTAAGAGACAGTAGCAGAGTGTAATAGACTGTAACAGAGTGTAACAGAGTGTAAGAGAGTGTAAGAGACAGTAGCGGAGTGTAATAGACAGTAACAGAGTGTAAGAGAGTGTTATAGACAGTAGCAGAGTGTTATAGACAATAGCAGAGTGTAAGAGACAGTAGCAGAGTGTAATTGACAGCAGCAGAGTGTAAGAGAGTGTAAGAGACAGTAGCAGAGTGTAATAGACAGTAACAGAGTGTAAGAGAGTGTTATAGACAGTATCAGAGTGTAAGAGACAATAGCAGAGTGTAAGAGACAGTAGCAGAGTGTAATAGACTGTAGCAGAGTGTAACATAGTGTAAGAGAGTGTAAGAGACAGTAGCAGAGTGTAATAGACAGTAACAGAGTGTAAGAGAGTGTTATAGACAGTAGCAGAGTTTAAGAGACAGTAACAGAGTGTAAGATGGTGTAAGAGACAGTAGCAGAGTGTAGGAGAGTGTAAGAGAGTGTAAGAGAGTGTAAGAGACAGTAACAGAGTGTAAGAGACAGTAACAGAGTGTAAGAGACAGCAGCAGAGTGTAAGAGAGTGTAACAGAGTATAGGAGACAGTAACAGAGTATAGGAGACAGTAACAGAGTGTAAGAGAGTGTAGGAGACAGTTACAGAGTGTAAGAGAGTGTAACATAGTGTAAGAGACAGTAACAGAGTGTAAGAGACAGCAGAAGAGTGTAAGAGAGTTGAAGAGACAGTCGCAGAGTGTAATAGACAGTAACAGAGTTTAAGAGAGTGTTATAGACAGTAGCAGAGTGTAAGAGACAATAGCAGAGTGTAATAGACTGGAGCAGAGTGTAACATAGTGTAAGAGAGTGTAAGAGACTGTAGCAGAGTGTAATAGACAGTAACAGAGTGTAAGAGAGTGTTATAGACAGTAGCAGAGTGTAAGAGACAATAGCAGAGTGTAAGAGACAGTAGCAGAGTGTAATAGACAGCAGCAGAGTGTAAGAGAGTGTAAGAGACAGTAGCAGAGTGTAATAGACAGTAACAGAGTGTAAGAGAGTGTTATAGACAGTAGCAGAGTGTAAGAGACAATAGCAGAGTGTAAGAGACAGTAGCAGAGTGTAATAGACTGTAGCAGAGTGTAACAGTGTAAGAGAGTGTAAGAGACAGTAGCAGAGTGTAATAGACATTAACAGAGTGTAAGAGAGTGTTATAGACAGTAGCAGAGTTTAAGAGACAGTAACAGAGTGTAAGAGACAGTAACAGAGTGTAAGATGGTGTAAGAGACAGTAGCAGAGTGTAGGAGAGTGTAAGAGAGTGTAAGAGACAGTAACAGAGTGTAAGAGACAGTAACAGAGTGTAAGAGACAGCAGCAGAGTGTAAGAGAGTGTAACAGAGTGTAAGAGACAGTAACAGAGCGTAAGAGACAGTAGCAGAGTGTAAGAGACAGAAGCAGAGTGAAAGAGAGAGTAGCAGAGTGTAAGAGACAGTAGCAGAGATTAAGAGACAGTAGCAGAGTGTAAGAGAGTGTAATAGACAGTAACAGAGTGTAAGAGAGTGTAACAGCGTGTAAGAGAGTGTAACAGAGTGTAAGAGAGTGTAAGAGACAGTAACAGAGTGTAAGAGACAGCAGCAGAGTGTAAGAGTGTGTAACATAGTGTAAGAGAGTGAAAGAGATAGTAGCAGAGTGTAATAGACAGTAACAGAGTGTAATAGAGTGTAAGAGACAGTAGCAGAGTGTAAGAGACAATAGCAGAGTGTAAGAGACAGTAGCAGAGTGTAATAGACTGTAGCAGAGTGTAACATAGTGTAAGAGAGTGTAAGAGACAATAGCAGAGTGTAATAGACAGTAACAGAGTGTAAGAGAGTGTTATAGACAGTAGCAGAGTGCAAGAGACAATAGCAGAGTGTAATAGACAGTAACATAGTGTAAGAGACAGTAACAGAGTGTAAGAGACAGCAGCAGAGTGTAAGAGTGTAAGAGACAGTAACAGAGTGTAAGAGAGTGTAACAGAGTGTAAGAGACAGTAACAGAGTGTACGAGACAGTAACAGAGTGTACGAGACAGTAACAGAGTGTAAGAGACAGTAACAGAGTATACGAGAGTGTAGTAGAGTGTAAGAGACAGTAACAGAGCGTAAGAGACAGTAGCAGTGTGTAAGAGACAGAAGCAAAGTGAAAGAAAGAGTAGCAGAGTGTAAGAGACAGTAGCAGAGTGTAAGAGACAGTAGCAGAGTGTAAGAGTGTAAGAGACAGTAACAGAGTGTAAGAGAGTGTAACAGCGTGTAAGAGAGTGTAACAGAGTGTAATAGACAGTAAGAGAGTGTAACAGAGTGTAAGAGACAGTAACAGAGTGTAGGAGAGTGTAAGAGACAGTAACGGAGTGTAAGAGACAGTAACAGAGTGTAAGAGACAGCAGCAGAGTGTTAGAGAGTGTAACAGTGTAAGAGAGTGTAAGAGACAGTAGCAGAGTGTAATAGACAGTAACAGATTGTAATAGAGTGTAAGAGACAGTAGCAGAGTGTAAGAGACAGTAGCAGAGTGTAAGAGACAGTAGCAGAGTGTAACAGAGTGTAAGAGAGTGTAAGAGACAATAGCAGAGTGTAATAGACAGTAACAGAGTGTAAGAGAGTGTTATAGACAGTAGCAGAGTGCAAGAGACAATAGCAGAGTGTAAGAGACAGTAGCAGAGTGTAATAGACTGTAACAGAGTGTAACAGAGTGTAAGAGAGTGTAAGAGACAGTAGCGGAGTGTAATAGACAGTAACAGAGTGTAAGAGAGTGTTATAGACAGTAGCAGAGTGTTATAGACAATAGCAGAGTGTAAGAGACAGTAGCAGAGTGTAATTGACAGCAGCAGAGTGTAAGAGAGTGTAAGAGACAGTAGCAGAGTGTAATAGACAGTAACAGAGTGTAAGAGAGTGTTATAGACAGTATCAGAGTGTAAGAGACAATAGCAGAGTGTAAGAGACAGTAGCAGAGTGTAATAGACTGTAGCAGAGTGTAACATAGTGTAAGAGAGTGTAAGAGACAGTAGCAGAGTGTAATAGACAGTAACATAGTGTAAGAGAGTGTTATAGACAGTAGCAGAGTGTAAGAGAGTGTAAGAGACAGTTACAGAGTGTAAGAGAGTGTAACAGAGTGTAAGAGAGTGTAAGAGACAGTAACATAGTGTAGGAGAGTGTAAGAGACAGTAACAGAGTGTAAGAGACAGTAACAGAGTGTAAGAGGGTGTAAGAGACAGTAGCAGAGTGTAGGAGAGTGTAAGAGAGTGTAAGAGACAGTAAGAGTGTAAGAGACAGTAACAGAGTGTAAGAGACAGCAGCAGAGTGTAAGAGAGTGTAACAGAGTGTAAGAGACAGTAACAGAGCGTAAGAGACAGTAGCAGAGTGTAAGAGACAGAAGCAGAGTGAAAGAGAGAGTAGCAGAGTGTAAGAGACAGTAGCAGAGTGTAAGAGACAGTAGCAGAGTGTAAGAGAGTGTAAGAGAGTGTAACAGCATGTAAGAGAGTGTAACAGAGTGTAAGAGAGTGTAAGAGACAGTAACAGAGTGTAGTAGAGTGTAAGAGACAGTAACAGAGTGTAAGAGACAGTAACAGAGTGTAAGAGACAGCAGCAGAGTGTAAGAGAGTGTAACATAGTGTAAGAGAGTGAAAGAGACAGTAGCAGAGTGTAATAGACAGTAACAGAGTGTAAGAGAGTGTTATAGACAGTAGCAGAGTGTAAGAGACAATAGTAGAGTGTAAGATACAGTAGCAAAGTGTAAGAGACAGTAACAGAGTGTAAGAGACAGTAGCAGAGTGAAAGAGGCAGTAGTAGAGTGTAGTAGAGTGTACCAGAGTGTCACATGGCATATACCGTCCTCTAGGATCACATAGTCCTGAATGATCTCAGTATACTGTGAACGTCTTTGGGGATCTCTTCGCGTAGACATCGTAAACCTGTGTAAGAGACAGTAAAAGAGTATATGAGACAGTAGCGGAGTGTAAGAGAGTGTGACAGAGCATAGGAGACAGTAACAGAGTATAGGAGACGGTAACAGAGTGTAAGAGACAGTAACAGAGTGTAAGAGACAGTAACAGAGTGTAAGAGACAGCAGCAGAGTGTAAGAGAGTGTAACATAGTGTAAGAGAGTGAAAGAGACAGTAGCAGAGTGTAATAGACAGTAACAGAGTGTAGGAGAGTGTAACAGCGTGTAAGAGAGTGTAACAGAGTGTAAGAGAGTGTAAGAGACAGTAACAGAGTGTAGGAGAGTGTAAGAGACAGTAACAGAGTGTAAGAGACAGTAACAGAGTGTAAGAGACAGTAACAGAGTGTAAGAGACAGCAGCAGAGTGTAAGAGAGTGTAACATAGTGTAAGAGAGTGAAAGAGACAGTAGCAGAGTGTAATAGACAGTAACAGAGTGTAGGAGAGTGTCAGAGACAGTAACAGAGTGTAAGAGTCAGCAGCAGAGTGTAAGAGAGTGTAACATAGTGTAAGAGAGTGTAAGAGACAGTAGCAGAGTGTAATAGACAGTAACAGAGTGTAAGAGAGTGTTATAGACAGTAGCAGAGTGTAAGAGACAATAGCAGAGTGTAAGATACAGTAGCAGAGTGTAAGAGACAGTAACAGAGTGTAAAAGACAGTAACAGAGTGTAAGAGACAGTAGCAGAGTGAAAGAGACAGTAGTAGAGTGTAGTAGAGTGTAAGAGAGTGTCACATGGCATATACCGTCCTCTAGGATCACATAGTCCTGAATGATCTCAGTATACTGTGAACGTCTTTGGGGATCTCTTCGCGTAGACCTCGTAAACCTGTGTAAGAGACAGTAAAAGAGTATATGAGACAGTAGTGGAGTGTAAGAAAGTGTAACAGAGTATAGGAGACAGTAACAGAGTGTAAGAGAGTGTAAGAGACAGTTACAGAGTGTAAGAGAGTGTAAGAGAGTGTAAAAGAGTGTAAGAGACAGTAACAGAGTGTAAGAGACAGCAGCAGAGTGTAAGAGAGTGTAAGAGACAGTAGCAGAGTGTAATAGACAGTAACAGAGTGTAAGAGAGTGTTATAGACAGTAGCAGAGTGTTATAGACAATAGCAGAGTGTAAGAGACAGTAGCAGAGTGTAATAGACTGTAGCAGAGTGTAACATAGTGTAACAGAGTGTAAGAGACAGTAGCAGAGTGTAATAGACAGTAACAGAGTGTAAGAGAGTGTTATAGACAGTAGCAGAGTTTAAGAGACAGTAACAGAGTGTAAGAGACAGTAACAGAGTGTAAGAGGGTGTAAGAGACAGTAGCAGAGTGTAGGAGAGTGTAAGAGAGTGTAAGAGAGTGTAAGAGACAGTAACAGAGTGTAAGAGACAGTAACAGAGTGTAAGAGACAGCAGCAGAGTGTAAGAGAGTGTAACAGAGTATAGGAGACAGTAACAGAGTATAGGAGACAGTAACAGAGTGTAAGAGAGTGTAACATAGTGTAAGAGACAGTAACAGAGCGTAAGAGACAGCAGAAGAGTGTAAGAGAGTTGAAGAGACAGTCGCAGAGTGTAATAGACAGTAACAGAGTGTAAGAGAGTGTTATAGACAGTAGCAGAGTGTAAGAGACAATAGCAGAGTGTAATAGACTGGAGCAGAGTGTAACATAGTGTAAGAGAGTGTAAGAGACTGTAGCAGAGTGTAATAGACAGTAACAGAGTGTAAGAGAGTGTTATAGACAGTAGCAGAGTGTAAGAGACTATAGCAGAGTGTAAGAGACAGTAGCAGAGTGTAATAGACAGCAGCAGAGTGTAAGAGAGTGTAAGAGACAGTAGCAGAGTGTAATAGACAGTAACAGAGTGTAAGAGAGTGTTATAGACAGTAGCAGAGTGTAAGAGACAATAGCAGAGTGTAAGAGACAGTAGCAGAGTGTAATAGACTGTAGCAGAGTGTAACAGTGTAAGAGAGTGTAAGAGACAGTAGCAGAGTGTAATAGACATTAACAGAGTGTAAGAGAGTGTTATAGACAGTAGCAGAGTTTAAGAGACAGTAACAGAGTGTAAGAGACAGTAACAGAGTGTAAGAGGGTGTAAGAGACAGTAGCAGAGTGTAGGAGAGTGTAAGAGAGTGTAAGAGACAGTAACAGAGTGTAAGAGACAGTAACAGAGTGTAAGAGACAGCAGCAGAGTGTAAGAGTGTGTAACATAGTGTAAGAGAGTGAAAGAGATAGTAGCAGAGTGTAATAGACAGTAACAGAGTGTAATAGAGTGTAAGAGACAGTAGCAGAGTGTAAGAGACAATAGCAGAGTGTAAGAGACAGTAGCAGAGTGTAATAGACTGTAGCAGAGTGTAACAGAGTGTAAGAGAGTGTAAGAGACAATAGCAGAGTGTAATAGACAGTAACAGAGTGTAAGAGAGTGTTATAGACAGTAGCAGAGTGCAAGAGACAATAGCAGAGTGTAAGAGACAGTAGCAGAGTGTAATAGACAGTAACAGAGTGTAAGAGACAGTAACAGAGTGTAAGAGACAGCAGCAGAGTGTAAGAGTGTAAGAGACAGTAACAGAGTGTAAGAGAGTGTAACAGAGTGTAAGACACAGTAACAGAGTGTACGAGACAATAACAGAGTGTACGAGAGTGTAGTAGAGTGTAAGAGACAGTAACAGAGCGTAAGAGACAGTAGCAGTGTGTAAGAGACAGAAGCAAAGTGAAAGAGAGAGTAGCAGAGTGTAAGAGACAGTAGCAGAGTGTAAGAGACAGTAGCAGAGTGTAAGAGTGTAAGAGACAGTAACAGAGTGTAAGAGAGTGTAACAGCGTGTAAGAGAGTGTAACAGAGTGTAAGAGACAGTAAGAGAGTGTAACAGAGTGTAAGAGAGTGTAAGAGACAATAGCAGAGTGTAATAGACAGTAACAGAGTGTAAGAGAGTGTTATAGACAGTAGCAGAGTGCAAGAGACAGTAGCAGAGTGTAAGAGACTGTAGCAGAGTGTAACAGAGTGTAAGAGAGTGTAAGAGACAATAGCAGAGTGTAATAGACAGTAACAGAGTGTAAGAGAGTGTTATAGACAGTAGCAGAGTGCAAGAGACAATAGCAGAGTGTAAGAGACAGTAGCAGAGTGTAATAGACTGTAACAGAGTGTAACAGAGTGTAAGAGAGTGTAAGAGACAGTAGCGGAGTGTAATAGACAGTAACAGAGTGTAAGAGACAGCAGCAGAGTGTAAGAGAGTGTAACATAGTGTAAGAGAGTGAAAGAGACAGTAGCAGAGTGTAATAGACAGTAACAGAGTGTAGGAGAGTGTAACAGCGTGTAAGAGAGTGTAACAGAGTGTAAGAGAGTGTAAGAGACAGTAACAGAGTGTAGGAGAGTGTAAGAGACAGTAACAGAGTGTAAGAGACAGTAACAGAGTGTAAGAGACAGTAACAGAGTGTAAGAGACAGCAGCAGAGTGTAAGAGAGTGTAACATAGTGTAAGAGAGTGAAAGAGACAGTAGCAGAGTGTAATAGACAGTAACAGAGTGTAGGAGAGGGCCAGAGACAGTAACAGAGTGTAAGAGTCAGCAGCAGAGTGTAAGAGAGTGTAACATAGTGTAAGAGAGTGTAAGAGACAGTAGCAGAGTGTAATAGACAGTAACAGAGTGTAAGAGAGTGTTATAGACAGTAGCAGAGTGTAAGAGACAATAGCAGAGTGTAAGAGACAGTAACAGAGTGTAAAAGACAGTAACAGAGTGTAAGAGACAGTAGCAGAGTGAAAGAGACAGTAGTAGAGTGTAGTAGAGTGTAAGAGAGTGTCACATGGCATATACCGTCCTCTAGGATCACATAGTCCTGAATGATCTCAGTATACTGTGAACGTCTTTGGGGATCTCTTCGCGTAGACCTCGTAAACCTGTGTAAGAGACAGTAAAAGAGTATATGAGACAGTAGTGGAGTGTAAGAAAGTGTAACAGAGTATAGGAGACAGTAACAGAGTGTAAGAGAGTGTAAGAGACAGTTACAGAGTGTAAGAGAGTGTAAGAGAGTGTAACAGAGTGCAAGAGACAGTAACAGAGTGTAAGAGACAGCAGCAGAGTGTAAGAGAGTGTAAGAGACAGTAGCAGAGTGTAATAGACAGTAACAGAGTGTAAGAGAGTGTTATAGACAGTAGCATAGTGTTATAGACAATAGTAGAGTGTAAGAGACAGTAGCAGAGTGTAATAGACAGCAGCAGAGTGTAAGAGAGTGTAAGAGACAGTAGCAGAGTGTAATAGACAGTAACAGAGTGTAAGAGAGTGTTATAGACAGTAGCAGAGTGTAAGAGACAATAGCAGAGTGTAAGAGACAGTAGCAGAGTGTAATAGACTGTAGCAGAGTGTAACATAGTGTAAGAGAGTGTAAGAGACAGTAGCAGAGTGTAATAGACAGTAACAGAGTGTAAGAGAGTGTTATAGACAGTAGCAGAGTTTAAGAGACAGTAACAGAGTGTAAGATGGTGTAAGAGACAGTAGCAGAGTGTAGGAGAGTGTAAGAGAGTGTAAGAGAGTGTAAGAGAGTGTAAGAGAGTGTAAGAGACAGTAACAGAGTGTAAGAGACAGTAACAGAGTGTAAGAGACAGCAGCAGAGTGTAAGAGAGTGTAACAGAGTATAGGAGACAGTAACAGAGTATAGGAGACAGTAACAGAGTGTAAGAGAGTGTAGGAGACAGTTACAGAGTGTAAGAGAGTGTAACATAGTGTAAGAGACAGTAACAGAGTGTAAGAGACAGCAGAAGAGTGTAAGAGAGTGTTATAGACAGTATCAGAGTGTAAGAGACAATAGCAGAGTGTAAGAGACAGTAGCAGAGTGTAATAGACTGTAGCAGAGTGTAACATAGTGTAAGAGAGTGTAAGAGACAGTAGCAGAGTGTAATAGACAGTAAAAGAGTGTAAGAGAGTGTTATTGTCATGATTAACTCATATAACGTAGTGGATGCATGGAAGGGTAACCCAGCAGAGGTGGTTAGCTTCTTTGTTTAAGCATTCAATGAGTTAATCTGAGGTTGATTTAAATGTGTTTCTTTGTGCATGCCCTCTGTATCTGTTCTGGCTAGAGGTGTCATCTTCCCAAAGGACCCCTGTGGTGATTCATGGCCTAACAGATAAGGACCTGAGTTATAGGAATTCCATTCCTATCTTAAGTGGGGGGTTTCCATCACCTTTACCCCACCATAACTTATTGGCACATCAAAGATGGGACCCGATTCTTGGGGATGGTGTCATATAATCAGTCATGTGGTCAGAGGGGCGTTTGCTTGCAAAAGTCTGATTTAGGGACAATGCAGCGACCTCAAAGCAGAACTCCATGATATACTCTGATCGGAACAACATCATAAGAAACCATCTGGACTTAAGGAGTTCCCACAGGCCTACTTATTGGAGAAACTCGTGAGTGAGGGTCCTGTGTTTAAGTCCCTTTGTTTTTAAGAACTGTTTGCTGTTTTATTTTTATTTTGTATGTCTTGTTTTTTGTAATTCTGGCACTGTGTAATCTTTGTCTTTTTGTTATTAAAATATTCATAATCCAAGTCTGTCTTTGGGCTCTAGTATCGATATCCACGAACCCTAAGAGAGGATAACACGTTACCATATTGTTGTTATTACGTTTTACTGGATATATATATATATATATGTTAGTTGCCCGGGGTGGGTTGATATATATATATAGAGATAAAGGTTCTAATTTGGATTTCTCACGAATCCGGTATCAAAATCGTGAGTGGTGGCAGACTACCTGGGGGGATACAGGCAGGATTTGGGGGTTAATTTGGTATAGCTTATGCCTTGTTAAGGGGTCAAGTTAGTAAATCCAGAGGCCTGGTGCTATTAACCCCTTCATGCCCACGCCCTCCACACAGTCACGGCTTGGCAAGTAGTCCTGACCGTGACAAACTTGGTGGCAGCGGTGGGATATCTAGAGTTTTTTAGTGCTATTTGTATTGCCCGGTTTGGTGATTTTAGTACTAGAAGAAATTACATGGGTTTTGTGTAATTTCCCAAAGACATTACTCAGTGCCTAATTACAGACATACAGTGCAAAACAGTTCGTTCCTCTCCCTTTTGTTTTTCTCTACCATACTGCATTATGGAGGCATATCGACGACAGCCCAAAGAATCTCTGGAGCTGGTTTGTCAAGAAAGGAATATACAAATTTTTGGCAAAAGCAAAGAGCAGCTGATTTTGGATCTCCTGGAACATGATAAACTCTGTGCAGAGCAGGCCATTGGAGCAGATGTGATTTTGGAAGAGCCTGTGGATCAAGGATGTTTTCCTGATAAAGTTAACGCCTTGAGTGCAATTGACTCTGAGTTACAAGTGGTACTAAAACATCTGGGGAGTGTGGATCCTCAGCTAAAGTTCAACCTGATTATGCAGTACAAGGAAAGAGAGAGCGAGGCTGCTGAGAGAGCTGCGGAGCGGGCAGCTGCTGAACGAGAAGCTGAGCGGAGATATCAGCTGGAACTTCTACGGTTAAAGCAATATAGTCCGTCTCCCCAAAGCATTGTTAACGGGGATGGATATGCTAACCGACCTCGCCTGGAACACTTTCCAATGCTGGAAAAGGACACTGACTTGGATGTGTTTTTGAGAGGATTTGAGAAAGTGTGCCGGCAGTACCAGCTGCCCAAGGAAGAGTGGGGAAAGTTTTTAACCCCACGTCTGAAGGGGAAAGCCCTGGATGTGTTTGCTTCCTTACCAATGGAAGTTGATCAGGACTATGAGGCCATAAAATCTGCCTTGTTAAAAAGTTTTAACCTCACCCCTGAATTCTACAGAAAAAAGTTTCGAGAGATGCAGCAAGCTACATCGGACAGTTGCACCGAATATGCGGGACAGCTTCGGACTATTTTCCGGCAGTGGACTGGAGGCCTACAAGTTACTACATATGAGGCTCTGGAGGATCTGATGATTTTGGAGCAGTTCCTGAGGACACGAAGTCCGGAGGCCCGAGAGTGGATTCTGGACAGAAAACCTAAAACCACGGCAGAGGCGGCAGATCTGGCTAACGATTATGCCAACAACCGTACTCCAACAACCAAGCGGGTACAAGCATCACAAGGACCATCTACCTGGAAAGGAGCAGCCTACCAGCCACCAACTCCTAAGCCAGCAGGGAGACCATCACCCACACCTTTTCTAGCCAACAGAGCAGGGGCCACATCGGGCCAGGGGGATACCCGCCGGTGTTATCGGTGTAACCAGATTGGGCACTTGAGTGCCACCTGCCCCTCTAAGAGACCATCTCCATGGACAAGTGGAAATGGAGGTACAGCTGGGGGAGCTGTACCTGTTTTATTTGTGGCTAGACCAAAGGAGGCACAAGGAGACAATTTGCAGTGTGTAACAGTTGGGGAACACCCAGCTGTCTTGTTTGTTTCCAGGTTTCAGGGGAATGAAGAAGAGAACCTACAAAGAGTAACTGTAGGTGGCCGTGTGACTATGGGACTCAGGGATACGGGGGCTGCTTGCACTCTGGTGCGGCCTGAGATGGTAAGGTTGGAGGATCTTATCCCTGGGAAGACCATGTCCATCCATGGAATTGGCGGGGTGCGCCCTGCAGTGCCAGTGGCACGTGTGTACCTTGATTGGGGTGTGGGCAAGGGTTTGCGGGAGGTGGGGATATCCGAGGATATTCCTGTTAATGTTTTGCTGGGCAAGGATCTGGGTCGACTTGTTTGCCAGTATGCACCAGTTGAGGAAACCTGCAAACCTGGAGGGCTGGTAGAGAGCCCTGTCCAACCTAAGGTACTGTCTGAAACTTTGGGAGTAGTGGGTAGCTGGGAGGGAGCCCAGAAGGTAGAGGTATGCCTGTCTGAACCAGCACCCAGGATCCTGTCTCCTGAAGGGATGAAGGGGGATGTGCACCAAGGGACCACACCTAGCGAGCAAGCTCTAGGGGAAAAGTGTGGTTTGACCTTTGGAGGGGCAGAGTTTCAGGAACAGGGAGTCTGTAGTGGCTCTTCTGGTTCAATGCCCCCTGATACGGAAAAGCATAGTGTTACTATGGGTGATCAGGTAGCCAAGGGATTCGGGCATGCTGGGGATACTTCGGCCAAAGTGTCTTCAGAAGTTGTATGCCCAGAAGGTATTATCCCTGAAAAACTAAAGGGGACTGGGGATGTGTGGCCAACCATGCCTACAGCACCTGAGTATTTAGGTTTGGGTGCAGGAGAAAGTATACATGATATAGGGGTGTCTGCGGATATTCATGTTACTGACTTTCCTCAAAGGGAAAACAAGAGATATATGGAATGTGATGTATCTGTGTGTCAACAGCCAAAACCCTGCTTTCATGCTCCAGAGGAAATGCTTCATTTAACTCTTAAAGTGCTGGAGGTTAAGAAGCAGGAAGGGGGTAGTTTCTCCACGGTGCCTAAGACCCCTAAAGCTGTACAGTCTGGAGATAAGGAGGAGGGGGAGGAAAATTCACATCTTGATATCCCTTTTGTGTGTTCACTGAGTGGGCAGTGTGAGGGGCAGAATATTTCCCCTGTAGCTGTAGTGGCATACCAGCAAGATGCTGGGGCAACAGCTACAGAGGATAATATAGTAAAGGTTGATGAAAAGACAGCTACATTGACCAGTCAGCAAGAAACCCTTAGCCCTGTGAGTGTAGGTGAAGCGCAGAGCCTGGGATCCACACAGGAAGCCCAGGACAATGGACACCCGTTTGCTGTCTTGCTTGGGAATGGGCAGCGTTTAGCTATCCTAAGCAGGGCAGAGAAACAAATGGATGAGGCCTTAAAACATCCGAGTAAGTTATCGCCAAAGGAAGAGGCTTATTCAAGGGTTGGCAGAGAGTGCTTAGCTATGGTGTGTGCTTTGCAGGAGTTACGGCCATGCTTGTATGGTTGTGACTTCATTGTTATAATCTATCACAACCCTTCTCTTCAGGCAGATAGAGTAGATGGGAAGTTTAGCAAGTTGCTCAGATGGAGTTCCGTGCTGACAGTTTGTCTTGTCAGGGGGAGACTAGGATTTAGGCAGACATAGTAGATCAGCGTGTGCTGACCTCCTCTGTCCACCATCTTAAAGGGGGAGGTGTCATGATTAACTCATATAACGTAGTGGATGCATGGAAGGGTAACCCAGCAGAGGTGGTTAGCTTCTTTGTTTAAGCATTCAATGAGTTAATCTGAGGTTGATTTAAATGTGTTTCTTTGTGCATGCCCTCTGTATCTGTTCTGGCTAGAGGTGTCATCTTCCCAAAGGACCCCTGTGGTGATTCATGGCCTAACAGATAAGGACCTGAGTTATAGGAATTCCATTCCTATCTTAAGTGGGGGGTTTCCATCACCTTTACCCCACCATAACTTATTGGCACATCAAAGATGGGACCCGATTCTTGGGGATGGTGTCATATAATCAGTCATGTGGTCAGAGGGGCGTTTGCTTGCAAAAGTCTGATTTAGGGACAATGCAGCGACCTCAAAGCAGAACTCCATGATATACTCTGATCGGAACAACATCATAAGAAACCATCTGGACTTAAGGAGTTCCCACAGGCCTACTTATTGGAGAAACTCGTGAGTGAGGGTCCTGTGTTTAAGTCCCTTTGTTTTTAAGAACTGTTTGCTGTTTTATTTTTATTTTGTATGTCTTGTTTTTTGTAATTCTGGCACTGTGTAATCTTTGTCTTTTTGTTATTAAAATATTCATAATCCAAGTCTGTCTTTGGGCTCTAGTATCGATATCCACGAACCCTAAGAGAGGATAACACGTTACCATATTGTTGTTATTACGTTTTACTGGATATATATATATATGTTAGTTGCCCGGGGTGGGTTGATATATATATATAGAGATAAAGGTTCTAATTTGGATTTCTCACGAATCCGGTATCAAAATCGTGAGTGGTGGCAGACTACCTGGGGGGATACAGGCAGGATTTGGGGGTTAATTTGGTATAGCTTATGCCTTGTTAAGGGGTCAAGTTAGTAAATCCAGAGGCCTGGTGCTATTAACCCCTTCATGCCCACGCCCTCCACACAGTCACGGCTTGGCAAGTAGTCCTGACCGTGACAGTTATAGCCAGTAGCAGAGTGTAAGAAAGTGTAAGAGACAGTTACAGAGTGTAAGAGAGTGTAACAGAGTGTAAGAGAGTGTAAGAGACAGTAACATAGTGTAGGAGAGTGTAAGAGACAGTAACAGAGTGTAAGAGACAGTAACAGCGTGTAAGAGGGTGTAAGAGACAGTAGCAGAGTGTAGGAGAGTGTAAGAGAGTGTAAGAGACAGTAAGAGTGTAAGAGACAGTAACAGAGTGTAAGAGACAGCAGCAGAGTGTAAGAGAGTGTAACAGAGTGTAAGAGACAGTAACAGAGTGTAAGAGACAGTAGCAGAGTGTAAGAGACAGAAGCAGAGTGAAAGAGAGAGTAGCAGAGTGTAAGAGACAGTAGCAGAGTGTAAGAGACAGTAGCAGAGTGTAAGAGAGTGTAAGAGACAGTAACAGAGTGTAAGAGAGTGTAACAGCATGTAAGAGAGTGTAACAGAGTGTAAGAGAGTGTAAGAGACAGTAACAGAGTGTAGTAGAGTGTAAGAGACAGTAACAGAGTGTAAGAGACAGTAACAGAGTGTAAGAGACAGCAGCAGAGTGTAAGAGAGTGTAACATAGTGTAAGAGAGTGAAAGAGACAGTAGCAGAGTGTAATAGACAGTAACAGAGTGTAAGAGAGTGTTATAGACAGTAGCAGAGTGTAAGAGACAATAGCAGAGTGTAAGATACAGTAGCAAAGTGTAAGAGACAGTAACAGAGTGTAAGAGACAGTAGCAGAGTGAAAGAGGCAGTAGTAGAGTGTAGTAGAGTGTACCAGAGTGTCACATGGCATATACCGTCCTCTAGGATCACATAGTCCTGAATGATCTCAGTATACTGTGAACGTCTTTGGGGATCTCTTCGCGTAGACATCGTAAACCTGTGTAAGAGACAGTAAAAGAGTATATGAGATAGTAGCGGAGTGTAAGAGAGTGTGACAGAGCATAGGAGACAGTAACAGAGTATAGGAGACGGTAACAGAGTGTAAGAGAGTGTAAGAGACAGTAACAGAGTGTAAGAGACAGTAACAGAGTGTAAGAGACAGCAGCAGAGTGTAAGAGAGTGTAACATAGTGTAAGAGAGTGAAAGAGACAGTAGCAGAGTGTAATAGACAGTAACAGAGTGTAGGAGAGTGTAACAGCGTGTAAGAGAGTGTAAGAGACAGTAACAGAGTGTAAGAGACAGCAGCAGAGTGTAAGAGAGTGTAACATAGTGTAAGAGAGTGAAAGAGACAGCAGCAGAGTGTAAGAGAGTGTAACATAGTGTAAGAGAGTGAAAGAGACAGTAGCAGAGTGTAAGAGACAGTAACAGAGTGTAGGAGAGTGTAAGAGACAGTAACAGAGTGTAAGAGACAGTAACAGAGTGTAAGAGACAGCAGCAGAGTGTAAGAGAGTGTAACATAGTGTAAGAGAGTGAAAGAGACAGTAGCAGAGTGTAATAGACAGTAACAGAGTGTAGGAGAGTGTCAGAGACAGTAACAGAGTGTAAGAGTCAGCAGCAGAGTGTAAGAGAGTGTAACATAGTGTAAGAGAGTGTAAGAGACAGTAGCAGAGTGTAATAGACAGTAACAGAGTGTAAGAGAGTGTTATAGACAGTAGCAGAGTGTAAGAGACAATAGCAGAGTGTAAGATACAGTAGCAGAGTGTAAGAGACAGTAACAGAGTGTAAAAGACAGTAACAGAGTGTAAGAGACAGTAGCAGAGTGAAAGAGACAGTAGTAGAGTGTAGTAGAGTGTAAGAGAGTGTCACATGGCATATACCGTCCTCTAGGATCACATAGTCCTGAATGATCTCAGTATACTGTGAACGTCTTTGGGGATCTCTTCGCGTAGACCTCGTAAACCTGTGTAAGAGACAGTAAAAGAGTATATGAGACAGTAGTGGAGTGTAAGAAAGTGTAACAGAGTATAGGAGACAGTAACAGAGTGTAAGAGAGTGTAAGAGACAGTTACAGAGTGTAACAGAGTGTAAGAGACAGTAGCAGAGTGTAATAGACAGTAACAGAGTGTAAGAGAGTGTTATAGACAGTAGCAGAGTGTTATAGACAATAGCAGAGTGTAAGAGACAGTAGCAGAGTGTAATAGACAGCAGCAGAGTGTAAGAGAGTGTAAGAGACAGTAGCAGAGTGTAATAGACAGTAACAGAGTGTAAGAGAGTGTTATAGACAGTAGCAGAGTGTAAGAGACAATAGCAGAGTGTAAGAGACAGTAGCAGAGTGTAATAGACTGTAGCAGAGTGTAACATAGTGTAAGAGAGTGTAAGAGACAGTAGCAGAGTGTAAGAGACAATAGCAGAGTGTAATAGACTGGAGCAGAGTGTAACATAGTGTAAGAGAGTGTAAGAGACAGTAGCAGAGTGTAATAGACAGTAACAGAGTGTAAGAGAGTGTTATAGACAGTAGCAGAGTGCAAGAGACAATAGCAGAGTGTAAGAGACAGTAGCAGAGTGTAATAGACAGTAACATAGTGTAAGAGACAGTAACAGAGTGTAAGAGACAGCAGCAGAGTGTAAGAGTGTAAGAGACAGTAACAGAGTGTAAGAGAGTGTAACAGAGTGTAAGAGACAGTAACAGAGTGTACGAGACAGTAACAGAGTGTACGAGACAGTAACAGAGTGTAAGAGACAGTAACAGAGTATACGAGAGTGTAGTAGAGTGTAAGAGACAGTAACAGAGCGTAAGAGACAGTAGCAGTGTGTAAGAGACAGAAGCAAAGTGAAAGAAAGAGTAGCAGAGTGTAAGAGACAGTAGCAGAGTGTAAGAGACAGTAGCAGAGTGTAAGAGTGTAAGAGACAGTAACAGAGTGTAAGAGAGTGTAACAGCGTGTAAGAGAGTGTAACAGAGTGTAATAGACAGTAAGAGAGTGTAACAGAGTGTAAGAGACAGTAACAGAGTGTAGGAGAGTGTAAGAGACAGTAACGGAGTGTAAGAGACAGTAACAGAGTGTAAGAGACAGCAGCAGAGTGTTAGAGAGTGTAACAGTGTAAGAGAGTGTAAGAGACAGTAGCAGAGTGTAATAGACAGTAACAGAGTGTAATAGAGTGTAAGAGACAGTAGCAGAGTGTAAGAGACAGTAGCAGAGTGTAAGAGACTGTAGCAGAGTGTAACATAGTGTAAGAGAGTGTAAGAGACAATAGCAGAGTGTAATAGACAGTAACAGAGTGTAAGAGAGTGTTATAGACAGTAGCAGAGTGCAAGAGACAATAGCAGAGTGTAAGAGACAGTAGCAGAGTGTAATAGACTGTAACAGAGTGTAACAGAGTGTAAGAGAGTGTAAGAGACAGTAGCGGAGTGTAATAGACAGTAACAGAGTGTAAGAGAGTGTTATAGACAGTAGCAGAGTGTTATAGACAATAGCAGAGTGTAAGAGACAGTAGCAGAGTGTAATTGACAGCAGCAGAGTGTAAGAGAGTGTAAGAGACAGTAGCAGAGTGTAATAGACAGTAACAGAGTGTAAGAGAGTGTTATAGACAGTATCAGAGTGTAAGAGACAATAGCAGAGTGTAAGAGACAGTAGCAGAGTGTAATAGACTGTAGCAGAGTGTAACATAGTGTAAGAGAGTGTAAGAGACAGTAGCAGAGTGTAATAGACAGTAACAGAGTGTAAGAGAGTGTTATAGACAGTAGCAGAGTTTAAGAGACAGTAACAGAGTGTAAGATGGTGTAAGAGACAGTAGCAGAGTGTAGGAGAGTGTAAGAGAGTGTAAGAGAGTGTAAGAGACAGTAACAGAGTGTAAGAGACAGTAACAGAGTGTAAGAGACAGCAGCAGAGTGTAAGAGAGTGTAACAGAGTATAGGAGACAGTAACAGAGTATAGGAGACAGTAACAGAGTGTAAGAGAGTGTAGGAGACAGTTACAGAGTGTAAGAGAGTGTAACATAGTGTAAGAGACAGTAACAGAGTGTAAGAGACAGCAGAAGAGTGTAAGAGAGTTGAAGAGACAGTCGCAGAGTGTAATAGACAGTAACAGAGTTTAAGAGAGTGTTATAGACAGTAGCAGAGTGTAAGAGACAATAGCAGAGTGTAATAGACTGGAGCAGAGTGTAACATAGTGTAAGAGAGTGTAAGAGACTGTAGCAGAGTGTAATAGACAGTAACAGAGTGTAAGAGAGTGTTATAGACAGTAGCAGAGTGTAAGAGACAATAGCAGAGTGTAAGAGACAGTAGCAGAGTGTAATAGACAGCAGCAGAGTGTAAGAGAGTGTAAGAGACAGTAGCAGAGTGTAATAGACAGTAACAGAGTGTAAGAGAGTGTTATAGACAGTAGCAGAGTGTAAGAGACAATAGCAGAGTGTAAGAGACAGTAGCAGAGTGTAATAGACTGTAGCAGAGTGTAACAGTGTAAGAGAGTGTAAGAGACAGTAGCAGAGTGTAATAGACATTAACAGAGTGTAAGAGAGTGTTATAGACAGTAGCAGAGTTTAAGAGACAGTAACAGAGTGTAAGAGACAGTAACAGAGTGTAAGATGGTGTAAGAGACAGTAGCAGAGTGTAGGAGAGTGTAAGAGAGTGTAAGAGACAGTAACAGAGTGTAAGAGACAGTAACAGAGTGTAAGAGACAGCAGCAGAGTGTAAGAGAGTGTAACAGAGTGTAAGAGACAGTAACAGAGCGTAAGAGACAGTAGCAGAGTGTAAGAGACAGAAGCAGAGTGAAAGAGAGAGTAGCAGAGTGTAAGAGACAGTAGCAGAGATTAAGAGACAGTAGCAGAGTGTAAGAGAGTGTAATAGACAGTAACAGAGTGTAAGAGAGTGTAACAGCGTGTAAGAGAGTGTAACAGAGTGTAAGAGAGTGTAAGAGACAGTAACAGAGTGTAAGAGACAGCAGCAGAGTGTAAGAGTGTGTAACATAGTGTAAGAGAGTGAAAGAGATAGTAGCAGAGTGTAATAGACAGTAACAGAGTGTAATAGAGTGTAAGAGACAGTAGCAGAGTGTAAGAGACAATAGCAGAGTGTAAGAGACAGTAGCAGAGTGTAATAGACTGTAGCAGAGTGTAACATAGTGTAAGAGAGTGTAAGAGACAATAGCAGAGTGTAATAGACAGTAACAGAGTGTAAGAGAGTGTTATAGACAGTAGCAGAGTGCAAGAGACAATAGCAGAGTGTAATAGACAGTAACATAGTGTAAGAGACAGTAACAGAGTGTAAGAGACAGCAGCAGAGTGTAAGAGTGTAAGAGACAGTAACAGAGTGTAAGAGAGTGTAACAGAGTGTAAGAGACAGTAACAGAGTGTACGAGACAGTAACAGAGTGTACGAGACAGTAACAGAGTGTAAGAGACAGTAACAGAGTATACGAGAGTGTAGTAGAGTGTAAGAGACAGTAACAGAGCGTAAGAGACAGTAGCAGTGTGTAAGAGACAGAAGCAAAGTGAAAGAAAGAGTAGCAGAGTGTAAGAGACAGTAGCAGAGTGTAAGAGACAGTAGCAGAGTGTAAGAGTGTAAGAGACAGTAACAGAGTGTAAGAGAGTGTAACAGCGTGTAAGAGAGTGTAACAGAGTGTAATAGACAGTAAGAGAGTGTAACAGAGTGTAAGAGACAGTAACAGAGTGTAGGAGAGTGTAAGAGACAGTAACGGAGTGTAAGAGACAGTAACAGAGTGTAAGAGACAGCAGCAGAGTGTTAGAGAGTGTAACAGTGTAAGAGAGTGTAAGAGACAGTAGCAGAGTGTAATAGACAGTAACAGATTGTAATAGAGTGTAAGAGACAGTAGCAGAGTGTAAGAGACAGTAGCAGAGTGTAAGAGACAGTAGCAGAGTGTAACAGAGTGTAAGAGAGTGTAAGAGACAATAGCAGAGTGTAATAGACAGTAACAGAGTGTAAGAGAGTGTTATAGACAGTAGCAGAGTGCAAGAGACAATAGCAGAGTGTAAGAGACAGTAGCAGAGTGTAATAGACTGTAACAGAGTGTAACAGAGTGTAAGAGAGTGTAAGAGACAGTAGCGGAGTGTAATAGACAGTAACAGAGTGTAAGAGAGTGTTATAGACAGTAGCAGAGTGTTATAGACAATAGCAGAGTGTAAGAGACAGTAGCAGAGTGTAATTGACAGCAGCAGAGTGTAAGAGAGTGTAAGAGACAGTAGCAGAGTGTAATAGACAGTAACAGAGTGTAAGAGAGTGTTATAGACAGTAGCATAGTGTTATAGACAATAGCAGAGTGTAAGAGACAGTAGCAGAGTGTAATAGACAGCAGCAGAGTGTAAGAGAGTGTAAGAGACAGTAGCAGAGTGTAATAGACAGTAACAGAGTGTAAGAGAGTGTTATAGACAGTAGCAGAGTGTAAGAGACAATAGCAGAGTGTAAGAGACAGTAGCAGAGTGTAATAGACTGTAGCAGAGTGTAACATAGTGTAAGAGAGTGTAAGAGACAGTAGCAGAGTGTAATAGACAGTAACAGAGTGTAAGAGAGTGTTATAGACAGTAGCAGAGTTTAAGAGACAGTAACAGAGTGTAAGATGGTGTAAGAGACAGTAGCAGAGTGTAGGAGAGTGTAAGAGAGTGTAAGAGAGTGTAAGAGACAGTAACAGAGTGTAAGAGACAGTAACAGAGTGTAAGAGACAGCAGCAGAGTGTAAGAGAGTGTAACAGAGTATAGGAGACAGTAACAGAGTATAGGAGACAGTAACAGAGTGTAAGAGAGTGTAGGAGACAGTTACAGAGTGTAAGAGAGTGTAACATAGTGTAAGAGACAGTAACAGAGTGTAAGAGACAGCAGAAGAGTGTAAGAGAGTTGAAGAGACAGTCGCAGAGTGTAATAGACAGTAACAGAGTTTAAGAGAGTGTTATAGACAGTAGCAGAGTGTAAGAGACAATAGCAGAGTGTAATAGACTGGAGCAGAGTGTAACATAGTGTAAGAGAGTGTAAGAGACTGTAGCAGAGTGTAATAGACAGTAACAGAGTGTAAGAGAGTGTTATAGACAGTAGCAGAGTGTAAGAGACAATAGCAGAGTGTAAGAGACAGTAGCAGAGTGTAATAGACAGCAGCAGAGTGTAAGAGAGTGTAAGAGACAGTAGCAGAGTATAATAGACAGTAACAGAGTGTAAGAGAGTGTTATAGACAGTAGCAGAGTGTAAGAGACAATAGCAGAGTGTAAGAGACAGTAGCAGAGTGTAATAGACTGTAGCAGAGTGTAACAGTGTAAGAGAGTGTAAGAGACAGTAGCAGAGTGTAATAGACATTAACAGAGTGTAAGAGAGTGTTATAGACAGTAGCAGAGTTTAAGAGACAGTAACAGAGTGTAAGAGACAGTAACAGAGTGTAAGATGGTGTAAGAGACAGTAGCAGAGTGTAGGAGAGTGTAAGAGAGTGTAAGAGACAGTAACAGAGTGTAAGAGACAGTAACAGAGTGTAAGAGACAGCAGCAGAGTGTAAGAGACAGCAGCAGAGTGTAAGAGAGTGTAACAGAGTGTAAGAGACAGTAACAGAGCGTAAGAGACAGTAGCAGAGTGTAAGAGACAGAAGCAGAGTGAAAGAGAGAGTAGCAGAGTGTAAGAGACAGTAGCAGAGTGTAAGAGACAGTAGCAGAGTGTAAGAGAGTGTAAGAGAGTGTAACAGCATGTAAGAGAGTGTAACAGAGTGTAAGAGAGTGTAAGAGACAGTAACAGAGTGTAGTAGAGTGTAAGAGACAGTAACAGAGTGTAAGAGACAGTAACAGAGTGTAAGAGACAGCAGCAGAGTGTAAGAGAGTGTAACATAGTGTAAGAGAGTGAAAGAGACAGTAGCAGAGTGTAATAGACAGTAACAGAGTGTAAGAGAGTGTTATAGACAGTAGCAGAGTGTAAGAGACAATAGCAGAGTGTAAGATACAGTAGCAAAGTGTAAGAGACAGTAACAGAGTGTAAGAGACAGTAGCAGAGTGAAAGAGGCAGTAGTAGAGTGTAGTAGAGTGTACCAGAGTGTCACATGGCATATACCGTCCTCTAGGATCACATAGTCCTGAATGATCTCAGTATACTGTGAACGTCTTTGGGGATCTCTTCGCGTAGACATCGTAAACCTGTGTAAGAGACAGTAAAAGAGTATATGAGACAGTAGCGGAGTGTAAGAGAGTGTGACAGAGCATAGGAGACAGTAACAGAGTATAGGAGACGGTAACAGAGTGTAAGAGAGTGTAAGAGACAGTAACAGAGTGTAAGAGACAGTAACAGAGTGTAAGAGACAGCAGCAGAGTGTAAGAGAGTGTAACATAGTGTAAGAGAGTGAAAGAGACAGTAGCAGAGTGTAATAGACAGTAACAGAGTGTAGGAGAGTGTAACAGCGTGTAAGAGAGTGTAACAGAGTGTAAGAGAGTGTAAGAGACAGTAACAGAGTGTAGGAGAGTGTAAGAGACAGTAACAGAGTGTAAGAGACAGTAACAGAGTGTAAGAGACAGTAACAGAGTGTAAGAGACAGCAGCAGAGTGTAAGAGAGTGTAACATAGTGTAAGAGAGTGAAAGAGACAGTAGCAGAGTCTAATAGACAGTAACAGAGTGTAGGAGAGTGTCAGAGACAGTAACAGAGTGTAAGAGTCAGCAGCAGAGTGTAAGAGAGTGTAACATAGTGTAAGAGAGTGTAAGAGACAGTAGCAGAGTGTAATAGACAGTAACAGAGTGTAAGAGAGTGTTATAGACAGTAGCAGAGTGTAAGAGACAATAGCAGAGTGTAAGATACAGTAGCAGAGTGTAAGAGACAGTAACAGAGTGTAAAAGACAGTAACAGAGTGTAAGAGACAGTAGCAGAGTGAAAGAGACAGTAGTAGAGTGTAGTAGAGTGTAAGAGAGTGTCACATGGCATATACCGTCCTCTAGGATCACATAGTCCTGAATGATCTCAGTATACTGTGAACGTCTTTGGGGATCTCTTCGCGTAGACCTCGTAAACCTGTGTAAGAGACAGTAAAAGAGTATATGAGACAGTAGTGGAGTGTAAGAAAGTGTAACAGAGTATAGGAGACAGTAACAGAGTGTAAGAGAGTGTAAGAGACAGTTACAGAGTGTAAGAGAGTGTAAGAGAGTGTAAAAGAGTGTAAGAGACAGTAACAGAGTGTAAGAGATAGCAGCAGAGTGTAAGAGAGTGTAAGAGACAGTAGCAGAGTGTAATAGACAGTAACAGAGTGTAAGAGAGTGTTATAGACAGTAGCAGAGTGTTATAGACAATAGCAGAGTGTAAGAGACAGTAGCAGAGTGTAATAGACTGTAGCAGAGTGTAACATAGTGTAACAGAGTGTAAGAGACAGTAGCAGAGTGTAATAGACAGTAACAGAGTGTAAGAGAGTGTTATAGACAGTAGCAGAGTTTAAGAGACAGTAACAGAGTGTAAGAGACAGTAACAGAGTGTAAGAGGGTGTAAGAGACAGTAGCAGAGTGTAGGAGAGTGTAAGAGAGTGTAAGAGACAGTAACAGAGTGTAAGAGACAGTAACAGAGTGTAAGAGACAGCAGCAGAGTGTAAGAGAGTGTAACAGAGTATAGGAGACAGTAACAGAGTATAGGAGACAGTAACAGAGTGTAAGAGAGTGTAAGAGACAGTTACAGAGTGTAAGAGAGTGTAACATAGTGTAAGAGACAGTAACAGAGTGTAAGAGACAGCAGAAGAGTGTAAGAGAGTTGAAGAGACAGTCGCAGAGTGTAATAGACAGTAACAGAGTGTAAGAGAGTGTTATAGACAGTAGCAGAGTGTAAGAGACAATAGCAGAGTGTAATAGACTGGAGCAGAGTGTAACATAGTGTAAGAGAGTGTAAGAGACTGTAGCAGAGTGTAATAGACAGTAACAGAGTGTAAGAGAGTGTTATAGACAGTAGCAGAGTGTAAGAGACAATAGCAGAGTGTAAGAGACAGTAGCAGAGTGTAATAGACAGCAGCAGAGTGTAAGAGAGTGTAAGAGACAGTAGCAGAGTGTAATAGACAGTAACAGAGTGTAAGAGAGTGTTATAGACAGTAGCAGAGTGTAAGAGACAATAGCAGAGTGTAAGAGACAGTAGCAGAGTGTAATAGACTGTAGCAGAGTGTAACAGTGTAAGAGAGTGTAAGAGACAGTAGCAGAGTGTAATAGACATTAACAGAGTGTAAGAGAGTGTTATAGACAGTAGCAGAGTTTAAGAGACAGTAACAGAGTGTAAGAGACAGTAACAGAGTGTAAGAGGGTGTAAGAGACAGTAGCAGAGTGTAGGAGAGTGTAAGAGAGTGTAAGAGACAGTAACAGAGTGTAAGAGACAGTAACAGAGTGTAAGAGACAGCAGCAGAGTGTAAGAGTGTGTAACATAGTGTAAGAGAGTGAAAGAGATAGTAGCAGAGTGTAATAGACAGTAACAGAGTGTAATAGAGTGTAAGAGACAGTAGCAGAGTGTAAGAGACAATAGCAGAGTGTAAGAGACAGTAGCAGAGTGTAATAGACTGTAGCAGAGTGTAACAGAGTGTAAGAGAGTGTAAGAGACAATAGCAGAGTGTAATAGACAGTAACAGAGTGTAAGAGAGTGTTATAGACAGTAGCAGAGTGCAAGAGACAATAGCAGAGTGTAAGAGACAGTAGCAGAGTGTAATAGACAGTAACAGAGTGTAAGAGACAGTAACAGAGTGTAAGAGACAGCAGCAGAGTGTAAGAGTGTAAGAGACAGTAACAGAGTGTAAGAGAGTGTAACAGAGTGTAAGAGACAGTAACAGAGTGTACGAGACAGTAACAGAGTGTACGAGACAGTAACAGAGTGTAAGAGACAGTAACAGAGTATACAAGAGTGTAGTAGAGTGTAAGAGACAGTAACAGAGCGTAAGAGACAGTAGCAGTGTGTAAGAGACAGAAGCAAAGTGAAAGAGAGAGTAGCAGAGTGTAAGAGACAGTAGCAGAGTGTAAGAGACAGTAGCAGAGTGTAAGAGTGTAAGAGACAGTAACAGAGTGTAAGAGAGTGTAACAGCGTGTAAGAGAGTGTAACAGAGTGTAAGAGACAGTAAGAGAGTGTAACAGAGTGTAAGAGAGTGTAAGAGACAATAGCAGAGTGTAATAGACAGTAACAGAGTGTAAGAGAGTGTTATAGACAGTAGCAGAGTGCAAGAGACATTAGCAGAGTGTAAGAGACTGTAGCAGAGTGTAACAGAGTGTAAGAGAGTGTAAGAGACAATAGCAGAGTGTAATAGACAGTAACAGAGTGTAAGAGAGTGTTATAGACAGTAGCAGAGTGCAAGAGACAATAGCAGAGTGTAAGAGACAGTAGCAGAGTGTAATAGACTGTAACAGAGTGTAACAGAGTGTAAGAGAGTGTAAGAGACAGTAGCGGAGTGTAATAGACAGTAACAGAGTGTAAGAGAGTGTTATAGACAGTAGCAGAGTGTTATAGACAATAGCAGAGTGTAAGAGACAGTAGCAGAGTGTAATTGACAGCAGCAGAGTGTAAGAGAGTGTAAGAGACAGTAGCAGAGTGTAATAGACAGTAACAGAGTGTAAGAGAGTGTTATAGACAGTATCAGAGTGTAAGAGACAATAGCAGAGTGTAAGAGACAGTAGCAGAGTGTAATAGACTGTAGCAGAGTGTAACATAGTGTAAGAGAGTGTAAGAGACAGTAGCAGAGTGTAATAGACAGTAACATAGTGTAAGAGAGTGTTATAGACAGTAGCAGAGTGTAAGAGAGTGTAAGAGACAGTTACAGAGTGTAAGAGAGTGTAACAGAGTGTAAGAGAGTGTAAGAGACAGTAACATAGTGTAGGAGAGTGTAAGAGACAGTAACAGAGTGTAAGAGACAGTAACAGAGTGTAAGAGGGTGTAAGAGACAGTAGCAGAGTGTAGGAGAGTGTAAGAGAGTGTAAGAGACAGTAAGAGTGTAAGAGACAGTAACAGAGTGTAAGAGACAGCAGCAGAGTGTAAGAGAGTGTAACAGAGTGTAAGAGACAGTAACAGAGCGTAAGAGACAGTAGCAGAGTGTAAGAGACAGAAGCAGAGTGAAAGAGAGAGTAGCAGAGTGTAAGAGACAGTAGCAGAGTGTAAGAGACAGTAGCAGAGTGTAAGAGAGTGTAAGAGACAGTAACAGAGTGTAAGAGAGTGTAACAGCATGTAAGAGAGTGTAACAGAGTGTAAGAGAGTGTAAGAGACAGTAACAGAGTGTAGTAGAGTGTAAGAGACAGTAACAGAGTGTAAGAGACAGTAACAGAGTGTAAGAGACAGTAACAGAGTGTAAGAGACAGCAGCAGAGTGTAAGAGAGTGTAACATAGTGTAAGAGAGTGAAAGAGACAGTAGCAGAGTGTAATAGACAGTAACAGAGTGTAAGAGAGTGTTATAGACAGTAGCAGAGTGTAAGAGACAATAGCAGAGTGTAAGATACAGTAGCAAAGTGTAAGAGACAGTAACAGAGTGTAAGAGACAGTAGCAGAGTGAAAGAGGCAGTAGTAGAGTGTAGTAGAGTGTACCAGAGTGTCACATGGCATATACCGTCCTCTAGGATCACATAGTCCTGAATGATCTCAGTATACTGTGAACGTCTTTGGGGATCTCTTTGCGTAGACATCGTAAACCTGTGTAAGAGACAGTAAAAGAGTATATGAGACAGTAGCGGAGTGTAAGAGAGTGTGACAGAGCATAGGAGACAGTAACAGAGTATAGGAGACGGTAACAGAGTGTAAGAGAGTGTAAGAAACAGTAACAGAGTGTAAGAGACAGTAACAGAGTGTAAGAGACAGCAGCAGAGTGTAAGAGAGTGTAACATAGTGTAAGAGAGTGAAAGAGACAGTAGCAGAGTGTAATAGACAGTAACAGAGTGTAGGAGAGTGTAACAGCGTGTAAGAGAGTGTAACAGAGTGTAAGAGAGTGTAAGAGACAGTAACAGAGTGTAGGAGAGTGTAAGAGACAGTAACAGAGTGTAAGAGACAGTAACAGAGTGTAAGAGACAGTAACAGAGTGTAAGAGACAGCAGCAGAGTGTAAGAGAGTGTAACATAGTGTAAGAGAGTGAAAGAGACAGTAGCAGAGTGTAATAGACAGTAACAGAGTGTAGGAGAGTGTCAGAGACAGTAACAGAGTGTAAGAGTCAGCAGCAGAGTGTAAGAGAGTGTAACATAGTGTAAGAGAGTGTAAGAGACAGTAGCAGAGTGTAATAGACAGTAACAGAGTGTAAGAGAGTGTTATAGACAGTAGCAGAGTGTAAGAGACAATAGCAGAGTGTAAGAGACAGTAACAGAGTGTAAAAGACAGTAACAGAGTGTAAGAGACAGTAGCAGAGTGAAAGAGACAGTAGTAGAGTGTAGTAGAGTGTAAGAGAGTGTCACATGGCATATACCGTCCTCTAGGATCACATAGTCCTGAATGATCTCAGTATACTGTGAACGTCTTTGGGGATCTCTTCGCGTAGACCTCGTAAACCTGTGTAAGAGACAGTAAAAGAGTATATGAGACAGTAGTGGAGTGTAAGAAAGTGTAACAGAGTATAGGAGACAGTAACAGAGTGTAAGAGAGTGTAAGAGACAGTTACAGAGTGTAAGAGAGTGTAAGAGAGTGTAACAGAGTGCAAGAGACAGTAACAGAGTGTAAGAGACAGCAGCAGAGTGTAAGAGAGTGTAAGAGACAGTAGCAGAGTGTAATAGACAGTAACAGAGTGTAAGAGAGTGTTATAGACAGTAGCATAGTGTTATAGACAATAGCAGAGTGTAAGAGACAGTAGCAGAGTGTAATAGACAGCAGCAGAGTGTAAGAGAGTGTAAGAGACAGTAGCAGAGTGTAATAGACAGTAACAGAGTGTAAGAGAGTGTTATAGACAGTAGCAGAGTGTAAGAGACAATAGCAGAGTGTAAGAGACAGTAGCAGAGTGTAATAGACTGTAGCAGAGTGTAACATAGTGTAAGAGAGTGTAAGAGACAGTAGCAGAGTGTAATAGACAGTAACAGAGTGTAAGAGAGTGTTATAGACAGTAGCAGAGTTTAAGAGACAGTAACAGAGTGTAAGATGGTGTAAGAGACAGTAGCAGAGTGTAGGAGAGTGTAAGAGAGTGTAAGAGAGTGTAAGAGACAGTAACAGAGTGTAAGAGACAGTAACAGAGTGTAAGAGACAGCAGCAGAGTGTAAGAGAGTGTAACAGAGTATAGGAGACAGTAACAGAGTATAGGAGACAGTAACAGAGTGTAAGAGAGTGTAGGAGACAGTTACAGAGTGTAAGAGAGTGTAACATAGTGTAAGAGACAGTAACAGAGTGTAAGAGACAGCAGAAGAGTGTAAGAGAGTTGAAGAGACAGTCGCAGAGTGTAATAGACAGTAACAGAGTTTAAGAGAGTGTTATAGACAGTAGCAGAGTGTAAGAGACAATAGCAGAGTGTAATAGACTGGAGCAGAGTGTAACATAGTGTAAGAGAGTGTAAGAGACTGTAGCAGAGTGTAATAGACAGTAACAGAGTGTAAGAGAGTGTTATAGACAGTAGCAGAGTGTAAGAGACAATAGCAGAGTGTAAGAGACAGTAGCAGAGTGTAATAGACAGCAGCAGAGTGTAAGAGAGTGTAAGAGACAGTAGCAGAGTGTAATAGACAGTAACAGAGTGTAAGAGAGTGTTATAGACAGTAGCAGAGTGTAAGAGACAATAGCAGAGTGTAAGAGACAGTAGCAGAGTGTAATAGACTGTAGCAGAGTGTAACAGTGTAAGAGAGTGTAAGAGACAGTAGCAGAGTGTAATAGACATTAACAGAGTGTAAGAGAGTGTTATAGACAGTAGCAGAGTTTAAGAGACAGTAACAGAGTGTAAGAGACAGTAACAGAGTGTAAGAGGGTGTAAGAGACAGTAGCAGAGTGTAGGAGAGTGTAAGAGAGTGTAAGAGACAGTAACAGAGTGTAAGAGACAGTAACAGAGTGTAAGAGACAGCAGCAGAGTGTAAGAGAGTGTAACAGAGTGTAAGAGACAGTAACAGAGCGTAAGAGACAGTAGCAGAGTGTAAGAGACAGAAGCAGAGTGAAAGAGAGAGTAGCAGAGTGTAAGAGACAGTAGCAGAGAGTAAGAGACAGTAGCAGAGTGTAAGAGAGTGTAATAGACAGTAACAGAGTGTAAGAGAGTGTAACAGCATGTAAGAGAGTGTAACAGAGTGTAAGAGAGTGTAAGAGACAGTAACAGAGTGTAAGAGACAGCAGCAGAGTGTAAGAGTGTGTAACATAGTGTAAGAGAGTGAAAGAGATAGTAGCAGAGTGTAATAGACAGTAACAGAGTGTAATAGAGTGTAAGAGACAGTAGCAGAGTGTAAGAGACAATAGCAGAGTGTAAGAGACAGTAGCAGAGTGTAATAGACTGTAGCAGAGTGTAACATAGTGTAAGAGAGTGTAAGAGACAATAGCAGAGTGTAATAGACAGTAACAGAGTGTAAGAGAGTGTTATAGACAGTAGCAGAGTGCAAGAGACAATAGCAGAGTGTAAGAGACAGTAGCAGAGTGTAATAGACAGTAACAGAGTGTAAGAGACAGTAACAGAGTGTAAGAGACAGCAGCAGAGTGTAAGAGTGTAAGAGACAGTAACAGAGTGTAAGAGAGTGTAACAGAGTGTAAGAGACAGTAACAGAGTGTACGAGACAGTAACAGAGTGTACGAGACAGTAACAGAGTGTAAGAGACAGTAACAGAGTATACGAGAGTGTAGTAGAGTGTAAGAGACAGTAACAGAGCGTAAGAGACAGTAGCAGTGTGTAAGAGACAGAAGCAAAGTGAAAGAAAGAGTAGCAGAGTGTAAGAGACAGTAGCAGAGTGTAAGAGACAGTAGCAGAGTGTAAGAGTGTAAGAGACAGTAACAGAGTGTAAGAGAGTGTAACAGCGTGTAAGAGAGTGTAACAGAGTGTAATAGACAGTAAGAGAGTGTAACAGAGTATAAGAGACAGCAGCAGAGTGTAAGAGAGTGTAAGAGACAGTAGCAGAGTGTAATAGACAGTAACAGAGTGTAAGAGAGTGTTATAGACAGTAGCAGAGTGTTATAGACAATAGCAGAGTGTAAGAGACAGTAGCAGAGTGTAATAGACAGCAGCAGAGTGTAAGAGAGTGTAAGAGACAGTAGCAGAGTGTAATAGACAGTAACAGAGTGTAAGAGAGTGTTATAGACAGTAGCAGAGTGTAAGAGACAATAGCAGAGTGTAAGAGACAGTAGCAGAGTGTAATAGACTGTAGCAGAGTGTAACATAGTGTAAGAGAGTGTAAGAGACAGTAGCAGAGTGTAATAGACAGTAACAGAGTGTAAGAGAGTGTTATAGACAGTAGCAGAGTTTAAGAGACAGTAACAGAGTGTAAGAGACAGTAACAGAGTGTAAGATTGTGTAAGAGACAGTAGCAGAGTGTAGGAGAGTGTAAGAGAGTGTAAGAGAGTGTAAGAGACAGTAACAGAGTGTAAGAGACAGTAACAGAGTGTAAGAGACAGTAACAGAGTGTAAGAGACAGCAGCAGAGTGTAAGAGAGTGTAACAGAGTATAGGAGACAGTAACAGAGTATAGGAGACAGTAACAGAGTGTAAGAGAGTGTAAGAGACAGTTACAGAGTGTAAGAGAGTGTAACATAGTGTAAGAGACAGTAACAGAGTGTAAGAGACAGCAGAAGAGTGTAAGAGAGTTGAAGAGACAGTCGCAGAGTGTAATAGACAGTAACAGAGTGTAAGAGAGTGTTATAGACAGTAGCAGAGTGTAAGAGACAATAGCAGAGTGTAATAGACTGGAGCAGAGTGTAACATAGTGTAAGAGAGTGTAAGAGACTGTAGCAGAGTGTAATAGACAGTAACAGAGTGTAAGAGAGTGTTATAGACAGTAGCAGAGTGTAAGAGACAATAGCAGAGTGTAAGAGACAGTAGCAGAGTGTAATAGACAGCAGCAGAGTGTAAGAGAGTGTAAGAGACAGTAGCAGAGTGTAATAGACAGTAACAGAGTGTAAGAGAGTGTTATAGACAGTAGCAGAGTGTAAGAGACAATAGCAGAGTGTAAGAGACAGTAGCAGAGTGTAATAGACTGTAGCAGAGTGTAACAGTGTAAGAGAGTGTAAGAGACAGTAGCAGAGTGTAATAGACATTAACAGAGTGTAAGAGAGTGTTATAGACAGTAGCAGAGTTTAAGAGACAGTAACAGAGTGTAAGAGACAGTAACAGAGTGTAAGAGGGTGTAAGAGACAGTAGCAGAGTGTAGGAGAGTGTAAGAGAGTGTAAGAGACAGTAACAGAGTGTAAGAGACAGTAACAGAGTGTAAGAGACAGCAGCAGAGTGTAAGAGTGTGTAACATAGTGTAAGAGAGTGAAAGAGATAGTAGCAGAGTGTAATAGACAGTAACAGAGTGTAATAGAGTGTAAGAGACAGTAGCAGAGTGTAAGAGACAATAGCAGAGTGTAAGAGACAGTAGCAGAGTGTAATAGACTGTAGCAGAGTGTAACAGAGTGTAAGAGAGTGTAAGAGACAATAGCAGAGTGTAATAGACAGTAACAGAGTGTAAGATAGTGTTATAGACAGTAGCAGAGTGCAAGAGACAATAGCAGAGTGTAAGAGACAGTAGCAGAGTGTAATAGACAGTAACAGAGTGTAAGAGACAGTAACAGAGTGTAAGAGACAGCAGCAGAGTGTAAGAGTGTAAGAGACAGTAACAGAGTGTAAGAGAGTGTAACAGAGTGTAAGAGACAGTAACAGAGTGTACGAGACAATAACAGAGTGTACGAGACAGTAACAGAGTGTAAGAGACAGTAACAGAGTATACGAGAGTGTAGTAGAGTGTAAGAGACAGTAACAGAGCGTAAGAGACAGTAGCAGTGTGTAAGAGACAGAAGCAAAGTGAAAGAGAGAGTAGCAGAGTGTAAGAGACAGTAGCAGAGTGTAAGAGACAGTAGCAGAGTGTAAGAGTGTAAGAGACAGTAACAGAGTGTAAGAGAGTGTAACAGCGTGTAAGAGAGTGTAACAGAGTGTAAGAGACAGTAAGAGAGTGTAACAGAGTGTAAGAGAGTGTAAGAGACAATAGCAGAGTGTAATAGACAGTAACAGAGTGTAAGAGAGTGTTATAGACAGTAGCAGAGTGCAAGAGACAGTAGCAGAGTGTAAGAGACTGTAGCAGAGTGTAACAGAGTGTAAGAGAGTGTAAGAGACAATAGCAGAGTGTAATAGACAGTAACAGAGTGTAAGAGAGTGTTATAGACAGTAGCAGAGTGCAAGAGACAATAGCAGAGTGTAAGAGACAGTAGCAGAGTGTAATAGACTGTAACAGAGTGTAACAGAGTGTAAGAGAGTGTAAGAGACAGTAGCGGAGTGTAATAGACAGTAACAGAGTGTAAGAGAGTGTTATAGACAGTAGCAGAGTGTTATAGACAATAGCAGAGTGTAAGAGACAGTAGCAGAGTGTAATTGACAGCAGCAGAGTGTAAGAGAGTGTAAGAGACAGTAGCAGAGTGTAATAGACAGTAACAGAGTGTAAGAGAGTGTTATAGACAGTAGCAGAGTTTAAGAGACAGTAACAGAGTGTAAGATGGTGTAAGAGACAGTAGCAGAGTGTAGGAGAGTGTAAGAGAGTGTAAGAGAGTGTAAGAGACAGTAACAGAGTGTAAGAGACAGTAACAGAGTGTAAGAGACAGCAGCAGAGTGTAAGAGAGTGTAACAGAGTATAGGAGACAGTAACAGAGTATAGGAGACAGTAACAGAGTGTAAGAGAGTGTAGGAGACAGTTACAGAGTGTAAGAGAGTGTAACATAGTGTAAGAGACAGTAACAGAGTGTAAGAGACAGCAGAAGAGTGTAAGAGAGTTGAAGAGACAGTCGCAGAGTGTAATAGACAGTAACAGAGTTTAAGAGAGTGTTATAGACAGTAGCAGAGTGTAAGAGACAATAGCAGAGTGTAATAGACTGGAGCAGAGTGTAACATAGTGTAAGAGAGTGTAAGAGACTGTAGCAGAGTGTAATAGACAGTAACAGAGTGTAAGAGAGTGTTATAGACAGTAGCAGAGTGTAAGAGACAATAGCAGAGTGTAAGAGACAGTAGCAGAGTGTAATAGACAGCAGCAGAGTGTAAGAGAGTGTAAGAGACAGTAGCAGAGTGTAATAGACAGTAACAGAGTGTAAGAGAGTGTTATAGACAGTAGCAGAGTGTAAGAGACAATAGCAGAGTGTAAGAGACAGTAGCAGAGTGTAATAGACTGTAGCAGAGTGTAACAGTGTAAGAGAGTGTAAGAGACAGTAGCAGAGTGTAATAGACATTAACAGAGTGTAAGAGAGTGTTATAGACAGTAGCAGAGTTTAAGAGACAGTAACAGAGTGTAAGAGACAGTAACAGAGTGTAAGATGGTGTAAGAGACAGTAGCAGAGTGTAGGAGAGTGTAAGAGAGTGTAAGAGACAGTAACAGAGTGTAAGAGACAGTAACAGAGTGTAAGAGACAGCAGCAGAGTGTAAGAGAGTGTAACAGAGTGTAAGAGACAGTAACAGAGCGTAAGAGACAGTAGCAGAGTGTAAGAGACAGAAGCAGAGTGAAAGAGAGAGTAGCAGAGTGTAAGAGACAGTAGCAGAGATTAAGAGACAGTAGCAGAGTGTAAGAGAGTGTAATAGACAGTAACAGAGTGTAAGAGAGTGTAACAGCGTGTAAGAGAGTGTAACAGAGTGTAAGAGAGTGTAAGAGACAGTAACAGAGTGTAAGAGACAGCAGCAGAGTGTAAGAGTGTGTAACATAGTGTAAGAGAGTGAAAGAGATAGTAGCAGAGTGTAATAGACAGTAACAGAGTGTAATAGAGTGTAAGAGACAGTAGCAGAGTGTAAGAGACAATAGCAGAGTGTAAGAGACAGTAGCAGAGTGTAATAGACTGTAGCAGAGTGTAACATAGTGTAAGAGAGTGTAAGAGACAATAGCAGAGTGTAATAGACAGTAACAGAGTGTAAGAGAGTGTTATAGACAGTAGCAGAGTGCAAGAGACAATAGCAGAGTGTAAGAGACAGTAGCAGAGTGTAATAGACAGTAACATAGTGTAAGAGACAGTAACAGAGTGTAAGAGACAGCAGCAGAGTGTAAGAGTGTAAGAGACAGTAACAGAGTGTAAGAGAGTGTAACAGAGTGTAAGAGACAGTAACAGAGTGTACGAGACAGTAACAGAGTGTACGAGACAGTAACAGAGTGTAAGAGACAGTAACAGAGTATACGAGAGTGTAGTAGAGTGTAAGAGACAGTAACAGAGCGTAAGAGACAGTAGCAGTGTGTAAGAGACAGAAGCAAAGTGAAAGAAAGAGTAGCAGAGTGTAAGAGACAGTAGCAGAGTGTAAGAGACAGTAGCAGAGTGTAAGAGTATAAGAGACAGTAACAGAGTGTAAGAGAGTGTAACAGCGTGTAAGAGAGTGTAACAGAGTGTAATAGACAGTAAGAGAGTGTAACAGAGTGTAAGAGACAGTAACAGAGTGTAGGAGAGTGTAAGAGACAGTAACGGAGTGTAAGAGACAGTAACAGAGTGTAAGAGACAGCAGCAGAGTGTTAGAGAGTGTAACAGTGTAAGAGAGTGTAAGAGACAGTAGCAGAGTGTAATAGACAGTAACAGAGTGTAATAGAGTGTAAGAGACAGTAGCAGAGTGTAAGAGACAGTAGCAGAGTGTAAGAGACTGTAGCAGAGTGTAACAGAGTGTAAGAGAGTGTAAGAGACAATAGCAGAGTGTAATAGACAGTAACAGAGTGTAAGAGAGTGTTATAGACAGTAGCAGAGTGCAAGAGACAATAGCAGAGTGTAAGAGACAGTAGCAGAGTGTAATAGACTGTAACAGAGTGTAACAGAGTGTAAGAGAGTGTAAGAGACAGTAGCGGAGTGTAATAGACAGTAACAGAGTGTAAGAGAGTGTTATAGACAGTAGCAGAGTGTTATAGACAATAGCAGAGTGTAAGAGACAGTAGCAGAGTGTAATTGACAGCAGCAGAGTGTAAGAGAGTGTAAGAGACAGTAGCAGAGTGTAATAGACAGTAACAGAGTGTAAGAGAGTGTTATAGACAGTATCAGAGTGTAAGAGACAATAGCAGAGTGTAAGAGACAGTAGCAGAGTGTAATAGACTGTAGCAGAGTGTAACATAGTGTAAGAGAGTGTAAGAGACAATAGCAGAGTGTAAGAGACAGTAGCAGAGTGTAATAGACAGCAGCAGAGTGTAAGAGAGTGTAAGAGACAGTAGCAGAGTGTAATAGACAGTAACAGAGTGTAAGAGAGTGTTATAGACAGTAGCAGAGTGTAAGAGACAATAGCAGAGTGTAAGAGACAGTAGCAGAGTGTAATAGACTGTAGCAGAGTGTAACAGTGTAAGAGAGTGTAAGAGACAGTAGCAGAGTGTAATAGACATTAACAGAGTGTAAGAGAGTGTTATAGACAGTAGCAGAGTTTAAGAGACAGTAACAGAGTGTAAGAGACAGTAACAGAGTGTAAGATGGTGTAAGAGACAGTAGCAGAGTGTAGGAGAGTGTAAGAGAGTGTAAGAGACAGTAACAGAGTGTAAGAGACAGTAACAGAGTGTAAGAGACAGCAGCAGAGTGTAAGAGAGTGTAACAGAGTGTAAGAGACAGTAACAGAGCGTAAGAGACAGTAGCAGAGTGTAAGAGACAGAAGCAGAGTGAAAGAGAGAGTAGCAGAGTGTAAGAGACAGTAGCAGAGATTAAGAGACAGTAGCAGAGTGTAAGAGAGTGTAATAGACAGTAACAGAGTGTAAGAGAGTGTAACAGCGTGTAAGAGAGTGTAACAGAGTGTAAGAGAGTGTAAGAGACAGTAACAGAGTGTAAGAGACAGCAGCAGAGTGTAAGAGTGTGTAACATAGTGTAAGAGAGTGAAAGAGATAGTAGCAGAGTGTAATAGACAGTAACAGAGTGTAATAGAGTGTAAGAGACAGTAGCAGAGTGTAAGAGACAATAGCAGAGTGTAAGAGACAGTAGCAGAGTGTAATAGACTGTAGCAGAGTGTAACATAGTGTAAGAGAGTGTAAGAGACAATAGCAGAGTGTAATAGACAGTAACAGAGTGTAAGAGAGTGTTATAGACAGTAGCAGAGTGCAAGAGACAATAGCAGAGTGTAATAGACAGTAACATAGTGTAAGAGACAGTAACAGAGTGTAAGAGACAGCAGCAGAGTGTAAGAGTGTAAGAGACAGTAACAGAGTGTAAGAGAGTGTAACAGAGTGTAAGAGACAGTAACAGAGTGTACGAGACAGTAACAGAGTGTACGAGACAGTAACAGAGTGTAAGAGACAGTAACAGAGTATACGAGAGTGTAGTAGAGTGTAAGAGACAGTAACAGAGCGTAAGAGACAGTAGCAGTGTGTAAGAGACAGAAGCAAAGTGAAAGAAAGAGTAGCAGAGTGTAAGAGACAGTAGCAGAGTGTAAGAGACAGTAGCAGAGTGTAAGAGTGTAAGAGACAGTAACAGAGTGTAAGAGAGTGTAACAGCGTGTAAGAGAGTGTAACAGAGTGTAATAGACAGTAAGAGAGTGTAACAGAGTGTAAGAGACAGTAACAGAGTGTAGGAGAGTGTAAGAGACAGTAACGGAGTGTAAGAGACAGTAACAGAGTGTAAGAGACAGCAGCAGAGTGTTAGAGAGTGTAACAGTGTAAGAGAGTGTAAGAGACAGTAGCAGAGTGTAATAGACAGTAACAGATTGTAATAGAGTGTAAGAGACAGTAGCAGAGTGTAAGAGACAGTAGCAGAGTGTAACAGAGTGTAAGAGAGTGTAAGAGACAATAGCAGAGTGTAATAGACAGTAACAGAGTGTAAGAGAGTGTTATAGACAGTAGCAGAGTGCAAGAGACAATAGCAGAGTGTAAGAGACAGTAGCAGAGTGTAATAGACTGTAACAGAGTGTAACAGAGTGTAAGAGAGTGTAAGAGACAGTAGCGGAGTGTAATAGACAGTAACAGAGTGTAAGAGAGTGTTATAGACAGTAGCAGAGTGTTATAGACAATAGCAGAGTGTAAGAGACAGTAGCAGAGTGTAATTGACAGCAGCAGAGTGTAAGAGAGTGTAAGAGACAGTAGCAGAGTGTAATAGACAGTAACAGAGTGTAAGAGAGTGTTATAGACAGTATCAGAGTGTAAGAGACAATAGCAGAGTGTAAGAGACAGTAGCAGAGTGTAATAGACTGTAGCAGAGTGTAACATAGTGTAAGAGAGTGTAAGAGACAGTAGCAGAGTGTAATAGACAGTAACATAGTGTAAGAGAGTGTTATAGACAGTAGCAGAGTGTAAGAGAGTGTAAGAGACAGTTACAGAGTGTAAGAGAGTGTAACAGAGTGTAAGAGAGTGTAAGAGACAGTAACATAGTGTAGGAGAGTGTAAGAGACAGTAACAGAGTGTAAGAGACAGTAACAGAGTGTAAGAGGGTGTAAGAGACAGTAGCAGAGTGTAGGAGAGTGTAAGAGAGTGTAAGAGACAGTAAGAGTGTAAGAGACAGTAACAGAGTGTAAGAGACAGCAGCAGAGTGTAAGAGAGTGTAACAGAGTGTAAGAGACAGTAACAGAGCGTAAGAGACAGTAGCAGAGTGTAAGAGACAGAAGCAGAGTGAAAGAGAGAGTAGCAGAGTGTAAGAGACAGTAGCAGAGTGTAAGAGACAGTAGCAGAGTGTAAGAGAGTGTAAGAGAGTGTAACAGCATGTAAGAGAGTGTAACAGAGTGTAAGAGAGTGTAAGAGACAGTAACAGAGTGTAGTAGAGTGTAAGAGACAGTAACAGAGTGTAAGAGACAGTAACAGAGTGTAAGAGACAGCAGCAGAGTGTAAGAGAGTGTAACATAGTGTAAGAGAGTGAAAGAGACAGTAGCAGAGTGTAATAGACAGTAACAGAGTGTAAGAGAGTGTTATAGACAGTAGCAGAGTGTAAGAGACAATAGTAGAGTGTAAGATACAGTAGCAAAGTGTAAGAGACAGTAACAGAGTGTAAGAGACAGTAGCAGAGTGAAAGAGGCAGTAGTAGAGTGTAGTAGAGTGTACCAGAGTGTCACATGGCATATACCGTCCTCTAGGATCACATAGTCCTGAATGATCTCAGTATACTGTGAACGTCTTTGGGGATCTCTTCGCGTAGACATCGTAAACCTGTGTAAGAGACAGTAAAAGAGTATATGAGACAGTAGCGGAGTGTAAGAGAGTGTGACAGAGCATAGGAGACAGTAACAGAGTATAGGAGACGGTAACAGAGTGTAAGAGACAGTAACAGAGTGTAAGAGACAGTAACAGAGTGTAAGAGACAGCAGCAGAGTGTAAGAGAGTGTAACATAGTGTAAGAGAGTGAAAGAGACAGTAGCAGAGTGTAATAGACAGTAACAGAGTGTAGGAGAGTGTAACAGCGTGTAAGAGAGTGTAACAGAGTGTAAGAGAGTGTAAGAGACAGTAACAGAGTGTAGGAGAGTGTAAGAGACAGTAACAGAGTGTAAGAGACAGTAACAGAGTGTAAGAGACAGTAACAGAGTGTAAGAGACAGCAGCAGAGTGTAAGAGAGTGTAACATAGTGTAAGAGAGTGAAACAGACAGTAGCAGAGTGTAATAGACAGTAACAGAGTGTAGGAGAGTGTCAGAGACAGTAACAGAGTGTAAGAGTCAGCAGCAGAGTGTAAGAGAGTGTAACATAGTGTAAGAGAGTGTAAGAGACAGTAGCAGAGTGTAATAGACAGTAACAGAGTGTAAGAGAGTGTTATAGACAGTAGCAGAGTGTAAGAGACAATAGCAGAGTGTAAGATACAGTAGCAGAGTGTAAGAGACAGTAACAGAGTGTAAAAGACAGTAACAGAGTGTAAGAGACAGTAGCAGAGTGAAAGAGACAGTAGTAGAGTGTAGTAGAGTGTAAGAGAGTGTCACATGGCATATACCGTCCTCTAGGATCACATAGTCCTGAATGATCTCAGTATACTGTGAACGTCTTTGGGGATCTCTTCGCGTAGACCTCGTAAACCTGTGTAAGAGACAGTAAAAGAGTATATGAGACAGTAGTGGAGTGTAAGAAAGTGTAACAGAGTATAGGAGACAGTAACAGAGTGTAAGAGAGTGTAAGAGACAGTTACAGAGTGTAAGAGAGTGTAAGAGAGTGTAAAAGAGTGTAAGAGACAGTAACAGAGTGTAAGAGACAGCAGCAGAGTGTAAGAGAGTGTAAGAGACAGTAGCAGAGTGTAATAGACAGTAACAGAGTGTAAGAGAGTGTTATAGACAGTAGCAGAGTGTTATAGACAATAGCAGAGTGTAAGAGACAGTAGCAGAGTGTAATAGACTGTAGCAGAGTGTAACATAGTGTAACAGAGTGTAAGAGACAGTAGCAGAGTGTAATAGACAGTAACAGAGTGTAAGAGAGTGTTATAGACAGTAGCAGAGTTTAAGAGACAGTAACAGAGTGTAAGAGACAGTAACAGAGTGTAAGAGGGTGTAAGAGACAGTAGCAGAGTGTAGGAGAGTGTAAGAGAGTGTAAGAGAGTGTAAGAGACAGTAACAGAGTGTAAGAGACAGTAACAGAGTGTAAGAGACAGCAGCAGAGTGTAAGAGAGTGTAACAGAGTATAGGAGACAGTAACAGAGTATAGGAGACAGTAACAGAGTGTAAGAGAGTGTAACATAGTGTAAGAGACAGTAACAGAGCGTAAGAGACAGCAGAAGAGTGTAAGAGAGTTGAAGAGACAGTCGCAGAGTGTAATAGACAGTAACAGAGTGTAAGAGAGTGTTATAGACAGTAGCAGAGTGTAAGAGACAATAGCAGAGTGTAATAGACTGGAGCAGAGTGTAACATAGTGTAAGAGAATGTAAGAGACTGTAGCAGAGTGTAATAGACAGTAACAGAGTGTAAGAGAGTGTTATAGACAGTAGCAGAGTGTAAGAGACTATAGCAGAGTGTAAGAGACAGTAGCAGAGTGTAATAGACAGCAGCAGAGTGTAAGAGAGTGTAAGAGACAGTAGCAGAGTGTAATAGACAGTAACAGAGTGTAAGAGAGTGTTATAGACAGTAGCAGAGTGTAAGAGACAATAGCAGAGTGTAAGAGACAGTAGCAGAGTGTAATAGACTGTAGCAGAGTGTAACAGTGTAAGAGAGTGTAAGAGAAAGTAGCAGAGTGTAATAGACATTAACAGAGTGTAAGAGAGTGTTATAGACAGTAGCAGAGTTTAAGAGACAGTAACAGAGTGTAAGAGACAGTAACAGAGTGTAAGAGGGTGTAAGAGACAGTAGCAGAGTGTAGGAGAGTGTAAGAGAGTGTAAGAGACAGTAACAGAGTGTAAGAGACAGTAACAGAGTGTAAGAGACAGCAGCAGAGTGTAAGAGTGTGTAACATAGTGTAAGAGAGTGAAAGAGATAGTAGCAGAGTGTAATAGACAGTAACAGAGTGTAATAGAGTGTAAGAGACAGTAGCAGAGTGTAAGAGACAATAGCAGAGTGTAAGAGACAGTAGCAGAGTGTAATAGACTGTAGCAGAGTGTAACAGAGTGTAAGAGAGTGTAAGAGACAATAGCAGAGTGTAATAGACAGTAACAGAGTGTAAGAGAGTGTTATAGACAGTAGCAGAGTGCAAGAGACAATAGCAGAGTGTAAGAGACAGTAGCAGAGTGTAATAGACAGTAACAGAGTGTAAGAGACAGTAACAGAGTGTAAGAGACAGCAGCAGAGTGTAAGAGTGTAAGAGACAGTAACAGAGTGTAAGAGAGTGTAACAGAGTGTAAGACACAGTAACAGAGTGTACGAGACAATAACAGAGTGTACGAGAGTGTAGTAGAGTGTAAGAGACAGTAACAGAGCGTAAGAGACAGTAGCAGTGTGTAAGAGACAGAAGCAAAGTGAAAGAGAGAGTAGCAGAGTGTAAGAGACAGTAGCAGAGTGTAAGAGACAGTAGCAGAGTGTAAGAGTGTAAGAGACAGTAACAGAGTGTAAGAGAGTGTAACAGCGTGTAAGAGAGTGTAACAGAGTGTAAGAGACAGTAAGAGAGTGTAACAGAGTGTAAGAGAGTGTAAGAGACAATAGCAGAGTGTAATAGACAGTAACAGAGTGTAAGAGAGTGTTATAGACAGTAGCAGAGTGCAAGAGACAGTAGCAGAGTGTAAGAGACTGTAGCAGAGTGTAACAGAGTGTAAGAGAGTGTAAGAGACAATAGCAGAGTGTAATAGACAGTAACAGAGTGTAAGAGAGTGTTATAGACAGTAGCAGAGTGCAAGAGACAATAGCAGAGTGTAAGAGACAGTAGCAGAGTGTAATAGACTGTAACAGAGTGTAACAGAGTGTAAGAGAGTGTAAGAGACAGTAGCGGAGTGTAATAGACAGTAACAGAGTGTAAGAGACAGCAGCAGAGTGTAAGAGAGTGTAACATAGTGTAAGAGAGTGAAAGAGACAGTAGCAGAGTGTAATAGACAGTAACAGAGTGTAGGAGAGTGTAACAGCGTGTAAGAGAGTGTAACAGAGTGTAAGAGAGTGTAAGAGACAGTAACAGAGTGTAGGAGAGTGTAAGAGACAGTAACAGAGTGTAAGAGACAGTAACAGAGTGTAAGAGACAGTAACAGAGTGTAAGAGACAGCAGCAGAGTGTAAGAGAGTGTAACATAGTGTAAGAGAGTGAAAGAGACAGTAGCAGAGTGTAATAGACAGTAACAGAGTGTAGGAGAGTGCCAGAGACAGTAACAGAGTGTAAGAGTCAGCAGCAGAGTGTAAGAGAGTGTAACATAGTGTAAGAGAGTGTAAGAGACAGTAGCAGAGTGTAATAGACAGTAACAGAGTGTAAGAGAGTGTTATAGACAGTAGCAGAGTGTAAGAGACAATAGCAGAGTGTAAGAGACAGTAACAGAGTGTAAAAGACAGTAACAGAGTGTAAGAGACAGTAGCAGAGTGAAAGAGACAGTAGTAGAGTGTAGTAGAGTGTAAGAGAGTGTCACATGGCATATACCGTCCTCTAGGATCACATAGTCCTGAATGATCTCAGTATACTGTGAACGTCTTTGGGGATCTCTTCGCGTAGACCTCGTAAACCTGTGTAAGAGACAGTAAAAGAGTATATGAGACAGTAGTGGAGTGTAAGAAAGTGTAACAGAGTATAGGAGACAGTAACAGAGTGTAAGAGAGTGTAAGAGACAGTTACAGAGTGTAAGAGAGTGTAAGAGAGTGTAACAGAGTGCAAGAGACAGTAACAGAGTGTAAGAGACAGCAGCAGAGTGTAAGAGAGTGTAAGAGACAGTAGCAGAGTGTAATAGACAGTAACAGAGTGTAAGAGAGTGTTATAGACAGTAGCATAGTGTTATAGACAATAGTAGAGTGTAAGAGACAGTAGCAGAGTGTAATAGACAGCAGCAGAGTGTAAGAGAGTGTAAGAGACAGTAGCAGAGTGTAATAGACAGTAACAGAGTGTAAGAGAGTGTTATAGACAGTAGCAGAGTGTAAGAGACAATAGCAGAGTGTAAGAGACAGTAGCAGAGTGTAATAGACTGTAGCAGAGTGTAACATAGTGTAAGAGAGTGTAAGAGACAGTAGCAGAGTGTAATAGACAGTAACAGAGTGTAAGAGAGTGTTATAGACAGTAGCAGAGTTTAAGAGACAGTAACAGAGTGTAAGATGGTGTAAGAGACAGTAGCAGAGTGTAGGAGAGTGTAAGAGAGTGTAAGAGAGTGTAAGAGAGTGTAAGAGACAGTAACAGAGTGTAAGAGACAGTAACAGAGTGTAAGAGACAGCAGCAGAGTGTAAGAGAGTGTAACAGAGTATAGGAGACAGTAACAGAGTATAGGAGACAGTAACAGAGTGTAAGAGAGTGTAGGAGACAGTTACAGAGTGTAAGAGAGTGTAACATAGTGTAAGAGACAGTAACAGAGTGTAAGAGACAGCAGAAGAGTGTAAGAGAGTGTTATAGACAGTATCAGAGTGTAAGAGACAATAGCAGAGTGTAAGAGACAGTAGCAGAGTGTAATAGACTGTAGCAGAGTGTAACATAGTGTAAGAGAGTGTAAGAGACAGTAGCAGAGTGTAATAGACAGTAAAAGAGTGTAAGAGAGTGTTATAGCCAGTAGCAGAGTGTAAGAAAGTGTAAGAGACAGTTACAGAGTGTAAGAGAGTGTAACAGAGTGTAAGAGAGTGTAAGAGACAGTAACATAGTGTAGGAGAGTGTAAGAGACAGTAACAGAGTGTAAGAGACAGTAACAGCGTGTAAGAGGGTGTAAGAGACAGTAGCAGAGTGTAGGAGAGTGTAAGAGAGTGTAAGAGACAGTAAGAGTGTAAGAGACAGTAACAGAGTGTAAGAGACAGCAGCAGAGTGTAAGAGAGTGTAACAGAGTGTAAGAGACAGTAACAGAGTGTAAGAGACAGTAGCAGAGTGTAAGAGACAGAAGCAGAGTGAAAGAGAGAGTAGCAGAGTGTAAGAGACAGTAGCAGAGTGTAAGAGACAGTAGCAGAGTGTAAGAGAGTGTAAGAGACAGTAACAGAGTGTAAGAGAGTGTAACAGCATGTAAGAGAGTGTAACAGAGTGTAAGAGAGTGTAAGAGACAGTAACAGAGTGTAGTAGAGTGTAAGAGACAGTAACAGAGTGTAAGAGACAGTAACAGAGTGTAAGAGACAGCAGCAGAGTGTAAGAGAGTGTAACATAGTGTAAGAGAGTGAAAGAGACAGTAGCAGAGTGTAATAGACAGTAACAGAGTGTAAGAGAGTGTTATAGACAGTAGCAGAGTGTAAGAGACAATAGCAGAGTGTAAGATACAGTAGCAAAGTGTAAGAGACAGTAACAGAGTGTAAGAGACAGTAGCAGAGTGAAAGAGGCAGTAGTAGAGTGTAGTAGAGTGTACCAGAGTGTCACATGGCATATACCGTCCTCTAGGATCACATAGTCCTGAATGATCTCAGTATACTGTGAACGTCTTTGGGGATCTCTTCGCGTAGACATCGTAAACCTGTGTAAGAGACAGTAAAAGAGTATATGAGATAGTAGCGGAGTGTAAGAGAGTGTGACAGAGCATAGGAGACAGTAACAGAGTATAGGAGACGGTAACAGAGTGTAAGAGAGTGTAAGAGACAGTAACAGAGTGTAAGAGACAGTAACAGAGTGTAAGAGACAGCAGCAGAGTGTAAGAGAGTGTAACATAGTGTAAGAGAGTGAAAGAGACAGTAGCAGAGTGTAATAGACAGTAACAGAGTGTAGGAGAGTGTAACAGCGTGTAAGAGAGTGTAACAGAGTGTAAGAGAGTGTAAGAGACAGTAACAGAGTGTAGGAGAGTGTAAGAGACAGTAACAGAGTGTAAGAGACAGTAACAGAGTGTAAGAGACAGCAGCAGAGTGTAAGAGAGTGTAACATAGTGTAAGAGAGTGAAAGAGACAGTAGCAGAGTGTAATAGACAGTAACAGAGTGTAGGAGAGTGTCAGAGACAGTAACAGAGTGTAAGAGTCAGCAGCAGAGTGTAAGAGAGTGTAACATAGTGTAAGAGAGTGTAAGAGACAGTAGCAGAGTGTAATAGACAGTAACAGAGTGTAAGAGAGTGTTATAGACAGTAGCAGAGTGTAAGAGACAATAGCAGAGTGTAAGATACAGTAGCAGAGTGTAAGAGACAGTAACAGAGTGTAAAAGACAGTAACAGAGTGTAAGAGACAGTAGCAGAGTGAAAGAGACAGTAGTAGAGTGTAGTAGAGTGTAAGAGAGTGTCACATGGCATATACCGTCCTCTAGGATCACATAGTCCTGAATGATCTCAGTATACTGTGAACGTCTTTGGGGATCTCTTCGCGTAGACCTCGTAAACCTGTGTAAGAGACAGTAAAAGAGTATATGAGACAGTAGTGGAGTGTAAGAAAGTGTAACAGAGTATAGGAGACAGTAACAGAGTGTAAGAGAGTGTAAGAGACAGTTACAGAGTGTAACAGAGTGTAAGAGACAGTAACAGAGTGTAAGAGAAAGCAGCAGAGTGTAAGAGAGTGTAAGAGACAGTAGCAGAGTGTAATAGACAGTAACAGAGTGTAAGAGAGTGTTATAGACAGTAGCAGAGTGTTATAGACAATAGCAGAGTGTAAGAGACAGTAGCAGAGTGTAATAGACAGCAGCAGAGTGTAAGAGAGTGTAAGAGACAGTAGCAGAGTGTAATAGACAGTAACAGAGTGTAAGAGAGTGTTATAGACAGTAGCAGAGTGTAAGAGACAATAGCAGAGTGTAAGAGACAGTAGCAGAGTGTAATAGACTGTAGCAGAGTGTAACATAGTGTAAGAGAGTGTAAGAGACAGTAGCAGAGTGTAATAGACAGTAACAGAGTGTAAGAGAGTGTTATAGACAGTAGCAGAGTTTAAGAGACAGTAACAGAGTGTATTAAAGCAAATAAACAAGGCAGCTAATCACAATGAGGTGGTTATTATGGGGGACTTTAACTATCCCGACATAAACTGGGAAAGCGAGACCTGTGAATCTCATAAAGGAAACCGGTTTCTGACTATAAGTAAGGATAATTATCTGTCCCAAATGGTACAGGACCCGACCAGAGGGGGCGCCCTACTGGACTTAATATTAACCAACAGACCTGACAGAGTAACTAATGTGCAGGTCAGGGGACATCTAGGAAATAGTGATCACAATATGATGCATTATAACTTGTCCTTCAATAAGGGAACTCTTAGAGGAGCCACAAGAACTATGAACTTTAGGAGGGCAAAGTTTGATCAACTAAGAGAAGCCCTTAACACTGTAAATTGGGAAAATGTCCTCAAAAACAAGAGTACAGACACTCAATGGGAGATTTTTAAGAATATCTTAAATTCTCACTGTGAAAGGTACATACCGTATGGGAATAAAAGAGTCAGGAACAAGAGAAAACCAATGTGGATAAATAAAAATGTAAAGGGGGCAATAAATGGCAAAAAAAAGGCATTTAAGCTACTAAAACAGGAAGGCAGTGAGGAAGCACTAAAAAGCTATCGGGAAAAAAATAAAATATGTAAAAATCAGATAAAAGCAGCAAAATTGGAGACAGAAAGACTCATTGCCAAAGAGAGTAAAACAAACCCCAAAATGTTCTTTAACTATATAAATAGTAAAAAGGTTAAAAATGAAAGCGTTGGCCCCTTAAAAAGTAATGAGGGAGAAGTTATAGATGGGGATCAGGAAAAAGCTAATCTATTAAATATATTCTTCTCTGCTGTATTCACAGAGGAAAATGAAATGCCAGGTAATATACAGCAGGATGAGATAAATGCCTCAGTACATGTCGCCTGTCTAACGCAGGAAGAAGTGCAGTGCCGCCTAAAAAAAATCAAAATAGACAAATCACCAGGTCCAGATGGCATTCACCCCCGCGTTCTAAGGGAGTTAAGTAATGTAATAGACAGACCCCTATTTCTAATATTCAAGGACTCTATAGTGACAGGGTCTGTTCCCCAGGACTGGCGCATAGCAAATGTTGTGCCAATATTAAAAAAGGGGACAAAAAGTGACCCGGGGAATTATAGGCCTGTTAGTTTAACTTCTGTTGTGTGTAAACTGTTTGAGGGTTTCCTAAGAGATGCTATTTTGGAGTATCTCAATGAAAATAAATGTATGACTCCATATCAGCATGGGTTTACAAGGGATCGGTCCTGTCAAACTAACCTGATCAGCTTTTATGAGGAGGTGAGCTCAAGACTGGATCGGGGTGAATCGCTGGATGTCGTATATCTTGATTTTTCCAAAGCATTTGATACGGTGCCACATAAAAGGCTGGTACATAAAATGAGAATGCTTGGGCTGGGGGAGAATGTGTGTATGTGGGTAAGTAACTGGCTCAGTGATAGGAAACAGAGGGTGGTTATTAATGGTACATACTCTGAGTGGGTGACTGTTGCTAGTGGGGTACCACAGGGGTCAGTTTTGGGTCCTATTCTTTTTAATATATTTATTAATGACCTTGTAGAGGGATTGCATAGTAAAGTATCAATCTTTGCAGACGATACTAAGCTCTGTAACGTGGTTAACACAATAGAGGACAGCGCACGATTACAAATGGATCTGCATAGGTTGGAGGCTTGGGCTGGGATGTGGCAGATGAGGTTCAACACAGATAAATGTAAGGTTATGCACATGGGGAAGAAAAATCCAGGCTGGGAATATGTATTAAATGGGAAAACACTGGGGACGACTGACATGGAAAAGGACTTAGGAGTTTTAGTTAACAGTAAATTTACCTGTAGCGACCAGTGTCAGGCAGCTGCTGCTAAGGCAAATAAAATCATGGGGTGCATCAAAAGGGGCATAGATGCCCACGACAAGGAAATAATTCTACCACTGTACAAGTCACTAGTCAGACCACACATGGAATACTGTGTACAGTACTGGGCACCAGTGTACAAGAAAGATATAGTGGAGCTGGAGAGGGTTCAAAGACGGGCAACCAGAGTAATAAGGGGAATGGGAGGACTACAGTACCCAGAAAGATTATCAGAATTGGGGTTATTTAGTTTGGAAAAAAGACGGCTTAGGGGGGACTTAATAACTATGTATAAATATATAAGGGGGCAGTACAGAGATCACTCCCAGGACCTATTTATACCCAGGACTGTATCTATAACAAGGGGACATCCTCTACGGCTGGAGGAAAGAAGGTTTCTACACCAGCACAGACGGGGGTTCTTTACAGTAAGAGCGGTGAGGTTATGGAACTCTCTGCCAGAGGAAGTGGTGATGGTAAATTCAATAAAAGAGTTCAAACGGAGCCTGGACGTGTTTCTTGAAAGCAATAATATTACAAGTTATGGATATTAGATTAATAGGGACAGAACGTTGATCCAGGGATTTATTCTGATTGCCATATTTGGAGTCGGGAAGGAATTTTCCCCCTGGTATGGGGCAATTGGCATCTGCTTCATAAGGGTTTTTTGCCTTCCTCTGGATCAACACAGTAGGGACACAATATGTATATAGGTTGAACTTGATGGACTTTGGTCTTTTTTCAACCTTATGAACTATGTTACTATGTTACTATGTTACTATGTAAGAGACAGTAACAGAGTGTAAGAGGGTGTAAGAGACAGTAGCAGAGTGTAGGAGAGTGTAAGAGAGTGTAAGAGAGTGTAAGAGACAGTAACATAGTGTAAGAGACAGTAACAGAGTGTAAGAGACAGCAGCAGAGTGTAAGAGAGTGTAACAGAGTATAGGAGACAGTAACAGAGTATAGGAGACAGTAACAGAGTGTAAGAGAGTGTAAGAGACAGTTACAGAGTGTAAGAGAGTGTAACATAGTGTAAGAGACAGTAACAGAGTGTAAGAGACAGCAGAAGAGTGTAAGAGAGTTGAAGAGACAGTCGCAGAGTGTAATAGACAGTAACAGAGTGTAAGAGAGTGTTATAGACAGTAGCAGAGTGTAAGAGACAATAGCAGAGTGTAATAGACTGGAGCAGAGTGTAACATAGTGTAAGAGAGTGTAAGAGACTGTAGCAGAGTGTAATAGACAGTAACAGAGTGTAAGAGAGTGTTATAGACAGTAGCAGAGTGTAAGAGACAATAGCAGAGTGTAAGAGACAGTAGCAGAGTGTAATAGACAGTAACATAGTGTAAGAGAGTGTAACAGAGTGTAAGAGAGTGTAAGAGACAGTAACATAGTGTAGGAGAGTGTAAGAGACAGTAACAGAGTGTAAGAGACAGTAACAGCGTGTAAGAGGGTGTAAGAGACAGTAGCAGAGTGTAGGAGAGTGTAAGAGAGTGTAAGAGACAGTAAGAGTGTAAGAGACAGTAACAGAGTGTAAGAGACAGCAGCAGAGTGTAAGAGAGTGTAAGAGACAGTTACAGAGTGTAAGAGAGTGTTATAGACAGTAGCAGAGTGTAAGAGAGTGTAAGAGACAGTTACAGAGTGTAAGAGAGTGTAACAGAGTGTAAGAGAGTGTAAGAGACAGTAACATAGTGTAGGAGAGTGTAAGAGACAGTAACAGAGTGTAAGAGACAGTAACAGAGTGTAAGAGGGTGTAAGAGACAGTAGCAGAGTGTAAGAGAGTGTAAGAGACAGTAAGAGTGTAAGAGACAGTAACAGAGTGTAAGAGACAGCAGCAGAGTGTAAGAGAGTGTAACAGAGTGTAAGAGACAGTAACAGAGCGTAAGAGACAGTAGCAGAGTGTAAGAGACAGAAGCAGAGTGAAAGAGAGAGTAGCAGAGTGTAAGAGACAGTAGCAGAGTGTAAGAGACTGTAGCAGAGTGTAAGAGACTGTAGCAGAGTGTAAGAGAGTGTAAGAGACAGTAACAGAGTGTAAGAGAGTGTAACAGCATGTAAGAGAGTGTAACAGAGTGTAAGAGAGTGTAAGAGACAGTAACAGAGTGTAGTAGAGTGTAAGAGACAGTAACAGAGTGTAAGAGACAGTAACAGAGTGTAAGAGACAGCAGCAGAGTGTAAGAGAGTGTAACATAGTGTAAGAGAGTGAAAGAGACAGTAGCAGAGTGTAATAGACAGTAACAGAGTGTAAGAGAGTGTTATAGACAGTAGCAGAGTGTAAGAGACAATAGCAGAGTGTAAGATACAGTAGCAAAGTGTAAGAGACAGTAACAGAGTGTAAGAGACAGTAGCAGAGTGAAAGAGGCAGTAGTAGAGTGTAGTAGAGTGTACCAGAGTGTCACATGGCATATACCGTCCTCTAGGATCACATAGTCCTGAATGATCTCAGTATACTGTGAACGTCTTTGGGGATCTCTTCGCGTAGACATCGTAAACCTGTGTAAGAGACAGTAAAAGAGTATATGAGACAGTAGCGGAGTGTAAGAGAGTGTGACAGAGCATAGGAGACAGTAACAGAGTATAGGAGACGGTAACAGAGTGTAAGAGAGTGTAAGAGACAGTAAGAGAGTGTAAGAGACAGTAACAGAGTGTAAGAGACAGTAACAGAGTGTAAGAGACAGCAGCAGAGTGTAAGAGAGTGTAACATAGTGTAAGAGAGTGAAAGAGACAGTAGCAGAGTGTAATAGACAGTTGTAGAGTGTAGTAGAGTGTAAGAGAGTGTCACATGGCATATACCGTCCTCTAGGACCACATAGTCCCGAATGATCTCAGTATACTGTGAACGTCTTTGGGGATCTCTTCGCGTAGACATCGTAAACCTGTGTAAGAGACAGTAACAGAGTATATGAGACAGTAGCAGAGTGTAAGAGAGTGTAACAGAGTGTAAGAGACAGTAACAGAGTGTAAGAGGGTGTAAGAGACAGTAGCAGAGTGTAGGAGAGTGTAAGAGAGTGTAAGAGAGTGTAAGAGAGTGTAAGAGAGTGTAAGAGACAGTAACAGAGTGTAAGAGACAGTAAAAGAGTATATGAGACAGTAGCGGAGTGTAAGAGAGTGTGACAGAGCATAGGAGACACTAACAGAGTATAGGAGACGGTAACAGAGTGTAAGAGAGTGTAAGAGACAGTAACAGAGTGTAAGAGACAGTAACAGAGTGTAAGAGACAGCAGCAGAGTGTAAGAGAGTGTAACAGAGTATAGGAGACAGTAACAGAGTATAGGAGACAGTAACAGAGTATAGGAGACAGTAACAGAGTGTAAGAGAGTGTTATAGACAGTAGCAGAGTTTAAGAGACAGTAACAGAGTGTAAGAGGGTGTAAGAGACAGTAGCAGAGTGTAGGAGAGTGTAAGAGAGTGTAAGAGAGTGTAAGAGACAGTAACAGAGTGTAAGAGAGTGTAACAGAGTGTAAGAGAGTGTAACAGAGTGTAAGAGACAGTAAGAGAGTGTAACAGAGTGTAAGAGACAGTAACAGAGTGTAGGAGAGTGTAAGAGACAGTAACGGAGTGTAAGAGACAGTAACAGAGTGTAAGAGACAGCAGCAGAGTGTAAGAGAGTGTAACATAGTGTAAGAGAGTGTAAGAGACAGTAGCAGAGTGTAATAGACAGTAACAGAGTGTAATAGAGTGTAAGAGACAGTAGCAGAGTGTAAGAGACAATAGCAGAGTGTAAGAGACAGTAGCAGAGTGTAATAGACTGTAGCAGAGTGTAAGAGAGTGTAAGAGAGTGTAAGAGAGTGTAAGAGACAGTAACAGAGTGTAATAGACAGTAACAGAGTGTAAGAGAGTGTTATAGACAGTAGCAGAGTGCAAGAGACAATAGCAGAGTGTACGAGACAGTAGCAGAGTGTAATAGACTGTAACAGAGTGTAACAGAGTGTAAGAGAGTGTAAGAGACAGTAGCGGAGTGTAATAGACAGTAACAGAGTGTAAGAGAGTGTAAGAGACAGTAGCAGAGTGTAAGAGACAATAGCAGAGTGTAAGATACAGTAGCAGAGTGTAAGAGACAGTAACAGAGCGTAAGAGAGTGTTATAGACAGTAACAGAGTGTAAGAGAGTGTTATAGACAGTAGCAGAGTGTAAGGGACAATAGCAGAGTGTAAGAGACAGTAGCAGAGTGTAATAGACTGTAGCAGAGTGTAACATAGTGTAAGAGAGTGTAAGAGACAGTAGCAGAGTGTAATAGACAGTAACAGAGTGTAAGAGACAGTAACAGAGTGTAAGAGGGTGTAAGAGACAGTAGCAGAGTGTAGGAGAGTGTAGGAGAGTGTAAGAGAGTGTAAGAGAGTGTAACAGAGTGTAAGAGACAGTAACAGAGTGTAAGAGACAGTAGCAGAGTGTAAGAGAGTGAAACAGAGTGTAAGAGACAGTAACAGAGTGTAAGAGACAGTAACAGAGTGTACGAGACAGTAACAGAGTGTACGAGAGTGTAGTAGAGTGTAAGAGACAGTAACAGAGTGTAAGAGACAGTAACAGAGTATATGAGACAGTAGCAGAGTGTAAGAGATTGTAACAGAGTATAGGAGACAGTAACAGAGTATAGGAGACAGAAACAGAGTGTAAGAGACAGTAACAGAGTGTACGAGACAGTAAGAGTGTAAGATACAGTAACAGAGTGTATGAGAGTGTAGTAGAGTGTAAGAGACAGTAACAGAGCGTAAGAGATAGTAGCAGAGTGTAAGAGACAGTAGCAGAGTGAAAGAGACAGTAGCAGAGTGTAAGAGACAGTAGCAGAGTGTAAGAGACAGTAGCAGAGTGTAAGAGAGTGTAAGAGACAGTAACAGTGTGTAAGAGGGTGTAACAGCGTGTAAGAGAGTGTAACAGCGTGTAAGAGAGTGTAACAGCGTGTAAGAGAGTGTAAGAGACAGTAAAAGAGTGTAAGAGACAGTAACAGAGTGTAAGAGACAGCAGCAGAGTGTAAGAGACAGCAGCAGAGTGTAAGAGACAGCAGCAGAGTGTAAGAGAGTGTAAGAGACAGTAACAGAGTGTAACAGAGTGTAAGAGACAGTAACAGAGTGTACGAGACAGTAACAGAGTGTAAGAGACAGTAACAGAGTGTAAGAGACAGTAACAGAGTGTACGAGAGTGTAGTAGAGTGTAAGAGACAGTAACAGAGTGTAAGAGACAGTAGCAGAGTGTAAGAGAGTGTAAGAGACAGTAACAGAGTGTAAGAGAGTGTAACAGCATGTAAGAGAGTGTAACATAGTGTAGGAGAGTGTAAGAGACAGTAACAGAGTGTAAGAGACAGTAACAGAGTGTAAGAGACAGCAGCAGAGTGTAAGAGAGTGTAACATAGTGTAAGAGAGTGTAAGAGACAGTAGCAGAGTGTAATAGACAGTAACAGAGTGTAAGAGACAGTAACAGAGTGTAAGAGACAGTAACAGAGTGTAAGAGACAGTAGCAGAGTGTAAGAGAGAGTAGCATAGTGTAAGAGAGAGTAGCATAGTGTAAGAGAGTGTAAGAGACAGTAACAGCGTGTAAGAGAGTGTAACAGCATGTAAGAGAGTGTAACAGAGTGAAAGAGAGTGTAAGAGACAGTAACAGAGTGTAGGAGAGTGTAAGAGACAGTAACAGAGTGTAAGAGACAGTAACAGAGTGTAATAGACAGTAACAGAGTGTAAGAGAGTGTTATAGACAGTAGCAGAGTGTAAGAGACAATAGCAGAGTTTAAGAGACAGTAGCAGAGTGTAATAGACTGTAGCAGAGTGTAACAGAGTGTAAGAGAGTGTAAGAGACAGTAGCAGAGTGTAATAGACAGTAACAGAGTGTAAGAGAGTGTTATAGACAGTAGCAGAGTGTAAGAGACAATAGCAGAGTGTAATAGAGTGTAGCAGAGTGTAAGAGAGTGTAAGAGAGTGTAAGAGACAGTAGCAGAGTGTAATAGACAGTAACAGAGTGTAAGAGAGTGTTATAGACAGTTGCAGAGTGTAAGAGACAATAGCAGAGTGTAAGATACAGTAGAAGAGTGTAAGAGACTGTAACAGAGTGTAAGAGACAGTAACAGAGTGTAAGAGACAGTAACAGAGTGTAAGAGACAGTAACAGAGTGTAAGAGACAGTAGCAGAGTGAAGGAGACATTAGTAGAGTGTAGTAGAGTGTAAGAGAGTGTCACATGGCATACACCGTCCTCTAGGACCACATGGTCCCGAATGATCTCAGTATACTGTGAACGTCTTTGGGTATCTCTTCGCGTAGACATCGTAAACCTGTGTAAGAGACAGTAACAGAGTATATGAGACAGCAGCAGAGTGTAAGAGAGTGTAACATAGTGTAAGACAGTGTAAGAGACAGTAGCAGAGTGAAAGAGACAGTAGCAGAGTGTAAGATACAGTAGCAGAGTGTAAGAGACAGTAACAGAGTGTAAGAGACAGTAGCAGAGTGAAAGAGACAGTAGTAGAGTGTAGTAGAGTGTAAGAGAGCGTCACATGGCATATACCGTCCTCTAGGATCACATAGTCCCGAATGATCTCAGTATACTGTGAACGTCTTTGGGGATCTCTTCGCGTAGACATTGTAAACCTGTGTAAGAGACAGTAGCAGAGAGTAAGAGACAGTAACAGAGTACATGAGACAGTAACAGAGTATATGAGACAGTAGCAGAGTGTAAGAGAGTGTAACAGAGTATAGGAGACAGTAACAGAGTATAGGTGTCACGAACTGAGGACACAGGTTGATAAGGAGCCCAGGTGCAGGGGATACGAGGGGCTCTGTCTGTACCCCACGATGCATGATGGCTTGGGGTCGGTACAGACAGGCGTCGGAAATAAACCACAGACAGAAGATCAGGATCAAGAGTTGTATTGTATATGGTGGTACAACAATATTTACAGAGAAATTCACTCGACAGGAAGCCCACTTGCGGGGCACACGGCAGGAAGCCCACTTGCGGGGCACACGGCTGGAAGCCCACTTGCGGGGCACACGGCTGGAAGCCCACTTGCGGGGCACACGGCTGGAAGCCCACTTGCGGGGCACACCGCTGGAAGCCCAATTGCGGGGCACATGGCAGGAAGCCCAATTGCGGGGCACACGGCAGGAAGCCCAATTGCAGGACACACGGCAGGAAGCCCAATTGCAGGGCACACGGCAGGAAGCCCAATTGCAGGGCACACGGCACGACTAGAAGCCCTCTTCCAGGGCACACGGCACGGGTAGAAGCCCTCTTCCAGGGCACACGGCAGGTTGCCCACTTGCAGGGCACACGGCAGGTTGCCCACTTGCAGGGCACTCAACCAGGGTAGTCCGCTAGTGGGCAGTCATCCTGGGAGTCGCGATGCAGGGCACTCCTCTTGGGAGTCCACTAGTGGGGCGCTGGCCGCAACTCAGGAACACGGAGGGTTGCCCACTTGCAGGGCACACGGCAGGTTGCCCACTTGCAGGGTACTCTACTTGGGAGTCCACTTAGTGGGGCGCAGGCCGCAACTCAGGAACATGGCAGGTTGCCCACTTGCAGGGCACACGGCAGGTTGCCCACTTGCAGGGCACTCAGCTTTGGAGTCCACTTAGTGGGGCGCTGGCCGCAACTCAGGAACACGGCAGGTTTCTGGAACAAGGCAGGTTTCTGGAACAAGGCAGGTTCTGGAACAAGATAGGTTCTGGAACAAGACAGGTTCTGGAACAAGGCAGGTTCTGGAACAAGGCAGGTTCTGGAACAAGGCAGGTACTGGAACAAGGCAGGTACTGGAACAAGGCAGGAACCAAACAGGTAGTCCTCAAACGTTAATGTCAAGGCCCATGAGATCAACTGCAGCTGGACCTGATAATTAGTCTGAGAGGTTCTGAATGGCAAGGGCGGCCACTACTGGCTGGAAACATGAAATAAATAAGGCAAAGTATAAACAAGTCCAGCCAGCGCATGGTGAAGCGTTACAATAGGAGACAGTAACAGAGTGTAAGAGAGTGTAAGAGACAGTTACAGAGGGTAAGAGAGTGTAACCGAGTGTAAGAGACAGTAACAGAGTGTAAGAGACAGCAGCAGGGTGTAAGAGAGTGTAAGAGACAGTAGCAGAGTGTAATAGACAGTAACAGAGTGTAATAGACTGTAGCAGAGTGTAACATAGTGTAAGAGAGTGTAAGAGACAGTAGCAGAGTGTAATAGACAGTAACAGAGTGTAAGAGAGTGTTATAGACAGTAGCAGAGTGTAGGAGAGTGTAAGAGAGTGTCACATGGCATATACCGTCCTCTAGGATCACATAGTCCTGAATGATCTCAGTATACTGTGAACGTCTTTGGGGATCTCTTCGCGTAGACATCGTAAAACTGTGTAAGAGACAGTAGCAGAGAGTAAGAGATGGTAACAGAGTATGTGAGACAGTAGCAGAGTGTAAGAGAGTGTAACAGAGTATAGGAGAAAGTAACAGAGTGTAAGAGAATGTAAGAGACAGTAACAGAGTGTAAGAGAGTGTAACATGGTGTAAGAGACAGTAACAGAGTATAGGAGACAGTAACAGAGTGTAAGAGACAGTAACAGAGTGTACGAGACAGTAACATAATGTAAGATACAGTAACAGAGTGTATGACAGTGTAGTACAGTGTAAGACACAGTAACAGAGCGTAAGAGATAGTAGCAGAGTGTAAGAGACAGTAGCAGAGTGAAAGAGACAGTAGCAGAGTGTTAGAGACAGTAGCAGAGTGTAAGAAACAGTAACAGAGTGTAAGAGACAGTAACAGTGTGTAAGAGGGTGTAACAGCGTGTAAGAGAGTGTAACAGCGTGTAAGAGAGTGTAACAGAGTGTAAGAGAGTGTAACAGACAGTAACAGAGTGTAAGACGGTGTAAGAGACAGTAGCAGAGTGTAGGAGAGTGTAAGAGAGTGTAAGAGAGTGTTATAGACAGTAGCAGAGTGTAAGGGACAATAGCAGAGTGTAAGAGACAGTAGCAGAGTGTAATAGACTGTAGCAGAGTGTAACATAGTGTAAGAGAGTGTAATAGACAGTAACAGAGTGTAAGAGAGTGTTATAGACAGTAGCAGAGTTTAAGAGACAGTAACAGAGTGTAAGAGACAGTAACAGAGTGTAAGAGGGTGTAAGAGACAGTAGCAGAGTGTAGGAGAGTGTAAGAGAGTGTAAGAGAGTGTAACAGAGTGTAAGAGAGTGTAAGAGAGTGTAAGAGACAGTAACATAGTGTAAGAGACAGCAGCAGAGTGTAAGAGAGTGTAAGAGACAGTAACAGAGTGTAAGAGAGTGTAACAGAGTGTAAGAGACAGTAACAGAGTGTACGAGACAGTAACAGTGTAAGAGACAGTAACAGAGTGTACGAGAGTGTAGTAGAGTGTAAGAGATAGTAACAGAGCGTAAGAGACAGTAGCAGAGTGTAAGAGAAGAAGCAGAGTGAAAGAGAGAGTAGCAGAGTGTAAGAGACAGTAGCAGAGTGTAAGAGAGTGTAAGAGACAGTAACAGAGTGTAAGAGAGTGTAACAGCGTATAAGAGAGTGTAACAGAGTGTAACAGAGTGTAAGAGAGTGTAAGAGAGTGTAAGAGACAGTAACATAGTGTAAGAGACAGTAACAGAGTGTAAGAGACAGCAGCAGAGTGTAAGAGAGTGTAACATAGTGTAAGAGAGTGTAAGACACAGTAGCAGAGTGTAATAGACAGTAACAGAGTGTAAGAGAGTGCTATAGACAGTAGCAGAGAGTAAGAGACAATAGTAGAGTGTAAGAGACAGTAGCAGAGTATAATAGACTGTAGCAGAGTGTAACAGAGTGTAAGAGAGTGTAAGAGACAGTAGCAGAGTGTAATAGACAGTAACAGAGTGTAAGAGAGTGTTATAGACAGTAGCAGGGTGTAAGAGACAATAGCAGAGTGTAAGATACAGTAGCAGAGTGTAAGAGACAGTAACAGAGTGTAAGAGACAGTAGCAGAGTGAAAGAGACATTAGTAGAGTGTAGTAGAGTGTAAGAGAGTGTAACAGAGTATAGGAGACAGTAACAGAGTATAGGAGACAGTAACAGAGTGTAAGAGAATGTAAGAGACAGTAACAGAGTGTAAGAGAGTGTAACAGGGTGTAAGAGACAGTAACAGAGTGTAAGAGGGTGTAAGAGACAGTAGCAGAGTGTAGGAGAGTGTAAGAGAGTGTAAGAGGCAGTAACAGAGTGTAAGAGACAGTAACAGAGTATATGAGACAGCAGCAGAGTGTAAGAGAGTGTAACAGAGTATAGGAGACAGTAACAGAGTATAGGAGACAGTAACAGAGTGTAAGAGAATGTAAGAGACAGTAACAGAGTGTAAGAGAGTGTAACAGGGTGTAAGAGACAGTAACAGAGTATAGGAGACAGTAACAGAGTGTAAGAGACAGTAACAGAGTGTACGAGACAGTAACATAGTGTAAGATACAGTAACAGAGTGTATGACAGTGTAGTACAGTTTAAGACACAGTAACAGAGCGTAAGAGATAGTAGCAGAGTGTAAGAGACAGTAGCAGAGTGTAAGAGACAGTAGCAGAGTGAAAGAGACAGTAGCAGAGTGTAAGAGACAGTAGCAGAGTGTAAGAGAGTGTAAGAGACAGTAACAGTGTGTAAGAGGGTGTAACAGCGTGTAAGAGAGTGTAACAGAGTGTAAGAGAGTGTAAGAGACAGTAACAGAGTGTGAGAGGGTGTAAGAGACAGTAGCAGAGTGTAGGAGAGTGTAAGAGAGTGTAAGAGAATGTAAGAGAGTGTAAGAGAGTGTAAGAGAGTGTAAGAGACAGTAACAGAGTGTAAGAGACAGTAACAGAGTGTAAGCGACATCAGCAGAGTGTAAGAGAGTGTAAGAGACAGTAACAGAGTGTAAGAGAGTGTAACAGAGTTTAAGAGACAGTAACATAGTGTACGAGACAGTAACAGAGTGTAAGAGACAGTAACAGAGTGTACGAGAGTGTAGTAGAGTGTACGAGACAGTAACAGAGCGTAAGAGACAGTAGCAGAGTGTAAGAGACAGAAGCAGAGTGAAAGAGACAGCAGCAGAGTGTAAGAGAGTGTAACATAGTGTAAGAGAGTGTAAGAGACAGTAGCAGAGTGTAATAGACAGTAACAGAGTGTAAGAGAGTGTTATAGACAGTAGCAGAGTGTAAGAGACAATAGCAGAGTGTAAGATACAGTAGCAGAGTGTAAGAGACAGTAACAGAGTATAAGAGACAGTAACAGAGTGTAAGAGACAGTAGCAGAGTGAAATAGACAGTAGTAGAGTGTAGTAGAGTGTAAGAGAGTGTCACATGGCATATACCGTCCTCTTGGACCACCTAGTCCCGAATGATCTCAGTATACTCTGAGCGTTTTTGGGGATCTCTTCGCGTAGACATCGTAAACCTGTGTAAGAGACAGTAACAGAGTATATGAGACAGTAAAAGAGTGTAAGAGACAGCAGCAGAGTGTAAGAGAGTGTACGAGACAGTAGCAGAGTGTAATAGACAGCAACAGAGTGTAAGAGAGTGTTATAGACAGTAGCAGAGTGTAAGAGACAATAGCAGAGTGTAAGAGACAGTAACAGAGTGTAAGAGACAGTAACAGAGTGTAAGAGGGTGTAAGAGACAGTAGCAGAGTGTAGGAGAGTGTAAGAGAGTGTAAGATACAGTAAGAGTGTAAGAGACAGTAACTGAGTGTAAGAGACAGCAGCAGAGTGTAAGAGAGTGTAACAGAGTGTAAGAGACAGTAACAGAGCGTAAGAGACAGTAGCAGAGTGTAAGAGACAGAAGCAGAGTGAAAGAGAGAGTAGCAGAGTGTAAGAGACAGTAGCAGAGTGTAAGAGACAGTAGCAGAGTGTAAGAGAGTGTAAGAGACAGTAACAGAGTGTAAGAGAGTGTAACAGCATGTAAGAGAGTGTAACAGAGTGTAAGAGAGTGTAAGAGACAGTAACAGAGTGTAGTAGAGTGTAAGAGACAGTAACAGAGTGTAAGAGACAGTAACAGAGTGTAAGAGACAGCAGCAGAGTGTATGAGAGTGTAACATAGTGTAAGAGAGTGAAAGAGACAGTAGCAGAGTGTAATAGACAGTAACAGAGTGTAGGAGAGTGTCAGAGACAGTAACAGAGTGTAAGAGTCAGCAGCAGAGTGTAAGAGAGTGTAACATAGTGTAAGAGAGTGTAAGAGACAGTAGCAGAGTGTAATAGACAGTAACAGAGTGTAAGAGAGTGTTATAGACAGTAGCAGAGTGTAAGAGACAATAGCAGAGTGTAAGAGACAGTAACAGAGTGTAAAAGACAGTAACAGAGTGTAAGAGATAGTAGCAGAGTAAAAGAGACAGTAGTAGAGTGTAGTAGAGTGTAAGAGAGTGTCACATGGCATATACCATCCTCTAGGATCACATAGTCCTGAATGATCTCAGTATACTGTGAACGTCTTTGGGGATCTCTTCGCGTAGACATCGTAAACCTGTGTAAGAGACAGTAAAAGAGTATATGAGACAGTAGCGGAGTGTAAGAGAGTGTGACAGAGCATAGGAGACAGTAACAGAGTGTAAGAGAGTGTAAGAGACAGTAACAGAGTGTAAGAGACAGTAACAGAGTGTAAGAGACAGCAGCAGAGTGTAAGAGAGTGTAACATAGTGTAAGAGAGTGTAACATAGTGTAAGAGAGTGAAAGAGACAGTAGCAGAGTGTAATAGACAGTAACAGAGTGTAGGAGAGTGTAACAGCGTGTAAGAGAGTGTAACAGAGTGTAAGAGAGTGTAAGAGAGTGTAAGAGACAGTAACAGAGTGTAAGAGAGTGTAAGAGACAGTAACAGAGTGTAAGAGACAGTAACAGAGTGTAAGAGACAGCAGCAGAGTGTAAGAGAGTGTAACATAGTGTAAGAGAGTGAAAGAGACAGTAGCAGAGTGTAATAGACAGTAAAAGAGTGTAGGAGGGTGTCAGAGACAGTAACAGAGTGTAAGAGTCAGCAGCAGAGTGTAAGAGAGTGTAACATAGTGTAAGAGAGTGTAAGAGACAGTAGCAGAGTGTAATAGACAGTAACAGAGTGTAAGAGAGTGTTATAGACAGTAGCAGAGTGTAAGAGACAATAGCAGAGTGTAAGATACAGTAGCAGAGTGTAAGAGACAGTAACAGAGTGTAAAAGACAGTAACAGAGTGTAAGAGACAGTAGCAGAGTGAAAGAGACAGTAGTAGAGTGTAGTAGAGTGTAAGAGAGTGTCACATGGCATATACCGTCCTCTAGGATCACATAGTCCTGAATGATCTCAGTATACTGTGAACGTCTTTGGGGATCTCTTCGCGTAGACCTCGTAAACCTGTGTAAGAGACAGTAAAAGAGTATATGAGACAGTAGTGGAGTGTAAGAAAGTGTAACAGAGTATAGGAGACAGTAACAGAGTGTAAGAGAGTGTAAGAGACAGTTACAGAGTGTAAGAGAGTGTAACAGAGTGTAAGAGACAGTAACAGAGTGTAAGAGACAGCAGCAGAGTGTAAGAGAGTGTAAGAGACAGTAGCAGAGTGTAATAGACAGTAACAGAGTGTAAGAGAGTGTTATAGACAGTAGCAGAGTGTTATAGACAATAGCAGAGTGTAAGAGACAGTAGCAGAGTGTAATAGACAGCAGCAGAGTGTAAGAGAGTGTAAGAGACAGTAGCAGAGTGTAATAGACAGTAACAGAGTGTAAGAGAGTGTTATAGACAGTAGCAGAGTGTAAGAGACAATAGCAGAGTGTAAGAGACAGTAACAGAGTGTAATAGACTGTAGCAGAGTGTAACATAGTGTAAGAGAGTGTAAGAGACAGTAGCAGAGTGTAATAGACAGTAACAGAGTGTAAGAGAGTGTTATAGACAGTAGCAGAGTGTAAGAGAGTGTAAGAGACAGTTACAGAGTGTAAGAGAGTGTAACAGAGTGTAAGGGAGTGTAAGAGACAGTAACATAGTGTAGGAGAGTGTAAGAGACAGTAACAGAGTGTAAGAGACGGTAACAGAGTGTAAGAGGGTGTAAGAGACAGTAGCAGAGTGTAGGAGAGTGTAAGAGAGTGTAAGAGACAGTAAGAGTGTAAGAGACAGTAACAGAGTGTAAGAGACAGCAGCAGAGTGTAAGAGAGTGTAACAGAGTGTAAGAGACAGTAACAGAGCGTAAGAGACAGTAGCAGAGTGTAAGAGACAGAAGCAGAGTGTAAGAGACTGTAGCAGAGTGTAAGAGAGTGTAAGAGACAGTAACAGAGTGTAAGAGAGTGTAACAGCATGTAAGAGAGTGTAACAGAGTGTAAGAGAGTGTAAGAGACAGTAACAGAGTGTAGTAGAGTGTAAGAGACAGTAACAGAGTGTAAGAGACAGTAACAGAGTGTAAGAGACAGCAGCAGAGTGTAAGAGAGTGTAACATAGTGTAAGAGAGTGAAAGAGACAGTAGCAGAGTGTAATAGACAGTAACAGAGTGTAAGAGAGTGTTATAGACAGTAGCAGAGTGTAAGAGACAATAGCAGAGTGTAAGATACAGTAGCAAAGTGTAAGAGACAGTAACAGAGTGTAAGAGACAGTAGCAGAGTGAAAGAGGCAGTAGTAGAGTGTAGTAGAGTGTACCAGAGTGTCACATGGCATATACCGTCCTCTAGGATCACATAGTCCTGAATGATCTCAGTATACTGTGAACGTCTTTGGGGATCTCTTCGCGTAGACATCGTAAACCTGTGTAAGAGACAGTAAAAGAGTATATGAGACAGTAGCGGAGTGTAAGAGAGTGTGACAGAGCATAGGAGACAGTAACAAAGTATAGGAGACGGTAACAGAGTGTAAGAGAGTGTAAGAGACAGTAACAGAGTGTAAGAGACAGTAACAGAGTGTAAGAGACAGCAGCAGAGTGTAAGAGAGTGTAACATAGTGTAAGAGAGTGAAAGAGACAGTAGCAGAGTGTAATAGACAGTAACAGAGTGTAGGAGAGTGTCAGAGACAGTAACAGAGTGTAAGAGACAGCAGCAGAGTGTAAGAGAGTGTAACATAGTGTAAGAGAGTGTAAGAGACAGTAGCAGAGTGTAAGGGGGTGTAAGAGACAGTAGAAGAGTGTAGGAGAGTGTAAGAGAGTGTAAGAGAGTGTAATAGACAGTAACAGAGTGTAAGAGACAGTAACAGAGTGTAAGAGACAGCAGCAGAGTGTAAGAGAGTGTAAGATACAGTAACAGAGTGTAAGAGAGTGTAACAGAGTGTAAGAGACAGTAACAGAGTGTACGTGACAGTAACAGAGTGTAAGAGACAGTAACAGAGTGTAAGAGACAGTAACAGAGTATACGAGAGTGTAGTAGAGTGTAAGAGACAGTAACAGAGCGTAAGAGACAGTAGCAGTGTGTAAGAGACAGAAGCAAAGTGAAAGAGAGAGTAGCAGAGTGTAAGAGACAGTAGCAGAGTGTAAGAGACAGTAGCAGAGTGTAAGAGAGTGTAAGAGACAGTAACAGAGTGTAAGAGAGTGTAACAGCATGTAAGAGAGTGTAACAGAGTGTAAGAGACAGTAAGAGAGTGTAACAGAGTGTAAGAGACAGTAACAGAGTGTAGGAGAGTGTAAGAGACAGTAACGGAGTGTAAGAGACAGTAACAGAGTGTAAGAGACAGCAGCAGAGTGTGAGAGAGTGTAACATAGTGTAAGAGAGTGTAAGAGACAGTAGCAGAGTGTAATAGACAGTAACAGAGTGTAATAGAGTGTAAGAGACAGTAGCAGAGTGTAAGAGACAGTAGCAGAGTGTAAGAGACAGTAGCAGAGTGTAATAGACTGTAGCAGAGTGTAACAGAGTTTAAGAGAGTGTAAGAGACAATAGCAGAGTGTAATAGACAGTAACAGAGTGTAAGAGAGTGTTATAGACAGTAGCAGAGTGCAAGAGACAATAGCAGAGTGTAAGAGACAGTAGCAGAGTGTAATAGACTGTAACAGAGTGTAACAGAGTGTAAGAGAGTGTAAGAGACAGTAGCGGAGTGTAATAGACAGTAACAGAGTGTAAGAGAGTGTTATAGACAGTAGCAGAGTGTTATAGACAATAGCAGAGTGTAAGAGACAGTAGCAGAGTGTAATAGACAGCAGCAGAGTGTAAGAGACAGTAGCAGAGTGTAATAGACAGTAACAGAGTGTAAGAGAGTGTTATAGACAGTATCAGAGTGTAAGAGACAATAGCAGAGTGTAAGAGACAGTAGCAGAGTGTAATAGACTGTAGCAGAGTGTAACATAGTGTAAGAGAGTGTAAGAGACAGTAGCAGAGTGTAATAGACAGTAACAGAGTGTAAGAGAGTGTTATAGACAGTAGCAGAGTGTAAGAGAGTGTAAGAGACAGTTACAGAGTGTAAGAGAGTGTAACAGAGTGTAAGAGAATGTAAGAGACAGTAACATAGTGTAGGAGAGTGTAAGAGACAGTAACAGAGTGTAAGAGACAGTAACAGAGTGTAAGAGGGTGTAAGAGACAGTAGCAGAGTGTAAGAGAGTGTAAGAGACAGTAAGAGTGTAAGAGACAGTAACAGAGTGTAAGAGACAGCAGCAGAGTGTAAGAGAGTGTAACAGAGTGTAAGAGACAGTAACAGAGCGTAAGAGACAGTAGCAGAGTGTAAGAGACAGAAGCAGAGTGAAAGAGAGAGTAGCAGAGTGTAAGAGACAGTAGCAGAGTGTAAGAGACTGTAGCAGAGTGTAAGAGAGTGTAAGAGACAGTAACAGAGTGTAAGAGAGTGTAACAGCATGTAAGAGAGTGTAACAGAGTGTAAGAGAGTGTAAGAGACAGTAACAGAGTGTAGTAGAGTGTAAGAGACAGTAACAGAGTGTAAGAGACAGTAACAGAGTGTAAGAGACAGCAGCAGAGTGTAAGAGAGTGTAACATAGTGTAAGAGAGTGAAAGAGACAGTAGCAGAGTGTAATAGACAGTAACAGAGTGTAAGAGAGTGTTATAGACAGTAGCAGAGTGTAAGAGACAATAGCAGAGTGTAAGATACAGTAGCAAAGTGTAAGAGACAGTAACAGAGTGTAAGAGACAGTAGCAGAGTGAAAGAGGCAGTAGTAGAGTGTAGTAGAGTGTACCAGAGTGTCACATGGCATATACCGTCCTCTAGGATCACATAGTCCTGAATGATCTCAGTATACTGTGAACGTCTTTGGGGATCTCTTCGCGTAGACATCGTAAACCTGTGTAAGAGACAGTAAAAGAGTATATGAGACAGTAGCGGAGTGTAAGAGAGTGTGACAGAGCATAGGAGACAGTAACAAAGTATAGGAGACGGTAACAGAGTGTAAGAGAGTGTAAGAGACAGTAGCAGAGTGTAATAGACAGTAACAGAGTGTAAGAGACAGTAGCAGAGTGTAATAGACTGTAGCAGAGTGTAACAGAGTGTAAGAGAGTGTAAGAGACAATAGCAGAGTGTAATAGACAGTAACAGAGTGTAAGAGAGTGTTATAGACAGTAGCAGAGTGCAAGAGACAATAGCAGAGTGTAAGAGACAGTAGCAGAGTGTAATAGACTGTAACAGAGTGTAACAGAGTGTAAGAGAGTATAAGAGACAGTAGCGGAGTGTAATAGACAGTAACAGAGTGTAAGAGAGTGTTATAGACAGTAGCAGAGTGTAAGAGACAATAGCAGAGTGTAAGATACAGTAGCAGAGTGTAAGAGACAGTAACAGAGTGTAAGAGACAGTAACAGAGTGTAAGAGACAGTAGCAGAGTGAAAGAGACAGTAGTAGAATGTAGTAGAGTGTAAGAGAGTGTCACATGGCATATCCCGTCCTCTAGGATCACATAGTCCCGAATGATCTCAGTATACTGTGAACGTCTTTGGGGATCTCTTCGCGTAGAAATCGTAAACCTGTGTAAGAGACAGTAGCTGAGAGTAAGAGACAGTAACAGAGTATATGAGACAGTAAACAGAGTATATGAGACAGTAGCTGAGTGTAAGATAGTGTAACAGAGTATAGGAGACAGTAACATAGTATAGGAGACAGTAACAGAGTGTAAGAGAGTGTAAGAGACAGTTACAGAGTGTAAGAGAGTGTAACAGAGTGTAAGAGACAGTAGCAGAGTGTAATAGACTGTAGCAGAGTGTGTAACATAGTGTAAGAGAGTGTAAGAGACAGTAGCAGAGTGTAATAGACAGTAACAGAGTGTAAGAGAGTGTTATAGACAGTAGCAGCGTTTAAGAGACAGTAACAGAGTGTAAGAGGGTGTAAGAGACAGTAGCAGAGTGTAGGAGAGTGTAAGAGAGTGTAAGAGACAGTAAGAGAGTGTAAGAGACAGTAACAGAGTGTAAGAGACAGCAGCAGAGTGTAAGAGAGTGTAATAGAGTGTAACAGAGTGTAATAGAGTGTAACAGAGTGTAAGAGACAGTAACAGAGTGTAAGAGACAGTAACAGAGTGTATTAGACAGTAACAGAGTGTAAGAGACAGTAACAAAGTGTACGAGAGTGTAGTAGAGTGTAAGAGACAGTAACAGAGTGTAAGAGGGTGTAAGAGACAGTAGCAGAGTGTAGGAGAGTGTAAGAGAGTGTAGGAGAGTGTAAGAGAGTGTAAGAGAGTGTAAGAGACAGTAACAGAGTATATGAGACAGCAGCAGAGTGTAAGAGAGTGTAACAGAGTATAGGAGACAGTAACAGAATATAGGAGACAGTAACAGAGTGTAAGAGACAGTAACAGAGTGTAAGATACAGTAACAGAGTGTATGAGAGTGTAGTAGAGTGTAAGAGACAGTAACAGAGCGTAAGAGACAGTAGCAGAGTGTAAGAGACAGTAGCAGAGTAAAAGAGACAGTAGGAGAGTGTAAGAGACAGTAGCAGAGTGTAAGAGACAGAAACAGAGTGTAAGAGACAGCAGCAGAGTGTAAGAGAGTGTAACATAGTGTAAGAGAGTGAAAGAGACAGTAGCAGAGTGTAATAGACAGTTGTAGAGTGTAGTAGAGTGTAAGAGAGTGTCACATGGCATATACCGTCCTCTAGGACCACATAGTCCCGAATGATCTCAGTATACTGTGAACGTCTTTGGGGATCTCTTCGCGTAGACATCGTAAACCTGTGTAAGAGACAGTAACAGAGTATATGAGACAGCAGCAGAGTGTAAGAGAGTGTAACATAGTGTAAGACAGTGTAAGAGACAGTAGCAGAGTGAAAGAGACAGTAGCAGAGTGTAATAGACAGTAACAGAGTGTAAGAGAGTGTTATACACAGTAGCAGAGTGTAAGAGACAATAGCAGAGTGTAAGATACAGTAGCAAAGTGTAAGAGACAGTAACAGAGTGTAAGAGACAGTAGCAGAGTGAAAGAGGCAGTAGTAGAGTGTAGTAGAGTGTAAGAGAGAGTCACATGGCATACACCGTCCTCTAGGACAACATGGTCCCGAATGATCTCAGTATACTGTGAACGTCTTTGGGTATCTCTTCGCGTAGACATCGTAAACCTGTGTAAGAGACAGTAACAGAGTATATGAGACAGCAGCAGAGTGTAAGAGAGTGTAACATAGTGTAAGACAGTGTAAGAGACAGTAGCAGAGTGAAAGAGACAGTAGCAGAGTGTAAGAGACAGTAGCAGAGTGTAAGAGACAGTAACAGAGTGTAAGAGATAGTAGCAGAGTGTAAGAGAGTGTAAGAGACAGTAACAGTGTGTAAGAGGGTGTAACAGTGTGTAAGAGGGTGTAACAGCGTGTAAGAGAGTGTAACAGCATGTAAGAGAGTGTAACAGAGTGTAAGGGAGTGTAAGAGACAGTAACAGAGTGTAAGGGGGTGTAAGAGACAGTAGAAGAGTGTAGGAGAGTGTAAGAGAGTGTAATAGACAGTAACAGAGTGTAAGAGACAGTAAAAGAGTGTAAGAGACAGCAGCAGAGTGTAAGAGAGTGTAAGAGACAGTAACAGAGTGTAAGAGACAGTAACAGAGTGTAAGAGAGTGTAACAGAGTGTAAGAGACAGTAACAGAGTGTACGAGACAGTAACAGAGTGTAAGAGACAGTAACAGAGTGTACGAGAGTGTAGTAGAGTATAAGAGACAGTAACAGAGTGTAAGAGACAGTAGCAGAGTGTAAGAGACAGAAGCAGAGTGAAAGAGAGAGTAGCAGAGTGTAAGAGACAGTAGCAGAGTGTAAGAGACAGTAGCAGAGTGTAAGAGACAGTAGTAGAGTGTAGTAGAGTGTAAGAGAGTGTCACATGGCATATACCATCATCTAGGATCACATAGTCCCGAATGATCTAAGTATACTGTGAACGTCTTTGGGGATCTCTTTGCGTAGACATCGTAAACCTGTGTAAGAGACAGTAACAGAGTATATGAGACAGTAGCAGAGTGTAAGAGAGTGTAACAGAGTGTAAGAGACAGTAACAGAGTGTAAGAGACAGTAACAGAGTGTAAGAGACAGTAGCAGAGTGAAAGAGACAGTAGTAGAGTGTAGTAGAGTGTAAGAGAGTGTCACATGGCATATACCGTCCTCAAGGATCACATAGTCCTGAATGATCTCAGTATACTGTGAACGTCTTTGGGGATCTCTTCGCTTAGACATCGTAAACCTGTGTAAGAGACAGTAGCAGAGAGTAAGAGACGGTAACAGAGTATGTGAGACAGTAGCAGAGTGTAAGAGAGTGTAACAGAGTATAGGAGACAGTAACAGAGTATAGGAGACAGTAACAGAGTGTAAGAGAATGTAAGAGACAGTAACAGAGTGTAAGAGAGTGTAACAGAGTGTAAGAGACAGTAACAGAGTGTAAGAGGGTGTAAGAGACAGTAGCAGAGTGTAGGAGAGTGTAAGAGAGTGTAAGAGAGTGTAAGAGACAGTAACAGAGTGTAAGAGACAGTAACAGAGTATATGAGACAGCAGCAGAGTGTAAGAGAGTGTAACAGAGTATAGGAGACAGTAACAGAGTATAGGAGACAGTAACAGAGTGTAAGAGACAGCAGCAGAGTGTAAGAGAGTGTAATAGACAGTAACAGAGTGTACGAGAGTGTAGTAGAGTGTAAGAGACAGTAGCAGAGTGTAAGAGAGTGTAACAGGGTGTAAGAGACAGTAACAGAGTATAGGAGACAGTAACAGAGTGTAAGAGACAGTAACAGAGTGTACGAGACAGTAACATAGTGTAAGATACAGTAACAGAGTGTATGACAGTGTAGTACAGTGTAAGACACAGTAACAGAGCGTAAGAGATAGTAGCAGAGTGTAAGAGACAGTAGCAGAGTGAAAGAGACAGTAGCAGAGTGTTAGAGACAGTAGCAGAGTGTAAGAAACAGTAACAGAGTGTAAGAGACAGTAGCAGAGTGTAAGAGAGTGTAAGAGACAGTAACAGTGTGTAAGAGGGTGTAACAGCGTGTAAGAGAGTGTAACAGCGTGTAAGAGAGTGTAACAGAGTGTAAGAGAGTGTAAGAGACAGTAACAGAGTGTAAGAGGGTGTAAGAGACAGTAGCAGAGTGTAAGAGAGTGTAAGAGAGTGTTATAGACAGTAGCAGAGTGTAAGAGACAATAGCAGAGTGTAAGAGACAGTAGCAGAGTGTAATAGACTGTAGCAGAGTGTAACAGTGTAAGAGAGTGTACGAGACAGTAGCAGAGTGTAATAGACAGTAACAGAGTGTAAGAGAGTGTTATAGACAGTAGCAGAGTGTAAGAGACAGTAGCAGAGTGTAAGAGACAATAGCAGAGTGTAAGAGACAGTAGCAGAGTGTAATAGACTGTAGCAGAGTGTAACATAGTGTAAGAGAGTGTAAGAGACAGTAGCAGAGTGTAATAGACAGTAACAGAGTGTACGAGAGTGTTATAGACAGTAGCAGAGTTTAAGAGACAGTAACAGAGTGTAAGAGACAGTAACAGAGTGTAAGAGTGTGTAAGAGACAGTAGGAGAGTGTAAGAGAGTGTAAGAGAGTGTAAGAGACAGTAACAGAGTGTAAGAGACAGTAACAGAGTGTAAGAGACAGCAGCAGAGTGTAAGAGAGTGTAACAGAGTATAGGAGACAGTAACAGAGTATAGGAGACAGTAACAGAGTGTAAGAGAGTGTAAGAGACAGTTACAGAGTGTAAGCGAGTGTAACATAGTGTAAGAGACAGTAACAGAGTGTAAGAGACAGCAGAAGAGTGTAAGAGAGTTGAAGAGACAGTCGCAGAGTGTAATAGACAGTAACAGAGTGTAAGAGAGTGTTATAGACAGTAGCAGAGTGTAAGAGACAATAGCAGAGTGTAAGAGACAGTAACAGAGTGTAAGAGACAGTAACAGAGTGTAAGAGACAGCAGCAGAGTGTAAGAGAGTGTAATAGACAGTAACAGAGTGTACGAGAGTGTAGTAGAGTGTAAGAGACAGTAGCAGAGTGTAAGAGAGTGTAACAGGGTGTAAGAGACAGTAACAGAGTATAGGAGACAGTAACAGAGTGTAAGAGACAGTAACAGAGTGTACGAGACAGTAACATAGTGTAAGATACAGTAACAGAGTGTATGACAGTGTAGTACAGTGTAAGACACAGTAACAGAGCGTAAGAGATAGTAGCAGAGTGTAAGAGACAGTAGCAGAGTGAAAGAGACAGTAGCAGAGTGTTAGAGACAGTAGCAGAGTGTAAGAAACAGTAACAGAGTGTAAGAGACAGTAGCAGAGTGTAAGAGAGTGTAAGAGACAGTAACAGTGTGTAAGAGGGTGTAACAGCGTGTAAGAGAGTGTAACAGCGTGTAAGAGAGTGTAACAGAGTGTAAGAGAGTGTAAGAGACAGTAACAGAGTGTAAGAGGGTGTAAGAGACAGTAGCAGAGTGTAAGAGAGTGTAAGAGAGTGTTATAGACAGTAGCAGAGTGTAAGAGACAATAGCAGAGTGTAAGAGACAGTAGCAGAGTGTAATAGACTGTAGCAGAGTGTAACATAGTGTAAGAGAGTGTAAGAGACAGTAGCAGAGTGTAATAGACAGTAACAGAGTGTACGAGAGTGTTATAGACAGTAGCAGAGTTTAAGAGACAGTAACAGAGTGTAAGAGACAGTAACAGAGTGTAAGAGTGTGTAAGAGACAGTAGGAGAGTGTAAGAGAGTGTAAGAGAGTGTAAGAGAGTGTAAGAGACAATAACAGAGTGTAAGAGACAGTGACAGAGTGTAAGAGACAGCAGCAGAGTGTAAGAGAGTGTAACAGAGTATAGGAGACAGTAACAGAGTATAGGAGACAGTAACAGAGTGTAAGAGAGTGTAAGAGACAGTTACAGAGTGTAAGAGAGTGTAACATAGTGTAAGAGACAGTAACAGAGTGTAAGAGACAGCAGAAGAGTGTAAGAGAGTTGAAGAGACAGTCGCAGAGTGTAATAGACAGTAAGAGTGTAAGAGAGTGTTATAGACAGTAGCAGAGTGTAAGAGACAATAGCAGAGTGTAATAGACTGGAGCAGAGTGTAACATAGTGTAAGACAGTGTAAGAGACTGTAGCAGAGTGTAATAGACAGTAACAGAGTGTAAGAGAGTGTTATAGACAGTAGCAGAGTGTAAGAGACAATAGCAGAGTGTAAGAGACAGTAGCAGAGTGTAATAGACAGCAGCAGAGTGTAAGAGAGTGTAAGAGACAGTAGCAGAGTGTAATAGACAGTAACAGAGTGTAAGAGAGTGTTATAGACAGTAGCAGAGTGTAAGAGACAATAGCAGAGTGTAAGAGACAGTAGCAGAGTGTAATAGACTGTAGCAGAGTGTAACATAGTGTAAGAGAGTGTAAGAGACAGTAGCAGAGTGTAATAGACAGTAACAGAGTGTAAGAGAGTGTTATAGACAGTAGCAGAGTGTAAGAGAGTGTAAGAGACAGTTACAGAGTGTAAGAGAGTGTAACAGAGTGTAAGAGAGTGTAAGAGACAGTAACATAGTGTAGGAGAGTGTAAGAGACAGTAACAGAGTGTAAGAGACAGTAGCAGAGTGTAAGAGAGTGTAAGAGAGTGTTATAGACAGTAGCAGAGTGTAAGGGACAATAGCAGAGTGTAAGAGACAGTAGCAGAGTGTAATAGACTGTAGCAGAGTGTAAAATAGTGTAAGAGAGTGTAAGAGACAGTAGCAGAGTGTAATAGACAGTAATAGAGTGTAAGAGAGTGTTATAGACAGTAGCAGAGTTTAAGAGACAGTAACAGAGTGTAAGAGACAGTAAGAGTGTAAGAGGGTGTAAGAGACAGTAGCAGAGTGTAAGAGAGTGTAAGAGAGTGTAAGAGACAGTAACAGAGTGTAAGAGACAGTAACAGAGTGTAAGAGACAGCAGCAGAGTGTAAGAGAGTGTAACAGAGTATAGGAGACAGTAACAGAGTATAGGAGACAGTAACAGAGTGTAAGAGAGTGTAAGAGACAGTTACAGAGTGTAAGAGAGTGTAACATAGTGTAAGAGACAGTAACAGAGTGTAAGAGACAGCAGAAGAGTGTAAGAGAGTTGAAGAGACAGTCGCAGAGTGTAATAGACAGTAACAGAGTGTAAGAGAGTGTTATAGACAGTAGCAGAGTGTAAGAGACAATAGCAGAGTGTAATAGACTGGAGCAGAGTGTAACATAGTGTAAGAGAGTGTAAGAGACTGTAGCAGAGTGTAATAGACAGTAACAGAGTGTAAGAGAGTGTTATAGACAGTAGCAGAGTGTAAGAGACAATAGCAGAGTGTAAGAGACAGTAGCAGAGTGTAATAGACAGCAGCAGAGTGTAAGAGAGTGTAAGAGACAGTAGCAGAGTGTAATAGACAGTAACAGAGTGTAAGAGAGTGTTATAGACAGTAGCAGAGTGTAAGAGACAATAGCAGAGTGTAAGAGACAGTAGCAGAGTGTAATAGACTGTTGCAGAGTGTAACAGTGTAAGAGAGTGTAAGAGACAGTAGCAGAGTGTAATAGACATTAACAGAGTGTAAGAGAGTGTTATAGACAGTAGCAGAGTTTAAGAGACAGTAACAGAGTGTAAGAGGGTGTAAGAGACAGTAGCAGAGTGTAGGAGGGTGTAAGAGACAGTAACAGAGTGTAAGAGACAGTAACAGAGTGTAAGAGACAGTAACAGAGTGTAAGAGACAGCAGCAGAGTGTGAGAGTGTAACAGAGTGTAAGAGACAGTAACAGAGCGTAAGAGACAGTAGCAGAGTGTAAGAGACAGAAGCAGAGTGAAAGAGAGAGTAGCAGAGTGTAAGAGACAGTAGCAGAGAGTAAGAGACAGTAGCAGAGTGTAAGAGAGTGTAATAGACAGTAACAGAGTGTAAGAGAGTGTAACAGCATGTAAGAGAGTGTAACAGAGTGTAAGAGAGTGTAAGAGACAGTAACAGAGTGTAAGAGACAGTAACAGAGTGTAAGAGACAGCAGCAGAGTGTAAGAGTGTGTAACATAGTGTAAGAGAGTGAAAGAGATAGTAGCAGAGTGTAAGAGACAGTAACAGAGTGTAATAGAGTGTAAGAGACAGTAGCAGAGTGTAAGAGACAATAGCAGAGTGTAAGAGACAGTAGCAGAGTGTAATAGACTGTAGCAGAGTGTAACAGAGTGTAAGAGAGTGTAAGAGACAATAGCAGAGTGTAATAGACAGTAACAGAGTGTAAGAGAGTGTTATAGACAGTAGCAGAGTGCAAGAGACAATAGCAGAGTGTAAGAGACAGTAGCAGAGTGTAATATACAGTAACAGAGTGTAAGAGACAGTAACAGAGTGTAAGAGACAGCAGCAGAGTGTAAGAGTGTAAGAGACAGTAACAGAGTGTAAGAGAGTGTAACAGAGTGTAAGAGACAGTAACAGAGTGTACGAGACAGTAACAGAGTGTACGAGACAGTAACAGAGTGTACGAGACAGTAACAGAGTATACGAGAGTGTAGTAGAGTGTAAGAGACAGTAACACAGCGTAAGAGACAGTAGCAGTGTGTAAGAGACAGAAGCAAAGTGAAAGAGAGAGTAGCAGAGTGTAAGAGACAGTAGCAGAGTGTAAGAGACAGTAGCAGAGTGTAAGAGTGTAAGAGACAGTAGCAGAGTGTAAGAGAGTGTAACAGCGTGTAAGAGAGTGTAACAGAGTGTAAGAGACAGTAAGAGAGTGTAACAGAGTGTAAGAGACAGTAACAGAGTGTAGGAGAGTGTAAGAGACAGTAACGGAGTGTAAGAGACAGTAACAGAGTGTAAGAGACAGCAGCAGAGTGTTAGAGAGTGTAACATAGTGTAAGAGAGTGTAAGAGACAGTAGCAGAGTGTAATAGACAGTAACAGAGTGTAATAGAGTGTAAGAGACAGTAGCAGAGTGTAAGAGACAGTAGCAGAGTGTAATAGACTGTAGCAGAGTGTAACAGAGTGTAAGAGAGTGTAAGAGACAATAGCAGAGTGTAATAGACAGTAACAGAGTGTAAGAGAGTGTTATAGACAGTAGCAGAGTGCAAGAGACAATAGCATAGTGTAAGAGACAGTAGCAGAGTGTAATAGACTGTAACAGAGTGTAACAGAGTGTAAGAGAGTGTAAGAGACAGTAGCGGAGTGTAATAGACAGTAACAGAGTGTAAGAGAGTGTTATAGACAGTAGCAGAGTGTTATAGACAATAGCAGAGTGTAAGAGACAGTAGCAGAGTGTAATTGACAGCAGCAGAGTGTAAGAGAGTGTAAGAGACAGTAGCAGAGTGTAATAGACAGTAACAGAGTGTAAGAGAGTGTTATAGACAGTATCAGAGTGTAAGAGACAATAGCAGAGTGTAAGAGACAGTAGCAGAGTGTAATAGACTGTAGCAGAGTGTAACATAGTGTAAGAGAGTGTAAGAGACAGTAGCAGAGTGTAATAGACAGTAACAGAGTGTAAGAGAGTGTTATAGACAGTAGCAGAGTGTAAGAGAGTGTAAGAGACAGTTACAGAGTGTAAGAGAGTGTAACAGAGTGTAAGAGAGTGTAAGAGACAGTAACATAGTGTAGGAGAGTGTAAGAGACAGTAACAGAGTGTAAGAGACAGTAACAGAGTGTAAGAGGGTGTAAGAGACAGTAGCAGAGTGTAGGAGAGTGTAAGAGAGTGTAAGAGACAGTAAGAGTGTAAGAGACAGTAACAGAGTGTAAGAGACAGCAGCAGAATGTAAGAGAGTGTAACAGAGTGTAAGAGACAGTAACAGAGCGTAAGAGACAGTAGCAGAGTGTAAGAGACAGAAGCAGAGTGAAAGAGAGAGTAGCAGAGTGTAAGAGACAGTAGCAGAGTGTAAGAGACAGTAGCAGAGTGTAAGAGAGTGTAAGAGACAGTAACAGAGTGTAAGAGAGTGTAACAGCATGTAAGAGAGTGTAACAGAGTGTAAGAGAGTGTAAGAGACAGTAACAGAGTGTAGTAGAGTGTAAGAGACAGTAACAGAGTGTAAGAGACAGTAACAGAGTGTAAGAGACAGCAGCAGAGTGTAAGAGAGTGTAACATAGTGTAAGAGAGTGAAAGAGACAGTAGCAGAGTGTAATAGACAGTAACAGAGTGTAAGAGAGTGTTATAGACAGTAGCAGAGTGTAAGAGACAATAGCAGAGTGTAAGATACAGTAGCAAAGTGTAAGAGACAGTAACAGAGTGTAAGAGACAGTAGCAGAGTGAAAGAGGCAGTAGTAGAGTGTAGTAGAGTGTACCAGAGTGTCACATGGCATATACCGTCCTCTAGGATCACATAGTCCTGAATGATCTCAGTATACTGTGAACGTCTTTGGGGATCTCTTCGCGTAGACATCGTAGACCTGTGTAAGAGACAGTAAAAGAGTATATGAGATAGTAGCGGAGTGTAAGAGAGTGTGACAGAGCATAGGAGACAGTAACAGAGTATAGGAGACGGTAACAGAGTGTAAGAGAGTGTAAGAGACAGTAACAGAGTGTAAGAGACAGTAACAGAGTGTAAGAGACAGCAGCAGAGTGTAAGAGAGTGCAACATAGTGTAAGATAGTGAAAGAGACAGTAGCAGAGTGTAATAGACAGTAACAGAGTGTAGGAGAGTGTAACAGCGTGTAAGAGAGTGTAACAGAGTGTAAGAGAGTGTAAGAGACAGTAACAGAGTGTAGGAGAGTGTAAGAGACAGTAACAGAGTGTAAGAGACAGTAACAGAGTGAAAGAGACAGTAACAGAGTGTAAGAGACAGCAGCAGAGTGTAAGAGTGTAAGAGACAGTAACAGAGTGTAAGAGAGTGTAACAGAGTGTAAGAGACAGTAACAGAGTGTACGAGACAGTAACAGAGTGTAAGAGACAGCAGCAGAGTGTAAGAGAGTGTAACATAGTGTAAGAGAGTGTTATAGACAGTAGCAGAGTGTAAGAGACAATAGCAGAGTGTAAGAGACAGTAGCAGAGTGTAATAGACTGTAGCAGAGTGTAACATAGTGTAAGAGAGTGTAAGAGACAGTAGCAGAGTATAATAGACAGTAACAGAGTGTAAGAGAGTGTTATAGACAGTAGCAGAGTTTAAGAGACAGTAACAGAGTGTAAGAGACAGTAACAGAGTGTAAGAGGGTGTAAGAGACAGTAGCAGAGTGTAGGAGAGTGTAAGAGAGTGTAAGAGAGTGTAAGAGACAGTAACAGAGTGTAAGAGACAGTAACAGAGTGTAAGAGGGTGTAAGAGACAGTAGCAGAGTGTAGGAGAGTGTAAGAGAGTGTAAGAGACAGTAAGAGTGTAAGAGACAGTAACAGAGTGTAAGAGACAGCAGCAGAGTGTAAGAGAGTGTAACAGAGTGTAAGAGACAGTAACAGAGCGTAAGAGTCAGTAGCAGAGTGTAAGAGACAGAAGCAGAGTGAAAGAGAGAGTAGCAGAGTGTAAGAGACAGTAGCAGAGTGTAAGAGACAGTAGCAGAGTGTAAGAGAGTGTAAGAGACAGTAACAGAGTGTAAGAGAGTGTAACAGCATGTAAGAGAGTGTAACAGAGTGTAAGAGAGTGTAAGAGACAGTAACAGAGTGTAGTAGAGTGTAAGAGACAGTAACAGAGTGTAAGAGACAGTAACAGAGTGTAAGAGACAGCAGCAGAGTGTAAGAGAGTGTAACATAGTGTAAGAGAGTGAAAGAGACAGTAGCAGAGTGTAATAGACAGTAACAGAGTGTAAGAGAGTGTTATAGACAGTAGCAGAGTGTAAGAGACAATAGCAGAGTGTAAGATACAGTAGCAAAGTGTAAGAGACAGTAACAGAGTGTAAGAGACAGTAGCAGAGTGAAAGAGGCAGTAGTAGAGTGTAGTAGAGTGTACCAGAGTGTCACATGGCATATACCGTCCTCTAGGATCACATAGTCCTGAATGATCTCAGTATACTGTGAACGTCTTTGGGGATCTCTTCGCGTAGACATCGTAAACCTGTGTAAGAGACAGTAAAAGAGTATATGAGACAGTAGCGGAGTGTAAGAGAGTGTGACAGAGCATAGGAGACAGTAACAGAGTATAGGAGACGGTAACAGAGTGTAAGAGACAGCAGCAGAGTGTAAGAGAGTGTAACATAGTGTAAGAGAGTGAAAGAGACAGTAGCAGAGTGTAATAGACAGTAACAGAGTGTAGGAGAGTGTAACAGCGTGTAAGAGAGTGTAACAGAGTGTAAGAGAGTGTAAGAGACAGTAACAGAGTGTAGGAGAGTGTAAGAGACAGTAACAGAGTGTAAGAGACAGTAACAGAGTGTAAGAGAGAGTAACAGAGTGTAAGAGACAGCAGCAGAGTGTAAGAGAGTGTAACATAGTGTAAGAGAGTGAAAGAGACAGTAGCAGAGTGTAATAGACAGTAACAGAGTGTAGGAGAGTGTCAGAGACAGTAACAGAGTGTAAGAGTCAGCAGCAGAGTGTAAGAGAGTGTAACATAGTGTAAGAGAGTGTAAGAGACAGTAGCAGAGTGTAATAGACAGTAACAGAGTGTAAGAGAGTGTTATAGACAGTAGCAGAGTGTAAGAGACAATAGCAGAGTGTAAGATACAGTAGCAGAGTGTAAGAGACAGTAACAGAGTGTAAAAGACAGTAACAGAGTGTAAGAGACAGTAGCAGAGTGAAAGAGACAGTAGTAGAGTGTAGTAGAGTGTAAGAGAGTGTCACATGGCATATACCGTCCTCTAGGATCACATAGTCCTGAATGATCTCAGTATACTGTGAACGTCTTTGGGGATCTCTTTGCGTAGACCTCGTAAACCTGTGTAAGAGACAGTAAAAGAGTGTATGAGACAGTAGTGGAGTGTAAGAAAGTGTAACAGAGTATAGGAGACAGTAACAGAGTGTAAGAGAGTGTAAGAGACAGTTACAGAGTGTAAGAGAGTGTAAGAGAGTGTAACAGAGTGTAAGAGACAGTAACAGAGTGTAAGAGACAGCAGCAGAGTGTAAGAGAGTGTGAGAGACAGTAGCAGAGTGTAATAGACAGTAACAGAGTGTAAGAGAGTGTTATAGACAGTAGCAGAGTGTTATAGACAATAGCAGAGTGTAAGAGACAGTAGCAGAGTGTAATAGACAGCAGCAGAGTGTAAGAGAGTGTAAGAGACAGTAGCAGAGTGTAATAGACAGTAACAGAGTGTAAGAGAGTGTTATAGACAGTAGCAGAGTGTAAGAGACAATAGCAGAGTGTAAGAGACAGTAGCAGAGTGTAATAGACTGTAGCAGAGTGTAACATAGTGTAAGAGAGTGTAAGAGACAGTAGCAGAGTGTAATAGACAGTAACAGAGTGTAAGAGAGTGTTATAGACAGTAGCAGAGTTTAAGAGACAGTAACAGAGTGTAAGAGACAGTAACAGAGTGTAAGAGGGTGTAAGAGACAGTAGCAGAGTGTAGGAGAGTGTAAGAGAGTGTAAGAGACAGTAACAGAGTGTAAGAGACAGTAACAGAGTGTAAGAGACAACAGCAGAGTGTAAGAGAGTGTAACAGAGTATAGGAGACAGTAACAGAGTATAGGAGACAGTAACAGAGTGTAAGAGAGTGTAAGAGACAGTTACAGAGTGTAAGAGAGTGTAACATAGTGTAAGAGACAGTAACAGAGTGTAAGAGACAGCAGAAGAGTGTAAGAGAGTTGAAGAGACAGTCACAGAGTGTAATAGACAGTAACAGAGTGTAAGAGAGTGTTATAGACAGTAGCAGAGTGTAAGAGACAATAGCAGAGTGTAATAGACTGGAGCAGAGTGTAACATAGTGTAAGAGAGTGTAAGAGACTGTAGCAGAGTGTAATAGACAGTAACAGAGTGTAAGAGAGTGTTATAGACAGTAGCAGAGTGTAAGAGACAATAGCAGAGTGTAAGAGACAGTAGCAGAGTGTAATAGACAGCAGCAGAGTGTAAGAGAGTGTAAGAGACAGTAGCAGAGTGTAATAGACAGTAACAGAGTGTAAGAGAGTGTTATAGACAGTAGCAGAGTGTAAGAGAGTGTAAGAGACAGTTACAGAGTGTAAGAGAGTGTAACAGAGTGTAAGAGAGTGTAAGAGACAGTAACATAGTGTATGAGAGTGTAAGAGACAGTAACAGAGTGTAAGAGACAGTAGCAGAGTGTAAGAGAGTGTAAGAGAGTGTTATAGACAGTAGCAGAGTGTAAGGGACAATAGCAGAGTGTAAGAGACAGTAGCAGAGTGTAATAGACTGTAGCAGAGTGTAAAATAGTGTAAGAGAGTGTAAGAGACAGTAGCAGAGTGTAATAGACAGTAATAGAGTGTAAGAGAGTGTTATAGACAGTAGCAGAGTTTAAGAGACAGTAACAGAGTGTAAGAGACAGTAAGAGTGTAAGAGGGTGTAAGAGACAGTAGCAGAGTGTAGGAGAGTGTAAGAGAGTGTAAGAGACAGTAACAGAGTGTAAGAGACAGCAACAGAGTGTAAGAGACAGCAGCAGAGTGTAAGAGACAGCAACAGAGTGTAAGAGACAGCAGCAGAGTGTACGAGAGTGTAGTAGAGTGTAAGAGACAGTAACAGAGCATAAGAGACAGTAACAGAGCATAAGAGACAGAAGCAGAGTGAAAGAGACAGAAACAGAGTGAAAGAGAGAGTAGCAGAGTGTAAGAGACAGTAGCAGAGTGTAAGAGAGTGTAAGAGACAGTAACAGAGTGTAAGAGAGTGTAACAGCATGTAAGAGAGTGTAACAGAGTGTAAGAGAGTGTAAGAGACAGTAACAGAGTGTAGTAGAGTGTAAGAGACAGTAACAGAGTGTAAGAGACAGCAGCAGAGTGTAAGAGAGTGTAACATAGTGTAAGAGAGTGAAAGAGACAGTAGCAGAGTGTAATAGACAGTAACAGAGTGTAAGAGAGTGTTATAGACAGTAGCAGAGTGTAAGAGACAATAGCAGAGTGTAAGATACAGTAGCAAAGTGTAAGAGACAGTAACAGAGTGTAAGAGACAGTAGCAGAGTGAAAGAGGCAGTAGTAGAGTGTAGTAGAGTGTACCAGAGTGTCACATGGCATATACCGTCCTCTAGGATCACATAGTCCTGAATGATCTCAGTATACTGTGAACGTCTTTGGGGATCTCTTCGCGTAGACATCGTAAACCTGTGTAAGAGACAGTAAAGAGTGTAAGAGAGTGTTATAGACAGTAGCAGAGTGTAAGAGACAATAGCAGAGTGTAAGAGACAGTAGCAGAGTGTAATAGACTGTTGCAGAGTGTAACATAGTGTAAGAGAGTGTAAGAGACAGTAGCAGAGTGTAATAGACAGTAACAGAGTGTAAGAGAGTGTTATAGACAGTAGCAGAGTGTAAGAGAGTGTAAGAGACAGTTACAGAGTGTAAGAGAGTGTAACAGAGTGTAAGAGAGTGTAAGAGACAGTAACATAGTGTAGGAGAGTGTAAGAGACAGTAACAGAGTGTAAGAGACAGTAGCAGAGTGTAAGAGAGTGTAAGAGAGTGTTATAGACAGTAGCAGAGTGTAAGGGACAATAGCAGAGTGTAAGAGACAGTAGCAGAGTGTAATAGACTGTAGCAGAGTGTAAAATAGTGTAAGAGAGTGTAAGAGACAGTAGCAGAGTGTAATAGACAGTAATAGAGTGTAAGAGAGTGTTATAGACAGTAGCAGAGTTTAAGAGACAGTAACGGAGTGTAAGAGACAGTAAGAGTGTAAGAGGGTGTAAGAGACAGTAGCAGAGTGTAGGAGAGTATAAGAGAGTGTAAGAGACAGTAACAGAGTGTAAGAGACAGCAGCAGAGTGTAAGAGACAGTAACAGAGTGTAAGAGAGTGTAACAGAGTGTAAGAGACAGTAACAGAGTGTACGAGAGTGTAGTAGAGTGTAAGAGACAGTAACAGAGCATAAGAGACAGTAACAGAGCATAAGAGACAGAAGCAGAGTGTAAGAGACAGAAACAGAGTGAAAGAGAGAGTAGCAGAGTGTAAGAGACAGTAGCAGAGTGTAAGAGAGTGTAAGAGAAATTAACAGAGTGTAATAGAGTGTAACAGCGTGTAAGAGAGTGTAAAAGAGTGTAAGAGAGTGTAGGAGACAGTAACAGAGTGTAGGAGAGTGTAAGAGACAGTAACAGAGTGTAAGAGACAGTAACAGAGTGTAAGAGACAGCAGCAGAGTGTAAGAGAGTGTAACATAGTGTAAGAGAGTGAAAGAGACAGTAGCAGAGTGTAATAGACAGCAACAGAGTGTAAGACAGTGTTATAGACAGTAGCAGAGTGTAAGAGACAATAGCAGAGTGTAAGAGACAGTAACAGAGTGTAAGAGACAGTAACATAGTGTAAGAGACAGTAACAGAGTGTATGAGAGTGTAGTAGAGTGTAAGAGACAGTAACAGAGCGTAAGAGATAGTAGCAGAGTGTAAGAGACAGTAGCAGAGTGAAAGAGACAGTAGCAGAGTGTAAGAGACAGTAACAGAGTGTAAGAGACAGTAACAGAGCGTAAGAGTCAGTAGCAGAGTGTAAGAGAGTGTAACATAGTGTAAGAGAGTGAAAGAGACAGTAGCAGAGTGTAATAGACAGTAACAGAGTGTAAGAGAGTGTTATAGACAGTAGCAGAGTGTAAGAGACAATAGCAGAGTGTAAGAGACAGTAGCAGAGTGTAATAGACTGTAGCAGAGTGTAACATAGTGTAAGAGAGTGTAAGAGACAGTAGCAGAGTGTAATAGACAGTAACAGAGTGTAAGAGAGTGTTATAGACAGTAGCAGAGTTTAAGAGACAGTAACAGAGTGTAAGAGGGTGTAAGAGACAGTAGCAGAGTGTAAGAGAGTGTAAGCGAGTGTAAGAGAGTGTAAGAGACAGTAACAGAGTGTAAGAGACAGTAACAGAGTGTAAGAGACAGTAACAGAGTGTAAGAGACAGCAGCAGAGTGTAAGAGAGTGTAACAGAGTATAGGAGACAGTAACAGAGTATAGGAGACAGTAACAGAGTGTAAGAGAGTGTAAGAGACAGTTACAGAGTGTAAGAGAGTGTAACATAGTGTAAGAGACAGTAACAGAGTGTAAGAGACAGCAGAAGAGTGTAAGAGAGTTGAAGAGACAGTCGCAGAGTGTAAGAGACAATAGCAGAGTGTAAGAGACAGTAGCAGAGTGTAATAGACTGTAGCAGAGTGTAACATAGTGTAAGAGAGTGTAAGAGACAGTAGCAGAGTGTAATAGACAGTAACAGAGTGTAAGAGAGTGTTATAGACAGTAGCAGAGTGTAAGAGACAATAGCACAGTGTAATAGAGTGTAGCAGAGTGTAATAGAGTGTAGCAGAGTGTAAGAGAGTGTAAGAGACAGTAGCAGAGTGTAATAGACAGTAACAGAGTGTAAGAGAGTGTTATAGACAGTTGCAGAGTGTAAGAGACAATAGCAGAGTGTAAGATACAGTAACAGAGTGTAAGAGAGTGTAAGAGACAGTTACAGAGTGTAAGAGAGTGTAACAGAGTGTAAGAGACAGTAACAGAGTGTAAGAGACAGCAGCAGAGTGTAAGAGAGTGTAAGAGACAGTAGCAGAGTGTAATAGACAGTAACAGAGTGTAAGAGAGTGTTATAGACAGTAGCAGAGTGTTATAGACAATAGCAGAGTGTAAGAGACAGTAGCAGAGTGTAATAGACAGCAGCAGAGTGTAAGAGAGTGTAAGAGACAGTAGCAGAGTGTAATAGACAGTAACAGAGTGTAAGAGAGTGTTATAGACAGTAGCAGAGTGTAAGAGACAATAGCAGAGTGTAAGAGACAGTAGCAGAGTGTAATAGACTGTAGCAGAGTGTAACATAGTGTAAGAGAGTGTAAGAGACAGTAGCAGAGTGTAATAGACAGTAACAGAGTGTAAGAGAGTGTTATAGACAGTAGCAGAGTTTAAGAGACAGTAACAGAGTGTAAGAGACAGTAACAGAGTGTAAGAGGGTGTAAGAGACAGTAGCAGAGTGTAGGAGAGTGTAAGAGAGTGTAAGAGAGTGTAAGAGACAGTAACAGAGTGTAAGAGACAGTAACAGAGTGTAAGAGACAGCAGCAGAGTGTAAGAGAGTGTAACAGAGTATAGGAGACAGTAACAGAGTATAGGAGACAGTAACAGAGTGTAAGAGAGTGTAAGAGACAGTTACAGAGTGTAAGAGAGTGTAACATAGTGTAAGAGACAGTAACAGAGTGTAAGAGACAGCAGAAGAGTGTAAGAGAGTTGAAGAGACAGTCGCAGAGTGTAAGAGACAATAGCAGAGTGTAAGAGACAGTAGCAGAGTGTAATAGACTGTAGCAGAGTGTAACATAGTGTAAGAGAGTGTAAGAGACAGTAGCAGAGTGCAATAGACAGTAACAGAGTGTAAGAGAGTGTTATAGACAGTAGCAGAGTGTAAGAGACAATAGCAGAGTGTAATAGAGTGTAGCAGAGTGTAATAGAGTGTAGCAGAGTGTAAGAGAGTGTAAGAGACAGTAGCAGAGTGTAATAGACAGTAACAGAGTGTAAGAGAGTGTTATAGACAGTTGCAGAGTGTAAGAGACAATAGCAGAGTGTAAGATACAGTAGAAGAGTGTAAGAGACTGTAACAGAGTGTAAGAGACAGTAACAGAGTGTAAGAGACAGTAACAGAGTGTAAGAGACAGTAGCAGAGTGAAAGAGACAGTAGTAGAGTGTAGTAGAGTGTAAGAGAGCGTCACATGGCATATACCGTCCTCTAGGACCACATGGTCCCGAATGATCTCAGTATACTGTGAACGTCTTTGGGTATCTCTTCGCGTAGACATCGTAAACCTGTGTAAGAGACAGTAACAGAGTATATGAGACAGCAGCAGAGTGTAAGAGAGTGTAACATAGTGTAAGACAGTGTAAGAGACAGTAGCAGAGTGAAAGAGACAGTAGCAGAGTGTAAGAGACAGTAGCAGAGTGTAAGAGACAGTAACAGAGTGTAAGAGATAGTAGCAGAGTGTAAGAGAGTGTAAGAGACAGTAACAGTGTGTAATAGGGTGTAACAGCGTGTAAGAGAGTGTAACAGCATGTAAGAGAGTGTAACAGCATGTAAGAGAGTGTAACAGAGTGTAAGGGAGTGTAAGAGACAGTAACAGAGTGTAAGGGGGTGTAAGAGACAGTAGAAGAGTGTAGGAGAGTGTAAGAGAGTGTAATAGACAGTAACAGAGTGTAAGAGACAGTAAAAGAGTGTAAGAGACAGCAGCAGAGTGTAAGAGAGTGTAAGAGACAGTAACAGAGTGTAAGAGACAGTAACAGAGTGTAAGAGACAGTAAATGAGTATACGAGAGTGTAGTAGAGTGTAAGAGACAGTAACAGAGCGTAAGAGACAGTAGCAGTGTGTAAGAGACAGAAGCAAAGTGAAAGAGAGAGTAGCAGAGTGTAAGAGACAGTAGCAGAGTGTAAGAGACAGTAGCAGAGTGTAAGAGAGTGTAAGAGACAGTAACAGAGTGTAAGAGAGTGTAACAGTGTGTAAGAGAGTGCAACAGAGTGTAAGAGACAGTAACAGAGTGTAGGAGAGTGTAAGAGACAGTAACAGAGTGTAAGAGACAGTAACAGAGTGTAAGAGACAGCAGCAGAGTGTAAGAGAGTGTAACATAGTGTAAGAGAGTGTAAGAGACAGTAGCAGAGTGTAATAGACAGTAACAGAGTGTAATAGAGTGTAAGAGACAGTAGAAGAGTGTAAGAGACAATAGCAGAGTGTAAGAGACAGTAGCAGAGTGTAACATAGTGTAAGAGAGTGTTATAGACAGTAGCAGAGTGTAAGAGACAGTAACAGAGTGTAAGAGACAGTAACAGAGTGAAAGAGACAGTAGCAGAGTGAAAGAGACAGTAGTAGAGTGTAGTAGAGTGTAAGAGATAGGAGTGTAAGAGACAGTAACAGAGTGTAAGAGACAGTAACAGAGTGTAAGAGACAGCAGCAGAGTGTAAGAGAGTGTAATAGACAGTAACAGAGTGTACGAGAGTGTAGTAGAGTGTAAGAGACAGTAGCAGAGTGTAAGAGAGTGTAACAGGGTGTAAGAGACAGTAACAGAGTATAGGAGACAGTAACAGAGTGTAAGAGACAGTAACAGAGTGTACGAGACAGTAACATAGTGTAAGATACAGTAACAGAGTGTATGACAGTGTAGTACAGTGTAAGACACAGTAACAGAGCGTAAGAGATAGTAGCAGAGTGTAAGAGACAGTAGCAGAGTGAAAGAGACAGTAGCAGAGTGTTAGAGACAGTAGCAGAGTGTAAGAAACAGTAACAGAGTGTAAGAGACAGTAGCAGAGTGTAAGAGAGTGTAAGAGACAGTAACAGTGTGTAAGAGGGTGTAACAGCGTGTAAGAGAGTGTAACAGCGTGTAAGAGAGTGTAACAGAGTGTAAGAGAGTGTAAGAGACAGTAACAGAGTGTAAGAGGGTGTAAGAGACAGTAGCAGAGTGTAAGAGAGTGTAAGAGAGTGTTATAGACAGTAGCAGAGTGTAAGAGACAATAGCAGAGTGTAAGAGACAGTAGCAGAGTGTAATAGACTGTAGCAGAGTGTAACAGTGTAAGAGAGTGTAAGAGACAGTAGCAGAGTGTAATAGACAGTAACAGAGTGTAAGAGAGTGTTATAGACAGTAGCAGAGTGTAAGAGACAATAGCAGAGTGTAAGAGACAGTAGCAGAGTGTAATAGACTGTAGCAGAGTGTAACATAGTGTAAGAGAGTGTAAGAGACAGTAGCAGAGTGTAATAGACAGTAACAGAGTGTACGAGAGTGTTATAGACAGTAGCAGAGTTTAAGAGACAGTAACAGAGTGTAAGAGACAGTAACAGAGTGTAAGAGGGTGTAAGAGACAGTAGGAGAGTGTAAGAGAGTGTAAGAGAGTGTAAGAGAGTGTAAGAGTGTAAGAGACAGTAACAGAGTGTAAGAGACAGTAAGAGAGTGTAAGAGAGTGTTATAGACAGTAGCAGAGTGTAAGGGACAATAGCAGAGTGTAAGAGACAGTAGCAGAGTGTAAGAGACAGTAGCAGAGTGTAAAATAGTGTAAGAGAGTGTAAGAGACAGTAGCAGAGTGTAATAGACAGTAATAGAGTGTAAGAGAGTGTTATAGACAGTAGCAGAGTTTAAGAGACAGTAACAGAGTGTAAGAGACAGTAAGAGTGTAAGAGGGTGTAAGAGACAGTAGCAGAGTGTAGGAGAGTGTAAGAGAGTGTAAGAGACAGTAACAGAGTGTAAGAGACAGCAGCAGAGTGTAAGAGACAGTAACAGAGTGTAAGAGAGTGTAACAGAGTTTAAGAGACAGTAACAGAGTGTACAAGAGTGTAGTAGAGTGTAAGAGACAGTAACAGAGCATAAGAGACAGTAACAGAGCATAAGAGACAGAAGCAGAGTGTAAGAGACAGAAACAGAGTGAAAGAGAGAGTAGCAGAGTGTAAGAGACAGTAGCAGAGTGTAAGAGAGTGTAAGAGAAATTAACAGAGTGTAATAGAGTGTAACAGCGTGTAAGAGAGTGTAACAGAGTGTAAGAGAGTGTAGGAGACAGTAACAGAGTGTAGGAGAGTGTAAGAGACAGTAACAGAGTGTAAGAGACAGTAACAGAGTGTAAGAGAGTGTAACATAGTGTAAGAGAGTGAAAGAGACAGTAGCAGAGTGTAATAGACAGTAACAGAGTGTAAGACAGTGTTATAGACAGTAGCAGAGTGTAAGAGACAATAGCAGAGTGTAAGAGACAGTAACAGAGTGTAAGAGACAGTAACAGAGTGTAAGATACAGTAACAGAGTGTATGAGAGTGTAGTAGAGTGTAAGAGACAGTAACAGAGCGTAAGAGATAGTAGCAGAGTGTAAGAGACAGTAGCAGAGTGAAAGAGACAGTAGTAGAGTGTAAGAGACAGTAGCAGAGTGTAAGAGACAGTAACAGAGTGTAAGAGATAGTAGCAGAGTGTAAGAGAGTGTAAGAGACAGTAACAGTGTGTAAGAGGGTGTAACAGCGTGTAAGAGAGTGTAACAGCATGTAAGAGAGTGTAACAGAGTGTAAGGGAGTGTAAGAGACAGTAACAGAGTGTAAGGGGGTGTAAGAGACAGTAGAAGAGTGTAGGAGAGTGTAGGAGAGTGTAAGAGACAGTAACAGAGTGTAAGAGACAGTAACAGAGTGTAAGAGACAGCAGCAGAGTGTAAGAGAGTGTAACAGAGTATAGGAGACAGTAACAGAGTATAGGAGACAGTAACAGAGTGTAAGAGAGTGTAAGAGACAGTTACAGAGTGTAAGAGAGTGTAACATAGTGTAAGAGACAATAGCAGAGTGTAAGAGACAGTAGCAGAGTGTAATAGACAGCAGCAGAGTGTAAGAGAGTGTAAGAGACAGTAGCAGAGTGTAATAGACAGTAACAGAGTGTAAGAGAGTGTTATAGACAGTAGCAGAGTGTAAGAGACAATAGCAGAGTGTAAGAGACAGTAGCAGAGTGTAATAGACTGTAGCAGAGTGTAACAGTGTAAGAGAGTGTAAGAGACAGTAGCAGAGTGTAATAGACATTAACAGAGTGTAAGAGAGTGTTATAGACAGTAGCAGAGTTTAAGAGACAGTAACAGAGTGTAAGAGACAGTAACAGAGTGTAAGAGGGTGTAAGAGACAGTAGCAGAGTGTAGGAGAGTGTAAGAGAGTGTAAGAGACAGTAACATAGTGTAAGAGACAGTAACAGAGTGTAAGAGACAGCAGCAGAGTGTAAGAGAGTGTAACAGAGTGTAAGAGACAGTAACAGAGCATAAGAGACAGTAGCAGAGTGTAAGAGACAGAAGCAGAGTGAAAGAGAGAGTAGCAGAGTGTAAGAGACAGTAGCAGAGAGTAAGAGACAGTAGCAGAGTGTAAGAGAGTGTAATAGACAGTAACAGAGTGTAAGAGAGTGTAACAGCATGTAAGAGAGTGTAACAGAGTGTAAGAGAGTGTAAGAGACAGTAACAGAGTGTAAGAGACAGTAACAGAGTGTAAGAGACAGCAGCAGAGTGTAAGAGTGTGTAACATAGTGTAAGAGAGTGAAAGAGATAGTAGCAGAGTGTAATAGACAGTAACAGAGTGTAATAGAGTGTAAGAGACAGTAGCAGAGTGTAAGAGACAATAGCAGAGTGTAAGAGACAGTAGCAGAGTGTAATAGACTGTAGCAGAGTGTAACAGAGTGTAAGAGAGTGTAAGAGACAATAGCAGAGTGTAATAGACAGTAACAGAGTGTAAGAGAGTGTTATAGACAGTAGCAGAGTGCAAGAGACAATAGCAGAGTGTAAGAGACAGTAGCAGAGTGTAATATACAGTAACAGAGTGTAAGAGACAGTAACAGAGTGTAAGAGACAGCAGCAGAGTGTAAGAGTGTAAGAGACAGTAACAGAGTGTAAGAGAGTGTAACAGAGTGTAAGAGACAGTAACAGAGTGTACGAGACAGTAACAGAGTGTACGAGACAGTAACAGAGTGTACGAGACAGTAACAGAGTGTAAGAGACAGTAACAGAGTATACGAGAGTGTAGTAGAGTGTAAGAGACAGTAACAGAGCGTAAGAGACAGTAGCAGTGTGTAAGAGACAGAAGCAAAGTGAAAGAGAGAGTAGCAGAGTGTAATAGACAGTAGCAGAGTGTAAGAGACAGTAGCAGAGTGTAAGAGAGTGTAAGAGACAGTAACAGAGTGTAAGAGAGTGTAACAGCGTGTAAGAGAGTGTAACAGAGTGTAAGAGACAGTAAGAGAGTGTAAGAGAGTGTAAGAGACAGTAACAGAGTGTAGGAGAGTGTAAGAGACAGTAACAGAGTGTAAGAGACAGTAACAGAGTGTAAGAGACAGCAGCAGAGTGTAAGAGAGTGTAACATAGTGTAAGAGAGTGTAAGAGACAGTAGCAGAGTGTAATAGACAGTAACAGAGTGTAATAGAGTGTAAGAGACAGTAGCAGAGTGTAAGAGACAATAGCAGAGTGTAAGAGACAGTAGCAGAGTGTAACATAGTGTAAGAGAGTGTTATAGACAGTAGCAGAGTGTAAGAGACAGTAACAGAGTGTAAGAGACAGTAACAGAGTGAAAGAGACAGTAGCAGAGTGAAAGAGACAGTAGTAGAGTGTAGTAGAGTGTAAGAGATAGGAGTGTAAGAGACAGTAACAGAGTGTAAGAGACAGTAACAGAGTGTAAGAGACAGCAGCAGAGTGTAAGAGAGTGTAATAGACAGTAACAGAGTGTACGAGAGTGTAGTAGAGTGTAAGAGACAGTAGCAGAGTGTAAGAGAGTGTAACAGGGTGTAAGAGACAGTAACAGAGTATAGGAGACAGTAACAGAGTGTAAGAGACAGTAACAGAGTGTACGAGACAGTAACATAGTGTAAGATACAGTAACATAGTGTAAGATACAGTAACAGAGTGTATGACAGTGTAGTACAGTGTAAGACACAGTAACAGAGCGTAAGAGATAGTAGCAGAGTGTAAGAGACAGTAGCAGAGTGAAAGAGACAGTAGCAGAGTGTTAGAGACAGTAGCAGAGTGTAAGAAACAGTAACAGAGTGTAAGAGACAGTAGCAGAGTGTAGGAGAGTGTAAGAGACAGTAACAGTGTGTAAGAGGGTGTAACAGCGTGTAAGAGAGTGTAACAGCGTGTAAGAGAGTGTAACAGAGTGTAAGAGAGTGTAAGAGACAGTAACAGAGTGTAAGAGGGTGTAAGAGACAGTAGCAGAGTGTAAGAGAGTGTAAGAGACAATAGCAGAGTGTAAGAGACAGTAGCAGAGTGTAATAGACTGTAGCAGAGTGTAACAGTGTAAGAGAGTGTAAGAGACAGTAGCAGAGTGTAATAGACAGTAACAGAGTGTAAGAGAGTGTTATAGACAGTAGCAGAGTGTAAGAGACAGTAGCAGAGTGTAAGAGACAATAGCAGAGTGTAAGAGACAGTAGCAGAGTGTAATAGACTGTAGCAGAGTGTAACATAGTGTAAGAGAGTGTAAGAGACAGTAGCAGAGTGTAATAGACAGTAACAGAGTGTACGAGAGTGTTATAGACAGTAGCAGAGTTTAAGAGACAGTAACAGAGTGTAAGAGACAGTAACAGAGTGTAAGAGGGTGTAAGAGACAGTAGGAGAGTGTAAGAGAGTGTAAGAGAGTGTAAGAGAGTGTAAGAGACAGTAACAGAGTGTAAGAGACAGCAGCAGAGTGTAAGAGAGTGTAACAGAGTATAGGAGACAGTAACAGAGTATAGGAGACAGTAACAGAGTATAGGAGACAGTAACAGAGTGTAAGAGAGTGTAAGAGACAGTTACAGAGTGTAAGAGAGTGTAACATAGTGTAAGAGACAGTAACAGAGTGTAAGAGACAGCAGAAGAGTGTAAGAGAGTTGAAGAGACAGTCGCAGAGTGTAATAGACAGTAACAGAGTGTAAGAGAGTGTTATAGACAGTAGCAGAGTGTAAGAGACAATAGCAGAGTGTAATAGACTGGAGCAGAGTGTAACATAGTGTAAGACAGTGTAAGAGACTGTAGCAGAGTGTAATAGACAGTAACAGAGTGTAATAGAGTGTTATAGACAGTAGCAGAGTGTAAGAGACAATAGCAGAGTGTAAGAGACAGTAGCAGAGTGTAATAGACAGCAGCAGAGTGTAAGAGAGTGTAAGAGACAGTAGCAGAGTGTAATAGACAGTAACAGAGTGTAAGAGAGTGTTATAGACAGTAGCAGAGTGTAAGAGACAATAGCAGAGTGTAAGAGACAGTAGCAGAGTGTAATAGACTGTAGCAGAGTGTAACATAGTGTAAGAGAGTGTAAGAGACAGTAGCAGAGTGTAATAGACAGTAACAGAGTGTAAGAGAGTGTTATAGACAGTAGCAGAGTGTAAGAGAGTGTAAGAGACAGTTACAGAGTGTAAGAGAGTGTAACAGAGTGTAAGAGAGTGTAAGAGACAGTAACATAGTGTAGGAGAGTGTAAGAGACAGTAACAGAGTGTAAGAGACAGTAGCAGAGTGTAAGAGAGTGTAAGAGAGTGTTATAGACAGTAGCAGAGTGTAAGGGACAATAGCAGAGTGTAAGAGACAGTAGCAGAGTGTAATAGACTGTAGCAGAGTGTAAAATAGTGTAAGAGAGTGTAAGAGACAGTAGCAGAGTGTAATAGACAGTAATAGAGTGTAAGAGAGTGTTATAGACAGTAGCAGAGTTTAAGAGACAGTAACAGAGTGTAAGAGACAGTAAGAGTGTAAGAGGGTGTAAGAGACAGTAGCAGAGTGTAGGAGAGTGTAAGAGAGTGTAAGAGAGTGTAAGAGACAGTAACAGAGTGTAAGAGACAGTAACAGAGTGTAAGAGACAGCAGCAGAGTGTAAGAGAGTGTAACAGAGTATAGGAGACAGTAACAGAGTATTGGAGACAGTAACAGAGTGTAAGAGAGTGTAAGAGACAGTTACAGAGTGTAAGAGAGTGTAACATAGTGTAAGAGACAGTAACAGAGTGTAAGAGACAGCAGAAGAGTGTAAGAGAGTTGAAGAGACAGTCGCAGAGTGTAATAGACAGTAACAGAGTGTAAGAGAGTGTTATAGACAGTAGCAGAGTGTAAGAGACAATAGCAGAGTGTAATAGACTGGAGCAGAGTGTAAAATAGTGTAAGAGAGTGTAAGAGACTGTAGCAGAGTGTAATAGACAGTAACAGAGTGTAAGAGAGTGTTATAGACAGTAGCAGAGTGTAAGAGACAATAGCAGAGTGTAAGAGACAGTAGCAGAGTGTAATAGACAGCAGCAGAGTGTAAGAGAGTGTAAGAGACAGTAGCAGAGTGTAATAGACAGTAACAGAGTGTAAGAGAGTGTTATATACAGTAGCAGAGTGTAAGAGACAATAGCAGAGTGTAAGAGACAGTAGCAGAGTGTAATAGACTGTAGCAGAGTGTAACAGTGTAAGAGAGTGTAAGAGACAGTAGCAGAGTGTAATAGACATTAACAGAGTGTAAGAGAGTGTTATAGACAGTAGCAGAGTTTAAGAGACAGTAACAGAGTGTAAGAGACAGTAACAGAGTGTAAGAGGGTGTAAGAGACAGTAGCAGAGTGTAGGAGAGTGTAAGAGAGTGTAAGAGACAGTAACAGAGTGTAAGAGACAGTAACAGAGTGTAAGAGACAGCAGCAGAGTGTAAGAGAGTGTAACAGAGTGTAAGAGACAGTAACAGAGCATAAGAGACAGTAGCAGAGTGTAAGAGACAGAAGCAGAGTGAAAGAGAGAGTAGCAGAGTGTAAGAGACAGTAGCAGAGAGTAAGAGACAGTAGCAGAGTGTAAGAGAGTGTAATAGACAGTAACAGAGTGTAAGAGAGTGTAACAGCATGTAAGAGAGTGTAACAGAGTGTAAGAGAGTGTAAGAGACAGTAACAGAGTGTAAGAGACAGTAACAGAGTGTAAGAGACAGCAGCAGAGTGTAAGAGAGTGTAACATAGTGTAAGAGAGTGTAAGAGACAGTAGCAGAGTGTAATAGACAGTAACAGAGTGTACGAGAGTGTTATAGACAGTAGCAGAGTTTAAGAGACAGTAACAGAGTGTAAGAGACAGTAACAGAGTGTAAGAGGGTGTAAGAGACAGTAGGAGAGTGTAAGAGAGTGTAAGAGAGTGTAAGAGAGTGTAAGAGACAGCAGCAGAGTGTAAGAGAGTGTAACAGAGTATAGGAGACAGTAACAGAGTATAGGAGACAGTAACAGAGTATAGGAGACAGTAACAGAGTGTAAGAGAGTGTAAGAGACAGTTACAGAGTGTAAGAGAGTGTAACATAGTGTAAGAGACAGTAACAGAGTGTAAGAGACAGCAGAAGAGTGTAAGAGAGTTGAAGAGACAGTCGCAGAGTGTAATAGACAGTAACAGAGTGTAAGAGAGTGTTATAGACAGTAGCAGAGTGTAAGAGACAATAGCAGAGTGTAATAGACTGGAGCAGAGTGTAATAGACTGGAGCAGAGTGTAACATAGTGTAAGACAGTGTAAGAGACTGTAGCAGAGTGTAATAGACAGTAACAGAGTGTAAGAGAGTGTTATAGACAGTAGCAGAGTGTAAGAGACAATAGCAGAGTGTAAGAGACAGTAGCAGAGTGTAATAGACAGCAGCAGAGTGTAAGAGAGTGTAAGAGACAGTAGCAGAGTGTAATAGACAGTAACAGAGTGTAAGAGAGTGTTATAGACAGTAGCAGAGTGTAAGAGACAATAGCAGAGTGTAAGAGACAGTAGCAGAGTGTAATAGACTGTAGCAGAGTGTAACATAGTGTAAGAGAGTGTAAGAGACAGTAGCAGAGTGTAATAGACAGTAACAGAGTGTAAGAGAGTGTTATAGACAGTAGCAGAGTGTAAGAGAGTGTAAGAGACAGTTACAGAGTGTAAGAGAGTGTAACAGAGTGTAAGAGAGTGTAAGAGACAGTAACATAGTGTAGGAGAGTGTAAGAGACAGTAACAGAGTGTAAGAGACAGTAGCAGAGTGTAAGAGAGTGTAAGAGAGTGTTATAGACAGTAGCAGAGTGTAAGAGACAATAGCAGAGTGTAAGAGACAGTAGCAGAGTGTAATAGACTGTAGCAGAGTGTAACTGTGTAAGAGAGTGTAAGAGACAGTAGCAGAGTGTAATAGACAGTAACAGAGTGTAAGAGAGTGTTATAGACAGTAGCAGAGTGTAAGAGACAGTAGCAGAGTGTAAGAGACAATAGCAGAGTGTAAGAGACAGTAGCAGAGTGTAATAGACTGTAGCAGAGTGTAACATAGTGTAAGAGAGTGTAAGAGACAGTAGCAGAGTGTAATAGACAGTAACAGAGTGTACGAGAGTGTTATAGACAGTAGCAGAGTTTAAGAGACAGTAACAGAGTGTAAGAGACAGTAACAGAGTGTAAGAGGGTGTAAGAGACAGTAGGAGAGTGTAAGAGAGTGTAAGAGAGTGTAAGAGAGTGTAAGAGACAGTAACAGAGTGTAAGAGACAGCAGCAGAGTGTAAGAGAGTGTAACAGAGTATAGGAGACAGTAACAGAGTATAGGAGACAGTAACAGAGTATAGGAGACAGTAACAGAGTGTAAGAGAGTGTAAGAGACAGTTACAGAGTGTAAGAGAGTGTAACATAGTGTAAGAGACAGTAACAGAGTGTAAGAGACAGCAGAAGAGTGTAAGAGAGTTGAAGAGACAGTCGCAGAGTGTAATAGACAGTAACAGAGTGTAAGAGAGTGTTATAGACAGTAGCAGAGTGTAAGAGACAATAGCAGAGTGTAATAGACTGGAGCAGAGTGTAATAGACAGTAACAGAGTGTAAGAGAGTGTTATAGACAGTAGCAGAGTGTAAGAGACAATAGCAGAGTGTAAGAGACAGTAGCAGAGTGTAATAGACAGCAGCAGAGTGTAAGAGAGTGTAAGAGACAGTAGCAGAGTGTAATAGACAGTAACAGAGTGTAAGAGAGTGTTATAGACAATAGCAGAGTGTAAGAGACAATAGCAGAGTGTAAGAGACAGTAGCAGAGTGTAATAGACTGTAGCAGAGTGTAACATAGTGTAAGAGAGTGTAAGAGACAGTAGCAGAGTGTAATAGACAGTAACAGAGTGTAAGAGAGTGTTATAGACAGTAGCAGAGTGTAAGAGAGTGTAAGAGACAGTTACAGAGTGTAAGAGAGTGTAAGAGACAGTAACATAGTGTAGGAGAGTGTAAGAGACAGTAACAGAGTGTAAGAGACAGTAGCAGAGTGTAAGAGAGTGTAAGAGAGTGTTATAGACAGTAGCAGAGTGTAAGGGACAATAGCAGAGTGTAAGAGACAGTAGCAGAGTGTAATAGACTGTAGCAGAGTGTAAAATAGTGTAAGAGAGTGTAAGAGACAGTAGCAGAGTGTAATAGACAGTAATAGAGTATAAGAGAGTGTTATAGACAGTAGCAGAGTTTAAGAGACAGTAACAGAGTGTAAGAGACAGTAGGAGAGTGTAAGAGAGTGTAAGAGAGTGTAAGAGAGTGTAAGAGACAATAGCAGAGTGTAAGAGACAGTAGCAGAGTGTAATAGACTGTAGCAGAGTGTAACATAGTGTAAGAGAGTGTAAGAGACAGTAGCAGAGTGTAATAGACAGTAACAGAGTGTAAGAGAGTGTTATAGACAGTAGCAGAGTGTAAGAGAGTGTAAGAGACAGTTACAGAGTGTAAGAGAGTGTAACAGAGTGTAAGAGAGTGTAAGAGACAGTAACATAGTGTAGGAGAGTGTAAGAGACAGTAACAGAGTGTAAGAGACAGTAGCAGAGTGTAAGAGAGTGTAAGAGAGTGTTATAGACAGTAGCAGAGTGTAAGAGACAATAGCAGAGTGTAAGAGACAGTAGCAGAGTGTAATAGACTGTAGCAGAGTGTAACAGTGTAAGAGAGTGTAAGAGACAGTAGCAGAGTGTAATAGACAGTAACAGAGTGTAAGAGAGTGTTATAGACAGTAGCAGAGTGTAAGAGACAGTAGCAGAGTGTAAGAGACAATAGCAGAGTGTAAGAGACAGTAGCAGAGTGTAATAGACTGTAGCAGAGTGTAACATAGTGTAAGAGAGTGTAAGAGACAGTAGCAGAGTGTAATAGACAGTAACAGAGTGTACGAGAGTGTTATAGACAGTAGCAGAGTTTAAGAGACAGTAACAGAGTGTAAGAGACAGTAACAGAGTGTAAGAGGGTGTAAGAGACAGTAGGAGAGTGTAAGAGAGTGTAAGAGAGTGTAAGAGAGTGTAAGAGACAGTAACAGAGTGTAAGAGACAGCAGCAGAGTGTAAGAGAGTGTAACAGAGTATAGGAGACAGTAACAGAGTATAGGAGACAGTAACAGAGTATAGGAGACAGTAACAGAGTGTAAGAGAGTGTAAGAGACAGTTACAGAGTGTAAGAGAGTGTAACATAGTGTAAGAGACAGTAACAGAGTGTAAGAGACAGCAGAAGAGTGTAAGAGAGTTGAAGAGACAGTCGCAGAGTGTAATAGACAGTAACAGAGTGTAAGAGAGTGTTATAGACAGTAGCAGAGTGTAAGAGACAATAGCAGAGTGTAATAGACTGGAGCAGAGTGTAATAGACAGTAACAGAGTGTAAGAGAGTGTTATAGACAGTAGCAGAGTGTAAGAGACAATAGCAGAGTGTAAGAGACAGTAGCAGAGTGTAATAGACAGCAGCAGAGTGTAAGAGAGTGTAAGAGACAGTAGCAGAGTGTAATAGACAGTAACAGAGTGTAAGAGAGTGTTATAGACAATAGCAGAGTGTAAGAGACAATAGCAGAGTGTAAGAGACAGTAGCAGAGTGTAATAGACTGTAGCAGAGTGTAACATAGTGTAAGAGAGTGTAAGAGACAGTAGCAGAGTGTAATAGACAGTAACAGAGTGTAAGAGAGTGTTATAGACAGTAGCAGAGTGTAAGAGAGTGTAAGAGACAGTTACAGAGTGTAAGAGAGTGTAAGAGACAGTAACATAGTGTAGGAGAGTGTAAGAGACAGTAACAGAGTGTAAGAGACAGTAGCAGAGTGTAAGAGAGTGTAAGAGAGTGTTATAGACAGTAGCAGAGTGTAAGGGACAATAGCAGAGTGTAAGAGACAGTAGCAGAGTGTAATAGACTGTAGCAGAGTGTAAAATAGTGTAAGAGAGTGTAAGAGACAGTAGCAGAGTGTAATAGACAGTAATAGAGTATAAGAGAGTGTTATAGACAGTAGCAGAGTTTAAGAGACAGTAACAGAGTGTAAGAGACAGTAAGAGTGTAAGAGGGTGTAAGAGACAGTAGCAGAGTGTAGGAGAGTGTAAGAGAGTGTAAGAGAGTGTAAGAGACAGTAACAGAGTGTAAGAGACAGTAACAGAGTGTAAGAGACAGCAGCAGAGTGTAAGAGAGTGTAACAGAGTATAGGAGACAGTAACAGAGTATAGGAGACAGTAACAGAGTGTAAGAGAGTGTAAGAGACAGTTACAGAGTGTAAGAGAGTGTAACATAGTGTAAGAGACAGTAACAGAGTGTAAGAGACAGCAGAAGAGTGTAAGAGAGTTGAAGAGACAGTCGCAGAGTGTAATAGACAGTAACAGAGTGTAAGAGAGTGTTATAGACAGTAGCAGAGTGTAAGAGACAATAGCAGAGTGTAATAGACTGGAGCAGAGTGTAAAATAGTGTAAGAGAGTGTAAGAGACTGTAGCAGAGTGTAATAGACAGTAACAGAGTGTAAGAGAGTGTTATAGACAGTAGCAGAGTGTAAGAGACAATAGCAGAGTGTAAGAGACAGTAGCAGAGTGTAATAGACAGCAGCAGAGTGTAAGAGAGTGTAAGAGACAGTAGCAGAGTGTAATAGACAGTAACAGAGTGTAAGAGAGTGTTATATACAGTAGCAGAGTGTAAGAGACAATAGCAGAGTGTAAGAGACAGTAGCAGAGTGTAATAGACTGTAGCAGAGTGTAACAGTGTAAGAGAGTGTAAGAGACAGTAGCAGAGTGTAATAGACATTAACAGAGTGTAAGAGAGTGTTATAGACAGTAGCAGAGTTTAAGAGACAGTAACAGAGTGTAAGAGACAGTAACAGAGTGTAAGAGGGTGTAAGAGACAGTAGCAGAGTGTAGGAGAGTGTAAGAGAGTGTAAGAGACAGTAACAGAGTGTAAGAGACAGTAACAGAGTGTAAGAGACAGCAGCAGAGTGTAAGAGAGTGTAACAGAGTGTAAGAGACAGTAACAGAGCATAAGAGACAGTAGCAGAGTGTAAGAGACAGAAGCAGAGTGAAAGAGAGAGTAGCAGAGTGTAAGAGACAGTAGCAGAGAGTAAGAGACAGTAGCAGAGTGTAAGAGAGTGTAATAGACAGTAACAGAGTGTAAGAGAGTGTAACAGCATGTAAGAGAGTGTAACAGAGTGTAAGAGAGTGTAAGAGACAGTAACAGAGTGTAAGAGACAGTAACAGAGTGTAAGAGACAGCAGCAGAGTGTAAGAGTGTGTAACATAGTGTAAGAGAGTGAAAGAGATAGTAGCAGAGTGTAATAGACAGTAACAGAGTGTAATAGAGTGTAAGAGACAGTAGCAGAGTGTAAGAGACAATAGCAGAGTGTAGGAGAGTGTAAGAGAGTGTAAGAGACAGTAGCAGAGTGTAATAGACAGTAACAGAGTGTAAGAGAGTGTTATAGACAGTAGCAGAGTGTAATAGACAGTAACAGAGTGTAAGAGAGTGTTATAGACAGTAGCAGAGTGTAAGAGACAGTAACAGAGTGTAAGAGACAGTAGCAGAGTGAAAGAGGCAGTAGTAGAGTGTAGTAGAGTGTACCAGAGTGTCACATGGCATATACCGTCCTCTAGGATCACATAGTCCTGAATGATCTCAGTATACTGTGAACGTCTTTGGGGATCTCTTCGCGTAGACATCGTAAACCTGTGTAAGAGACAGTAAAAGAGTATATGAGACAGTAGCGGAGTGTAAGAGAGTGTGACAGAGCATAGGAGACAGTAACAGAGTATAGGAGACGGTAACAGAGTGTAAGAGAGTGTAAGAGACAGTAACAGAGTGTAAGAGACAGTAACAGAGTGTAAGAGACAGCAGCAGAGTGTAAGAGAGTGTAACATAGTGTAAGAGAGTGAAAGAGACAGTAGCAGAGTGTAATAGACAGTAACAGAGTGTAGGAGAGTGTAACAGCATGTAAGAGAGTGTAACAGAGTGTAAGAGACAGTAACAGAGTGTAGGAGAGTGTAAGAGACAGTAACAGAGTGTAAGAGACAGTAACAGAGTGTAAGAGACAGTAACAGAGTGTAAGAGACAGCAGCAGAGTGTAAGAGAGTGTAACATAGTGTAAGAGAGTGAAAGAGACAGTAGCAGAGTGTAATAGACAGTAACAGAGTGTAGGAGAGTGTCAGAGACAGTAACAGAGTGTAAGAGTCAGCAGCAGAGTGTAAGAGAGTGTAACATAGTGTAAGAGAGTGTAAGAGACAGTAGCAGAGTGTAATAGACAGTAACAGAGTGTAAGAGAGTGTTATAGACAGTAGCAGAGTGTAAGAGACAATAGCAGAGTGTAAGATACAGTAGCAGAGTGTAAGAGACAGTAACAGAGTGTAAAAGACAGTAACAGAGTGTAAGAGACAGTAGCAGAGTGAAAGAGACAGTAGTAGAGTGTAGTAGAGTGTAAGAGAGTGTCACATGGCATATACCGTCCTCTAGGATCACATAGTCCTGAATGATCTCAGTATACTGTGAACGTCTTTGGGGATCTCTTCGCGTAGACCTCGTAAACCTGTGTAAGAGACAGTAAAAGAGTATATGAGACAGTAGTGGAGTGTAAGAAAGTGTAACAGAGTATAGGAGACAGTAACAGAGTGTAATAGACAGCAGCAGAGTGTAAGAGAGTGTAAGAGACAGTAGCAGAGTGTAATAGACAGTAACAGAGTGTAAGAGAGTGTTATAGACAGTAGCAGAGTGTAAGAGACAATAGCAGAGTGTAAGAGACAGTAGCAGAGTGTAATAGATTGTAGCAGAGTGTAACAGTGTAAGAGAGTGTAAGAGACAGTAGCAGAGTGTAATAGACATTAACAGAGTGTAAGAGAGTGTTATAGACAGTAGCAGAGTTTAAGAGACAGTAACAGAGTGTAAGAGGGTGTAAGAGACAGTAGCAGAGTGTAGGAGGGTGTAAGAGACAGTAGCAGAGTGTAGGAGAGTGTAAGAGAGTGTAAGAGACAGTAACAGAGTGTAAGAGACAGTAACAGAGTGTAAGAGACAGCAGCAGAGTGTGAGAGTGTAACAGAGTGTAAGAGACAGTAGCAGAGTGTAAGAGACAGAAGCAGAGTGAAAGAGAGAGTAGCAGAGTGTAAGAGACAGTAGCAGAGAGTAAGAGACAGTAGCAGAGTGTAAGAGAGTGTAATAGACAGTAACAGAGTGTAAGAGAGTGTAACAGCATGTAAGAGAGTGTAACAGAGTGTAAGAGAGTGTAAGAGACAGTAACAGAGTGTAAGAGACAGTAACAGAGTGTAAGAGACAGCAGCAGAGTGTAAGAGTGTGTAACATAGTGTAAGAGAGTGAAAGAGATAGTAGCAGAGTGTAAGAGACAGTAACAGAGTGTAATAGAGTGTAAGAGACAGTAGCAGAGTGTAAGAGACAATAGCAGAGTGTAAGAGACAGTAGCAGAGTGTAATAGACTGTAGCAGAGTGTAACAGAGTGTAAGAGAGTGTAAGAGACAATAGCAGAGTGTAATAGACAGTAACAGAGTGTAATAGAGTGTAAGAGACAGTAGCAGAGTGTAATAGACTGTAACAGAGTGTAAGAGAGTGTAAGAGACAATAGCAGAGTGTAATAGACAGTAACAGAGTGTAAGAGAGTGTTATAGACAGTAGCAGAGTGCAAGAGACAATAGCAGAGTGTAAGAGACAGTAGCCGAGTGTAATAGACTGTAACAGAGTGTAACAGAGTGTAAGAGAGTGTAAGAGACAGTAGCGGAGTGTAATAGACAGTAAGAGAGTGTAAGAGAGTGTTATAGACAGTAGCAGAGTGTTATAGACAATAGCAGAGTGTAAGAGACAGTAGCAGAGTGTAATAGACAGCAGCAGAGTGTAAGAGAGTGTAAGAGACAGTAGCAGAGTGTAATAGACAGTAACAGAGTGTAAGAGAGTGTTATAGACAGTATCAGAGTGTAAGAGACAATAGCAGAGTGTAAGAGACAGTAGCAGAGTGTAATAGACTGTAGCAGAGTGTAACATAGTGTAAGAGAGCGTAAGAGACAGTAGCAGAGTGTAATGGACAGTAACAGAGTGTAAGAGAGTGTTATAGACAGTAGCAGAGTGTAAGAGAGTGTAAGAGACAGTTACAGAGTGTAAGAGAGTGTAACAGAGTGTAAGAGAGTGTAAGAGACAGTAACAGTGTAGGAGAGTGTAAGAGACAGTAACAGAGTGTAAGAGACAGTAACAGAGTGTAAGAGGGTGTAAGAGACAGTAGCAGAGTGTAGGAGAGTGTAAGAGAGTGTAAGAGACAGTAAGAGTGTAAGAGACAGTAACAGAGTGTAAGAGACAGCAGCCGAGTGTAAGAGAGTGTAACAGAGTGTAAGAGACAGTAACAGAGCGTAAGAGTCAGTAGCAGAGTGTAAGAGACAGAAGCAGAGTGAAAGAGAGAGTAGCAGAGTGTAAGAGACAGTAGCAGAGTGTAAGAGACAGTAGCAGAGTGTAAGAGAGTGTAAGAGACAGTAACAGAGTGTAAGAGAGTGTAACAGCATGTAAGAGAGTGTAACAGAGTGTAAGAGAGTGTAAGAGACAGTAACAGAGTGTAGTAGAGTGTAAGAGACAGTAACAGAGTGTAAGAGACAGTAACAGAGTGTAAGAGACAGCAGCAGAGTGTAAGAGAGTGTAACATAGTGTAAGAGAGTGAAAGAGACAGTAGCAGAGTGTAATAGACAGTAACAGAGTGTAGGAGAGTGTCAGAGACAGTAACAGAGTGTAAGAGTCAGCAGCAGAGTGTAAGAGAGTGTAACATAGTGTAAGAGAGTGTAAGAGACAGTAGCAGAGTGTAATAGACAGTAACAGAGTGTAAGAGACAATAGCAGAGTGTAAGATACAGTAGCAGAGTGTAAGAGACAGTAACAGAGTGTAAAAGACAGTAACAGAGTGTAAGAGACAGTAGCAGAGTGAAAGAGACAGTAGTAGAGTGTAGTAGAGTGTAAGAGAGTGTCACATGGCATATACCGTCCTCTAGGATCACATAGTCCTGAATGATCTCAGTATACTGTGAACGTCTTTGGGGATCTCTTCGCGTAGACCTCGTAAACCTGTGTAAGAGACAGTAAAAGAGTATATGAGACAGTAGTGGAGTGTAAGAAAGTGTAACAGAGTATAGGAGACAGTAACAGAGTGTAAGAGAGTGTAAGAGACAGTTACAGAGTGTAAGAGAGTGTAAGAGAGTGTAACAGAGTGTAAGAGAGTGTAACAGAGTTTAAGAGACAGTAACAGAGTGTACGAGAGTGTAGTAGAGTGTAAGAGACAGTAACAGAGCATAAGAGACAGTAACAGAGCATAAGAGACAGAAGCAGAGTGTAAGAGACAGAAACAGAGTGAAAGAGAGAGTAGCAGAGTGTAAGAGACAGTAGCAGAGTGTAAGAGAGTGTAAGAGAAATTAACAGAGTGTAGTAGAGTGTAACAGCGTGTAAGAGAGTGTAACAGAGTGTAAGAGAGTGTAGGAGACAGTAACAGAGTGTAGGAGAGTGTAAGAGACAGTAACAGAGTGTAAGAGACAGTAACAGAGTGTAAGAGACAGCAGCAGAGTGTAAGAGAGTGTAACATAGTGTAAGAGAGTGTAAGAGACAGTAGCAGAGTGTAATAGACAGTAACAGAGTGTAATAGAGTGTAAGAGACAGTAGCAGAGTGTAAGAGACAATAGCAGAGTGTAAGAGACAGTAGCAGAGTGTAACATAGTGTAAGAGAGTGTTATAGACAGTAACAGAGTGTAAGAGACAGTAACAGAGTGAAAGAGACAGTAGCAGAGTGAAAGAGACAGTAGTAGAGTGTAGTAGAGTGTAAGAGATAGGAGTGTAAGAGACAGTAACAGAGTGTAAGAGACAGTAACAGAGTGTAAGAGACAGCAGTAGAGTGTAAGAGAGTGTAATAGACAGTAACATAGTGTACGAGAGTGTAGTAGAGTGTAAGAGACAGTAGCAGAGTGTAAGAGAGTGTAACAGGGTGTAAGAGACAGTAACAGAGTATAGGAGACAGTAACAGAGTGTAAGAGACAGTAACAGAGTGTACGAGACAGTAACATAGTGTAAGATACAGTAACATAGTGTAAGATACAGTAACAGAGCGTAAGAGATAGTAGCAGAGTGTAAGAGACAGTAGCAGAGTGAAAGAGACAGTAGCAGAGTGTTAGAGACAGTAGCAGAGTGTAAGAAACAGTAACAGAGTGTAAGAGACAGTAGCAGAGTGTAGGAGAGTGTAAGAGACAGTAACAGTGTGTAAGAGGGTGTAACAGCGTGTAAGAGAGTGTAACAGCGTGTAAGAGAGTGTAACAGAGTGTAAGAGAGTGTAAGAGACAGTAACAGAGTGTAAGAGGGTGTAAGAGACAGTAGCAGAGTGTAAGAGGGTGTAAGAGACAGTAGCAGAGTGTAAGAGACAGTAGCAGAGTGTAATAGACTGTAGCAGAGTGTAACAGTGTAAGAGAGTGTAAGAGACAGTAGCAGAGTGTAATAGACAGTAACAGAGTGTAAGAGAGTGTTATAGACAGTAACAGAGTGTAAGAGACAGTAGCAGAGTGTAAGAGACAATAGCAGAGTGTAAGAGACAGTAGCAGAGTGTAATAGACTGTAGCAGAGTGTAACATAGTGTAAGAGAGTGTAAGAGACAGTAGCAGAGTGTAATAGACAGTAACAGAGTGTACGAGAGTGTTATAGACAGTAGCAGAGTTTAAGAGACAGTAACAGAGTGTAAGAGACAGTAACAGAGTGTAAGAGGGTGTAAGAGACAGTAGGAGAGTGTAAGAGAGTGTAAGAGAGTGTAAGAGAGTGTAAGAGAGTGTAAGAGACAGTAACAGAGTGTAAGAGACAGCAGCAGAGTGTAAGAGAGTGTAACAGAGTATAGGAGACAGTAACAGAGTATAGGAGACAGTAACAGAGTATAGGAGACAGTAACAGAGTGTAAGAGAGTGTAAGAGACAGTTACAGAGTGTAAGAGAGTGTAACATAGTGTAAGAGACAGTAACTGAGTGTAAGAGACAGCAGAAGAGTGTAAGAGAGTTGAAGAGACAGTCGCAGAGTGTAATAGACAGTAAGAGTGTAAGAGAGTGTTATAGACAGTAGCAGAGTGTAAGAGACAATAGCAGAGTGTAATAGACTGGAGCAGAGTGTAACATAGTGTAAGACAGTGTAAGAGACTGTAGCAGAGTGTAATAGACAGTAACAGAGTGTAAGAGAGTGTTATAGACAGTAGCAGAGTGTAAGAGACAATAGCAGAGTGTAAGAGACAGTAGCAGAGTGTAATAGACAGCAGCAGAGTGTAAGAGAGTGTAAGAGACAGTAGCAGAGTGTAATAGACAGTAACAGAGTGTAAGAGAGTGTTATAGACAGTAGCAGAGTGTAAGAGACAATAGCAGAGTGTAAGAGACAGTAGCAGAGTGTAATAGACTGTAGCAGAGTGTAACATAGTGTAAGAGAGTGTAAGAGACAGTAGCAGAGTGTAATAGACAGTAACAGAGTGTAAGAGAGTGTTATAGACAGTAGCAGAGTGTAAGAGAGTGTAAGAGACAGTTACAGAGTGTAAGAGAGTGTAACAGAGTGTAAGAGAGTGTAAGAGACAGTAACATAGTGTAGGAGAGTGTAAGAGACAGTAACAGAGTGTAAGAGACAGTAGCAGAGTGTAAGAGAGTGTAAGAGAGTGTTATAGACAGTAGCAGAGTGTAAGGGACAATAGCAGAGTGTAAGAGACAGTAGCAGAGTGTAATAGACTGTAGCAGAGTGTAAAATAGTGTAAGAGAGTGTAAGAGACAGTAGCAGAGTGTAATAGACAGTAATAGAGTGTAAGAGAGTGTTATAGACAGTAGCAGAGTTTAAGAGACAGTAACAGAGTGTAAGAGACAGTAAGAGTGTAAGAGGGTGTAAGAGACAGTAGCAGAGTGTAAGAGAGTGTAAGAGAGTGTAAGAGACAGTAACAGAGTGTAAGAGACAGTAACAGAGTGTAAGAGACAGCAGCAGAGTGTAAGAGAGTGTAACAGAGTATAGGAGACAGTAACAGAGTATAGGAGACAGTAACAGAGTGTAAGAGAGTGTAAGAGACAGTTACAGAGTGTAAGAGAGTGTAACATAGTGTAAGAGACAGTAACAGAGTGTAAGAGACAGCAGAAGAGTGTAAGAGAGTTGAAGAGACAGTCACAGAGTGTAATAGACAGTAACAGAGTGTAAGAGAGTGTTATAGACAGTAGCAGAGTGTAAGAGACAATAGCAGAGTGTAATAGACTGGAGCAGAGTGTAACATAGTGTAAGAGAGTGTAAGAGACTGTAGCAGAGTGTAATAGACAGTAACAGAGTGTAAGAGAGTGTTATAGACAGTAGCAGAGTGTAAGAGACAATAGCAGAGTGTAAGAGACAGTAGCAGAGTGTAATAGACAGCAGCAGAGTGTAAGAGAGTGTAAGAGACAGTAGCAGAGTGTAATAGACAGTAACAGAGTGTAAGAGAGTGTTATAGACAGTAGCAGAGTGTAAGAGACAATAGCAGAGTGTAAGAGACAGTAGCAGAGTGTAATAGACTGTAGCAGAGTGTAACAGTGTAAGAGAGTGTAAGAGACAGTAGCAGAGTGTAATAGACATTAACAGAGTGTAAGAGAGTGTTATAGACAGTAGCAGAGTTTAAGAGACAGTAACAGAGTGTAAGAGGGTGTAAGAGACAGTAGCAGAGTGTAGGAGGGTGTAAGAGACAGTAGCAGAGTGTAGGAGAGTGTAAGAGAGTGTAAGAGACAGTAACAGAGTGTAAGAGACAGTAACAGAGTGTAAGAGACAGCAGCAGAGTGTGAGAGTGTAACAGAGTGTAAGAGACAGTAACAGAGCGTAAGAGACAGTAGCAGAGTGTAAGAGACAGAAGCAGAGTGAAAGAGAGAGTAGCAGAGTGTAAGAGACAGTAGCAGAGAGTAAGAGACAGTAGCAGAGTGTAAGAGAGTGTAATAGACAGTAACAGAGTGTAAGAGAGTGTAACAGCATGTAAGAGAGTGTAACAGAGTGTAAGAGAGTGTAAGAGACAGTAACAGAGTGTAAGAGACAGTAACAGAGTGTAAGAGACAGCAGCAGAGTGTAAGAGTGTGTAACATAGTGTAAGAGAGTGAAAGAGATAGTAGCAGAGTGTAAGAGACAGTAACAGAGTGTAATAGAGTGTAAGAGACAGTAGCAGAGTGTAAGAGACAATAGCAGAGTGTAAGAGACAGTAGCAGAGTGTAATAGACTGTAGCAGAGTGTAACAGAGTGTAAGAGAGTGTAAGAGACAATAGCAGAGTGTAATAGACAGTAACAGAGTGTAAGAGAGTGTTATAGACAGTAGCAGAGTGCAAGAGACAATAGCAGAGTGTAAGAGACAGTAGCAGAGTGTAATATACAGTAACAGAGTGTAAGAGACAGTAACAGAGTGTAAGAGACAGCAGCAAAGTGTAAGAGTGTAAGAGACAGTAACAGAGTGTAAGAGAGTGTAACAGAGTGTAAGAGACAGTAACAGAGTGTACGAGACAGTAACAGAGTGTACGAGACAGTAACAGAGTGTACGAGACAGTAACAGAGTGTAAGAGACAGTAACAGAGTATACGAGAGTGTAGTAGAGTGTAAGAGACAGTAACACAGCGTAAGAGACAGTAGCAGTGTGTAAGAGACAGAAGCAAAGTGAAAGAGAGAGTAGCAGAGTGTAAGAGACAGTAGCAGAGTGTAAGAGACAGTAGCAGAGTGTAAGAGTGTAAGAGACAGTAACAGAGTGTAAGAGAGTGTAACAGCGTGTAAGAGAGTGTAACAGAGTGTAAGAGACAGTAAGAGAGTGTAACAGAGTGTAAGAGACAGTAACAGAGTGTAGGAGAGTGTAAGAGACAGTAACGGAGTGTAAGAGACAGTAACAGAGTGTAAGAGACAGCAGCAGAGTGTTAGAGAGTGTAACATAGTGTAAGAGAGTGTAAGAGACAGTAGCAGAGTGTAATAGACAGTAACAGAGTGTAATAGAGTGTAAGAGACAGTAGCAGAGTGTAAGAGACAGTAGCAGAGTGTAATAGACTGTAGCAGAGTGTAACAGAGTGTAAGAGAGTGTAAGAGACAATAGCAGAGTGTAATAGACAGTAACAGAGTGTAAGAGAGTGTTATAGACAGTAGCAGAGTGCAAGAGACAATAGCAGAGTGTAAGAGACAGTAGCAGAGTGTAATAGACTGTAACAGAGTGTAACAGAGTGTAAGAGAGTGTAAGAGACAGTAGCGGAGTGTAATAGACAGTAACAGAGTGTAAGAGAGTGTTATAGACAGTAGCAGAGTGTTATAGACAATAGCAGAGTGTAAGAGACAGTAGCAGAGTTTAATAGACAGCAGCAGAGTGTAAGAGAGTGTAAGAGACAGTAGCAGAGTGTAATAGACAGTAACAGAGTGTAAGAGAGTGTTATAGACAGTATCAGAGTGTAAGAGACAATAGCAGAGTGTAAGAGACAGTAGCAGAGTGTAATAGACTGTAGCAGAGTGTAACATAGTGTAAGAGAGTGTAAGAGACAGTAGCAGAGTGTAATAGACAGTAACAGAGTGTAAGAGAGTGTTATAGACAGTAGCAGAGTGTAAGAGAGTGTAAGAGACAGTTACAGAGTGTAAAAGAGTGTAACAGAGTGTAAGAGAGTGTAAGAGACAGTAACATAGTGTAGGAGAGTGTAAGAGACAGTAACAGAGTGTAAGAGACAGTAACAGAGTGTAAGAGGGTGTAAGAGACAGTAGCAGAGTGTAGGAGAGTGTAAGAGAGTGTAAGAGACAGTAAGAGTGTAAGAGACAGTAACAGAGTGTAAGAGACAGCAGCAGAGTGTAAGAGAGTATAACAGAGTGTAAGAGACAGTAACAGAGCGTAAGAGACAGTAGCAGAGTGTAAGAGACAGAAGCAGAGTGAAAGAGAGAGTAGCAGAGTGTAAGAGACAGTAGCAGAGTGTAAGAGACAGTAGCAGAGTGTAAGAGAGTGTAAGAGACAGTAACAGAGTGTAAGAGAGTGTAATAGACAGTAACAGAGTGTAAGAGAGTGTTATAGACAGTAGCAGAGTGTTATAGACAATAGCAGAGTGTAAGAGACAGTAGCAGAGTTTAATAGACAGCAGCAGAGTGTAAGAGAGTGTAAGAGACAGTAGCAGAGTGTAATAGACAGTAACAGAGTGTAAGAGAGTGTTATAGACAGTATCAGAGTGTAAGAGACAATAGCAGAGTGTAAGAGACAGTAGCAGAGTGTAATAGACTGTAGCAGAGTGTAACATAGTGTAAGAGAGTGTAAGAGACAGTAGCAGAGTGTAATAGACAGTAACAGAGTGTAAGAGAGTGTTATAGACAGTAGCAGAGTGTAAGAGAGTGTAAGAGACAGTTACAGAGTGTAAAAGAGTGTAACAGAGTGTAAGAGAGTGTAAGAGACAGTAACATAGTGTAGGAGAGTGTAAGAGACAGTAACAGAGTGTAAGAGACAGTAACAGAGTGTAAGAGGGTGTAAGAGACAGTAGCAGAGTGTAGGAGAGTGTAAGAGAGTGTAAGAGACAGTAAGAGTGTAAGAGACAGTAACAGAGTGTAAGAGACAGCAGCAGAGTGTAAGAGAGTATAACAGAGTGTAAGAGACAGTAACAGAGCGTAAGAGACAGTAGCAGAGTGTAAGAGACAGAAGCAGAGTGAAAGAGAGAGTAGCAGAGTGTAAGAGACAGTAGCAGAGTGTAAGAGACAGTAGCAGAGTGTAAGAGAGTGTAAGAGACAGTAACAGAGTGTAAGAGAGTGTAAGAGACAGTAACAGAGTGTAGTAGAGTGTAAGAGACAGTAACAGAGTGTAAGAGACAGTAACAGAGTGTAAGAGACAGCAGCAGAGTGTAAGAGAGTGTAACATAGTGTAAGAGAGTGAAAGAGACAGTAGCAGAGTGTAATAGACAGTAACAGAGTGTAGGAGAGTGTCAGAGACAGTAACAGAGTGTAAGAGTCAGCAGCAGAGTGTAAGAGAGTGTAACATAGTGTAAGAGAGTGTAAGAGACAGTAGCAGAGTGTAATAGACAGTAACAGAGTGTAAGAGAGTGTTATAGACAGTAGCAGAGTGTAAGATACAGTAGCAGAGTGTAAGAGACAGTAACAGAGTGTAAAAGACAGTAACAGAGTGTAAGAGACAGTAGCAGAGTGAAAGAGACAGTAGTAGAGTGTAGTAGAGTGTAAGAGAGTGTCACATGGCATATACCGTCCTCTAGGATCACATACTCCTGAATGATCTCAGTATACTGTGAACGTCTTTGGGGATCTCTTCGCGTAGACCTCGTAAACCTGTGTAAGAGACAGTAAAAGAGTGTATGAGACAGTAGTGGAGTGTAAGAAAGTGTAACAGAGTATAGGAGACAGTAACAGAGTGTAAGAGAGTGTAAGAGACAGTTACAGAGTGTAAGAGAGTGTAACAGAGTGTAACAGAGTGTAAGAGACAGTAACAGAGTGTAAGAGACAGCAGCAGAGTGTAAGAGAGTGTAAGAGACAGTAGCAGAGTGTAATAGACAGTAACAGAGTGTAAGAGAGTGTTATAGACAGTAGCAGAGTGTTATAGACAATAGCAGAGTGTAAGAGACAGTAGCAGAGTGTAATAGACAGCAGCAGAGTGTAAGAGAGTGTAAGAGACAGTAGCAGAGTGTAATAGACAGTAACAGAGTGTAAGAGAGTGTTATAGACAGTAGCAGAGTGTAAGAGACAATAGCAGAGTGTAAGAGACAGTAGCAGAGTGTAACATAGTGTAAGAGAGTGTAAGAGACAGTAGCAGAGTGTAATAGACAGTAACAGAGTGTAAGAGAGTGTTATAGACAGTAGCAGAGTGTAAGAGAGTGTAAGAGACAGTTACAGAGTGTAAGAGAGTGTAACAGAGTGTAAGAGAGTGTAAGAGACAGTAACATAGTGTAGGAGAGTGTAAGAGACAGTAACAGAGTGTAAGAGACAGTAGCAGAGTGTAAGAGAGTGTAAGAGAGTGTTATAGACAGTAGCAGAGTGTAAGGGACAATAGCAGAGTGTAAGAGACAGTAGCAGAGTGTAATAGACTGTAGCAGAGTGTAAAATACTGTAAGAGAGTGTAAGAGACAGTAGCAGAGTGTAATAGACAGTAACAGAGTGTAAGAGAGAGTTATAGACAGTAGCAGAGTGTAAGAGAGTGTAAGAGACAGTTACAGAGTGTAAGAGAGTGTAACAGAGTGTAAGAGAGTGTAAGAGACAGTAACATAGTGTAGGAGAGTGTAAGAGACAGTAACAGAGTGTAAGAGACAGTAGCAGAGTGTAAGAGAGTGTAAGAGAGTGTTATAGACAGTAGCAGAGTGTAAGGGACAATAGCAGAGTGTAAGAGACAGTAGCAGAGTGTAATAGACTGTAGCAGAGTGTAAAATAGTGTAAGAGAGTGTAAGAGACAGTAGCAGAGTGTAATAGACAGTAATAGAGTGTAAGAGAGTGTTATAGACAGTAGCAGAGTTTAAGAGACAGTAACAGAGTGTAAGAGACAGTAAGAGTGTAAGAGGGTGTAAGAGACAGTAGCAGAGTGTAGGAGAATATAAGAGAGTGTAAGAGACAGTAACAGAGTGTAAGAGACAGCAGCAGAGTGTAAGAGACAGTAACAGAGTGTAAGAGAGTGTAACAGAGTGTAAGAGACAGTAACAGAGTGTACGAGAGTGTAGTAGAGTGTAAGAGACAGTAACAGAGCATAAGAGACAGTAACAGAGCATAAGAGACAGAAGCAGAGTGTAAGAGACAGAAACAGAGTGAAAGAGAGAGTAGCAGAGTGTAAGAGACAGTAGCAGAGTGTAAGAGAGTGTAAGAGAAATTAACAGAGTGTAATAGAGTGTAACAGAGTGTAAGAGACAGTAAGAGAGTGTAACAGAGTGTAAGAGACAGTAACAGAGTGTAGGAGAGTGTAAGAGACAGTAACGGAGTGTAATAGACAGTAACAGAGTGTAAGAGACAGCAGCAGAGTGTAAGAGAGTGTAACATAGTGTAAGAGAGTGAAAGAGACAGTAGCAGAGTGTAATAGACAGCAACAGAGTGTAAGACAGTGTTATAGACAGTAGCAGAGTGTAAGAGACAATAGCAGAGTGTAAGAGACAGTAACAGAGTGTAAGAGACAGTAACATAGTGTAAGAGACAGTAACAGAGTGTATGAGAGTGTAGTAGAGTGTAAGAGACAGTAACAGAGCGTAAGAGATAGTAGCAGAGTGTAAGAGACAGTAGCAGAGTGAAAGAGACAGTAGCAGAGTGTAAGAGACAGTAACAGAGTGTAAGAGATAGTAGCAGAGTGTAAGAGAGTGTAAGAGACAGTAACAGTGTGTAAGAGGGTGTAACAGCGTGTAAGAGAGTGTAACAGCATGTAAGAGAGTGTAACAGAGTGTAAGGGAGTGTAAGAGACAGTAACAGAGTGTAAGGGGGTGTAAGAGACAGTAGAAGAGTGTAGGAGAGTGTAGGAGAGTGTAAGAGAGTGTAATAGACAGTAACAGAGTGTAAGAGACAGTAACAGAGTGTAAGAGACAGCAGCAGAGTGTAAGAGAGTGTAAGAGACAGTAAGAGAGTGTAACAGAGTGTAAGAGACAGTAACAGAGTGTACGAGACAGTAACAGAGTGTAAGAGACAGTAACAGAGTGTAAGAGACAGTAACAGAGTATACGAGAGTGTAGTAGAGTGTAAGAGACAGTAACAGAGCGTAAGAGACAGTAGCAGTGTGTAAGAGACAGAAGCAAAGTGAAAGAGAGAGTAGCAGAGTGTAAGAGACAGTAGCAGAGTGTAAGAGACAGTAGCAGAGTGTAAGAGTGTAAGAGACAGTAACAGAGTGTAAGAGAGTGTAACAGCGTGTAAGAGAGTGTAACAGAGTGTAAGAGACAGTAAGAGAGTGTAACAGAGTGTAAGAGACAGTAACAGAGTGTAGGAGAGTGTAAGAGACAGTAACGGAGTGTAATAGACAGTAACAGAGTGTAAGAGACAGCAGCAGAGTGTAAGAGAGTGTAACATAGTGTAAGAGAGTGTAAGAGACAGTAGCAGAGTGTAATAGACAGTAACAGAGTGTAATAGAGTGTAAGAGACAGTAGCAGAGTGTAATAGACTGTAACAGAGTGTAAGAGACAATAGCAGAGTGTAATAGACAGTAACAGAGTGTAAGAGAGTGTTATAGACAGTAGCAGAGTGCAAGAGACAATAGCAGAGTGTAAGAGACAGTAGCCGAGTGTAATAGACTGTAACAGAGTGTAACAGAGTGTAAGAGAGTGTAAGAGACAGTAGCGGAGTGTAATAGACAGTAAGAGAGTGTAAGAGAGTGTTATAGACAGTAGCAGAGTGTTATAGACAATAGCAGAGTGTAAGAGACAGTAGCAGAGTGTAATAGACAGCAGCAGAGTGTAAGAGAGTGTAAGAGACAGTAGCAGAGTGTAATAGACAGTAACAGAGTGTAAGAGAGTGTTATAGACAGTATCAGAGTGTAAGAGACAATAGCAGAGTGTAAGAGACAGTAGCAGAGTGTAATAGACTGTAGCAGAGTGTAACATAGTGTAAGAGAGCGTAAGAGACAGTAGCAGAGTGTAATGGACAGTAACAGAGTGTAAGAGAGTGTTATAGACAGTAGCAGAGTGTAAGAGAGTGTAAGAGACAGTTACAGAGTGTAAGAGAGTGTAACAGAGTGTAAGAGAGTGTAAGAGACAGTAACAGTGTAGGAGAGTGTAAGAGACAGTAACAGAGTGTAAGAGACAGTAACAGAGTGTAAGAGGGTGTAAGAGACAGTAGCAGAGTGTAGGAGAGTGTAAGAGAGTGTAACAGAGTGTAAGAGACAGCAGCCGAGTGTAAGAGAGTGTAACAGAGTGTAAGAGACAGTAACAGAGCGTAAGAGTCAGTAGCAGAGTGTAAGAGACAGAAGCAGAGTGAAAGAGAGAGTAGCAGAGTGTAAGAGACAGTAGCAGAGTGTAAGAGACAGCAGCCGAGTGTAAGAGAGTGTAACAGAGTGTAAGAGACAGTAACAGAGCGTAAGAGTCAGTAGCAGAGTGTAAGAGACAGAAGCAGAGTGAAAGAGAGAGTAGCAGAGTGTAAGAGACAGTAGCAGAGTGTAAGAGACAGTAGCAGAGTGTAAGAGAGTGTAAGAGACAGTAACAGAGTGTAAGAGAGTGTAACAGCATGTAAGAGAGTGTAACAGAGTGTAAGAGAGTGTAAGAGACAGTAACAGAGTGTAGTAGAGTGTAAGAGACAGTAACAGAGTGTAAGAGACAGTAACAGAGTGTAAGAGACAGCAGCAGAGTGTAAGAGAGTGTAACATAGTGTAAGAGAGTGAAAGAGACAGTAGCAGAGTGTAATAGACAGTAACAGAGTGTAAGAGAGTGTTATAGACAGTAGCAGAGTGTAAGAGACAATAGCAGAGTGTAAGATACAGTAGCAAAGTGTAAGAGACAGTAACAGAGTGTAAGAGACAGTAGCAGAGTGAAAGAGGCAGTAGTAGAGTGTAGTAGAGTGTACCAGAGTGTCACATGGCATATACCGTCCTCTAGGATCACATAGTCCTGAATGATCTCAGTATACTGTGAACGTCTTTGGGGATCTCTTCGCGTAGACATCGTAAACCTGTGTAAGAGACAGTAAAAGAGTATATGAGACAGTAGCGGAGTGTAAGAGAGTGTGACAGAGCATAGGAGACAGTAACAGAGTATAGGAGACGGTAACAGAGTGTAAGAGACAGCAGCAGAGTGTAAGAGAGTGTAACATAGTGTAAGAGAGTGAAAGAGACAGTAGCAGAGTGTAATAGACAGTAACAGAGTGTAGGAGAGTGTAACAGCGTGTAAGAGAGTGTAACAGAGTGTAAGAGAGTGTAAGAGACAGTAACAGAGTGTAGGAGAGTGTAAGAGACAGTAACAGAGTGTAAGAGACAGTAACAGAGTGTAAGAGACAGTAACAGAGTGTAAGAGACAGCAGCAGAGTGTAAGAGAGTGTAACATAGTGTAAGAGAGTGAAAGAGACAGTAGCAGAGTGTAATAGACAGTAACAGAGTGTAGGAGAGTGTCAGAGACAGTAACAGAGTGTAAGAGTCAGCAGCAGAGTGTAAGAGAGTGTAACATAGTGTAAGAGAGTGTAAGAGACAGTAGCAGAGTGTAATAGACAGTAACAGAGTGTAAGAGAGTGTTATAGACAGTAGCAGAGTGTAAGAGACAATAGCAGAGTGTAAGATACAGTAGCAGAGTGTAAGAGACAGTAACAGAGTGTAAAAGACAGTAACAGAGTGTAAGAGACAGTAGCAGAGTGAAAGAGACAGTAGTAGAGTGTAGTAGAGTGTAAGAGAGTGTCACATGGCATATACCGTCCTCTAGGATCACATAGTCCTGAATGATCTCAGTATACTGTGAACGTCTTTGGGGATCTCTTCGCGTAGACCTCGTAAACCTGTGTAAGAGACAGTAAAAGAGTATATGAGACAGTAGTGGAGTGTAAGAAAGTGTAACAGAGTATAGGAGACAGTAACAGAGTGTAAGAGAGTGTAAGAGACAGTTACAGAGTGTAAGAGAGTGTAAGAGAGTGTAACAGAGTGTAAGAGACAGTAACAGAGTGTAAGAGACAGCAGCAGAGTGTAAGAGAGTGTGAGAGACAGTAGCAGAGTGTAATAGACAGTAACAGAGTGTAAGAGAGTGTTATAGACAGTAGCAGAGTGTTATAGACAATAGCAGAGTGTAAGAGACAGTAGCAGAGTGTAATAGACAGCAGCAGAGTGTAAGAGAGTGTAAGAGACAGTAGCAGAGTGTAATAGACAGTAACAGAGTGTAAGAGAGTGTTATAGACAGTAGCAGAGTGTAAGAGACAATAGCAGAGTGTAATAGACAGTAGCAGAGTGTAATAGACTGTAGCAGAGTGTAACATAGTGTAAGAGAGTGTAAGAGACAGTAGCAGAGTGTAATAGACAGTAACAGAGTGTAAGAGAGTGTTATAGACAGTAGCAGAGTTTAAGAGACAGTAACAGAGTGTAAGAGACAGTAACAGAGTGTAAGAGGGTGTAAGAGACAGTAGCAGAGTGTAGGAGAGTGTAAGAGAGTGTAAGAGACAGTAACAGAGTGTAAGAGACAGTAACAGAGTGTAAGAGACAGCAGCAGAGTGTAAGAGAGTGTAACAGAGTATAGGAGACAGTAACAGAGTATAGGAGACAGTAACAGAGTGTAAGAGAGTGTAAGAGACAGTTACAGAGTGTAAGAGAGTGTAACATAGTGTAAGAGACAGTAACAGAGTGTAAGAGACAGCAGAAGAGTGTAAGAGAGTTGAAGAGACAGTCGCAGAGTGTAATAGACAGTAACAGAGTGTAAGAGAGTGTTATAGACAGTAGCAGAGTGTAAGAGACAATAGCAGAGTGTAATAGACTGGAGCAGAGTGTAACATAGTGTAAGAGAGTGTAAGAGACTGTAGCAGAGTGTAATAGACAGTAACAGAGTGTAAGAGAGTGTTATAGACAGTAGCAGAGTGTAAGAGACAATAGCAGAGTGTAAGAGACAGTAGCAGAGTGTAATAGACAGCAGCAGAGTGTAAGAGAGTGTAAGAGACAGTAGCAGAGTGTAATAGACAGTAACAGAGTGTAAGAGAGTGTTATAGACAGTAGCAGAGTGTAAGAGACAATAGCAGAGTGTAAGAGACAGTAGCAGAGTGTAATAGACTGTAGCAGAGTGTAACAGTGTAAGAGAGTGTAAGAGACAGTAGCAGAGTGTAATAGACATTAACAGAGTGTAAGAGAGTGTTATAGACAGTAGCAGAGTTTAAGAGACAGTAACAGAGTGTAAGAGACAGTAACAGAGTGTAAGAGGGTGTAAGAGACAGTAGCAGAGTGTAGGAGAGTGTAAGAGACAGTAACAGAGTGTAAGAGACAGTAACAGAGCGTAAGAGACAGTAGCAGAGTGTAAGAGACAGAAGCAGAGTGAAAGAGAGAGTAGCAGAGTGTAAGAGACAGTAGCAGAGAGTAAGAGACAGTAGCAGAGTGTAAGAGAGTGTAATAGACAGTAACAGAGTGTAAGAGAGTGTAACAGCATGTAAGAGAGTGTAACAGAGTGTAAGAGAGTGTAAGAGACAGTAACAGAGTGTAAGAGACAGTAACAGAGTGTAAGAGACAGCAGCAGAGTGTAAGAGTGTGTAACATAGTGTAAGAGAGTGAAAGAGATAGTAGCAGAGTGTAATAGACAGTAACAGAGTGTAATAGAGTGTAAGAGACAGTAGCAGAGTGTAAGAGACAATAGCAGAGTGTAAGAGACAGTAGCAGAGTGTAATAGAGTGTAACAGAGTGTAAGAGAGTGTAAGAGACAATAGCAGAGTGTAATAGACAGTAACAGAGTGTAAGAGAGTGTTATAGACAGTAGCAGAGTGCAAGAGACAATAGCAGAGTGTAAGAGACAGTAGCAGAGTGTAATATACAGTAACAGAGTGTAAGAGACAGTAACAGAGTGTAAGAGACAGCAGCAGAGTGTAAGAGTGTAAGAGACAGTAACAGAGTGTAAGAGAGTGTAACAGAGTGTAAGAGACAGTAACAGAGTGTACGAGACAGTAACAGAGTGTACGAGACAGTAACAGAGTGTACGAGACAGTAACAGAGTGTAAGAGACAGTAACAGAGTATACGAGAGTGTAGTAGAGTGTAAGAGACAGTAACAGAGCGTAAGAGACAGTAGCAGTGTGTAAGAGACAGAAGCAAAGTGAAAGAGAGAGTAGCAGAGTGTAATAGACAGTAGCAGAGTGTAAGAGACAGTAGCAGAGTGTAAGAGAGTGTAAGAGACAGTAACAGAGTGTAAGAGAGTGTAACAGCGTGTAAGAGAGTGTAACAGAGTGTAAGAGACAGTAAGAGAGTGTAAGAGAGTGTAAGAGACAGTAACAGAGTGTAGGAGAGTGTAAGAGACAGTAACAGAGTGTAAGAGACAGTAACAGAGTGTAAGAGACAGCAGCAGAGTGTAAGAGAGTGTAACATAGTGTAAGAGAGTGTAAGAGACAGTAGCAGAGTGTAATAGACAGTAACAGAGTGTAATAGAGTGTAAGAGACAGTAGCAGAGTGTAAGAGACAATAGCAGAGTGTAAGAGACAGTAGCAGAGTGTAACATAGTGTAAGAGAGTGTTATAGACAGTAGCAGAGTGTAAGAGACAGTAACAGAGTGTAAGAGACAGTAACAGAGTGAAAGAGACAGTAGCAGAGTGAAAGAGACAGTAGTAGAGTGTAGTAGAGTGTAAGAGATAGGAGTGTAAGAGACAGTAACAGAGTGTAAGAGACAGTAACAGAGTGTAAGAGACAGCAGCAGAGTGTAAGAGAGTGTAATAGACAGTAACAGAGTGTACGAGAGTGTAGTAGAGTGTAAGAGACAGTAGCAGAGTGTAAGAGAGTGTAACAGGGTGTAAGAGACAGTAACAGAGTATAGGAGACAGTAACAGAGTGTAAGAGACAGTAACAGAGTGTACGAGACAGTAACATAGTGTAAGATACAGTAACATAGTGTAAGATACAGTAACAGAGTGTATGACAGTGTAGTACAGTGTAAGACACAGTAACAGAGCGTAAGAGATAGTAGCAGAGTGTAAGAGACAGTAGCAGAGTGTTAGAGACAGTAGCAGAGTGTAAGAAACAGTAACAGAGTGTAAGAGACAGTAGCAGAGTGTAGGAGAGTGTAAGAGACAGTAACAGTGTGTAAGAGGGTGTAACAGCATGTAAGAGAGTGTAACAGCGTGTAAGAGAGTGTAACAGAGTGTAAGAGAGTGTAAGAGACAGTAACAGAGTGTAAGAGGGTGTAAGAGACAGTAGCAGAGTGTAAGAGAGTGTAAGAGACAATAGCAGAGTGTAAGAGACAGTAGCAGAGTGTAATAGACTGTAGCAGAGTGTAACAGTGTAAGAGAGTGTAAGAGACAGTAGCAGAGTGTAATAGACAGTAACAGAGTGTAAGAGAGTGTTATAGACAGTAGCAGAGTGTAAGAGACAGTAGCAGAGTGTAAGAGACAATAGCAGAGTGTAAGAGACAGTAGCAGAGTGTAATAGACTGTAGCAGAGTGTAACATAGTGTAAGAGAGTGTAAGAGACAGTAGCAGAGTGTAATAGACAGTAACAGAGTGTACGAGAGTGTTATAGACAGTAGCAGAGTTTAAGAGACAGTAACAGAGTGTAAGAGACAGTAACAGAGTGTAAGAGGGTGTAAGAGACAGTAGGAGAGTGTAAGAGAGTGTAAGAGAGTGTAAGAGAGTGTAAGAGACAGTAACAGAGTGTAAGAGACAGCAGCAGAGTGTAAGAGAGTGTAACAGAGTATAGGCGACAGTAACAGAGTATAGGAGACAGTAACAGAGTATAGGAGACAGTAACAGAGTGTAAGAGAGTGTAAGAGACAGTTACAGAGTGTAAGAGAGTGTAACATAGTGTAAGAGACAGTAACAGAGTGTAAGAGACAGCAGAAGAGTGTAAGAGAGTTGAAGAGACAGTCGCAGAGTGTAATAGACAGTAAGAGTGTAAGAGAGTGTTATAGACAGTAGCAGAGTGTAAGAGACAATAGCAGAGTGTAATAGACTGGAGCAGAGTGTAACATAGTGTAAGACAGTGTAAGAGACTGTAGCAGAGTGTAATAGACAGTAACAGAGTGTAAGAGAGTGTTATAGACAGTAGCAGAGTGTAAGAGACAATAGCAGAGTGTAAGAGACAGTAGCAGAGTGTAATAGACAGCAGCAGAGTGTAAGAGAGTGTAAGAGACAGTAGCAGAGTGTAATAGACAGTAACAGAGTGTAAGAGAGTGTTATAGACAGTAGCAGAGTGTAAGAGACAATAGCAGAGTGTAAGAGACAGTAGCAGAGTGTAATAGACTGTAGCAGAGTGTAACATAGTGTAAGAGAGTGTAAGAGACAGTAGCAGAGTGTAATAGACAGTAACAGAGTGTAAGAGAGTGTTATAGACAGTAGCAGAGTGTAAGAGAGTGTAAGAGACAGTTACAGAGTGTAAGAGAGTGTAACAGAGTGTAAGAGAGTGTAAGAGACAGTAACATAGTGTAGGAGAGTGTAAGAGACAGTAACAGAGTGTAAGAGACAGTAGCAGAGTGTAAGAGAGTGTAAGAGAGTGTTATAGACAGTAGCAGAGTGTAAGGGACAATAGCAGAGTGTAAGAGACAGTAGCAGAGTGTAATAGACTGTAGCAGAGTGTAAAATAGTGTAAGAGAGTTTAAGAGACAGTAGCAGAGTGTAATAGACAGTAATAGAGTGTAAGAGAGTGTTATAGACAGTAGCAGAGTTTAAGAGACAGTAACAGAGTGTAAGAGACAGTAAGAGTGTAAGAGGGTGTAAGAGACAGTAGCAGAGTGTAGGAGAGTGTAAGAGAGTGTAAGAGAGTGTAAGAGACAGTAACAGAGTGTAAGATACAGTAACAGAGTGTAAGAGACAGCAGCAGAATGTAAGAGAGTGTAACAGAGTATAGGAGACAGTAACAGAGTATAGGAGACAGTAACAGAGTGTAAGAGAGTGTAAGAGACAGTTACAGAGTGTAAGAGAGTGTAACATAGTGTAAGAGACAGTAACAGAGTGTAAGAGACAGCAGAAGAGTGTAAGAGAGTTGAAGAGACAGTCGCAGAGTGTAATAGACAGTAACAGAGTGTAAGAGAGTGTTATAGACAGTAGCAGAGTGTAAGAGACAATAGCAGAGTGTAATAGACTGGAGCAGAGTGTAACATAGTGTAAGAGAGTGTAAGAGACTGTAGCAGAGTGTAATAGACAGTAACAGAGTGTAAGAGAGTGTTATAGACAGTAGCAGAGTGTAAGAGACAATAGCAGAGTGTAAGAGACAGTAGCAGAGTGTAATAGACAGCAGCAGAGTGTAAGAGAGTGTAAGAGACAGTAGCAGAGTGTAATAGACAGTAACAGAGTGTAAGAGAGTGTTATAGACAGTAACAGAGTGTACGAGAGTGTAGTAGAGTGTAAGAGACAGTAGCAGAGTGTAAGAGAGTGTAACAGGGTGTAAGAGACAGTAACAGAGTATAGGAGACAGTAACAGAGTGTAAGAGACAGTAACAGAGTGTACGAGACAGTAACATAGTGTAAGATACAGTAACATAGTGTAAGATACAGTAACAGAGTGTATGACAGTGTAGTACAGTGTAAGACACAGTAACAGAGCGTAAGAGATAGTAGCAGAGTGTAAGAGACAGTAGCAGAGTGAAAGAGACAGTAGCAGAGTGTTAGAGACAGTAGCAGAGTGTAAGAAACAGTAACAGAGTGTAAGAGACAGTAGCAGAGTGTAGGAGAGTGTAAGAGACAGTAACAGTGTGTAAGAGGGTGTAACAGTGTGTAAGAGAGTGTAACAGCGTGTAAGAGAGTGTAACAGAGTGTAAGAGAGTGTAAGAGACAGTAACAGAGTGTAAGAGGGTGTAAGAGACAGTAGCAGAGTGTAAGAGAGTGTAAGAGACAATAGCAGAGTGTAAGAGACAGTAGCAGAGTGTAATAGACTGTAGCAGAGTGTAACAGTGTAAGAGAGTGTAAGAGACAGTAGCAGAGTGTAATAGACAGTAACAGAGTGTAAGAGAGTGTTATAGACAGTAGCAGAGTGTAAGAGACAGTAGCAGAGTGTAAGAGACAATAGCAGAGTGTAAGAGACAGTAGCAGAGTGTAATAGACTGTAGCAGAGTGTAACATAGTGTAAGAGAGTGTAAGAGACAGTAGCAGAGTGTAATAGACAGTAACAGAGTGTACGAGAGTGTTATAGACAGTAGCAGAGTTTAAGAGACAGTAACAGAGTGTAAGAGACAGTAACAGAGTGTAAGAGGGTGTAAGAGACAGTAGGAGAGTGTAAGAGAGTGTAAGAGAGTGTAAGAGACAGTAACAGAGTGTAAGAGACAGCAGCAGAGTGTAAGAGAGTGTAACAGAGTATAGGCGACAGTAACAGAGTATAGGAGACAGTAACAGAGTATAGGAGACAGTAACAGAGTGTAAGAGAGTGTAAGAGACAGTTACAGAGTGTAAGAGAGTGTAACATAGTGTAAGAGACAGTAACAGAGTGTAAGAGACAGCAGAAGAGTGTAAGAGAGTTGAAGAGACAGTCGCAGAGTGTAATAGACAGTAAGAGTGTAAGAGAGTGTTATAGACAGTAGCAGAGTGTAAGAGACAATAGCAGAGTGTAATAGACTGGAGCAGAGTGTAACATAGTGTAAGACAGTGTAAGAGACTGTAGCAGAGTGTAATAGACAGTAACAGAGTGTAAGAGAGTGTTATAGACAGTAGCAGAGTGTAAGAGACAATAGCAGAGTGTAAGAGACAGTAGCAGAGTGTAATAGACAGCAGCAGAGTGTAAGAGAGTGTAAGAGACAGTAGCAGAGTGTAATAGACAGTAACAGAGTGTAAGAGAGTGTTATAGACAGTAGCAGAGTGTAAGAGACAATAGCAGAGTGTAAGAGACAGTAGCAGAGTGTAATAGACTGTAGCAGAGTGTAACATAGTGTAAGAGAGTGTAAGAGACAGTAGCAGAGTGTAATAGACAGTAACAGAGTGTAAGAGAGTGTTATAGACAGTAGCAGAGTGTAAGAGAGTGTAAGAGACAGTTACAGAGTGTAAGAGAGTGTAACAGAGTGTAAGAGAGTGTAAGAGACAGTAACATAGTGTAGGAGAGTGTAAGAGACAGTAACAGAGTGTAAGAGACAGTAGCAGAGTGTAAGAGAGTGTAAGAGAGTGTTATAGACAGTAGCAGAGTGTAAGGGACAATAGCAGAGTGTAAGAGACAGTAGCAGAGTGTAATAGACTGTAGCAGAGTGTAAAATAGTGTAAGAGAGTTTAAGAGACAGTAGCAGAGTGTAATAGACAGTAATAGAGTGTAAGAGAGTGTTATAGACAGTAGCAGAGTTTAAGAGACAGTAACAGAGTGTAAGAGACAGTAAGAGTGTAAGAGGGTGTAAGAGACAGTAGCAGAGTGTAGGAGAGTGTAAGAGAGTGTAAGAGAGTGTAAGAGACAGTAACAGAGTGTAAGATACAGTAACAGAGTGTAAGAGACAGCAGCAGAATGTAAGAGAGTGTAACAGAGTATAGGAGACAGTAACAGAGTATAGGAGACAGTAACAGAGTGTAAGAGAGTGTAAGAGACAGTTACAGAGTGTAAGAGAGTGTAACATAGTGTAAGAGACAGTAACAGAGTGTAAGAGACAGCAGAAGAGTGTAAGAGAGTTGAAGAGACAGTCGCAGAGTGTAATAGACAGTAACAGAGTGTAAGAGAGTGTTATAGACAGTAGCAGAGTGTAAGAGACAATAGCAGAGTGTAATAGACTGGAGCAGAGTGTAACATAGTGTAAGAGAGTGTAAGAGACTGTAGCAGAGTGTAATAGACAGTAACAGAGTGTAAGAGAGTGTTATAGACAGTAGCAGAGTGTAAGAGACAATAGCAGAGTGTAAGAGACAGTAGCAGAGTGTAATAGACAGCAGCAGAGTGTAAGAGAGTGTAAGAGACAGTAGCAGAGTGTAATAGACAGTAACAGAGTGTAAGAGAGTGTTATAGACAGTAACAGAGTGTACGAGAGTGTAGTAGAGTGTAAGAGACAGTAGCAGAGTGTAAGAGAGTGTAACAGGGTGTAAGAGACAGTAACAGAGTATAGGAGACAGTAACAGAGTGTAAGAGACAGTAACAGAGTGTACGAGACAGTAACATAGTGTAAGATACAGTAACATAGTGTAAGATACAGTAACAGAGTGTATGACAGTGTAGTACAGTGTAAGACACAGTAACAGAGCGTAAGAGATAGTAGCAGAGTGTAAGAGACAGTAGCAGAGTGAAAGAGACAGTAGCAGAGTGTTAGAGACAGTAGCAGAGTGTAAGAAACAGTAACAGAGTGTAAGAGACAGTAGCAGAGTGTAGGAGAGTGTAAGAGACAGTAACAGTGTGTAAGAGGGTGTAACAGTGTGTAAGAGAGTGTAACAGCGTGTAAGAGAGTGTAACAGAGTGTAAGAGAGTGTAAGAGACAGTAACAGAGTGTAAGAGGGTGTAAGAGACAGTAGCAGAGTGTAAGAGAGTGTAAGAGACAATAGCAGAGTGTAAGAGACAGTAGCAGAGTGTAATAGACTGTAGCAGAGTGTAACAGTGTAAGAGAGTGTAAGAGACAGTAGCAGAGTGTAATAGACAGTAACAGAGTGTAAGAGAGTGTTATAGACAGTAGCAGAGTGTAAGAGACAGTAGCAGAGTGTAAGAGACAATAGCAGAGTGTAAGAGACAGTAGCAGAGTGTAATAGACTGTAGCAGAGTGTAACATAGTGTAAGAGAGTGTAAGAGACAGTAGCAGAGTGTAATAGACAGTAACAGAGTGTACGAGAGTGTTATAGACAGTAGCAGAGTTTAAGAGACAGTAACAGAGTGTAAGAGGGTGTAAGAGACAGTAGGAGAGTGTAAGAGAGTGTAAGAGAGTGTAAGAGACAGTAACAGAGTGTAAGAGACAGCAGCAGAGTGTAAGAGAGTGTAACAGAGTATAGGAGACAGTAACAGAGTATAGGAGACAGTAACAGAGTATAGGAGACAGTAACAGAGTGTAAGAGAGTGTAAGAGACAGTTACAGAGTGTAAGAGAGTGTAACATAGTGTAAGAGACAGTAACAGAGTGTAAGAGACAGCAGAAGAGTGTAAGAGAGTTGAAGAGACAGTCGCAGAGTGTAATAGACAGTAACAGAGTGTAAGAGAGTGTTATAGACAGTAGCAGAGTGTAAGAGACAATAGCAGAGTGTAATAGACTGGAGCAGAGTGTAAAATAGTGTAAGAGAGTGTAAGAGACTGTAGCAGAGTGTAATAGACAGTAACAGAGTGTAAGAGAGTGTTATAGACAGTAGCAGAGTGTAAGAGACAATAGCAGAGTGTAAGAGACAGTAGCAGAGTGTAATAGACAGCAGCAGAGTGTAAGAGAGTGTAAGAGACAGTAGCAGAGTGTAATAGACAGTAACAGAGTGTAAGAGAGTGTTATAGACAGTAGCAGAGTGTAAGAGACAATAGCAGAGTGTAAGAGACAGTAGCAGAGTGTAATAGACTGTAGCAGAGTGTAACAGTGTAAGAGAGTGTAAGAGACAGTAGCAGAGTGTAATAGACATTAACAGAGTGTAAGAGAGTGTTATAGACAGTAGCAGAGTTTAAGAGACAGTAACAGAGTGTAAGAGACAGTAACAGAGTGTAAGAGGGTGTAAGAGACAGTAGCAGAGTGTAGGAGAGTGTAAGAGAGTGTAAGAGACAGTAACAGAGTGTAAGAGACAGTAACAGAGTGTAAGAGACAGCAGCAGAGTGTAAGAGAGTGTAACAGAGTGTAAGAGACAGTAACAGAGCATAAGAGACAGTAGCAGAGTGTAAGAGACAGAAGCAGAGTGAAAGAGAGAGTAGCAGAGTGTAAGAGACAGTAGCAGAGAGTAAGAGACAGTAGCAGAGTGTAAGAGAGTGTAATAGACAGTAACAGAGTGTAAGAGAGTGTAACAGCATGTAAGAGAGTGTAACAGAGTGTAAGAGAGTGTAAGAGACAGTAACAGAGTGTAAGAGACAGTAACAGAGTGTAAGAGACAGCAGCAGAGTGTAAGAGTGTGTAACATAGTGTAAGAGAGTGAAAGAGATAGTAGCAGAGTGTAATAGACAGTAACAGAGTGTAATAGAGTGTAAGAGACAGTAGCAGAGTGTAAGAGACAATAGCAGAGTGTAAGAGACAGTAGCAGAGTGTAATAGACTGTAGCAGAGTGTAACAGAGTGTAAGAGAGTGTAAGAGACAATAGCAGAGTGTAATAGACAGTAACAGAGTGTAAGAGAGTGTTATAGACAGTAGCAGAGTGCAAGAGACAATAGCAGAGTGTAAGAGACAGTAGCAGAGTGTAATATACAGTAACAGAGTGTAAGAGACAGTAACAGAGTGTAAGAGACAGCAGCAGAGTGTAAGAGTGTAAGAGACAGTAACAGAGTGTAAGAGAGTGTAACAGAGTGTAAGAGACAGTAACAGAGTGTACGAGACAGTAACAGAGTGTACGAGACAGTAACAGAGTGTACGAGACAGTAACAGAGTGTAAGAGACAGTAACAGAGTATACGAGAGTGTAGTAGAGTGTAAGAGACAGTAACACAGCGTAAGAGACAGTAGCAGTGTGTAAGAGACAGAAGCAAAGTGAAAGAGAGAGTAGCAGAGTGTAAGAGACAGTAGCAGAGTGTAAGAGACAGTAGCAGAGTGTAAGAGTGTAAGAGACAGTAACAGAGTGTAAGAGAGTGTAACAGCGTGTAAGAGAGTGTAACAGAGTGTAAGAGACAGTAAGAGAGTGTAACAGAGTGTAAGAGACAGTAACAGAGTGTAGGAGAGTGTAAGAGACAGTAACGGAGTGTAAGAGACAGTAACAGAGTGTAAGAGACAGCAGCAGAGTGTTAGAGAGTGTACCATAGTGTAAGAGAGTGTAAGAGACAGTAGCAGAGTGTAATAGACAGTAACAGAGTGTAATAGAGTGTAAGAGACAGTAGCAGAGTGTAAGAGACAGTAGCAGAGTGTAATAGACTGTAGCAGAGTGTAACAGAGTGTAAGAGAGTGTAAGAGACAATAGCAGAGTGTAATAGACAGTAACAGAGTGTAAGAGAGTGTTATAGACAGTAGCAGAGTGCAAGAGACAATAGCAGAGTGTAAGAGACAGTAGCAGAGTGTAATAGACTGTAACAGAGTGTAAGAGAGTGTAACAGAGTGTAAGAGAGTGTAAGAGACAGTAGCGGAGTGTAATAGACAGTAACAGAGTGTAAGAGAGTGTTATAGACAGTAGCAGAGTGTTATAGACAATAGCAGAGTGTAAGAGACAGTAGCAGAGTGTAATTGTCAGCAGCAGAGTGTAAGAGAGTGTAAGAGACAGTAGCAGAGTGTAATAGACAGTAACAGAGTGTAAGAGAGTGTTATAGACAGTAACAGAGTGTAAGAGACAATAGCAGAGTGTAAGATACAGTAGCAAAGTGTAAGAGACAGTAACAGAGTGTAAGAGACAGTAGCAGAGTGAAAGAGGCAGTAGTAGAGTGTAGTAGAGTGTACCAGAGTGTCACATGGCATATACCGTCCTCTAGGATCACATAGTCCTGAATGATCTCAGTATACTGTGAACGTCTTTGGGGATCTCTTTGCGTAGACATCGTAAACCTGTGTAAGAGACAGTAAAAGAGTATATGAGACAGTAGCGGAGTGTAAGAGAGTGTGACAGAGCATAGGAGACAGTAACAGAGTATAGGAGACGGTAACAGAGTGTAAGAGAGTGTAAGAGACAGTAACAGAGTGTAAGAGACAGTAACAGAGTGTAAGAGACAGCAGCAGAGTGTAAGAGAGTGTAACATAGTGTAAGAGAGTGAAAGAGACAGTAGCAGAGTGTAATAGACAGTAACAGAGTGTAGGAGAGTGTAACAGCGTGTAAGAGAGTGTAACAGAGTGTAAGAGAGTGTAAGAGACAGTAACAGAGTGTAGGAGAGTGTAAGAGACAGTAACAGAGTGTAAGAGACAGTAACAGAGTGTAAGAGACAGCAGCAGAGTGTAAGAGAGTGTAACATAGTGTAAGAGAGTGAAAGAGACAGTAGCAGAGTGTAATAGACAGTAACAGAGTGTAGGAGAGTGTCAGAGACAGTAACAGAGTGTAAGAGTCAGCAGCAGAGTGTAAGAGAGTGTAACATAGTGTAAGAGAGTGTAAGAGACAGTAGCAGAGTGTAATAGACAGTAACAGAGTGTAAGAGAGTGTTATAGACAGTAGCAGAGTGTAAGAGACAATAGCAGAGTGTAAGAGACAGTAGCAGAGTGTAATAGACTGTAGCAGAGTGTAACATAGTGTAAGAGAGTGTAAGAGACAGTAGCAGAGTGTAATAGACAGTAACAGAGTGTAAGAGAGTGTTATAGACAGTAGCAGAGTGTAAGAGAGTGTAAGAGACAGTTACAGAGTGTAAGAGAGTGTAACAGAGTGTAAGAGAGTGTAAGAGACAGTAACATAGTGTAGGAGAGTGTAAGAGACAGTAACAGAGTGTAAGAGACAGTAAGAGAGTGTAAGAGAGTGTTATAGACAGTAGCAGAGTGTAAGGGACAATAGCAGAGTGTAAGAGACAGTAGCAGAGTGTAATAGACTGTAGCAGAGTGTAAAATAGTGTAAGAGAGTGTAAGAGACAGTAGCAGAGTGTAATAGACAGTAATAGAGTGTAAGAGAGTGTTATAGACAGTAGCAGAGTTTAAGAGACAGTAACAGAGTGTAAGAGACAGTAAGAGTGTAAGAGGGTGTAAGAGACAGTAGCAGAGTGTAGGAGAGTGTAAGAGAGTGTAAGAGACAGTAACAGAGTGTAAGAGACAGCAGCAGAGTGTAAGAGACAGTAACAGAGTGTAAGAGAGTGTAACAGAGTTTAAGAGACAGTAACAGAGTGTACGAGAGTGTAGTAGAGTGTAAGAGACAGTAACAGAGCATAAGAGACAGTAACAGAGCATAAGAGACAGAAGCAGAGTGTAAGAGACAGAAACAGAGTGAAAGAGAGAGTAGCAGAGTGTAAGAGACAGTAGCAGAGTGTAAGAGAGTGTAAGAGAAATTAACAGAGTGTAGTAGAGTGTAACAGCGTGTAAGAGAGTGTAACAGAGTGTAAGAGAGTGTAGGAGACAGTAACAGAGTGTAGGAGAGTGTAAGAGACAGTAACAGAGTGTAAGAGACAGTAACAGAGTGTAAGAGACAGTAACAGAGTGTAAGAGACAGCAGCAGAGTGTAAGAGAGTGTAACATAGTGTTAGAGAGTGAAAGAGACAGTAGCAGAGTGTAATAGACAGTAACAGAGTGTAAGACAGTGTTATAGACAATAGCAGAGTGTACGAGACAGTAACAGAGTGTAAGAGACAGTAACAGAGTGTAAGATACAGTAACAGAGTGTATGAGAGTGTAGTAGAGTGTAAGAGACAGTAACAGAGCGTAAGAGATATTAGCAGAGTGTAAGAGACAGTAGCAGAGTGAAAGAGACAGTAGTAGAGTGTAAGAGACAGTAGCAGAGTGTAAGAGACAGTAACAGAGTGTAAGAGATAGTAGCAGAGTGTAAGAGAGTGTAAGAGACAGTAACAGTGTGTAAGAGGGTGTAACAGCGTGTAAGAGAGTGTAACAGCATGTAAGAGAGTGTAACAGAGTGTAAGGGAGTGTAAGAGACAGTAACAGAGTGTAAGGGGGTGTAAGAGACAGTAGAAGAGTGTAGGAGAGTGTAGGAGAGTGTAAGAGAGTGTAAGAGAGTGTAATAGACAGTAACAGAGTGTAAGAGACAGTAACAGAGTGTAAGAGACAGCAGCAGAGTGTAAGAGAGTGTAAGAGACAGTAACAGAGTGTAAGAGAGTGTAACAGAGTGTAAGAGACAGTAACAGAGTGTAAGAGACAGTAACAGAGTATACGAGAGTGTAGTAGAGTGTAAGAGACAGTAACAGAGCGTAAGAGACAGTAGCAGTGTGTAAGAGACAGAAGCAAAGTGAAAGAGAGAGTAGCAGAGTGTAATAGACAGTAGCAGAGTGTAAGAGACAGTAGCAGAGTGTAAGAGAGTGTAAGAGACAGTAACAGAGTGTAAGAGAGTGTAACAGAGTGTAAGAGACAGTAAGAGAGTGTAAGAGAGTGTAAGAGACAGTAACAGAGTGTAGGAGAGTGTAAGAGACAGTAACAGAGTGTAAGAGACAGTAACAGAGTGTAAGAGACAGCAGCAGAGTGTAAGAGAGTGTAACATAGTGTAAGAGAGTGTAAGAGACAGTAGCAGAGTGTAATAGACAGTAACAGAGTGTAATAGAGTGTAAGAGACAGTAGCAGAGTGTAAGAGACAATAGCAGAGTGTAAGAGACAGTAGCAGAGTGTAACATAGTGTAAGAGAGTGTTATAGACAGTAGCAGAGTGTAAGAGACAGTAACAGAGTGTAAGAGACAGTAACAGAGTGAAAGAGACAGTAGCAGAGTGAAAGAGACAGTAGTAGAGTGTAGTAGAGTGTAAGAGATAGGAGTGTAAGAGACAGTAACAGAGTGTAAGAGACAGTAACAGAGTGTAAGAGACAGCAGCAGAGTGTAAGAGAGTGTAATAGACAGTAACAGAGTGTACGAGAGTGTAGTAGAGTGTAAGAGACAGTAGCAGAGTGTAAGAGAGTGTAACAGGGTGTAAGAGACAGTAACAGAGTATAGGAGACAGTAACAGAGTGTAAGAGACAGTAACAGAGTGTACGAGACAGTAACATAGTGTAAGATACAGTAACAGAGTGTATGACAGTGTAGTACAGTGTAAGACACAGTAACAGAGCGTAAGAGATAGTAGCAGAGTGTAAGAGACAGTAGCAGAGTGAAAGAGACAGTAGCAGAGTGTTAGAGACAGTAGCAGAGTGTAAGAAACAGTAACAGAGTGTAAGAGACAGTAGCAGAGTGTAAGAGAGTGTAAGAGACAGTAACAGTGTGTAAGAGGGTGTAACAGCGTGTAAGAGAGTGTAACAGCGTGTAAGAGAGTGTAACAGAGTGTAAGAGAGTGTAAGAGACAGTAACAGAGTGTAAGAGGGTGTAAGAGACAGTAGCAGAGTGTAAGAGAGTGTTATAGACAGTAGCAGAGTGTAAGAGACAATAGCAGAGTGTAAGAGACAGTAGCAGAGTGTAATAGACTGTAGCAGAGTGTAACAGTGTAAGAGAGTGTAAGAGACAGTAGCAGAGTGTAATAGACAGTAACAGAGTGTAAGAGAGTGTTATAGACAGTAGCAGAGTGTAAGAGACAGTAGCAGAGTGTAAGAGACAATAGCAGAGTGTAAGAGACAGTAGCAGAGTGTAATAGACTGTAGCAGAGTGTAACATAGTGTAAGAGAGTGTAAGAGACAGTAGCAGAGTGTAATAGACAGTAACAGAGTGTACGAGAGTGTTATAGACAGTAGCAGAGTTTAAGAGACAGTAACAGAGTGTAAGAGACAGTAACAGAGTGTAAGAGGGTGTAAGAGACAGTAGGAGAGTGTAAGAGAGTGTAAGAGAGTGTAAGAGAGTGTAAGAGTGTAAGAGACAGTAACAGAGTGTAAGAGACAGTAACAGAGTGTAAGAGACAGCAGCAGAGTGTAAGAGAGTGTAACAGAGTATAGGAGACAGTAACAGAGTATAGGAGACAGTAACAGAGTGTAAGAGAGTGTAAGAGACAGTTACAGAGTGTAAGAGAGTGTAACATAGTGTAAGAGACAGTAACAGAGTGTAACAGACAGCAGAAGAGTGTAAGAGAGTTGAAGAGACAGTCGCAGAGTGTAATAGACAGTAACAGAGTGTAAGAGAGTGTTATAGACAGTAGCAGAGTGTAAGAGACAATAGCAGAGTGTAATAGACTGGAGCAGAGTGTAACATAGTGTAAGACAGTGTAAGAGACTGTAGCAGAGTGTAATAGACAGTAACAGAGTGTAAGAGAGTGTTATAGACAGTAGCAGAGTGTAAGAGACAATAGCAGAGTGTAAGAGACAGTAGCAGAGTGTAATAGACAGCAGGAGACAGTAGCAGAGTGTAATAGACAGTAACAGAGTGTAAGAGAGTGTTATAGACAGTAGCAGAGTGTAAGAGACAATAGCAGAGTGTAAGAGACAGTAGCAGAGTGTAATAGACTGTAGCAGAGTGTAACATAGTGTAAGAGAGTGTTATAGACAGTAGCAGAGTGTAAGAGAGTGTAAGAGACAGTTACAGAGTGTAAGAGAGTGTAACAGAGTGTAAGAGAGTGTAAGAGACAGTAACATAGTGTAGGAGAGTGTAAGAGACAGTAACAGAGTGTAAGAGACAGTAAGAGAGTGTAAGAGAGTGTTATAGACAGTAGCAGAGTGTAAGGGACAATAGCAGAGTGTAAGAGACAGTAGCAGAGTGTAAGAGACAGTAGCAGAGTGTAAAATAGTGTAAGAGAGTGTAAGAGACAGTAGCAGAGTGTAATAGACAGTAATAGAGTGTAAGAGAGTGTTATAGACAGTAGCAGAGTTTAAGAGACAGTAACAGAGTGTAAGAGGGTGTAAGAGACAGTAGCAGAGTGTAGGAGAGTGTAAGAGAGTGTAAGAGACAGTAACAGAGTGTAAGAGACAGTAACAGAGTGTAAGAGACAGCAGCAGAGTGTAAGAGAGTGTAACAGAGTGTAAGAGACAGTAACAGAGCGTAAGAGACAGTAGCAGAGTGTAAGAGACAGAAGCAGAGTGAAAGAGAGAGTAGCAGAGTGTAAGAGACAGTAGCAGAGAGTAAGAGACAGTAGCAGAGTGTAAGAGAGTGTAATAGACAGTAACAGAGTGTAAGAGAGTGTAACAGCATGTAAGAGAGTGTAACAGAGTGTAAGAGAGTGTAACAGAGTGTAAGAGAGTGTAAGAGACAGTAACAGAGTGTAAGAGACAGTAACAGAGTGTAAGAGACAGTAACAGAGTGTAAGAGACAGCAGCAGAGTGTAAGAGTGTGTAACATAGTGTAAGAGAGTGAAAGAGATAGTAGCAGAGTGTAATAGACAGTAACAGAGTGTAATAGAGTGTAAGAGACAGTAGCAGAGTGTAAGAGACAATAGCAGAGTGTAAGAGACAGTAGCAGAGTGTAATAGACTGTAGCAGAGTGTAACAGAGTGTAAGAGAGTGTAAGAGACAATAGCAGAGTGTAATAGACAGTAACAGAGTGTAAGAGAGTGTTATAGACAGTAGCAGAGTGCAAGAGACAATAGCAGAGTGTAAGAGACAGTAGCAGAGTGTAATATACAGTAACAGAGTGTAAGAGACAGTAACAGAGTGTAAGAGACAGCAGCAGAGTGTAAGAGTGTAAGAGACAGTAACAGAGTGTAAGAGAGTGTAACAGAGTGTAAGAGACAGTAACAGAGTGTACGAGACAGTAACAGAGTGTACGAGACAGTAACAGAGTGTACGAGACAGTAACAGAGTGTAAGAGACAGTAACAGAGTATACGAGAGTGTAGTAGAGTGTAAGAGACAGTAACACAGCGTAAGAGACAGTAGCAGTGTGTAAGAGACAGAAGCAAAGTGAAAGAGAGAGTAGCAGAGTGTAAGAGACAGTAGCAGAGTGTAAGAGACAGTAGCAGAGTGTAAAAGTGTAAGAGACAGTAACAGAGTGTAAGAGAGTGTAACAGCGTGTAAGAGAGTGTAACAGAGTGTAAGAGACAGTAAGAGAGTGTAACAGAGTGTAAGAGACAGTAACAGAGTGTAGGAGAGTGTAAGAGACAGTAACGGAGTGTAAGAGACAGTAACAGAGTGTAAGAGACAGCAGCAGAGTGTAAGAGAGTGTAACATAGTGTAAGAGCGTGTAAGAGACAGTAGCAGAGTGTAATAGACAGTAACAGAGTGTAATAGAGTGTAAGAGACAGTAGCAGAGTGTAAGAGACAATAGCAGAGTGTAAGAGACAGTAGCAGAGTGTAACATAGTGTAAGAGAGTGTTATAGACAGTAGCAGAGTGTAAGAGACAGTAACAGAGTGTAAGAGACAGTAACAGAGTGAAAGAGACAGTAGCAGAGTGAAAGAGACAGTAGTAGAGTGTAGTAGAGTGTAAGAGATAGGAGTGTAAGAGACAGTAACAGAGTGTAAGAGACAGCAGCAGAGTGTAAGAGAGTGTAATAGACAGTAACAGAGTGTACGAGAGTGTAGTAGAGTGTAAGAGACAGTAGCAGAGTGTAAGAGAGTGTAACAGGGTGTAAGAGACAGTAACAGAGTATAGGAGACAGTAACAGAGTGTAAGAGACAGTAACAGAGTGTACGAGACAGTAACATAGTGTAAGATACAGTAACATAGTGTAAGATACAGTAACAGAGTGTATGACAGTGTAGTACAGTGTAAGACACAGTAACAGAGCGTAAGAGATAGTAGCAGAGTGTAAGAGACAGTAGCAGAGTGAAAGAGACAGTAGCAGAGTGTTAGAGACAGTAGCAGAGTGTAAGAAACAGTAACAGAGTGTAAGAGACAGTAGCAGAGTGTAGGAGAGTGTAAGAGACAGTAACAGTGTGTAAGAGGGTGTAACAGTGTGTAAGAGAGTGTAACAGCGTGTAAGAGAGTGTAACAGAGTGTAAGAGAGTGTAAGAGACAGTAACAGAGTGTAAGAGGGTGTAAGAGACAGTAGCAGAGTGTAAGAGAGTGTAAGAGACAATAGCAGAGTGTAAGAGACAGTAGCAGAGTGTAATAGACTGTAGCAGAGTGTAACAGTGTAAGAGAGTGTAAGAGACAGTAGCAGAGTGTAATAGACAGTAACAGAGTGTAAGAGAGTGTTATAGACAGTAGCAGAGTGTAAGAGACAGTAGCAGAGTGTAAGAGACAATAGCAGAGTGTAAGAGACAGTAGCAGAGTGTAATAGACTGTAGCAGAGTGTAACATAGTGTAAGAGAGTGTAAGAGACAGTAGCAGAGTGTAATAGACAGTAACAGAGTGTACGAGAGTGTTATAGACAGTAGCAGAGTTTAAGAGACAGTAACAGAGTGTAAGAGGGTGTAAGAGACAGTAGGAGAGTGTAAGAGAGTGTAAGAGAGTGTAAGAGACAGTAACAGAGTGTAAGAGACAGCAGCAGAGTGTAAGAGAGTGTAACAGAGTATAGGAGACAGTAACAGAGTATAGGAGACAGTAACAGAGTATAGGAGACAGTAACAGAGTGTAAGAGAGTGTAAGAGACAGTTACAGAGTGTAAGAGAGTGTAACATAGTGTAAGACACAGTAACAGAGTGTAAGAGACAGCAGAAGAGTGTAAGAGAGTTGAAGAGACAGTCGCAGAGTGTAATAGACAGTAACAGAGTGTAAGAGAGTGTTATAGACAGTAGCAGAGTGTAAGAGACAATAGCAGAGTGTAATAGACTGGAGCAGAGTGTAAAATAGTGTAAGAGAGTGTAAGAGACTGTAGCAGAGTGTAATAGACAGTAACAGAGTGTAAGAGAGTGTTATAGACAGTAGCAGAGTGTAAGAGACAATAGCAGAGTGTAAGAGACAGTAGCAGAGTGTAATAGACAGCAGCAGAGTGTAAGAGAGTGTAAGAGACAGTAGCAGAGTGTAATAGACAGTAACAGAGTGTAAGAGAGTGTTATAGACAGTAGCAGAGTGTAAGAGACAATAGCAGAGTGTAAGAGACAGTAGCAGAGTGTAATAGACTGTAGCAGAGTGTAACAGTGTAAGAGAGTGTAAGAGACAGTAGCAGAGTGTAATAGACATTAACAGAGTGTAAGAGAGTGTTATAGACAGTAGCAGAGTTTAAGAGACAGTAACAGAGTGTAAGAGACAGTAACAGAGTGTAAGAGGGTGTAAGAGACAGTAGCAGAGTGTAGGAGAGTGTAAGAGAGTGTAAGAGACAGTAACAGAGTGTAAGAGACAGTAACAGAGTGTAAGAGACAGCAGCAGAGTGTAAGAGAGTGTAACAGAGTGTAAGAGACAGTAACAGAGCATAAGAGACAGTAGCAGAGTGTAAGAGACAGAAGCAGAGTGAAAGAGAGAGTAGCAGAGTGTAAGAGACAGTAGCAGAGAGTAAGAGACAGTAGCAGAGTGTAAGAGAGTGTAATAGACAGTAACAGAGTGTAAGAGAGTGTAACAGCATGTAAGAGAGTGTAACAGAGTGTAAGAGAGTGTAAGAGACAGTAACAGAGTGTAAGAGACAGTAACAGAGTGTAAGAGACAGCAGCAGAGTGTAAGAGTGTGTAACATAGTGTAAGAGAGTGAAAGAGATAGTAGCAGAGTGTAATAGACAGTAACAGAGTGTAATAGAGTGTAAGAGACAGTAGCAGAGTGTAAGAGACAATAGCAGAGTGTAAGAGACAGTAGCAGAGTGTAATAGACTGTAGCAGAGTGTAACAGAGTGTAAGAGAGTGTAAGAGACAATAGCAGAGTGTAATAGACAGTAACAGAGTGTAAGAGAGTGTTATAGACAGTAGCAGAGTGCAAGAGACAATAGCAGAGTGTAAGAGACAGTAGCAGAGTGTAATATACAGTAACAGAGTGTAAGAGACAGTAACAGAGTGTAAGAGACAGCAGCAGAGTGTAAGAGCGTAAGAGACAGTAACAGAGTGTAAGAGAGTGTAACAGAGTGTAAGAGACAGTAACAGAGTGTACGAGACAGTAACAGAGTGTACGAGACAGTAACAGAGTGTAAGAGACAGTAACAGAGTATACGAGAGTGTAGTAGAGTGTAAGAGACAGTAACACAGCGTAAGAGACAGTAGCAGTGTGTAAGAGACAGAAGCAAAGTGAAAGAGAGAGTAGCAGAGTGTAAGAGACAGTAGCAGAGTGTAAGAGACAGTAGCAGAGTGTAAGAGTGTAAGAGACAGTAACAGAGTGTAAGAGAGTGTAACAGCGTGTAAGAGAGTGTACCAGAGTGTAAGAGACAGTAAGAGAGTGTAACAGAGTGTAAGAGACAGTAACAGAGTGTAGGAGAGTGTAAGAGACAGTAACGGAGTGTAAGAGACAGTAACAGAGTGTAAGAGACAGCAGCAGAGTGTTAGAGAGTGTACCATAGTGTAAGAGAGTGTAAGAGACAGTAGCAGAGTGTAATAGACAGTAACAGAGTGTAATAGAGTGTAAGAGACAGTAGCAGAGTGTAAGAGACAGTAGCAGAGTGTAATAGACTGTAGCAGAGTGTAACAGAGTGTAAGAGAGTGTAAGAGACAATAGCAGAGTGTAATAGACAGTAACAGAGTGTAAGAGAGTGTTATAGACAGTAGCAGAGTGCAAGAGACAATAGCAGAGTGTAAGAGACAGTAGCAGAGTGTAATAGACTGTAACAGAGTGTAACAGAGTGTAAGAGAGTGTAACAGAGTGTAAGAGAGTGTAAGAGACAGTAGCGGAGTGTAATAGACAGTAACAGAGTGTAAGAGAGTGTTATAGACAGTAGCAGAGTGTTATAGACAATAGCAGAGTGTAAGAGACAGTAGCAGAGTGTAATTGTCAGCAGCAGAGTGTAAGAGAGTGTAAGAGACAGTAGCAGAGTGTAATAGACAGTAACAGAGTGTAAGAGAGTGTTATAGACAGTAACAGAGTGTAAGAGACAATAGCAGAGTGTAAGATACAGTAGCAAAGTGTAAGAGACAGTAACAGAGTGTAAGAGACAGTAGCAGAGTGAAAGAGGCAGTAGTAGAGTGTAGTAGAGTGTACCAGAGTGTCACATGGCATATACCGTCCTCTAGGATCACATAGTCCTGAATGATCTCAGTATACTGTGAACGTCTTTGGGGATCTCTTTGCGTAGACATCGTAAACCTGTGTAAGAGACAGTAAAAGAGTATATGAGACAGTAGCGGAGTGTAAGAGAGTGTGACAGAGCATAGGAGACAGTAACAGAGTATAGGAGACGGTAACAGAGTGTAAGAGAGTGTAAGAGACAGTAACAGAGTGTAAGAGACAGTAACAGAGTGTAAGAGACAGCAGCAGAGTGTAAGAGAGTGTAACATAGTGTAAGAGAGTGAAAGAGACAGTAGCAGAGTGTAATAGACAGTAACAGAGTGTAGGAGAGTGTAACAGCGTGTAAGAGAGTGTAACAGAGTGTAAGAGAGTGTAAGAGACAGTAACAGAGTGTAGGAGAGTGTAAGAGACAGTAACAGAGTGTAAGAGACAGTAACAGAGTGTAAGAGACAGCAGCAGAGTGTAAGAGAGTGTAACATAGTGTAAGAGAGTGAAAGAGACAGTAGCAGAGTGTAATAGACAGTAACAGAGTGTAGGAGAGTGTCAGAGACAGTAACAGAGTGTAAGAGTCAGCAGCAGAGTGTAAGAGAGTGTAACATAGTGTAAGAGAGTGTAAGAGACAGTAGCAGAGTGTAATAGACAGTAACAGAGTGTAAGAGAGTGTTATAGACAGTAGCAGAGTGTAAGAGACAATAGCAGAGTGTAAGAGACAGTAGCAGAGTGTAATAGACTGTAGCAGAGTGTAACATAGTGTAAGAGAGTGTAAGAGACAGTAGCAGAGTGTAATAGACAGTAACAGAGTGTAAGAGAGTGTTATAGACAGTAGCAGAGTGTAAGAGAGTGTAAGAGACAGTTACAGAGTGTAAGAGAGTGTAACAGAGTGTAAGAGAGTGTAAGAGACAGTAACATAGTGTAGGAGAGTGTAAGAGACAGTAACAGAGTGTAAGAGACAGTAAGAGAGTGTAAGAGAGTGTTATAGACAGTAGCAGAGTGTAAGGGACAATAGCAGAGTGTAAGAGACAGTAGCAGAGTGTAATAGACTGTAGCAGAGTGTAAAATAGTGTAAGAGAGTGTAAGAGACAGTAGCAGAGTGTAATAGACAGCAATAGAGTGTAAGAGAGTGTTATAGACAGTAGCAGAGTTTAAGAGACAGTAACAGAGTGTAAGAGACAGTAAGAGTGTAAGAGGGTGTAAGAGACAGTAGCAGAGTGTAGGAGAGTGTAAGAGAGTGTAAGAGACAGTAACAGAGTGTAAGAGACAGCAGCAGAGTGTAAGAGACAGTAACAGAGTGTAAGAGAGTGTAACAGAGTTTAAGAGACAGTAACAGAGTGTACGAGAGTGTAGTAGAGTGTAAGAGACAGTAACAGAGCATAAGAGACAGTAACAGAGCATAAGAGACAGAAGCAGAGTGTAAGAGACAGAAACAGAGTGAAAGAGAGAGTAGCAGAGTGTAAGAGACAGTAGCAGAGTGTAAGAGAGTGTAAGAGAAATTAACAGAGTGTAGTAGAGTGTAACAGCGTGTAAGAGAGTGTAACAGAGTGTAAGAGAGTGTAGGAGACAGTAACAGAGTGTAGGAGAGTGTAAGAGACAGTAACAGAGTGTAAGAGACAGTAACAGAGTGTAAGAGACAGTAACAGAGTGTAAGAGACAGCAGCAGAGTGTAAGAGAGTGTAACATAGTGTTAGAGAGTGAAAGAGACAGTAGCAGAGTGTAATAGACAGTAACAGAGTGTAAGACAGTGTTATAGACAATAGCAGAGTGTACGAGACAGTAACAGAGTGTAAGAGACAGTAACAGAGTGTAAGATACAGTAACAGAGTGTATGAGAGTGTAGTAGAGTGTAAGAGACAGTAACAGAGCGTAAGAGATAGTAGCAGAGTGTAAGAGACAGTAGCAGAGTGAAAGAGACAGTAGTAGAGTGTAAGAGACAGTAGCAGAGTGTAAGAGACAGTAACAGAGTGTAAGAGATAGTAGCAGAGTGTAAGAGAGTGTAAGAGACAGTAACAGTGTGTAAGAGGGTGTAACAGCGTGTAAGAGAGTGTAACAGCATGTAAGAGAGTGTAACAGAGTGTAAGGGAGTGTAAGAGACAGTAACAGAGTGTAAGGGGGTGTAAGAGACAGTAGAAGAGTGTAGGAGAGTGTAGGAGAGTGTAAGAGAGTGTAAGAGAGTGTAATAGACAGTAACAGAGTGTAAGAGACAGTAACAGAGTGTAAGAGACAGCAGCAGAGTGTAAGAGAGTGTAAGAGACAGTAACAGAGTGTAAGAGAGTGTAACAGAGTGTAAGAGACAGTAACAGAGTGTAAGAGACAGTAACAGAGTATACGAGAGTGTAGTAGAGTGTAAGAGACAGTAACAGAGCGTAAGAGACAGTAGCAGTGTGTAAGAGACAGAAGCAAAGTGAAAGAGAGAGTAGCAGAGTGTAATAGACAGTAGCAGAGTGTAAGAGACAGTAGCAGAGTGTAAGAGAGTGTAAGAGACAGTAACAGAGTGTAAGAGAGTGTAACAGCGTGTAAGAGAGTGTAACAGAGTGTAAGAGACAGTAAGAGAGTGTAAGAGAGTGTAAGAGACAGTAACAGAGTGTAGGAGAGTGTAAGAGACAGTAACAGAGTGTAAGAGACAGTAACAGAGTGTAAGAGACAGCAGCAGAGTGTAAGAGAGTGTAACATAGTGTAAGAGAGTGTAAGAGACAGTAGCAGAGTGTAATAGACAGTAACAGAGTGTAATAGAGTGTAAGAGACAGTAGCAGAGTGTAAGAGACAATAGCAGAGTGTAAGAGACAGTAGCAGAGTGTAACATAGTGTAAGAGAGTGTTATAGACAGTAGCAGAGTGTAAGAGACAGTAACAGAGTGTAAGAGACAGTAACAGAGTGAAAGAGACAGTAGCAGAGTGAAAGAGACAGTAGTAGAGTGTAGTAGAGTGTAAGAGATAGGAGTGTAAGAGACAGTAACAGAGTGTAAGAGACAGTAACAGAGTGTAAGAGACAGCAGCAGAGTGTAAGAGAGTGTAATAGACAGTAACAGAGTGTACGAGAGTGTAGTAGAGTGTAAGAGACAGTAGCAGAGTGTAAGAGAGTGTAACAGGGTGTAAGAGACAGTAACAGAGTATAGGAGACAGTAACAGAGTGTAAGAGACAGTAACAGAGTGTACGAGACAGTAACATAGTGTAAGATACAGTAACAGAGTGTATGACAGTGTAGTACAGTGTAAGACACAGTAACAGAGCGTAAGAGATAGTAGCAGAGTGTAAGAGACAGTAGCAGAGTGAAAGAGACAGTAGCAGAGTGTTAGAGACAGTAGCAGAGTGTAAGAAACAGTAACAGAGTGTAAGAGACAGTAGCAGAGTGTAAGAGAGTGTAAGAGACAGTAACAGTGTGTAAGAGGGTGTAACAGCGTGTAAGAGAGTGTAACAGCGTGTAAGAGAGTGTAACAGAGTGTAAGAGAGTGTAAGAGACAGTAACAGAGTGTAAGAGGGTGTAAGAGACAGTAGCAGAGTGTAAGAGAGTGTTATAGACAGTAGCAGAGTGTAAGAGACAATAGCAGAGTGTAAGAGACAGTAGCAGAGTGTAATAGACTGTAGCAGAGTGTAACAGTGTAAGAGAGTGTAAGAGACAGTAGCAGAGTGTAATAGACAGTAACAGAGTGTAAGAGAGTGTTATAGACAGTAGCAGAGTGTAAGAGACAGTAGCAGAGTGTAAGAGACAATAGCAGAGTGTAAGAGACAGTAGCAGAGTGTAAGAGGGTGTAAGAGACAGTAGGAGAGTGTAAGAGAGTGTAAGAGAGTGTAAGAGAGTGTAAGAGTGTAAGAGACAGTAACAGAGTGTAAGAGACAGTAACAGAGTGTAAGAGACAGCAGCAGAGTGTAAGAGAGTGTAACAGAGTATAGGAGACAGTAACAGAGTATAGGAGACAGTAACAGAGTGTAAGAGAGTGTAAGAGACAGTTACAGAGTGTAAGAGAGTGTAACATAGTGTAAGAGACAGTAACAGAGTGTAAGAGACAGCAGAAGAGTGTAAGAGAGTTGAAGAGACAGTCGCAGAGTGTAATAGACAGTAACAGAGTGTAAGAGAGTGTTATAGACAGTAGCAGAGTGTAAGAGACAATAGCAGAGTGTAATAGACTGGAGCAGAGTGTAACATAGTGTAAGACAGTGTAAGAGACTGTAGCAGAGTGTAATAGACAGTAACAGAGTGTAAGAGAGTGTTATAGACAGTAGCAGAGTGTAAGAGACAATAGCAGAGTGTAAGAGACAGTAGCAGAGTGTAATAGACAGCAGCAGAGTGTAAGAGAGTGTAAGAGACAGTAGCAGAGTGTAATAGACAGTAACAGAGTGTAAGAGAGTGTTATAGACAGTAGCAGAGTGTAAGAGACAATAGCAGAGTGTAAGAGACAGTAGCAGAGTGTAATAGACTGTAGCAGAGTGTAACATAGTGTAAGAGAGTGTTATAGACAGTAGCAGAGTGTAAGAGAGTGTAAGAGACAGTTACAGAGTGTAAGAGAGTGTAACAGAGTGTAAGAGAGTGTAAGAGACAGTAACATAGTGTAGGAGAGTGTAAGAGACAGTAACAGAGTGTAAGAGACAGTAAGAGAGTGTAAGAGAGTGTTATAGACAGTAGCAGAGTGTAAGGGACAATAGCAGAGTGTAAGAGACAGTAGCAGAGTGTAAGAGACAGTAGCAGAGTGTAAAATAGTGTAAGAGAGTGTAAGAGACAGTAGCAGAGTGTAATAGACAGTAATAGAGTGTAAGAGAGTGTTATAGACAGTAGCAGAGTTTAAGAGACAGTAACAGAGTGTAAGAGACAGTAAGAGTGTAAGAGGGTGTAAGAGACAGTAGCAGAGTGTAGGAGAGTGTAAGAGAGTGTAAGAGACAGTAACAGAGTGTAAGAGACAGCAGCAGAGTGTAAGAGACAGTAACAGAGTGTAAGAGAGTGTAACAGAGTTTAAGAGACAGTAACAGAGTGTACAAGAGTGTAGTAGAGTGTAAGAGACAGTAACAGAGCATAAGAGACAGTAACAGAGCATAAGAGACAGATGCAGAGTGTAAGAGACAGAAACAGAGTGAAAGAGAGAGTAGCAGAGTGTAAGAGACAGTAGCAGAGTGTAAGAGAGTGTAAGAGAAATTAACAGAGTGTAATAGAGTGTAACAGCGTGTAAGAGAGTGTAACAGAGTGTAAGAGAGTGTAGGAGACAGTAACAGAGTGTAGGAGAGTGTAAGAGACAGTAACAGAGTGTAAGAGACAGTAACAGAGTGTAAGAGAGTGTAACATAGTGTAAGAGAGTGAAAGAGACAGTAGCAGAGTGTAATAGACAGTAACAGAGTGTAAGACAGTGTTATAGACAGTAGCAGAGTGTAAGAGACAATAGCAGAGTGTAAGAGACAGTAACAGAGTGTAAGAGACAGTAACAGAGTGTAAGATACAGTAACAGAGTGTATGAGAGTGTAGTAGAGTGTAAGAGACAGTAACAGAGCGTAAGAGATAGTAGCAGAGTGTAAGAGACAGTAGCAGAGTGAAAGAGACAGTAGTAGAGTGTAAGAGACAGTAGCAGAGTGTAAGAGACAGTAACAGAGTGTAAGAGATAGTAGCAGAGTGTAAGAGAGTGTAAGAGACAGTAACAGTGTGTAAGAGGGTGTAACAGCGTGTAAGAGAGTGTAACAGCATGTAAGAGAGTGTAACAGAGTGTAAGGGAGTGTAAGAGACAGTAACAGAGTGTAAGGGGGTGTAAGAGACAGTAGAAGAGTGTAGGAGAGTGTAGGAGAGTGTAAGAGACAGTAACAGAGTGTAAGAGACAGTAACAGAGTGTAAGAGACAGCAGCAGAGTGTAAGAGAGTGTAACAGAGTATAGGAGACAGTAACAGAGTATAGGAGACAGTAACAGAGTGTAAGAGAGTGTAAGAGACAGTTACAGAGTGTAAGAGAGTGTAACATAGTGTAAGAGACAATAGCAGAGTGTAAGAGACAGTAGCAGAGTGTAATAGACAGCAGCAGAGTGTAAGAGAGTGTAAGAGACAGTAGCAGAGTGTAATAGACAGTAACAGAGTGTAAGAGAGTGTTATAGACAGTAGCAGAGTGTAAGAGACAATAGCAGAGTGTAAGAGACAGTAGCAGAGTGTAATAGACTGTAGCAGAGTGTAACAGTGTAAGAGAGTGTAAGAGACAGTAGCAGAGTGTAATAGACATTAACAGAGTGTAAGAGAGTGTTATAGACAGTAGCAGAGTTTAAGAGACAGTAACAGAGTGTAAGAGACAGTAACAGAGTGTAAGAGGGTGTAAGAGACAGTAGCAGAGTGTAGGAGAGTGTAAGAGAGTGTAAGAGACAGTAACAGAGTGTAAGAGACAGTAACAGAGTGTAAGAGACAGCAGCAGAGTGTAAGAGAGTGTAACAGAGTGTAAGAGACAGTAACAGAGCATAAGAGACAGTAGCAGAGTGTAAGAGACAGAAGCAGAGTGAAAGAGAGAGTAGCAGAGTGTAAGAGACAGTAGCAGAAAGTAAGAGACAGTAGCAGAGTGTAAGAGAGTGTAATAGACAGTAACAGAGTGTAAGAGAGTGTAACAGCATGTAAGAGAGTGTAACAGAGTGTAAGAGAGTGTAAGAGACAGTAACAGAGTGTAAGAGACAGTAACAGAGTGTAAGAGACAGCAGCAGAGAGTAAGAGTGTGTAACATAGTGTAAGAGAGTGAAAGAGATAGTAGCAGAGTGTAATAGACAGTAACAGAGTGTAATAGAGTGTAAGAGACAGTAGCAGAGTGTAAGAGACAATAGCAGAGTGTAAGAGACAGTAGCAGAGTGTAATAGACTGTAGCAGAGTGTAACAGAGTGTAAGAGAGTGTAAGAGACAATAGCAGAGTGTAATAGACAGTAACAGAGTGTAAGAGAGTGTTATAGACAGTAGCAGAGTGCAAGAGACAATAGCAGAGTGTAAGAGACAGTAGCAGAGTGTAATATACAGTAACAGAGTGTAAGAGACAGTAACAGAGTGTAAGAGACAGCAGCAGAGTGTAAGAGTGTAAGAGACAGTAACAGAGTGTAAGAGAGTGTAACAGAGTGTAAGAGACAGTAACAGAGTGTACGAGACAGTAACAGAGTGTACGAGACAGTAACAGAGTGTACGAGACAGTAACAGAGTGTAAGAGACAGTAACAGAGTATACGAGAGTGTAGTAGAGTGTAAGAGACAGTAACAGAGCGTAAGAGACAGTAGCAGTGTGTAAGAGACAGAAGCAAAGTGAAAGAGAGAGTAGCAGAGTGTAATAGACAGTAGCAGAGTGTAAGAGACAGTAGCAGAGTGTAAGAGAGTGTAAGAGACAGTAACAGAGTGTAAGAGGGTGTAAGAGACAGTAGCAGAGTGTAAGAGAGTGTTATAGACAGTAGCAGAGTGTAAGAGACAATAGCAGAGTGTAAGAGACAGTAGCAGAGTGTAATAGACTGTAGCAGAGTGTAACAGTGTAAGAGAGTGTAAGAGACAGTAGCAGAGTGTAATAGACAGTAACAGAGTGTAAGAGAGTGTTATAGACAGTAGCAGAGTGTAAGAGACAGTAGCAGAGTGTAAGAGACAATAGCAGAGTGTAAGAGACAGTAGCAGAGTGTAATAGACTGTAGCAGAGTGTAACATAGTGTAAGAGAGTGTAAGAGACAGTAGCAGAGTGTAATAGACAGTAACAGAGTGTACGAGAGTGTTATAGACAGTAGCAGAGTTTAAGAGACAGTAACAGAGTGTAAGAGGGTGTAAGAGACAGTAGGAGAGTGTAAGAGAGTGTAAGAGAGTGTAAGAGAGTGTAAGAGTGTAAGAGACAGTAACAGAGTGTAAGAGACAGTAACAGAGTGTAAGAGACAGCAGCAGAGTGTAAGAGAGTGTAACAGAGTATAGGAGACAGTAACAGAGTATAGGAGACAGTAACAGAGTGTAAGAGAGTGTAAGAGACAGTTACAGAGTGTAAGAGAGTGTAACATAGTGTAAGAGACAGTAACAGAGTGTAAGAGACAGCAGAAGAGTGTAAGAGAGTTGAAGAGACAGTCGCAGAGTGTAATAGACAGTAACAGAGTGTAAGAGAGTGTTATAGACAGTAGCAGAGTGTAAGAGACAATAGCAGAGTGTAATAGACTGGAGCAGAGTGTAACATAGTGTAAGACAGTGTAAGAGACTGTAGCAGAGTGTAATAGACAGTAACAGAGTGTAAGAGAGTGTTATAGACAGTAGCAGAGTGTAAGAGACAATAGCAGAGTGTAAGAGACAGTAGCAGAGTGTAATAGACAGCAGCAGAGTGTAAGAGAGTGTAAGAGACAGTAGCAGAGTGTAATAGACAGTAACAGAGTGTAAGAGAGTGTTATAGACAGTAGCAGAGTGTAAGAGACAATAGCAGAGTGTAAGAGACAGTAGCAGAGTGTAATAGACTGTAGCAGAGTGTAACATAGTGTAAGAGAGTGTTATAGACAGTAGCAGAGTGTAAGAGAGTGTAAGAGACAGTTACAGAGTGTAAGAGAGTGTAACAGAGTGTAAGAGAGTGTAAGAGACAGTAACATAGTGTAGGAGAGTGTAAGAGACAGTAACAGAGTGTAAGAGACAGTAAGAGAGTGTAAGAGAGTGTTATAGACAGTAGCAGAGTGTAAGGGACAATAGCAGAGTGTAAGAGACAGTAGCAGAGTGTAAGAGACAGTAGCAGAGTGTAAAATAGTGTAAGAGAGTGTAAGAGACAGTAGCAGAGTGTAATAGACAGTAATAGAGTGTAAGAGAGTGTTATAGACAGTAGCAGAGTTTAAGAGACAGTAACAGAGTGTAAGAGACAGTAAGAGTGTAAGAGGGTGTAAGAGACAGTAGCAGAGTGTAGGAGAGTGTAAGAGAGTGTAAGAGACAGTAACAGAGTGTAAGAGACAGCAGCAGAGTGTAAGAGACAGTAACAGAGTGTAAGAGAGTGTAACAGAGTTTAAGAGACAGTAACAGAGTGTACAAGAGTGTAGTAGAGTGTAAGAGACAGTAACAGAGCATAAGAGACAGTAACAGAGCATAAGAGACAGATGCAGAGTGTAAGAGACAGAAACAGAGTGAAAGAGAGAGTAGCAGAGTGTAAGAGACAGTAGCAGAGTGTAAGAGAGTGTAAGAGAAATTAACAGAGTGTAATAGAGTGTAACAGCATGTAAGAGAGTGTAACAGAGTGTAAGAGAGTGTAGGAGACAGTAACAGAGTGTAGGAGAGTGTAAGAGACAGTAACAGAGTGTAAGAGACAGTAACAGAGTGTAAGAGAGTGTAACATAGTGTAAGAGAGTGAAAGAGACAGTAGCAGAGTGTAATAGACAGTAACAGAGTGTAAGACAGTGTTATAGACAGTAGCAGAGTGTAAGAGACAATAGCAGAGTGTAAGAGACAGTAACAGAGTGTAAGAGACAGTAACAGAGTGTAAGATACAGTAACAGAGTGTATGAGAGTGTAGTAGAGTGTAAGAGACAGTAACAGAGCGTAAGAGATAGTAGCAGAGTGTAAGAGACAGTAGCAGAGTGAAAGAGACAGTAGTAGAGTGTAAGAGACAGTAGCAGAGTGTAAGAGACAGTAACAGAGTGTAAGAGATAGTAGCAGAGTGTAAGAGAGTGTAAGAGACAGTAACAGTGTGTAAGAGGGTGTAACAGCGTGTAAGAGAGTGTAACAGCATGTAAGAGAGTGTAACAGAGTGTAAGGGAGTGTAAGAGACAGTAACAGAGTGTAAGGGGGTGTAAGAGACAGTAGAAGAGTGTAGGAGAGTGTAGGAGAGTGTAAGAGACAGTAACAGAGTGTAAGAGACAGTAACAGAGTGTAAGAGACAGCAGCAGAGTGTAAGAGAGTGTAACAGAGTATAGGAGACAGTAACAGAGTATAGGAGACAGTAACAGAGTGTAAGAGAGTGTAAGAGACAGTTACAGAGTGTAAGAGAGTGTAACATAGTGTAAGAGACAATAGCAGAGTGTAAGAGACAGTAGCAGAGTGTAATAGACAGCAGCAGAGTGTAAGAGAGTGTAAGAGACAGTAGCAGAGTGTAATAGACAGTAACAGAGTGTAAGAGAGTGTTATAGACAGTAGCAGAGTGTAAGAGACAATAGCAGAGTGTAAGAGACAGTAGCAGAGTGTAATAGACTGTAGCAGAGTGTAACAGTGTAAGAGAGTGTAAGAGACAGTAGCAGAGTGTAATAGACATTAACAGAGTGTAAGAGAGTGTTATAGACAGTAGCAGAGTTTAAGAGACAGTAACAGAGTGTAAGAGACAGTAACAGAGTGTAAGAGGGTGTAAGAGACAGTAGCAGAGTGTAGGAGAGTGTAAGAGAGTGTAAGAGACAGTAACAGAGTGTAAGAGACAGTAACAGAGTGTAAGAGACAGCAGCAGAGTGTAAGAGAGTGTAACAGAGTGTAAGAGACAGTAACAGAGCATAAGAGACAGTAGCAGAGTGTAAGAGACAGAAGCAGAGTGAAAGAGAGAGTAGCAGAGTGTAAGAGACAGTAGCAGAGAGTAAGAGACAGTAGCAGAGTGTAAGAGAGTGTAATAGACAGTAACAGAGTGTAAGAGAGTGTAACAGCATGTAAGAGAGTGTAACAGAGTGTAAGAGAGTGTAAGAGACAGTAACAGAGTGTAAGAGACAGTAACAGAGTGTAAGAGACAGCAGCAGAGTGTAAGAGTGTGTAACATAGTGTAAGAGAGTGAAAGAGATAGTAGCAGAGTGTAATAGACAGTAACAGAGTGTAATAGAGTGTAAGAGACAGTAGCAGAGTGTAAGAGACAATAGCAGAGTGTAAGAGACAGTAGCAGAGTGTAATAGACTGTAGCAGAGTGTAACAGAGTGTAAGAGAGTGTAAGAGACAATAGCAGAGTGTAATAGACAGTAACAGAGTGTAAGAGAGTGTTATAGACAGTAGCAGAGTGCAAGAGACAATAGCAGAGTGTAAGAGACAGTAGCAGAGTGTAATATACAGTAACAGAGTGTAAGAGACAGTAACAGAGTGTAAGAGACAGCAGCAGAGTGTAAGAGTGTAAGAGACAGTAACAGAGTGTAAGAGAGTGTAACAGAGTGTAAGAGACAGTAACAGAGTGTACGAGACAGTAACAGAGTGTACGAGACAGTAACAGAGTGTACGAGACAGTAACAGAGTGTAAGAGACAGTAACAGAGTATACGAGAGTGTAGTAGAGTGTAAGAGACAGTAACAGAGCGTAAGAGACAGTAGCAGTGTGTAAGAAACAGAAGCAAAGTGAAAGAGAGAGTAGCAGAGTGTAATAGACAGTAGCAGAGTGTAAGAGACAGTAGCAGAGTGTAAGAGAGTGTAAGAGACAGTAACAGAGTGTAAGAGAGTGTAACAGCGTGTAAGAGAGTGTAACAGAGTGTAAGAGACAGTAAGAGAGTGTAAGAGAGTGTAAGAGACAGTAACAGAGTGTAGGAGAGTGTAAGAGACAGTAACAGAGTGTAAGAGACAGTAACAGAGTGTAAGAGACAGCAGCAGAGTGTAAGAGAGTGTAACATAGTGTAAGAGAGTGTAAGAGACAGTAGCAGAGTGTAATAGACAGTAACAGAGTGTAATAGAGTGTAAGAGACAGTAGCAGAGTGTAAGAGACAGTAGCAGAGTGTAACATAGTGTAAGAGAGTGTTATAGACAGTAGCAGAGTGTAAGAGACAGTAACAGAGTGTAAGAGACAGTAACAGAGTGAAAGAGACAGTAGCAGAGTGAAAGAGACAGTAGTAGAGTGTAGTAGAGTGTAAGAGATAGGAGTGTAAGAGACAGTAACAGAGTGTAAGAGACAGCAGCAGAGTGTAAGAGAGTGTAATAGACAGTAACAGAGTGTACGAGAGTGTAGTAGAGTGTAAGAGACAGTAGCAGAGTGTAAGAGAGTGTAACAGGGTGTAAGAGACAGTAACAGAGTATAGGAGACAGTAACAGAGTGTAAGAGACAGTAACAGAGTGTACGAGACAGTAACATAGTGTAAGATACAGTAACATAGTGTAAGATACAGTAACAGAGTGTATGACAGTGTAGTACAGTGTAAGACACAGTAACAGAGCGTAAGAGATAGTAGCAGAGTGTAAGAGACAGTAGCAGAGTGAAAGAGACAGTAGCAGAGTGTTAGAGACAGTAGCAGAGTGTAAGAAACAGTAACAGAGTGTAAGAGACAGTAGCAGAGTGTAGGAGAGTGTAAGAGACAGTAACAGTGTGTAAGAGGGTGTAACAGCGTGTAAGAGAGTGTAACAGCGTGTAAGAGAGTGTAACAGAGTGTAAGAGAGTGTAAGAGACAGTAACAGAGTGTAAGAGGGTGTAAGAGACAGTAGCAGAGTGTAAGAGAGTGTAAGAGACAATAGCAGAGTGTAAGAGACAGTAGCAGAGTGTAATAGACTGTAGCAGAGTGTAACAGTGTAAGAGAGTGTAAGAGACAGTAGCAGAGTGTAATAGACAGTAACAGAGTGTAAGAGAGTGTTATAGACAGTAGCAGAGTGTAAGAGACAGTAGCAGAGTGTAAGAGACAATAGCAGAGTGTAAGAGACAGTAGCAGAGTGTAATAGACTGTAGCAGAGTGTAACATAGTGTAAGAGAGTGTAAGAGACAGTAGCAGAGTGTAATAGACAGTAACAGAGTGTACGAGAGTGTTATAGACAGTAGCAGAGTTTAAGAGACAGTAACAGAGTGTAAGAGACAGTAACAGAGTGTAAGAGGGTGTAAGAGACAGTAGGAGAGTGTAAGAGAGTGTAAGAGAGTGTAAGAGAGTGTAAGAGACAGTAACAGAGTGTAAGAGACAGCAGCAGAGTGTAAGAGAGTGTAACAGAGTATAGGAGACAGTAACAGAGTATAGGAGACAGTAACAGAGTATAGGAGACAGTAACAGAGTGTAAGAGAGTGTAAGAGACAGTTACAGAGTGTAAGAGAGTGTAACATAGTGTAAGAGACAGTAACAGAGTGTAAGAGACAGCAGAAGAGTGTAAGAGAGTTGAAGAGACAGTCGCAGAGTGTAATAGACAGTAACAGAGTGTAAGAGAGTGTTATAGACAGTAGCAGAGTGTAAGAGACAATAGCAGAGTGTAATAGACTGGAGCAGAGTGTAACATAGTGTAAGACAGTGTAAGAGACTGTAGCAGAGTGTAATAGACAGTAACAGAGTGTAAGAGAGTGTTATAGACAGTAGCAGAGTGTAAGAGACAATAGCAGAGTGTAAGAGACAGTAGCAGAGTGTAATAGACAGCAGCAGAGTGTAAGAGAGTGTAAGAGACAGTAGCAGAGTGTAATAGACAGTAACAGAGTGTAAGAGAGTGTTATAGACAGTAGCAGAGTGTAAGAGACAATAGCAGAGTGTAAGAGACAGTAGCAGAGTGTAATAGACTGTAGCAGAGTGTAACATAGTGTAAGAGAGTGTAAGAGACAGTAGCAGAGTGTAATAGACAGTAACAGAGTGTAAGAGAGTGTTATAGACAGTAGCAGAGTGTAAGAGAGTGTAAGAGAAAGTTACAGAGTGTAAGAGAGTGTAACAGAGTGTAAGAGAGTGTAAGAGACAGTAACATAGTGTAGGAGAGTGTAAGAGACAGTAACAGAGTGTAAGAGACAGTAGCAGAGTGTAAGAGAGTGTAAGAGAGTGTTATAGACAGTAGCAGAGTGTAAGAGACAATAGCAGAGTGTAAGAGACAGTAGCAGAGTGTAATAGACTGTAGCAGAGTGTAACAGTGTAAGAGAGTGTAAGAGACAGTAGCAGAGTGTAATAGACAGTAACAGAGTGTAAGAGAGTGTTATAGACAGTAGCAGAGTGTAAGAGAGTGTAAGAGAAAGTTACAGAGTGTAAGAGAGTGTAACAGAGTGTAAGAGAGTGTAAGAGACAGTAACATAGTGTAGGAGAGTGTAAGAGACAGTAACAGAGTGTAAGAGACAGTAGCAGAGTGTAAGAGAGTGTAAGAGAGTGTTATAGGCAGTAGCAGAGTGTAAGGGACAATAGCAGAGTGTAAGAGACAGTAGCAGAGTGTAATAGACTGTAGCAGAGTGTAAAATAGTGTAAGAGAGTGTAAGAGACAGTAGCAGAGTGTAATAGACAGTAATAGAGTGTAAGAGAGTGTTATAGACAGTAGCAGAGTTTAAGAGACAGTAACAGAGTGTAAGAGACAGTAAGAGTGTAAGAGGGTGTAAGAGACAGTAGCAGAGTGTAGGAGAGTGTAAGAGAGTGTAAGAGAGTGTAAGAGACAGTAACAGAGTGTAAGAGACAGTAACAGAGTGTAAGAGACAGCAGCAGAGTGTAAGAGAGTGTAACAGAGTATAGGAGACAGTAACAGAGTATAGGAGACAGTAACAGAGTGTAAGAGAGTGTAAGAGACAGTTACAGAGTGTAAGAGAGTGTAACATAGTGTAAGAGACAGTAACAGAGTGTAAGAGACAGCAGAAGAGTGTAAGAGAGTTGAAGAGACAGTCGCAGAGTGTAATAGACAGTAACAGAGTGTAAGAGAGTGTTATAGACAGTAGCAGAGTGTAAGAGACAATAGCAGAGTGTAAGAGACAGTAGCAGAGTGTAATAGACAGCAGCAGAGTGTAAGAGAGTGTAAGAGACAGTAGCAGAGTGTAATAGACAGTAACAGAGTGTAAGAGAGTGTTATAGACAGTAGCAGAGTGTAAGAGACAATAGCAGAGTGTAAGAGACAGTAGCAGAGTGTAATAGACTGTAGCAGAGTGTAACAGTGTAAGAGAGTGTAAGAGACAGTAGCAGAGTGTAATAGACATTAACAGAGTGTAAGAGAGTGTTATAGACAGTAGCAGAGTTTAAGAGACAGTAACAGAGTGTAAGAGACAGTAACAGAGTGTAAGAGGGTGTAAGAGACAGTAGCAGAGTGTAGGAGAGTGTAAGAGAGTGTAAGAGACAGTAACAGAGTGTAAGAGACAGTAACAGAGTGTAAGAGACAGCAGCAGAGTGTAAGAGAGTGTAACAGAGTGTAAGAGACAGTAACAGAGCATAAGAGACAGTAGCAGAGTGTAAGAGACAGAAGCAGAGTGAAAGAGAGAGTAGCAGAGTGTAAGAGACAGTAGCAGAGAGTAAGAGACAGTAGCAGAGTGTAAGAGAGTGTAATAGACAGTAACAGAGTGTAAGAGAGTGTAACAGCATGTAAGAGAGTGTAACAGAGTGTAAGAGAGTGTAAGAGACAGTAACAGAGTGTAAGAGACAGTAACAGAGTGTAAGAGACAGCAGCAGAGTGTAAGAGTGTGTAACATAGTGTAAGAGAGTGAAAGAGATAGTAGCAGAGTGTAATAGACAGTAACAGAGTGTAATAGAGTGTAAGAGACAGTAGCAGAGTGTAAGAGACAATAGCAGAGTGTAAGAGACAGTAGCAGAGTGTAAGAGACAGTAGCAGAGTGTAATAGACTGTAGCAGAGTGTAACAGAGTGTAAGAGAGTGTAAGAGACAATAGCAGAGTGTAATAGACAGTAACAGAGTGTAAGAGAGTGTTATAGACAGTAGCAGAGTGCAAGAGACAATAGCAGAGTGTAAGAGACAGTAGCAGAGTGTAATATACAGTAACAGAGTGTAAGAGACAGTAACAGAGTGTAAGAGACAGCAGCAGAGTGTAAGAGTGTAAGAGACAGTAACAGAGTGTAAGAGAGTGTAACAGAGTGTAAGAGACAGTAACAGAGTGTACGAGACAGTAACAGAGTGTACGAGACAGTAACAGAGTGTACGAGACAGTAACAGAGTGTAAGAGACAGTAACAGAGTATACGAGAGTGTAGTAGAGTGTAAGAGACAGTAACACAGCGTAAGAGACAGTAGCAGTGTGTAAGAGACAGAAGCAAAGTGAAAGAGAGAGTAGCAGAGTGTAAGAGACAGTAGCAGAGTGTAAGAGACAGTAGCAGAGTGTAAGAGTGTAAGAGACAGTAACAGAGTGTAAGAGAGTGTAACAGCGTGTAAGAGAGTGTAACAGAGTGTAAGAGACAGTAAGAGAGTGTAACAGAGTGTAAGAGACAGTAACAGAGTGTAGGAGAGTGTAAGAGACAGTAACGGAGTGTAAGAGACAGTAACAGAGTGTAAGAGACAGCAGCAGAGTGTTAGAGAGTGTACCATAGTGTAAGAGAGTGTAAGAGACAGTAGCAGAGTGTAATAGACAGTAACAGAGTGTAATAGAGTGTAAGAGACAGTAGCAGAGTGTAAGAGACAGTAGCAGAGTGTAATAGACTGTAGCAGAGTGTAACAGAGTGTAAGAGAGTGTAAGAGACAATAGCAGAGTGTAATAGACAGTAACAGAGTGTAAGAGAGTGTTATAGACAGTAGCAGAGTGCAAGAGACAATAGCAGAGTGTAAGAGACAGTAGCAGAGTGTAATAGACTGTAACAGAGTTTAACAGAGTGTAAGAGAGTGTAACAGAGTGTAAGAGAGTGTAAGAGAGTGTAAGAGACAGTAGCGGAGTGTAATAGACAGTAACAGAGTGTAAGAGAGTGTTATAGACAGTAGCAGAGTGTTATAGACAATAGCAGAGTGTAAGAGACAGTAGCAGAGTGTAATTGACAGCAGCAGAGTGTAAGAGAGTGTAAGAGACAGTAGCAGAGTGTAATAGACAGTAACAGAGTGTAAGAGAGTGTTATAGACAGTAACAGAGTGTAAGAGACAATAGCAGAGTGTAAGATACAGTAGCAAAGTGTAAGAGACAGTAACAGAGTGTAAGAGACAGTAGCAGAGTGAAAGAGGCAGTAGTAGAGTGTAGTAGAGTGTACCAGAGTGTCACATGGCATATACCGTCCTCTAGGATCACATAGTCCTGAATGATCTCAGTATACTGTGAACGTCTTTGGGGATCTCTTCGCGTAGACATCGTAAACCTGTGTAAGAGACAGTAAAAGAGTATATGAGACAGTAGCGGAGTGTAAGAGAGTGTGACAGAGCATAGGAGACAGTAACAGAGTATAGGAGACGGTAACAGAGTGTAAGAGAGTGTAAGAGACAGTAACAGAGTGTAAGAGACAGTAACAGAGTGTAAGAGACAGCAGCAGAGTGTAAGAGAGTGTAACATAGTGTAAGAGAGTGAAAGAGACAGTAGCAGAGTGTAATAGACAGTAACAGAGTGTAGGAGAGTGTAACAGCGTGTAAGAGAGTGTAACAGAGTGTAAGAGAGTGTAAGAGACAGTAACAGAGTGTAGGAGAGTGTAAGAGACAGTAACAGAGTGTAAGAGACAGTAACAGAGTGTAAGAGACAGTAACAGAGTGTAAGAGACAGCAGCAGAGTGTAAGAGAGTGTAACATAGTGTAAGAGAGTGAAAGAGACAGTAGCAGAGTGTAATAGACAGTAACAGAGTGTAGGAGAGTGTCAGAGACAGTAACAGAGTGTAAGAGTCAGCAGCAGAGTGTAAGAGAGTGTAACATAGTGTAAGAGAGTGTAAGAGACAGTAGCAGAGTGTAATAGACAGTAACAGAGTGTAAGAGAGTGTTATAGACAGTAGCAGAGTGTAAGAGACAATAGCAGAGTGTAAGATACAGTAGCAGAGTGTAAGAGACAGTAACAGAGTGTAAAAGACAGTAACAGAGTGTAAGAGACAGTAGCAGAGTGAAAGAGACAGTAGTAGAGTGTAGTAGAGTGTAAGAGAGTGTCACATGGCATATACCGTCCTCTAGGATCACATAGTCCTGAATGATCTCAGTATACTGTGAACGTCTTTGGGGATCTCTTCGCGTAGACCTCGTAAACCTGTGTAAGAGACAGTAAAAGAGTATATGAGACAGTAGTGGAGTGTAAGAAAGTGTAACAGAGTATAGGAGACAGTAACAGAGTGTAAGAGAGTGTAAGAGACAGTTACAGAGTGTAAGAGAGTGTAAGAGAGTGTAACAGAGTGTAAGAGACAGTAACAGAGTGTAAGAGAAAGCAGCAGAGTGTAAGAGAGTGTAAGAGACAGTAGCAGAGTGTAATAGACAGTAACAGAGTGTAAGAGAGTGTTATAGACAGTAGCAGAGTGTTATAGACAATAGCAGAGTGTAAGAGACAGTAGCAGAGTGTAATAGACAGCAGCAGAGTGTAAGAGAGTGTAAGAGACAGTAGCAGAGTGTAATAGACAGTAACAGAGTGTAAGAGAGTGTTATAGACAGTAGCAGAGTGTAAGAGACAATAGCAGAGTGTAAGAGACAGTAGCAGAGTGTAACATAGTGTAAGAGAGTGTAAGAGACAGTAGCAGAGTGTAATAGACAGTAACAGAGTGTAAGAGAGTGTTATAGACAGTAGCAGAGTGTAAGAGAGTGTAAGAGACAGTTACAGAGTGTAAGAGAGTGTAACAGAGTGTAAGAGAGTGTAAGAGACAGTAACATAGTGTAGGAGAGTGTAAGAGACAGTAACAGAGTGTAAGAGACAGTAACAGAGTGTAAGAGGGTGTAAGAGACAGTAGCAGAGTGTAGGAGAGTGTAAGAGAGTGTAAGAGACAGTAAGAGTGTAAGAGACAGTAACAGAGTGTAAGAGACAGCAGCAGAGTGTAAGAGAGTGTAACAGAGTGTAAGAGACAGTAACAGAGCGTAAGAGACAGTAGCAGAGTGTAAGAGACAGAAGCAGAGTGAAAGAGAGAGTAGCAGAGTGTAAGAGAGTGTAAGAGACAGTAACAGAGTGTAAGAGAGTGTAACAGCATGTAAGAGAGTGTAACAGAGTGTAAGAGAGTGTAAGAGACAGTAACAGAGTGTAGTAGAGTGTAAGAGACAGTAACAGAGTGTAAGAGACAGCAGCAGAGTGTAAGAGAGTGTAACATAGTGTAAGAGAGTGAAAGAGACAGTAGCAGAGTGTAATAGACAGTAACAGAGTGTAGGAGAGTGTCAGAGACAGTAACAGAGTGTAAGAGTCAGCAGCAGAGTGTAAGAGAGTGTAACATAGTGTAAGAGAGTGTAAGAGACAGTAGCAGAGTGTAATAGACAGTAACAGAGTGTAAGAGACAATAGCAGAGTGTAAGATACAGTAGCAGAGTGTAAGAGACAGTAACAGAGTGTAAAAGACAGTAACAGAGTGTAAGAGACAGTAGCAGAGTGAAAGAGACAGTAGTAGAGTGTAGTAGAGTGTAAGAGAGTGTCACATGGCATATACCGTCCTCTAGGATCACATAGTCCTGAATGATCTCAGTATACTGTGAACGTCTTTGGGGATCTCTTCGCGTAGACCTCGTAAACCTGTGTAAGAGACAGTAAAAGAGTATATGAGACAGTAGTGGAGTGTAAGAAAGTGTAACAGAGTATAGGAGACAGTAACAGAGTGTAAGAGAGTGTAAGAGACAGTTACAGAGTGTAAGAGAGTGTAACAGAGTGTAAGAGACAGTAACAGAGTGTAAGAGACAGCAGCAGAGTGTAAGAGAGTGTAAGAGACAGTAGCAGAGTGTAATAGACAGTAACAGAGTGTAAGAGAGTGTTATAGACAGTAGCAGAGTGTTATAGACAATAGCAGAGTGTAAGAGACAGTAGCAGAGTGTAATAGACAGCAGCAGAGTGTAAGAGAGTGTAAGAGACAGTAGCAGAGTGTAATAGACTGTAGCAGAGTGTAACATAGTGTAAGAGAGTGTAAGAGACAGTAGCAGAGTGTAATAGACAGTAACAGAGTGTAAGAGACAGTAACAGAGTGTAAGAGGGTGTAAGAGACAGTAGCAGAGTGTAGGAGAGTGTAAGAGAGTGTAAGAGAGTGTAAGAGACAGTAACAGAGTGTAAGAGACAGTAACAGAGTGTAAGAGACAGCAGCAGAGTGTAAGAGAGTGTAACAGAGTATAGGAGACAGTAACAGAGTATAGGAGACAGTAACAGAGTGTAAGAGAGTGTAAGAGACAGTTACAGAGTGTAAGAGAGTGTAACATAGTGTAAGAGACAGTAACAGAGTGTAAGAGACAGCAGAAGAGTGTAAGAGAGTTGAAGAGACAGTCGCAGAGTGTAATAGACAGTAACAGAGTGTAAGAGAGTGTTATAGACAGTAGCAGAGTGTAAGAGACAATAGCAGAGTGTAATAGACTGGAGCAGAGTGTAGCATAGTGTAAGACAGTGTAAGAGACTGTAGCAGAGTGTAATAGACAGTAACAGAGTGTAAGAGAGTGTTATAGACAGTAGCAGAGTGTAAGAGACCATAGCAGAGTGTAAGAGACAGTAGCAGAGTGTAATAGACAGCAGCAGAGTGTAAGAGAGTGTAAGAGACAGTAGCAGAGTGTAATAGACAGTAACAGAGTGTAAGAGAGTGTTATAGACAGTAGCAGAGTGTAAGAGACAATAGCAGAGTGTAAGAGACAGTAGCAGAGTGTAATAGACTGTAGCAGAGTGTAACAGTGTAAGAGAGTGTAAGAGACAGTAGCAGAGTGTAATAGACAGTAACAGAGTGTAAGAGAGTGTTATAGACAGTAGCAGAGTGTAAGAGAGTGTAAGAGACAGTTACAGAGTGTAAGAGAGTGTAACAGAGTGTAAGAGAGTGTAAGAGACAGTAACATAGTGTAGGAGAGTGTAAGAGACAGTAACAGAGTGTAAGAGACAGTAGCAGAGTGTAAGAGAGTGTAAGAGAGTGTTATAGACAGTAGCAGAGTGTAAGGGACAATAGCAGAGTGTAAGAGACAGTAGCAGAGTGTAATAGACTGTAGCAGAGTGTAAAATAGTGTAAGAGAGTGTAAGAGACAGTAGCAGAGTGTAATAGACAGTAATAGAGTGTAAGAGAGTGTTATAGACAATTGCAGAGTTTAAGAGACAGTAACAGAGTGTAAGAGACAGTAAGAGTGTAAGAGGGTGTAAGAGACAGTAGCAGAGTGTAGGAGAGTGTAAGAGAGTGTAAGAGACAGTAACAGAGTGTAAGAGACAGCAGCAGAGTGTAAGAGACAGTAACAGAGTGTAAGAGAGTGTAACAGAGTGTAAGAGACAGTAACAGAGTGTACGAGAGTGTAGTAGAGTGTAAGAGACAGTAACAGAGCATAAGAGACAGTAACAGAGCATAAGAGACAGAAGCAGAGTGTAAGAGACAGAAACAGAGTGAAAGAGAGAGTAGCAGAGTGTAAGAGACAGTAGCAGAGTGTAAGAGAGTGTAAGAGAAATTAACAGAGTGTAATAGAGTGTAACAGCGTGTAAGAGAGTATAACAGAGTGTAAGAGAGTGTAGGAGACAGTAACAGAGTGTAGGAGAGTGTAAGAGACAGTAACAGAGTGTAAGAGACAGTAACAGAGTGTAAGAGACAGCAGCAGAGTGTAAGAGAGTGTAACATAGTGTAAGAGAGTGAAAGAGACAGTAGCAGAGTGTAATAGACAGTAACAGAGTGTAAGACAGTGTTATAGACAGTAGCAGAGTGTAAGAGACAATAGCAGAGTGTAAGAGACAGTAACAGAGTGTAAGAGACAGTAACATAGTGTAAAAGACAGTAACAGAGTGTATGAGAGTGTAGTAGAGTGTAAGAGACAGTAACAGAGCGTAAGAGATAGTAGCAGAGTGTAAGAGACAGTAGCAGAGTGAAAGAGACAGTAGCAGAGTGTAAGAGACAGTAACAGAGTGTAAGAGATAGTAGCAGAGTGTAAGAGAGTGTAAGAGACAGTAACAGTGTGTAAGAGGGTGTAACAGCGTGTAAGAGAGTGTAACAGCATGTAAGAGAGTGTAACAGAGTGTAAGGGAGTGTAAGAGACAGTAACAGAGTGTAAGGGGGTGTAAGAGACAGTAGAAGAGTGTAGGAGAGTGTAGGAGAGTGTAAGAGAGTGTAATAGACAGTAACAGAGTGTAAGAGACAGTAACAGAGTGTAAGAGACAGCAGCAGAGTGTAAGAGAGTGTAAGAGACAGTAAGAGAGTGTAACAGAGTGTAAGAGACAGTAACAGAGTGTACGAGACAGTAACAGAGTGTAAGAGACAGTAACAGAGTGTAAGAGACAGTAACAGAGTATACGAGAGTGTAGTAGAGTGTAAGAGACAGTAACAGAGCGTAAGAGACAGTAGCAGTGTGTAAGAGACAGAAGCAAAGTGAAAGAGAGAGTAGCAGAGTGTAAGAGACAGTAGCAGAGTGTAAGAGACAGTAGCAGAGTGTAAGAGTGTAAGAGACAGTAACAGAGTGTAAGAGAGTGTAACAGCGTGTAAGAGAGTGTAACAGAGTGTAAGAGACAGTAAGAGACTGTAACAGAGTGTAAGAGACAGTAACAGAGTGTAGGAGAGTGTAAGAGACAGTAACGGAGTGTAAGAGACAGTAACAGAGTGTAAGAGACAGCAGCAGAGTGTAAGAGAGTGTAACATAGTGTAAGAGAGTGTAAGAGACAGTAGCAGAGTGTAATAGACAGTAACAGAGTGTAATAGAGTGTAAGAGACAGTAGCAGAGTGTAATAGACTGTAACAGAGTGTAAGAGAGTGTAAGAGACAATAGCAGAGTGTAATAGACAGTAACAGAGTGTAAGAGAGTGTTATAGACAGTAGCAGAGTGTAAGAGACAATAGCAGAGTGTAAGAGACAGTAGCAGAGTGTAATAGACTGTAGCAGAGTGTAACATAGTGTAAGAGAGTGTAAGAGACAGTAGCAGAGTGTAATGGACAGTAACAGAGTGTAAGAGAGTGTTATAGACAGTAGCAGAGTGTAAGAGAGTGTAAGAGACAGTTACAGAGTGTAAGAGAGTGTAACAGAGTGTAAGAGAGTGTAAGAGACAGTAACATAGTGTAGGAGAGTGTAAGAGACAGTAACAGAGTGTAAGAGACATTAACAGAGTGTAAGAGGGTGTAAGAGACAGTAGCAGAGTGTAGGAGAGTGTAAGAGAGTGTAAGAGACAGTAAGAGTGTAAGAGACAGTAACAGAGTGTAAGAGACAGCAGCCGAGTGTAAGAGAGTGTAACAGAGTGTAAGAGACAGTAACAGAGCGTAAGAGTCAGTAGCAGAGTGTAAGAGACAGAAGCAGAGTGAAAGAGAGAGTAGCAGAGTGTAAGAGACAGTAGCAGAGTGTAAGAGACAGTAGCAGAGTGTAAGAGACAGTAACAGAGTGTAAGAGAGTGTAACAGCATGTAAGAGAGTGTAACAGAGTGTAAGAGAGTGTAAGAGACAGTAACAGAGTGTAGTAGAGTGTAAGAGACAGTAACAGAGTGTAAGAGACAGTAACAGAGTGTAAGAGACAGTAACAGAGTGTAAGAGACAGCAGCAGAGTGTAAGAGAGTGTAACATAGTGTAAGAGAGTGAAAGAGACAGTAGCAGAGTGTAATAGACAGTAACAGAGTGTAAGAGAGTGTTATAGACAGTAGCAGAGTGTAAGAGACAATAGCATAGTGTAAGATACAGTAGCAAAGTGTAAGAGACAGTAACAGAGTGTAAGAGACAGTAGCAGAGTGAAAGAGGCAGTAGTAGAGTGTAGTAGAGTGTACCAGAGTGTCACATGGCATATACCGTCCTCTAGGATCACATAGTCCTGAATGATCTCAGTATACTGTGAACGTCTTTGGGGATCTCTTCGCGTAGACATCGTAAACCTGTGTAAGAGACAGTAAAAGAGTATATGAGACAGTAGCGGAGTGTAAGAGAGTGTGACAGAGCATAGGAGACAGTAACAGAGTATAGGAGACGGTAACAGAGTGTAAGAGAGTGTAAGAGACAGTAACAGAGTGTAAGAGACAGTAACAGAGTGTAAGAGACAGCAGCAGAGTGTAAGAGAGTGTAACATAGTGTAAGAGAGTGAAAGAGACAGTAGCAGAGTGTAATAGACAGTAACAGAGTGTAGGAGAGTGTCAGAGACAGTAACAGAGTGTAAGAGTCAGCAGCAGAGTGTAAGAGAGTGTAACATAGTGTAAGAGAGTGTAAGAGACAGTAGCAGAGTGTAATAGACAGTAACAGAGTGTAAGAGTCAGCAGCAGAGTGTAAGAGAGTGTAACATAGTGTAAGAGAGTGTTATAGACAGTAGCAGAGTGTAAGAGACAATAGCAGAGTGTAAGATACAGTAGCAGAGTGTAAGAGACAGTAACAGAGTGTAAAAGACAGTAACAGAGTGTAAGAGACAGTAGCAGAGTGAAAGAGACAGTAGTAGAGTGTAGTAGAGTGTAAGAGAGTGTCACATGGCATATACCGTCCTCTAGGATCACATAGTCCTGAATGATCTCAGTATACTGTGAACGTCTTTGGGGATCTCTTCGCGTAGACCTCGTAAACCTGTGTAAGAGACAGTAAAAGAGTATATGAGACAGTAGTGGAGTGTAAGAAAGTGTAACAGAGTATAGGAGACAGTAACAGAGTGTAAGAGAGTGTAAGAGACAGTTACAGAGTGTAAGAGAGTGTAACAGAGTGTAAGAGACAGTAACAGAGTGTAAGAGACAGCAGCAGAGTGTAAGAGAGTGTAAGAGACAGTAGCAGAGTGTAATAGACAGTAACAGAGTGTAAGAGAGTGTTATAGACAGTAGCAGAGTGTTATAGACAATAGCAGAGTGTAAGAGACAGTAGCAGAGTGTAATAGACAGCAGCAGAGTGTAAGAGAGTGTAAGAGACAGTAGCAGAGTGTAATAGACTGTAGCAGAGTGTAACATAGTGTAAGAGAGTGTAAGAGACAGTAGCAGAGTGTAATAGACAGTAACAGAGTGTAAGAGACAGTAACAGAGTGTAAGAGGGTGTAAGAGACAGTAGCAGAGTGTAGGAGAGTGTAAGAGAGTGTAAGAGAGTGTAAGAGACAGTAGCAGAGTGTAATAGACAGTAATAGAGTGTAAGAGAGTGTTATAGACAGTAGCAGAGTTTAAGAGACAGTAACAGAGTGTAAGAGACAGTAAGAGTGTAAGAGGGTGTAAGAGACAGTAGCAGAGTGTAGGAGAGTGTAAGAGAGTGTAAGAGACAGTAACAGAGTGTAAGAGACAGCAACAGAGTGTAAGAGACAGCAGCAGAGTGTAAGAGACAGTAACAGAGTGTAAGAGACAGTAACAGAGTGTACGAGAGTGTAGTAGAGTGTAAGAGACAGTAACAGAGCATAAGAGGCAGTAACAGAGCATAAGAGACAGAAGCAGAGTGTAAGAGACAGAAACAGAGTGAAAGAGAGAGTAGCAGAGTGTAAGAGACAGTAGCAGAGTGTAAGAGAGTGTAAGAGACAGTAACAGAGTGTAAGAGAGTGTAACAGCATGTAAGAGAGTGTAACAGAGTGTAAGAGAGTGTAAGAGACAGTAACAGAGTGTAGTAGAGTGTAAGAGACAGTAACAGAGTGTAAGAGACAGTAACAGAGTGTAAGAGACAGCAGCAGAGTGTAAGAGAGTGTAACATAGTGTAAGAGAGTGAAAGAGACAGTAGCAGAGTGTAATAGACAGTAACAGAGTGTAAGAGAGTGTTATAGACAGTAGCAGAGTGTAAGAGACAATAGCAGAGTGTAAGATACAGTAGCAAAGTGTAAGAGACAGTAACAGAGTGTAAGAGACAGTAGCAGAGTGAAAGAGGCAGTAGTAGAGTGTAGTAGAGTGTACCAGAGTGTCACATGGCATATACCGTCCTCTAGGATCACATAGTCCTGAATGATCTCTGTATACTGTGAACGTCTTTGGGGATCTCTTCGCGTAGACATCGTAAACCTGTGTAAGAGACAGTAAAAGAGTATATGAGACAGTAGCGGAGTGTAAGAGAGTGTGACAGAGCATAGGAGACAGTAACAGAGTATAGGAGACGGTAACAGAGTGTAAGAGAGTGTAAGAGACAGTAACAGAGTGTAAGAGACAGTAACAGAGTGTAAGAGACAGCAGCAGAGTGTAAGAGAGTGTAACATAGTGTAAGAGAGTGAAAGAGACAGTAGCAGAGTGTAATAGACAGTAACAGAGTGTAGGAGAGTGTAACAGCGTGTAAGAGAGTGTAACAGAGTGTAAGAGAGTGTAAGAGACAGTAACAGAGTGTAGGAGAGTGTAAGAGACAGCAACAGAGTGTAAGAGACAGTAACAGAGTGTAAGAGACAGTAACAGAGTGTAAGAGACAGCAGCAGAGTGTAAGAGAGTGTAACATAGTGTAAGAGAGTGAAAGAGACAGTAGCAGAGTGTAATAGACAGTAACAGAGTGTAGGAGAGTGTCAGAGACAGTAACAGAGTGTAAGAGTCAGCAGCAGAGTGTAAGAGAGTGTAACATAGTGTAAGAGAGTGTAAGAGACAGTAGCAGAGTGTAATAGACAGTAACAGAGTGTAAGAGTCAGCAGCAGAGTGTAAGAGAGTGTAACATAGTGTAAGAGAGTGTTATAGACAGTAGCAGAGTGTAAGAGACAATAGCAGAGTGTAAGATACAGTAGCAGAGTGTAAGAGACAGTAACAGAGTGTAAAAGACAGTAACAGAGTGTAAGAGACAGTAGCAGAGTGAAAGAGACAGTAGTAGAGTGTAGTAGAGTGTAAGAGAGTGTCACATGGCATATACCGTCCTCTAGGATCACATAGTCCTGAATGATCTCAGTATACTGTGAACGTCTTTGGGGATCTCTTCGCGTAGACCTCGTAAACCTGTGTAAGAGACAGTAAAAGAGTATATGAGACAGTAGTGGAGTGTAAGAAAGTGTAACAGAGTATAGGAGACAGTAACAGAGTGTAAGAGAGTGTAAGAGACAGTTACAGAGTGTAAGAGAGTGTAACAGAGTGTAAGAGACAGTAACAGAGTGTAAGAGACAGCAGCAGAGTGTAAGAGAGTGTAAGAGACAGTAGCAGAGTGTAATAGACAGTAACAGAGTGTAAGAGAGTGTTATAGACAGTAGCAGAGTGTTATAGACAATAGCAGAGTGTAAGAGACAGTAGCAGAGTGTAATAGACAGCAGCAGAGTGTAAGAGAGTGTAAGAGACAGTAGCAGAGTGTAATAGACTGTAGCAGAGTGTAACATAGTGTAAGAGAGTGTAAGAGACAGTAGCAGAGTGTAATAGACAGTAACAGAGTGTAAGAGACAGTAACAGAGTGTAAGAGGGTGTAAGAGACAGTAGCAGAGTGTAGGAGAGTGTAAGAGAGTGTAAGAGACAGTAACAGAGTGTAAGAGACAGTAACAGAGTGTAAGAGACAGCAGCAGAGTGTAAGAGAGTGTAACAGAGTATAGGAGACAGTAACAGAGTATAGGAGACAGTAACAGAGTGTAAGAGAGTGTAAGAGACAGTTACAGAGTGTAAGAGAGTGTAACATAGTGTAAGAGACAGTAACAGAGTGTAAGAGACAGCAGAAGAGTGTAAGAGAGTTGAAGAGACAGTCGCAGAGTGTAATAGACAGTAACAGAGTGTAAGAGAGTGTTATAGACAGTAGCAGAGTGTAAGAGACAATAGCAGAGTGTAATAGACTGGAGCAGAGTGTAGCATAGTGTAAGACAGTGTAAGAGACTGTAGCAGAGTGTAATAGACAGTAACAGAGTGTAAGAGAGTGTTATAGACAGTAGCAGAGTGTAAGAGACAATAGCAGAGTGTAAGAGACAGTAGCAGAGTGTAATAGACAGCAGCAGAGTGTAAGAGAGTGTAAGAGACAGTAGCAGAGTGTAATAGACAGTAACAGAGTGTAAGAGAGTGTTATAGACAGTAGCAGAGTGTAAGAGACAATAGCAGAGTGTAAGAGACAGTAGCAGAGTGTAATAGACTGTAGCAGAGTGTAACATAGTGTAAGAGAGTGTAAGAGACAGTAGCAGAGTGTAATAGACAGTAACAGAGTGTAAGAGAGTGTTATAGACAGTAGCAGAGTGTAAGAGAGTGTAAGAGACAGTTACAGAGTGTAAGAGAGTGTAACAGAGTGTAAGAGAGTGTAAGAGACAGTAACATAGTGTAGGAGAGTGTAAGAGACAGTAACAGAGTGTAAGAGACAGTAGCAGAGTGTAAGAGAGTGTAAGAGAGTGTTATAGACAGTAGCAGAGTGTAAGGGACAATAGCAGAGTGTAAGAGACAGTAGCAGAGTGTAATAGACTGTAGCAGAGTGTAAAATAGTGTAAGAGAGTGTAAGAGACAGTAGCAGAGTGTAATAGACAGTAATAGAGTGTAAGAGAGTGTTATAGACAGTAGCAGAGTTTAAGAGACAGTAACAGAGTGTAAGAGACAGTAAGAGTGTAAGAGGGTGTAAGAGACAGTAGCAGAGTGTAGGAGAGTGTAAGAGAGTGTAAGAGACAGTAACAGAGTGTAAGAGACAGCAGCAGAGTGTAAGAGACAGTAACAGAGTGTAAGAGAGTGTAACAGAGTGTAAGAGACAGTAACAGAGTGTACAAGAGTGTAGTAGAGTGTAAGAGACAGTAACAGAGCATAAGAGACAGTAACAGAGCATAAGAGACAGAAGCAGAGTGTAAGAGACAGAAACAGAGTGAAAGAGAGAGTAGCAGAGTGTAAGAGACAGTAGCAGAGTGTAAGAGAGTGTAAGAGAAATTAACAGAGTGTAAGAGTGTAACAGCGTGTAAGAGAGTGTAACAGAGTGTAAGAGAGTGTAGGAGACAGTAACAGAGTGTAGGAGAGTGTAAGAGACAGTAACAGAGTGTAAGAGACAGTAACAGAGTGTAAGAGACAGCAGCAGAGTGTAAGAGAGTGTAACATAGTGTAAGAGAGTGAAAGAGACAGTAGCAGAGTGTAATAGACAGTAACAGAGTGTAAGACAGTGTTATAGACAGTAGCAGAGTGTAAGAGACAATAGCAGAGTGTAAGAGACAGTAACAGAGTGTAAGAGACAGTAACATAGTGTAAGAGACAGTAACAGAGTGTATGAGAGTGTAGTAGAGTGTAAGAGACAGTAACAGAGCGTAAGAGATAGTAGCAGAGTGTAAGAGACAGTAGCAGAGTGAAAGAGACAGTAGCAGAGTGTAAGAGACAGTAACAGAGTGTAAGAGATAGTAGCAGAGTGTAAGAGAGTGTAAGAGACAGTAACAGTGTGTAAGAGGGTGTAACAGCGTGTAAGAGAGTGTAACAGCATGTAAGAGAGTGTAACAGAGTGTAAGGGAGTGTAAGAGACAGTAACAGAGTGTAAGGGGGTGTAAGAGACAGTAGAAGAGTGTAGGAGAGTGTAGGAGAGTGTAAGAGAGTGTAATAGACAGTAACAGAGTGTAAGAGACAGTAACATAGTGTAAGAGACAGCAGCAGAGTGTAAGAGAGTGTAAGAGACAGTAAGAGAGTGTAACAGAGTGTAAGAGACAGTAACAGAGTGTACGAGACAGTAACAGAGTGTAAGAGACAGTAACAGAGTGTAAGAGACAGTAACAGAGTATACGAGAGTGTAGTAGAGTGTAAGAGACAGTAACAGAGCGTAAGAGACAGTAGCAGTGTGTAAGAGACAGAAGCAAAGTGAAAGAGAGAGTAGCAGAGTGTAAGAGACAGTAGCAGAGTGTAAGAGACAGTAGCAGAGTGTAAGAGTGTAAGAGACAGTAACAGAGTGTAAGAGAGTGTAACAGCGTGTAAGAGAGTGTAACAGAGTGTAAGAGACAGTAAGAGAGTGTAACAGAGTGTAAGAGACAGTAACAGAGTGTAGGAGAGTGTAAGAGACAGTAACGGAGTGTAAGAGACAGTAACAGAGTGTAAGAGACAGCAGCAGAGTGTAAGAGAGTGTAACATAGTGTAAGAGAGTGTAAGAGACAGTAGCAGAGTGTAATAGACAGTAACAGAGTGTAATAGAGTGTAAGAGACAGTAGCAGAGTGTAATAGACTGTAACAGAGTGTAAGAGAGTGTAAGAGACAATAGCAGAGTGTAATAGACAGTAACAGAGTGTAAGAGAGTGTTATAGACAGTAGCAGAGTGCAAGAGACAATAGCAGAGTGTAAGAGACAGTAGCCGAGTGTAATAGACTGTAACAGAGTGTAACAGAGTGTAAGAGAGTGTAAGAGACAGTAGCGGAGTGTAATAGACAGTAAGAGAGTGTAAGAGAGTGTTATAGACAGTAGCAGAGTGTTATAGACAATAGCAGAGTGTAAGAGACAGTAGCAGAGTGTAATAGACAGCAGCAGAGTGTAAGAGAGTGTAAGAGACAGTAGCAGAGTGTAATAGACAGTAACAGAGTGTAAGAGAGTGTTATAGACAGTATCAGAGTGTAAGAGACAATAGCAGAGTGTAAGAGACAGTAGCAGAGTGTAATAGACTGTAGCAGAGTGTAACAGTGTAAGAGAGTGTAAGAGACAGTAGCAGAGTGTAATGGACAGTAACAGAGTGTAAGAGAGTGTTATAGACAGTAGCAGAGTGTAAGAGAGTGTAAGAGACAGTTACAGAGTGTAAGAGAGTGTAACAGAGTGTAAGAGAGTGTAAGAGACAGTAACATAGTGTAGGAGAGTGTAAGAGACAGTAACAGAGTGTAAGAGACAGTAACAGAGTGTAAGAGGGTGTAAGAGACAGTAGCAGAGTGTAGCAGAGTGTAGGAGAGTGTAAGAGAGTGTAAGAGACAGTAAGAGTGTAAGAGACAGTAACAGAGTGTAAGAGACAGCAGCCGAGTGTAAGAGAGTGTAACAGAGTGTAAGAGACAGTAACAGAGCATAAGAGTCAGTAGCAGAGTGTAAGAGACAGAAGCAGAGTGAAAGAGAGAGTAGCAGAGTGTAAGAGACAGTAGCAGAGTGTAAGAGACAGTAGCAGAGTGTAAGAGAGTGTAAGAGACAGTAACAGAGTATAAGAGAGTGTAACAGCATGTAAGAGAGTGTAACAGAGTGTAAGAGAGTGTAAGAGACAGTAACAGAGTGTAGTAGAGTGTAAGAGACAGTAACAGAGTGTAAGAGACAGTAACAGAGTGTAAGAGACAGCAGCAGAGTGTAAGAGAGTGTAACATAGTGTAAGAGAGTGAAAGAGACAGTAGCAGAGTGTAATAGACAGTAACAGAGTGTAAGAGAGTGTTATAGACAGTAGCAGAGTGTAAGAGACAATAGCAGAGTGTAAGATACAGTAGCAAAGTGTAAGAGACAGTAACAGAGTGTAAGAGACAGTAGCAGAGTGAAAGAGGCAGTAGTAGAGTGTAGTAGAGTGTACCAGAGTGTCACATGGCATATACCGTCCTCTAGGATCACATAGTCCTGAATGATCTCAGTATACTGTGAACGTCTTTGGGGATCTCTTCGCGTAGACATCGTAAACCTGTGTAAGAGACAGTAAAAGAGTATATGAGACAGTAGCGGAGTGTAAGAGAGTGTGACAGAGCATAGGAGACAGTAACAGAGTATAGGAGACGGTAACAGAGTGTAAGAGAGTGTAAGAGACAGTAACAGAGTGTAAGAGACAGTAACTGAGTGTAAGAGACAGCAGCAGAGTGTAAGAGAGTGTAACATAGTGTAAGAGAGTGAAAGAGACAGTAGCAGAGTGTAATAGACAGTAACAGAGTGTAGGAGAGTGTAACAGCGTGTAAGAGAGTGTAACAGAGTGTAAGAGAGTGTAAGAGACAGTAACAGAGTGTAGGAGAGTGTAAGAGACAGTAACAGAGTGTAAGAGACAGTAACAGAGTGTAAGAGACAGTAACAGAGTGTAAGAGACAGCAGCAGAGTGTAAGAGAGTGTAACATAGTGTAAGAGAGTGAAAGAGACAGTAGCAGAGTGTAATAGACAGTAACAGAGTGTAGGAGAGTGTCAGAGACAGTAACAGAGTGTAAGAGTCAGCAGCAGAGTGTAAGAGAGTGTAACATAGTGTAAGAGAGTGTAAGAGACAGTAGCAGAGTGTAATAGACAGTAACAGAGTGTAAGAGAGTGTTATAGACAGTAGCAGAGTGTAAGAGACAATAGCAGAGTGTAAGATACAGTAGCAGAGTGTAAGAGACAGTAACAGAGTGTAAAAGACAGTAACAGAGTGTAAGAGACAGTAGCAGAGTGAAAGAGACAGTAGTAGAGTGTAGTAGAGTGTAAGAGAGTGTCACATGGCATATACCGTCCTCTAGGATCACATAGTCCTGAATGATCTCAGTATACTGTGAACGTCTTTGGGGATCTCTTCGCGTAGACCTCGTAAACCTGTGTAAGAGACAGTAAAAGAGTATATGAGACAGTAGTGGAGTGTAAGAAAGTGTAACAGAGTATAGGAGACAGTAACAGAGTGTAAGAGAGTGTAAGAGACAGTTACAGAGTGTAAGAGAGTGTAAGAGAGTGTAACAGAGTGTAAGAGACAGTAACAGAGTGTAAGAGACAGCAGCAGAGTGTAAGAGAGTGTGAGAGACAGTAGCAGAGTGTAATAGACAGTAACAGAGTGTAAGAGAGTGTTATAGACAGTAGCAGAGTGTTATAGACAATAGCAGAGTGTAAGAGACAGTAGCAGAGTGTAATAGACAGCAGCAGAGTGTAAGAGAGTGTAAGAGACAGTAGCAGAGTGTAATAGACAGTAACAGAGTGTAAGAGAGTGTTATAGACAGTAGCAGAGTGTAAGAGACAATAGCAGAGTGTAAGAGACAGTAGCAGAGTGTAATAGACTGTAGCAGAGTGTAACATAGTGTAAGAGAGTGTAAGAGACAGTAGCAGAGTGTAATAGACAGTAACAGAGTGTAAGAGAGTGTTATAGACAGTAGCAGAGTTTAAGAGACAGTAACAGAGTGTAAGAGACAGTAACAGAGTGTAAGAGGGTGTAAGAGACAGTAGCAGAGTGTAGGAGAGTGTAAGAGAGTGTAAGAGAGTGTAAGAGACAGTAACAGAGTGTAAGAGACAGTAACAGAGTGTAAGAGACAGCAGCAGAGTGTAAGAGAGTGTAACAGAGTATAGGAGACAGTAACAGAGTATAGGAGACAGTAACAGAGTGTAAGAGAGTGTAAGAGACAGTTACAGAGTGTAAGAGAGTGTAACATAGTGTAAGAGACAGTAACAGAGTGTAAGAGACAGCAGAAGAGTGTAAGAGAGTTGAAGAGACAGTCGCAGAGTGTAATAGACAGTAACAGAGTGTAAGAGAGTGTTATAGACAGTAGCAGAGTGTAAGAGACAATAGCAGAGTGTAATAGACTGGAGCAGAGTGTAGCATAGTGTAAGACAGTGTAAGAGACTGTAGCAGAGTGTAATAGACAGTAACAGAGTCTAAGAGAGTGTTATAGACAGTAGCAGAGTGTAAGAGACAATAGCAGAGTGTAAGAGACAGTAGCAGAGTGTAATAGACAGCAGCAGAGTGTAAGAGAGTGTAAGAGACAGTAGCAGAGTGTAATAGACTGTAGCAGAGTGTAACATAGTGTAAGAGAGTGTAAGAGACAGTAGCAGAGTGTAATAGACAGTAACAGAGTGTAAGAGAGTGTTATAGACAGTAGCAGAGTGTAAGAGAGTGTAAGAGACAGTTACAGAGTGTAAGAGAGTGTAACAGAGTGTAAGAGAGTGTAAGAGACAGTAACATAGTGTAGGAGAGTGTAAGAGACAGTAACAGAGTGTAAGAGACAGTAGCAGAGTGTAAGAGAGTGTAAGAGAGTGTTATAGACAGTAGCAGAGTGTAAGGGACAATAGCAGAGTGTAAGAGACAGTAGCAGAGTGTAATAGACTGTAGCAGAGTGTAAAATAGTGTAAGAGAGTGTAAGAGACAGTAGCAGAGTGTAATAGACAGTAATAGAGTGTAAGAGAGTGTTATAGACAGTAGCAGAGTTTAAGAGACAGTAACAGAGTGTAAGAGACAGTAAGAGTGTAAGAGGGTGTAAGAGACAGTAGCAGAGTGTAGGAGAGTGTAAGAGAGTGTAAGAGACAGTAACAGAGTGTAAGAGACAGCAGCAGAGTGTAAGAGACAGTAACAGAGTGTAAGAGAGTGTAACAGAGTGTAAGAGACAGTAACAGAGTGTACGAGAGTGTAGTAGAGTGTAAGAGACAGTAACAGAGCATAAGAGACAGTAACAGAGCATAAGAGACAGAAGCAGAGTGTAAGAGACAGAAACAGAGTGAAAGAGAGAGTAGCAGAGTGTAAGAGACAGTAGCAGAGTGTAAGAGAGTGTAAGAGAAATTAACAGAGTGTAAGAGTGTAACAGCGTGTAAGAGAGTGTAACAGAGTGTGAGAGAGTGTAGGAGACAGTAACAGAGTGTAGGAGAGTGTAAGAGACAGTAACAGAGTGTAAGAGACAGTAACAGAGTGTAAGAGACAGCAGCAGAGTGTAAGAGAGTGTAACATAGTGTAAGAGAGTGAAAGAGACAGTAGCAGAGTGTAATAGACAGTAACAGAGTGTAAGACAGTGTTATAGACAGTAGCAGAGTGTAAGAGACAATAGCAGAGTGTAAGAGACAGTAACAGAGTGTAAGAGACAGTAACATAGTGTAAGAGACAGTAACAGAGTGTATGAGAGTGTAGTAGAGTGTAAGAGACAGTAACAGAGCGTAAGAGATAGTAGCAGAGTGTAAGAGACAGTAGCAGAGTGAAAGAGACAGTAGCAGAGTGTAAGAGACAGTAACAGAGTGTAAGAGATAGTAGCAGAGTGTAAGAGAGTGTAAGAGACAGTAACAGTGTGTAAGAGGGTGTAACAGCGTGTAAGAGAGTGTAACAGCATGTAAGAGAGTGTAACAGAGTGTAAGGGAGTGTAAGAGACAGTAACAGAGTGTAAGGGGGTGTAAGAGACAGTAGAAGAGTGTAGGAGAGTGTAGGAGAGTGTAAGAGAGTGTAATAGACAGTAACAGAGTGTAAGAGACAGTAACAGAGTGTAAGAGACAGCAGCAGAGTGTAAGAGAGTGTAAGAGACAGTAAGAGAGTGTAACAGAGTGTAAGATACAGTAACAGAGTGTACGAGACAGTAACAGAGTGTAAGAGACAGTAACAGAGTGTAAGAGACAGTAACAGAGTATACGAGAGTGTAGTAGAGTGTAAGAGACAGTAACAGAGCGTAAGAGACAGTAGCAGTGTGTAAGAGACAGAAGCAAAGTGAAAGAGAGAGTAGCAGAGTGTAAGAGACAGTAGCAGAGTGTAAGAGACAGTAGCAGAGTGTAAGAGTGTAAGAGACAGTAACAGAGTGTAAGAGAGTGTAACAGCGTGTAAGAGAGTGTAACAGAGTGTAAGAGACAGTAAGAGAGTGTAACAGAGTGTAAGAGACAGTAACAGAGTGTAGGAGAGTGTAAGAGACAGTAACGGAGTGTAAGAGACAGTAACAGAGTGTAAGAGACAGCAGCAGAGTGTAAGAGAGTGTAAGAGACAGTAGCAGAGTGTAATAGACAGTAACAGAGTGTAAGAGAGTGTTATAGACAGTAGCAGAGTGTTATAGACAATAGCAGAGTGTAAGAGACAGTAGCAGAGTGTAATAGACAGCAGCAGAGTGTAAGAGAGTGTAAGAGACAGTAGCAGAGTGTAATAGACAGTAACAGAGTGTAAGAGAGTGTTATAGACAGTAGCAGAGTGTAAGAGACAATAGCAGAGTGTAAGAGACAGTAGCAGAGTGTAATAGACTGTAGCAGAGTGTAACATAGTGTAAGAGAGTGTAAGAGACAGTAGCAGAGTGTAATAGACAGTAACAGAGTGTAAGAGAGTGTTATAGACAGTAGCAGAGTTTAAGAGACAGTAACAGAGTGTAAGAGACAGTAACAGAGTGTAAGAGGGTGTAAGAGACAGTAGCAGAGTGTAGGAGAGTGTAAGAGAGTGTAAGAGAGTGTAAGAGACAGTAACAGAGTGTAAGAGACAGTAACAGAGTGTAAGAGACAGCAGCAGAGTGTAAGAGAGTGTAACAGAGTATAGGAGACAGTAACAGAGTATAGGAGACAGTAACAGAGTGTAAGAGAGTGTAAGAGACAGTTACAGAGTGTAAGAGAGTGTAACATAGTGTAAGAGACAGTAACAGAGTGTAAGAGACAGTAGCAGAGTGTAATAGACTGTAGCAGAGTGTAACATAGTGTAAGAGAGTGTAAGAGACAGTAGCAGAGTGTAATAGACAGTAACAGAGTGTAAGAGAGTGTTATAGACAGTAGCAGAGTGTAAGAGACAATATCAGAGTGTAATAGAGTGTAGCAGAGTGTAATAGAGTGTAGCAGAGTGTAAGAGAGTGTAAGAGACAGTAGCAGAGTGTAATAGACAGTAACAGAGTGTAAGAGAGTGTTATAGACAGTTGCAGAGTGTAAGAGACAATAGCAGAGTGTAAGATACAGTAGAAGAGTGTAAGAGACTGTAACAGAGTGTAAGAGACAGTAACAGAGTGTAAGAGACAGTAACAGAGTGTAAGAGACAGTAACAGAGTGTAAGAGACAGTAGCAGAGTGTAAGAGACAGTAGCAGAGTGAAAGAGACATTAGTAGAGTGTAGTAGAGTGTAAGAGAGAGTCACATGGCATACACCGTCCTCTAGGACCACATGGTCCCGAATGATCTCAGTATACTGTGAACGTCTTTGGGTATCTCTTCGCGTAGACATCGTAAACCTGTGTAAGAGACAGTAACAGAGTATATGAGACAGCAGCAGAGTGTAAGAGAGTGTAACATAGTGTAAGACAGTGTAAGAGACAGTAGCAGAGTGAAAGAGACAGTAGCAGAGTGTAAGAGACAGTAGCAGAGTGTAAGAGACAGTAACAGAGTGTAAGAGATAGTAGCAGAGTGTAAGAGAGTGTAAGAGACAGTAACAGTGTGTAAGAGGGTGTAACAGCGTGTAAGAGAGTGTAACAGCATGTAAGAGAGTGTAACAGAGTGTAAGGGAGTGTAAGAGACAGTAACAGAGTGTAAGGGGGTGTAAGAGACAGTAGAAGAGTGTAGGAGAGTGTAAGAGAGTGTAATAGACAGTAACAGAGTGTAAGAGACAGTAAAAGAGTGTAAGAGACAGCAGCAGAGTGTAAGAGAGTGTAAGAGACAGTAACAGAGTGTAAGAGACAGTAACAGAGTGTAAGAGACAGTAACAGAGTATACGAGAGTGTAGTAGAGTGTAAGAGACAGTAACAGAGAGTAAGAGATAGTAGCAGTGTGTAGGAGACAGAAGCAAAGTGAAAGAGAGAGTAGCAGAGTGTAAGAGAGAGTAGCAGAGTGTAAGAGACAGTAGCAGAGTGTAAGAGACAGTAGCAGAGTGTAAGAGAGTGTAAGAGACAGTAACAGAGTGTAGGAGAGTGTAAGAGACAGTAACAGAGTGTAAGAGACAGTAACAGAGTGTAAGAGACAGCAGCAGAGTGTAAGAGAGTGTAACATAGTGTAAGAGAGTGTAAGAGACAGTAGCAGAGTGTAATAGACAGTAACAGAGTGTAATAGAGTGTAAGAGACAGTAGCAGAGTGTAAGAGACAATAGCAGAGTGTAAGAGACATTAGCAGAGTGTAACATAGTGTAAGAGAGTGTTATAGACAGTAGCAGAGTGTAAGAGACAGTAACAGAGTGTAAGAGACAGTAACAGAGTGAAAGAGACAGTAGCAGAGTGAAAGAGACAGTAGTAGAGTGTAGTAGAGTGTAAGATATAGGAGTGTAAGAGACAGTAACAGAGTGTAAGAGACAGTAACAGAGTGTAAGAGACAGCAGCAGAGTGTAAGAGAGTGTAATAGACAGTAACAGAGTGTACGAGAGTGTAGTAGAGTGTAAGAGACAGTAGCAGAGTGTAAGAGAGTGTAACAGGGTGTAAGAGACAGTAACAGAGTATAGGAGACAGTAACAGAGTGTAAGAGACAGTAACAGAGTGTACGAGACAGTAACATAGTGTAAGATACAGTAACAGAGTGTATGACAGTGTAGTACAGTGTAAGACACAGTAACAGAGCGTAAGAGATAGTAGCAGAGTGTAAGAGACAGTAGCAGAGTGAAAGAGACAGTAGCAGAGTGTTAGAGACAGTAGCAGAGTGTAAGAAACAGTAACAGAGTGTAAGAGACAGTAGCAGAGTGTAAGAGAGTGTAAGAGACAGTAACAGTGTGTAAGAGGGTGTAACAGCGTGTAAGAGAGTGTAACAGCGTGTAAGAGAGTGTAACAGAGTGTAAGAGAGTGTAAGAGACAGTAACAGAGTGTAAGAGGGTGTAAGAGACAGTAGCAGAGTGTAAGAGAGTGTTATAGACAGTAGCAGAGTGTAAGAGACAATAGCAGAGTGTAAGAGACAGTAGCAGAGTGTAATAGACTGTAGCAGAGTGTAACAGTGTAAGAGAGTGTAAGAGACAGTAGCAGAGTGTAATAGACAGTAACAGAGTGTAAGAGAGTGTTATAGACAGTAGCAGAGTGTAAGAGACAGTAGCAGAGTGTAAGAGACAATAGCAGAGTGTAAGAGACAGTAGCAGAGTGTAATAGACTGTAGCAGAGTGTAACATAGTGTAAGAGAGTGTAAGAGACAGTAGCAGAGTGTAATAGACAGTAACAGAGTGTACGAGAGTGTTATAGACAGTAGCAGAGTTTAAGAGACAGTAACAGAGTGTAAGAGACAGTAACAGAGTGTAAGAGGGTGTAAGAGACAGTAGGAGAGTGTAAGAGAGTGTAAGAGAGTGTAAGAGAGTGTAAGAGACAGTAACAGAGTGTAAGAGACAGCAGCAGAGTGTAAGAGAGTGTAACAGAGTATAGGAGACAGTAACAGAGTATAGGAGACAGTAACAGAGTGTAAGAGAGTGTAAGAGACAGTTACAGAGTGTAAGAGAGTGTAACATAGTGTAAGAGACAGTAACAGAGTGTAAGAGACAGCAGCAGAGTGTAAGAGAGTTGAAGAGACAGTCGCAGAGTGTAATAGAAAGTAACAGAGTGTAAGAGAGTGTTATAGACAGTAGCAGAGTGTAAGAGACAATAGCAGAGTGTAAGAGACAGTAGCAGAGTGTAATAGACAGCAGCAGAGTGTAAGAGAGTGTAAGAGACAGTAGCAGAGTGTAATAGACAGTAACAGAGTGTAAGAGAGTGTTATAGACAGTAGCAGAGTGTAAGAGACAATAGCAGAGTGTAAGAGACAGTAGCAGAGTGTAATAGACTGTAGCAGAGTGTAACAGTGTAAGAGAGTGTAAGAGACAGTAGCAGAGTGTAATAGACATTAACAGAGTGTAAGAGAGTGTTATAGACAGTAGCAGAGTTTAAGAGACAGTAACAGAGTGTAAGAGACAGTAACAGAGTGTAAGAGGGTGTAAGAGACAGTAGCAGAGTGTAGGAGAGTGTAAGAGAGTGTAAGAGACAGTAACAGAGTGTAAGAGACAGTAACAGAGTGTAAGAGACAGCAGCAGAGTGTAAGAGAGTGTAACAGAGTGTAAGAGACAGTAACAGAGCATAAGAGACAGTAGCAGAGTGTAAGAGACAGAAGCAGAGTGAAAGAGAGAGTAGCAGAGTGTAAGAGACAGTAGCAGAGAGTAAGAGACAGTAGCAGAGTGTAAGAGAGTGTAATAGACAGTAACAGAGTGTAAGAGAGTGTAACAGCATGTAAGAGAGTGTAACAGAGTGTAAGAGAGTGTAAGAGACAGTAACAGAGTGTAAGAGACAGTAACAGAGTGTAAGAGACAGCAGCAGAGTGTAAGAGTGTGTAACATAGTGTAAGAGAGTGAAAGAGATAGTAGCAGAGTGTAATAGACAGTAACAGAGTGTAATAGAGTGTAAGAGACAGTAGCAGAGTGTAAGAGACAATAGCAGAGTGTAAGAGACAGTAGCAGAGTGTAAGAGACAGTAGCAGAGTGTAATAGACTGTAGCAGAGTGTAACAGAGTGTAAGAGAGTGTAAGAGACAATAGCAGAGTGTAATAGACAGTAACAGAGTGTAAGAGAGTGTTATAGACAGTAGCAGAGTGCAAGAGACAATAGCAGAGTGTAAGAGACAGTAGCAGAGTGTAATATACAGTAACAGAGTGTAAGAGACAGTAACAGAGTGTAAGAGACAGCAGCAGAGTGTAAGAGTGTAAGAGACAGTAACAGAGTGTAAGAGAGTGTAACAGAGTGTAAGAGACAGTAACAGAGTGTACGAGACAGTAACAGAGTGTACGAGACAGTAACAGAGTGTACGAGACAGTAACAGAGTGTAAGAGACAGTAACAGAGTATACGAGAGTGTAGTAGAGTGTAAGAGACAGTAACACAGCGTAAGAGACAGTAGCAGTGTGTAAGAGACAGAAGCAAAGTGAAAGAGAGAGTAGCAGAGTGTAAGAGACAGTAGCAGAGTGTAAGAGACAGTAGCAGAGTGTAAGAGTGTAAGAGACAGTAACAGAGTGTAAGAGAGTGTAACAGCGTGTAAGAGAGTGTAACAGAGTGTAAGAGACAGTAAGAGAGTGTAACAGAGTGTAAGAGACAGTAACAGAGTGTAGGAGAGTGTAAGAGACAGTAACGGAGTGTAAGAGACAGTAACAGAGTGTAAGAGACAGCAGCAGAGTGTTAGAGAGTGTACCATAGTGTAAGAGAGTGTAAGAGACAGTAGCAGAGTGTAATAGACAGTAACAGAGTGTAATAGAGTGTAAGAGACAGTAGCAGAGTGTAAGAGACAGTAGCAGAGTGTAATAGACTGTAGCAGAGTGTAACAGAGTGTAAGAGAGTGTAAGAGACAATAGCAGAGTGTAATAGACAGTAACAGAGTGTAAGAGAGTGTTATAGACAGTAGCAGAGTGCAAGAGACAATAGCAGAGTGTAAGAGACAGTAGCAGAGTGTAATAGACTGTAACAGAGTGTAACAGAGTGTAAGAGAGTGTAACAGAGTGTAAGAGAGTGTAAGAGACAGTAGCGGAGTGTAATAGACAGTAACAGAGTGTAAGAGAGTGTTATAGACAGTAGCAGAGTGTTATAGACAATAGCAGAGTGTAAGAGACAGTAGCAGAGTGTAATTGACAGCAGCAGAGTGTAAGAGAGTGTAAGAGACAGTAGCAGAGTGTAATAGACAGTAACAGAGTGTAAGAGAGTGTTATAGACAGTAACAGAGTGTAAGAGACAATAGCAGAGTGTAAGATACAGTAGCAAAGTGTAAGAGACAGTAACAGAGTGTAAGAGACAGTAGCAGAGTGAAAGAGGCAGTAGTAGAGTGTAGTAGAGTGTACCAGAGTGTCACATGGCATATACCGTCCTCTAGGATCACATAGTCCTGAATGATCTCAGTATACTGTGAACGTCTTTGGGGATCTCTTCGCGTAGACATCGTAAACCTGTGTAAGAGACAGTAAAAGAGTATATGAGACAGTAGCGTAGTGTAAGAGAGTGTGACAGAGCATAGGAGACAGTAACAGAGTATAGGAGACGGTAACAGAGTGTAAGAGAGTGTAAGAGACAGTAACAGAGTGTAAGAGACAGTAACAGAGTGTAAGAGACAGCAGCAGAGTGTAAGAGAGTGTAACATAGTGTAAGAGAGTGAAAGAGACAGTAGCAGAGTGTAATAGACAGTAACAGAGTGTAGGAGAGTGTAACAGCGTGTAAGAGAGTGTAACAGAGTGTAAGAGAGTGTAAGAGACAGTAACAGAGTGTAGGAGAGTGTAAGAGACAGTAACAGAGTGTAAGAGACAGTAACAGAGTGTAAGAGACAGTAACAGAGTGTAAGAGACAGCAGCAGAGTGTAAGAGAGTGTAACATAGTGTAAGAGAGTAAAAGAGACAGTAGCAGAGTGTAATAGACAGTAACAGAGTGTAGGAGAGTGTCAGAGACAGTAACAGAGTGTAAGAGTCAGCAGCAGAGTGTAAGAGAGTGTAACATAGTGTAAGAGAGTGTAAGAGACAGTAGCAGAGTGTAATAGACAGTAACAGAGTGTAAGAGAGTGTTATAGACAGTAGCAGAGTGTAAGAGACAATAGCAGAGTGTAAGATACAGTAGCAGAGTGTAAGAGACAGTAACAGAGTGTAAAAGACAGTAACAGAGTGTAAGAGACAGTAGCAGAGTGAAAGAGACAGTAGTAGAGTGTAGTAGAGTGTAAGAGAGTGTCACATGGCATATACCGTCCTCTAGGATCACATAGTCCTGAATGATCTCAGTATACTGTGAACGTCTTTGGGGATCTCTTCGCGTAGACCTCGTAAACCTGTGTAAGAGACAGTAAAAGAGTATATGAGACAGTAGTGGAGTGTAAGAAAGTGTAACAGAGTATAGGAGACAGTAACAGAGTGTAAGAGAGTGTAAGAGACAGTTACAGAGTGTAAGAGAGTGTAAGAGAGTGTAACAGAGTGTAAGAGACAGTAACAGAGTGTAAGAGACAGCAGCAGAGTGTAAGAGAGTGTAAGAGACAGTAGCAGAGTGTAATAGACAGTAACAGAGTGTAAGAGAGTGTTATAGACAGTAGCAGAGTGTTATAGACAATAGCAGAGTGTAAGAGACAGTAGCAGAGTGTAATAGACAGCAGCAGAGTGTAAGAGAGTGTAAGAGACAGTAGCAGAGTGTAATAGACAGTAACAGAGTGTAAGAGAGTGTTATAGACAGTAGCAGAGTGTAAGAGACAATAGCAGAGTGTAAGAGACAGTAGCAGAGTGTAACATAGTGTAAGAGAGTGTAAGAGACAGTAGCAGAGTGTAATAGACAGTAACAGAGTGTAAGAGAGTGTTATAGACAGTAGCAGAGTGTAAGAGAGTGTAAGAGACAGTTACAGAGTGTAAGAGAGTGTAACAGAGTGTAAGAGAGTGTAAGAGACAGTAACATAGTGTAGGAGAGTGTAAGAGACAGTAACAGAGTGTAAGAGACAGTAACAGAGTGTAAGAGTGTGTAAGAGACAGTAGCAGAGTGTAGGAGAGTGTAAGAGAGTGTAAGAGACAGTAAGAGTGTAAGCGACAGTAACAGAGTGTAAGAGACAGCAGCAGAGTGTAAGAGAGTGTAACAGAGTGTAAGAGACAGTAACAGAGCGTAAGAGACAGTAGCAGAGTGTAAGAGACAGAAGCAGAGTGAAAGAGAGAGTAGCAGAGTGTAAGAGAGTGTAAGAGACAGTAACAGAGTGTAAGAGAGTGTAACAGCATGTAAGAGAGTGTAACAGAGTGTAAGAGAGTGTAAGAGACAGTAACAGAGTGTAGTAGAGTGTAAGAGACAGTAACAGAGTGTAAGAGACAGCAGCAGAGTGTAAGAGAGTGTAACATAGTGTAAGAGAGTGAAAGAGACAGTAGCAGAGTGTAATAGACAGTAACAGAGTGTAAGACAGTGTTATAGACAATAGCAGAGTGTACGAGACAGTAACAGAGTGTAAGAGACAGTAACAGAGTGTAAGATACAGTAACAGAGTGTATGAGAGTGTAGTAGAGTGTAAGAGACAGTAACAGAGCGTAAGAGATAGTAGCAGAGTGTAAGAGACAGTAGCAGAGTGAAAGAGACAGTAGTAGAGTGTAAGAGACAGTAGCAGAGTGTAAGAGACAGTAACAGAGTGTAAGAGATAGTAGCAGAGTGTAAGAGAGTGTAAGAGACAGTAACAGTGTGTAAGAGGGTGTAACAGCGTGTAAGAGAGTGTAACAGCATGTAAGAGAGTGTAACAGAGTGTAAGGGAGTGTAAGAGACAGTAACAGAGTGTAAGGGGGTGTAAGAGACAGTAGAAGAGTGTAGGAGAGTGTAGGAGAGTGTAAGAGAGTGTAATAGACAGTAACAGAGTGTAAGAGACAGTAACAGAGTGTAAGAGACAGCAGCAGAGTGTAAGAGAGTGTAAGAGACAGTAACAGAGTGTAAGAGAGTGTAACAGAGTGTAAGAGACAGTAACAGAGTGTAAGAGACAGTAACAGAGTATACGAGAGTGTAGTAGAGTGTAAGAGACAGTAACAGAGCGTTAGAGACAGTAGCAGTGTGTAAGAGACAGAAGCAAAGTGAAAGAGAGAGTAGCAGAGTGTAATAGACAGTAGCAGAGTGTAAGAGACAGTAGCAGAGTGTAAGAGAGTGTAAGAGACAGTAACAGAGTGTAAGAGAGTGTAACAGCATGTAAGAGAGTGTAACAGAGTGTAAGAGACAGTAAGAGAGTGTAAGAGAGTGTAAGAGACAGTAACAGAGTGTAGGAGAGTGTAAGAGACAGTAACAGAGTGTAAGAGACAGTAACAGAGTGTAAGAGACAGCAGCAGAGTGTAAGAGAGTGTAACATAGTGTAAGAGAGTGTAAGAGACAGTAGCAGAGTGTAATAGACAGTAACAGAGTGTAATAGAGTGTAAGAGACAGTAGCAGAGTGTAAGAGACAATAGCAGAGTGTAAGAGACAGTAGCAGAGTGTAACATAGTGTAAGAGAGTGTTATAGACAGTAGCAGAGTGTAAGAGACAGTAACAGAGTGTAAGAGACAGTAACAGAGTGAAAGAGACAGTAGCAGAGTGAAAGAGACAGTAGTAGAGTGTAGTAGAGTGTAAGAGATAGGAGTGTAAGAGACAGTAACAGAGTGTAAGAGACAGTAACAGAGTGTAAGAGACAGCAGCAGAGTGTAAGAGAGTGTAATAGACAGTAACAGAGTGTACGAGAGTGTAGTAGAGTGTAAGAGACAGTAGCAGAGTGTAAGAGAGTGTAACAGGGTGTAAGAGACAGTAACAGAGTATAGGAGACAGTAACAGAGTGTAAGAGACAGTAACAGAGTGTACGAGACAGTAACATAGTGTAAGATACAGTAACATAGTGTAAGATACAGTAACAGAGTGTATGACAGTGTAGTACAGTGTAAGACACAGTAACAGAGCGTAAGACATAGTAGCAGAGTGTAAGAGACAGTAGCAGAGTGAAAGAGACAGTAGCAGAGTGTTAGAGACAGTAGCAGAGTGTAAGAAACAGTAACAGAGTGTAAGAGACAGTAGCAGAGTGTAGGAGAGTGTAAGAGACAGTAACAGTGTGTAAGAGGGTGTAACAGCGTGTAAGAGAGTGTAACAGCGTGTAAGAGAGTGTAACAGAGTGTAAGAGAGTGTAAGAGACAGTAACAGAGTGTAAGAGGGTGTAAGAGACAGTAGCAGAGTGTAAGAGAGTGTAAGAGACAATAGCAGAGTGTAAGAGACAGTAGCAGAGTGTAATAGACTGTAGCAGAGTGTAACAGTGTAAGAGAGTGTAAGAGACAGTAGCAGAGTGTAATAGACAGTAACAGAGTGTAAGAGAGTGTTATAGACAGTAGCAGAGTGTAAGAGACAGTAGCAGAGTGTAAGAGACAATAGCAGAGTGTAAGAGACAGTAGCAGAGTGTAATAGACTGTAGCAGAGTGTAACATAGTGTAAGAGAGTGTAAGAGACAGTAGCAGAGTGTAATAGACAGTAACAGAGTGTACGAGAGTGTTATAGACAGTAGCAGAGTTTAAGAGACAGTAACAGAGTGTAAGAGACAGTAACAGAGTGTAAGAGGGTGTAAGAGACAGTAGGAGAGTGTAAGAGAGTGTAAGAGAGTGTAAGAGAGTGTAAGAGAGTGTAAGAGACAGTAACAGAGTGTAAGAGACAGCAGCAGAGTGTAAGAGAGTGTAACAGAGGATAGGAGACAGTAACAGAGTATAGGAGACAGTAACAGAGTATAGGAGACAGTAACAGAGTGTAAGAGAGTGTAAGAGACAGTTACAGAGTGTAAGAGAGTGTAACATAGTGTAAGAGACAGTAACAGAGTGTAAGAGACAGCAGAAGAGTGTAAGAGAGTTGAAGAGACAGTCGCAGAGTGTAATAGACAGTAAGAGTGTAAGAGAGTGTTATAGACAGTAGCAGAGTGTAAGAGACAATAGCAGAGTGTAATAGACTGGAGCAGAGTGTAACATAGTGTAAGACAGTGTAAGAGACTGTAGCAGAGTGTAATAGACAGTAACAGAGTGTAAGAGAGTGTTATAGACAGTAGCAGAGTGTAAGAGACAATAGCAGAGTGTAAGAGACAGTAGCAGAGTGTAATAGACAGCAGCAGAGTGTAAGAGAGTGTAAGAGACAGTAGCAGAGTGTAATAGACAGTAACAGAGTGTAAGAGAGTGTTATAGACAGTAGCAGAGTGTAAGAGACAATAACAGAGTGTAAGAGACAGTAGCAGAGTGTAATAGACTGTAGCAGAGTGTAACATAGTGTAAGAGAGTGTAAGAGACAGTAGCAGAGTGTAATAGACAGTAACAGAGTGTAAGAGAGTGTTATAGACAGTAGCAGAGTGTAAGAGAGTGTAAGAGACAGTTACAGAGTGTAAGAGAGTGTAACAGAGTGTAAGAGAGTGTAAGAGACAGTAACATAGTGTAGGAGAGTGTAAGAGACAGTAACAGAGTGTAAGAGACAGTAGCAGAGTGTAAGAGAGTGTAAGAGAGTGTTATAGACAGTAGCAGAGTGTAAGGGACAATAGCAGAGTGTAAGAGACAGTAGCAGAGTGTAATAGACTGTAGCAGAGTGTAAAATAGTGTAAGAGAGTGTAAGAGACAGTAGCAGAGTGTAATAGACAGTAATAGAGTGTAAGAGAGTGTTATAGACAGTAGCAGAGTTTAAGAGACAGTAACAGAGTGTAAGAGACAGTAAGAGTGTAAGAGGGTGTAAGAGACAGTAGCAGAGTGTAGGAGAGTGTAAGAGAGTGTAAGAGAGTGTAAGAGACAGTAACAGAGTGTAAGAGACAGTAACAGAGTGTAAGAGACAGCAGCAGAGTGTAAGAGAGTGTAACAGAGTATAGGAGACAGTAACAGAGTATAGGAGACAGTAACAGAGTGTAAGAGAGTGTAAGAGACAGTTACAGAGTGTAAGATAGTGTAACATAGTGTAAGAGACAGTAACAGAGTGTAAGAGACAGCAGAAGAGTGTAAGAGAGTTGAAGAGACAGTCGCAGAGTGTAATAGACAGTAACAGAGTGTAAGAGAGTGATATAGACAGTAGCAGAGTGTAAGAGACAATAGCAGAGTGTAATAGACTGGAGCAGAGTGTAACATAGTGTAAGAGAGTGTAAGAGACTGTAGCAGAGTGTAATAGACAGTAACAGAGTGTAAGAGAGTGTTATAGACAGTAGCAGAGTGTAAGAGACAATAGCAGAGTGTAAGAGACAGTAGCAGAGTGTAATAGACAGCAGCAGAGTGTAAGAGAGTGTAAGAGACAGTAGCAGAGTGTAATAGACAGTAACAGAGTGTAAGAGAGTGTTATAGACAGTAGCAGAGTGTAAGAGACAATAGCAGAGTGTAAGAGACAGTAGCAGAGTGTAATAGACTGTAGCAGAGTGTAACAGTGTAAGAGAGTGTAAGAGACAGTAGCAGAGTGTAAAAGACATTAACAGAGTGTAAGAGAGTGTTATAGACAGTAGCAGAGTTTAAGAGACAGTAACAGAGTGTAAGAGACAGTAACAGAGTGTAAGAGGGTGTAAGAGCCAGTAGCAGAGTGTAGGAGAGTGTAAGAGAGTGTAAGAGACAGTAACAGAGTGTAAGAGACAGTAACAGAGTGTAAGAGACAGCAGCAGAGTGTAAGAGAGTGTAACAGAGTGTAAGAGACAGTAACAGAGCGTAAGAGACAGTAGCAGAGTGTAAGAGACAGAAGCAGAGTGAAAGAGAGAGTAGCAGAGTGTAAGAGACAGTAGCAGTGTGTAAGAGAGTGTAATAGACAGTAACAGAGTGTAAGAGAGTGTAACAGCGTGTAAGAGAGTGTAACAGAGTGTAAGAGAGTGTAAGAGACAGTAACAGAGTGTAAGAGACAGTAACAGAGTGTAAGAGACAGCAGCAGAGTGTAAGAGTGTGTAACATAGTGTAAAAGAGTGAAAGAGATAGTAGCAGAGTGTAATAGACAGTAACAGAGTGTAATAGAGTGTAAGAGACAGTAGCAGAGTGTAAGAGACAATAGCAGAGTGTAAGAGACAGTAGCAGAGTGTAATAGACTGTAGCAGAGTGTAACAGAGTGTAAGAGAGTGTAAGAGACAATAGCAGAGTGTAATAGACAGTAACAGAGTGTAAGAGAGTGTTATAGACAGTAGCAGAGTGCAAGAGACAATAGCAGAGTGTAAGAGACAGTAGCAGAGTGTAATAGACAGTAACAGAGTGTAAGAGACAGTAACAGAGTGTAAGAGACAGCAGCAGAGTGTAAGAGTGTAAGAGACAGTAACAGAGTGTAAGAGAGTGTAACAGAGTGTAAGAGACAGTAACAGAGTGTACGAGACTGTAACAGAGTGTACGAGACAGTAACAGAGTGTAAGAGACAGTAACAGAGTATACGAGAGTGTAGTAGAGTGTAAGAGACAGTAACAGAGTATACGAGAGTGTAGTAGAGTGTAAGAGACAGTAACAGAGCGTAAGAGACAGTAGCAGTGTGTAAGAGACAGAAGCAAAGTGAAAGAGAGAGTAGCAGAGTGTAAGAGACAGTAGCAGAGTGTAAGAGACAGTAGCAGAGTGTAAGAGACAGTAACAGAGTGTAAGAGAGTGTAACAGCGTGTAAGAGAGTGTAACAGAGTGTAAGAGACAGTAAGAGAGTGTAACAGAGTGTAAGAGACAGTAACAGAGTGTAGGAGAGTGTAAGAGACAGTAACGGAGTGTAAGAGACAGTAACAGAGTGTAAGAGACAGCAGCAGAGTGTTAGAGAGTGTAACATAGTGTAAGAGAGTGTAAGAGACAGTAGCAGAGTGTAATAGACAGTAACAGAGTGTAATAGAGTGTAAGAGACAGTAGCAGAGTGTAAGAGACAGTAGCAGAGTGTAATAGACTGTAGCAGAGTGTAACAGAGTGTAAGAGAGTGTAAGAGACAATAGCAGAGTGTAATAGACAGTAACAGAGTGTAAGAGAGTGTTATAGACAGTAGCAGAGTGCAAGAGACAATAGCAGAGTGTAAGAGACAGTAGCAGAGTGTAATAGACTGTAACAGAGTGTAACAGAGTGTAAGAGAGTGTAAGAGACAGTAGCGGAGTGTAATAGACAGTAACAGAGTGTAAGAGAGTGTTATAGACAGTAGCAGAGTGTTATAGACAATAGCAGAGTGTAAGAGACAGTAGCAGAGTGTAATTGACAGCAGCAGAGTGTAAGAGAGTGTAAGAGACAGTAGCAGAGTGTAATAGACAGTAACAGAGTGTAAGATAGTGTTATAGACAGTAGCAGAGTGTAAGAGAGTGTAAGAGACAGTTACAGAGTGTAAGAGAGTGTAACAGAGTGTAAGAGAGTGTAAGAGACAGTAACATAGTGTAGGAGAGTGTAAGAGACAGTAACAGAGTGTAAGAGACAGTAACAGAGTGTAAGAGGGTGTAAGAGACAGTAGCAGAGTGTAGGAGAGTGTAAGAGAGTGTAAGAGACAGTAAGAGTGTAAGAGACAGTAACAGAGTGTAAGAGACAGCAGCAGAGTGTAAGAGAGTGTAACAGAGTGTAAGAGACAGTAACAGAGCGTAAGAGACAGTAGCAGAGTGTAAGAGACAGAAGCAGAGTGAAAGAGAGAGTAGCAGAGTGTAAGAGACAGTAGCAGAGTGTAAGAGACAGTAGCAGAGTGTAAGAGAGTGTAAGAGACAGTAACAGAGTGTAAGAGAGTGTAACAGCATGTAAGAGAGTGTAACAGAGTGTAAGAGAGTGTAAGAGACAGTAACAGAGTGTAGTAGAGTGTAAGAGACAGTAACAGAGTGTAAGAGACAGTAACAGAGTGTAAGAGACAGCAGCAGAGTGTAAGAGAGTGTAACATAGTGTAAGAGAGTGAAAGAGACAGTAGCAGAGTGTAATAGACAGTAACAGAGTGTAAGAGAGTGTTATAGACAGTAGCAGAGTGTAAGAGACAATAGCAGAGTGTAAGATACAGTAGCAAAGTGTAAGAGACAGTAACAGAGTGTAAGAGACAGTAGCAGAGTGAAAGAGGCAGTAGTAGAGTGTAGTAGAGTGTACCAGAGTTTCACATGGCATATACCGTCCTCTAGGATCACATAGTCCTGAATGATCTCAGTATACTGTGAACGTCTTTGGGGATCTCTTCGCGTAGACATCGTAGACCTGTGTAAGAGACAGTAAAAGAGTATATGAGATAGTAGCGGAGTGTAAGAGAGTGTGACAGAGCATAGGAGACAGTAACAGAGTATAGGAGACGGTAACAGAGTGTAAGAGAGTGTAAGAGACAGTAACAGAGTGTAAGAGACAGTAACAGAGTGTAAGAGACAGCAGCAGAGTGTAAGAGAGTGTAACATAGTGTAAGAGAGTGAAAGAGACAGTAGCAGAGTGTAATAGACAGTAACAGAGTGTAGGAGAGTGTAACAGCGTGTAAGAGAGTGTAACAGAGTGTAAGAGAGTGTAAGAGACAGTAACAGAGTGTAGGAGAGTGTAAGAGACAGTAACAGAGTGTAAGAGACAGTAACAGAGTGTAAGAGACAGTAACAGAGTGTAAGAGACAGCAGCAGAGTGTAAGAGTGTAAGAGACAGTAACAGAGTGTAAGAGAGTGTAACAGAGTGTAAGAGACAGTAACATAGTGTACGAGACAGTAACAGAGTGTAAGAGACAGCAGCAGAGTGTAAGAGAGTGTAACATAGTGTAAGAGAGTGAAAGAGACAGTAGCAGAGTGTAATAGACAGTAACAGAGTGTAGGAGAGTGTAACAGCGTGTAAGAGAGTGTAACAGAGTGTTATAGACAGTAGCAGAGTGTAAGAGACAATAGCAGAGTGTAAGAGACAGTAGCAGAGTGTAATAGACTGTAGCAGAGTGTAACATAGTGTAAGAGAGTGTAAGAGACAGTAGCAGAGTATAATAGACAGTAACAGAGTGTAAGAGAGTGTTATACACAGTAGCAGAGTTTAAGAGACAGTAACAGAGTGTAAGAGACACTAACAGAGTGTAAGAGGGTGTAAGAGACAGTAGCAGAGTGTAGGAGAGTGTAAGAGAGTGTAAGAGACAGTAACAGAGTGTAAGAGACAGTAACAGAGTGTAAGAGACAGCAGCAGAGTGTAAGAGAGTGTAACAGAGTATAGGAGACAGTAACAGAGTATAGGAGACAGTAACAGAGTGTAAGAGAGTGTAAGAGACAGTTACAGAGTGTAAGAGAGTGTAACATAGTGTAAGAGACAGTAACAGAGTGTAAGAGACAGCAGAAGAGTGTAAGAGAGTTGAAGAGACAGTCGCAGAGTGTAATAGACAGTAACAGAGTGTAAGAGAGTGTTATAGACAGTAGCAGAGTGTAAGAGACAATAGCAGAGTGTAATAGACTGGAGCAGAGTGTAGCATAGTGTAAGACAGTGTAAGAGACTGTAGCAGAGTGTAATAGACAGTAACAGAGTGTAAGAGAGTGTTATAGACAGTAGCAGAGTGTAAGAGACAATAGCAGAGTGTAAGAGACAGTAGCAGAGTGTAATAGACAGCAGCAGAGTGTAAGAGAGTGTAAGAGACAGTAGCAGAGTGTAATAGACAGTAACAGAGTGTAAGAGAGTGTTATAGACAGTAGCAGAGTGTAAGAGACAATAGCAGAGTGTAAGAGACAGTAGCAGAGTGTAATAGACTGTAGCAGAGTGTAACATAGTGTAAGAGAGTGTAAGAGACAGTAGCAGAGTGTAATAGACAGTAACAGAGTGTAAGAGAGTGTTATAGACAGTAGCAGAGTGTAAGAGAGTGTAAGAGACAGTTACAGAGTGTAAGAGAGTGTAACAGAGTGTAAGAGAGTGTAAGAGACAGTAACATAGTGTAGGAGAGTGTAAGAGACAGTAACAGAGTGTAAGAGACAGTAGCAGAGTGTAAGAGAGTGTAAGAGAGTGTTATAGACAGTAGCAGAGTGTAAGGGACAATAGCAGAGTGTAAGAGACAGTAGCAGAGTGTAATAGACTGTAGCAGAGTGTAAAATAGTGTAAGAGAGTGTAAGAGACAGTAGCAGAGTGTAATAGACAGTAATAGAGTGTAAGAGAGTGTTATAGACAGTAGCAGAGTTTAAGAGACAGTAACAGAGTGTAAGAGACAGTAAGAGTGTAAGAGGGTGTAAGAGACAGTAGCAGAGTGTAGGAGAGTGTAAGAGAGTGTAAGAGACAGTAACAGAGTGTAAGAGACAGCAGCAGAGTGTAAGAGACAGTAACAGAGTGTAAGAGAGTGTAACAGAGTGTAAGAGACAGTAACAGAGTGTACGAGAGTGTAGTAGAGTGTAAGAGACAGTAACAGAGCATAAGAGACAGTAACAGAGCATAAGAGACAGAAGCAGAGTGTAAGAGACAGAAACAGAGTGAAAGAGAGAGTAGCAGAGTGTAAGAGACAGTAGCAGAGTGTAAGAGAGAGTAAGAGAAATTAACAGAGTGTAATAGAGTGTAACAGCGTGTAAGAGAGTGTAACAGAGTGTAAGAGAGTGTAGGAGACAGTAACAGAGTGTAGGAGAGTGTAAGAGACAGTAACAGAGTGTAAGAGACAGTAACAGAGTGTAAGAGACAGCAGCAGAGTGTAAGAGAGTGTAACATAGTGTAAGAGAGTGAAAGAGACTGTAGCAGAGTGTAATAGACAGTAACAGAGTGTAAGACAGTGTTATAGACAGTAGCAGAGTGTAAGAGACAATAGCAGAGTGTAAGAGACAGTAACAGAGTGTAAGAGACAGTAACATAGTGTAAGAGACAGTAACAGAGTGTATGAGAGTGTAGTAGAGTGTAAGAGACAGTAACAGAGCGTAAGAGATAGTAGCAGAGTGTAAGAGACAGTAGCAGAGTGAAAGAGACAGTAGCAGAGTGTAAGAGACAGTAACAGAGTGTAAGAGATAGTAGCAGAGTGTAAGAGAGTGTAAGAGACAGTAACAGTGTGTAAGAGGGTGTAACAGCGTGTAAGAGAGTGTAACAGCATGTAAGAGAGTGTAACAGAGTGTAAGGGAGTGTAAGAGACAGTAACAGAGTGTAAGGGGGTGTAAGAGACAGTAGAAGAGTGTAGGAGAGTGTAGGAGAGTGTAAGAGAGTGTAATAGACAGTAACAGAGTGTAAGAGACAGTAACAGAGTGTAAGAGACAGCAGCAGAGTGTAAGAGAGTGTAAGAGACAGTAAGAGAGTGTAACAGAGTGTAAGAGACAGTAACAGAGTGTACGAGACAGTAACAGAGTGTAAGAGACAGTAACAGAGTGTAAGAGACAGTAACAGAGTATACGAGAGTGTAGTAGAGTGTAAGAGACAGTAACAGAGCGTAAGAGACAGTAGCAGTGTGTAAGAGACAGAAGCAAAGTGAAAGAGAGAGTAGCAGAGTGTAAGAGACAGTAGCAGAGTGTAAGAGACAGTAGCAGAGTGTAAGAGTGTAAGAGACAGTAACAGAGTGTAAGAGAGTGTAACAGCGTGTAAGAGAGTGTAACAGAGTGTAAGAGACAGTAAGAGACTGTAACAGAGTGTAAGAGACAGTAACAGAGTGTAGGAGAGTGTAAGAGACAGTAACGGAGTGTAAGAGACAGTAACAGAGTGTAAGAGACAGCAGCAGAGTGTAAGAGAGTGTAACATAGTGTAAGAGAGTGTAAGAGACAGTAGCAGAGTGTAATAGACAGTAACAGAGTGTAATAGAGTGTAAGAGACAGTAGCAGAGTGTAATAGACTGTAACAGAGTGTAAGAGAGTGTAAGAGACAATAGCAGAGTGTAATAGACAGTAACAGAGTGTAAGAGAGTGTTATAGACAGTAGCAGAGTGTAAGAGACAATAGCAGAGTGTAAGAGACAGTAGCAGAGTGTAATAGACTGTAGCAGAGTGTAACATAGTGTAAGAGAGTGTAAGAGACAGTAGCAGAGTGTAATGGACAGTAACAGAGTGTAAGAGAGTGTTATAGACAGTAGCAGAGTGTAAGAGAGTGTAAGAGACAGTTACAGAGTGTAAGAGAGTGTAACAGAGTGTAAGAGAGTGTAAGAGACAGTAACATAGTGTAGGAGAGTGTAAGAGACAGTAACAGAGTGTAAGAGACATTAACAGAGTGTAAGAGGGTGTAAGAGACAGTAGCAGAGTGTAGGAGAGTGTAAGAGAGTGTAAGAGACAGTAAGAGTGTAAGAGACAGTAACAGAGTGTAAGAGACAGCAGCCGAGTGTAAGAGAGTGTAACAGAGTGTAAGAGACAGTAACAGAGCGTAAGAGTCAGTAGCAGAGTGTAAGAGACAGAAGCAGAGTGAAAGAGAGAGTAGCAGAGTGTAAGAGACAGTAGCAGAGTGTAAGAGACAGTAGCAGAGTGTAAGAGACAGTAACAGAGTGTAAGAGAGTGTAACAGCATGTAAGAGAGTGTAACAGAGTGTAAGAGAGTGTAAGAGACAGTAACAGAGTGTAGTAGAGTGTAAGAGACAGTAACAGAGTGTAAGAGACAGTAACAGAGTGTAAGAGACAGTAACAGAGTGTAAGAGACAGCAGCAGAGTGTAAGAGAGTGTAACATAGTGTAAGAGAGTGAAAGAGACAGTAGCAGAGTGTAATAGACAGTAACAGAGTGTAAGAGAGTGTTATAGACAGTAGCAGAGTGTAAGAGACAATAGCATAGTGTAAGATACAGTAGCAAAGTGTAAGAGACAGTAACAGAGTGTAAGAGACAGTAGCAGAGTGAAAGAGGCAGTAGTAGAGTGTAGTAGAGTGTACCAGAGTGTCACATGGCATATACCGTCCTCTAGGATCACATAGTCCTGAATGATCTCAGTATACTGTGAACGTCTTTGGGGATCTCTTCGCGTAGACATCGTAAACCTGTGTAAGAGACAGTAAAAGAGTATATGAGACAGTAGCGGAGTGTAAGAGAGTGTGACAGAGCATAGGAGACAGTAACAGAGTATAGGAGACGGTAACAGAGTGTAAGAGAGTGTAAGAGACAGTAACAGAGTGTAAGAGACAGTAACAGAGTGTAAGAGACAGCAGCAGAGTGTAAGAGAGTGTAACATAGTGTAAGAGAGTGAAAGAGACAGTAGCAGAGTGTAATAGACAGTAACAGAGTGTAGGAGAGTGTCAGAGACAGTAACAGAGTGTAAGAGTCAGCAGCAGAGTGTAAGAGAGTGTAACATAGTGTAAGAGAGTGTAAGAGACAGTAGCAGAGTGTAATAGACAGTAACAGAGTGTAAGAGTCAGCAGCAGAGTGTAAGAGAGTGTAACATAGTGTAAGAGAGTGTTATAGACAGTAGCAGAGTGTAAGAGACAATAGCAGAGTGTAAGATACAGTAGCAGAGTGTAAGAGACAGTAACAGAGTGTAAAAGACAGTAACAGAGTGTAAGAGACAGTAGCAGAGTGAAAGAGACAGTAGTAGAGTGTAGTAGAGTGTAAGAGAGTGTCACATGGCATATACCGTCCTCTAGGATCACATAGTCCTGAATGATCTCAGTATACTGTGAACGTCTTTGGGGATCTCTTCGCGTAGACCTCGTAAACCTGTGTAAGAGACAGTAAAAGAGTATATGAGACAGTAGTGGAGTGTAAGAAAGTGTAACAGAGTATAGGAGACAGTAACAGAGTGTAAGAGAGTGTAAGAGACAGTTACAGAGTGTAAGAGAGTGTAACAGAGTGTAAGAGACAGTAACAGAGTGTAAGAGACAGCAGCAGAGTGTAAGAGAGTGTAAGAGACAGTAGCAGAGTGTAATAGACAGTAACAGAGTGTAAGAGAGTGTTATAGACAGTAGCAGAGTGTTATAGACAATAGCAGAGTGTAAGAGACAGTAGCAGAGTGTAATAGACAGCAGCAGAGTGTAAGAGAGTGTAAGAGACAGTAGCAGAGTGTAATAGACTGTAGCAGAGTGTAACATAGTGTAAGAGAGTGTAAGAGACAGTAGCAGAGTGTAATAGACAGTAACAGAGTGTAAGAGACAGTAACAGAGTGTAAGAGGGTGTAAGAGACAGTAGCAGAGTGTAGGAGAGTGTAAGAGAGTGTAAGAGAGTGTAAGAGACAGTAGCAGAGTGTAATAGACAGTAATAGAGTGTAAGAGAGTGTTATAGACAGTAGCAGAGTTTAAGAGACAGTAACAGAGTGTAAGAGACAGTAAGAGTGTAAGAGGGTGTAAGAGACAGTAGCAGAGTGTAGGAGAGTGTAAGAGAGTGTAAGAGACAGTAACAGAGTGTAAGAGACAGCAACAGAGTGTAAGAGACAGCAGCAGAGTGTAAGAGACAGTAACAGAGTGTAAGAGACAGTAACAGAGTGTACGAGAGTGTAGTAGAGTGTAAGAGACAGTAACAGAGCATAAGAGGCAGTAACAGAGCATAAGAGACAGAAGCAGAGTGTAAGAGACAGAAACAGAGTGAAAGAGAGAGTAGCAGAGTGTAAGAGACAGTAGCAGAGTGTAAGAGAGTGTAAGAGACAGTAACAGAGTGTAAGAGAGTGTAACAGCATGTAAGAGAGTGTAACAGAGTGTAAGAGAGTGTAAGAGACAGTAACAGAGTGTAGTAGAGTGTAAGAGACAGTAACAGAGTGTAAGAGACAGTAACAGAGTGTAAGAGACAGCAGCAGAGTGTAAGAGAGTGTAACATAGTGTAAGAGAGTGAAAGAGACAGTAGCAGAGTGTAATAGACAGTAACAGAGTGTAAGAGAGTGTTATAGACAGTAGCAGAGTGTAAGAGACAATAGCAGAGTGTAAGATACAGTAGCAAAGTGTAAGAGACAGTAACAGAGTGTAAGAGACAGTAGCAGAGTGAAAGAGGCAGTAGTAGAGTGTAGTAGAGTGTACCAGAGTGTCACATGGCATATACCGTCCTCTAGGATCACATAGTCCTGAATGATCTCTGTATACTGTGAACGTCTTTGGGGATCTCTTCGCGTAGACATCGTAAACCTGTGTAAGAGACAGTAAAAGAGTATATGAGACAGTAGCGGAGTGTAAGAGAGTGTGACAGAGCATAGGAGACAGTAACAGAGTATAGGAGACGGTAACAGAGTGTAAGAGAGTGTAAGAGACAGTAACAGAGTGTAAGAGACAGTAACAGAGTGTAAGAGACAGCAGCAGAGTGTAAGAGAGTGTAACATAGTGTAAGAGAGTGAAAGAGACAGTAGCAGAGTGTAATAGACAGTAACAGAGTGTAGGAGAGTGTAACAGCGTGTAAGAGAGTGTAACAGAGTGTAAGAGAGTGTAAGAGACAGTAACAGAGTGTAGGAGAGTGTAAGAGACAGCAACAGAGTGTAAGAGACAGTAACAGAGTGTAAGAGACAGTAACAGAGTGTAAGAGACAGCAGCAGAGTGTAAGAGAGTGTAACATAGTGTAAGAGAGTGAAAGAGACAGTAGCAGAGTGTAATAGACAGTAACAGAGTGTAGGAGAGTGTCAGAGACAGTAACAGAGTGTAAGAGTCAGCAGCAGAGTGTAAGAGAGTGTAACATAGTGTAAGAGAGTGTAAGAGACAGTAGCAGAGTGTAATAGACAGTAACAGAGTGTAAGAGTCAGCAGCAGAGTGTAAGAGAGTGTAACATAGTGTAAGAGAGTGTTATAGACAGTAGCAGAGTGTAAGAGACAATAGCAGAGTGTAAGATACAGTAGCAGAGTGTAAGAGACAGTAACAGAGTGTAAAAGACAGTAACAGAGTGTAAGAGACAGTAGCAGAGTGAAAGAGACAGTAGTAGAGTGTAGTAGAGTGTAAGAGAGTGTCACATGGCATATACCGTCCTCTAGGATCACATAGTCCTGAATGATCTCAGTATACTGTGAACGTCTTTGGGGATCTCTTCGCGTAGACCTCGTAAACCTGTGTAAGAGACAGTAAAAGAGTATATGAGACAGTAGTGGAGTGTAAGAAAGTGTAACAGAGTATAGGAGACAGTAACAGAGTGTAAGAGAGTGTAAGAGACAGTTACAGAGTGTAAGAGAGTGTAACAGAGTGTAAGAGACAGTAACAGAGTGTAAGAGACAGCAGCAGAGTGTAAGAGAGTGTAAGAGACAGTAGCAGAGTGTAATAGACAGTAACAGAGTGTAAGAGAGTGTTATAGACAGTAGCAGAGTGTTATAGACAATAGCAGAGTGTAAGAGACAGTAGCAGAGTGTAATAGACAGCAGCAGAGTGTAAGAGAGTGTAAGAGACAGTAGCAGAGTGTAATAGACTGTAGCAGAGTGTAACATAGTGTAAGAGAGTGTAAGAGACAGTAGCAGAGTGTAATAGACAGTAACAGAGTGTAAGAGACAGTAACAGAGTGTAAGAGGGTGTAAGAGACAGTAGCAGAGTGTAGGAGAGTGTAAGAGAGTGTAAGAGACAGTAACAGAGTGTAAGAGACAGTAACAGAGTGTAAGAGACAGCAGCAGAGTGTAAGAGAGTGTAACAGAGTATAGGAGACAGTAACAGAGTATAGGAGACAGTAACAGAGTGTAAGAGAGTGTAAGAGACAGTTACAGAGTGTAAGAGAGTGTAACATAGTGTAAGAGACAGTAACAGAGTGTAAGAGACAGCAGAAGAGTGTAAGAGAGTTGAAGAGACAGTCGCAGAGTGTAATAGACAGTAACAGAGTGTAAGAGAGTGTTATAGACAGTAGCAGAGTGTAAGAGACAATAGCAGAGTGTAATAGACTGGAGCAGAGTGTAGCATAGTGTAAGACAGTGTAAGAGACTGTAGCAGAGTGTAATAGACAGTAACAGAGTGTAAGAGAGTGTTATAGACAGTAGCAGAGTGTAAGAGACCATAGCAGAGTGTAAGAGACAGTAGCAGAGTGTAATAGACAGCAGCAGAGTGTAAGAGAGTGTAAGAGACAGTAGCAGAGTGTAATAGACAGTAACAGAGTGTAAGAGAGTGTTATAGACAGTAGCAGAGTGTAAGAGACAATAGCAGAGTGTAAGAGATAGTAGCAGAGTGTAATAGACTGTAGCAGAGTGTAACATAGTGTAAGAGAGTGTAAGAGACAGTAGCAGAGTGTAATAGACAGTAACAGAGTGTAAGAGAGTGTTATAGACAGTAGCAGAGTGTAAGAGAGTGTAAGAGACAGTTACAGAGTGTAAGAGAGTGTAACAGAGTGTAAGAGAGTGTAAGAGACAGTAACATAGTGTAGGAGAGTGTAAGAGACAGTAACAGAGTGTAAGAGACAGTAGCAGAGTGTAAGAGAGTGTAAGAGAGTGTTATAGACAGTAGCAGAGTGTAAGGGACAATAGCAGAGTGTAAGAGACAGTAGCAGAGTGTAATAGACTGTAGCAGAGTGTAAAATAGTGTAAGAGAGTGTAAGAGACAGTAGCAGAGTGTAATAGACAGTAATAGAGTGTAAGAGAGTGTTATAGACAGTAGCAGAGTTTAAGAGACAGTAACAGAGTGTAAGAGACAGTAAGAGTGTAAGAGGGTGTAAGAGACAGTAGCAGAGTGTAGGAGAGTGTAAGAGAGTGTAAGAGACAGTAACAGAGTGTAAGAGACAGCAGCAGAGTGTAAGAGACAGTAACAGAGTGTAAGAGAGTGTAACAGAGTGTAAGAGACAGTAACAGAGTGTACGAGAGTGTAGTAGAGTGTAAGAGACAGTAACAGAGCATAAGAGACAGTAACAGAGCATAAGAGACAGAAGCAGAGTGTAAGAGACAGAAACAGAGTGAAAGAGAGAGTAGCAGAGTGTAAGAGACAGTAGCAGAGTGTAAGAGAGTGTAAGAGAAATTAACAGAGTGTAATAGAGTGTAACAGCGTGTAAGAGAGTGTAACAGAGTGTAAGAGAGTGTAGGAGACAGTAACAGAGTGTAGGAGAGTGTAAGAGACAGTAACAGAGTGTAAGAGACAGTAACAGAGTGTAAGAGACAGCAGCAGAGTGTAAGAGAGTGTAACATAGTGTAAGAGAGTGAAAGAGACAGTAGCAGAGTGTAATAGACAGTAACAGAGTGTAAGACAGTGTTATAGACAGTAGCAGAGTGTAAGAGACAATAGCAGAGTGTAAGAGACAGTAACAGAGTGTAAGAGACAGTAACATAGTGTAAGAGACAGTAACAGAGTGTATGAGAGTGTAGTAGAGTGTAAAAGACAGTAACAGAGCGTAAGAGATAGTAGCAGAGTGTAAGAGACAGTAGCAGAGTGAAAGAGACAGTAGCAGAGTGTAAGAGACAGTAACAGAGTGTAAGAGATAGTAGCAGAGTGTAAGAGAGTGTAAGAGACAGTAACAGTGTGTAAGAGGGTGTAACAGCGTGTAAGAGAGTGTAACAGCATGTAAGAGAGTGTAACAGAGTGTAAGGGAGTGTAAGAGACAGTAACAGAGTGTAAGGGGGTGTAAGAGACAGTAGAAGAGTGTAGGAGAGTGTAGGAGAGTGTAAGAGAGTGTAATAGACAGTAACAGAGTGTAAGAGACAGTAACAGAGTGTAAGAGACAGCAGCAGAGTGTAAGAGAGTGTAAGAGACAGTAAGAGAGTGTAACAGAGTGTAAGAGACAGTAACAGAGTGTACGAGACAGTAACAGAGTGTAAGAGACAGTAACAGAGTGTAAGAGACAGTAACATAGTATACGAGAGTGTAGTAGAGTGTAAGAGACAGTAACAGAGCGTAAGAGACAGTAGCAGTGTGTAAGAGACAGAAGCAAAGTGAAAGAGAGAGTAGCAGAGTGTAAGAGACAGTAGCAGAGTGTAAGAGACAGTAGCAGAGTGTAAGAGTGTAAGAGACAGTAACAGAGTGTAAGAGAGTGTAACAGCGTGTAAGAGAGTGTAACAGAGTGTAAGAGACAGTAAGAGAGTGTAACAGAGTGTAAGAGACAGTAACAGAGTGTAGGAGAGTGTAAGAGACAGTAACGGAGTGTAAGAGACAGTAACAGAGTGTAAGAGACAGCAGCAGAGTGTAAGAGAGTGTAACATAGTGTAAGAGAGTGTAAGAGACAGTAGCAGAGTGTAATAGACAGTAACAGAGTGTAATAGAGTGTAAGAGACAGTAGCAGAGTGTAATAGACTGTAACAGAGTGTAAGAGAGTGTAAGAGACAATAGCAGAGTGTAATAGACAGTAACAGAGTGTAAGAGAGTGTTATAGACAGTAGCAGAGAGCAAGAGACAATAGCAGAGTGTAAGAGACAGTAGCCGAGTGTAATAGACTGTAACAGAGTGTAACAGAGTGTAAGAGAGTGTAAGAGACAGTAGCGGAGTGTAATAGACAGTAAGAGAGTGTAAGAGAGTGTTATAGACAGTAGCAGAGTGTTATAGACAATAGCAGAGTGTAAGAGACAGTAGCAGAGTGTAATAGACAGCAGCAGAGTGTAAGAGAGTGTAAGAGACAGTAGCAGAGTGTAATAGACAGTAACAGAGTGTAAGAGAGTGTTATAGACAGTATCAGAGTGTAAGAGACAATAGCAGAGTGTAAGAGACAGTAGCAGAGTGTAATAGACTGTAGCAGAGTGTAACATAGTGTAAGAGAGTGTAAGAGACAGTAGCAGAGTGTAATGGACAGTAACAGAGTGTAAGAGAGTGTTATAGACAGTAGCAGAGTGTAAGAGAGTGTAAGAGACAGTTACAGAGTGTAAGAGAGTGTAACAGAGTGTAAGAGAGTGTAAGAGACAGTAACATAGTGTAGGAGAGTGTAAGAGACAGTAACAGAGTGTAAGAGACAGTAACAGAGTGTAAGAGGGTGTAAGAGACAGTAGCAGAGTGTAGGAGAGTGTAAGAGAGTGTAAGAGACAGTAAGAGTGTAAGAGACAGTAACAGAGTGTAAGAGACAGCAGCCGAGTGTAAGAGAGTGTAACAGAGTGTAAGAGACAGTAACAGAGCGTAAGAGTCAGTAGCAGAGTGTAAGAGACAGAAGCAGAGTGAAAGAGAGAGTAGCAGAGTGTAAGAGACAGTAGCAGAGTGTAAGAGACAGTAGCAGAGTGTAAGAGAGTGTAAGAGACAGTAACAGAGTGTAAGAGAGTGTAACAGCATGTAAGAGAGTGTAACAGAGTGTAAGAGAGTGTAAGAGACAGTAACAGAGTGTAGTAGAGTGTAAGAGACAGTAACAGAGTGTAAGAGACAGTAACAGAGTGTAAGAGACAGCAGCAGAGTGTAAGAGAGTGTAACATAGTGTAAGAGAGTGAAAGAGACAGTAGCAGAGTGTAATAGACAGTAACAGAGTGTAAGAGAGTGTTATAGACAGTAGCAGAGTGTAAGAGACAATAGCAGAGTGTAAGATACAGTAGCAAAGTGTAAGAGACAGTAACAGAGTGTAAGAGACAGTAGCAGAGTGAAAGAGGCAGTAGTAGAGTGTACCAGAGTGTCACATGGCATATACCGTCCTCTAGGATCACATAGTCCTGAATGATCTCAGTATACTGTGAACGTCTTTGGGGATCTCTTCGCGTAGACATCGTAAACCTGTGTAAGAGACAGTAAAAGAGTATATGAGACAGTAGCGGAGTGTAAGAGAGTGTGACAGAGCATAGGAGACAGTAACAGAGTATAGGAGACGGTAACAGAGTGTAAGAGAGTGTAAGAGACAGTAACAGAGTGTAAGAGACAGTAACAGAGTGTAAGAGACAGCAGCAGAGTGTAAGAGAGTGTAACATAGTGTAAGAGAGTGAAAGAGACAGTAGCAGAGTGTAATAGACAGTAACAGAGTGTAGGAGAGTGTAACAGCGTGTAAGAGAGTGTAACAGAGTGTAAGAGAGTGTAAGAGACAGTAACAGAGTGTAGGAGAGTGTAAGAGACAGTAACAGAGTGTAAGAGACAGTAACAGAGTGTAAGAGACAGTAACAGAGTGTAAGAGACAGTAACAGAGTGTAAGAGACAGTAACAGAGTGTAAGAGACAGCAGCAGAGTGTAAGAGAGTGTAACATAGTGTAAGAGAGTGAAAGAGACAGTAGCAGAGTGTAATAGACAGTAACAGAGTGTAGGAGAGTGTCAGAGACAGTAACAGAGTGTAAGAGTCAGCAGCAGAGTGTAAGAGAGTGTAACATAGTGTAAGAGAGTGTAAGAGACAGTAGCAGAGTGTAATAGACAGTAACAGAGTGTAAGAGAGTGTTATAGACAGTAGCAGAGTGTAAGAGACAATAGCAGAGTGTAAGATACAGTAGCAGAGTGTAAGAGACAGTAACAGAGTGTAAAAGACAGTAACAGAGTGTAAGAGACAGTAGCAGAGTGAAAGAGACAGTAGTAGAGTGTAGTAGAGTGTAAGAGAGTGTCACATGGCATATACCGTCCTCTAGGATCACATAGTCCTGAATGATCTCAGTATACTGTGAACGTCTTTGGGGATCTCTTCGCGTAGACCTCGTAAACCTGTGTAAGAGACAGTAAAAGAGTATATGAGACAGTAGTGGAGTGTAAGAAATTGTAACAGAGTATAGGAGACAGTAACAGAGTGTAAGAGAGTGTAAGAGACAGATACAGAGTGTAAGAGAGTGTAACAGAGTGTAAGAGACAGTAACAGAGTGTAAGAGACAGCAGCAGAGTGTAAGAGAGTGTAAGAGACAGTAGCAGAGTGTAATAGACAGTAACAGAGTGTAAGAGAGTGTTATAGACAGTAGCAGAGTGTTATAGACAATAGCAGAGTGTAAGAGACAGTAGCAGAGTGTAATAGACAGCAGCAGAGTGTAAGAGAGTGTAAGAGACAGTAGCAGAGTGTAATAGACAGTAACAGAGTGTAAGAGAGTGTTATAGACAGTAGCAGAGTGTAAGAGACAATAGCAGAGTGTAAGAGACAGTAGCAGAGTGTAAGAGAGTGTTATAGACAGTAGCAGAGTGTAGGAGAGTGTAAGAGAGTGTAAGAGACAGTAGCAGAGTGTAATAGACAGTAACAGAGTGTAAGAGAGTGTTATAGACAGTAGCAGAGTTTAAGAGACAGTAACAGAGTGTAAGAGACAGTAACAGAGTGTAAGAGGGTGTAAGAGACAGTAGCAGAGTGTAGGAGAGTGTAAGAGAGTGTAAGAGAGTGTAAGAGACAGTAACAGAGTGTAAGAGACAGTAACAGAGTGTAAGAGACAGCAGCAGAGTGTAAGAGAGTGTAACAGAGTATAGGAGACAGTAACAGAGTATAGGAGACAGTAACAGAGTGTAAGAGAGTGTAAGAGACAGTTACAGAGTGTAAGAGAGTGTAACACAGTGTACGAGACAGTAACAGAGTGTAAGAGACAGTAGCAGAGTGTAATAGACTGTAGCAGAGTGTAACATAGTGTAAGAGAGTGTAAGAGACAGTAGCAGAGTGTAATAGACAGTAACAGAGTGTAAGAGAGTGTTATAGACAGTAGCAGAGTGTAAGAGACAATATCAGAGTGTAATAGAGTGTAGCAGAGTGTAATAGAGTGTAGCAGAGTGTAAGAGAGTGTAAGAGACAGTAGCAGAGTGTAATAGACAGTAACAGAGTGTAAGAGAGTGTTATAGACAGTTGCAGAGTGTAAGAGACAATAGCAGAGTGTAAGATACAGTAGAAGAGTGTAAGAGACTGTAACAGAGTGTAAGAGACAGTAACAGAGTGTAAGAGACAGTAACAGAGTGTAAGAGACAGTAGCAGAGTGAAAGAGACATTAGTAGAGTGTAGTAGAGTGTAAGAGAGAGTCACATGGCATACACCGTCCTCTAGGACCACATGGTCCCGAATGATCTCAGTATACTGTGAACGTCTTTGGGTATCTCTTCGCGTAGATATCGTAAACCTGTGTAAGAGACAGTAACAGAGTATATGAGACAGCAGCAGAGTGTAAGAGAGTGTAACATAGTGTAAGACAGTGTAAGAGACAGTAGCAGAGTGAAAGAGACAGTAGCAGAGTGTAAGAGACAGTAGCAGAGTGTAAGAAACAGTAACAGAGTGTAAGAGATAGTAGCAGAGTGTAAGAGAGTGTAAGAGACAGTAACAGTGTGTAAGAGGGTGTAACAGCGTGTAAGAGAGTGTAACAGCATGTAAGAGAGTGTAACAGAGTGTAAGGGAGTGTAAGAGACAGTAACAGAGTGTAAGGGGGTGTAAGAGACAGTAGAAGAGTGTAGGAGAGTGTAAGAGAGTGTAAGAGAGTGTAATAGACAGTAACAGAGTGTAAGAGACAGTAAAAGAGTGTAAGAGACAGCAGCAGAGTGTAAGAGAGTGTAAGAGACAGTAACAGAGTGTAAGAGACAGTAACAGAGTGTAAGAGACAGTAACAGAGTATACGAGAGTGTAGTAGAGTGTAAGAGACAGTAACAGAGTGTACGAGACAGTAACAGAGTGTAAGAGACAGTAACAGAGTATACGAGAGTGTAGTACAGTGTAAGACACAGTAACAGAGCGTAAGAGATAGTAGCAGAGTGTAAGAGACAGTAGCAGAGTGAAAGAGACAGTAGCAGAGTGTTAGAGACAGTAGCAGAGTGTAAGAAACAGTAACAGAGTGTAAGAGACAGTAGCAGAGTGTAAGAGAGTGTAAGAGACAGTAACAGTGTGTAAGAGGGTGTAACAGCGTGTAAGAGAGTGTAACAGCGTGTAAGAGAGTGTAACAGAGTGTAAGAGAGTGTAAGAGACAATAACAGAGTGTAAGAGGGTGTAAGAGACAGTAGCAGAGTGTAAGAGAGTGTAAGAGAGTGTTATAGACAGTAGCAGAGTGTAAGAGACAATAGCAGAGTGTAAGAGACAGTAGCAGAGTGTAATAGACTGTAGCAGAGTGTAACAGTGTAAGAGAGTGTAAGAGACAGTAGCAGAGTGTAATAGACAGTAACAGAGTGTACGAGAGTGTTATAGACAGTAGCAGAGTTTAAGAGACAGTAACAGAGTGTAAGAGACAGTAACAGAGTGTAAGAGGGTGTAAGAGACAGTAGGAGAGTGTAAGAGAGTGTAAGAGAGTGTAAGAGACAGTAACAGAGTGTAAGAGACAGTAACAGAGTGTAAGAGACAGCAGCAGAGTGTAAGAGAGTGTAACAGAGTATAGGAGACAGTAACAGAGTATAGGAGACAGTAACAGAGTGTAAGAGAGTGTAAGAGACAGTAACAGAGTGTAAGAGACAGCAGAAGAGTGTAAGAGAGTTGAAGAGACAGTCGCAGAGTGTAATAGACAGTAACAGAGTGTAAGAGAGTGTTATAGACAGTAGCAGAGTGTAAGAGACAATAGCAGAGTGTAATAGACTGGAGCAGAGTGTAGCATAGTGTAAGACAGTGTAAGAGACTGTAGCAGAGTGTAATAGACAGTAACAGAGTGTAAGAGAGTGTTATAGACAGTAGCAGAGTGTAAGAGACAATAGCAGAGTGTAAGAGACAGTAGCAGAGTGTAATAGACAGCAGCAGAGTGTAAGAGAGTGTAAGAGACAGTAGCAGAGTGTAATAGACAGTAACAGAGTGTAAGAGAGTGTTATAGACAGTAGCAGAGTGTAAGAGACAATAGCAGAGTGTAAGAGACAGTAGCAGAGTGTAATAGACTGTAGCAGAGTGTAACATAGTGTAAGAGAGTGTAAGAGACAGTAGCAGAGTGTAATAGACAGTAACAGAGTGTAAGAGAGTGTTATAGACAGTAGCAGAGTGTAAGAGAGTGTAAGAGACAGTTACAGAGTGTAAGAGAGTGTAACAGAGTGTAAGAGAGTGTAAGAGACAGTAACATAGTGTAGGAGAGTGTAAGAGACAGTAACAGAGTGTAAGAGACAGTAGCAGAGTGTAAGAGAGTGTAAGAGAGTGTTATAGACAGTAGCAGAGTGTAAGGGACAATAGCAGAGTGTAAGAGACAGTAGCAGAGTGTAATAGACTGTAGCAGAGTGTAAAATAGTGTAAGAGAGTGTAAGAGACAGTAGCAGAGTGTAATAGACAGTAATAGAGTGTAAGAGAGTGTTATAGACAGTAGCAGAGTTTAAGAGACAGTAACAGAGTGTAAGAGACAGTAAGAGTGTAAGAGGGTGTAAGAGACAGTAGCAGAGTGTAGGAGAGTGTAAGAGAGTGTAAGAGACAGTAACAGAGTGTAAGAGACAGCAGCAGAGTGTAAGAGACAGTAACAGAGTGTAAGAGAGTGTAACAGAGTGTAAGAGACAGTAACAGAGTGTACAAGAGTGTAGTAGAGTGTAAGAGACAGTAACAGAGCATAAGAGACAGTAACAGAGCATAAGAGACAGAAGCAGAGTGTAAGAGACAGAAACAGAGTGAAAGAGAGAGTAGCAGAGTGTAAGAGACAGTAGCAGAGTGTAAGAGAGTGTAAGAGAAATTAACAGAGTGTAAGAGTGTAACAGCGTGTAAGAGAGTGTAACAGAGTGTAAGAGAGTGTAGGAGACAGTAACAGAGTGTAGGAGAGTGTAAGAGACAGTAACAGAGTGTAAGAGACAGTAACAGAGTGTAAGAGACAGCAGCAGAGTGTAAGAGAGTGTAACATAGTGTAAGAGAGTGAAAGAGACAGTAGCAGAGTGTAATAGACAGTAACAGAGTGTAAGACAGTGTTATAGACAGTAGCAGAGTGTAAGAGACAATAGCAGAGTGTAAGAGACAGTAACAGAGTGTAAGAGACAGTAACATAGTGTAAGAGACAGTAACAGAGTGTATGAGAGTGTAGTAGAGTGTAAGAGACAGTAACAGAGCGTAAGAGATAGTAGCAGAGTGTAAGAGACAGTAGCAGAGTGAAAGAGACAGTAGCAGAGTGTAAGAGACAGTAACAGAGTGTAAGAGATAGTAGCAGAGTGTAAGAGAGTGTAAGAGACAGTAACAGTGTGTAAGAGGGTGTAACAGCGTGTAAGAGAGTGTAACAGCATGTAAGAGAGTGTAACAGAGTGTAAGGGAGTGTAAGAGACAGTAACAGAGTGTAAGGGGGTGTAAGAGACAGTAGAAGAGTGTAGGAGAGTGTAGGAGAGTGTAAGAGAGTGTAATAGACAGTAACAGAGTGTAAGAGACAGTAACATAGTGTAAGAGACAGCAGCAGAGTGTAAGAGAGTGTAAGAGACAGTAAGAGAGTGTAACAGAGTGTAAGAGACAGTAACAGAGTGTACGAGACAGTAACAGAGTGTAAGAGACAGTAACAGAGTGTAAGAGACAGTAACAGAGTATACGAGAGTGTAGTAGAGTGTAAGAGACAGTAACAGAGCGTAAGAGACAGTAGCAGTGTGTAAGAGACAGAAGCAAAGTGAAAGAGAGAGTAGCAGAGTGTAAGAGACAGTAGCAGAGTGTAAGAGACAGTAGCAGAGTGTAAGAGTGTAAGAGACAGTAACAGAGTGTAAGAGAGTGTAACAGCGTGTAAGAGAGTGTAACAGAGTGTAAGAGACAGTAAGAGAGTGTAACAGAGTGTAAGAGACAGTAACAGAGTGTAGGAGAGTGTAAGAGACAGTAACGGAGTGTAAGAGACAGTAACAGAGTGTAAGAGACAGCAGCAGAGTGTAAGAGAGTGTAACATAGTGTAAGAGAGTGTAAGAGACAGTAGCAGAGTGTAATAGACAGTAACAGAGTGTAATAGAGTGTAAGAGACAGTAGCAGAGTGTAATAGACTGTAACAGAGTGTAAGAGAGTGTAAGAGACAATAGCAGAGTGTAATAGACAGTAACAGAGTGTAAGAGAGTGTTATAGACAGTAGCAGAGTGCAAGAGACAATAGCAGAGTGTAAGAGACAGTAGCCGAGTGTAATAGACTGTAACAGAGTGTAACAGAGTGTAAGAGAGTGTAAGAGACAGTAGCGGAGTGTAATAGACAGTAAGAGAGTGTAAGAGAGTGTTATAGACAGTAGCAGAGTGTTATAGACAATAGCAGAGTGTAAGAGACAGTAGCAGAGTGTAATAGACAGCAGCAGAGTGTAAGAGAGTGTAAGAGACAGTAGCAGAGTGTAATAGACAGTAACAGAGTGTAAGAGAGTGTTATAGACAGTATCAGAGTGTAAGAGACAATAGCAGAGTGTAAGAGACAGTAGCAGAGTGTAATAGACTGTAGCAGAGTGTAACAGTGTAAGAGAGTGTAAGAGACAGTAGCAGAGTGTAATGGACAGTAACAGAGTGTAAGAGAGTGTTATAGACAGTAGCAGAGTGTAAGAGAGTGTAAGAGACAGTTACAGAGTGTAAGAGAGTGTAACAGAGTGTAAGAGAGTGTAAGAGACAGTAACATAGTGTAGGAGAGTGTAAGAGACAGTAACAGAGTGTAAGAGACAGTAACAGAGTGTAAGAGGGTGTAAGAGACAGTAGCAGAGTGTAGCAGAGTGTAGGAGAGTGTAAGAGAGTGTAAGAGACAGTAAGAGTGTAAGAGACAGTAACAGAGTGTAAGAGACAGCAGCCGAGTGTAAGAGAGTGTAACAGAGTGTAAGAGACAGTAACAGAGCATAAGAGTCAGTAGCAGAGTGTAAGAGACAGAAGCAGAGTGAAAGAGAGAGTAGCAGAGTGTAAGAGACAGTAGCAGAGTGTAAGAGACAGTAGCAGAGTGTAAGAGAGTGTAAGAGACAGTAACAGAGTATAAGAGAGTGTAACAGCATGTAAGAGAGTGTAACAGAGTGTAAGAGAGTGTAAGAGACAGTAACAGAGTGTAGTAGAGTGTAAGAGACAGTAACAGAGTGTAAGAGACAGTAACAGAGTGTAAGAGACAGCAGCAGAGTGTAAGAGAGTGTAACATAGTGTAAGAGAGTGAAAGAGACAGTAGCAGAGTGTAATAGACAGTAACAGAGTGTAAGAGAGTGTTATAGACAGTAGCAGAGTGTAAGAGACAATAGCAGAGTGTAAGATACAGTAGCAAAGTGTAAGAGACAGTAACAGAGTGTAAGAGACAGTAGCAGAGTGAAAGAGGCAGTAGTAGAGTGTAGTAGAGTGTACCAGAGTGTCACATGGCATATACCGTCCTCTAGGATCACATAGTCCTGAATGATCTCAGTATACTGTGAACGTCTTTGGGGATCTCTTCGCGTAGACATCGTAAACCTGTGTAAGAGACAGTAAAAGAGTATATGAGACAGTAGCGGAGTGTAAGAGAGTGTGACAGAGCATAGGAGACAGTAACAGAGTATAGGAGACGGTAACAGAGTGTAAGAGAGTGTAAGAGACAGTAACAGAGTGTAAGAGACAGTAACTGAGTGTAAGAGACAGCAGCAGAGTGTAAGAGAGTGTAACATAGTGTAAGAGAGTGAAAGAGACAGTAGCAGAGTGTAATAGACAGTAACAGAGTGTAGGAGAGTGTAACAGCGTGTAAGAGAGTGTAACAGAGTGTAAGAGAGTGTAAGAGACAGTAACAGAGTGTAGGAGAGTGTAAGAGACAGTAACAGAGTGTAAGAGACAGTAACAGAGTGTAAGAGACAGTAACAGAGTGTAAGAGACAGCAGCAGAGTGTAAGAGAGTGTAACATAGTGTAAGAGAGTGAAAGAGACAGTAGCAGAGTGTAATAGACAGTAACAGAGTGTAGGAGAGTGTCAGAGACAGTAACAGAGTGTAAGAGTCAGCAGCAGAGTGTAAGAGAGTGTAACATAGTGTAAGAGAGTGTAAGAGACAGTAGCAGAGTGTAATAGACAGTAACAGAGTGTAAGAGAGTGTTATAGACAGTAGCAGAGTGTAAGAGACAATAGCAGAGTGTAAGATACAGTAGCAGAGTGTAAGAGACAGTAACAGAGTGTAAAAGACAGTAACAGAGTGTAAGAGACAGTAGCAGAGTGAAAGAGACAGTAGTAGAGTGTAGTAGAGTGTAAGAGAGTGTCACATGGCATATACCGTCCTCTAGGATCACATAGTCCTGAATGATCTCAGTATACTGTGAACGTCTTTGGGGATCTCTTCGCGTAGACCTCGTAAACCTGTGTAAGAGACAGTAAAAGAGTATATGAGACAGTAGTGGAGTGTAAGAAAGTGTAACAGAGTATAGGAGACAGTAACAGAGTGTAAGAGAGTGTAAGAGACAGTTACAGAGTGTAAGAGAGTGTAAGAGAGTGTAACAGAGTGTAAGAGACAGTAACAGAGTGTAAGAGACAGCAGCAGAGTGTAAGAGAGTGTGAGAGACAGTAGCAGAGTGTAATAGACAGTAACAGAGTGTAAGAGAGTGTTATAGACAGTAGCAGAGTGTTATAGACAATAGCAGAGTGTAAGAGACAGTAGCAGAGTGTAATAGACAGCAGCAGAGTGTAAGAGAGTGTAAGAGACAGTAGCAGAGTGTAATAGACAGTAACAGAGTGTAAGAGAGTGTTATAGACAGTAGCAGAGTGTAAGAGACAATAGCAGAGTGTAAGAGACAGTAGCAGAGTGTAATAGACTGTAGCAGAGTGTAACATAGTGTAAGAGAGTGTAAGAGACAGTAGCAGAGTGTAATAGACAGTAACAGAGTGTAAGAGAGTGTTATAGACAGTAGCAGAGTTTAAGAGACAGTAACAGAGTGTAAGAGACAGTAACAGAGTGTAAGAGGGTGTAAGAGACAGTAGCAGAGTGTAGGAGAGTGTAAGAGAGTGTAAGAGAGTGTAAGAGACAGTAACAGAGTGTAAGAGACAGTAACAGAGTGTAAGAGACAGCAGCAGAGTGTAAGAGAGTGTAACAGAGTATAGGAGACAGTAACAGAGTATAGGAGACAGTAACAGAGTGTAAGAGAGTGTAAGAGACAGTTACAGAGTGTAAGAGAGTGTAACATAGTGTAAGAGACAGTAACAGAGTGTAAGAGACAGCAGAAGAGTGTAAGAGAGTTGAAGAGACAGTCGCAGAGTGTAATAGACAGTAACAGAGTGTAAGAGAGTGTTATAGACAGTAGCAGAGTGTAAGAGACAATAGCAGAGTGTAATAGACTGGAGCAGAGTGTAGCATAGTGTAAGACAGTGTAAGAGACTGTAGCAGAGTGTAATAGACAGTAACAGAGTGTAAGAGAGTGTTATAGACAGTAGCAGAGTGTAAGAGACAATAGCAGAGTGTAAGAGACAGTAGCAGAGTGTAATAGACAGCAGCAGAGTGTAAGAGAGTGTAAGAGACAGTAGCAGAGTGTAATAGACTGTAGCAGAGTGTAACATAGTGTAAGAGAGTGTAAGAGACAGTAGCAGAGTGTAATAGACAGTAACAGAGTGTAAGAGAGTGTTATAGACAGTAGCAGAGTGTAAGAGAGTGTAAGAGACAGTTACAGAGTGTAAGAGAGTGTAACAGAGTGTAAGAGAGTGTAAGAGACAGTAACATAGTGTAGGAGAGTGTAAGAGACAGTAACAGAGTGTAAGAGACAGTAGCAGAGTGTAAGAGAGTGTAAGAGAGTGTTATAGACAGTAGCAGAGTGTAAGGGACAATAGCAGAGTGTAAGAGACAGTAGCAGAGTGTAATAGACTGTAGCAGAGTGTAAAATAGTGTAAGAGAGTGTAAGAGACAGTAGCAGAGTGTAATAGACAGTAATAGAGTGTAAGAGAGTGTTATAGACAGTAGCAGAGTTTAAGAGACAGTAACAGAGTGTAAGAGACAGTAAGAGTGTAAGAGGGTGTAAGAGACAGTAGCAGAGTGTAGGAGAGTGTAAGAGAGTGTAAGAGACAGTAACAGAGTGTAAGAGACAGCAGCAGAGTGTAAGAGACAGTAACAGAGTGTAAGAGAGTGTAACAGAGTGTAAGAGACAGTAACAGAGTGTACGAGAGTGTAGTAGAGTGTAAGAGACAGTAACAGAGCATAAGAGACAGTAACAGAGCATAAGAGACAGAAGCAGAGTGTAAGAGACAGAAACAGAGTGAAAGAGAGAGTAGCAGAGTGTAAGAGACAGTAGCAGAGTGTAAGAGAGTGTAAGAGAAATTAACAGAGTGTAAGAGTGTAACAGCGTGTAAGAGAGTGTAACAGAGTGTGAGAGAGTGTAGGAGACAGTAACAGAGTGTAGGAGAGTGTAAGAGACAGTAACAGAGTGTAAGAGACAGTAACAGAGTGTAAGAGACAGCAGCAGAGTGTAAGAGAGTGTAACATAGTGTAAGAGAGTGAAAGAGACAGTAGCAGAGTGTAATAGACAGTAACAGAGTGTAAGACAGTGTTATAGACAGTAGCAGAGTGTAAGAGACAATAGCAGAGTGTAAGAGACAGTAACAGAGTGTAAGAGACAGTAACATAGTGTAAGAGACAGTAACAGAGTGTATGAGAGTGTAGTAGAGTGTAAGAGACAGTAACAGAGCGTAAGAGATAGTAGCAGAGTGTAAGAGACAGTAGCATAGTGAAAGAGACAGTAGCAGAGTGTAAGAGACAGTAACAGAGTGTAAGAGATAGTAGCAGAGTGTAAGAGAGTGTAAGAGACAGTAACAGTGTGTAAGAGGGTGTAACAGCGTGTAAGAGAGTGTAACAGCATGTAAGAGAGTGTAACAGAGTGTAAGGGAGTGTAAGAGACAGTAACAGAGTGTAAGGGGGTGTAAGAGACAGTAGAAGAGTGTAGGAGAGTGTAGGAGAGTGTAAGAGAGTGTAATAGACAGTAACAGAGTGTAAGAGACAGTAACAGAGTGTAAGAGACAGCAGCAGAGTGTAAGAGAGTGTAAGAGACAGTAAGAGAGTGTAACAGAGTGTAAGATACAGTAACAGAGTGTACGAGACAGTAACAGAGTGTAAGAGACAGTAACAGAGTGTAAGAGACAGTAACAGAGTATACGAGAGTGTAGTAGAGTGTAAGAGACAGTAACAGAGCGTAAGAGACAGTAGCAGTGTGTAAGAGACAGAAGCAAAGTGAAAGAGAGAGTAGCAGAGTGTAAGAGACAGTAGCAGAGTGTAAGAGACAGTAGCAGAGTGTAAGAGTGTAAGAGACAGTAACAGAGTGTAAGAGAGTGTAACAGCGTGTAAGAGAGTGTAACAGAGTGTAAGAGACAGTAAGAGAGTGTAACAGAGTGTAAGAGACAGTAACAGAGTGTAGGAGAGTGTAAGAGACAGTAACGGAGTGTAAGAGACAGTAACAGAGTGTAAGAGACAGCAGCAGAGTGTAAGAGAGTGTAAGAGACAGTAGCAGAGTGTAATAGACAGTAACAGAGTGTAAGAGAGTGTTATAGACAGTAGCAGAGTGTTATAGACAATAGCAGAGTGTAAGAGACAGTAGCAGAGTGTAATAGACAGCAGCAGAGTGTAAGAGAGTGTAAGAGACAGTAGCAGAGTGTAATAGACAGTAACAGAGTGTAAGAGAGTGTTATAGACAGTAGCAGAGTGTAAGAGACAATAGCAGAGTGTAAGAGACAGTAGCAGAGTGTAATAGACTGTAGCAGAGTGTAACATAGTGTAAGAGAGTGTAAGAGACAGTAGCAGAGTGTAATAGACAGTAACAGAGTGTAAGAGAGTGTTATAGACAGTAGCAGAGTTTAAGAGACAGTAACAGAGTGTAAGAGACAGTAACAGAGTGTAAGAGGGTGTAAGAGACAGTAGCAGAGTGTAGGAGAGTGTAAGAGAGTGTAAGAGAGTGTAAGAGACAGTAACAGAGTGTAAGAGACAGTAACAGAGTGTAAGAGACAGCAGCAGAGTGTAAGAGAGTGTAACAGAGTATAGGAGACAGTAACAGAGTATAGGAGACAGTAACAGAGTGTAAGAGAGTGTAAGAGACAGTTACAGAGTGTAAGAGAGTGTAACATAGTGTAAGAGACAGTAACAGAGTGTAAGAGACAGTAGCAGAGTGTAATAGACTGTAGCAGAGTGTAACATAGTGTAAGAGAGTGTAAGAGACAGTAGCAGAGTGTAATAGACAGTAACAGAGTGTAAGAGAGTGTTATAGACAGTAGCAGAGTGTAAGAGACAATATCAGAGTGTAATAGAGTGTAGCAGAGTGTAATAGAGTGTAGCAGAGTGTAAGAGAGTGTAAGAGACAGTAGCAGAGTGTAATAGACAGTAACAGAGTGTAAGAGAGTGTTATAGACAGTTGCAGAGTGTAAGAGACAATAGCAGAGTGTAAGATACAGTAGAAGAGTGTAAGAGACTGTAACAGAGTGTAAGAGACAGTAACAGAGTGTAAGAGACAGTAACAGAGTGTAAGAGACAGTAACAGAGTGTAAGAGACAGTAGCAGAGTGTAAGAGACAGTAGCAGAGTGAAAGAGACATTAGTAGAGTGTAGTAGAGTGTAAGAGAGAGTCACATGGCATACACCGTCCTCTAGGACCACATGGTCCCGAATGATCTCAGTATACTGTGAACGTCTTTGGGTATCTCTTCGCGTAGACATCGTAAACCTGTGTAAGAGACAGTAACAGAGTATATGAGACAGCAGCAGAGTGTAAGAGAGTGTAACATAGTGTAAGACAGTGTAAGAGACAGTAGCAGAGTGAAAGAGACAGTAGCAGAGTGTAAGAGACAGTAGCAGAGTGTAAGAGACAGTAACAGAGTGTAAGAGATAGTAGCAGAGTGTAAGAGAGTGTAAGAGACAGTAACAGTGTGTAAGAGGGTGTAACAGCGTGTAAGAGAGTGTAACAGCATGTAAGAGAGTGTAACAGAGTGTAAGGGAGTGTAAGAGACAGTAACAGAGTGTAAGGGGGTGTAAGAGACAGTAGAAGAGTGTAGGAGAGTGTAAGAGAGTGTAATAGACAGTAACAGAGTGTAAGAGACAGTAAAAGAGTGTAAGAGACAGCAGCAGAGTGTAAGAGAGTGTAAGAGACAGTAACAGAGTGTAAGAGACAGTAACAGAGTGTAAGAGACAGTAACAGAGTATACGAGAGTGTAGTAGAGTGTAAGAGACAGTAACAGAGAGTAAGAGATAGTAGCAGTGTGTAGGAGACAGAAGCAAAGTGAAAGAGAGAGTAGCAGAGTGTAAGAGAGAGTAGCAGAGTGTAAGAGACAGTAGCAGAGTGTAAGAGACAGTAGCAGAGTGTAAGAGAGTGTAAGAGACAGTAACAGAGTGTAGGAGAGTGTAAGAGACAGTAACAGAGTGTAAGAGACAGTAACAGAGTGTAAGAGACAGCAGCAGAGTGTAAGAGAGTGTAACATAGTGTAAGAGAGTGTAAGAGACAGTAGCAGAGTGTAATAGACAGTAACAGAGTGTAATAGAGTGTAAGAGACAGTAGCAGAGTGTAAGAGACAATAGCAGAGTGTAAGAGACATTAGCAGAGTGTAACATAGTGTAAGAGAGTGTTATAGACAGTAGCAGAGTGTAAGAGACAGTAACAGAGTGTAAGAGACAGTAACAGAGTGAAAGAGACAGTAGCAGAGTGAAAGAGACAGTAGTAGAGTGTAGTAGAGTGTAAGATATAGGAGTGTAAGAGACAGTAACAGAGTGTAAGAGACAGTAACAGAGTGTAAGAGACAGCAGCAGAGTGTAAGAGAGTGTAATAGACAGTAACAGAGTGTACGAGAGTGTAGTAGAGTGTAAGAGACAGTAGCAGAGTGTAAGAGAGTGTAACAGGGTGTAAGAGACAGTAACAGAGTATAGGAGACAGTAACAGAGTGTACGAGACAGTAACAGAGTGTACGAGACAGTAACATAGTGTAAGATACAGTAACAGAGTGTATGACAGTGTAGTACAGTGTAAGACACAGTAACAGAGCGTAAGAGATAGTAGCAGAGTGTAAGAGACAGTAGCAGAGTGAAAGAGACAGTAGCAGAGTGTTAGAGACAGTAGCAGAGTGTAAGAAACAGTAACAGAGTGTAAGAGACAGTAGCAGAGTGTAAGAGAGTGTAAGAGACAGTAACAGTGTGTAAGAGGGTGTAACAGCGTGTAAGAGAGTGTAACAGCGTGTAAGAGAGTGTAACAGAGTGTAAGAGAGTGTAAGAGACAGTAACAGAGTGTAAGAGGGTGTAAGAGACAGTAGCAGAGTGTAAGAGAGTGTTATAGACAGTAGCAGAGTGTAAGAGACAATAGCAGAGTGTAAGAGACAGTAGCAGAGTGTAATAGACTGTAGCAGAGTGTAACAGTGTAAGAGAGTGTAAGAGACAGTAGCAGAGTGTAATAGACAGTAACAGAGTGTAAGAGAGTGTTATAGACAGTAGCAGAGTGTAAGAGACAGTAGCAGAGTGTAAGAGACAATAGCAGAGTGTAAGAGACAGTAGCAGAGTGTAATAGACTGTAGCAGAGTGTAACATAGTGTAAGAGAGTGTAAGAGACAGTAGCAGAGTGTAATAGACAGTAACAGAGTGTACGAGAGTGTTATAGACAGTAGCAGAGTTTAAGAGACAGTAACAGAGTGTAAGAGACAGTAACAGAGTGTAAGAGGGTGTAAGAGACAGTAGGAGAGTGTAAGAGAGTGTAAGAGAGTGTAAGAGAGTGTAAGAGACAGTAACAGAGTGTAAGAGACAGCAGCAGAGTGTAAGAGAGTGTAACAGAGTATAGGAGACAGTAACAGAGTATAGGAGACAGTAACAGAGTGTAAGAGAGTGTAAGAGACAGTTACAGAGTGTAAGAGAGTGTAACATAGTGTAAGAGACAGTAACAGAGTGTAAGAGACAGCAGCAGAGTGTAAGAGAGTTGAAGAGACAGTCGCAGAGTGTAATAGAAAGTAACAGAGTGTAAGAGAGTGTTATAGACAGTAGCAGAGTGTAAGAGACAATAGCAGAGTGTAAGAGACAGTAGCAGAGTGTAATAGACAGCAGCAGAGTGTAAGAGAGTGTAAGAGACAGTAGCAGAGTGTAATAGACAGTAACAGAGTGTAAGAGAGTGTTATAGACAGTAGCAGAGTGTAAGAGACAATAGCAGAGTGTAAGAGACAGTAGCAGAGTGTAATAGACTGTAGCAGAGTGTAACAGTGTAAGAGAGTGTAAGAGACAGTAGCAGAGTGTAATAGACATTAACAGAGTGTAAGAGAGTGTTATAGACAGTAGCAGAGTTTAAGAGACAGTAACAGAGTGTAAGAGACAGTAACAGAGTGTAAGAGGGTGTAAGAGACAGTAGCAGAGTGTAGGAGAGTGTAAGAGAGTGTAAGAGACAGTAACAGAGTGTAAGAGACAGTAACAGAGTGTAAGAGACAGCAGCAGAGTGTAAGAGAGTGTAACAGAGTGTAAGAGACAGTAACAGAGCATAAGAGACAGTAGCAGAGTGTAAGAGACAGAAGCAGAGTGAAAGAGAGAGTAGCAGAGTGTAAGAGACAGTAGCAGAGAGTAAGAGACAGTAGCAGAGTGTAAGAGAGTGTAATAGACAGTAACAGAGTGTAAGAGAGTGTAACAGCATGTAAGAGAGTGTAACAGAGTGTAAGAGAGTGTAAGAGACAGTAACAGAGTGTAAGAGACAGTAACAGAGTGTAAGAGACAGCAGCAGAGTGTAAGAGTGTGTAACATAGTGTAAGAGAGTGAAAGAGATAGTAGCAGAGTGTAATAGACAGTAACAGAGTGTAATAGAGTGTAAGAGACAGTAGCAGAGTGTAAGAGACAATAGCAGAGTGTAAGAGACAGTAGCAGAGTGTAAGAGACAGTAGCAGAGTGTAATAGACTGTAGCAGAGTGTAACAGAGTGTAAGAGAGTGTAAGAGACAATAGCAGAGTGTAATAGACAGTAACAGAGTGTAAGAGAGTGTTATAGACAGTAGCAGAGTGCAAGAGACAATAGCAGAGTGTAAGAGACAGTAGCAGAGTGTAATATACAGTAACAGAGTGTAAGAGACAGTAACAGAGTGTAAGAGACAGCAGCAGAGTGTAAGAGTGTAAGAGACAGTAACAGAGTGTAAGAGAGTGTAACAGAGTGTAAGAGACAGTAACAGAGTGTACGAGACAGTAACAGAGTGTACGAGACAGTAACAGAGTGTACGAGACAGTAACAGAGTGTACGAGACAGTAACAGAGTGTAAGAGACAGTAACAGAGTATACGAGAGTGTAGTAGAGTGTAAGAGACAGTAACACAGCGTAAGAGACAGTAGCAGTGTGTAAGAGACAGAAGCAAAGTGAAAGAGAGAGTAGCAGAGTGTAAGAGACAGTAGCAGAGTGTAAGAGACAGTAGCAGAGTGTAAGAGTGTAAGAGACAGTAACAGAGTGTAAGAGAGTGTAACAGCGTGTAAGAGAGTGTAACAGAGTGTAAGAGACAGTAAGAGAGTGTAACAGAGTGTAAGAGACAGTAACAGAGTGTAGGAGAGTGTAAGAGACAGTAACGGAGTGTAAGAGACAGTAACAGAGTGTAAGAGACAGCAGCAGAGTGTTAGAGAGTGTACCATAGTGTAAGAGAGTGTAAGAGACAGTAGCAGAGTGTAATAGACAGTAACAGAGTGTAATAGAGTGTAAGAGACAGTAGCAGAGTGTAAGAGACAGTAGCAGAGTGTAATAGACTGTAGCAGAGTGTAACAGAGTGTAAGAGAGTGTAAGAGACAATAGCAGAGTGTAATAGACAGTAACAGAGTGTAAGAGAGTGTTATAGACAGTAGCAGAGTGCAAGAGACAATAGCAGAGTGTAAGAGACAGTAGCAGAGTGTAATAGACTGTAACAGAGTGTAACAGAGTGTAAGAGAGTGTAACAGAGTGTAAGAGAGTGTAAGAGACAGTAGCGGAGTGTAATAGACAGTAACAGAGTGTAAGAGAGTGTTATAGACAGTAGCAGAGTGTTATAGACAATAGCAGAGTGTAAGAGACAGTAGCAGAGTGTAATTGACAGCAGCAGAGTGTAAGAGAGTGTAAGAGACAGTAGCAGAGTGTAATAGACAGTAACAGAGTGTAAGAGAGTGTTATAGACAGTAACAGAGTGTAAGAGACAATAGCAGAGTGTAAGATACAGTAGCAAAGTGTAAGAGACAGTAACAGAGTGTAAGAGACAGTAGCAGAGTGAAAGAGGCAGTAGTAGAGTGTAGTAGAGTGTACCAGAGTGTCACATGGCATATACCGTCCTCTAGGATCACATAGTCCTGAATGATCTCAGTATACTGTGAACGTCTTTGGGGATCTCTTCGCGTAGACATCGTAAACCTGTGTAAGAGACAGTAAAAGAGTATATGAGACAGTAGCGTAGTGTAAGAGAGTGTGACAGAGCATAGGAGACAGTAACAGAGTATAGGAGACGGTAACAGAGTGTAAGAGAGTGTAAGAGACAGTAACAGAGTGTAAGAGACAGTAACAGAGTGTAAGAGACAGCAGCAGAGTGTAAGAGAGTGTAACATAGTGTAAGAGAGTGAAAGAGACAGTAGCAGAGTGTAATAGACAGTAACAGAGTGTAGGAGAGTGTAACAGCGTGTAAGAGAGTGTAACAGAGTGTAAGAGAGTGTAAGAGACAGTAACAGAGTGTAGGAGAGTGTAAGAGACAGTAACAGAGTGTAAGAGACAGTAACAGAGTGTAAGAGACAGTAACAGAGTGTAAGAGACAGCAGCAGAGTGTAAGAGAGTGTAACATAGTGTAAGAGAGTAAAAGAGACAGTAGCAGAGTGTAATAGACAGTAACAGAGTGTAGGAGAGTGTCAGAGACAGTAACAGAGTGTAAGAGTCAGCAGCAGAGTGTAAGAGAGTGTAACATAGTGTAAGAGAGTGTAAGAGACAGTAGCAGAGTGTAATAGACAGTAACAGAGTGTAAGAGAGTGTTATAGACAGTAGCAGAGTGTAAGAGACAATAGCAGAGTGTAAGATACAGTAGCAGAGTGTAAGAGACAGTAACAGAGTGTAAAAGACAGTAACAGAGTGTAAGAGACAGTAGCAGAGTGAAAGAGACAGTAGTAGAGTGTAGTAGAGTGTAAGAGAGTGTCACATGGCATATACCGTCCTCTAGGATCACATAGTCCTGAATGATCTCAGTATACTGTGAACGTCTTTGGGGATCTCTTCGCGTAGACCTCGTAAACCTGTGTAAGAGACAGTAAAAGAGTATATGAGACAGTAGTGGAGTGTAAGAAAGTGTAACAGAGTATAGGAGACAGTAACAGAGTGTAAGAGAGTGTAAGAGACAGTTACAGAGTGTAAGAGAGTGTAAGAGAGTGTAACAGAGTGTAAGAGACAGTAACAGAGTGTAAGAGACAGCAGCAGAGTGTAAGAGAGTGTAAGAGACAGTAGCAGAGTGTAATAGACAGTAACAGAGTGTAAGAGAGTGTTATAGACAGTAGCAGAGTGTTATAGACAATAGCAGAGTGTAAGAGACAGTAGCAGAGTGTAATAGACAGCAGCAGAGTGTAAGAGAGTGTAAGAGACAGTAGCAGAGTGTAATAGACAGTAACAGAGTGTAAGAGAGTGTTATAGACAGTAGCAGAGTGTAAGAGACAATAGCAGAGTGTAAGAGACAGTAGCAGAGTGTAACATAGTGTAAGAGAGTGTAAGAGACAGTAGCAGAGTGTAATAGACAGTAACAGAGTGTAAGAGAGTGTTATAGACAGTAGCAGAGTGTAAGAGAGTGTAAGAGACAGTTACAGAGTGTAAGAGAGTGTAACAGAGTGTAAGAGAGTGTAAGAGACAGTAACATAGTGTAGGAGAGTGTAAGAGACAGTAACAGAGTGTAAGAGACAGTAACAGAGTGTAAGAGTGTGTAAGAGACAGTAGCAGAGTGTAGGAGAGTGTAAGAGAGTGTAAGAGACAGTAAGAGTGTAAGCGACAGTAACAGAGTGTAAGAGACAGCAGCAGAGTGTAAGAGAGTGTAACAGAGTGTAAGAGACAGTAACAGAGCGTAAGAGACAGTAGCAGAGTGTAAGAGACAGAAGCAGAGTGAAAGAGAGAGTAGCAGAGTGTAAGAGAGTGTAAGAGACAGTAACAGAGTGTAAGAGAGTGTAACAGCATGTAAGAGAGTGTAACAGAGTGTAAGAGAGTGTAAGAGACAGTAACAGAGTGTAGTAGAGTGTAAGAGACAGTAACAGAGTGTAAGAGACAGCAGCAGAGTGTAAGAGAGTGTAACATAGTGTAAGAGAGTGAAAGAGACAGTAGCAGAGTGTAATAGACAGTAACAGAGTGTAAGACAGTGTTATAGACAATAGCAGAGTGTACGAGACAGTAACAGAGTGTAAGAGACAGTAACAGAGTGTAAGATACAGTAACAGAGTGTATGAGAGTGTAGTAGAGTGTAAGAGACAGTAACAGAGCGTAAGAGATAGTAGCAGAGTGTAAGAGACAGTAGCAGAGTGAAAGAGACAGTAGTAGAGTGTAAGAGACAGTAGCAGAGTGTAAGAGACAGTAACAGAGTGTAAGAGATAGTAGCAGAGTGTAAGAGAGTGTAAGAGACAGTAACAGTGTGTAAGAGGGTGTAACAGCGTGTAAGAGAGTGTAACAGCATGTAAGAGAGTGTAACAGAGTGTAAGGGAGTGTAAGAGACAGTAACAGAGTGTAAGGGGGTGTAAGAGACAGTAGAAGAGTGTAGGAGAGTGTAGGAGAGTGTAAGAGAGTGTAATAGACAGTAACAGAGTGTAAGAGACAGTAACAGAGTGTAAGAGACAGCAGCAGAGTGTAAGAGAGTGTAAGAGACAGTAACAGAGTGTAAGAGAGTGTAACAGAGTGTAAGAGACAGTAACAGAGTGTAAGAGACAGTAACAGAGTATACGAGAGTGTAGTAGAGTGTAAGAGACAGTAACAGAGCGTTAGAGACAGTAGCAGTGTGTAAGAGACAGAAGCAAAGTGAAAGAGAGAGTAGCAGAGTGTAATAGACAGTAGCAGAGTGTAAGAGACAGTAGCAGAGTGTAAGAGAGTGTAAGAGACAGTAACAGAGTGTAAGAGAGTGTAACAGCATGTAAGAGAGTGTAACAGAGTGTAAGAGACAGTAAGAGAGTGTAAGAGAGTGTAAGAGACAGTAACAGAGTGTAGGAGAGTGTAAGAGACAGTAACAGAGTGTAAGAGACAGTAACAGAGTGTAAGAGACAGCAGCAGAGTGTAAGAGAGTGTAACATAGTGTAAGAGAGTGTAAGAGACAGTAGCAGAGTGTAATAGACAGTAACAGAGTGTAATAGAGTGTAAGAGACAGTAGCAGAGTGTAAGAGACAATAGCAGAGTGTAAGAGACAGTAGCAGAGTGTAACATAGTGTAAGAGAGTGTTATAGACAGTAGCAGAGTGTAAGAGACAGTAACAGAGTGTAAGAGACAGTAACAGAGTGAAAGAGACAGTAGCAGAGTGAAAGAGACAGTAGTAGAGTGTAGTAGAGTGTAAGAGATAGGAGTGTAAGAGACAGTAACAGAGTGTAAGAGACAGTAACAGAGTGTAAGAGACAGCAGCAGAGTGTAAGAGAGTGTAATAGACAGTAACAGAGTGTACGAGAGTGTAGTAGAGTGTAAGAGACAGTAGCAGAGTGTAAGAGAGTGTAACAGGGTGTAAGAGACAGTAACAGAGTATAGGAGACAGTAACAGAGTGTAAGAGACAGTAACAGAGTGTACGAGACAGTAACATAGTGTAAGATACAGTAACATAGTGTAAGATACAGTAACAGAGTGTATGACAGTGTAGTACAGTGTAAGACACAGTAACAGAGCGTAAGACATAGTAGCAGAGTGTAAGAGACAGTAGCAGAGTGAAAGAGACAGTAGCAGAGTGTTAGAGACAGTAGCAGAGTGTAAGAAACAGTAACAGAGTGTAAGAGACAGTAGCAGAGTGTAGGAGAGTGTAAGAGACAGTAACAGTGTGTAAGAGGGTGTAACAGCGTGTAAGAGAGTGTAACAGCGTGTAAGAGAGTGTAACAGAGTGTAAGAGAGTGTAAGAGACAGTAACAGAGTGTAAGAGGGTGTAAGAGACAGTAGCAGAGTGTAAGAGAGTGTAAGAGACAATAGCAGAGTGTAAGAGACAGTAGCAGAGTGTAATAGACTGTAGCAGAGTGTAACAGTGTAAGAGAGTGTAAGAGACAGTAGCAGAGTGTAATAGACAGTAACAGAGTGTAAGAGAGTGTTATAGACAGTAGCAGAGTGTAAGAGACAGTAGCAGAGTGTAAGAGACAATAGCAGAGTGTAAGAGACAGTAGCAGAGTGTAATAGACTGTAGCAGAGTGTAACATAGTGTAAGAGAGTGTAAGAGACAGTAGCAGAGTGTAATAGACAGTAACAGAGTGTACGAGAGTGTTATAGACAGTAGCAGAGTTTAAGAGACAGTAACAGAGTGTAAGAGACAGTAACAGAGTGTAAGAGGGTGTAAGAGACAGTAGGAGAGTGTAAGAGAGTGTAAGAGAGTGTAAGAGAGTGTAAGAGAGTGTAAGAGACAGTAACAGAGTGTAAGAGACAGCAGCAGAGTGTAAGAGAGTGTAACAGAGGATAGGAGACAGTAACAGAGTATAGGAGACAGTAACAGAGTATAGGAGACAGTAACAGAGTGTAAGAGAGTGTAAGAGACAGTTACAGAGTGTAAGAGAGTGTAACATAGTGTAAGAGACAGTAACAGAGTGTAAGAGACAGCAGAAGAGTGTAAGAGAGTTGAAGAGACAGTCGCAGAGTGTAATAGACAGTAAGAGTGTAAGAGAGTGTTATAGACAGTAGCAGAGTGTAAGAGACAATAGCAGAGTGTAATAGACTGGAGCAGAGTGTAACATAGTGTAAGACAGTGTAAGAGACTGTAGCAGAGTGTAATAGACAGTAACAGAGTGTAAGAGAGTGTTATAGACAGTAGCAGAGTGTAAGAGACAATAGCAGAGTGTAAGAGACAGTAGCAGAGTGTAATAGACAGCAGCAGAGTGTAAGAGAGTGTAAGAGACAGTAGCAGAGTGTAATAGACAGTAACAGAGTGTAAGAGAGTGTTATAGACAGTAGCAGAGTGTAAGAGACAATAACAGAGTGTAAGAGACAGTAGCAGAGTGTAATAGACTGTAGCAGAGTGTAACATAGTGTAAGAGAGTGTAAGAGACAGTAGCAGAGTGTAATAGACAGTAACAGAGTGTAAGAGAGTGTTATAGACAGTAGCAGAGTGTAAGAGAGTGTAAGAGACAGTTACAGAGTGTAAGAGAGTGTAACAGAGTGTAAGAGAGTGTAAGAGACAGTAACATAGTGTAGGAGAGTGTAAGAGACAGTAACAGAGTGTAAGAGACAGTAGCAGAGTGTAAGAGAGTGTAAGAGAGTGTTATAGACAGTAGCAGAGTGTAAGGGACAATAGCAGAGTGTAAGAGACAGTAGCAGAGTGTAATAGACTGTAGCAGAGTGTAAAATAGTGTAAGAGAGTGTAAGAGACAGTAGCAGAGTGTAATAGACAGTAATAGAGTGTAAGAGAGTGTTATAGACAGTAGCAGAGTTTAAGAGACAGTAACAGAGTGTAAGAGACAGTAAGAGTGTAAGAGGGTGTAAGAGACAGTAGCAGAGTGTAGGAGAGTGTAAGAGAGTGTAAGAGAGTGTAAGAGACAGTAACAGAGTGTAAGAGACAGTAACAGAGTGTAAGAGACAGCAGCAGAGTGTAAGAGAGTGTAACAGAGTATAGGAGACAGTAACAGAGTATAGGAGACAGTAACAGAGTGTAAGAGAGTGTAAGAGACAGTTACAGAGTGTAAGATAGTGTAACATAGTGTAAGAGACAGTAACAGAGTGTAAGAGACAGCAGAAGAGTGTAAGAGAGTTGAAGAGACAGTCGCAGAGTGTAATAGACAGTAACAGAGTGTAAGAGAGTGATATAGACAGTAGCAGAGTGTAAGAGACAATAGCAGAGTGTAATAGACTGGAGCAGAGTGTAACATAGTGTAAGAGAGTGTAAGAGACTGTAGCAGAGTGTAATAGACAGTAACAGAGTGTAAGAGAGTGTTATAGACAGTAGCAGAGTGTAAGAGACAATAGCAGAGTGTAAGAGACAGTAGCAGAGTGTAATAGACAGCAGCAGAGTGTAAGAGAGTGTAAGAGACAGTAGCAGAGTGTAATAGACAGTAACAGAGTGTAAGAGAGTGTTATAGACAGTAGCAGAGTGTAAGAGACAATAGCAGAGTGTAAGAGACAGTAGCAGAGTGTAATAGACTGTAGCAGAGTGTAACAGTGTAAGAGAGTGTAAGAGACAGTAGCAGAGTGTAAAAGACATTAACAGAGTGTAAGAGAGTGTTATAGACAGTAGCAGAGTTTAAGAGACAGTAACAGAGTGTAAGAGACAGTAACAGAGTGTAAGAGGGTGTAAGAGCCAGTAGCAGAGTGTAGGAGAGTGTAAGAGAGTGTAAGAGACAGTAACAGAGTGTAAGAGACAGTAACAGAGTGGAAGAGACAGCAGCAGAGTGTAAGAGAGTGTAACAGAGTGTAAGAGACAGTAACAGAGCGTAAGAGACAGTAGCAGAGTGTAAGAGACAGAAGCAGAGTGAAAGAGAGAGTAGCAGAGTGTAAGAGACAGTAGCAGTGTGTAAGAGAGTGTAATAGACAGTAACAGAGTGTAAGAGAGTGTAACAGCGTGTAAGAGAGTGTAACAGAGTGTAAGAGAGTGTAAGAGACAGTAACAGAGTGTAAGAGACAGTAACAGAGTGTAAGAGACAGCAGCAGAGTGTAAGAGTGTGTAACATAGTGTAAAAGAGTGAAAGAGATAGTAGCAGAGTGTAATAGACAGTAACAGAGTGTAATAGAGTGTAAGAGACAGTAGCAGAGTGTAAGAGACAATAGCAGAGTGTAAGAGACAGTAGCAGAGTGTAATAGACTGTAGCAGAGTGTAACAGAGTGTAAGAGAGTGTAAGAGACAATAGCAGAGTGTAATAGACAGTAACAGAGTGTAAGAGAGTGTTATAGACAGTAGCAGAGTGCAAGAGACAATAGCAGAGTGTAAGAGACAGTAGCAGAGTGTAATAGACAGTAACAGAGTGTAAGAGACAGTAACAGAGTGTAAGAGACAGCAGCAGAGTGTAAGAGTGTAAGAGACAGTAACAGAGTGTAAGAGAGTGTAACAGAGTGTAAGAGACAGTAACAGAGTGTACGAGACTGTAACAGAGTGTACGAGACAGTAACAGAGTGTAAGAGACAGTAACAGAGTATACGAGAGTGTAGTAGAGTGTAAGAGACAGTAACAGAGTATACGAGAGTGTAGTAGAGTGTAAGAGACAGTAACAGAGCGTAAGAGACAGTAGCAGTGTGTAAGAGACAGAAGCAAAGTGAAAGAGAGAGTAGCAGAGTGTAAGAGACAGTAGCAGAGTGTAAGAGACAGTAGCAGAGTGTAAGAGACAGTAACAGAGTGTAAGAGAGTGTAACAGCGTGTAAGAGAGTGTAACAGAGTGTAAGAGACAGTAAGAGAGTGTAACAGAGTGTAAGAGACAGTAACAGAGTGTAGGAGAGTGTAAGAGACAGTAACGGAGTGTAAGAGACAGTAACAGAGTGTAAGAGACAGCAGCAGAGTGTTAGAGAGTGTAACATAGTGTAAGAGAGTGTAAGAGACAGTAGCAGAGTGTAATAGACAGTAACAGAGTGTAATAGAGTGTAAGAGACAGTAGCAGAGTGTAAGAGACAGTAGCAGAGTGTAATAGACTGTAGCAGAGTGTAACAGAGTGTAAGAGAGTGTAAGAGACAATAGCAGAGTGTAATAGACAGTAACAGAGTGTAAGAGAGTGTTATAGACAGTAGCAGAGTGCAAGAGACAATAGCAGAGTGTAAGAGACAGTAGCAGAGTGTAATAGACTGTAACAGAGTGTAACAGAGTGTAAGAGAGTGTAAGAGACAGTAGCGGAGTGTAATAGACAGTAACAGAGTGTAAGAGAGTGTTATAGACAGTAGCAGAGTGTTATAGACAATAGCAGAGTGTAAGAGACAGTAGCAGAGTGTAATTGACAGCAGCAGAGTGTAAGAGAGTGTAAGAGACAGTAGCAGAGTGTAATAGACAGTAACAGAGTGTAAGATAGTGTTATAGACAGTAGCAGAGTGTAAGAGAGTGTAAGAGACAGTTACAGAGTGTAAGAGAGTGTAACAGAGTGTAAGAGAGTGTAAGAGACAGTAACATAGTGTAGGAGAGTGTAAGAGACAGTAACAGAGTGTAAGAGACAGTAACAGAGTGTAAGAGGGTGTAAGAGACAGTAGCAGAGTGTAGGAGAGTGTAAGAGAGTGTAAGAGACAGTAAGAGTGTAAGAGACAGTAACAGAGTGTAAGAGACAGCAGCAGAGTGTAAGAGAGTGTAACAGAGTGTAAGAGACAGTAACAGAGCGTAAGAGACAGTAGCAGAGTGTAAGAGACAGAAGCAGAGTGAAAGAGAGAGTAGCAGAGTGTAAGAGACAGTAGCAGAGTGTAAGAGACAGTAGCAGAGTGTAAGAGAGTGTAAGAGACAGTAACAGAGTGTAAGAGAGTGTAACAGCATGTAAGAGAGTGTAACAGAGTGTAAGAGAGTGTAAGAGACAGTAACAGAGTGTAGTAGAGTGTAAGAGACAGTAACAGAGTGTAAGAGACAGTAACAGAGTGTAAGAGACAGCAGCAGAGTGTAAGAGAGTGTAACATAGTGTAAGAGAGTGAAAGAGACAGTAGCAGAGTGTAATAGACAGTAACAGAGTGTAAGAGAGTGTTATAGACAGTAGCAGAGTGTAAGAGACAATAGCAGAGTGTAAGATACAGTAGCAAAGTGTAAGAGACAGTAACAGAGTGTAAGAGACAGTAGCAGAGTGAAAGAGGCAGTAGTAGAGTGTAGTAGAGTGTACCAGAGTTTCACATGGCATATACCGTCCTCTAGGATCACATAGTCCTGAATGATCTCAGTATACTGTGAACGTCTTTGGGGATCTCTTCGCGTAGACATCGTAGACCTGTGTAAGAGACAGTAAAAGAGTATATGAGATAGTAGCGGAGTGTAAGAGAGTGTGACAGAGCATAGGAGACAGTAACAGAGTATAGGAGACGGTAACAGAGTGTAAGAGAGTGTAAGAGACAGTAACAGAGTGTAAGAGACAGTAACAGAGTGTAAGAGACAGCAGCAGAGTGTAAGAGAGTGTAACATAGTGTAAGAGAGTGAAAGAGACAGTAGCAGAGTGTAATAGACAGTAACAGAGTGTAGGAGAGTGTAACAGCGTGTAAGAGAGTGTAACAGAGTGTAAGAGAGTGTAAGAGACAGTAACAGAGTGTAGGAGAGTGTAAGAGACAGTAACAGAGTGTAAGAGACAGTAACAGAGTGTAAGAGACAGTAACAGAGTGTAAGAGACAGCAGCAGAGTGTAAGAGTGTAAGAGACAGTAACAGAGTGTAAGAGAGTGTAACAGAGTGTAAGAGACAGTAACATAGTGTACGAGACAGTAACAGAGTGTAAGAGACAGCAGCAGAGTGTAAGAGAGTGTAACATAGTGTAAGAGAGTGAAAGAGACAGTAGCAGAGTGTAATAGACAGTAACAGAGTGTAGGAGAGTGTAACAGCGTGTAAGAGAGTGTAACAGAGTGTTATAGACAGTAGCAGAGTGTAAGAGACAATAGCAGAGTGTAAGAGACAGTAGCAGAGTGTAATAGACTGTAGCAGAGTGTAACATAGTGTAAGAGAGTGTAAGAGACAGTAGCAGAGTATAATAGACAGTAACAGAGTGTAAGAGAGTGTTATACACAGTAGCAGAGTTTAAGAGACAGTAACAGAGTGTAAGAGACACTAACAGAGTGTAAGAGGGTGTAAGAGACAGTAGCAGAGTGTAGGAGAGTGTAAGAGAGTGTAAGAGACAGTAACAGAGTGTAAGAGACAGTAACAGAGTGTAAGAGACAGCAGCAGAGTGTAAGAGAGTGTAACAGAGTATAGGAGACAGTAACAGAGTATAGGAGACAGTAACAGAGTGTAAGAGAGTGTAAGAGACAGTTACAGAGTGTAAGAGAGTGTAACATAGTGTAAGAGACAGTAACAGAGTGTAAGAGACAGCAGAAGAGTGTAAGAGAGTTGAAGAGACAGTCGCAGAGTGTAATAGACAGTAACAGAGTGTAAGAGAGTGTTATAGACAGTAGCAGAGTGTAAGAGACAATAGCAGAGTGTAATAGACTGGAGCAGAGTGTAGCATAGTGTAAGACAGTGTAAGAGACTGTAGCAGAGTGTAATAGACAGTAACAGAGTGTAAGAGAGTGTTATAGACAGTAGCAGAGTGTAAGAGACAATAGCAGAGTGTAAGAGACAGTAGCAGAGTGTAATAGACAGCAGCAGAGTGTAAGAGAGTGTAAGAGACAGTAGCAGAGTGTAATAGACAGTAACAGAGTGTAAGAGAGTGTTATAGACAGTAGCAGAGTGTAAGAGACAATAGCAGAGTGTAAGAGACAGTAGCAGAGTGTAATAGACTGTAGCAGAGTGTAACATAGTGTAAGAGAGTGTAAGAGACAGTAGCAGAGTGTAATAGACAGTAACAGAGTGTAAGAGAGTGTTATAGACAGTAGCAGAGTGTAAGAGAGTGTAAGAGACAGTTACAGAGTGTAAGAGAGTGTAACAGAGTGTAAGAGAGTGTAAGAGACAGTAACATAGTGTAGGAGAGTGTAAGAGACAGTAACAGAGTGTAAGAGACAGTAGCAGAGTGTAAGAGAGTGTAAGAGAGTGTTATAGACAGTAGCAGAGTGTAAGGGACAATAGCAGAGTGTAAGAGACAGTAGCAGAGTGTAATAGACTGTAGCAGAGTGTAAAATAGTGTAAGAGAGTGTAAGAGACAGTAGCAGAGTGTAATAGACAGTAATAGAGTGTAAGAGAGTGTTATAGACAGTAGCAGAGTTTAAGAGACAGTAACAGAGTGTAAGAGACAGTAAGAGTGTAAGAGGGTGTAAGAGACAGTAGCAGAGTGTAGGAGAGTGTAAGAGAGTGTAAGAGACAGTAACAGAGTGTAAGAGACAGCAGCAGAGTGTAAGAGACAGTAACAGAGTGTAAGAGAGTGTAACAGAGTGTAAGAGACAGTAACAGAGTGTACGAGAGTGTAGTAGAGTGTAAGAGACAGTAACAGAGCATAAGAGACAGTAACAGAGCATAAGAGACAGAAGCAGAGTGTAAGAGACAGAAACAGAGTGAAAGAGAGAGTAGCAGAGTGTAAGAGACAGTAGCAGAGTGTAAGAGAGAGTAAGAGAAATTAACAGAGTGTAATAGAGTGTAACAGCGTGTAAGAGAGTGTAACAGAGTGTAAGAGAGTGTAGGAGACAGTAACAGAGTGTAGGAGAGTGTAAGAGACAGTAACAGAGTGTAAGAGACAGTAACAGAGTGTAAGAGACAGCAGCAGAGTGTAAGAGAGTGTAACATAGTGTAAGAGAGTGAAAGAGACTGTAGCAGAGTGTAATAGACAGTAACAGAGTGTAAGACAGTGTTATAGACAGTAGCAGAGTGTAAGAGACAATAGCAGAGTGTAAGAGACAGTAACAGAGTGTAAGAGACAGTAACATAGTGTAAGAGACAGTAACAGAGTGTATGAGAGTGTAGTAGAGTGTAAGAGACAGTAACAGAGCGTAAGAGATAGTAGCAGAGTGTAAGAGACAGTAGCAGAGTGAAAGAGACAGTAGCAGAGTGTAAGAGACAGTAACAGAGTGTAAGAGATAGTAGCAGAGTGTAAGAGAGTGTAAGAGACAGTAACAGTGTGTAAGAGGGTGTAACAGCGTGTAAGAGAGTGTAACAGCATGTAAGAGAGTGTAACAGAGTGTAAGGGAGTGTAAGAGACAGTAACAGAGTGTAAGGGGGTGTAAGAGACAGTAGAAGAGTGTAGGAGAGTGTAGGAGAGTGTAAGAGAGTGTAATAGACAGTAACAGAGTGTAAGAGACAGTAACAGAGTGTAAGAGACAGCAGCAGAGTGTAAGAGAGTGTAAGAGACAGTAAGAGAGTGTAACAGAGTGTAAGAGACAGTAACAGAGTGTACGAGACAGTAACAGAGTGTAAGAGACAGTAACAGAGTGTAAGAGACAGTAACAGAGTATACGAGAGTGTAGTAGAGTGTAAGAGACAGTAACAGAGCGTAAGAGACAGTAGCAGTGTGTAAGAGACAGAAGCAAAGTGAAAGAGAGAGTAGCAGAGTGTAAGAGACAGTAGCAGAGTGTAAGAGACAGTAGCAGAGTGTAAGAGTGTAAGAGACAGTAACAGAGTGTAAGAGAGTGTAACAGCGTGTAAGAGAGTGTAACAGAGTGTAAGAGACAGTAAGAGACTGTAACAGAGTGTAAGAGACAGTAACAGAGTGTAGGAGAGTGTAAGAGACAGTAACGGAGTGTAAGAGACAGTAACAGAGTGTAAGAGACAGCAGCAGAGTGTAAGAGAGTGTAACATAGTGTAAGAGAGTGTAAGAGACAGTAGCAGAGTGTAATAGACAGTAACAGAGTGTAATAGAGTGTAAGAGACAGTAGCAGAGTGTAATAGACTGTAACAGAGTGTAAGAGAGTGTAAGAGACAATAGCAGAGTGTAATAGACAGTAACAGAGTGTAAGAGAGTGTTATAGACAGTAGCAGAGTGCAAGAGACAATAGCAGAGTGTAAGAGACAGTAGCCGAGTGTAATAGACTGTAACAGAGTGTAACAGAGTGTAAGAGAGTGTAAGAGACAGTAGCGGAGTGTAATAGACAGTAAGAGAGTGTAAGAGAGTGTTATAGACAGTAGCAGAGTGTTATAGACAATAGCAGAGTGTAAGAGACAGTAGCAGAGTGTAATAGACTGTAGCAGAGTGTAACATAGTGTAAGAGAGTGTAAGAGACAGTAGCAGAGTGTAATGGACAGTAACAGAGTGTAAGAGAGTGTTATAGACAGTAGCAGAGTGTAAGAGAGTGTAAGAGACAGTTACAGAGTGTAAGAGAGTGTAACAGAGTGTAAGAGAGTGTAAGAGACAGTAACATAGTGTAGGAGAGTGTAAGAGACAGTAACAGAGTGTAAGAGACATTAACAGAGTGTAAGAGGGTGTAAGAGACAGTAGCAGAGTGTAGGAGAGTGTAAGAGAGTGTAAGAGACAGTAAGAGTGTAAGAGACAGTAACAGAGTGTAAGAGACAGCAGCCGAGTGTAAGAGAGTGTAACAGAGTGTAAGAGACAGTAACAGAGCGTAAGAGTCAGTAGCAGAGTGTAAGAGACAGAAGCAGAGTGAAAGAGAGAGTAGCAGAGTGTAAGAGACAGTAGCAGAGTGTAAGAGACAGTAGCAGAGTGTAAGAGACAGTAACAGAGTGTAAGAGAGTGTAACAGCATGTAAGAGAGTGTAACAGAGTGTAAGAGAGTGTAAGAGACAGTAACAGAGTGTAGTAGAGTGTAAGAGACAGTAACAGAGTGTAAGAGACAGTAACAGAGTGTAAGAGACAGCAGCAGAGTGTAAGAGAGTGTAACATAGTGTAAGAGAGTGAAAGAGACAGTAGCAGAGTGTAATAGACAGTAACAGAGTGTAGGAGAGTGTCAGAGACAGTAACAGAGTGTAAGAGTCAGCAGCAGAGTGTAAGAGAGTGTAACATAGTGTAAGAGAGTGTAAGAGACAGTAGCAGAGTGTAATAGACAGTAACAGAGTGTAAGAGAGTGTTATAGACAGTAGCAGAGTGTAAGAGACAATAGCAGAGTGTAAGATACAGTAGCAGAGTGTAAGAGACAGTAGCAGAGTGAAAGAGACAGTAGTAGAGTGTAGTAGAGTGTAAGAGAGTGTCACATGGCATATACCGTCCTCTAGGATCACATAGTCCTGAATGATCTCAGTATACTGTGAACGTCTTTGGGGATCTCTTCGCGTAGACCTCGTAAACCTGTGTAAGAGACAGTAAAAGAGTATATGAGACAGTAGTGGAGTGTAAGAAAGTGTAACAGAGTATAGGAGACAGTAACAGAGTGTAAGAGAGTGTAAGAGACAGTTACAGAGTGTAAGAGAGTGTAACAGAGTGTAAGAGACAGTAACAGAGTGTAAGAGACAGCAGCAGAGTGTAAGAGAGTGTAAGAGACAGTAGCAGAGTGTAATAGACAGTAACAGAGTGTAAGAGAGTGTTATAGACAGTAGCAGAGTGTTATAGACAATAGCAGAGTGTAAGAGACAGTAGCAGAGTGTAATAGACAGCAGCAGAGTGTAAGAGAGTGTAAGAGACAGTAGCAGAGTGTAATAGACTGTAGCAGAGTGTAACATAGTGTAAGAGAGTGTAAGAGACAGTAGCAGAGTGTAATAGACAGTAACAGAGTGTAAGAGACAGTAACAGAGTGTAAGAGGGTGTAAGAGACAGTAGCAGAGTGTAGGAGAGTGTAAGAGAGTGTAAGAGAGTGTAAGAGACAGTAACAGAGTGTAAGAGACAGTAACAGAGTGTAAGAGACAGCAGCAGAGTGTAAGAGAGTGTAACAGAGTATAGGAGACAGTAACAGAGTATAGGAGACAGTAACAGAGTGTAAGAGAGTGTAAGAGACAGTTACAGAGTGTAAGAGAGTGTAACATAGTGTAAGAGACAGTAACAGAGTGTAAGAGACAGCAGAAGAGTGTAAGAGAGTTGAAGAGACAGTCGCAGAGTGTAATAGACAGTAACAGAGTGTAAGAGAGTGTTATAGACAGTAGCAGAGTGTAAGAGACAATAGCAGAGTGTAATAGACTGGAGCAGAGTGTAGCATAGTGTAAGACAGTGTAAGAGACTGTAGCAGAGTGTAATAGACAGTAACAGAGTGTAAGAGAGTGTTATAGACAGTAGCAGAGTGTAAGAGACCATAGCAGAGTGTAAGAGACAGTAGCAGAGTGTAATAGACAGCAGCAGAGTGTAAGAGAGTGTAAGAGACAGTAGCAGAGTGTAATAGACAGTAACAGAGTGTAAGAGAGTGTTATGTAAGAGGGTGTAAGAGACAGTAGCAGAGTGTAGGAGAGTGTAAGAGAGTGTAAGAGACAGTAACAGAGTGTAAGAGACAGCAGCAGAGTGTAAGAGACAGTAGCAGAGTGTAAGAGACAATAGCAGAGTGTAAGAGACAGTAGCAGAGTGTAATAGACTGTAGCAGAGTGTAACAGTGTAAGAGAGTGTAAGAGACAGTAGCAGAGTGTAATAGACAGTAACAGAGTGTAAGAGAGTGTTATAGACAGTAGCAGAGTGTAAGAGAGTGTAAGAGACAGTTACAGAGTGTAAGAGAGTGTAACAGAGTGTAAGAGAGTGTAAGAGACAGTAACATAGTGTAGGAGAGTGTAAGAGACAGTAACAGAGTGTAAGAGACAGTAGCAGAGTGTAAGAGAGTGTAAGAGAGTGTTATAGACAGTAGCAGAGTGTAAGGGACAATAGCAGAGTGTAAGAGACAGTAGCAGAGTGTAATAGACAGTAATAGAGTGTAAGAGAGTGTTATAGACAGTAGCAGAGTTTAAGAGACAGTAACAGAGTGTAAGAGACAGTAAGAGTGTAAGAGGGTGTAAGAGACAGTAGCAGAGTGTAGGAGAGTGTAAGAGAGTGTAAGAGACAGTAACAGAGTGTAAGAGACAGCAGCAGAGTGTAAGAGACAGTAACAGAGTGTAAGAGAGTGTAACAGAGTGTAAGAGACAGTAACAGAGTGTACGAGAGTGTAGTAGAGTGTAAGAGACAGTAACAGAGCATAAGAGACAGTAACAGAGCATAAGAGACAGAAGCAGAGTGTAAGAGACAGAAACAGAGTGAAAGAGAGAGTAGCAGAGTGTAAGAGACAGTAGCAGAGTGTAAGAGAGTGTAAGAGAAATTAACAGAGTGTAATAGAGTGTAACAGCGTGTAAGAGAGTGTAACAGAGTGTAAGAGAGTGTAGGAGACAGTAACAGAGTGTAGGAGAGTGTAAGAGACAGTAACAGAGTGTAAGAGACAGTAACAGAGTGTAAGAGACAGCAGCAGAGTGTAAGAGAGTGTAACATAGTGTAAGAGAGTGAAAGAGACAGTAGCAGAGTGTAATAGACAGTAACAGAGTGTAAGACAGTGTTATAGACAGTAGCAGAGTGTAAGAGACAATAGCAGAGTGTAAGAGACAGTAACAGAGTGTAAGAGACAGTAACATAGTGTAAGAGACAGTAACAGAGTGTATGAGAGTGTAGTAGAGTGTAAGAGACAGTAACAGAGCGTAAGAGATAGTAGCAGAGTGTAAGAGACAGTAGCAGAGTGAAAGAGACAGTAGCAGAGTGTAAGAGACAGTAACAGAGTGTAAGAGATAGTAGCAGAGTGTAAGAGAGTGTAAGAGACAGTAACAGTGTGTAAGAGGGTGTAACAGCGTGTAAGAGAGTGTAACAGCATGTAAGAGAGTGTAACAGAGTGTAAGGGAGTGTAAGAGACAGTAACAGAGTGTAAGGGGGTGTAAGAGACAGTAGAAGAGTGTAGGAGAGTGTAGGAGAGTGTAAGAGAGTGTAATAGACAGTAACAGAGTGTAAGAGACAGTAACAGAGTGTAAGAGACAGCAGCAGAGTGTAAGAGAGTGTAAGAGACAGTAAGAAAGTGTAACAGAGTGTAAGAGACAGTAACAGAGTGTACGAGACAGTAACAGAGTGTAAGAGACAGTAACAGAGTGTAAGAGACAGTAACAGAGTATACGAGAGTGTAGTAGAGTGTAAGAGACAGTAACAGAGCGTAAGAGACAGTAGCAGTGTGTAAGAGACAGAAGCAAAGTGAAAGAGAGAGTAGCAGAGTGTAAGAGACAGTAGCAGAGTGTAAGAGACAGTAGCAGAGTGTAAGAGTGTAAGAGACAGTAACAGAGTGTAAGAGAGTGTAACAGCGTGTAAGAGAGTGTAACAGAGTGTAAGAGACAGTAAGAGAGTGTAACAGAGTGTAAGAGACAGTAACAGAGTGTAGGAGAGTGTAAGAGACAGTAACGGAGTGTAAGAGACAGTAACAGAGTGTAAGAGACAGCAGCAGAGTGTAAGAGAGTGTAACATAGTGTAAGAGAGTGTAAGAGACAGTAGCAGAGTGTAATAGACAGTAACAGAGTGTAATAGAGTGTAAGAGACAGTAGCAGAGTGTAATAGACTGTAACAGAGTGTAAGAGAGTGTAAGAGACAATAGCAGAGTGTAATAGACAGTAACAGAGTGTAAGAGAGTGTTATAGACAGTAGCAGAGTGCAAGAGACAATAGCAGAGTGTAAGAGACAGTAGCCGAGTGTAATAGACTGTAACAGAGTGTAACAGAGTGTAAGAGAGTGTAAGAGACAGTAGCGGAGTGTAATAGACAGTAAGAGAGTGTAAGAGAGTGTTATAGACAGTAGCAGAGTGTTATAGACAATAGCAGAGTGTAAGAGACAGTAGCAGAGTGTAATAGACAGCAGCAGAGTGTAAGAGAGTGTAAGAGACAGTAGCAGAGTGTAATAGACAGTAACAGAGTGTAAGAGAGTGTTATAGACAGTATCAGAGTGTAAGAGACAATAGCAGAGTGTAAGAGACAGTAGCAGAGTGTAATAGACTGTAGCAGAGTGTAACATAGTGTAAGAGAGTGTAAGAGACAGTAGCAGAGTGTAATGGACAGTAACAGAGTGTAAGAGAGTGTTATAGACAGTAGCAGAGTGTAAGAGAGTGTAAGAGACAGTTACAGAGTGTAAGAGAGTGTAACAGAGTGTAAGAGAGTGTAAGAGACAGTAACATAGTGTAGGAGAGTGTAAGAGACAGTAACAGAGTGTAAGAGACAGTAACAGAGTGTAAGAGGGTGTAAGAGACAGTAGCAGAGTGTAGGAGAGTGTAAGAGAGTGTAAGAGACAGTAAGAGTGTAAGAGACAGTAACAGAGTGTAAGAGACAGCAGCCGAGTGTAAGAGAGTGTAACAGAGTGTAAGAGACAGTAACAGAGCGTAAGAGTCAGTAGCAGAGTGTAAGAGACAGAAGCAGAGTGAAAGAGAGAGTAGCAGAGTGTAAGAGACAGTAGCAGAGTGTAAGAGACAGTAGCAGAGTGTAAGAGAGTGTAAGAGACAGTAACAGAGTGTAAGAGAGTGTAACAGCATGTAAGAGAGTGTAACAGAGTGTAAGAGAGTGTAAGAGACAGTAACAGAGTGTAGTAGAGTGTAAGAGACAGTAACAGAGTGTAAGAGACAGTAACAGAGTGTAAGAGACAGCAGCAGAGTGTAAGAGAGTGTAACATAGTGTAAGAGAGTGAAAGAGACAGTAGCAGAGTGTAATAGACAGTAACAGAGTGTAAGAGAGTGTTATAGACAGTAGCAGAGTGTAAGAGACAATAGCAGAGTGTAAGATACAGTAGCAAAGTGTAAGAGACAGTAACAGAGTGTAAGAGACAGTAGCAGAGTGAAAGAGGCAGTAGTAGAGTGTACCAGAGTGTCACATGGCATATACCGTCCTCTAGGATCACATAGTCCTGAATGATCTCAGTATACTGTGAACGTCTTTGGGGATCTCTTCGCGTAGACATCGTAAACCTGTGTAAGAGACAGTAAAAGAGTATATGAGACAGTAGCGGAGTGTAAGAGAGTGTGACAGAGCATAGGAGACAGTAACAGAGTATAGGAGACGGTAACAGAGTGTAAGAGAGTGTAAGAGACAGTAACAGAGTGTAAGAGACAGTAACAGAGTGTAAGAGACAGCAGCAGAGTGTAAGAGAGTGTAACATAGTGTAAGAGAGTGAAAGAGACAGTAGCAGAGTGTAATAGACAGTAACAGAGTGTAGGAGAGTGTAACAGCGTGTAAGAGAGTGTAACAGAGTGTAAGAGAGTGTAAGAGACAGTAACAGAGTGTAGGAGAGTGTAAGATACAGTACCAGAGTGTAAGAGACAGTAACAGAGTGTAAGAGACAGTAACAGAGTGTAAGAGACAGTAACAGAGTGTAAGAGACAGCAGCAGAGTGTAAGAGAGTGTAACATAGTGTAAGAGAGTGAAAGAGACAGTAGCAGAGTGTAATAGACAGTAACAGAGTGTAGGAGAGTGTCAGAGACAGTAACAGAGTGTAAGAGTCAGCAGCAGAGTGTAAGAGAGTGTAACATAGTGTAAGAGAGTGTAAGAGACAGTAGCAGAGTGTAATAGACAGTAACAGAGTGTAAGAGAGTGTTATAGACAGTAGCAGAGTGTAAGAGACAATAGCAGAGTGTAAGATACAGTAGCAGAGTGTAAGAGACAGTAACAGAGTGTAAAAGACAGTAACAGAGTGTAAGAGACAGTAGCAGAGTGAAAGAGACAGTAGTAGAGTGTACCAGAGTGTCACATGGCATATACCGTCCTCTAGGATCACATAGTCCTGAATGATCTCAGTATACTGTGAACGTCTTTGGGGATCTCTTCGCGTAGACCTCGTAAACCTGTGTAAGAGACAGTAAAAGAGTATATGAGACAGTAGTGGAGTGTAAGAAAGTGTAACAGAGTATAGGAGACAGTAACAGAGTGTAAGAGAGTGTAAGAGACAGTTACAGAGTGTAAGAGAGTGTAAGAGAGTGTAACAGAGTGTAAGAGACAGTAACAGAGTGTAAGAGACAGCAGCAGAGTGTAAGAGAGTGTGAGACAGTAGCAGAGTGTAATAGACAGTAACAGAGTGTAAGAGAGTGTTATAGACAGTAGCAGAGTGTTATAGACAATAGCAGAGTGTAAGAGACAGTAGCAGAGTGTAATAGACAGCAGCAGAGTGTAAGAGAGTGTAAGAGACAGTAGCAGAGTGTAATAGACAGTAACAGAGTGTAAGAGAGTGTTATAGACAGTAGCAGAGTGTAAGAGAGTGTAAGAGACAGTTACAGAGTGTAAGAGAGTGTAACAGAGTGTAAGAGAGTGTAAGAGACAGTAACATAGTGTAGGAGAGTGTAAGAGACAGTAACAGAGTGTAAGAGACAGTAGCAGAGTGTAAGAGAGTGTAAGAGAGTGTTATAGACAGTAGCAGAGTGTAAGGGACAATAGCAGAGTGTAAGAGACAGTAGCAGAGTGTAATAGACTGTAGCAGAGTGTAAAATAGTGTAAGAGAGTGTAAGAGACAGTAGCAGAGTGTAATAGACAGTAATAGAGTGTAAGAGAGTGTTATAGACAGTAGCAGAGTTTAAGAGACAGTAACAGAGTGTAAGAGACAGTAAGAGTGTAAGAGGGTGTAAGAGACAGTAGCAGAGTGTAGGAGAGTGTAAGAGAGTGTAAGAGAGTGTAAGAGACAGTAACAGAGTGTAAGAGACAGTAACAGAGTGTAAGAGACAGCAGCAGAGTGTAAGAGAGTGTAACAGAGTATAGGAGACAGTAACAGAGTATAGGAGACAGTAACAGAGTGTAAGAGAGTGTAAGAGACAGTTACAGAGTGTAAGAGAGTGTAACATAGTGTAAGAGACAGTAAGAGAGTGTAAGAGACAGTAGCAGAGTGTAATAGACTGTAGCAGAGTGTAACATAGTGTAAGAGAGTGTAAGAGACAGTAGCAGAGTTTAAGAGACAGTAACAGAGTGTAAGAGACAGTAAGAGTGTAAGAGGGTGTAAGAGACAGTAGCAGAGTGTAGGAGAGTGTAAGAGAGTGTAAGAGACAGTAACAGAGTGTAAGAGACAGCAACAGAGTGTAAGAGACAGCAGCAGAGTGTAAGAGACAGTAACAGAGTGTAAGAGACAGTAACAGAGTGTACGAGAGTGTAGTAGAGTGTAAGAGACAGTAACAGAGCATAAGAGACAGTAACAGAGCATAAGAGACAGAAGCAGAGTGAAAGAGACAGAAACAGAGTGAAAGAGAGAGTAGCAGAGTGTAAGAGACAGTAGCAGAGTGTAAGAGAGTGTAAGAGACAGTAACAGAGTGTAAGAGAGTGTAACAACATGTAAGAGAGTGTAACAGAGTGTAAGAGAGTGTAAGAGACAGTAACAGAGTGTAAGAGAGTGTAAGAGACAGTAACAGAGTGTAAGAGACAGTAACAGAGTGTAAGAGACAGCAGCAGAGTGTAAGATAGTGTAACATAGTGTAAGAGAGTGAAAGAGACAGTAGCAGAGTGTAATAGACAGTAACAGAGTGTAAGAGAGTGTTATAGACAGTAGCAGAGTGTAAGAGACAATAGCAGAGTGTAAGATACAGTAGCAAAGTGTAAGAGACAGTAACAGAGTGTAAGAGACAGTAGCAGAGTGAAAGAGGCAGTAGTAGAGTGTAGTAGAGTGTACCAGAGTGTCACATGGCATATACCGTCCTCTAGGATCACATAGTCCTGAATGATCTCAGTATACTGTGAACGTCTTTGGGGATCTCTTCGCGTAGACATCGTAAGCCTGTGTAAGAGACAGTAAAAGAGTATATGAGACAGTAGCGGAGTGTAAGAGAGTGTGACAGAGCATAGGAGACAGTAACAGAGTATAGGAGACGGTAACAGAGTGTAAGAGAGTGTAAGAGACAGTAACAGAGTGTAAGAGACAGTAACAGAGTGTAAGAGACAGCAGCAGAGTGTAAGAGAGTGTAACATAGTGTAAGAGAGTGAAAGAGACAGTAGCAGAGTGTAATAGACAGTAACAGAGTGTAGGAGAGTGTAACAGCGTGTAATAGAGTGTAATAGAGTGTAAGAGAGTGTAAGAGACAGTAACAGAGTGTAGGAGAGTGTAAGAGACAGTAACAGAGTGTAAGAGACAGTAACAGAGTGTAAGAGACAGTAACAGAGTGTAAGAGACAGCAGCAGAGTGTAAGAGAGTGTAACATAGTGTAAGAGAGTGTAAGAGACAGTAGCAGAGTGTAATAGACAGTAACAGAGTGTAGGAGAGTGTCAGAGACAGTAACAGAGTGTAAGAGTCAGCAGCAGAGTGTAAGAGAGTGTAACATAGTGTAAGAGAGTGTAAGAGACAGTAGCAGAGTGTAATAGACAGTAACAGAGTGTAAGAGTCAGCAGCAGAGTGTAAGAGAGTGTAACATAGTGTAAGAGAGTGTTATAGACAGTAGCAGAGTGTAAGAGACAATAGCAGAGTGTAAGATACAGTAGCAGAGTGTAAGAGACAGTAACAGAGTGTAAAAGACAGTAACAGAGTGTAAGAGACAGTAGCAGAGTGAAAGAGACAGTAGTAGAGTGTAGTAGAGTGTAAGAGAGTGTCACATGGCATATACCGTCCTCTAGGATCACATAGTCCTGAATGATCTCAGTATACTGTGAACGTCTTTGGGGATCTCTTCGCGTAGACCTCGTAAACCTGTGTAAGAGACAGTAAAAGAGTATATGAGACAGTAGTGGAGTGTAAGAAATTGTAACAGAGTATAGGAGACAGTAACAGAGTGTAAGAGAGTGTAAGAGACAGATACAGAGTGTAAGAGAGTGTAACAGAGTGTAAGAGACAGTAACAGAGTGTAAGAGACAGCAGCAGAGTGTAAGAGAGTGTAAGAGACAGTAGCAGAGTGTAATAGACAGTAACAGAGTGTAAGAGAGTGTTATAGACAGTAGCAGAGTGTTATAGACAATAGCAGAGTGTAAGAGACAGTAGCAGAGTGTAATAGACAGCAGCAGAGTGTAAGAGAGTGTAAGAGACAGTAGCAGAGTGTAATAGACAGTAACAGAGTGTAAGAGAGTGTTATAGACAGTAGCAGAGTGTAAGAGACAATAGCAGAGTGTAAGAGACAGTAGCAGAGTGTAAGAGAGTGTTATAGACAGTAGCAGAGTGTAGGAGAGTGTAAGAGAGTGTAAGAGACAGTAGCAGAGTGTAATAGACAGTAACAGAGTGTAAGAGAGTGTTATAGACAGTAGCAGAGTTTAAGAGACAGTAACAGAGTGTAAGAGACAGTAACAGAGTGTAAGAGGGTGTAAGAGACAGTAGCAGAGTGTAGGAGAGTGTAAGAGAGTGTAAGAGAGTGTAAGAGACAGTAACAGAGTGTAAGAGACAGTAACAGAGTGTAAGAGACAGCAGCAGAGTGTAAGAGAGTGTAACAGAGTATAGGAGACAGTAACAGAGTATAGGAGACAGTAACAGAGTGTAAGAGAGTGTAAGAGACAGTTACAGAGTGTAAGAGAGTGTAACACAGTGTACGAGACAGTAACAGAGTGTAAGAGACAGTAGCAGAGTGTAATAGACTGTAGCAGAGTGTAACATAGTGTAAGAGAGTGTAAGAGACAGTAGCAGAGTGTAATAGACAGTAACAGAGTGTAAGAGAGTGTTATAGACAGTAGCAGAGTGTAAGAGACAATATCAGAGTGTAATAGAGTGTAGCAGAGTGTAATAGAGTGTAGCAGAGTGTAAGAGAGTGTAAGAGACAGTAGCAGAGTGTAATAGACAGTAACAGAGTGTAAGAGAGTGTTATAGACAGTTGCAGAGTGTAAGAGACAATAGCAGAGTGTAAGATACAGTAGAAGAGTGTAAGAGACTGTAACAGAGTGTAAGAGACAGTAACAGAGTGTAAGAGACAGTAACAGAGTGTAAGAGACAGTAGCAGAGTGAAAGAGACATTAGTAGAGTGTAGTAGAGTGTAAGAGAGAGTCACATGGCATACACCGTCCTCTAGGACCACATGGTCCCGAATGATCTCAGTATACTGTGAAGGTCTTTGGGTATCTCTTCGCGTAGATATCGTAAACCTGTGTAAGAGACAGTAACAGAGTATATGAGACAGCAGCAGAGTGTAAGAGAGTGTAACATAGTGTAAGACAGTGTAAGAGACAGTAGCAGAGTGAAAGAGACAGTAGCAGAGTGTAAGAGACAGTAGCAGAGTGTAAGAAACAGTAACAGAGTGTAAGAGATAGTAGCAGAGTGTAAGAGAGTGTAAGAGACAGTAACAGTGTGTAAGAGGGTGTAACAGCGTGTAAGAGAGTGTAACAGCATGTAAGAGAGTGTAACAGAGTGTAAGGGAGTGTAAGAGACAGTAACAGAGTGTAAGGGGGTGTAAGAGACAGTAGAAGAGTGTAGGAGAGTGTAAGAGAGTGTAAGAGAGTGTAATAGACAGTAACAGAGTGTAAGAGACAGTAAAAGAGTGTAAGAGACAGCAGCAGAGTGTAAGAGAGTGTAAGAGACAGTAACAGAGTGTAAGAGACAGTAACAGAGTGTAAGAGACAGTAACAGAGTATACGAGAGTGTAGTAGAGTGTAAGAGACAGTAACAGAGTGTACGAGACAGTAACAGAGTGTAAGAGACAGTAACAGAGTATACGAGAGTGTAGTACAGTGTAAGACACAGTAACAGAGCGTAAGAGATAGTAGCAGAGTGTAAGAGACAGTAGCAGAGTGAAAGAGACAGTAGCAGAGTGTTAGAGACAGTAGCAGAGTGTAAGAAACAGTAACAGAGTGTAAGAGACAGTAGCAGAGTGTAAGAGAGTGTAAGAGACAGTAACAGTGTGTAAGAGGGTGTAACAGCGTGTAAGAGAGTGTAACAGCGTGTAAGAGAGTGTAACAGAGTGTAAGAGAGTGTAAGAGACAATAACAGAGTGTAAGAGGGTGTAAGAGACAGTAGCAGAGTGTAAGAGAGTGTAAGAGAGTGTTATAGACAGTAGCAGAGTGTAAGAGACAATAGCAGAGTGTAAGAGACAGTAGCAGAGTGTAATAGACTGTAGCAGAGTGTAACAGTGTAAGAGAGTGTAAGAGACAGTAGCAGAGTGTAATAGACAGTAACAGAGTGTACGAGAGTGTTATAGACAGTAGCAGAGTTTAAGAGACAGTAACAGAGTGTAAGAGACAGTAACAGAGTGTAAGAGGGTGTAAGAGACAGTAGGAGAGTGTAAGAGAGTGTAAGAGAGTGTAAGAGACAGTAACAGAGTGTAAGAGACAGTAACAGAGTGTAAGAGACAGCAGCAGAGTGTAAGAGAGTGTAACAGAGTATAGGAGACAGTAACAGAGTATAGGAGACAGTAACAGAGTGTAAGAGAGTGTAAGAGACAGTTACAGAGTGTAAGAGAGTGTAACATAGTGTAAGAGACAGTAACAGAGTGTAAGAGACAGCAGAAGAGTGTAAGAGAGTTGAAGAGACAGTCGCAGAGTGTAATAGACAGTAACAGAGTGTAAGAGAGTGTTATAGACAGTAGCAGAGTGTAAGAGACAATAGCAGAGTGTAATAGACTGGAGCAGAGTGTAGCATAGTGTAAGACAGTGTAAGAGACTGTAGCAGAGTGTAATAGACAGTAACAGAGTGTAAGAGAGTGTTATAGACAGTAGCAGAGTGTAAGAGACAATAGCAGAGTGTAAGAGACAGTAGCAGAGTGTAATAGACAGCAGCAGAGTGTAAGAGAGTGTAAGAGACAGTAGCAGAGTGTAATAGACAGTAACAGAGTGTAAGAGAGTGTTATAGACAGTAGCAGAGTGTAAGAGACAATAGCAGAGTGTAAGAGACAGTAGCAGAGTGTAATAGACTGTAGCAGAGTGTAACATAGTGTAAGAGAGTGTAAGAGACAGTAGCAGAGTGTAATAGACAGTAACAGAGTGTAAGAGAGTGTTATAGACAGTAGCAGAGTGTAAGAGAGTGTAAGAGACAGTTACAGAGTGTAAGAGAGTGTAACAGAGTGTAAGAGAGTGTAAGAGACAGTAACATAGTGTAGGAGAGTGTAAGAGACAGTAACAGAGTGTAAGAGACAGTAGCAGAGTGTAAGAGAGTGTAAGAGAGTGTTATAGACAGTAGCAGAGTGTAAGGGACAATAGCAGAGTGTAAGAGACAGTAGCAGAGTGTAATAGACTGTAGCAGAGTGTAAAATAGTGTAAGAGAGTGTAAGAGACAGTAGCAGAGTGTAATAGACAGTAATAGAGTGTAAGAGAGTGTTATAGACAGTAGCAGAGTTTAAGAGACAGTAACAGAGTGTAAGAGACAGTAAGAGTGTAAGAGGGTGTAAGAGACAGTAGCAGAGTGTAGGAGAGTGTAAGAGAGTGTAAGAGACAGTAACAGAGTGTAAGAGACAGCAGCAGAGTGTAAGAGACAGTAACAGAGTGTAAGAGAGTGTAACAGAGTGTAAGAGACAGTAACAGAGTGTACGAGAGTGTAGTAGAGTGTAAGAGACAGTAACAGAGCATAAGAGACAGTAACAGAGCATAAGAGACAGAAGCAGAGTGTAAGAGACAGAAACAGAGTGAAAGAGAGAGTAGCAGAGTGTGAGAGACAGTAGCAGAGTGTAAGAGAGTGTAAGAGAAATTAACAGAGTGTAAGAGTGTAACAGCGTGTAAGAGAGTGTAACAGAGTGTAAGAGAGTGTAGGAGACAGTAACAGAGTGTAGGAGAGTGTAAGAGACAGTAACAGAGTGTAAGAGACAGTAACAGAGTGTAAGAGACAGCAGCAGAGTGTAAGAGAGTGTAACATAGTGTAAGAGAGTGAAAGAGACAGTAGCAGAGTGTAATAGACAGTAACAGAGTGTAAGACAGTGTTATAGACAGTAGCAGAGTGTAAGAGACAATAGCAGAGTGTAAGAGACAGTAACAGAGTGTAAGAGACAGTAACATAGTGTAAGAGACAGTAACAGAGTGTATGAGAGTGTAGTAGAGTGTAAGAGACAGTAACAGAGCGTAAGAGATAGTAGCAGAGTGTAAGAGACAGTAGCAGAGTGAAAGAGACAGTAGCAGAGTGTAAGAGACAGTAACAGAGTGTAAGAGATAGTAGCAGAGTGTAAGAGAGTGTAAGAGACAGTAACAGTGTGTAAGAGGGTGTAACAGCGTGTAAGAGAGTGTAACAGCATGTAAGAGAGTGTAACAGAGTGTAAGGGAGTGTAAGAGACAGTAACAGAGTGTAAGGGGGTGTAAGAGACAGTAGAAGAGTGTAGGAGAGTGTAGGAGAGTGTAAGAGAGTGTAATAGACAGTAACAGAGTGTAAGAGACAGTAACATAGTGTAAGAGACAGCAGCAGAGTATAAGAGAGTGTAAGAGACAGTAAGAGAGTGTAACAGAGTGTAAGAGACAGTAACAGAGTGTACGAGACAGTAACAGAGTGTAAGAGACAGTAACAGAGTGTAAGAGACAGTAACAGAGTATACGAGAGTGTAGTAGAGTGTAAGAGACAGTAACAGAGCGTAAGAGACAGTAGCAGTGTGTAAGAGACAGAAGCAAAGTGAAAGAGAGAGTAGCAGAGTGTAAGAGACAGTAGCAGAGTGTAAGAGACAGTAGCAGAGTGTAAGAGTGTAAGAGACAGTAACAGAGTGTAAGAGAGTGTAACAGCATGTAAGAGAGTGTAACAGAGTGTAAGAGACAGTAAGAGAGTGTAACAGAGTGTAAGAGACAGTAACAGAGTGTAGGAGAGTGTAAGAGACAGTAACGGAGTGTAAGAGACAGTAACAGAGTGTAAGAGACAGCAGCAGAGTGTAAGAGAGTGTAACATAGTGTAAGAGAGTGTAAGAGACAGTAGCAGAGTGTAATAGACAGTAACAGAGTGTAATAGAGTGTAAGAGACAGTAGCAGAGTGTAATAGACTGTAACAGAGTGTAAGAGAGTGTAAGAGACAATAGCAGAGTGTAATAGACAGTAACAGAGTGTAAGAGAGTGTTATAGACAGTAGCAGAGTGCAAGAGACAATAGCAGAGTGTAAGAGACAGTAGCCGAGTGTAATAGACTGTAACAGAGTGTAACAGAGTGTAAGAGAGTGTAAGAGACAGTAGCGGAGTGTAATAGACAGTAAGAGAGTGTAAGAGAGTGTTATAGACAGTAGCAGAGTGTTATAGACAATAGCAGAGTGTAAGAGACAGTAGCAGAGTGTAATAGACAGCAGCAGAGTGTAAGAGAGTGTAAGAGACAGTAGCAGAGTGTAATAGACAGTAACAGAGTGTAAGAGAGTGTTATAGACAGTATCAGAGTGTAAGAGACAATAGCAGAGTGTAAGAGACAGTAGCAGAGTGTAATAGACTGTAGCAGAGTGTAACAGTGTAAGAGAGTGTAAGAGACAGTAGCAGAGTGTAATGGACAGTAACAGAGTGTAAGAGAGTGTTATAGACAGTAGCAGAGTGTAAGAGAGTGTAAGAGACAGTTACAGAGTGTGAGAGAGTGTAACAGAGTGTAAGAGAGTGTAAGAGACAGTAACATAGTGTAGGAGAGTGTAAGAGACAGTAACAGAGTGTAAGAGACAGTAACAGAGTGTAAGAGGGTGTAAGAGACAGTAGCAGAGTGTAGCAGAGTGTAGGAGAGTGTAAGAGAGTGTAAGAGACAGTAAGAGTGTAAGAGACAGTAACAGAGTGTAAGAGACAGCAGCCGAGTGTAAGAGAGTGTAACAGAGTGTAAGAGACAGTAACAGAGCGTAAGAGTCAGTAGCAGAGTGTAAGAGACAGAAGCAGAGTGAAAGAGAGAGTAGCAGAGTGTAAGAGACAGTAGCAGAGTGTAAGAGACAGTAGCAGAGTGTAAGAGAGTGTAAGAGACAGTAACAGAGTGTAAGAGAGTGTAACAGCATGTAAGAGAGTGTAACAGAGTGTAAGAGAGTGTAAGAGACAGTAACAGAGTGTAGTAGAGTGTAAGAGACAGTAACAGAGTGTAAGAGACAGTAACAGAGTGTAAGAGACAGCAGCAGAGTGTAAGAGAGTGTAACATAGTGTAAGAGAGTGAAAGAGACAGTAGCAGAGTGTAATAGACAGTAACAGAGTGTAAGAGAGTGTTATAGACAGTAGCAGAGTGTAAGAGACAATAGCAGAGTGTAAGATACAGTCGCAAAGTGTAAGAGACAGTAACAGAGTGTAAGAGACAGTAGCAGAGTGAAAGAGGCAGTAGTAGAGTGTAGTAGAGTGTACCAGAGTGTCACATGGCATATACCGTCCTCTAGGATCACATAGTCCTGAATGATCTCAGTATACTGTGAACGTCTTTGGGGATCTCTTCGCGTAGACATCGTAAACCTGTGTAAGAGACAGTAAAAGAGTATATGAGACAGTAGCGGAGTGTAAGAGAGTGTGACAGAGCATAGGAGACAGTAACAGAGTATAGGAGACGGTAACAGAGTGTAAGAGAGTGTAAGAGACAGTAACAGAGTGTAAGAGACAGTAACTGAGTGTAAGAGACAGCAGCAGAGTGTAAGAGAGTGTAACATAGTGTAAGAGAGTGAAAGAGACAGTAGCAGAGTGTAATAGACAGTAACAGAGTGTAGGAGAGTGTAACAGCGTGTAAGAGAGTGTAACAGAGTGTAAGAGTGTAAGAGACAGTAACAGAGTGTAGGAGAGTGTAAGAGACAGTAACAGAGTGTAAGAGACAGTAACAGAGTGTAAGAGACAGTAACAGAGTGTAAGAGACAGCAGCAGAGTGTAAGAGAGTGTAACATAGTGTAAGAGAGTGAAAGAGACAGTAGCAGAGTGTAATAGACAGTAACAGAGTGTAGGAGAGTGTCAGAGACAGTAACAGAGTGTAAGAGTCAGCAGCAGAGTGTAAGAGAGTGTAACATAGTGTAAGAGAGTGTAAGAGACAGTAGCAGAGTGTAATAGACAGTAACAGAGTGTAAGAGAGTGTTATAGACAGTAGCAGAGTGTAAGAGACAATAGCAGAGTGTAAGATACAGTAGCAGAGTGTAAGAGACAGTAACAGAGTGTAAAAGACAGTAACAGAGTGTAAGAGACAGTAGCAGAGTGAAAGAGACAGTAGTAGAGTGTAGTAGAGTGTAAGAGAGTGTCACATGGCATATACCGTCCTCTAGGATCACATAGTCCTGAATGATCTCAGTATACTGTGAACGTCTTTGGGGATCTCTTCGCGTAGACCTCGTAAACCTGTGTAAGAGACAGTAAAAGAGTATATGAGACAGTAGTGGAGTGTAAGAAATTGTAACAGAGTATAGGAGACAGTAACAGAGTGTAAGAGAGTGTAAGAGACAGTTACAGAGTGTAAGAGAGTGTAACAGAGTGTAAGAGACAGTAACAGAGTGTAAGAGACAGCAGCAGAGTGTAAGAGAGTGTAAGAGACAGTAGCAGAGTGTAATAGACAGTAACAGAGTGTAAGAGAGTGTTATAGACAGTAGCAGAGTGTTATAGACAATAGCAGAGTGTAAGAGACAGTAGCAGAGTGTAATAGACAGCAGCAGAGTGTAAGAGAGTGTAAGAGACAGTAGCAGAGTGTAATAGACAGTAACAGAGTGTAAGAGAGTGTTATAGACAGTAGCAGAGTGTAAGAGACAATAGCAGAGTGTAAGAGACAGTAGCAGAGTGTAATAGACTGTAGCAGAGTGTAACATAGTGTAAGAGAGTGTAAGAGACAGTAGCAGAGTGTAATAGACAGTAACAGAGTGTAAGAGAGTGTTATAGACAGTAGCAGAGTTTAAGAGACAGTAACAGAGTGTAAGAGACAGTAACAGAGTGTAAGAGGGTGTAAGAGACAGTAGCAGAGTGTAGGAGAGTGTAAGAGAGTGTAAGAGAGTGTAAGAGACAGTAACAGAGTGTAAGAGACAGTAACAGAGTGTAAGAGACAGCAGCTGAGTGTAAGAGAGTGTAACAGAGTATAGGAGACAGTAACAGAGTATAGGAGACAGTAACAGAGTGTAAGAGAGTGTAAGAGACAGTTACAGAGTGTAAGAGAGTGTAACATAGTGTAAGAGACAGTAACAGAGTGTAAGAGACAGTAGCAGAGTGTAATAGACTGTAGCAGAGTGTAACATAGTGTAAGAGAGTGTAAGAGACAGTAGCAGAGTGTAATAGACAGTAACAGAGTGTAAGAGAGTGTTATAGACAGTAGCAGAGTGTAAGAGACAATATCAGAGTGTAATAGAGTGTAGCAGAGTGTAATAGAGTGTAGCAGAGTGTAAGAGAGTGTAAGAGACAGTAGCAGAGTGTAATAGACAGTAACAGAGTGTAAGAGAGTGTTATAGACAGTTGCAGAGTGTAAGAGACAATAGCAGAGTGTAAGATACAGTAGAAGAGTGTAAGAGACTGTAACAGAGTGTAAGAGACAGTAACAGAGTGTAAGAGACAGTAACAGAGTGTAAGAGACAGTAACAGAGTGTAAGAGACAGTAGCAGAGTGTAAGAGACAGTAGCAGAGTGAAAGAGACATTAGTAGAGTGTAGTAGAGTGTAAGAGAGAGTCACATGGCATACACCGTCCTCTAGGACCACATGGTCCCGAATGATCTCAGTATACTGTGAACGTCTTTGGGTATCTCTTCGCGTAGACATCGTAAACCTGTGTAAGAGACAGTAACAGAGTATATGAGACAGCAGCAGAGTGTAAGAGAGTGTAACATAGTGTAAGACAGTGTAAGAGACAGTAGCAGAGTGAAAGAGACAGTAGCAGAGTGTAAGAGACAGTAGCAGAGTGTAAGAGACAGTAACAGAGTGTAAGAGATAGTAGCAGAGTGTAAGAGAGTGTAAGAGACAGTAACAGTGTGTAAGAGGGTGTAACAGCGTGTAAGAGAGTGTAACAGCATGTAAGAGAGTGTAACAGAGTGTAAGGGAGTGTAAGAGACAGTAACAGAGTGTAAGGGGGTGTAAGAGACAGTAGAAGAGTGTAGGAGAGTGTAAGAGAGTGTAATAGACAGTAACAGAGTGTAAGAGACAGTAAAAGAGTGTAAGAGACAGCAGCAGAGTGTAAGAGAGTGTAAGAGACAGTAACAGAGTGTAAGAGACAGTAACAGAGTGTAAGAGACAGTAACAGAGTATACGAGAGTGTAGTAGAGTGTAAGAGACAGTAACAGAGCGTAAGAGATAGTAGCAGTGTGTAGGAGACAGAAGCAAAGTGAAAGAGAGAGTAGCAGAGTGTAAGAGAGAGTAGCAGAGTGTAAGAGACAGTAGCAGAGTGTAAGAGACAGTAGCAGAGTGTAAGAGAGTGTAAGAGACAGTAACAGAGTGTAGGAGAGTGTAAGAGACAGTAACAGAGTGTAAGAGACAGTAACAGAGTGTAAGAGACAGCAGCAGAGTGTAAGAGAGTGTAACATAGTGTAAGAGAGTGTAAGAGACAGTAGCAGAGTGTAATAGACAGTAACAGAGTGTAATAGAGTGTAAGAGACAGTAGCAGAGTGTAAGAGACAATAGCAGAGTGTAAGAGACATTAGCAGAGTGTAACATAGTGTAAGAGAGTGTTATAGACAGTAGCAGAGTGTAAGAGACAGTAACAGAGTGTAAGAGACAGTAACAGAGTGAAAGAGACAGTAGCAGAGTGAAAGAGACAGTAGTAGAGTGTAGTAGAGTGTAAGATATAGGAGTGTAAGAGACAGTAACAGAGTGTAAGAGACAGTAACAGAGTGTAAGAGACAGCAGCAGAGTGTAAGAGAGTGTAATAGACAGTAACAGAGTGTACGAGAGTGTAGTAGAGTGTAAGAGACAGTAGCAGAGTGTAAGAGAGTGTAACAGGGTGTAAGAGACAGTAACAGAGTATAGGAGACAGTAACAGAGTGTAAGAGACAGTAACAGAGTGTACGAGACAGTAACATAGTGTAAGATACAGTAACAGAGTGTATGACAGTGTAGTACAGTGTAAGACACAGTAACAGAGCGTAAGAGATAGTAGCAGAGTGTAAGAGACAGTCGCAGAGTGAAAGAGACAGTAGCAGAGTGTTAGAGACAGTAGCAGAGTGTAAGAAACAGTAACAGAGTGTAAGAGACAGTAGCAGAGTGTAAGAGAGTGTAAGAGACAGTAACAGTGTGTAAGAGGGTGTAACAGCGTGTAAGAGAGTGTAACAGCGTGTAAGAGAGTGTAACAGAGTGTAAGAGAGTGTAAGAGACAGTAACAGAGTGTAAGAGGGTGTAAGAGACAGTAGCAGAGTGTAAGAGAGTGTAAGAGAGTGTTATAGACAGTAGCAGAGTGTAAGAGACAATAGCAGAGTGTAAGAGACAGTAGCAGAGTGTAATAGACTGTAGCAGAGTGTAACAGTGTAAGAGAGTGTAAGAGACAGTAGCAGAGTGTAATAGACAGTAACAGAGTGTAAGAGAGTGTTATAGACAGTAGCAGAGTGTAAGAGACAGTAGCAGAGTGTAAGAGACAATAGCATAGTGTAAGAGACAGTAGCAGAGTGTAATAGACTGTAGCAGAGTGTAACATAGTGTAAGAGAGTGTAAGAGACAGTAGCAGAGTGTAATAGACAGTAACAGAGTGTACGAGAGTGTTATAGACAGTAGCAGGGTTTAAGAGACAGTAACAGAGTGTAAGAGACAGTAACAGAGTGTAAGAGTGTGTAAGAGACAGTAGGAGAGTGTAAGAGAGTGTAAGAGAGTGTAAGAGAGTGTAAGAGAGTGTAAGATACAGTAACAGAGTGTAAGAGACAGTAACAGAGTGTAAGAGACAGCAGCAGAGTGTAAGAGAGTGTAACAGAGTATAGGAGACAGTAACAGAGTATAGGAGACAGTAACAGAGTGTAAGAGAGTGTAAGAGACAGTTACAGAGTGTAAGAGAGTGTAACATAGTGTAAGAGACAGTAACAGAGTGTAAGAGACAGCAGAAGAGTGTAAGAGAGTTGAAGAGACAGTTGCAGAGTGTAATAGACAGTAACAGAGTGTAAGAGAGTGTTATAGACAGTAGCAGAGTGTAAGAGACAATAGCAGAGTGTAATAGACTGGAGCAGAGTGTAACATAGTGTAAGACAGTGTAAGAGACTGTAGCAGAGTGTAATAGGCTGTAACAGAGTGTAAGAGAGTGTTATAGACAGTAGCATAGTGTAAGAGACAATAGCAGAGTGTAAGAGACAGTAGCAGAGTGTAATAGACAGCAGCAGAGTGTAAGAGAGTGTAAGAGACAGTAGCAGAGTGTAATAGACAGTAACAGAGTGTAAGAGAGTGTTATAGACAGTAGCAGAGTGTAAGATACAATAGCAGAGTGTAAGAGACAGTAGCAGAGTGTAATAGACTGTAGCAGAGTGTAACATAGTGTAAGAGAGTGTAAGAGACAGTAGCAGAGTGTAATAGACAGTAACAGAGTGTAAGAGAGTGTTATAGACAGTAGCAGAGTGTAAGAGAGTGTAAGAGACAGTTACAGAGTGTAAGAGAGTGTAACAGAGTGTAAGAGAGTGTAAGAGACAGTAACATAGTGTAGGAGAGTGTAAGAGACAGTAACAGAGTGTAAGAGACAGTAGCAGAGTGTAAGAGACAGTAGCAGAGTGTAAGAGAGTGTAAGAGAGTGTTATAGACAGTAGCAGAGTGTAAGGGACAATAGCAGAGTGTAAGAGACAGTAGCAGAGTGTAATAGACTGTAGCAGAGTGTAACATAGTGTAAGAGAGTGTAAGAGACAGTAGCAGAGTGTAATAGACAGTAACAGAGTGTAAGAGAGTGTTATAGACAGTAGCAGAGTTTAAGAGACAGTAACAGAGTGTAAGAGACAGTAACAGAGTGTAAGAGGGTGTAAGAGACAGTAGCAGAGTGTAGGAGAGTGTAAGAGAGTGTAAGAGACAGTAAGAGTGTAAGAGACAGCAGCCGAGTGTAAGAGAGTGTAACAGAGTGTAAGAGACAGTAACAGAGCGTAAGAGACAGTAGCAGAGTGTAAGAGACAGAAGCAGAGTGAAAGAGAGAGTAGCAGAGTGTAAGAGACAGTAGCAGAGTGTAAGAGACAGTAGCAGAGTGTAAGAGAGTGTAAGAGACAGTAACAGAGTGTAAGAGAGTGTAACAGCATGTAAGAGAGTGTAACAGAGTGTAAGAGAGTGTAAGAGACAGTAACAGAGTGTAGTAGAGTGTAAGAGACAGTAACATAGTGTAAGAGACAGTAACAGAGTGTAAGAGACAGCAGCAGAGTGTAAGAGAGTGTAACATAGTGTAAGAGAGTGAAAGAGACAGTAGCAGAGTGTAATAGACAGTAACAGAGTGTAAGAGAGTGTTATAGACAGTAGCAGAGTGTAAGAGACAATAGCAGAGTGTAAGATACAGTAGCAAAGTGTAAGAGACAGTAACAGAGTGTAAGAGACAGTAGCAGAGTGAAAGAGGCAGTAGTAGAGTGTAGTAGAGTGTACCAGAGTGTCACATGGCATATACCGTCCTCTAGGATCACATAGTCCTGAATGATCTCAGTATACTGTGAACGTCTTTGGGGATCTCTTCGCGTAGACATCGTAAACCTGTGTAAGAGACAGTAAAAGAGTATATGAGACAGTAGCGGAGTGTAAGAGAGTGTGACAGAGCATAGGAGACAGTAACAGAGTATAGGAGACGGTAACAGAGTGTAAGAGAGTGTAAGAGACAGTAACAGAGTGTAAGAGACAGTAACAGAGTGTAAGAGACAGCAGCAGAGTGTAAGAGAGTGTAACATAGTGTAAGAGAGTGAAAGAGACAGTAGCAGAGTGTAATAGACAGTAACAGAGTGTAGGAGAGTGTAACAGCGTGTAAGAGAGTGTAACAGAGTGTAAGAGAGTGTAAGAGACAGTAACAGAGTGTAGGAGAGTGTAAGAGACAGTAACAGAGTGTAAGAGACAGTAACAGAGTGTAAGAGACAGCAGCAGAGTGTAAGAGAGTGTAACATAGTGTAAGAGAGTGAAAGAGACAGTAGCAGAGTGTAATAGACAGTAACAGAGTGTAGGAGAGTGTCAGAGACAGTAACAGAGTGTAAGAGTCAGCAGCAGAGTGTAAGAGAGTGTAACATAGTGTAAGAGAGTGTAAGAGACAGTAGCAGAGTGTAATAGACAGTAACAGAGTGTAAGAGAGTGTTATAGACAGTAGCAGAGTGTAAGAGACAATAGCAGAGTGTAAGATACAGTAGCAGAGTGTAAGAGACAGTAACAGAGTGTAAAAGACAGTAACAGAGTGTAAGAGACAGTAGCAGAGTGAAAGAGACAGTAGTAGAGTGTAGTAGAGTGTAAGAGAGTGTCACATGGCATATACCGTCCTCTAGGATCACATAGTCCTGAATGATCTCAGTATACTGTGAACGTCTTTGGGGATCTCTTCGCGTAGACCTCGTAAACCTGTGTAAGAGACAGTAAAAGAGTATATGAGACAGTAGTGGAGTGTAAGAAATTGTAACAGAGTATAGGAGACAGTAACAGAGTGTAAGAGAGTGTAAGAGACAGTTACAGAGTGTAAGAGAGTGTAACAGAGTGTAAGAGACAGTAACAGAGTGTAAGAGACAGCAGCAGAGTGTAAGAGAGTGTAAGAGACAGTAGCAGAGTGTAATAGACAGTAACAGAGTGTAAGAGAGTGTTATAGACAGTAGCAGAGTGTTATAGACAATAGCAGAGTGTAAGAGACAGTAGCAGAGTGTAATAGACAGCAGCAGAGTGTAAGAGAGTGTAAGAGACAGTAGCAGAGTGTAATAGACAGTAACAGAGTGTAAGAGAGTGTTATAGACAGTAGCAGAGTGTAAGAGACAATAGCAGAGTGTAAGAGACAGTAGCAGAGTGTAATAGACTGTAGCAGAGTGTAACATAGTGTAAGAGAGTGTAAGAGACAGTAGCAGAGTGTAATAGACAGTAACAGAGTGTAAGAGAGTGTTATAGACAGTAGCAGAGTTTAAGAGACAGTAACAGAGTGTAAGAGACAGTAACAGAGTGTAAGAGGGTGTAAGAGACAGTAGCAGAGTGTAGGAGAGTGTAAGAGAGTGTAAGAGAGTGTAAGAGACAGTAACAGAGTGTAAGAGACAGTAACAGAGTGTAAGAGACAGCAGCTGAGTGTAAGAGAGTGTAACAGAGTATAGGAGACAGTAACAGAGTATAGGAGACAGTAACAGAGTGTAAGAGAGTGTAAGAGACAGTTACAGAGTGTAAGAGAGTGTAACATAGTGTAAGAGACAGTAACAGAGTGTAAGAGACAGTAGCAGAGTGTAATAGACTGTAGCAGAGTGTAACATAGTGTAAGAGAGTGTAAGAGACAGTAGCAGAGTGTAATAGACAGTAACAGAGTGTAAGAGAGTGTTATAGACAGTAGCAGAGTGTAAGAGACAATATCAGAGTGTAATAGAGTGTAGCAGAGTGTAATAGAGTGTAGCAGAGTGTAAGAGAGTGTAAGAGACAGTAGCAGAGTGTAATAGACAGTAACAGAGTGTAAGAGAGTGTTATAGACAGTTGCAGAGTGTAAGAGACAATAGCAGAGTGTAAGATACAGTAGAAGAGTGTAAGAGACTGTAACAGAGTGTAAGAGACAGTAACAGAGTGTAAGAGACAGTAACAGAGTGTAAGAGACAGTAACAGAGTGTAAGAGACAGTAGCAGAGTGTAAGAGACAGTAGCAGAGTGAAAGAGACATTAGTAGAGTGTAGTAGAGTGTAAGAGAGAGTCACATGGCATACACCGTCCTCTAGGACCACATGGTCCCGAATGATCTCAGTATACTGTGAACGTCTTTGGGTATCTCTTCGCGTAGACATCGTAAACCTGTGTAAGAGACAGTAACAGAGTATATGAGACAGCAGCAGAGTGTAAGAGAGTGTAACATAGTGTAAGACAGTGTAAGAGACAGTAGCAGAGTGAAAGAGACAGTAGCAGAGTGTAAGAGACAGTAGCAGAGTGTAAGAGACAGTAACAGAGTGTAAGAGATAGTAGCAGAGTGTAAGAGAGTGTAAGAGACAGTAACAGTGTGTAAGAGGGTGTAACAGCGTGTAAGAGAGTGTAACAGCATGTAAGAGAGTGTAACAGAGTGTAAGGGAGTGTAAGAGACAGTAACAGAGTGTAAGGGGGTGTAAGAGACAGTAGAAGAGTGTAGGAGAGTGTAAGAGAGTGTAATAGACAGTAACAGAGTGTAAGAGACAGTAAAAGAGTGTAAGAGACAGCAGCAGAGTGTAAGAGAGTGTAAGAGACAGTAACAGAGTGTAAGAGACAGTAACAGAGTGTAAGAGACAGTAACAGAGTATACGAGAGTGTAGTAGAGTGTAAGAGACAGTAACAGAGCGTAAGAGATAGTAGCAGTGTGTAGGAGACAGAAGCAAAGTGAAAGAGAGAGTAGCAGAGTGTAAGAGAGAGTAGCAGAGTGTAAGAGACAGTAGCAGAGTGTAAGAGACAGTAGCAGAGTGTAAGAGAGTGTAAGAGACAGTAACAGAGTGTAGGAGAGTGTAAGAGACAGTAACAGAGTGTAAGAGACAGTAACAGAGTGTAAGAGACAGCAGCAGAGTGTAAGAGAGTGTAACATAGTGTAAGAGAGTGTAAGAGACAGTAGCAGAGTGTAATAGACAGTAACAGAGTGTAATAGAGTGTAAGAGACAGTAGCAGAGTGTAAGAGACAATAGCAGAGTGTAAGAGACATTAGCAGAGTGTAACATAGTGTAAGAGAGTGTTATAGACAGTAGCAGAGTGTAAGAGACAGTAACAGAGTGTAAGAGACAGTAACAGAGTGAAAGAGACAGTAGCAGAGTGAAAGAGACAGTAGTAGAGTGTAGTAGAGTGTAAGATATAGGAGTGTAAGAGACAGTAACAGAGTGTAAGAGACAGTAACAGAGTGTAAGAGACAGCAGCAGAGTGTAAGAGAGTGTAATAGACAGTAACAGAGTGTACGAGAGTGTAGTAGAGTGTAAGAGACAGTAGCAGAGTGTAAGAGAGTGTAACAGGGTGTAAGAGACAGTAACAGAGTATAGGAGACAGTAACAGAGTGTAAGAGACAGTAACAGAGTGTACGAGACAGTAACATAGTGTAAGATACAGTAACAGAGTGTATGACAGTGTAGTACAGTGTAAGACACAGTAACAGAGCGTAAGAGATAGTAGCAGAGTGTAAGAGACAGTCGCAGAGTGAAAGAGACAGTAGCAGAGTGTTAGAGACAGTAGCAGAGTGTAAGAAACAGTAACAGAGTGTAAGAGACAGTAGCAGAGTGTAAGAGAGTGTAAGAGACAGTAACAGTGTGTAAGAGGGTGTAACAGCGTGTAAGAGAGTGTAACAGCGTGTAAGAGAGTGTAACAGAGTGTAAGAGAGTGTAAGAGACAGTAACAGAGTGTAAGAGGGTGTAAGAGACAGTAGCAGAGTGTAAGAGAGTGTAAGAGAGTGTTATAGACAGTAGCAGAGTGTAAGAGACAATAGCAGAGTGTAAGAGACAGTAGCAGAGTGTAATAGACTGTAGCAGAGTGTAACAGTGTAAGAGAGTGTAAGAGACAGTAGCAGAGTGTAATAGACAGTAACAGAGTGTAAGAGAGTGTTATAGACAGTAGCAGAGTGTAAGAGACAGTAGCAGAGTGTAAGAGACAATAGCATAGTGTAAGAGACAGTAGCAGAGTGTAATAGACTGTAGCAGAGTGTAACATAGTGTAAGAGAGTGTAAGAGACAGTAGCAGAGTGTAATAGACAGTAACAGAGTGTACGAGAGTGTTATAGACAGTAGCAGGGTTTAAGAGACAGTAACAGAGTGTAAGAGACAGTAACAGAGTGTAAGAGTGTGTAAGAGACAGTAGGAGAGTGTAAGAGAGTGTAAGAGAGTGTAAGAGAGTGTAAGAGAGTGTAAGAGAGTGTAAGATACAGTAACAGAGTGTAAGAGACAGTAACAGAGTGTAAGAGACAGCAGCAGAGTGTAAGAGAGTGTAACAGAGTATAGGAGACAGTAACAGAGTATAGGAGACAGTAACAGAGTGTAAGAGAGTGTAAGAGACAGTTACAGAGTGTAAGAGAGTGTAACATAGTGTAAGAGACAGTAACAGAGTGTAAGAGACAGCAGAAGAGTGTAAGAGAGTTGAAGAGACAGTTGCAGAGTGTAATAGACAGTAACAGAGTGTAAGAGAGTGTTATAGACAGTAGCAGAGTGTAAGAGACAATAGCAGAGTGTAATAGACTGGAGCAGAGTGTAACATAGTGTAAGACAGTGTAAGAGACTGTAGCAGAGTGTAATAGGCTGTAACAGAGTGTAAGAGAGTGTTATAGACAGTAGCATAGTGTAAGAGACAATAGCAGAGTGTAAGAGACAGTAGCAGAGTGTAATAGACAGCAGCAGAGTGTAAGAGAGTGTAAGAGACAGTAGCAGAGTGTAATAGACAGTAACAGAGTGTAAGAGAGTGTTATAGACAGTAGCAGAGTGTAAGATACAATAGCAGAGTGTAAGAGACAGTAGCAGAGTGTAATAGACTGTAGCAGAGTGTAACATAGTGTAAGAGAGTGTAAGAGACAGTAGCAGAGTGTAATAGACAGTAACAGAGTGTAAGAGAGTGTTATAGACAGTAGCAGAGTGTAAGAGAGTGTAAGAGACAGTTACAGAGTGTAAGAGAGTGTAACAGAGTGTAAGAGAGTGTAAGAGACAGTAACATAGTGTAGGAGAGTGTAAGAGACAGTAACAGAGTGTAAGAGACAGTAGCAGAGTGTAAGAGACAGTAGCAGAGTGTAAGAGAGTGTAAGAGAGTGTTATAGACAGTAGCAGAGTGTAAGGGACAATAGCAGAGTGTAAGAGACAGTAGCAGAGTGTAATAGACTGTAGCAGAGTGTAACATAGTGTAAGAGAGTGTAAGAGACAGTAGCAGAGTGTAATAGACAGTAACAGAGTGTAAGAGAGTGTTATAGACAGTAGCAGAGTTTAAGAGACAGTAACAGAGTGTAAGAGACAGTAACAGAGTGTAAGAGGGTGTAAGAGACAGTAGCAGAGTGTAGGAGAGTGTAAGAGAGTGTAAGAGACAGTAAGAGTGTAAGAGACAGCAGCCGAGTGTAAGAGAGTGTAACAGAGTGTAAGAGACAGTAACAGAGCGTAAGAGACAGTAGCAGAGTGTAAGAGACAGAAGCAGAGTGAAAGAGAGAGTAGCAGAGTGTAAGAGACAGTAGCAGAGTGTAAGAGACAGTAGCAGAGTGTAAGAGAGTGTAAGAGACAGTAACAGAGTGTAAGAGAGTGTAACAGCATGTAAGAGAGTGTAACAGAGTGTAAGAGAGTGTAAGAGACAGTAACAGAGTGTAGTAGAGTGTAAGAGACAGTAACATAGTGTAAGAGACAGTAACAGAGTGTAAGAGACAGCAGCAGAGTGTAAGAGAGTGTAACATAGTGTAAGAGAGTGAAAGAGACAGTAGCAGAGTGTAATAGACAGTAACAGAGTGTAAGAGAGTGTTATAGACAGTAGCAGAGTGTAAGAGACAATAGCAGAGTGTAAGATACAGTAGCAAAGTGTAAGAGACAGTAACAGAGTGTAAGAGACAGTAGCAGAGTGAAAGAGGCAGTAGTAGAGTGTAGTAGAGTGTACCAGAGTGTCACATGGCATATACCGTCCTCTAGGATCACATAGTCCTGAATGATCTCAGTATACTGTGAACGTCTTTGGGGATCTCTTCGCGTAGACATCGTAAACCTGTGTAAGAGACAGTAAAAGAGTATATGAGACAGTAGCGGAGTGTAAGAGAGTGTGACAGAGCATAGGAGACAGTAACAGAGTATAGGAGACGGTAACAGAGTGTAAGAGAGTGTAAGAGACAGTAACAGAGTGTAAGAGACAGTAACAGAGTGTAAGAGACAGCAGCAGAGTGTAAGAGAGTGTAACATAGTGTAAGAGAGTGAAAGAGACAGTAGCAGAGTGTAATAGACAGTAACAGAGTGTAGGAGAGTGTAACAGCGTGTAAGAGAGTGTAACAGAGTGTAAGAGAGTGTAAGAGACAGTAACAGAGTGTAGGAGAGTGTAAGAGACAGTAACAGAGTGTAAGAGACAGTAACAGAGTGTAAGGGACAGCAGCAGAGTGTAAGAGAGTGTAACATAGTGTAAGAGAGTGAAAGAGACAGTAGCAGAGTGTAATAGACAGTAACAGAGTGTAGGAGAGTGTCAGAGACAGTAACAGAGTGTAAGAGTCAGCAGCAGAGTGTAAGAGAGTGTAACATAGTGTAAGAGAGTGTAAGAGACAGTAGCAGAGTGTAATAGACAGTAACAGAGTGTAAGAGAGTGTTATAGACAGTAGCAGAGTGTAAGAGACAATAGCAGAGTGTAAGATACAGTAGCAGAGTGTAAGAGACAGTAACAGAGTGTAAAAGACAGTAACAGAGTGTAAGAGACAGTAGCAGAGTGAAAGAGACAGTAGTAGAGTGTAGTAGAGTGTAAGAGAGTGTCACATGGCATATACCGTCCTCTAGGATCACATAGTCCTGAATGATCTCAGTATACTGTGAACGTCTTTGGGGATCTCTTCGCGTAGACCTCGTAAACCTGTGTAAGAGACAGTAAAAGAGTATATGAGACAGTAGTGGAGTGTAAGAAAGTGTAACAGAGTATAGGAGACAGTAACAGAGTGTAAGAGAGTGTAAGAGACAGTTACAGAGTGTAAGAGAGTGTAAGAGAGTGTAACAGAGTGTAAGAGACAGTAACAGAGTGTAAGAGACAGCAGCAGAGTGTAAGAGAGTGTGAGAGACAGTAGCAGAGTGTAATAGACAGTAACAGAGTGTAAGAGAGTGTTATAGACAGTAGCAGAGTGTTATAGACAATAGCAGAGTGTAAGAGACAGTAGCAGAGTGTAATAGACAGCAGCAGAGTGTAAGAGAGTGTAAGAGACAGTAGCAGAGTGTAATAGACAGTAACAGAGTGTAAGAGAGTGTTATAGACAGTAGCAGAGTGTAAGAGACAATAGCAGAGTGTAAGAGACAGTAGCAGAGTGTAATAGACTGTAGCAGAGTGTAACATAGTGTAAGAGAGTGTAAGAGACAGTAGCAGAGTGTAATAGACAGTAACAGAGTGTAAGAGAGTGTTATAGACAGTAGCAGAGTTTAAGAGACAGTAACAGAGTGTAAGAGACAGTAACAGAGTGTAAGAGGGTGTAAGAGACAGTAGCAGAGTGTAGGAGAGTGTAAGAGAGTGTAAGAGAGTGTAAGAGACAGTAACAGAGTGTAAGAGACAGTAACAGAGTGTAAGAGACAGCAGCAGAGTGTAAGAGAGTGTAACAGAGTATAGGAGACAGTAACAGAGTATAGGAGACAGTAACAGAGTGTAAGAGAGTGTAAGAGACAGTTACAGAGTGTAAGAGAGTGTAACATAGTGTAAGAGACAGTAACAGAGTGTAAGAGACAGCAGAAGAGTGTAAGAGAGTTGAAGAGACAGTCGCAGAGTGTAATAGACAGTAACAGAGTGTAAGAGAGTGTTATAGACAGTAGCAGAGTGTAAGAGACAGTAACAGAGTGTAAGGGACAGCAGCAGAGTGTAAGAGAGTGTAACATAGTGTAAGAGAGTGAAAGAGACAGTAGCAGAGTGTAATAGACAGTAACAGAGTGTAGGAGAGTGTCAGAGACAGTAACAGAGTGTAAGAGTCAGCAGCAGAGTGTAAGAGAGTGTAACATAGTGTAAGAGAGTGTAAGAGACAGTAGCAGAGTGTAATAGACAGTAACAGAGTGTAAGAGAGTGTTATAGACAGTAGCAGAGTGTAAGAGACAATAGCAGAGTGTAAGATACAGTAGCAGAGTGTAATAGACTGTAGCAGAGTGTAACATAGTGTAAGAGAGTGAAAGAGACAGTAGCAGAGTGTAATAGACAGTAACAGAGTGTAGGAGAGTGTCAGAGACAGTAACAGAGTGTAAGAGTCAGCAGCAGAGTGTAAGAGAGTGTAACATAGTGTAAGAGAGTGAAAGAGACAGTAGCAGAGTGTAATAGACAGTAACAGAGTGTAAGAGAGTGTTATAGACAGTAGCAGAGTGTAAGAGACAGTAGCAGAGTGTAATAGACAGTAACAGAGTGTAAGAGAGTGTTATAGACAGTAGCAGAGTGTAAGAGACAATAGCAGAGTGTAAGATACAGTAGCAGAGTGTAAGAGACAGTAACAGAGTGTAAAAGACAGTAACAGAGTGTAAGAGACAGTAGCAGAGTGAAAGAGACAGTAGTAGAGTGTAGTAGAGTGTAAGAGAGTGTCACATGGCATATACCGTCCTCTAGGATCACATAGTCCTGAATGATCTCAGTATACTGTGAACGTCTTTGGGGATCTCTTCGCGTAGACCTCGTAAACCTGTGTAAGAGACAGTAAAAGAGTATATGAGACAGTAGTGGAGTGTAAGAAAGTGTAACAGAGTATAGGAGACAGTAACAGAGTGTAAGAGAGTGTAAGAGACAGTTACAGAGTGTAAGAGAGTGTAAGAGAGTGTAACAGAGTGTAAGAGACAGTAACAGAGTGTAAGAGACAGCAGCAGAGTGTAAGAGAGTGTGAGAGACAGTAGCAGAGTGTAATAGACAGTAACAGAGTGTAAGAGAGTGTTATAGACAGTAGCAGAGTGTTATAGACAATAGCAGAGTGTAAGAGACAGTAGCAGAGTGTAATAGACAGCAGCAGAGTGTAAGAGAGTGTAAGAGACAGTAGCAGAGTGTAATAGACAGTAACAGAGTGTAAGAGAGTGTTATAGACAGTAGCAGAGTGTAAGAGACAATAGCAGAGTGTAAGAGACAGTAGCAGAGTGTAATAGACTGTAGCAGAGTGTAACATAGTGTAAGAGAGTGTAAGAGACAGTAGCAGAGTGTAATAGACAGTAACAGAGTGTAAGAGAGTGTTATAGACAGTAGCAGAGTTTAAGAGACAGTAACAGAGTGTAAGAGACAGTAACAGAGTGTAAGAGGGTGTAAGAGACAGTAGCAGAGTGTAGGAGAGTGTAAGAGAGTGTAAGAGAGTGTAAGAGACAGTAACAGAGTGTAAGAGACAGTAACAGAGTGTAAGAGACAGCAGCAGAGTGTAAGAGAGTGTAATAGAGTATAGGAGACAGTAACAGAGTATAGGAGACAGTAACAGAGTGTAAGAGAGTGTAAGAGACAGTTACAGAGTGTAAGAGAGTGTAACATAGTGTAAGAGACAGTAACAGAGTGTAAGAGACAGCAGAAGAGTGTAAGAGAGTTGAAGAGACAGTCGCAGAGTGTAATAGACAGTAACAGAGTGTAAGAGAGTGTTATAGACAGTAGCAGAGTGTAAGAGACAATAGCAGAGTGTAATAGACTGGAGCAGAGTGTAGCATAGTGTAAGACAGTGTAAGAGACTGTAGCAGAGTGTAATAGACAGTAACAGAGTGTAAGAGAGTGTTATAGACAGTAGCAGAGTGTAAGAGACAATAGCAGAGTGTAAGAGACAGTAGCAGAGTGTAATAGACAGCAGCAGAGTGTAAGAGAGTGTAAGAGACAGTAGCAGAGTGTAATAGACTGTAGCAGAGTGTAACATAGTGTAAGAGAGTGTAAGAGACAGTAGCAGAGTGTAATAGACAGTAACAGAGTGTAAGAGAGTGTTATAGACAGTAGCAGAGTGTAAGAGAGTGTAAGAGACAGTTACAGAGTGTAAGAGAGTGTAACAGAGTGTAAGAGAGTGTAAGAGACAGTAACATAGTGTAGGAGAGTGTAAGAGACAGTAACAGAGTGTAAGAGACAGTAGCAGAGTGTAAGAGAGTGTAAGAGAGTGTTATAGACAGTAGCAGAGTGTAAGGGACAATAGCAGAGTGTAAGAGACAGTAGCAGAGTGTAATAGACTGTAGCAGAGTGTAAAATAGTGTAAGAGAGTGTAAGAGACAGTAGCAGAGTGTAATAGACAGTAATAGAGTGTAAGAGAGTGTTATAGACAGTAGCAGAGTTTAAGAGACAGTAACAGAGTGTAAGAGACAGTAAGAGTGTAAGAGGGTGTAAGAGACAGTAGCAGAGTGTAGGAGAGTGTAAGAGAGTGTAAGAGACAGTAACAGAGTGTAAGAGACAGCAGCAGAGTGTAAGAGACAGTAACAGAGTGTAAGAGAGTGTAACAGAGTGTAAGAGACAGTAACAGAGTGTACGAGAGTGTAGTAGAGTGTAAGAGACAGTAACAGAGCATAAGAGACAGTAACAGAGCATAAGAGACAGAAGCAGAGTGTAAGAGACAGAAACAGAGTGAAAGAGAGAGTAGCAGAGTGTAAGAGACAGTAGCAGAGTGTAAGAGAGTGTAAGAGAAATTAACAGAGTGTAAGAGTGTAACAGCGTGTAAGAGAGTGTAACAGAGTGTGAGAGAGTGTAGGAGACAGTAACAGAGTGTAGGAGAGTGTAAGAGACAGTAACAGAGTGTAAGAGACAGTAACAGAGTGTAAGAGACAGCAGCAGAGTGTAAGAGAGTGTAACATAGTGTAAGAGAGTGAAAGAGACAGTAGCAGAGTGTAATAGACAGTAACAGAGTGTAAGACAGTGTTATAGACAGTAGCAGAGTGTAAGAGACAATAGCAGAGTGTAAGAGACAGTAACAGAGTGTAAGAGACAGTAACATAGTGTAAGAGACAGTAACAGAGTGTATGAGAGTGTAGTAGAGTGTAAGAGACAGTAACAGAGCGTAAGAGATAGTAGCAGAGTGTAAGAGACAGTAGCAGAGTGAAAGAGACAGTAGCAGAGTGTAAGAGACAGTAACAGAGTGTAAGAGATAGTAGCAGAGTGTAAGAGAGTGTAAGAGACAGTAACAGTGTGTAAGAGGGTGTAACAGCGTGTAAGAGAGTGTAACAGCATGTAAGAGAGTGTAACAGAGTGTAAGGGAGTGTAAGAGACAGTAACAGAGTGTAAGGGGGTGTAAGAGACAGTAGAAGAGTGTAGGAGAGTGTAGGAGAGTGTAAGAGAGTGTAATAGACAGTAACAGAGTGTAAGAGACAGTAACAGAGTGTAAGAGACAGCAGCAGAGTGTAAGAGAGTGTAGGAGACAGTAAGAGAGTGTAACAGAGTGTAAGATACAGTAACAGAGTGTACGAGACAGTAACAGAGTGTAAGAGACAGTAACAGAGTGTAAGAGACAGTAACAGAGTATACGAGAGTGTAGTAGAGTGTAAGAGACAGTAACAGAGCGTAAGAGACAGTAGCAGTGTGTAAGAGACAGAAGCAAAGTGAAAGAGAGAGTAGCAGAGTGTAAGAGACAGTAGCAGAGTGTAAGAGACAGTAGCAGAGTGTAAGAGTGTAAGAGACAGTAACAGAGTGTAAGAGAGTGTAACAGCGTGTAAGAGAGTGTAACAGAGTGTAAGAGACAGTAAGAGAGTTTAACAGAGTGTAAGAGACAGTAACAGAGTGTAGGAGAGTGTAAGAGACAGTAACGCAGTGTAAGAGACAGTAACAGAGTGTAAGAGACAGCAGCAGAGTGTAAGAGAGTGTAACATAGTGTAAGAGAGTGTAAGAGACAGTAGCAGAGTGTAATAGACAGTAACAGAGTGTAATAGAGTGTAAGAGACAGTAGCAGAGTGTAATAGACTGTAACAGAGTGTAAGAGAGTGTAAGAGACAATAGCAGAGTGTAATAGACAGTAACAGAGTGTAAGAGAGTGTTATAGACAGTAGCAGAGTGCAAGAGACAATAGCAGAGTGTAAGAGACAGTAGCCGAGTGTAATAGACTGTAACAGAGTGTAACAGAGTGTAAGAGAGTGTAAGAGACAGTAGCGGAGTGTAATAGACAGTAAGAGAGTGTAAGAGAGTGTTATAGACAGTAGCAGAGTGTTATAGACAATAGCAGAGTGTAAGAGACAGTAGCAGAGTGTAATAGACAGCAGCAGAGTGTAAGAGAGTGTAAGAGACAGTAGCAGAGTGTAATAGACAGTAACAGAGTGTAAGAGAGTGTTATAGACAGTATCAGAGTGTAAGAGACAATAGCAGAGTGTAAGAGACAGTAGCAGAGTGTAATAGACTGTAGCAGAGTGTAACATAGTGTAAGAGAGTGTAAGAGACAGTAGCAGAGTGTAATGGACAGTAACAGAGTGTAAGAGAGTGTTATAGACAGTAGCAGAGTGTAAGAGAGTGTAAGAGACAGTTACAGAGTGTAAGAGAGTGTAACAGAGTGTAAGAGAGTGTAAGAGACAGTAACATAGTGTAGGAGAGTGTAAGAGACAGTAACAGAGTGTAAGAGACAGTAACAGAGTGTAAGAGGGTGTAAGAGACAGTAGCAGAGTGTAGGAGAGTGTAAGAGAGTGTAAGAGACAGTAAGAGTGTAAGAGACAGTAACAGAGTGTAAGAGACAGCAGCAGAGTGTAACAGAGTGTAAGAGAGTGTAAGAGACAGTAACATAGTGTAGGAGAGTGTAAGAGACAGTAGCAGAGTGTAAGAGACAGAAGCAGAGTGAAAGAGAGAGTAGCAGAGTGTAAGAGACAGTAGCAGAGTGTAAGAGACAGTAGCAGAGTGTAAGAGAGTGTAAGAGACAGTAACAGAGTGTAAGAGAGTGTAACAGCATGTAAGAGAGTGTAACAGAGTGTAAGAGAGTGTAAGAGACAGTAACAGTGTGTAGTAGAGTGTAAGAGACAGTAACAGAGTGTAAGAGACAGTAACAGAGTGTAAGAGACAGCAGCAGAGTGTAAGAGAGTGTAACATAGTGTAAGAGAGTGAAAGAGACAGTAGCAGAGTGTAATAGACAGTAACAGAGTGTAAGAGAGTGTTATAGACAGTAGCAGAGTGTAAGAGACAATAGCAGAGTGTAAGATACAGTAGCAAAGTGTAAGAGACAGTAACAGAGTGTAAGAGACAGTAGCAGAGTGAAAGAGGCAGTAGTAGAGTGTAGTAGAGTGTACCAGAGTGTCACATGGCATATACCGTCCTCTAGGATCACATAGTCCTGAATGATCTCAGTATACTGTGAACCTCTTTGGGGATCTCTTCGCGTAGACATCGTAAACCTGTGTAAGAGACAGTAAAAGAGTATATGAGACAGTAGCGGAGTGTAAGAGAGTGTGACAGAGCATAGGAGACAGTAACAGAGTATAGGAGACGGTAACAGAGTGTAAGAGAGTGTAAGAGACAGTAACAGAGTGTAAGAGACAGTAACAGAGTGTAAGAGACAGCAGCAGAGTGTAAGAGAGTGTAACATAGTGTAAGAGAGTGAAAGAGACAGTAGCAGAGTGTAATAGACAGTAAGAGTGTAGGAGAGTGTAACAGCGTGTAAGAGAGTGTAACAGAGTGTAAGAGAGTGTAAGAGACAGTAACAGAGTGTAGGAGAGTGTAAGAGACAGTAACAGAGTGTAAGAGACAGTAACAGAGTGTAAGAGACAGTAACAGAGTGTAAGAGACAGCAGCAGAGTGTAAGAGAGTGTAACATAGTGTAAGAGAGTGAAAGAGACAGTAGCAGAGTGTAATAGACAGTAACAGAGTGTAGGAGAGTGTCAGAGACAGTAACAGAGTGTAAGAGTCAGCAGCAGAGTGTAAGAGAGTGTAACATAGTGTAAGAGAGTGTAAGAGACAGTAGCAGAGTGTAATAGACAGTAACAGAGTGTAAGAGAGTGTTATAGACAGTAGCAGAGTGTAAGAGACAATAGCAGAGTGTAAGATACAGTAGCAGAGTGTAAGAGACAGTAACAGAGTGTAAAAGACAGTAACAGAGTGTAAGAGACAGTAGCAGAGTGAAAGAGACAGTAGTAGAGTGTAGTAGAGTGTAAGAGAGTGTCACATGGCATATACCGTCCTCTAGGATCACATAGTCCTGAATGATCTCAGTATACTGTGAACGTCTTTGGGGATCTCTTCGCGTAGACCTCGTAAACCTGTGTAAGAGACAGTAAAAGAGTATATGAGACAGTAGTGGAGTGTAAGAAATTGTAACAGAGTATAGGAGACAGTAACAGAGTGTAAGAGAGTGTAAGAGACAGTTACAGAGTGTAAGAGAGTGTAACAGAGTGTAAGAGACAGTAACAGAGTGTAAGAGACAGCAGCAGAGTGTAAGAGAGTGTAAGAGACAGTAGCAGAGTGTAATAGACAGTAACAGAGTGTAAGAGAGTGTTATAGACAGTAGCAGAGTGTTATAGACAATAGCAGAGTGTAAGAGACAGTAGCAGAGTGTAATAGACAGCAGCAGAGTGTAAGAGAGTGTAAGAGACAGTAGCAGAGTGTAATAGACAGTAACAGAGTGTAAGAGAGTGTTATAGACAGTAGCAGAGTGTAAGAGACAATAGCAGAGTGTAAGAGACAGTAGCAGAGTGTAATAGACTGTAGCAGAGTGTAACATAGTGTAAGAGAGTGTAAGAGACAGTAGCAGAGTGTAATAGACAGTAACAGAGTGTAAGAGAGTGTTATAGACAGTAGCAGAGTTTAAGAGACAGTAACAGAGTGTAAGAGACAGTAACAGAGTGTAAGAGGGTGTAAGAGACAGTAGCAGAGTGTAGGAGAGTGTAAGAGAGTGTAAGAGAGTGTAAGAGACAGTAACAGAGTGTAAGAGACAGTAACAGAGTGTAAGAGACAGCAGCAGAGTGTAAGAGAGTGTAACAGAGTATAGGAGACAGTAACAGAGTATAGGAGACAGTAACAGAGTGTAAGAGAGTGTAAGAGACAGTTACAGAGTGTAAGAGAGTGTAACATAGTGTAAGAGACAGTAACAGAGTGTAAGAGACAGTAGCAGAGTGTAATAGACTGTAGCAGAGTGTAACATAGTGTAAGAGAGTGTAAGAGACAGTAGCAGAGTGTAATAGACAGTAACAGAGTGTAAGAGAGTGTTATAGACAGTAGCAGAGTGTAAGAGACAATATCAGAGTGTAATAGAGTGTAGCAGAGTGTAATAGAGTGTAGCAGAGTGTAAGAGAGTGTAAGAGACAGTAGCAGAGTGTAATAGACAGTAACAGAGTGTAAGAGAGTGTTATAGACAGTTGCAGAGTGTAAGAGACAATAGCAGAGTGTAAGATACAGTAGAAGAGTGTAAGAGACTGTAACAGAGTGTAAGAGACAGTAACAGAGTGTAAGAGACAGTAACAGAGTGTAAGAGACAGTAACAGAGTGTAAGAGACAGTAGCAGAGTGTAAGAGACAGTAGCAGAGTGAAAGAGACATTAGTAGAGTGTAGTAGAGTGTAAGAGAGAGTCACATGGCATACACCGTCCTCTAGGACCACATGGTCCCGAATGATCTCAGTATACTGTGAACGTCTTTGGGTATCTCTTCGCGTAGACATCGTAAACCTGTGTAAGAGACAGTAACAGAGTATATGAGACAGCAGCAGAGTGTAAGAGAGTGTAACATAGTGTAAGACAGTGTAAGAGACAGTAGCAGAGTGAAAGAGACAGTAGCAGAGTGTAAGAGACAGTAGCAGAGTGTAAGAGACAGTAACAGAGTGTAAGAGATAGTAGCAGAGTGTAAGAGAGTGTAAGAGACAGTAACAGTGTGTAAGAGGGTGTAACAGCGTGTAAGAGAGTGTAACAGCATGTAAGAGAGTGTAACAGAGTGTAAGGGAGTGTAAGAGACAGTAACAGAGTGTAAGGTGGTGTAAGAGACAGTAGAAGAGTGTAGGAGAGTGTAAGAGAGTGTAATAGACAGTAACAGAGTGTAAGAGACAGTAAAAGAGTGTAAGAGACAGCAGCAGAGTGTAAGAGAGTGTAAGAGACAGTAACAGAGTGTAAGAGACAGTAACAGAGTGTAAGAGACAGTAACAGAGTATACGAGAGTGTAGTAGAGTGTAAGAGACAGTAACAGAGCGTAAGAGATAGTAGCAGTGTGTAGGAGACAGAAGCAAAGTGAAAGAGAGAGTAGCAGAGTGTAAGAGAGAGTAGCAGAGTGTAAGAGACAGTAGCAGAGTGTAAGAGACAGTAGCAGAGTGTAAGAGAGTGTAAGAGACAGTAACAGAGTGTAGGAGAGTGTAAGAGACAGTAACAGAGTGTAAGAGACAGTAACAGAGTGTAAGAGACAGCAGCAGAGTGTAAGAGAGTGTAACATAGTGTAAGAGAGTGTAAGAGACAGTAGCAGAGTGTAATAGACAGTAACAGAGTGTAATAGAGTGTAAGAGACAGTAGCAGAGTGTAAGAGACAATAGCAGAGTGTAAGAGACATTAGCAGAGTGTAACATAGTGTAAGAGAGTGTTATAGACAGTAGCAGAGTGTAAGAGACAGTAACAGAGTGTAAGAGACAGTAACAGAGTGAAAGAGACAGTAGCAGAGTGAAAGAGACAGTAGTAGAGTGTAGTAGAGTGTAAGATATAGGAGTGTAAGAGACAGTAACAGAGTGTAAGAGACAGTAACAGAGTGTAAGAGACAGCAGCAGAGTGTAAGAGAGTGTAATAGACAGTAACAGAGTGTACGAGAGTGTAGTAGAGTGTAAGAGACAGTAGCAGAGTGTAAGAGAGTGTAACAGGGTGTAAGAGACAGTAACAGAGTATAGGAGACAGTAACAGAGTGTAAGAGACAGTAACAGAGTGTACGAGACAGTAACATAGTGTAAGATACAGTAACAGAGTGTATGACAGTGTAGTACAGTGTAAGACACAGTAACAGAGCGTAAGAGATAGTAGCAGAGTGTAAGAGACAGTAGCAGAGTGAAAGAGACAGTAGCAGAGTGTTAGAGACAGTAGCAGAGTGTAAGAAACAGTAACAGAGTGTAAGAGACAGTAGCAGAGTGTAAGAGAGTGTAAGAGACAGTAACAGTGTGTAAGAGGGTGTAACAGCGTGTAAGAGAGTGTAACAGCGTGTAAGAGAGTGTAACAGAGTGTAAGAGAGTGTAAGAGACAGTAACAGAGTGTAAGAGGGTGTAAGAGACAGTAGCAGAGTGTAAGAGAGTGTAAGAGAGTGTTATAGACAGTAGCAGAGTGTAAGAGACAATAGCAGAGTGTAAGAGACAGTAGCAGAGTGTAATAGACTGTAGCAGAGTGTAACAGTGTAAGAGAGTGTAAGAGACAGTAGCAGAGTGTAATAGACAGTAACAGAGTGTAAGAGAGTGTTATAGACAGTAGCAGAGTGTAAGAGACAGTAGCAGAGTGTAAGAGACAATAGCATAGTGTAAGAGACAGTAGCAGAGTGTAATAGACTGTAGCAGAGTGTAACATAGTGTAAGAGAGTGTAAGAGACAGTAGCAGAGTGTAATAGACAGTAACAGAGTGTACGAGAGTGTTATAGACAGTAGCAGGGTTTAAGAGACAGTAACAGAGTGTAAGAGACAGTAACAGAGTGTAAGAGTGTGTAAGAGACAGTAGGAGAGTGTAAGAGAGTGTAAGAGAGTGTAAGAGAGTGTAAGAGAGTGTAAGAGAGTGTAAGATACAGTAACAGAGTGTAAGAGACAGTAACAGAGTGTAAGAGACAGCAGCAGAGTGTAAGAGAGTGTAACAGAGTATAGGAGACAGTAACAGAGTATAGGAGACAGTAACAGAGTGTAAGAGAGTGTAAGAGACAGTTACAGAGTGTAAGAGAGTGTAACATAGTGTAAGAGACAGTAACAGAGTGTAAGAGACAGCAGAAGAGTGTAAGAGAGTTGAAGAGACAGTTGCAGAGTGTAATAGACAGTAACAGAGTGTAAGAGAGTGTTATAGACAGTAGCAGAGTGTAAGAGACAATAGCAGAGTGTAATAGACTGGAGCAGAGTGTAACATAGTGTAAGACAGTGTAAGAGACTGTAGCAGAGTGTAATAGACTGTAACAGAGTGTAAGAGAGTGTTATAGACAGTAGCATAGTGTAAGAGACAATAGCAGAGTGTAAGAGACAGTAGCAGAGTGTAATAGACAGCAGCAGAGTGTAAGAGAGTGTAAGAGACAGTAGCAGAGTGTAATAGACAGTAACAGAGTGTAAGAGAGTGTTATAGACAGTAGCAGAGTGTAAGATACAATAGCAGAGTGTAAGAGACAGTAGCAGAGTGTAATAGACTGTAGCAGAGTGTAACATAGTGTAAGAGAGTGTAAGAGACAGTAGCAGAGTGTAATAGACAGTAACAGAGTGTAAGAGAGTGTTATAGACAGTAGCAGAGTGTAAGAGAGTGTAAGAGACAGTTACAGAGTGTAAGAGAGTGTAACAGAGTGTAAGAGAGTGTAAGAGACAGTAACATAGTGTAGGAGAGTGTAAGAGACAGTAACAGAGTGTAAGAGACAGTAGCAGAGTGTAAGAGAGTGTAAGAGAGTGTTATAGACAGTAGCAGAGTGTAAGGGACAATAGCAGAGTGTAAGAGACAGTAGCAGAGTGTAATAGACTGTAGCAGAGTGTAACATAGTGTAAGAGAGTGTAAGAGACAGTAGCAGAGTGTAATAGACAGTAACAGAGTGTAAGAGAGTGTTATAGACAGTAGCAGAGTTTAAGAGACAGTAACAGAGTGTAAGAGACAGTAACAGAGTGTAAGAGGGTGTAAGAGACAGTAGCAGAGTGTAGGAGAGTGTAAGAGAGTGTAAGAGACAGTAAGAGTGTAAGAGACAGCAGCCGAGTGTAAGAGAGTGTAACAGAGTGTAAGAGACAGTAACAGAGCGTAAGAGACAGTAGCAGAGTGTAAGAGACAGAAGCAGAGTGAAAGAGAGAGTAGCAGAGTGTAAGAGACAGTAGCAGAGTGTAAGAGACAGTAGCAGAGTGTAAGAGAGTGTAAGAGACAGTAACAGAGTGTAAGAGAGTGTAACAGCATGTAAGAGAGTGTAACAGAGTGTAAGAGAGTGTAAGAGACAGTAACAGAGTGTAGTAGAGTGTAAGAGACAGTAACAGAGTGTAAGAGACAGTAACAGAGTGTAAGAGACAGCAGCAGAGTGTAAGAGAGTGTAACATAGTGTAAGAGAGTGAAAGAGACAGTAGCAGAGTGTTATAGACAGTAACAGAGTGTAAGAGAGTGTTATAGACAGTAGCAGAGTGTAAGAGACAATAGCAGAGTGTAAGATACAGTAGCAAAGTGTAAGAGACAGTAACAGAGTGTAAGAGACAGTAGCAGAGTGAAAGAGGCAGTAGTAGAGTGTAGTAGAGTGTACCAGAGTGTCACATGGCATATACCGTCCTCTAGGATCACATAGTCCTGAATGATCTCAGTATACTGTGAACGTCTTTGGGGATCTCTTCGCGTAGACATCGTAAACCTGTGTAAGAGACAGTAAAAGAGTATATGAGACAGTAGCGGAGTGTAAGAGAGTGTGACAGAGCATAGGAGACAGTAACAGAGTATAGGAGACGGTAACAGAGTGTAAGAGAGTGTAAGAGACAGTAACAGAGTGTAAGAGACAGTAACAGAGTGTAAGAGACAGCAGCAGAGTGTAAGAGAGTGTAACATAGTGTAAGAGAGTGAAAGAGACAGTAGCAGAGTGTAATAGACAGTAACAGAGTGTAGGAGAGTGTAACAGCGTGTAAGAGAGTGTAACAGAGTGTAAGAGAGTGTAAGAGACAGTAACAGAGTGTAGGAGAGTGTAAGAGACAGTAACAGAGTGTAAGAGACAGTAACAGAGTGTAAGAGACAGTAACAGAGTGTAAGGGACAGCAGCAGAGTGTAAGAGAGTGTAACATAGTGTAAGAGAGTGAAAGAGACAGTAGCAGAGTGTAATAGACAGTAACAGAGTGTAGGAGAGTGTCAGAGACAGTAACAGAGTGTAAGAGTCAGCAGCAGAGTGTAAGAGAGTGTAACATAGTGTAAGAGAGTGTAAGAGACAGTAGCAGAGTGTAATAGACAGTAACAGAGTGTAAGAGAGTGTTATAGACAGTAGCAGAGTGTAAGAGACAATAGCAGAGTGTAAGATACAGTAGCAGAGTGTAAGAGACAGTAACAGAGTGTAAAAGACAGTAACAGAGTGTAAGAGACAGTAGCAGAGTGAAAGAGACAGTAGTAGAGTGTAGTAGAGTGTAAGAGAGTGTCACATGGCATATACCGTCCTCTAGGATCACATAGTCCTGAATGATCTCAGTATACTGTGAACGTCTTTGGGGATCTCTTCGCGTAGACCTCGTAAACCTGTGTAAGAGACAGTAAAAGAGTATATGAGACAGTAGTGGAGTGTAAGAAAGTGTAACAGAGTATAGGAGACAGTAACAGAGTGTAAGAGAGTGTAAGAGACAGTTACAGAGTGTAAGAGAGTGTAAGAGAGTGTAACAGAGTGTAACAGAGTGTAAGAGACAGTAACAGAGTGTAAGAGACAGCAGCAGAGTGTAAGAGAGTGTGAGAGACAGTAGCAGAGTGTAATAGACAGTAACAGAGTGTAAGAGAGTGTTATAGACAGTAGCAGAGTGTTATAGACAATAGCAGAGTGTAAGAGACAGTAGCAGAGTGTAATAGACAGCAGCAGAGTGTAAGAGAGTGTAAGAGACAGTAGCAGAGTGTAATAGACAGTAACAGAGTGTAAGAGAGTGTTATAGACAGTAGCAGAGTGTAAGAGACAATAGCAGAGTGTAAGAGACAGTAGCAGAGTGTAATAGACTGTAGCAGAGTGTAACATAGTGTAAGAGAGTGTAAGAGACAGTAGCAGAGTGTAATAGACAGTAACAGAGTGTAAGAGAGTGTTATAGACAGTAGCAGAGTTTAAGAGACAGTAACAGAGTGTAAGAGACAGTAACAGAGTGTAAGAGGGTGTAAGAGACAGTAGCAGAGTGTAGGAGAGTGTAAGAGAGTGTAAGAGAGTGTAAGAGACAGTAACAGAGTGTAAGAGACAGTAACAGAGTGTAAGAGACAGCAGCAGAGTGTAAGAGAGTGTAACAGAGTATAGGAGACAGTAACAGAGTATAGGAGACAGTAACAGAGTGTAAGAGAGTGTAAGAGACAGTTACAGAGTGTAAGAGAGTGTAACATAGTGTAAGAGACAGTAACAGAGTGTAAGAGACAGCAGAAGAGTGTAAGAGAGTTGAAGAGACAGTCGCAGAGTGTAATAGACAGTAACAGAGTGTAAGAGAGTGTTATAGACAGTAGCAGAGTGTAAGAGACAATAGCAGAGTGTAATAGACTGGAGCAGAGTGTAACATAGTGTAAGACAGTGTAAGAGACTGTAGCAGAGTGTAATAGACAGTAACAGAGTGTAAGAGAGTGTTATAGACAGTAGCAGAGTGTAAGAGACAATAGCAGAGTGTAAGAGACAGTAGCAGAGTGTAATAGACAGCAGCAGAGTGTAAGAGAGTGTAAGAGACAGTAGCAGAGTGTAATAGACAGTAACAGAGTGTAAGAGAGTGTTATAGACAGTAGCAGAGTGTAAGAGACAGTAGCAGAGTGTAATAGACTGTAGCAGAGTGTAACATAGTGTAAGAGAGTGTAAGAGACAGTAGCAGAGTGTAATAGACAGTAACAGAGTGTAAGAGAGTGTTATAGACAGTAGCAGAGTGTAAGAGAGTGTAAGAGACAGTTACAGAGTGTAAGAGAGTGTAACAGAGTGTAAGAGAGTGTAAGAGACAGTAACATAGTGTAGGAGAGTGTAAGAGACAGTAACAGAGTGTAAGAGACAGTAGCAGAGTGTAAGAGAGTGTAAGAGAGTGTTATAGACAGTAGCAGAGTGTAAGGGACAATAGCAGAGTGTAAGAGACAGTAGCAGAGTGTAATAGACTGTAGCAGAGTGTAAAATAGTGTAAGAGAGTGTAAGAGACAGTAGCAGAGTGTAATAGACAGTAATAGAGTGTAAGAGAGTGTTATAGACAGTAGCAGAGTTTAAGAGACAGTAACAGAGCGTAAGAGACAGTAAGAGTGTAAGAGGGGGTAAGAGACAGTAGCAGAGTGTAGGAGAGTGTAAGAGAGTGTAAGAGACAGTAACAGAGTGTAAGAGACAGCAACAGAGTGTAAGAGACAGTAGCAGAGTGTAAGAGACAATAGCAGAGTGTAAGAGACAATAGCAGAGTGTAAGAGACAGTAGCAGAGTGTAATAGACTGTAGCAGAGTGTAACAGTGTAAGAGAGTGTAAGAGACAGTAGCAGAGTGTAATAGACATTAACAGAGTGTAAGAGAGTGTTATAGACAGTAGTAGAGTTTAAGAGACAGTAACAGAGTGTAAGAGACAGTAACAGAGTGTAAGAGGGTGTAAGAGACAGTAGCAGAGTGTAGGAGAGTGTAAGAGAGTGTAAGAGACAGTAACAGAGTGTAAGAGACAGCAGCAGAGTGTAAGAGAGTGTAACAGAGTGTAAGAGACAGTAACAGAGCGTAAGAGACAGTAGCAGAGTGTAAGAGACAGAAGCAGAGTGAAAGAGAGAGTAGCAGAGTGTAAGAGACAGTAGCAGAGAGTAAGAGACAGTAGCAGAGTGTAAGAGAGTGTAATAGACAGTAACAGAGTATAAGAGAGTGTAACAGCATGTAAGAGAGTGTAACAGAGTGTAAGAGAGTGTAAGAGACAGTAACAGAGTGTAAGAGACAGTAACAGAGTGTAAGAGACAGTAACAGAGTGTAAGAGACAGCAGCAGAGTGTAAGAGTGTGTAACAGAGTGTAAGAGAGTGAAAGAGACAGTAGCAGAGTGTAATAGACAGTAACAGAGTGTAATAGAGTGTAAGAGACAGTAGCAGAGTGTAAGAGACAATAGCAGAGTGTAAGAGACAGTAGCAGAGTGTAATAGACTGTAGCAGAGTGTAACAGAGTGTAAGAGAGTGTAAGAGACAATAGCAGAGTGTAATAGACAGTAACAGAGTGTAAGAGAGTGTTATAGACAGTAGCAGAGTGCAAGAGACAATAGCAGAGTGTAAGAGACAGTAGCAGAGTGTAATAGACAGTAACAGAGTGTAAGAGACAGTAACAGAGTGTAAGAGACAGCAGCAGAGTGTAAGAGTGTAAGAGACAGTAACAGAGTGTAAGAGAGTGTAACAGAGTGTAAAAGACAGTAACAGAGTGTACGAGACAGTAACAGAGTGTACGAGACAGTAACAGAGTGTAAGAGACAGTAACAGAGTATACGAGAGTGTAGTAGAGTGTAAGAGACAGTAACAGAGCGTAAGAGACAGTAGCAGTGTGTAAGAGACAGAAGCAAAGTGAAAGAGAGAGTAGCAGAGTGTAAGAGACAGTAGCAGAGTGTAAGAGACAGTAGCAGAGTGTAAGAGAGTGTAAGAGACAGTAACAGAGTGTAAGAGAGTGTAACAGCGTGTAAGAGAGTGTAACAGAGTGTAAGAGACAGTAAGAGAGTGTAACAGAGTGTAAGAGACAGTAACAGAGTGTAGGAGAGTGTAAGAGACAGTAACAGAGTGTAAGAGACAGTAACAGAGTGTAATAGAGTGTAACATAGTGTAAGAGAGTGTAAGAGACAGTAGCAGAGTGTAATAGACAGTAACAGAGTGTAATAGAGTGTAAGAGACAGTAGCAGAGTGTAATAGACAGTAACAGAGTGTAATAGAGTGTAAGAGACAATAGCAGAGTGTAACATAGTGTAAGAGAGTGTTATAGACAGTAGCAGAGTGTAAGAGACAGTAACAGAGTGTAAGAGACAGTAACAGAGTGAAAGAGACAGTAGCAGAGTGAAAGAGACAGTAGTAGAGTGTAGTAGAGTGTAAGATATAGGAGTGTAAGAGACAGTAACAGAGTGTAAGAGACAGTAACAGAGTGTAAGAGACAGCAGCAGAGTGTAAGAGAGTGTAATAGACAGTAACAGAGTGTACGAGAGTGTAGTAGAGTGTAAGAGACAGTAGCAGAGTGTAAGAGAGTGTAACAGGGTGTAAGAGACAGTAACAGAGTATAGGAGACAGTAACAGAGTGTAAGAGACAGTAACAGAGTGTACGAGACAGTAACATAGTGTAAGATACAGTAACAGAGTGTATGACAGTGTAGTACAGTGTAAGACACAGTAACAGAGCGTAAGAGATAGTAGCAGAGTGTAAGAGACAGTCGCAGAGTGAAAGAGACAGTAGCAGAGTGTTAGAGACAGTAGCAGAGTGTAAGAAACAGTAACAGAGTGTAAGAGACAGTAGCAGAGTGTAAGAGAGTGTAAGAGACAGTAACAGTGTGTAAGAGGGTGTAACAGCGTGTAAGAGAGTGTAACAGCGTGTAAGAGAGTGTAACAGAGTGTAAGAGAGTGTAAGAGACAGTAACAGAGTGTAAGAGGGTGTAAGAGACAGTAGCAGAGTGTAAGAGAGTGTAAGAGAGTGTTATAGACAGTAGCAGAGTGTAAGAGACAATAGCAGAGTGTAAGAGACAGTAACAGAGTGTAAGAGACAGTAGCAGAGTGTAACAGTGTAAGAGAGTGTAAGAGACAGTAGCAGAGTGTAATAGACAGTAACAGAGTGTAAGAGAGTGTTATAGACAGTAGCAGAGTGTAAGAGACAGTAGCAGAGTGTAAGAGACAATAGCAGAGTGTAAGAGACAGTAGCAGAGTGTAATAGACTGTAGCAGAGTGTAACATAGTGTAAGAGAGTGTAAGAGACAGTAGCAGAGTGTAATAGACAGTAACAGAGTGTACGAGAGTGTTATAGACAGTAGCAGAGTTTAAGAGACAGTAACAGAGTGTAAGAGACAGTAACAGAGTGTAAGAGTGTGTAAGAGACAGTAGGAGAGTGTAAGAGAGTGTAAGAGAGTGTAAGAGAGTGTAAGAGACAGTAACAGAGTGTAAGAGACAGTAACAGAGTGTAAGAGACAGCAGCAGAGTGTAAGAGAGTGTAACAGAGTATAGGAGACAGTAACAGAGTATAGGAGACAGTAACAGAGTGTAAGAGAGTGTAAGAGACAGTTACAGAGTGTAAGAGAGTGTAACATAGTGTAAGAGACAGTAACAGAGTGTAAGAGACAGCAGAAGAGTGTAAGAGAGTTGAAGAGACAGTCGCAGAGTGTAATAGACAGTAACAGAGTGTAAGAGAGTGTTATAGACAGTAGCAGAGTGTAAGAGACAATAGCAGAGTGTAATAGACTGGAGCAGAGTGTAACATAGTGTAAGACAGTGTAAGAGACTGTAGCAGAGTGTAATAGACAGTAACAGAGTGTAAGAGAGTGTTATAGACAGTAGCAGAGTGTAAGAGACAATAGCAGAGTGTAAGAGACAATAGCAGAGTGTAAGAGACAGTAGCAGAGTGTAATAGACAGCAGCAGAGTGTAAGAGAGTGTAAGAGACAGTAGCAGAGTGTAATAGACAGTAACAGAGTGTAAGAGAGTGTTATAGACAGTGGCAGAGTGTAAGAGACAGTAGCAGAGTGTAATAGACTGTAGCAGAGTGTAACATAGTGTAAGAGAGTGTAAGAGACAGTAGCAGAGTGTAATAGACAGTAACAGAGTGTAAGAGAGTGTTATAGACAGTAGCAGAGTGTAAGAGAGTGTAAGAGACAGTTACAGAGTGTAAGAGAGTGTAACAGAGTGTAAGAGAGTGTAAGAGTTAGTAACATAGTGTAGGAGAGTGTAAGAGACAGTAACAGAGTGTAAGAGACAGTAGCAGAGTGTAAGAGAGTGTAAGAGAGTGTTATAGACAGTAGCAGAGTGTAAGGGACAATAGCAGAGTGTAAGAGACAGTAGCAGAGTGTAATAGACTGTAGCAGAGTGTAAAATAGTGTAAGAGAGTGTAAGAGACAGTAGCAGAGTGTAATAGACAGTAATAGAGTGTAAGAGAGTGTTATAGACAGTAGCAGAGTTTAAGAGACAGTAACAGAGCGTAAGAGACAGTAAGAGTGTAAGAGGGTGTAAGAGACAGTAGCAGAGTGTAGGAGAGTGTAAGAGAGTGTAAGAGACAGTAACAGAGTGTAAGAGACAGCAACAGAGTGTAAGAGACAGTAGCAGAGTGTAAGAGACAATAGCAGAGTGTAAGAGACAGTAGCAGAGTGTAATAGACTGTAGCAGAGTGTAACAGTGTAAGAGAGTGTAAGAGACAGTAGCAGAGTGTAATAGACAGTAACAGAGTGTAAGAGAGTGTTATAGACAGTAGCAGAGTGTAAGAGACAGTAGCAGAGTGTAAGAGACAATAGCAGAGTGTAAGAGACAGTAGCAGAGTGTAATAGACTGTAGCAGAGTGTAACATAGTGTAAGAGAGTGTAAGAGACAGTAGCAGAGTGTAATAGACAGTAACAGAGTGTACGAGAGTGTTATAGACAGTAGCAGAGTTTAAGAGACAGTAACAGAGTGTAAGAGACAGTAACAGAGTGTAAGAGTGTGTAAGAGACAGTAGGAGAGTGTAAGAGAGTGTAAGAGAGTGTAAGAGAGTGTAAGAGACAGTAACAGAGTGTAAGAGACAGTAACAGAGTGTAAGAGACAGCAGCAGAGTGTAAGAGAGTGTAACAGAGTATAGGAGACAGTAACAGAGTATAGGAGACAGTAACAGAGTGTAAGAGAGTGTAAGAGACAGTAACAGAGTGTAAGAGAGTGTAACATAGTGTAAGAGACAGTAACAGAGTGTAAGAGACAGCAGAAGAGTGTAAGAGAGTTGAAGAGACAGTCGCAGAGTGTAATAGACAGTAACAGAGTGTAAGAGAGTGTTATAGACAGTAGCAGAGTGTAAGAGACAATAGCAGAGTGTAATAGACTGGAGCAGAGTGTAACATAGTGTAAGAGAATGTAAGAGACTGTAGCAGAGTGTAATAGACAGTAACAGAGTGTAAGAGAGTGTTATAGACAGTAGCAGAGTGTAAGAGACAATAGCAGAGTGTAAGAGACAGTAGCAGAGTGTAAGAGACAGCAGCAGAGTGTAAGAGAGTGTAAGAGACAGTAGCAGAGTGTAATAGACAGTAACAGAGTGTAAGAGAGTGTTATAGACAGTAGCAGAGTGTAAGAGACAATAGCAGAGTGTAAGAGACAGTAGCAGAGTGTAATAGACTGTAGCAGAGTGTAACAGTGTAAGAGAGTGTAAGAGACAGTAGCAGAGTGTAATAGACATTAACAGAGTGTAAGAGAGTGTTATAGACAGTAGTAGAGTTTAAGAGACAGTAACAGAGTGTAAGAGACAGTAACAGAGTGTAAGAGGGTGTAAGAGACAGTAGCAGAGTGTAGGAGAGTGTAAGAGAGTGTAAGAGACAGTAACAGAGTGTAAGAGACAGCAGCAGAGTGTAAGAGAGTGTAACAGAGTGTAAGAGACAGTAACAGAGCGTAAGAGACAGTAGCAGAGTGTAAGAGACAGAAGCAGAGTGAAAGAGAGAGTAGCAGAGTGTAAGAGACAGTAGCAGAGAGTAAGAGGCAGTAGCAGAGTGTAAGAGAGTGTAATAGACAGTAACAGAGTGTAAGAGAGTGTAACAGCATGTAAGAGAGTGTAACAGAGTGTAAGAGAGTGTAAGAGACAGTAACAGAGTGTAAGAGACAGTAACAGAGTGTAAGAGACAGTAACAGAGTGTAAGAGACAGCAGCAGAGTGTAAGAGTGTGTAACAGAGTGTAAGAGAGTGAAAGAGACAGTAGCAGAGTGTAATAGACAGTAACAGAGTGTAATAGAGTGTAAGAGACTGTAGCAGAGTGTAAGAGACAATAGCAGAGTGTAAGAGACAGTAGCAGAGTGTAATAGACTGTAGCAGAGTGTAACAGAGTGTAAGAGAGTGTAAGAGACAATAGCAGAGTGTAATAGACAGTAACAGAGTGTAAGAGAGTGTTATAGACAGTAGCAGAGTGCAAGAGACAATAGCAGAGTGTAAGAGACAGTAGCAGAGTGTAATAGACAGTAACAGAGTGTAAGAGACAGTAACAGAGTGTAAGAGACAGCAGCAGAGTGTAAGAGTGTAAGAGACAGTAACAGAGTGTAAGAGAGTGTAACAGAGTGTAAAAGACAGTAACAGAGTGTACGAGACAGTAACAGAGTGTACGAGACAGTAACAGAGTGTAAGAGACAGTAACAGAGTATACGAGAGTGTAGTAGAGTGTAAGAGACAGTAACAGAGCGTAAGAGACAGTAGCAGTGTGTAAGAGACAGAAGCAAAGTGAAAGAGAGAGTCGCAGAGTGTAAGAGACAGTAGCAGAGTGTAAGAGACAGTAGCAGAGTGTAAGAGAGTGTAAGAGACAGTAACAGAGTGTAAGAGAGTGTAACAGCGTGTAAGAGAGTGTAACAGAGTGTAAGAGACAGTAAGAGAGTGTAACAGAGTGTAAGAGACAGTAACAGAGTGTAGGAGAGTGTAAGAGACAGTAACAGAGTGTAAGAGACAGTAACAGAGTGTAAGAGGGTGTAACAGCGTGTAAGAGAGTGTAACAGCATGTAAGAGAGTGTAACAGAGTGTAAGGGAGTGTAAGAGACAGTAACAGAGTGTAAGGGGGTGTAAGAGACAGTAGAAGAGTGTAGGAGAGTGTAAGAGAGTGTAATAGACAGTAACAGAGTGTAAGAGACAGTAAAAGAGTGTAAGAGACAGCAGCAGAGTGTAAGAGAGTGTAAGAGACAGTAACAGAGTGTAAGAGACAGTAACAGAGTGTAAGAGACAGTAACAGAGTATACGAGAGTGTAGTAGAGTGTAAGAGACAGTAACAGAGCGTAAGAGACAGTAGCAGTGTGTAAGAGACAGAAGCAAAGTGAAAGAGAGAGTAGCAGAGTGTAAGAGACAGTAGCAGAGTGTAAGAGACAGTAGCAGAGTGTAAGAGAGTGTAAGAGACAGTAACAGAGTGTAAGAGAGTGTAACAGCGTGTAAGAGAGTGTAACAGAGTGTAACAGAGTGTAAGAGACAGTAAGAGAGTGTAACAGAGTGTAAGAGACAGTAACAGAGTGTAGGAGAGTGTAAGAGACAGTAACAGAGTGTAAGAGACAGTAACAGAGTGTAAGAGACAGCAGCAGAGTGTAAGAGAGTGTAACATAGTGTAAGAGAGTGTAAGAGACAGTAGCAGAGTGTAATAGACAGTAACAGAGTGTAATAGAGTGTAAGAGACAGTAGCAGAGTGTAAGAGACAATAGCAGAGTGTAAGAGACAGTAGCAGAGTGTAACATAGTGTAAGAGAGTGTTATAGACAGTAGCAGAGTGTAAGAGACAGTAACAGAGTGTAAGAGACAGTAACAGAGTGAAAGAGACAGTAGCAGAGTGAAAGAGACAGTAGTAGAGTGTAGTAGAGTGTAAGATATAGGAGTGTAAGAGACAGTAACAGAGTGTAAGAGACAGTAACAGAGTGTAAGAGACAGCAGCAGAGTGTAAGAGAGTGTAAGAGACAGTAACAGAGTGTACGAGAGTGTAGTAGAGTGTAAGAGACAGTAGCAGAGTGTAAGAGAGTGTAACAGGGTGTAAGAGACAGTAACAGAGTATAGGAGACAGTAACAGAGTGTAAGAGACAGTAACAGAGTGTACGAGATAGTAACATAGTGTAAGATACAGTAACAGAGTGTATGACAGTGTAGTACAGTGTAAGACACAGTAACAGAGCGTAAGAGATAGTAGCAGAGTGTAAGAGACAGTAGCAGAGTGAAAGAGACAGTAGCAGAGTGTTAGAGACAGTAGCAGAGTGTAAGAAACAGTAACAGAGTGTAAGAGACAGTAGCAGAGTGTAAGAGAGTGTAAGAGACAGTAACAGTGTGTAAGAGGGTGTAACAGCGTGTAAGAGAGTGTAACAGCGTGTAAGAGAGTGTAACAGAGTGTAAGAGAGTGTAAGAGACAGTAACAGAGTGTAAGAGGGTGTAAGAGACAGTAGCAGAGTGTAAGAGAGTGTAAGAGAGTGTTATAGACAGTAGCAGAGTGTAAGAGACAATAGCAGAGTGTAAGAGACAGTAGCAGAGTGTAAGAGACAGTAGCAGAGTGTAACAGTGTAAGAGAGTGTAAGAGACAGTAGCAGAGTGTAATAGACAGTAACAGAGTGTAAGAGAGTGTTATAGACAGTAGCAGAGTGTAAGAGACAGTAGCAGAGTGTAAGAGACAATAGCAGAGTGTAAGAGACAGTAGCAGAGTGTAATAGACTGTAGCAGAGTGTAACATAGTGTAAGAGAGTGTAAGAGACAGTAGCAGAGTGTAATAGACAGTAACAGAGTGTACGAGAGTGTTATAGACAGTAGCAGAGTTTAAGAGACAGTAACAGAGTGTAAATGACAGTAACAGAGTGTAAGAGTGTGTAAGAGACAGTAGGAGAGTGTAAGAGAGTGTAAGAGAGTGTAAGAGAGTGTAAGAGAGTGTAAGAGACAGTAACAGAGTGTAAGAGACAGTAACAGAGTGTAAGAGACAGCAGCAGAGTGTAAGAGAGTGTAACAGAGTATAGGAGACAGTAACAGAGTATAGGAGACAGTAACAGAGTGTAAGAGAGTGTAAGAGACAGTTACAGAGTGTAAGAGAGTGTAACATAGTGTAAGAGACAGTAACAGAGTGTAAGAGACAGCAGAAGAGTGTAAGAGAGTTGAAGAGACAGTCGCAGAGTGTAATAGACAGTAACAGAGTGTAAGAGAGTGTTATAGACAGTAGCAGAGTGTAAGAGACAATAGCAGAGTGTAATAGACTGGAGCAGAGTGTAACATAGTGTAAGACAGTGTAAGAGACTGTAGCAGAGTGTAATAGACAGTAACAGAGTGTAAGAGAGTGTTATAGACAGTAGCAGAGTGTAAGAGACAATAGCAGAGTGTAAGAGACAGTAGCAGAGTGTAATAGACAGCAGCAGAGTGTAAGAGAGTGTAAGAGACAGTAGCAGAGTGTAATAGACAGTAACAGAGTGTAAGAGAGTGTTATAGACAGTAGCAGAGTGTAAGAGACAGTAGCAGAGTGTAATAGACTGTAGCAGAGTGTAACATAGTGTAAGAGAGTGTAAGAGACAGTAGCAGAGTGTAATAGACAGTAACAGAGTGTAAGAGAGTGTTATAGACAGTAGCAGAGTGTAAGAGAGTGTAAGAGACAGTTACAGAGTGTAAGAGAGTGTAACAGAGTGTAAGAGAGTGTAAGAGACAGTAACATAGTGTAGGAGAGTGTAAGAGACAGTAACAGAGTGTAAGAGACAGTAGCAGAGTGTAAGAGAGTGTAAGAGAGTGTTATAGACAGTAGCAGAGTGTAAGGGACAATAGCAGAGTGTAAGAGACAGTAGCAGAGTGTAATAGACTGTAGCAGAGTGTAAAATAGTGTAAGAGACAGTAGCAGAGTGTAATAGACAGTAATAGAGTGTAAGAGAGTGTTATAGACAGTAGCAGAGTTTAAGAGACAGTAACAGAGCGTAAGAGACAGTAAGAGTGTAAGAGGGTGTAAGAGACAGTAGCAGAGTGTAGGAGAGTGTAAGAGAGTGTAAGAGAGTGTAAGAGACAGTAACATAGTGTAAGAGACAGTAACAGAGTGTAAGAGACAGCAGCAGAGTGTAAGAGAGTGTAACAGAGTATAGGAGACAGTAACAGAGTATAGGAGACAGTAACAGAGTGTAAGAGAGTGTAAGAGACAGTAACAGAGTGTAAGAGAGTGTAAGAGACAGTAGCAGAGTGTAAGAGACAGTAACAGAGTGTAAGAGAGTGTAAGAGACAGTAACAGAGTGTAAGAGAGTGTAAGAGACAGTAGCAGAGTGTAATAGACAGTAACAGAGTGTAATAGAGTGTAAGAGACAGTAGCAGAGTGTAAGAGACAATAGCAGAGTGTAAGAGACAGTAGCAGAGTGTAACATAGTGTAAGAGAGTGTTATAGACAGTAGCAGAGTGTAAGAGACAGTAACAGAGTGTAAGAGACAGTAACAGAGTGAAAGAGACAGTAGCAGAGTGAAAGAGACAGTAGTAGAGTGTAGTAGAGTGTAAGATATAGGAGTGTAAGAGACAGTAACAGAGTGTAAGAGACAGTAACAGAGTGTAAGAGAGTGTAAGAGACAGTTACAGAGTGTAAGAGAGTGTAACATAGTGTAAGAGACAGTAACAGAGTGTAAGAGACAGCAGAAGAGTGTAAGAGAGTTGAAGAGACAGTCGCAGAGTGTAATAGACAGTAACAGAGTGTAAGAGAGTGTTATAGACAGTAGCAGAGTGTAAGAGACATTAGCAGAGTGTAATAGACTGGAGCAGAGTGTAACATAGTGTAAGAGAGTGTAAGAGACTGTAGCAGAGTGTAATAGACAGTAACAGAGTGTAAGAGAGTGTTATAGACAGTAGCAGAGTGTAAGAGACAATAGCAGAGTGTAAGAGACAGTAGCAGAGTGTAATAGACTGTAGCAGAGTGTAACAGTGTAAGAGAGTGTAAGAGACAGTAGCAGAGTGTAATAGACATTACCAGAGTGTAAGAGAGTGTTATAGACAGTAGCAGAGTTTAAGAGACAGTAACAGAGTGTAAGAGACAGTAACAGAGTGTAAGAGGGTGTAAGAGACAGTAGCAGAGTGTAGGAGAGTGTAAGAGAGTGTAAGAGACAGTAACAGAGTGTAAGAGACAGTAACAGAGTGTAAGAGACAGCAGCAGAGTGTAAGAGAGTGTAACAGAGTGTAAGAGACAGTAACAGAGCGTAAGAGACAGTAGCAGAGTGTAAGAGACAGAAGCAGAGTGAAAGAGAGAGTAGCAGAGTGTAAGAGACAGTAGCAGAGAGTAAGAGACAGTAGCAGAGTGTAAGAGAGTGTAATAGACAGTAACAGAGTGTAAGAGAGTGTAACAGCATGTAAGAGAGTGTAACAGAGTGTAAGAGAGTGTAAGAGACAGTAACAGAGTGTAAGAGACAGCAGCAGAGTGTAAGAGTGTGTAACATAGTGTAAGAGAGTGAAAGAGACAGTAGCAGAGTGTAATAGACAGTAATAGAGTGTAAGAGACAGTAGCAGAGTGTAATAGACTGTAGCAGAGTGTAACATAGTGTAAGAGAGTGTAAGAGACAGTAGCAGAGTGTAATAGACAGTAACAGAGTGTAAGAGAGTGTTATAGACAGTAACAGAGTGTAAGAGAGTGTTATAGACAGTAGCAGAGTTTAAGAGACAGTAACAGAGTGTAAGAGACAGTAACAGAGTGTAAGAGGGTGTAAGAGACAGTAGCAGAGTGTAGGAGAGTGTAAGAGAGTGTAAGAGAGTGTAAGAGACAGTAACAGAGTGTAAGAGACAGTAACAGAGTGTAAGAGACAGCAGCAGAGTGTAAGAGAGTGTAACAGAGTATAGGAGACAGTGACAGAGTATAGGAGACAGTAACAGAGTGTAAGAGAGTGTAAGAGACAGTTACAGAGTGTAAGAGAGTGTAACATAGTGTAAGAGACAGTAACAGAGTGTAAGAGACAGCAGAAGAGTGTAAGAGAGTTGAAGAGACAGTCGCAGAGTGTAAGAGACAATAGCAGAGTGTAAGAGACAGTAGCAGAGTGTAATAGACTGTAGCAGAGTGTAACATAGTGTAAGAGAGTGTAAGAGACAGTAGCAGAGTGTAATAGACAGTAACAGAGTGTAAGAGAGTGTTATAGACAGTAGCAGAGTGTAAGAGACAATAGCAGAGTGTAATAGAGTGTAGCAGCGTGTAATAGAGTGTAATAGAGTGTAGCAGAGTGTAAGAGAGTGTAAGAGACAGTAGCAGAGTGTAATAGACAGTAACAGAGTGTAAGAGAGTGTTATAGACAGTTGCAGAGTGTAAGAGACAATAGCAGAGTGTAAGAGACAGTAACAGAGTGTAAGAGACAGTAGCAGAGTGAAAGAGACAGTAGTAGAGTGTAGTAGAGTGTAAGAGAGCGTCACATGGCATATACCGTCCTCTAGGACCACATGGTCCCGAATGATCTCAGTATACTGTGAACGTCTTTGGGTATCTCTTCGCGTAGACATCGTAAACCTGTGTAAGAGACAGTAACAGAGTATATGAGACAGCAGCAGAGTGTAAGAGAGTGTAACATAGTGTAAGACAGTGTAAGAGACAGTAGCAGAGTGAAAGAGACAGTAGCAGAGTGTAAGAGACAGTAGCAGAGTGTAAGAGACAGTAACAGAGTGTAAGAGATAGTAGCAGAGTGTAAGAGAGTGTAAGAGACAGTAACAGTGTGTAAGAGGGTGTAACAGCGTGTAAGAGAGTGTAAGAGAGTGTAACAGCATGTAAGAGAGTGTAACAGAGTGTAAGGGAGTGTAAGAGACAGTAACAGAGTGTAAGGGGGTGTAAGAGACAGTAGAAGAGTGTAGGAGAGTGTAAGAGAGTGTAAGAGAGTGTAATAGACAGTAACAGAGTGTAAGAGACAGTAAAAGAGTGTAAGAGACAGCAGCAGAGTGTAAGAGAGTGTAAGAGACAGTAACAGAGTGTAAGAGACAGTAACAGAGTGTGAGAGACAGTAACAGAGTATACGAGAGTGTAGTAGAGTGTAAGAGACAGTAACAGAGCGTAAGAGACAGTAGCAGTGTGTAAGAGACAGAAGCAAAGTGAAAGAGAGAGTAGCAGAGTGTAAGAGACAGTAGCAGAGTGTAAGAGACAGTAGCAGAGTGTAAGAGAGTGTAAGAGACAGTAACAGAGTGTAAGAGAGTGTAACAGCGTGTAAGAGAGTGTAACAGAGTGTAAGAGACAGTAACAGAGTGTAGGAGAGTGTAAGAGACAGTAACGGAGTGTAAGAGACAGTAACAGAGTGTAAGAGACAGCAGCAGAGTGTAAGAGAGTGTAACATAGTGTAAGAGAGTGTAAGAGACAGTAGCAGAGTGTAATAGACAGTAACAGAGTGTAATAGAGTGTAAGAGACAGTAGCAGAGTGTAAGAGACAATAGCAGAGTGTAAGAGACAGTAGCAGAGTGTAATTGACTGTAGCAGAGTGTAACAGAGTGTAAGAGAGTGTAAGAGACAATAGCAGAGTGTAATAGACAGTAACAGAGTGTAAGAGAGTGTTATAGACAGTAGCAGAGTGCAAGAGACAATAGCAGAGTGTAAGAGACAGTAGCAGAGTGTAAGACAGTAACAGAGTGTAAGAGACAGTAACAGAGTGTAAGAGACAGCAGCAGAGTGTAAGAGTGTAAGAGACAGTAACAGAGTGTAAGAGAGTGTAACAGAGTGTAAGAGACAGTAACAGAGTGTACGAGACAGTAACAGAGGGTACTAGACAGTAACAGAGTGTAAGAGACAGTAACAGAGTATACGAGAGTGTAGTAGAGTGTAAGAGACAGTAACAGAGCGTAAGAGACAGTAGCAGTGTGTAAGAGACAGAAGCAAAGTGAAAGAGAGAGTAGCAGAGTGTAAGAGACAGTAGCAGAGTGTAAGAGACAGTAGCAGAGTGTAAGAGTGTAAGAGACAGTAACAGAGTGTAACAGAGTGTAACAGCGTGTAAGAGAGTGTAACAGAGTGTAAGAGACAGTAAGAGAGTGTAACAGAGTGTAAGAGACAGTAACAGAGTGTAGGAGAGTGTAAGAGACAGTAACGGAGTGTAAGAGACAGTAACAGAGTGTAAGAGACAGCAGCAGAGTGTTAGAGAGTGTAACATAGTGTAAGAGAGTGTAAGAGACAGTAGCAGAGTGTAATAGACAGTAACAGAGTGTAATAGAGTGTAAGAGACAGTAGCAGAGTGTAAGAGACAGTAGCAGAGTGTAATAGACTGTAGCAGAGTGTAACAGAGTGTAAGAGAGTGTAAGAGACAATAGCAGAGTGTAATAGACAGTAACAGAGTGTAAGAGAGTGTTATAGACAGTAGCAGAGTGCAAGAGACAATAGCAGAGTGTAAGAGACAGTAGCAGAGTGTAATAGACTGTAACAGAGTGTAACAGAGTGTAAGAGAGTGTAAGAGACAGTAGCGGAGTGTAATAGACAGTAACAGAGTGTAAGAGAGTGTTATAGACAATAGCAGAGTGTTATAGACAATAGCAGAGTGTAAGAGACAGTAGCAGAGTGTAATAGACAGCAGCAGAGTGTAAGAGAGTGTAAGAGACAGTAGCAGAGTGTAATAGACAGTAACAGAGTGTAAGAGAGTGTTATAGACAGTATCAGAGTGTAAGAGACAATATCAGAGTGTAAGAGACAGTAGCAGAGTGTAATAGACTGTAGCAGAGTGTAACATAGTGTAAGAGAGTGTAAGAGACAGTAGCAGAGTGTAATAGACAGTAACAGAGTGTAAGAGAGTGTTATAGACAGTAGCAGAGTGTAAGAGAGTGTAAGAGACAGTTACAGAGTGTAGGAGAGTGTAAGAGACAGTAACAGAGTGTAAGAGACAGTAACAGAGTGTAAGAGGGTGTAAGAGACAGTAGCAGAGTGTAGGAGAGTGTAGGAGAGTGTAAGAGACAGTAAGAGTGTAAGAGACAGTAACAGAGTGTAAGAGACAGCAGCAGAGTGTAAGAGAGTGTAACAGAGTGTAAGAGACAGTAACAGAGCGTAAGAGACAGTAGCAGAGTGTAAGAGACAGAAGCAGAGTGAAAGAGAGAGTAGCAGAGTGTAAGAGACAGTAGCAGAGTGTAAGAGACAGTAGCAGAGTGTAAGAGACAGTAACAGAGTGTAAGAGAGTGTAAGAGAGTGTAAGAGAGTGTAACAGCATGTAAGAGAGTGTAACAGAGTGTAAGAGAGTGTAAGAGACAGTAACAGAGTGTAGTAGAGTGTAAGAGACAGTAACAGAGTGTAAGAGACAGTAACAGAGTGTAAGAGACAGCAGCAGAGTGTAAGAGAGTGTAACATAGTGTAAGAGAGTGAAAGAGACAGTAGCAGAGTGTAATAGACAGTAACAGAGTGTAAGAGAGTGTTATAGACAGTAGCAGAGTGTAAGAGACAATAGCAGAGTGTAAGATACAGTAGTAAAGTGTAAGAGACAGTAACAGAGTGTAAGAGACAGTAGCAGAGTGAAAGAGGCAGTAGTAGAGTGTAGTAGAGTGTACCAGAGTGTCACATGGCATATACCGTCCTCTAGGATCACATAGTCCTGAATGATCTCAGTATACTGTGAACGTCTTTGGGAATCTCTTCGCGTAGACATCGTAAACCTGTGTAAGAGACAGTAAAAGAGTATATGAGACAGTAGCGGAGTGTAAGAGAGTGTGACAGAGCATAGGAGACAGTAACAGAGTATAGGAGACGGTAACAGAGTGTAAGAGAGTGTAAGAGACAGTAACAGAGTGTAAGAGACAGTAACAGAGTGTAAGAGACAGCAGCAGAGTGTAAGAGAGTGTAACATAGTGTAAGAGAGTGAAAGAGACAGTAGCAGAGTGTAATAGACAGTAACAGAGTGTAGGAGAGTGTAACAGCGTGTAAGAGAGTGTAACAGAGTGTAAGAGAGTGTAAGAGACAGTAACAGAGTGTAGGAGAGTGTAAGAGACAGTAACAGAGTGTAAGAGACAGTAACAGAGTGTAAGAGACAGTAACAGAGTGTAAGAGACAGCAGCAGAGTGTAAGAGAGTGTAACATAGTGTAAGAGAGTGAAAGAGACAGTAGCAGAGTGTAATAGACAGTAACAGAGTGTAGGAGAGTGTCAGAGACAGTAACAGAGTGTAAGAGTCAGCAGCAGAGTGTAAGAGAGTGTAACATAGTGTAAGAGAGTGTAAGAGACAGTAGCAGAGTGTAATAGACAGTAACAGAGTGTAAGAGAGTGTTATAGACAGTAGCAGAGTGTAAGAGACAATAGCAGAGTGTAAGATACAGTAGCAGAGTGTAAGAGACAGTAACAGAGTGTAAAAGACAGTAACAGAGTGTAAGAGACAGTAGCAGAGTGAAAGAGACAGTAGTAGAGTGTAAGAGAGTGTCACATGGCATATACCGTCCTCTAGGATCACATAGTCCTGAATGATCTCAGTATACTGTGAACGTCTTTGGGGATCTCTTCGCGTAGACCTCGTAAACCTGTGTAAGAGACAGTAAAAGAGTATATGAGACAGTAGTGGAGTGTAAGAAAGTGTAACAGAGTATAGGAGACAGTAACAGAGTGTAAGAGAGTGTAAGAGACAGTTACAGAGTGTAAGAGAGTGTAAGAGAGTGTAAGAGAGTGTAACAGAGTGTAAGAGACAGTAACAGAGTGTAAGAGACAGCAGCAGAGTGTAAGAGAGTGTGAGAGACAGTAGCAGAGTGTAATAGACAGTAACAGAGTGTAAGAGAGTGTTATAGACAGTAGCAGAGTGTTATAGACAATAGCAGAGTGTAAGAGACAGTAGCAGAGTGTAATAGACAGCAGCAGAGTGTAAGAGAGTGTAAGAGACAGTAGCAGAGTGTAATAGACAGTAACAGAGTGTAAGAGAGTGTTATAGACAGTAGCAGAGTGTAAGAGAAAATAGCAGAGTGTAAGAGACAGTAGCAGAGTGTAATAGACTGTAGCAGAGTGTAACATAGTGTAAGAGAGTGTAAGAGACAGTAGCAGAGTATAATAGACAGTAACAGAGTGTAAGAGAGTGTTATAGACAGTAGCAGAGTTTAAGAGACAGTAACAGAGTGTAAGAGACAGTAACAGACTGTAAGAGGGTGTAAGAGACAGTAGCAGAGTGTAGGAGAGTGTAAGAGAGTGTAAGAGAGTGTAAGAGACAGTAACAGAGTGTAAGAGACAGTAACAGAGTGTAAGAGACAGCAGCAGAGTGTAAGAGAGTGTAACAGAGTATAGGAGACAGTAACAGAGTATAGGAGACAGTAACAGAGTGTAAGAGAGTGTAAGAGACAGTTACAGAGTGTAAGAGAGTGTAACACAGTGTAAGAGACAGTAACAGAGTGTAAGAGACAGTAGCAGAGTGTAATAGACTGTAGCAGAGTGTAACATAGTGTAAGAGAGTGTAAGAGACAGTAGCAGAGTGTAATAGACAGTAACAGAGTGTAAGAGAGTGTTATAGACAGTAGCAGAGTTTAAGAGACAGTAAAAGAGTGTAAGAGACAGTAACAGAGTGTAAGAGGGTGTAAGAGACAGTAGCAGAGTGTAGGAGAGTGTAAGAGAGTGTAAGAGAGTGTAAGAGAGTGTAAGAGACAGTAACAGAGTGTAAGAGACAGTAACAGAGTGTAAGAGACAGTAACAGAGTGTAAGAGACAGCAGCAGAGTGTAAGAGAGTGTAACAGAGTATAGGAGACAGTAACAGAGTATAGGAGACAGTAACAGAGTGTAAGAGAGTGTAAGAGACAGTTACAGAGTGTAAGAGAGTGTAACATAGTGTAAGAGACAGTAACAGAGTGTAAGAGACAGTAGCAGAGTGTAATAGACTGTAGCAGAGTGTAACAGTGTAAGAGAGTGTAAGAGACAGTAGCAGAGTGTAATAGACAGTAACAGAGTGTAAGAGAGTGTTATAGACAGTAGCAGAGTGTAAGAGACAATAGCAGAGTGTAATAGAGTGTAGCAGAGTGTAATAGAGTGTAGCAGAGTGTAAGCGAGTGTAAGAGACAGTAGCAGAGTGTAATAGACAGTAACAGAGTGTAAGAGAGTGTTATAGACAGTTGCAGAGTGTAAGAGACAATAGCAGAGTGTAAGATACAGTAGAAGAGTGTAAGAGACTGTAACAGAGTGTAAGAGACAGTAACAGAGTGTAAGAGACAGTAACAGAGTGTAAGAGACAGTAGCAGAGTGAAAGAGACATTAGTAGAGTGTAGTAGAGTGTAAGAGAGAGTCACATGGCATACACCGTCCTCTAGGACCACATGGTCCCGAATGATCTCAGTATACTGTGAACGTCTTTGGGTATCTCTTCGCGTAGACATCGTAAACCTGTGTAAGAGACAGTAACAGAGTATATGAGACAGCAGCAGAGTGTAAGAGAGTGTAACATAGTGTAAGACAGTGTAAGAGACAGTAGCAGAGTGAAAGAGACAGTAGCAGAGTGTAAGAGACAGTAGCAGAGTGTAAGAGACAGTAACAGAGTGTAAGAGATAGTAGCAGAGTGTAAGAGAGTGTAAGAGACAGTAACAGTGTGTAAGAGGGTGTAACAGCGTGTAAGAGAGTGTAACAGCATGTAAGAGAGTGTAACAGAGTGTAAGGGAGTGTAAGAGACAGTAACAGAGTGTAAGGGGGTGTAAGAGACAGTAGAAGAGTGTAGGAGAGTGTAAGAGAGTGTAAGAGAGTGTAATAGACAGTAACAGAGTGTAAGAGACAGTAAAAGAGTGTAAGAGACAGCAGCAGAGTGTAAGAGAGTGTAAGAGACAGTAACAGAGTGTAAGAGACAGTAACAGAGTGTAAGAGACAGTAACAGAGTACACGAGAGTGTAGTAGAGTGTAAGAGACAGTAACAGAGCGTAAGAGACAGTAGCAGTGTGTAGGAGACAGAAGCAAAGTGAAAGAGAGAGTAGCAGAGTGTAAGAGACAGTAGCAGAGTGTAAGAGACAGTAGCAGAGTGTAAGAGAGTGTAAGAGACAGTAACAGAGTGTAGGAGAGTGTAAGAGACAGTAACAGAGTGTAAGAGACAGTAACAGAGTGTAAGAGACAGCAGCAGAGTGTAAGAGAGTGTAACATAGTGTAAGAGAGTGTAAGAGACAGTAGCAGAGTGTAATAGACAGTAACAGAGTGTAATAGAGTGTAAGAGACAGTAGCAGAGTGTAAGAGACAATAGCAGAGTGTAAGAGACAGTAGCAGAGTGTAACATAGTGTAAGAGAGTGTTATAGACAGTAGCAGAGTGTAAGAGACAGTAACAGAGTGTAAGAGACAGTAACAGAGTGAAAGAGACAGTAGCAGAGTGAAAGAGACAGTAGTAGAGTGTAGTAGAGTGTAAGATATAGGAGTGTAAGAGACAGTAACAGAGTGTAAGAGACAGTAACAGAGTGTAAGAGACAGCAGCAGAGTGTAAGAGAGTGTAATAGACAGTAACAGAGTGTACGAGAGTGTAGTAGAGTGTAAGAGACAGTAGCAGAGTGTAAGAGAGTGTAACAGGGTGTAAGAGACAGTAACAGAGTATAGGAGACAGTAACAGAGTGTAAGAGACAGTAACAGAGTGTACGAGACAGTAACATAGTGTAAGAGACAGTAACAGAGTGTATGACAGTGTAGTACAGTGTAAGACACAGTAACAGAGCGTAAGAGATAGTAGCAGAGTGTAAGAGACAGTAGCAGAGTGAAAGAGACAGTAGCAGAGTGTTAGAGACAGTAGCAGAGTGTAAGAAACAGTAACAGAGTGTAAGAGACAGTAGCAGAGTGTAAGAGAGTGTAAGAGACAGTAACAGTGTGTAAGAGGGTGTAACAGCGTGTAAGAGAGTGTAACAGCGTGTAAGAGAGTGTAACAGAGTGTAAGAGAGTGTAAGAGACAGTAACAGAGTGTAAGAGGGTGTAAGAGACAGTAGCAGAGTGTAAGAGAGTGTAAGAGAGTGTTATAGACAGTAGCAGAGTGTAAGAGACAATAGCAGAGTGTAAGAGACAGTAGCAGAGTGTAATAGACTGTAGCAGAGTGTAACAGTGTAAGAGAGTGTAAGAGACAGTAGCAGAGTGTAATAGACAGTAACAGAGTGTAAGAGAGTGTTATAGACAGTAGCAGAGTGTAAGAGACAGTAGCAAAGTGTAAGAGACAATAGCAGAGTGTAAGAGACAGTAGCAGAGTGTAATAGACTGTAGCAGAGTGTAACATAGTGTAAGAGAGTGTAAGAGACAGTAGCAGAGTGTAATAGACAGTAACAGAGTGTACGAGAGTGTTATAGACAGTAGCAGAGTTTAAGAGACAGTAACAGAGTGTAAGAGACAGTAACAGAGTGTAAGAGGGTGTAAGAGACAGTAGGAGAGTGTAAGAGAGTGTAAGAGAGTGTAAGAGACAGTAACCGAGTGTAAGAGACAGCAGCAGAGTGTAAGAGAGTGTAACAGAGTATAGGAGACAGTAACAGAGTATAGGAGACAGTAACAGAGTGTAAGAGAGTGTAAGAGACAGTTACAGAGTGTAAGAGAGTGTAACATAGTGTAAGAGACAGTAACAGAGTGTAAGAGACAGCAGAAGAGTGTAAGAGAGTTGAAGAGACAGTCGCAGAGTGTAATAGACAGTAACAGAGTGTAAGAGAGTGTTATAGACAGTAGCAGAGTGTAAGAGACAATAGCAGAGTGTAATAGACTGGAGTAGAGTGTAGCATAGTGTAAGACAGTGTAAGAGACTGTAGCAGAGTGTAATAGACAGTAACAGAGTGTAAGAGAGTGTTATAGACAGTAGCAGAGTGTAAGAGACAATAGCAGAGTGTAAGAGACAGTAGCAGAGTTTAATAGACAGCAGCAGAGTGTAAGAGAGTGTAAGAGACAGTAGCAGAGTGTAATAGACAGTAACAGAGTGTAAGAGAGTGTTATAGACAGTAGCAGAGTGTAAGAGACAATAGCAGAGTGTAAGAGACAGTAGCAGAGTTTAATAGACAGCAGCAGAGTGTAAGAGAGTGTAAGAGACAGTAGCAGAGTGTAATAGACAGTAACAGAGTGTAAGAGAGTGTTATAGACAGTAGCAGAGTGTAAGAGAGTGTAAGAGACAGTTACAGAGTGTAAGAGAGTGTAACAGAGTGTAAGAGAGTGTAAGAGACAGTAACATAGTGTAGGAGAGTGTAAGAGACAGTAACAGAGTGTAAGAGACAGTAGCAGAGTGTAAGAGAGTGTAAGAGAGTGTTATAGACAGTAGCAGAGTGTAAGGGACAATAGCAGAGTGTAAGAGACAGTAGCAGAGTGTAATAGACTGTAGCAGAGTGTAAAATAGTGTAAGAGAGTGTAAGAGACAGTAGCAGAGTGTAATAGACAGTAATAGAGTGTAAGAGAGTGTTATAGACAGTAGCAGAGTTTAAGAGACAGTAACAGAGTGTAAGAGACAGTAAGAGTGTAAGAGGGTGTAAGAGACAGTAGCAGAGTGTAGGAGAGTGTAAGAGAGTGTAAGAGACAGTAACAGAGTGTAAGAGACAGTAACAGAGTGTAAGAGACAGCAGCAGAGTGTAAGAGACAGTAACAGAGTGTAAGAGAGTGTAACAGAGTGTAAGAGACAGTAACAGAGTGTACGAGAGTGTAGTAGAGTGTAAGAGACAGTAACAGAGCATAAGAGACAGTAACAGAGCATAAGAGACAGAAACAGAGTGAAAGAGAGAGTAGCAGAGTGTAAGAGACAGTAGCAGAGTGTAAGAGAGTGTAAGAGAAATTAACAGAGTGTAATAGAGTGTAACAGCGTGTAAGAGAGTGTAACAGAGTGTAAGAGAGTGTAGGAGACAGTAACAGAGTGTAGGAGAGTGTAAGAGACAGTAACAGAGTGTAAGAGACAGCAGCAGAGTGTAAGAGAGTGTAACATAGTGTAAGAGAGTGAAAGAGACAGTAGCAGAGTGTAATAGACAGTAACAGAGTGTAAGACAGTGTTATAGACAGTAGCAGAGTGTAAGAGACAATAGCAGAGTGTAAGAGACAGTAACAGAGTGTAAGAGACAGTAACAGAGTGTATGAGAGTGTAGTAGAGTGTAAGAGACAGTAACAGAGCGTAAGAGATAGTAGCAGAGTGTAAGAGACAGTAGCAGAGTGAAAGAGACAGTAGCAGAGTGTAAGAGACAGTAACAGAGTGTAAGAGATAGTAGCAGAGTGTAAGAGAGTGTAAGAGACAGTAACAGTGTGTAAGAGGGTGTAACAGCGTGTAAGAGAGTGTAACAGCATGTAAGAGAGTGTAACAGAGTGTAAGGGAGTGTAAGAGACAGTAACAGAGTGTAAGGGGGTGTAAGAGACAGTAGAAGAGTGTAGGAGAGTGTAGGAGAGTGTAAGAGAGTGTAATAGACAGTAACAGAGTGTAAGAGACAGTAACAGAGTGTAAGAGACAGCAGCAGAGTGTAAGAGAGTGTAAGAGACAGTAACAGAGTGTAAGAGAGTGTAACAGAGTGTAAGAGACAGTAACAGAGTGTAAGAGACAGTAACATAGTGTAGGAGAGTGTAAGAGACAGTAACAGAGTGTAAGAGACAGTAACAGAGTGTAAGAGGGTGTAAGAGACAGTAGCAGAGTGTAGGAGAGTGTAAGAGAGTGTAAGAGACAGTAAGAGTGTAAGAGACAGTAACAGAGTGTAAGAGACAGCAGCAGAGTGTAACAGAGTGTAACAGAGTGTAAGAGACAGTAACAGAGCGTAAGAGACAGTAGCAGAGTGTAAGAGACAGAAGCAGAGTGAAAGAGAGAGTAGCAGAGTGTAAGAGACAGTAGCAGAGTGTAAGAGACAGTAGCAGAGTGTAAGAGAGTGTAAGAGACAGTAACAGAGTGTAAGAGAGTGTAACAGCATGTAAGAGAGTGTAACAGAGTGTAAGAGAGTGTAAGAGACAGTAACAGAGTGTAGTAGAGTGTAAGAGACAGTAACAGAGTGTAAGAGACAGCAGCAGAGTGTAAGAGAGTGTAACATAGTGTAAGAGAGTGAAAGAGACAGTAGAAGAGTGTAATAGACAGTAACAGAGTGTAAGAGAGTGTTATAGACAGTAGCAGAGTGTAAGAGACAATAGCAGAGTGTAAGATACAGTAGCAAAGTGTAAGAGACAGTAACAGAGTGTAAGAGACAGTAGCAGAGTGAAAGAGGCAGTAGTAGAGTGTAGTAGAGTGTACCAGAGTTTGACATGGCATATACCGTCCTCTAGGATCACATAGTCCTGAATGATCTCAGTATACTGTGAACGTCTTTGGGGATCTCTTCGCGTAGACATCGTAAACCTGTGTAAGAGACAGTAAAAGAGTATATGAGACAGTAGCGGAGTGTAAGAGAGTGTGACAGAGCATAGGAGACAGTAACAGAGTATAGGAGATGGTAACAGAGTGTAAGAGAGTGTAAGAGACAGTAACAGAGTGTAAGAGACAGTAACAGAGTGTAAGAGACAGTAGCAGAGTGTAATAGACTGTAGCAGAGTGTAACAGTGTAAGAGAGTGTAAGAGACAGTAGCAGAGTGTAATAGACATTAACAGAGTGTAAGAGAGTGTTATAGACAGTAGCAGAGTTTAAGAGACAGTAACAGAGTGTAAGAGACAGTAACAGAGTGTAAGAGGGTGTAAGAGACAGTAGCAGAGTGTAGGAGAGTGTAAGAGAGTGTAAGAGACAGTAACAGAGTGTAAGAGACAGCAGCAGAGTGTAAGAGAGTGTAACAGAGTGTAAGAGACAGTAACAGAGCGTAAGAGACAGTAGCAGAGTGTAAGAGACAGTAGCAGAGTGTAAGAGACAGTAGCAGAGAGTAAGAGACAGTAGCAGAGAGTAAGAGACAGTAGCAGAGTGTAAGAGAGTGTAATAGACAGTAACAGAGTGTAAGAGAGTGTAACAGAGTGTAAGAGAGTGTAAGAGACAGTAACAGAGTGTAAGAGACAGCAGCAGAGTGTAAGAGTGTGTAACATAGTGTAAGAGAGTGAAAGAGACAGTAGCAGAGTGTAATAGACAGTAACAGAGTGTAATAGAGTGTAAGAGACAGTAGCAGAGTGTAAGAGACAATAGCAGAGTGTAAGAGACAGTAGCAGAGTGTAATAGACTGTAGCAGAGTGTAACAGAGTGTAAGAGACAATAGCAGAGTGTAATAGACAGTAACAGAGTGTAAGAGAGTGTTATAGACAGTAGCAGAGTGCAAGAGACAATAGCAGAGTGTAAGAGACAGTAGCAGAATGTAATAGACAGTAACAGAGTGTAAGAGACAGTAACAGAGTGTAAGAGACAGCAGCAGAGTGTAAGAGTGTAAGAGACAGTAACAGAGTGTAAGAGAGTGTAACAGAGTGTAAGAGACAGTAACAGAGTGTACGAGACAGTAACAGAGTGTACGAGACAGTAACAGAGTGTAAGAGACAGTAACAGAGTATACGAGAGTGTAGTAGAGTGTAAGAGACAGTAACAGAGCGTAAGAGACAGTAGCAGTGTGTAAGAGACAGAAGCAAAGTGAAAGAGAGAGTAGCAGAGTGTAAGAGACAGTAGCAGAGTGTAAGAGACAGTAGCAGAGTGTAAGAGAGTGTAAGAGACAGTAACAGAGTGTAAGAGAGTGTAACAGCGTGTAAGAGAGTGTAACAGAGTGTAAGAGACAGTAAGAGAGTGTAACAGAGTGTAAGAGACAGTAACAGAGTGTAGGAGAGTGTAAGAGACAGTAACAGAGTGTAAGAGACAGTAACAGAGTGTAAGAGACAGCAGCAGAGTGTAAGAGAGTGTAACATAGTGTAAGAGAGTGTAAGAGACAGTAGCAGAGTGTAATAGACAGTAACAGAGTGTAATAGAGTGTAAGAGACAGTAGCAGAGTGTAAGAGACAATAGCAGAGTGTAAGAGACAGTAGCAGAGTGTAACATAGTGTAAGAGAGTGTTATAGACAGTAGCAGAGTGTAAGAGACAGTAACAGAGTGTAAGAGACAGTAACAGAGTGAAAGAGACAGTAGCAGAGTGAAAGAGACAGTAGTAGAGTGTAGTAGAGTGTAAGATATAGGAGTGTAAGAGACAGTAACAGAGTGTAAGAGACAGTAACAGAGTGTAAGAGACAGCAGCAGAGTGTAAGAGAGTGTAATAGACAGTAACAGAGTGTACGAGAGTGTAGTAGAGTGTAAGAGACAGTAGCAGAGTGTAAGAGAGTGTAACAGGGTGTAAGAGACAGTAACAGAGTATAGGAGACAGTAACAGAGTGTAAGAGACAGTAACAGAGTGTACGAGACAGTAACATAGTGTAAGATACAGTAACAGAGTGTATGACAGTGTAGTACAGTGTAAGACACAGTAACAGAGCGTAAGAGATAGTAGCAGAGTGTAAGAGACAGTAGCAGAGTGAAAGAGACAGTAGCAGAGTGTTAGAGACAGTAGCAGAGTGTAAGAAACAGTAACAGAGTGTAAGAGACAGTAGCAGAGTGTAAGAGAGTGTAAGAGACAGTAACAGTGTGTAAGAGGGTGTAACAGCGTGTAAGAGAGTGTAACAGCGTGTAAGAGAGTGTAACAGAGTGTAAGAGAGTGTAAGAGACAGTAACAGAGTGTAAGAGGGTGTAAGAGACAGTAGCAGAGTGTAAGAGAGTGTAAGAGAGTGTTATAGACAGTAGCAGAGTGTAAGAGACAATAGCAGAGTGTAAGAGACAGTAGCAGAGTGTAATAGACTGTAGCAGAGTGTAACAGTGTAAGAGAGTGTAAGAGACAGTAGCAGAGTGTAATAGACAGTAACAGAGTGTAAGAGAGTGTTATAGACAGTAGCAGAGTGTAAGAGACAGTAACAGAGTGTAAGAGACAGTAACAGAGTGTAAGAGTGTGTAAGAGACAGTAGGAGAGTGTAAGAGAGTCTAAGAGAGTGTAAGAGAGTGTAAGAGAGTGTAAGAGAGTGTAAGAGACAGTAACAGAGTGTACGAGACAGTAACATAGTGTAAGATACAGTAACAGAGTGTATGACAGTGTAGTACAGTGTAAGACACAGTAACAGAGCGTAAGAGATAGTAGCAGAGTGTAAGAGACAGTAGCAGAGTGAAAGAGACAGTAGCAGAGTGTTAGAGACAGTAGCAGAGTGTAAGAAACAGTAACAGAGTGTAAGAGACAGTAGCAGAGTGTAAGAGAGTGTAAGAGACAGTAACAGTGTGTAAGAGGGTGTAACAGCGTGTAAGAGAGTGTAACAGCGTGTAAGAGAGTGTAACAGAGTGTAAGAGAGTGTAAGAGACAGTAACAGAGTGTAAGAGGGTGTAAGAGACAGTAGCAGAGTGTAAGAGAGTGTAAGAGAGTGTTATAGACAGTAGCAGAGTGTAAGAGACAATAGCAGAGTGTAAGAGACAGTAGCAGAGTGTAATAGACTGTAGCAGAGTGTAACAGTGTAAGAGAGTGTAAGAGACAGTAGCAGAGTGTAATAGACAGTAACAGAGTGTACGAGAGTGTTATAGACAGTAGCAGAGTTTAAGAGACAGTAACAGAGTGTAAGAGACAGTAACAGAGTGTAAGAGTGTGTAAGAGACAGTAGGAGAGTGTAAGAGAGTCTAAGAGAGTGTAAGAGAGTGTAAGAGAGTGTAAGAGAGTGTAAGAGACAGTAACAGAGTGTAAGAGACAGTAACAGACTGTAAGAGACAGCAGCAGAGTGTAAGAGAGTGTAACAGAGTATAGGAGACAGTAACAGAGTATAGGAGACAGTAACAGAGTGTAAGAGAGTGTAAGAGACAGTTACAGAGTGTAAGAGAGTGTAACATAGTGTAAGAGACAGTAACAGAGTGTAAGAGACAGCAGAAGAGTGTAAGAGAGTTGAAGAGACAGTCACAGAGTGTAATAGACAGTAACAGAGTGTAAGAGAGTGTTATAGACAGTAGCAGAGTGTAAGAGACAATAGCAGAGTGTAATAGACTGGAGCAGAGTGTAACATAGTGTAAGACAGTGTAAGAGACTGTAGCAGAGTGTAATAGACAGTAACAGAGTGTAAGAGAGTGTTATAGACAGTAGCAGAGTGTAAGAGACAATAGCAGAGTGTAAGAGACAGTAGCAGAGTGTAATAGACAGCAGCAGAGTGTAAGAGAGTGTAAGAGACAGTAGCAGAGTGTAATAGACAGTAACAGAGTGTAAGAGAGTGTTATAGACAGTAGCAGAGTGTAAGAGACAATAGCAGAGTGTAAGAGACAGTAGCAGAGTGTAATAGACTGTAGCAGAGTGTAACATAGTGTAAGAGAGTGTAAGAGACAGTAGCAGAGTGTAATAGACAGTAACAGAGTGTAAGAGAGTGTTATAGACAGTAGCAGAGTGTAAGAGAGTGTAAGAGACAGTTACAGAGTGTAAGAGAGTGTAACAGAGTGTAAGAGAGTGTAAGAGACAGTAACATAGTGTAGGAGAGTGTAAGAGACAGTAACAGAGTGTAAGAGACAGTAGCAGAGTGTAAGAGAGTGTAAGAGAGTGTTATAGACAGTAGCAGAGTGTAAGGGACAATAGCAGAGTGTAAGAGACAGTAGCAGAGTGTAATAGACTGTAGCAGAGTGTAAAATAGTGTAAGAGAGTGTAAGAGACAGTAGCAGAGTGTAATAGACAGTAATAGAGTGTAAGAGAGTGTTATAGACAGTAGCAGAGTTTAAGAGACAGTAACAGAGTGTAAGAGACAGTAAGAGTGTAAGAGGGTGTAAGAGACAGTAGCAGAGTGTAGGAGAGTGTAAGAGAGTGTAAGAGACAGTAACAGAGTGTAAGAGACAGCAGCAGAGTGCAAGAGACAGTAACAGAGTGTAAGAGAGTGTAACAGAGTGTAAGAGACAGTAACAGAGTGTACGAGAGTGTAGTAGAGTGTAAGAGACAGTAACAGAGCATAAGAGACAGTAACAGAGCATAAGAGACAGAAGCAGAGTGTAAGAGACAGAAACAGAGTGAAAGAGAGAGTAGCAGAGTGTAAGAGACAGTAGCAGAGTGTAAGAGAGTGTAAGAGAAATTAACAGAGTGTAATAGAGTGTAACAGCGTGCAAGAGAGTGTAACAGAGTGTAAGAGAGTGTAGGAGACAGTAACAGAGTGTAGGAGAGTGTAAGAGACAGTAACAGAGTGTAAGAGACAGTAACAGAGTGTAAGAGACAGCAGCAGAGTGTAAGAGAGTGTAACATAGTGTAAGAGAGTGAAAGAGACAGTAGCAGAGTGTAATAGACAGTAACAGAGTGTAAGACAGTGTTATAGACAGTAGCAGAGTGTAAGAGACAATAGCAGAGTGTAAGAGACAGTAACAGAGTGTAAGAGACAGTAACATAGTGTAAGAGACAGTAACAGAGTGTATGAGAGTGTAGTAGAGTGTAAGAGACAGTAACAGAGCGTAAGAGATAGTAGCAGAGTGTAAGAGACAGTAGCAGAGTGAAAGAGACAGTAGCAGAGTGTAAGAGACAGTAACAGAGTGTAAGAGATAGTAGCAGAGTGTAAGAGAGTGTAAGAGACAGTAACAGTGTGTAAGAGGGTGTAACAGCGTGTAAGAGAGTGTAACAGCATGTAAGAGAGTGTAACAGAGTGTAAGGGAGTGTAAGAGACAGTAACAGAGTGTAAGGGGGTGTAAGAGACAGTAGAAGAGTGTAGGAGAGTGTAGGAGAGTGTAAGAGAGTGTAATAGACAGTAACAGAGTGTAAGAGACAGTAACAGAGTGTAAGAGACAGCAGCAGAGTGTAAGAGAGTGTAAGAGACAGTAAGAGAGTGTAACAGAGTGTAAGAGACAGTAACAGAGTGTACGAGACAGTAACAGCGTGTAAGAGACAGTAACAGAGTGTAAGAGACAGTAACAGAGTATACGAGAGTGTAGTAGAGTGTAAGAGACAGTAACAGAGCGTAAGAGACAGTAGCAGTGTGTAAGAGACAGAAGCAAAGTGAAAGAGAGAGTAGCAGAGTGTAAGAGACAGTAGCAGAGTGTAAGAGACAGTAACAGAGTGTAAGAGAGTGTAACAGCATGTAAGAGAGTGTAACAGAGTGTAAGAGACAGTAAGAGAGTGTAACAGAGTGTAAGAGACAGTAACAGAGTGTAGGAGAGTGTAAGAGACAGTAACGGAGTGTAAGAGACAGTAACAGAGTGTAAGAGACAGCAGCAGAGTGTAAGAGACAGCAGCAGAGTGTAAGAGAGTGTAACATAGTGTAAGAGAGTGTAAGAGACAGTAGCAGAGTGTAATAGACAGTAACAGAGTGTAATAGAGTGTAAGAGACAGTAGCAGAGTGTAAGAGACAATAGCAGAGTGTAAGAGACAGTAGCAGAGTGTAATAGACTGTAGCAGAGTGTAACAGAGTGTAAGAGAGTGTAAGAGACAATAGCAGAGTGTAATAGACAGTAACAGAGTGTAAGAGAGTGTTATAGACAGTAGCAGAGTGCAAGAGACAATAGCAGAGTGTAAGAGACAGTAGCAGAGTGTAATAGACAGTAACAGAGTGTAAGAGACAGTAACAGAGTGTAAGAGACAGCAGCAGAGTGTAAGAGTGTAAGAGACAGTAACAGAGTGTAAGAGAGTGTAACAGAGTGTAAGAGACAGTAACAGAGTGTACGAGACAGTAACAGAGTGTACGAGACAGTAACAGAGTGTAAGAGACAGTAACAGAGTATACGAGAGTGTAGTAGAGTGTAAGAGACAGTAACAGAGCGTAAGAGACAGTAGCAGTGTGTAAGAGACAGAAGCAAAGTGAAAGAGAGAGTAGCAGAGTGTAAGAGACAGTAGCAGAGTGTAAGAGACAGTAGCAGAGTGTAAGAGTGTAAGAGACAGTAACAGAGTGTAAGAGAGTGTAACAGCGTGTAAGAGAGTGTAACAGAGTGTAAGAGACAGTAAGAGAGTGTAACAGAGTGTAAGAGACAGTAACAGAGTGTAGGAGAGTGTAAGAGACAGTAACGGAGTGTAAGAGACAGTAACAGAGTGTAAGAGACAGTAACAGAGTGTAAGAGACAGCAGCAGAGTGTAAGAGAGTGTAACATAGTGTAAGAGAGTGTAAGAGACAGCAGCAGAGTGTAATAGACAGTAACAGAGTGTAATAGAGTGTAAGAGACAGTAGCAGAGTGTAAGAGACAGTAGCAGAGTGTAATAGACTGTAACAGAGTGTAAGAGAGTGTAAGAGACAATAGCAGAGTGTAATAGACAGTAAGAGAGTGTTATAGACAGTAGCAGAGTGCAAGAGACAATAGCAGAGTGTAAGAGACAGTAGCCGAGTGTAATAGACTGTAACAGAGTGTAACAGAGTGTAAGAGAGTGTAAGAGACAGTAGCGGAGTGTAATAGACAGTAAGAGAGTGTAAGAGAGTGTTATAGACAGTATCAGAGTGTAAGAGACAATAGCAGAGTGTAAGAGACAGTAGCAGAGTGTAATAGACTGTAGCAGAGTGTAACATAGTGTAAGAGAGTGTAAGAGACAGTAGCAGAGTGTAATGGACAGTAACAGAGTGTAAGAGAGTGTTATAGACAGTAGCAGAGTGTAAGAGAGTGTAAGAGACAGTTACAGAGTGTAAGAGAGTGTAACAGAGTGTAAGAGAGTGTAAGAGACAGTAACATAGTGTAGGAGAGTGTAAGAGACAGTAACAGAGTGTAAGAGACAGTAACAGAGTGTAAGAGGGTGTAAGAGACAGTAGCAGAGTGTAGGAGAGTGTAAGAGAGTGTAAGAGACAGTAAGAGTGTAAGAGACAGTAACAGAGTGTAAGAGACAGCAGCCGAGTGTAAGAGAGTGTAACAGAGTGTAAGAGACAGTAACAGAGCGTAAGAGTCAGTAGCAGAGTGTAAGAGACAGAAGCAGAGTGAAAGAGAGAGTAGCAGAGTGTAAGAGACAGTAGCAGAGTGTAAGAGAGTGTAAGAGACAGTAACAGAGTGTAAGAGAGTGTAACAGCATGTAAGAGAGTGTAACAGAGTGTAAGAGAGTGTAAGAGACAGTAACAGAGTGTAGTAGAGTGTAAGAGACAGTAACAGAGTGTAAGAGACAGTAACAGAGTGTAAGAGACAGCAGCAGAGTGTAAGAGAGTGTAACATAGTGTAAGAGAGTGAAAGAGACAGTAGCAGAGTGTAATAGACAGTAACAGAGTGTAAGAGAGTGTTATAGACAGTAGCAGAGTGTAAGAGACAATAGCAGAGTGTAAGATACAGTAGCAAAGTGTAAGAGACAATAACAGAGTGTAAGAGACAGTAGCAGAGTGAAAGAGGCAGTAGTAGAGTGTAGTAGAGTGTACCAGAGTGTCACATGGCATATACCGTCCTCTAGGATCACATAGTCCTGAATGATCTCAGTATACTGTGAACGTCTTTGGGGATCTCTTCGCGTAGACATCGTAAACCTGTGTAAGAGACAGTAAAAGAGTATATGAGACAGTAGCGGAGTGTAAGAGAGTGTGACAGAGCATAGGAGACAGTAACAGAGTATAGGAGACGGTAACAGAGTGTAAGAGAGTGTAAGAGACAGTAACAGAGTGTAACATAGTGTAAGAGAGTGTAAGAGACTGTAGCAGAGTGTAATAGACAGTAACAGAGTGTAAGAGAGTGTTATAGACAGTAGCAGAGTGTAAGAGACAATAGCAGAGTGTAAGATACAGTAGCAGAGTGTAAGAGACAGTAACAGAGTGTAAAAGACAGTAACAGAGTGTAAGAGACAGTAGCAGAGTGAAAGAGACAGTAGTAGAGTGTAGTAGAGTGTAAGAGAGTGTCACATGGCATATACCGTCCTCTAGGATCACATAGTCCTGAATGATCTCAGTATACTGTGAACGTCTTTGGGGATCTCTTCGCGTAGACCTCGTAAACCTGTGTAAGAGACAGTAAAAGAGTATATGAGACAGTAGTGTAGTGTAAGAAAGTGTAACAGAGTATAGGAGACAGTAACAGAGTGTAAGAAAGTGTAAGAGACAGTTACAGAGTGTAAGAGAGTGTAAGAGAGTGTAACAGAGTGTAAGAGACAGTAACAGAGTGTAAGAGACAGCAGCAGAGTGTAAGAGAGTGTAAGAGACAGTAGCAGAGTGTAATAGACAGTAACAGAGTGTAAGAGAGTGTTATAGACAGTAGCAGAGTGTTATAGACAATAGCAGAGTGTAAGAGACAGTAGCAGAGTGTAATAGACAGCAGCAGAGTGTAAGAGAGTGTAAGAGACAGTAGCAGAGTGTAATAGACAGTAACAGAGTGTAAGAGAGTGTTATAGACAGTAGCAGAGTGTAAGAGACAATAGCAGAGTGTAAGAGACAGTAGCAGAGTGTAATAGACTGTAGCAGAGTGTAACATAGTGTAAGAGAGTGTAAGAGACAGTAGCAGAGTGTAATAGACAGTAACAGAGTGTAAGAGAGTGTTATAGACAGTAGCAGAGTTTAAGAGACAGTAACAGAGTGTAAGAGACAGTAACAGAGTGTAAGAGGGTGTAAGAGGCAGTAGCAGAGTGTAGGAGAGTGTAAGAGAGTGTAAGAGAGTGTAAGAGACAGTAACAGAGTGTAAGAGACAGCAGCAGAGTGTAAGAGAGTGTAACAGAGTATAGGAGACAGTAACAGAGTATAGGAGACAGTAACAGAGTGTAAGAGAGTGTAAGAGACAGTTACAGAGTGTAAGAGAGTGTAACATAGTGTAAGAGACAGTAACAGAGTGTAAGAGACAGTAGCAGAGTGTAATAGACTGTAGCAGAGTGTAACATAGTGTAAGAGAGTGTAAGAGACAGTAGCAGAGTGTAATAGACAGTAACAGAGTGTAAGAGAGTGTTATAGACAGTAGCAGAGTGTAAGAGACAATAGCAGAGTGTAATAGAGTGTAGCAGAGTGTAATAGAGTGTAGCAGAGTGTAAGAGAGTGTAAGAGACAGTAGCAGAGTGTAATAGACAGTAACAGAGTGTAAGAGAGTGTTATAGACAGTTGCAGAGTGTAAGAGACAATAGCAGAGTGTAAGATACAGTAGAAGAGTGTAAGAGACTGTAACAGAGTGTAAGAGACAGTAACAGAGTGTAAGAGACAGTAACAGAGTGTAAGAGACAGTAACAGAGTGTAAGAGACAGTAGCAGAGTGAAGGAGACATTAGTAGAGTGTAGTAGAGTGTAAGAGAGTGTCACATGGCATACACCGTCCTCTAGGACCACATGGTCCCGAATGATCTCAGTATACTGTGAACGTCTTTGGGTATCTCTTCGCGTAGACATCGTAAACCTGTGTAAGAGACAGTAACAGAGTATATGAGACAGCAGCAGAGTGTAAGAGAGTGTAACATAGTGTAAGACAGTGTAAGAGACAGTAGCAGAGTGAAAGAGACAGTAGCAGAGTGTAAGATACAGTAGCAGAGTGTAAGAGACAGTAACAGAGTGTAAGAGACAGTAGCAGAGTGAAAGAGACAGTAGTAGAGTGTAGTAGAGTGTAAGAGAGCGTCACATGGCATATACCGTCCTCTAGGATCACATAGTCCCGAATGATCTCAGTATACTGTGAACGTCTTTGGGGATCTCTTCGCGTAGACATTGTAAACCTGTGTAAGAGACAGTAGCAGAGAGTAAGAGACAGTAACAGAGTACATGAGACAGTAACAGAGTATATGAGACAGTAGCAGAGTGTAAGAGAGTGTAACAGAGTATAGGAGACAGTAACAGAGTATAGGTGTCACGAACTGAGGACACAGGTTGATAAGGAGCCCAGGTGCAGGGGATACGAGGGGCTCTGTCTGTACCCCACGATGCATGATGGCTTGAGGTCGGTACAGACAGGCGTCGGAAATAAACCACAGACAGAAGATCAGGATCAAGAGTTGTATTGTATATGGTGGTACAACAATATTTACAGAGAAATTCACTCGACAGGAAGCCCACTTGCGGGGCACACGGCAGGAAGCCCACTTGCGGGGCACACGGCTGGAAGCCCACTTGCGGGGCACACGGCTGGAAGCCCACTTGCGGGGCACACGGCTGGAAGCCCACTTGCGGGGCACACGGCTGGAAGCCCAATTGCGGGGCACACGGCTGGAAGCCCAATTGCGGGGCACACGGCAGGAAGCCCAATTGCAGGGCACACGGCAGGAAGCCCAATTGCAGGGCACACGGCAGGAAGCCCAATTGCAGGGCACACGGCAGGAAGCCCAATTGCAGGGCACACGGCAGGAAGCCCAATTGCAGGGCACACGGCAGGAAGCCCAATTGCAGGGCACACGGCACGACTAGAAGCCCTCTTCCAGGGCACACGGCACAGGTAGAAGCCCTCTTCCAGGGCACACGGCAGGTTGCCCACTTGCAGGGCACACGGCAGGTTGCCCACTTGCAGGGCACTCAACCAGGGTAGTCCGCTAGTGGGCAGTCATCCTGGGAGTCGCGATGCAGGGCACTCCTCTTGGGAGTCCACTAGTGGGGCGCTGGCCGCAACTCAGGAACACGGCAGGTTGCCCACTTGCAGGGCACACGTCAGGTTGCCCACTTGCAGGGTACTCTACTTGGGAGTCCACTTAGTGGGGCGCAGGCCGCAACTCAGGAACATGGCAGGTTGCCCACTTGCAGGGCACACGGCAGGTTGCCCACTTGCAGGGCACTCAGCTTTGGAGTCCACTTAGTGGGGCGCTGGCCGCAACTCAGGAACACGGCAGGTTTCTGGAACAAGGCAGGTTTCTGGAACAAGGCAGGTTCTGGAACAAGATAGGTTCTGGAACAAGGCAGGTTCTGGAACAAGGCAGGTTCTGGAACAAGGCAGGTTCTGGAACAAGGCAGGTACTGGAACAAGGCAGGTACTGGAACAAGGCAGGAACCAAACAGGTAGTCCTCAAACGTTAATGTCAAGGCCCATGAGATCAACTGCAGCTGGACCTGATAATTAGTCTGAGAGGTTCTGAATGGCAAGGGCGGCCACTACTGGCTGGAAACATGAAATAAATAAGGCAAAGTATAAACAAGTCCAGCCAGCGCATGGTGAAGCGTTACAATAGGAGACAGTAACAGAGTGTAAGAGAGTGTAAGAGACAGTTACAGAGGGTAAGAGAGTGTAACCGAGTGTAAGAGACAGTAACAGAGTGTAAGAGACAGCAGCAGGGTGTAAGAGAGTGTAAGAGACAGTAGCAGAGTGTAATAGACAGTAACAGAGTGTAATAGACTGTAGCAGAGTGTAACATAGTGTAAGAGAGTGTAAGAGACAGTAGCAGAGTGTAATAGACAGTAACATAGTGTAAGAGAGTGTTATAGACAGTAGCAGAGTGTAGGAGAGTGTAAGAGAGTGTCACATGGCATATATCGTCCTCTAGGATCACATAGTCCTGAATGATCTCAGTATACTGTGAACGTCTTTGGGGATCTCTTCGCGTAGACATCGTAAAACTGTGTAAGAGACAGTAGCAGAGAGTAAGAGATGGTAACAGAGTATGTGAGACAGTAGCAGAGTGTAAGAGAGTGTAACAGAGTATAGGAGAAAGTAACAGAGTGTAAGAGAATGTAAGAGACAGTAACAGAGTGTAAGAGAGTGTAACATGGTGTAAGAGACAGTAACAGAGTATAGGAGACAGTAACAGAGTGTAAGAGACAGTAACAGAGTGTACGAGACAGTAACATAATGTAAGATACAGTAACAGAGTGTATGACAGTGTAGTACAGTGTAAGACACAGTAACAGAGCGTAAGAGATAGTAGCAGAGTGTAAGAGACAGTAGCAGAGTGAAAGAGACAGTAGCAGAGTGTTAGAGACAGTAGCAGAGTGTAAGAAACAGTAACAGAGTGTAAGAGACAGTAACAGTGTGTAAGAGGGTGTAACAGCGTGTAAGAGAGTGTAACAGCGTGTAAGAGAGTGTAACAGAGTGTAAGAGAGTGTAACAGACAGTAACAGAGTGTAAGACAGTGTAAGAGACAGTAGCAGAGTGTAGGAGAGTGTAAGAGAGTGTAAGAGAGTGTTATAGACAGTAGCAGAGTGTAAGGGACAATAGCAGAGTGTAAGAGACAGTAGCAGAGTGTAATAGACTGTAGCAGAGTGTAATAGACTGTAGCAGAGTGTAACATAGTGTAAGAGAGTGTAATAGACAGTAACAGAGTGTAAGAGAGTGTTATAGACAGTAGCAGAGTTTAAGAGACAGTAACAGAGTGTAAGAGACAGTAACAGAGTGTAAGAGGGTGTAAGAGACAGTAGCAGAGTGTAGGAGAGTGTAAGAGAGTGTAAGAGAGTGTAACATAGTGTAAGAGAGTGTAAGAGAGTGTAAGAGACAGTAACATAGTGTAAGAGACAGCAGCAGAGTGTAAGAGAGTGTAAGAGACAGTAACAGAGTGTAAGAGAGTGTAACAGAGTGTAAGAGACAGTAACAGAGTGTACGAGACAGTAACAGTGTAAGAGACAGTAACAGAGTGTACGAGAGTGTAGTAGAGTGTAAGAGATAGTAACAGAGCGTAAGAGACAGTAGCAGAGTGTAAGAGAAGAAGCAGAGTGAAAGAGAGAGTAGCAGAGTGCAAGAGACAGTAGCAGAGTGTAAGAGACAGTAGCAGAGTGTAAGAGAGTGTAAGAGACAGTAACAGAGTGTAAGAGAGTGTAACAGCGTATAAGAGAGTGTAACAGAGTGTAACAGAGTGTAAGAGAGTGTAAGAGAGTGTAAGAGAGTGTAAGAGACAGTAACATAGTGTAAGAGACAGTAACAGAGTGTAAGAGACAGCAGCAGAGTGTAAGAGAGTGTAACATAGTGTAAGAGAGTGTAAGACACAGTAGCAGAGTGTAATAGACAGTAACAGAGTGTAAGAGAGTGCTATAGACAGTAGCAGAGAGTAAGAGACAATAGTAGAGTGTAAGAGACAGTAGCAGAGTGTAATAGACTGTAGCAGAGTGTAACAGAGTGTAAGAGAGTGTAAGAGACAGTAGCAGAGTGTAATAGACAGTAACAGAGTGTACGAGAGTGTTATAGACAGTAGCAGGGTGTAAGAGACAATAGCAGAGTGTAAGATACAGTAGCAGAGTGTAAGAGACAGTAACAGAGTGTAAGAGACAGTAGCAGAGTGAAAGAGACAGTAGTAGAGTGTAGTAGAGTGTAAGAGAGTGTAACAGAGTATAGGAGACAGTAACAGAGTATAGGAGACAGTAACAGAGTGTAAGAGAATGTAAGAGACAGTAACAGAGTGTAAGAGAGTGTAACAGGGTGTAAGAGACAGTAACAGAGTGTAAGAGGGTGTAAGAGACAGTAGCAGAGTGTAGGAGAGTGTAAGAGAGTGTAAGAGACAGTAACAGAGTGTAAGAGACAGTAACAGAGTATATGAGACAGCAGCAGAGTGTAAGAGAGTGTAACAGAGTATAGGAGACAGTAACAGAGTGTAAGAGAATGTAAGAGACAGTAACAGAGTGTAAGAGAGTGTAACAGGGTGTAAGAGACAGTAACAGAGTATAGGAGACAGTAACAGAGTGTAAGAGACAGTAACAGAGTGTACGAGACAGTAACATAGTGTAAGATACAGTAACAGAGTGTATGACAGTGTAGTACAGTTTAAGACACAGTAACAGAGCGTAAGAGATAGTAGCAGAGTGTAAGAGACAGTAGCAGAGTGTAAGAGACAGTAGCAGAGTGAAAGAGACAGTAGCAGAGTGTAAGAGACAGTAGCAGAGTGTAAGAGAGTGTAAGAGACAGTAACAGTGTGTAAGAGGGTGTAACAGTGTGTAAGAGGGTGTAACAGCGTGTAAGAGAGTGTAACAGAGTGTAAGAGAGTGTAAGATACAGTAACAGAGTGTGAGAGGGTGTAAGAGACAGTAGCAGAGTGTAGGAGAGTGTAAGAGAGTGTAAGAGAATGTAAGAGAGTGTAAGAGAGTGTAAGAGAGTGTAAGAGACAGTAACAGAGTGTAAGAGACAGTAACAGAGTGTAAGCGACATCAGCAGAGTGTAAGAGAGTGTAAGAGACAGTAACAGAGTGTAAGAGAGTGTAACAGAGTTTAAGAGACAGTAACATAGTGTACGAGACAGTAACAGAGTGTAAGAGACAGTAACAGAGTGTACGAGAGTGTAGTAGAGTGTACGAGACAGTAACAGAGCGTAAGAGACAGTAGCAGAGTGTAAGAGACAGAAGCAGAGTGAAAGAGACAGCAGCAGAGTGTAAGAGAGTGTAACATAGTGTAAGAGAGTGTAAGAGACAGTAGCAGAGTGTAATAGACAGTAACAGAGTGTAAGAGAGTGTTATAGACAGTAGCAGAGTGTAAGAGACAATAGCAGAGTGTAAGATACAGTAGCAGAGTGTAAGAGACAGTAACAGAGTATAAGAGACAGTAACAGAGTGTAAGAGACAGTAGCAGAGTGAAATAGACAGTAGTAGAGTGTAGTAGAGTGTAAGAGAGTGTCACATGGCATATACCGTCCTCTTGGACCACCTAGTCCCGAATGATCTCAGTATACTCTGAGCGTTTTTGGGGATCTCTTCGCGTAGACATCGTAAACCTGTGTAAGAGACAGTAACAGAGTATATGAGACAGTAAAAGAGTGTAAGAGACAGCAGCAGAGTGTAAGAGAGTGTACGAGACAGTAGCAGAGTGTAATAGACAGCAACAGAGTGTAAGAGAGTGTTATAGACAGTAGCAGAGTGTAAGAGACAATAGCAGAGTGTAAGAGACAGTAACAGAGTGTAAGAGACAGTAACAGAGTGTAAGAGGGTGTAAGAGACAGTAGCAGAGTGTAAGAGAGTGTAAGAGACAGTAACAGACTGTACGAGACAGTAGCAGAGTGTAAGAGACAGCAGCAGAGTGTAAGAGAGTGGAAGAGACAGTAACAGACTGTACGAGACAGTAACAGAGTGTAAGAGACAGTAACAGAGTGTAGGAGACAGTAACAGAGCGTAAGAGACAGTAGCAGAGTGTTAGAGACAGAAGCAGAGTGAAAGAGAGAGTAGCAGAGTGTAAGAGACAGTAGCAGAGTGTAAGAGACAGTAACAGAGTGTAAGAGAGTGTAACAGCATGTAAGAGAGTGTAACAGAGTGTAAGAGAGTGTAAGAGACAGTAACAGAGTGTAGGAGAGTGTAAGAGACAGTAACAGAGTGTAGGAGAGTGTAAGAGACAGCAGCAGAGTTTAAGAGAGTGTAACATAGTGTAAGAGAGTGTAAGAGACAGTAGCAGAGTGTAATAGACAGTAAAAGAGTGTAAGAGAGTGTTATATACAGTAGCAGAGTGTAGGAGAGTGTAAGAGACAGTAACAGAGTGCAAGAGACAGTAGCAGAGTGTAAGAGAGTGTAACATAGTTTAAGAGAGTGTAAGAGACAGTAAAAGAGTGTAAGAGACAGCAGCAGAGTGTAAGAGAGTGTAACATAGTGTAAGAGAGTGTAAGAGACAGTAGCAGAGTGTAATAGACAGTCACAGAGTGTAAGAGAGTGTTATAGACAGTAGCAGAGTGTAAGAGACAGTAACAGAGTGTAAGAGACAGTAACAGAGTGTAAGAGACAGGAGCAGAGTGAAAGAGACAGTAGTTGAGTGTAGTAGAGTGTCAGAGAGTGTCACATGGCATATACCTTCCTCTAGGATCACATAGTCCCGAATAATCTCAGTATACTGTGAACGTCTTTGGGGATCTCTTCGCGTAGACATCGTAAACCTGTGTAAGAGACAGTAACAGAGTATATGAGACAGTAGCAGAGTGTAAGAGAGTGTAACAGAGTGTAAGAGACAGTAACAGAGTGTAAGAGGGTGTAAGAGACAGTAGCAGAGTGTAAGAGAGTGTAAGAGAGTGTAAGAGACAGTAACAGAGTGTAAGAGACAGCAGCAGAGTGTAAGAGAGTGTAAGAGACAGTAGCAGAGTGTAATAGACAGTAACAGAGTGTAAGAGAGTGTTATAGACAGTAGCAGAGTGTTATAGACAATAGCAGAGTGTAAGAGACAGTAGCAGAGTGTAATAGACAGCAGCAGAGTGTAAGAGAGTGTAAGAGACAGTAGCAGAGTGTAATAGACAGTAACAGAGTGTAAGAGAGTGTTATAGACAGTAGCAGAGTGTTATAGACAATAGCAGAGTGTAAGAGACAGTAGCAGAGTGTAATAGACAGCAGCAGAGTGTAAGAGAGTGTAAGAGACAGTAGCAGAGTGTAATAGACAGTAACAGAGTGTAAGAGAGTGTTATAGACAGTATCAGAGTGTAAGAGACAATAGCAGAGTGTAAGAGACAGTAGCAGAGTGTAATAGACTGTAGCAGAGTGTAACATAGTGTAAGAGAGTGTAAGAGACAGTAGCAGAGTGTAATAGACAGTAACAGAGTGTAAGAGAGTGTTATAGACAGTAGCAGAGTGCAAGAGAGTGTAAGAGACAGTTACAGAGTGTAAGAGAGTGTAACAGAGTGTAAGAGAGTGTAAGAGACAGTAACATAGTGTAGGAGAGTGTAAGAGACAGTAACAGAGTGTAAGAGGGTGTAAGAGACAGTAGCAGAGTGTAGGAGAGTGTAAGAGAGTGTAAGAGACAGTAAGAGTGTAAGAGACAGTAACAGAGTGTAAGAGACAGCAGCAGAGTGTAACAGAGTGTAACAGAGTGTAAGAGACAGTAACAGAGCGTAAGAGACAGTAGCAGAGTGTAAGAGACAGAAGCAGAGTGAAAGAGAGAGTAGCAGAGTGTAAGAGACAGTAGCAGAGTGTAAGAGACAGTAGCAGAGTGTAAGAGAGTGTAAGAGACAGTAACAGAGTGTAAGAGAGTGTAACAGCATGTAAGAGAGTGTAACAGAGTGTAAGAGAGTGTAAGAGACAGTAACAGAGTGTAGTAGAGTGTAAGAGACAGTAACAGAGTGTAAGAGACAGTAACAGAGTGTAAGAGACAGCAGCAGAGTGTAAGAGAGTGTAACATAGTGTAAGAGAGTGAAAGAGACAGTAGCAGAGTGTAATAGACAGTAACAGAGTGTAAGAGAGTGTTATAGACAGTAGCAGAGTGTAAGAGACAATAGCAGAGTGTAAGATACAGTAGCAAAGTGTAAGAGACAGTAACAGAGTGTAAGAGACAGTAGCAGAGTGAAAGAGGCAGTAGTAGAGTGTAGTAGAGTGTACCAGAGTTTGACATGGCATATACCGTCCTCTAGGATCACATAGTCCTGAATGATCTCAGTATACTGTGAACGTCTTTGGGGATCTCTTCGCGTAGACATCGTAAACCTGTGTAAGAGACAGTAAAAGAGTATATGAGACAGTAGCGGAGTGTAAGAGAGTGTGACAGAGCATAGGAGACAGTAACAGAGTATAGGAGACGGTAACAGAGTGTAAGAGAGTGTAAGAGACAGTAACAGAGTGTAAGAGACAGTAACAGAGTGTAAGAGACAGTAGCAGAGTGTAATAGACTGTAGCAGAGTGTAACAGTGTAAGAGAGTGTAAGAGACAGTAGCAGAGTGTAATAGACATTAACAGAGTGTAAGAGAGTGTTATAGACAGTAGCAGAGTTTAAGAGACAGTAACAGAGTGTAAGAGACAGTAACAGAGTGTAAGAGGGTGTAAGAGACAGTAGCAGAGTGTAGGAGAGTGTAAGAGAGTGTAAGAGACAGTAACAGAGTGTAAGAGACAGCAGCAGAGTGTAAGAGAGTGTAACAGAGTGTAAGAGACAGTAACAGAGCGTAAGAGACAGTAGCAGAGTGTAAGAGACAGTAGCAGAGTGTAAGAGACAGTAGCAGAGAGTAAGAGACAGTAGCAGAGTGTAAGAGAGTGTAATAGACAGTAACAGAGTGTAAGAGAGTGTAACAGCATGTAAGAGAGTGTAACAGAGTGTAAGAGAGTGTAAGAGACAGTAACAGAGTGTAAGAGACAGCAGCAGAGTGTAAGAGTGTGTAACATAGTGTAAGAGAGTGAAAGAGACAGTAGCAGAGTGTAATAGACAGTAACAGAGTGTAATAGAGTGTAAGAGACAGTAGCAGAGTGTAAGAGACAATAGCAGAGTGTAAGAGACAGTAGCAGAGTGTAATAGACTGTAGCAGAGTGTAACAGAGTGTAAGAGAGTGTAAGAGACAATAACAGAGTGTAATAGACAGTAACAGAGTGTAAGAGAGTGTTATAGACAGTAGCAGAGTGCAGGAGACAATAGCAGAGTGTAAGAGACAGTAGCAGAGTGTAATAGACAGTAACAGAGTGTAAGAGACAGTAACAGAGTGTAAGAGACAGCAGCAGAGTGTAAGAGTGTAAGAGACAGTAACAGAGTGTAAGAGAGTGTAACAGAGTGTAAGAGACAGTAACAGAGTGTACGAGACAGTAACAGAGTGTACGAGACAGTAACAGAGTGTAAGAGACAGTAACAGAGTATACGAGAGTGTAGTAGAGTGTAAGAGACAGTAACAGAGCGTAAGAGACAGTAGCAGTGTGTAAGAGACAGAAGCAAAGTGAAAGAGAGAGTAGCAGAGTGTAAGAGACAGTAGCAGAGTGTAAGAGACAGTAGCAGAGTGTAAGAGAGTGTAAGAGACAGTAACAGAGTGTAAGAGAGTGTAACAGCGTGTAAGAGAGTGTAACAGAGTGTAAGAGACAGTAAGAGAGTGTAACAGAGTGTAAGAGACAGTAACAGAGTGTAGGAGAGTGTAAGAGACAGTAACAGAGTGTAAGAGACAGTAACAGAGTGTAAGAGACAGCAGCAGAGTGTAAGAGAGTGTAACATAGTGTAAGAGAGTGTAAGAGACAGTAGCAGAGTGTAATAGACAGTAACAGAGTGTAATAGAGTGTAAGAGACAGTAGCAGAGTGTAAGAGACAATAGCAGAGTGTAAGAGACAGTAGCAGAGTGTAACATAGTGTAAGAGAGTGTTATAGACAGTAGCAGAGTGTAAGAGACAGTAACAGAGTGTAAGAGACAGTAACAGAGTGAAAGAGACAGTAGCAGAGTGAAAGAGACAGTAGTAGAGTGTAGTAGAGTGTAAGATATAGGAGTGTAAGAGACAGTAACAGAGTGTAAGAGACAGTAACAGAGTGTAAGAGACAGCAGCAGAGTGTAAGAGAGTGTAATAGACAGTAACAGAGTGTACGAGAGTGTAGTAGAGTGTAAGAGACAGTAGCAGAGTGTAAGAGAGTGTAACAGGGTGTAAGAGACAGTAACAGAGTATAGGAGACAGTAACAGAGTGTAAGAGACAGTAACAGAGTGTACGAGACAGTAACATAGTGTAAGATACAGTAACAGAGTGTATGACAGTGTAGTACAGTGTAAGACACAGTAACAGAGCGTAAGAGATAGTAGCAGAGTGTAAGAGACAGTAGCAGAGTGAAAGAGACAGTAGCAGAGTGTTAGAGACAGTAGCAGAGTGTAAGAAACAGTAACAGAGTGTAAGAGACAGTAGCAGAGTGTAAGAGAGTGTAAGAGACAGTAACAGTGTGTAAGAGGGTGTAACAGCGTGTAAGAGAGTGTAACAGCGTGTAAGAGAGTGTAACAGAGTGTAAGAGAGTGTAAGAGACAGTAACAGAGTGTAAGAGGGTGTAAGAGACAGTAGCAGAGTGTAAGAGAGTGTAAGAGAGTGTTATAGACAGTAGCAGAGTGTAAGAGACAATAGCAGAGTGTAAGAGACAGTAGCAGAGTGTAATAGACTGTAGCAGAGTGTAACAGTGTAAGAGAGTGTAAGAGACAGTAGCAGAGTGTAATAGACAGTAACAGAGTGTAAGAGAGTGTTATAGACAGTAGCAGAGTGTAAGAGACAGTAACAGAGTGTAAGAGACAGTAACAGAGTGTAAGAGTGTGTAAGAGACAGTAGGAGAGTGTAAGAGAGTCTAAGAGAGTGTAAGAGAGTGTAAGAGAGTGTAAGAGAGTGTAAGAGACAGTAACAGAGTGTACGAGACAGTAACATAGTGTAAGATACAGTAACAGAGTGTATGACAGTGTAGTACAGTGTAAGACACAGTAACAGAGCGTAAGAGATAGTAGCAGAGTGTAAGAGACAGTAGCATAGTGAAAGAGACAGTAGCAGAGTGTTAGAGACAGTAGCAGAGTGTAAGAAACAGTAACAGAGTGTAAGAGACAGTAGCAGAGTGTAAGAGAGTGTAAGAGACAGTAACAGTGTGTAAGAGGGTGTAACAGCGTGTAAGAGAGTGTAACAGCGTGTAAGAGAGTGTAACAGAGTGTAAGAGAGTGTAAGAGACAGTAACAGAGTGTAAGAGGGTGTAAGAGAAAGTAGCAGAGTGTAAGAGAGTGTAAGAGAGTGTTATGGACAGTAGCAGAGTGTAAGAGACAATAGCAGAGTGTAAGAGACAGTAGCAGAGTGTAATAGACTGTAGCAGAGTGTAACAGTGTAAGAGAGTGTAAGAGACAGTAGCAGAGTGTAATAGACAGTAACAGAGTGTAAGAGAGTGTTATAGACAGTAGCAGAGTTTAAGAGACAGTAACAGAGTGTAAGAGACAGTAACAGAGTGTAAGAGTGTGTAAGAGACAGTATGAGAGTGTAAGAGAGTCTAAGAGAGTGTAAGAGAGTGTAAGAGAGTGTAAGAGAGTGTAAGAGACAGTAACAGAGTGTACGAGACAGTAACATAGTGTAAGATACAGTAACAGAGTGTATGACAGTGTAGTACAGTGTAAGACACAGTAACAGAGCGTAAGAGATAGTAGCAGAGTGTAAGAGACAGTAGCAGAGTGAAAGAGACAGTAGCAGAGTGTTAGAGACAGTAGCAGAGTGTAAGAAACAGTAACAGAGTGTAAGAGACAGTAGCAGAGTGTAAGAGAGTGTAAGAGACAGTAACAGTGTGTAAGAGGGTGTAACAGCGTGTAAGAGAGTGTAACAGCGTGTAAGAGAGTGTAACAGAGTGTAAGAGAGTGTAAGAGACAGTAACAGAGTGTAAGAGGGTGTAAGAGACAGTAGCAGAGTGTAAGAGAGTGTAAGAGAGTGTTATAGACAGTAGCAGAGTGTAAGAGACAATAGCAGAGTGTAAGAGACAGTAGCAGAGTGTAATAGACTGTAGCAGAGTGTAACAGTGTAAGAGAGTGTAAGAGACAGTAGCAGAGTGTAATAGACAGTAACAGAGTGTACGAGAGTGTTATAGACAGTAGCAGAGTTTAAGAGACAGTAACAGAGTGTAAGAGACAGTAACAGAGTGTAAGAGTGTGTAAGAGACAGTAGGAGAGTGTAAGAGAGTCTAAGAGAGTGTAAGAGAGTGTAAGAGAGTGTAAGAGAGTGTAAGAGACAGTAACAGAGTGGAAGAGACAGTAACAGACTGTAAGAGACAGCAGCAGAGTGTAAGAGAGTGTAACAGAGTATAGGAGACAGTAACAGAGTATAGGAGACAGTAACAGAGTGTAAGAGAGTGTAAGAGAGTGTAAGAGACAGTTACAGAGTGTAAGAGAGTGTAACATAGTGTAAGAGACAGTAACAGAGTGTAAGAGACAGCAGAAGAGTGTAAGAGAGTTGAAGAGACAGTCGCAGAGTGTAATAGACAGTAACAGAGTGTAAGAGAGTGTTATAGACAGTAGCAGAGTGTAAGAGACAATAGCAGAGTGTAATAGACTGGAGCAGAGTGTAACATAGTGTAAGACAGTGTAAGAGACTGTAGCAGAGTGTAATAGACAGTAACAGAGTGTAAGAGAGTGTTATAGACAGTAGCAGAGTGTAAGAGACAATAGCAGAGTGTAAGAGACAGTAGCAGAGTGTAATAGACAGCAGCAGAGTGTAAGAGAGTGTAAGAGACAGTAGCAGAGTGTAATAGACAGTAACAGAGTGTAAGAGAGTGTTATAGACAGTAGCAGAGTGTAAGAGACAATAGCAGAGTGTAAGAGACAGTAGCAGAGTGTAATAGACTGTAGCAGAGTGTAACATAGTGTAAGAGAGTGTAAGAGACAGTAGCAGAGTGTAATAGACAGTAACAGAGTGTAAGAGAGTGTTATAGACAGTAGCAGAGTGTAAGAGAGTGTAAGAGACAGTTACAGAGTGTAAGAGAGTGTAACAGAGTGTAAGAGAGTGTAAGAGACAGTAACATAGTGTAGGAGAGTGTAAGAGACAGTAACAGAGTGTAAGAGACAGTAGCAGAGTGTAAGAGAGTGTAAGAGAGTGTTATAGACAGTAGCAGAGTGTAAGGGACAATAGCAGAGTGTAAGAGACAGTAGCAGAGTGTAATAGACTGTAGCAGAGTGTAAAATAGTGTAAGAGAGTGTAAGAGACAGTAGCAGAGTGTAATAGACAGTAATAGAGTGTAAGAGAGTGTTATAGACAGTAGCAGAGTTTAAGAGACAGTAACAGAGTGTAAGAGACAGTAAGAGTGTAAGAGGGTGTAAGAGACAGTAGCAGAGTGTAGGAGAGTGTAAGAGAGTGTAAGAGACAGTAACAGAGTGTAAGAGACAGCAGCAGAGTGCAAGAGACAGTAACAGAGTGTAAGAGAGTGTAACAGAGTGTAAGAGACAGTAACAGAGTGTACGAGAGTGTAGTAGAGTGTAAGAGACAGTAACAGAGCATAAGAGACAGTAACAGAGCATAAGAGACAGAAGCAGAGTGTAAGAGACAGAAACAGAGTGAAAGAGAGAGTAGCAGAGTGTAAGAGACAGTAGCAGAGTGTAAGAGAGTGTAAGAGAAATTAACAGAGTGTAATAGAGTGTAACAGCGTGCAAGAGAGTGTAACAGAGTGTAAGAGAGTGTAGGAGACAGTAACAGAGTGTAGGAGAGTGTAAGAGACAGTAACAGAGTGTAAGAGACAGTAACAGAGTGTAAGAGACAGCAGCAGAGTGTAAGAGAGTGTAACATAGTGTAAGAGAGTGAAAGAGACAGTAGCAGAGTGTAATAGACAGTAACAGAGTGTAAGACAGTGTTATAGACAGTAGCAGAGTGTAAGAGACAATAGCAGAGTGTAAGAGACAGTAACAGAGTGTAAGAGACAGTAACATAGTGTAAGAGACAGTAACAGAGTGTATGAGAGTGTAGTAGAGTGTAAGAGACAGTAACAGAGCGTAAGAGATAGTAGCAGAGTGTAAGAGACAGTAGCAGAGTGAAAGAGACAGTAGCAGAGTGTAAGAGACAGTAACAGAGTGTAAGAGATAGTAGCAGAGTGTAAGAGAGTGTAAGAGACAGTAACAGTGTGTAAGAGGGTGTAACAGCGTGTAAGAGAGTGTAACAGCATGTAAGAGAGTGTAACAGAGTGTAAGGGAGTGTAAGAGACAGTAACAGAGTGTAAGGGGGTGTAAGAGACAGTAGAAGAGTGTAGGAGAGTGTAGGAGAGTGTAAGAGAGTGTAATAGACAGTAACAGAGTGTAAGAGACAGTAACAGAGTGTAAGAGACAGCAGCAGAGTGTAAGAGAGTGTAAGAGACAGTAAGAGAGTGTAACAGAGTGTAAGAGACAGTAACAGAGTGTACGAGACAGTAACAGCGTGTAAGAGACAGTAACAGAGTGTAAGAGACAGTAACAGAGTATACGAGAGTGTAGTAGAGTGTAAGAGACAGTAACAGAGCGTAAGAGACAGTAGCAGTGTGTAAGAGACAGAAGCAAAGTGAAAGAGAGAGTAGCAGAGTGTAAGAGACAGTAGCAGAGTGTAAGAGACAGTAACAGAGTGTAAGAGAGTGTAACAGCATGTAAGAGAGTGTAACAGAGTGTAAGAGACAGTAAGAGAGTGTAACAGAGTGTAAGAGACAGTAACAGAGTGTAGGAGAGTGTAAGAGACAGTAACGGAGTGTAAGAGACAGTAACAGAGTGTAAGAGACAGCAGCAGAGTGTAAGAGAGTGTAACATAGTGTAAGAGAGTGTAAGAGACAGTAGCAGAGTGTAATAGACAGTAACAGAGTGTAATAGAGTGTAAGAGACAGTAGCAGAGTGTAAGAGACAATAGCAGAGTGTAAGAGACAGTAGCAGAGTGTAATAGACTGTAGCAGAGTGTAACAGAGTGTAAGAGAGTGTAAGAGACAATAGCAGAGTGTAATAGACAGTAACAGAGTGTAAGAGAGTGTTATAGACAGTAGCAGAGTGCAAGAGACAATAGCAGAGTGTAAGAGACAGTAGCAGAGTGTAATAGACAGTAACAGAGTGTAAGAGACAGTAACAGAGTGTAAGAGACAGCAGCAGAGTGTAAGAGTGTAAGAGACAGTAACAGAGTGTAAGAGAGTGTAACAGAGTGTAAGAGACAGTAACAGAGTGTACGAGACAGTAACAGAGTGTACGAGACAGTAACAGAGTGTAAGAGACAGTAACAGAGTATACGAGAGTGTAGTAGAGTGTAAGAGACAGTAACAGAGCGTAAGAGACAGTAGCAGTGTGTAAGAGACAGAAGCAAAGTGAAAGAGAGAGTAGCAGAGTGTAAGAGACAGTAGCAGAGTGTAAGAGACAGTAGCAGAGTGTAAGAGTGTAAGAGACAGTAACAGAGTGTAAGAGAGTGTAACAGCGTGTAAGAGAGTGTAACAGAGTGTAAGAGACAGTAAGAGAGTGTAACAGAGTGTAAGAGACAGTAACAGAGTGTAGGAGAGTGTAAGAGACAGTAACGGAGTGTAAGAGACAGTAACAGAGTGTAAGAGACAGTAACAGAGTGTAAGAGACAGCAGCAGAGTGTAAGAGAGTGTAACATAGTGTAAGAGAGTGTAAGAGACAGTAGCAGAGTGTAATAGACAGTAACAGAGTGTAATAGAGTGTAAGAGACAGTAGCAGAGTGTAAGAGACAGTAGCAGAGTGTAATAGACTGTAACAGAGTGTAAGAGAGTGTAAGAGACAATAGCAGAGTGTAATAGACAGTAACAGAGTGTAAGAGAGTGTTATAGACAGTAGCAGAGTGCAAGAGACAATAGCAGAGTGTAAGAGACAGTAGCCGAGTGTAATAGACTGTAACAGAGTGTAACAGAGTGTAAGAGAGTGTAAGAGACAGTAGCGGAGTGTAATAGACAGTAAGAGAGTGTAAGAGAGTGTTATAGACAGTAGCAGAGTGTTATAGACAATAGCAGAGTGTAAGAGACAGTAGCAGAGTGTAATAGACAGCAGCAGAGTGTAAGAGAGTGTAAGAGACAGTAGCAGAGTGTAATAGACAGTAACAGAGTGTAAGAGAGTGTTATAGACAGTATCAGAGTGTAAGAGACAATAGCAGAGTGTAAGAGACAGTAGCAGAGTGTAATAGACTGTAGCAGAGTGTAACATAGTGTAAGAGAGTGTAAGAGACAGTAGCAGAGTGTAATGGACAGTAACAGAGTGTAAGAGAGTGTTATAGACAGTAGCAGAGTGTAAGAGAGTGTAAGAGACAGTTACAGAGTGTAAGAGAGTGTAACAGAGTGTAAGAGAGTGTAAGAGACAGTAACATAGTGTAGGAGAGTGTAAGAGACAGTAACAGAGTGTAAGAGACAGTAACAGAGTGTAAGAGGGTGTAAGAGACAGTAGCAGAGTGTAGGAGAGTGTAAGAGAGTGTAAGAGACAGTAAGAGTGTAAGAGACAGTAACAGAGTGTAAGAGACAGCAGCCGAGTGTAAGAGAGTGTAACAGAGTGTAAGAGACAGTAACAGAGCGTAAGAGTCAGTAGCAGAGTGTAAGAGACAGAAGCAGAGTGAAAGAGAGAGTAGCAGAGTGTAAGAGACAGTAGCAGAGTGTAAGAGACAGTAGCAGAGTGTAAGAGAGTGTAAGAGACAGTAACAGAGTGTAAGAGAGTGTAACAGCATGTAAGAGAGTGTAACAGAGTGTAAGAGAGTGTAAGAGACAGTAACAGAGTGTAGTAGAGTGTAAGAGACAGTAACAGAGTGTAAGAGACAGTAACAGAGTGTAAGAGACAGCAGCAGAGTGTAAGAGAGTGTAACATAGTGTAAGAGAGTGAAAGAGACAGTAGCAGAGTGTAATAGACAGTAACAGAGTGTAAGAGAGTGTTATAGACAGTAGCAGAGTGTAAGAGACAATAGCAGAGTGTAAGATACAGTAGCAAAGTGTAAGAGACAATAACAGAGTGTAAGAGACAGTAGCAGAGTGAAAGAGGCAGTAGTAGAGTGTAGTAGAGTGTACCAGAGTGTCACATGGCATATACCGTCCTCTAGGATCACATAGTCCTGAATGATCTCAGTATACTGTGAACGTCTTTGGGGATCTCTTCGCGTAGACATCGTAAACCTGTGTAAGAGACAGTAAAAGAGTATATGAGACAGTAGCGGAGTGTAAGAGAGTGTGACAGAGCATAGGAGACAGTAACAGAGTATAGGAGACGGTAACAGAGTGTAAGAGAGTGTAAGAGACAGTAACAGAGTGTAAGAGACAGTAACAGAGTGTAAGAGACAGCAGCAGAGTGTAAGAGAGTGTAACATAGTGTAAGAGAGTGAAAGACACAGTAGCAGAGTGTAATAGACAGTAACAGAGTGTAGGAGAGTGTAACAGCGTGTAAGAGAGTGTAACAGAGTGTAAGAGAGTGTAAGAGACAGTAACAGAGTGTAGGAGAGTGTAAGAGACAGTAACAGAGTGTAAGAGACAGTAACAGAGTGTAAGAGACAGTAACAGAGTGTAAGAGACAGCAGCAGAGTGTAAGAGAGTGTAACATAGTGTAAGAGAGTGAAAGAGACAGTAGCAGAGTGTAATAGACAGTAACAGAGTGTAGGAGAGTGTCAGAGACAGTAACAGAGTGTAAGAGTCAGCAGCAGAGTGTAAGAGAGTGTAACATAGTGTAAGAGAGTGTAAGAGACAGTAGCAGAGTGTAATAGACAGTAACAGAGTGTAAGAGAGTGTTATAGACAGTAGCAGAGTGTAAGAGACAATAGCAGAGTGTAAGATACAGTAGCAGAGTGTAAGAGACAGTAACAGAGTGTAAAAGACAGTAACAGAGTGTAAGAGACAGTAGCAGAGTGAAAGAGACAGTAGTAGAGTGTAGTAGAGTGTAAGAGAGTGTCACATGGCATATACCGTCCTCTAGGATCACATAGTCCTGAATGATCTCAGTATACTGTGAACGTCTTTGGGGATCTCTTCGCGTAGACCTCGTAAACCTGTGTAAGAGACAGTAAAAGAGTATATGAGACAGTAGTGGAGTGTAAGAAAGTGTAACAGAGTATAGGAGACAGTAACAGAGTGTAAGAGAGTGTAAGAGAGTGTAACAGAGTGTAAGAGACAGTAACAGAGTGTAAGAGACAGCAGCAGAGTGTAAGAGAGTGTAAGAGACAGTAGCAGAGTGTAATAGACAGTAACAGAGTGTAAGAGAGTGTTATAGACAGTAGCAGAGTGTTATAGACAATAGCAGAGTGTAAGAGACAGTAGCAGAGTGTAATAGACAGCAGCAGAGTGTAAGAGAGTGTAAGAGACAGTAGCAGAGTGTAATAGACAGTAACAGAGTGTAAGAGAGTGTTATAGACAGTAGCAGAGTGTAAGAGACAATAGCAGAGTGTAAGAGACAGTAGCAGAGTGTAATAGACTGTAGCAGAGTGTAACATAGTGTAAGAGAGTGTAAGAGACAGTAGCAGAGTGTAATAGACAGTAACAGAGTGTAAGAGAGTGTTATAGACAGTAGCAGAGTTTAAGAGACAGTAACAGAGTGTAAGAGACAGTAACAGAGTGTAAGAGGGTGTAAGAGGCAGTAGCAGAGTGTAGGAGAGTGTAAGAGAGTGTAAGAGAGTGTAAGAGACAGTAACAGAGTGTAAGAGACAGCAGCAGAGTGTAAGAGAGTGTAACAGAGTATAGGAGACAGTAACAGAGTATAGGAGACAGTAACAGAGTGTAAGAGAGTGTAAGAGACAGTTACAGAGTGTAAGAGAGTGTAACATAGTGTAAGAGACAGTAACAGAGTGTAAGAGACAGTAGCAGAGTGTAATAGACTGTAGCAGAGTGTAACATAGTGTAAGAGAGTGTAAGAGACAGTAGCAGAGTGTAATAGACAGTAACAGAGTGTAAGAGAGTGTTATAGACAGTAGCAGAGTGTAAGAGACAATAGCAGAGTGTAATAGAGTGTAGCAGAGTGTAATAGAGTGTAGCAGAGTGTAAGAGAGTGTAAGAGACAGTAGCAGAGTGTAATAGACAGTAACAGAGTGTAAGAGAGTGTTATAGACAGTTGCAGAGTGTAAGAGACAATAGCAGAGTGTAAGATACAGTAGAAGAGTGTAAGAGACTGTAACAGAGTGTAAGAGACAGTAACAGAGTGTAAGAGACAGTAACAGAGTGTAAGAGACAGTAACAGAGTGTAAGAGACAGTAACAGAGTGTAAGAGACATTAGCAGAGTGAAGGAGACATTAGTAGAGTGTAGTAGAGTGTAAGAGAGTGTCACATGGCATACACCGTCCTCTAGGACCACATGGTCCCGAATGATCTCAGTATACTGTGAACGTCTTTGGGTATCTCTTCGCGTAGACATCGTAAACCTGTGTAAGAGACAGTAACAGAGTATATGAGACAGCAGCAGAGTGTAAGAGAGTGTAACATAGTGTAAGACAGTGTAAGAGACAGTAGCAGAGTGAAAGAGACAGTAGCAGAGTGTAAGATACAGTAGCAGAGTGTAAGAGACAGTAACAGAGTGTAAGAGACAGTAGCAGAGTGAAAGAGACAGTAGTAGAGTGTAGTAGAGTGTAAGAGAGCGTCACATGGCATATACCGTCCTCTAGGATCACATAGTCCCGAATGATCTCAGTATACTGTGAACGTCTTTGGGGATCTCTTCGCGTAGACATTGTAAACCTGTGTAAGAGACAGTAGCAGAGAGTAAGAGACAGTAACAGAGTACATGAGACAGTAACAGAGTATATGAGACAGTAGCAGAGTGTAAGAGAGTGTAACAGAGTATAGGAGACAGTAACAGAGTATAGGTGTCACGAACTGAGGACACAGGTTGATAAGGAGCCCAGGTGCAGGGGATACGAGGGGCTCTGTCTGTACCCCACGATGCATGATGGCTTGAGGTCGGTACAGACAGGCGTCGGAAATAAACCACAGACAGAAGATCAGGATCAAGAGTTGTATTGTATATGGTGGTACAACAATATTTACAGAGAAATTCACTCGACAGGAAGCCCACTTGCGGGGCACACGGCAGGAAGCCCACTTGCGGGGCACACGGCTGGAAGCCCACTTGCGGGGCACACGGCTGGAAGCCCACTTGCGGGGCACACGGCTGGAAGCCCACTTGCGGGGCACACGGCTGGAAGCCCAATTGCGGGGCACACGGCTGGAAGCCCAATTGCGGGGCACACGGCAGGAAGCCCAATTGCAGGGCACACGGCAGGAAGCCCAATTGCAGGGCACACGGCAGGAAGCCCAATTGCAGGGCACACGGCAGGAAGCCCAATTGCAGGGCACACGGCAGGAAGCCCAATTGCAGGGCACACGGCAGGAAGCCCAATTGCAGGGCACACGGCACGACTAGAAGCCCTCTTCCAGGGCACACGGCACAGGTAGAAGCCCTCTTCCAGGGCACACGGCAGGTTGCCCACTTGCAGGGCACACGGCAGGTTGCCCACTTGCAGGGCACTCAACCAGGGTAGTCCGCTAGTGGGCAGTCATCCTGGGAGTCGCGATGCAGGGCACTCCTCTTGGGAGTCCACTAGTGGGGCGCTGGCCGCAACTCAGGAACACGGCAGGTTGCCCACTTGCAGGGCACACGTCAGGTTGCCCACTTGCAGGGTACTCTACTTGGGAGTCCACTTAGTGGGGCGCAGGCCGCAACTCAGGAACATGGCAGGTTGCCCACTTGCAGGGCACACGGCAGGTTGCCCACTTGCAGGGCACTCAGCTTTGGAGTCCACTTAGTGGGGCGCTGGCCGCAACTCAGGAACACGGCAGGTTTCTGGAACAAGGCAGGTTTCTGGAACAAGGCAGGTTCTGGAACAAGATAGGTTCTGGAACAAGGCAGGTTCTGGAACAAGGCAGGTTCTGGAACAAGGCAGGTTCTGGAACAAGGCAGGTACTGGAACAAGGCAGGTACTGGAACAAGGCAGGAACCAAACAGGTAGTCCTCAAACGTTAATGTCAAGGCCCATGAGATCAACTGCAGCTGGACCTGATAATTAGTCTGAGAGGTTCTGAATGGCAAGGGCGGCCACTACTGGCTGGAAACATGAAATAAATAAGGCAAAGTATAAACAAGTCCAGCCAGCGCATGGTGAAGCGTTACAATAGGAGACAGTAACAGAGTGTAAGAGAGTGTAAGAGACAGTTACAGAGGGTAAGAGAGTGTAACCGAGTGTAAGAGACAGTAACAGAGTGTAAGAGACAGCAGCAGGGTGTAAGAGAGTGTAAGAGACAGTAGCAGAGTGTAATAGACAGTAACAGAGTGTAATAGACTGTAGCAGAGTGTAACATAGTGTAAGAGAGTGTAAGAGACAGTAGCAGAGTGTAATAGACAGTAACAGAGTGTAAGAGAGTGTTATAGACAGTAGCAGAGTGTAGGAGAGTGTAAGAGAGTGTCACATGGCATATATCGTCCTCTAGGATCACATAGTCCTGAATGATCTCAGTATACTGTGAACGTCTTTGGGGATCTCTTCGCGTAGACATCGTAAAACTGTGTAAGAGACAGTAGCAGAGAGTAAGAGATGGTAACAGAGTATGTGAGACAGTAGCAGAGTGTAAGAGAGTGTAACAGAGTATAGGAGAAAGTAACAGAGTGTAAGAGAATGTAAGAGACAGTAACAGAGTGTAAGAGAGTGTAACATGGTGTAAGAGACAGTAACAGAGTATAGGAGACAGTAACAGAGTGTAAGAGACAGTAACAGAGTGTACGAGACAGTAACATAATGTAAGATACAGTAACAGAGTGTATGACAGTGTAGTACAGTGTAAGACACAGTAACAGAGCGTAAGAGATAGTAGCAGAGTGTAAGAGACAGTAGCAGAGTGAAAGAGACAGTAGCAGAGTGTTAGAGACAGTAGCAGAGTGTAAGAAACAGTAACAGAGTGTAAGAGACAGTAACAGTGTGTAAGAGGGTGTAACAGCGTGTAAGAGAGTGTAACAGCGTGTAAGAGAGTGTAACAGAGTGTAAGAGAGTGTAACAGACAGTAACAGAGTGTAAGACAGTGTAAGAGACAGTAGCAGAGTGTAGGAGAGTGTAAGAGAGTGTAAGAGAGTGTTATAGACAGTAGCAGAGTGTAAGGGACAATAGCAGAGTGTAAGAGACAGTAGCAGAGTGTAATAGACTGTAGCAGAGTGTAACATAGTGTAAGAGAGTGTAATAGACAGTAACAGAGTGTAAGAGAGTGTTATAGACAGTAGCAGAGTTTAAGAGACAGTAACAGAGTGTAAGAGACAGTAACAGAGTGTAAGAGGGTGTAAGAGACAGTAGCAGAGTGTAGGAGAGTGTAAGAGAGTGTAAGAGAGTGTAACATAGTGTAAGAGAGTGTAAGAGACAGTAACATAGTGTAAGAGACAGCAGCAGAGTGTAAGAGAGTGTAAGAGACAGTAACAGAGTGTAAGAGAGTGTAACAGAGTGTAAGAGACAGTAACAGAGTGTACGAGACAGTAACAGTGTAAGAGACAGTAACAGAGTGTACGAGAGTGTAGTAGAGTGTAAGAGATAGTAACAGAGCGTAAGAGACAGTAGCAGAGTGTAAGAGAAGAAGCAGAGTGAAAGAGAGAGTAGCAGAGTGCAAGAGACAGTAGCAGAGTGTAAGAGACAGTAGCAGAGTGTAAGAGAGTGTAAGAGACAGTAACAGAGTGTAAGAGAGTGTAACAGCGTATAAGAGAGTGTAACAGAGTGTAACAGAGTGTAAGAGAGTGTAAGAGAGTGTAAGAGAGTGTAAGAGACAGTAACATAGTGTAAGAGACAGTAACAGAGTGTAAGAGACAGCAGCAGAGTGTAAGAGAGTGTAACATAGTGTAAGAGAGTGTAAGACACAGTAGCAGAGTGTAATAGACAGTAACAGAGTGTAAGAGAGTGCTATAGACAGTAGCAGAGAGTAAGAGACAATAGTAGAGTGTAAGAGACATTAGCAGAGTGTAATAGACTGTAGCAGAGTGTAACAGAGTGTAAGAGAGTGTAAGAGACAGTAGCAGAGTGTAATAGACAGTAACAGAGTGTACGAGAGTGTTATAGACAGTAGCAGGGTGTAAGAGACAATAGCAGAGTGTAAGATACAGTAGCAGAGTGTAAGAGACAGTAACAGAGTGTAAGAGACAGTAGCAGAGTGAAAGAGACAGTAGTAGAGTGTAGTAGAGTGTAAGAGAGTGTAACAGAGTATAGGAGACAGTAACAGAGTATAGGAGACAGTAACAGAGTGTAAGAGAATGTAAGAGACAGTAACAGAGTGTAAGAGAGTGTAACAGGGTGTAAGAGACAGTAACAGAGTGTAAGAGGGTGTAAGAGACAGTAGCAGAGTGTAGGAGAGTGTAAGAGAGTGTAAGAGACAGTAACAGAGTGTAAGAGACAGTAACAGAGTATATGAGACAGCAGCAGAGTGTAAGAGAGTGTAACAGAGTATAGGAGACAGTAACAGAGTGTAAGAGAATGTAAGAGACAGTAACAGAGTGTAAGAGAGTGTAACAGGGTGTAAGAGACAGTAACAGAGTATAGGAGACAGTAACAGAGTGTAAGAGACAGTAACAGAGTGTACGAGACAGTAACATAGTGTAAGATACAGTAACAGAGTGTATGACAGTGTAGTACAGTTTAAGACACAGTAACAGAGCGTAAGAGATAGTAGCAGAGTGTAAGAGACAGTAGCAGAGTGTAAGAGACAGTAGCAGAGTGAAAGAGACAGTAGCAGAGTGTAAGAGACAGTAGCAGAGTGTAAGAGAGTGTAAGAGACAGTAACAGTGTGTAAGAGGGTGTAACAGTGTGTAAGAGGGTGTAACAGCGTGTAAGAGAGTGTAACAGAGTGTAAGAGAGTGTAAGAGACAGTAACAGAGTGTGAGAGGGTGTAAGAGACAGTAGCAGAGTGTAGGAGAGTGTAAGAGAGTGTAAGAGAATGTAAGAGAGTGTAAGAGAGTGTAAGAGAGTGTAAGAGACAGTAACAGAGTGTAAGAGACAGTAACAGAGTGTAAGCGACATCAGCAGAGTGTAAGAGAGTGTAAGAGACAGTAACAGAGTGTAAGAGAGTGTAACAGAGTTTAAGAGACAGTAACATAGTGTACGAGACAGTAACAGAGTGTAAGAGACAGTAACAGAGTGTACGAGAGTGTAGTAGAGTGTACGAGACAGTAACAGAGCGTAAGAGACAGTAGCAGAGTGTAAGAGACAGAAGCAGAGTGAAAGAGACAGCAGCAGAGTGTAAGAGAGTGTAACATAGTGTAAGAGAGTGTAAGAGACAGTAGCAGAGTGTAATAGACAGTAACAGAGTGTAAGAGAGTGTTATAGACAGTAGCAGAGTGTAAGAGACAATAGCAGAGTGTAAGATACAGTAGCAGAGTGTAAGAGACAGTAACAGAGTATAAGAGACAGTAACAGAGTGTAAGAGACAGTAGCAGAGTGAACTAGACAGTAGTAGAGTGTAGTAGAGTGTAAGAGAGTGTCACATGGCATATACCGTCCTCTTGGACCACCTAGTCCCGAATGATCTCAGTATACTCTGAGCGTTTTTGGGGATCTCTTCGCGTAGACATCGTAAACCTGTGTAAGAGACAGTAACAGAGTATATGAGACAGTAAAAGAGTGTAAGAGACAGCAGCAGAGTGTAAGAGAGTGTACGAGACAGTAGCAGAGTGTAATAGACAGCAACAGAGTGTAAGAGAGTGTTATAGACAGTAGCAGAGTGTAAGAGACAATAGCAGAGTGTAAGAGACAGTAACAGAGTGTAAGAGACAGTAACAGAGTGTAAGAGGGTGTAAGAGACAGTAGCAGAGTGTAAGAGAGTGTAAGAGACAGTAACAGACTGTACGAGACAGTAGCAGAGTGTAAGAGACAGCAGCAGAGTGTAAGAGAGTGGAAGAGACAGTAACAGACTGTACGAGACAGTAACAGAGTGTAAGAGACAGTAACAGAGTGTAGGAGACAGTAACAGAGCGTAAGAGACAGTAGCAGAGTGTTAGAGACAGAAGCAGAGTGAAAGAGAGAGTAGCAGAGTGTAAGAGACAGTAGCAGAGTGTAAGAGAGTGTAAGAGACAGTAACAGAGTGTAAGAGAGTGTAACAGCATGTAAGAGAGTGTAACAGAGTGTAAGAGAGTGTAAGAGACAGTAACAGAGTGTAGGAGAGTGTAAGAGACAGTAACAGAGTGTAGGAGAGTGTAAGAGACAGCAGCAGAGTTTAAGAGAGTGTAACATAGTGTAAGAGAGTGTAAGAGACAGTAGCAGAGTGTAATAGACAGTAAAAGAGTGTAAGAGAGTGTTATATACAGTAGCAGAGTGTAGGAGAGTGTAAGAGACAGTAACAGAGTGCAAGAGACAGTAGCAGAGTGTAAGAGAGTGTAACATAGTTTAAGAGAGTGTAAGAGACAGTAAAAGAGTGTAAGAGACAGCAGCAGAGTGTAAGAGAGTGTAACATAGTGTAAGAGAGTGTAAGAGACAGTAGCAGAGTGTAATAGACAGTCACAGAGTGTAAGAGAGTGTTATAGACAGTAGCAGAGTGTAAGAGACAGTAACAGAGTGTAAGAGACAGTAACAGAGTGTAAGAGACAGGAGCAGAGTGAAAGAGACAGTAGTTGAGTGTAGTAGAGTGTCAGAGAGTGTCACATGGCATATACCTTCCTCTAGGATCACATAGTCCCGAATAATCTCAGTATACTGTGAACGTCTTTGGGGATCTCTTCGCGTAGACATCGTAAACCTGTGTAAGAGACAGTAACAGAGTATATGAGACAGTAGCAGAGTGTAAGAGAGTGTAACAGAGTGTAAGAGACAGTAACAGAGTGTAAGAGGGTGTAAGAGACAGTAGCCGAGTGTAAGAGAGTGTAAGAGAGTGTAAGAGACAGTAACAGAGTGTAAGAGACAGCAGCAGAGTGTAAGAGAGTGTAAGAGACAGTAGCAGAGTGTAATAGACAGTAACAGAGTGTAAGAGAGTGTTATAGACAGTAGCAGAGTGTTATAGACAATAGCAGAGTGTAAGAGACAGCAGCAGAGTGTAAGAGAGTGTAAGAGACAGTAGCAGAGTGTAATAGACAGTAACAGAGTGTAAGAGAGTGTTATAGACAGTAGCAGAGTGTTATAGACAATAGCAGAGTGTAAGAGACAGTAGCAGAGTGTAATAGACAGCAGCAGAGTGTAAGAGAGTGTAAGAGACAGTAGCAGAGTGTAATAGACAGTAACAGAGTGTAAGAGAGTGTTATAGACAGTATCAGAGTGTAAGAGACAATAGCAGAGTGTAAGAGACAGTAGCAGAGTGTAATAGACTGTAGCAGAGTGTAACATAGTGTAAGAGAGTGTAAGAGACAGTAGCAGAGTGTAATAGACAGTAACAGAGTGTAAGAGAGTGTTATAGACAGTAGCAGAGTGCAAGAGAGTGTAAGAGACAGTTACAGAGTGTAAGAGAGTGTAACAGAGTGTAAGAGAGTGTAAGAGACAGTAACATAGTGTAGGAGAGTGTAAGAGACAGTAACAGAGTGTAAGAGGGTGTAAGAGACAGTAGCAGAGTGTAGGAGAGTGTAAGAGAGTGTAAGAGACAGTAAGAGTGTAAGAGACAGTAACAGAGTGTAAGAGACAGCAGCAGAGTGTAACAGAGTGTAAGAGACAGTAACAGAGCGTAAGAGACAGTAGCAGAGTGTAAGAGACAGAAGCAGAGTGAAAGAGAGAGTAGCAGAGTGTAAGAGACAGTAGCAGAGTGTAAGAGACAGTAGCAGAGTGTAAGAGAGTGTAAGAGACAGTAACAGAGTGTAAGAGAGTGTAACAGCATGTAAGAGAGTGTAACAGAGTGTAAGAGAGTGTAAGAGACAGTAACAGAGTGTAGTAGAGTGTAAGAGACAGTAACAGAGTGTAAGAGACAGTAACAGAGTGTAAGAGACAGCAGCAGAGTGTAAGAGAGTGTAACATAGTGTAAGAGAGTGAAAGAGACAGTAGCAGAGTGTAATAGACAGTAACAGAGTGTAAGAGAGTGTTATAGACAGTAGCAGAGTGTAAGAGACAATAGCAGAGTGTAAGATACAGTAGCAAAGTGTAAGAGACAGTAACAGAGTGTAAGAGACAGTAGCAGAGTGAAAGAGGCAGTAGTAGAGTGTAGTAGAGTGTACCAGAGTTTGACATGGCATATACCGTCCTCTAGGATCACATAGTCCTGAATGATCTCAGTATACTGTGAACGTCTTTGGGGATCTCTTCGCGTAGACATCGTAAACCTGTGTAAGAGACAGTAAAAGAGTATATGAGACAGTAGTGGAGTGTAAGAAAGTGTAACAGAGTATAGGAGACAGTAACAGAGTGTAAGAGAGTGTAAGAGACAGTTACAGAGTGTAAGAGAGTGTAAGAGAGTGTAACAGAGTGTAAGAGACAGTAACAGAGTGTAAGAGACAGCAGCAGAGTGTAAGAGAGTGTGAGAGACAGTAGCAGAGTGTAATAGACAGTAGCGGAGTGTAAGAGAGTGTGACAGAGCATAGGAGACAGTAACAGAGTATAGGAGACGGTAACAGAGTGTAAGAGAGTGTAAGAGACAGTAACAGAGTGTAAGAGACAGTAACAGAGTGTAAGAGACAGTAGCAGAGTGTAATAGACTGTAGCAGAGTGTAACAGTGTAAGAGAGTGTAAGAGACAGTAGCAGAGTGTAATAGACATTAACAGAGTGTAAGAGAGTGTTATAGACAGTAGCAGAGTTTAAGAGACAGTAACAGAGTGTAAGAGACAGTAACAGAGTGTAAGAGGGTGTAAGAGACAGTAGCAGAGTGTAGGAGAGTGTAAGAGAGTGTAAGAGACAGTAACAGAGTGTAAGAGACAGCAGCAGAGTGTAAGAGAGTGTAACAGAGTGTAAGAGACAGTAACATAGCGTAAGAGACAGTAGCAGAGTGTAAGAGACAGTAGCAGAGTGTAAGAGACAGTAGCAGAGAGTAAGAGACAGTAGCAGAGTGTAAGAGAGTGTAATAGACAGTAACAGAGTGTAAGAGAGTGTAACAGCATGTAAGAGAGTGTAACAGAGTGTAAGAGAGTGTAAGAGACAGTAACAGAGTGTAAGAGACAGCAGCAGAGTGTAAGAGTGTGTAACATAGTGTAAGAGAGTGAAAGAGACAGTAGCAGAGTGTAATAGACAGTAACAGAGTGTAATAGAGTGTAAGAGACAGTAGCAGAGTGTAAGAGACAATAGCAGAGTGTAAGAGACAGTAGCAGAGTGAAATAGACTGTAGCAGAGTGTAACAGAGTGTAAGAGAGTGTAAGAGACAATAGCAGAGTGTAATAGACAGTAACAGAGTGTAAGAGAGTGTTATAGACAGTAGCAGAGTGTAAGAGAGTGTAAGAGACAGTTACAGAGTGTAAGAGAGTGTAACAGAGTGTAAGAGAGTGTAAGAGACAGTAACATAGTGTAGGAGAGTGTAAGAGACAGTAACAGAGTGTAAGAGACAGTAACAGAGTGTAAGAGGGTGTAAGAGACAGTAGCAGAGTGTAGGAGAGTGTAAGAGAGTGTAAGAGACAGTAAGAGTGTAAGAGACAGTAACAGAGTGTAAGAGACAGCAGCAGAGTGTAAGAGAGTGTAACAGAGTGTAAGAGACAGTAACAGAGCGTAAGAGACAGTAGCAGAGTGTAAGAGACAGAAGCAGAGTGAAAGAGAGAGTAGCAGAGTGTAAGAGACAGTAGCAGAGTGTAAGAGACAGTAGCAGAGTGTAAGAGAGTGTAAGAGACAGTAACAGAGTGTAAGAGAGTGTAACAGCATGTAAGAGAGTGTAACAGAGTGTAAGAGAGTGTAAGAGACAGTAACAGAGTGTAGTAGAGTGTAAGAGACAGTAACAGAGTGTAAGAGACAGTAACAGAGTGTAAGAGACAGCAGCAGAGTGTAAGAGAGTGTAACATAGTGTAAGAGAGTGAAAGAGACAGTAGCAGAGTGTAATAGACAGTAACAGAGTGTAAGAGAGTGTTATAGACAGTAGCAGAGTGTAAGAGACAATAGCAGAGTGTAAGATACAGTAGCAAAGTGTAAGAGACAGTAACAGAGTGTAAGAGACAGTAGCAGAGTGAAAGAGGCAGTAGTAGAGTGTAGTAGAGTGTACCAGAGTGTCACATGGCATATACCGTCCTCTAGGATCACATAGTCCTGAATGATCTCAGTATACTGTGAACGTCTTTGGGGATCTCTTCGCGTAGACATCGTAAACCTGTGTAAGAGACAGTAAAAGAGTATATGAGACAGTAGCGGAGTGTAAGAGAGTGTGACAGAGCATAGGAGACAGTAACAGAGTATAGGAGACGGTAACAGAGTGTAAGAGAGTGTAAGAGACAGTAACAGAGTGTAAGAGACAGTAACAGAGTGTAAGAGACAGCAGCAGAGTGTAAGAGAGTGTAACATAGTGTAAGAGAGTGAAAGAGACAGTAGCAGAGTGTAATAGACAGTAACAGAGTGTAGGAGAGTGTCAGAGACAGTAACAGAGTGTAAGAGTCAGCAGCAGAGTGTAAGAGAGTGTAACATAGTGTAAGAGAGTGTAAGAGACAGTAGCAGAGTGTAATAGACAGTAACAGAGTGTAAGAGAGTGTTATAGACAGTAGCAGAGTGTAAGAGACAATAGCAGAGTGTAAGATACAGTAGCAGAGTGTAAGAGACAGTAACAGAGTGTAAAAGACAGTAACAGAGTGTAAGAGACAGTAGCAGAGTGAAAGAGACAGTAGTAGAGTGTAAGAGAGTGTCACATGGCATATACCGTCCTCTAGGATCACATAGTCCTGAATGATCTCAGTATACTGTGAACGTCTTTGGGGATCTCTTCGCGTAGACCTCGTAAACCTGTGTAAGAGACAGTAAAAGAGTATATGAGACAGTAGTGGAGTGTAAGAAAGTGTAACAGAGTATAGGAGACAGTAACAGAGTGTAAGAGAGTGTAAGAGACAGTTACAGAGTGTAAGAGAGTGTAAGAGAGTGTAAGAGAGTGTAACAGAGTGTAAGAGACAGTAACAGAGTGTAAGAGACAGCAGCAGAGTGTAAGAGAGTGTGAGAGACAGTAGCAGAGTGTAATAGACAGTAACAGAGTGTAAGAGAGTGTTATAGACAGTAGCAGAGTGTTATAGACAATAGCAGAGTGTAAGAGACAGTAGCAGAGTGTAATAGACAGCAGCAGAGTGTAAGAGAGTGTAAGAGACAGTAGCAGAGTGTAATAGACAGTAACAGAGTGTAAGAGAGTGTTATAGACAGTAGCAGAGTGTAAGAGAAAATAGCAGAGTGTAAGAGACAGTAGCAGAGTGTAATAGACTGTAGCAGAGTGTAACATAGTGTAAGAGAGTGTAAGAGACAGTAGCAGAGTATAATAGACAGTAACAGAGTGTAAGAGAGTGTTATAGACAGTAGCAGAGTTTAAGAGACAGTAACAGAGTGTAAGAGACAGTAACAGACTGTAAGAGGGTGTAAGAGACAGTAGCAGAGTGTAGGAGAGTGTAAGAGAGTGTAAGAGAGTGTAAGAGACAGTAACAGAGTGTAAGAGACAGTAACATAGTGTAAGAGACAGCAGCAGAGTGTAAGAGAGTGTAACAGAGTATAGGAGACAGTAACAGAGTATAGGAGACAGTAACAGAGTGTAAGAGAGTGTAAGAGACAGTTACAGAGTGTAAGAGAGTGTAACACAGTGTAAGAGACAGTAACAGAGTGTAAGAGACAGTAGCAGAGTGTAATAGACTGTAGCAGAGTGTAACATAGTGTAAGAGAGTGTAAGAGACAGTAGCAGAGTGTAATAGACAGTAACAGAGTGTAAGAGAGTGTTATAGACAGTAGCAGAGTTTAAGAGACAGTAACAGAGTGTAAGAGACAGTAACAGAGTGTAAGAGGGTGTAAGAGACAGTAGCAGAGTGTAGGAGAGTGTAAGAGAGTGTAAGAGAGTGTAAGAGAGTGTAAGAGACAGTAACAGAGTGTAAGAGACAGTAACAGAGTGTAAGAGACAGTAACAGAGTGTAAGAGACAGCAGCAGAGTGTAAGAGAGTGTAACAGAGTATAGGAGACAGTAACAGAGTATAGGAGACAGTAACAGAGTGTAAGAGAGTGTAAGAGACAGTTACAGAGTGTAAGAGAGTGTAACATAGTGTAAGAGACAGTAACAGAGTGTAAGAGACAGTAGCAGAGTGTAATAGACTGTAGCAGAGTGTAACATAGTGTAAGAGAGTGTAAGAGACAGTAGCAGAGTGTAATAGACAGTAACAGAGTGTAAGAGAGTGTTATAGACAGTAGCAGAGTGTAAGAGACAATAGCAGAGTGTAATAGAGTGTAGCAGAGTGTAATAGAGTGTAGCAGAGTGTAAGCGAGTGTAAGAGACAGTAGCAGAGTGTAATAGACAGTAACAGAGTGTAAGAGAGTGTTATAGACAGTTGCAGAGTGTAAGAGACAATAGCAGAGTGTAAGATACAGTAGAAGAGTGTAAGAGACTGTAACAGAGTGTAAGAGACAGTAACAGAGTGTAAGAGACAGTAACAGAGTGTAAGAGACAGTAGCAGAGTGAAAGAGACATTAGTAGAGTGTAGTAGAGTGTAAGAGAGAGTCACATGGCATACACCGTCCTCTAGGACCACATGGTCCCGAATGATCTCAGTATACTGTGAACGTCTTTGGGTATCTCTTCGCGTAGACATCGTAAACCTGTGTAAGAGACAGTAACAGAGTATATGAGACAGCAGCAGAGTGTAAGAGAGTGTAACATAGTGTAAGACAGTGTAAGAGACAGTAGCAGAGTGAAAGAGACAGTAGCAGAGTGTAAGAGACAGTAGCAGAGTGTAAGAGACAGTAACAGAGTGTAAGAGATAGTAGCAGAGTGTAAGAGAGTGTAAGAGACAGTAACAGTGTGTAAGAGGGTGTAACAGCGTGTAAGAGAGTGTAACAGCATGTAAGAGAGTGTAACAGAGTGTAAGGGAGTGTAAGAGACAGTAACAGAGTGTAAGGGGGTGTAAGAGACAGTAGAAGAGTGTAGGAGAGTGTAAGAGAGTGTAAGAGAGTGTAATAGACAGTAACAGAGTGTAAGAGACAGTAAAAGAGTGTAAGAGACAGCAGCAGAGTGTAAGAGAGTGTAAGAGACAGTAACAGAGTGTAAGAGACAGTAACAGAGTGTAAGAGACAGTAACAGAGTACACGAGAGTGTAGTAGAGTGTAAGAGACAGTAACAGAGCGTAAGAGACAGTAGCAGTGTGTAGGAGACAGAAGCAAAGTGAAAGAGAGAGTAGCAGAGTGTAAGAGACAGTAGCAGAGTGTAAGAGACAGTAGCAGAGTGTAAGAGAGTGTAAGAGACAGTAACAGAGTGTAGGAGAGTGTAAGAGACAGTAACAGAGTGTAAGAGACAGTAACAGAGTGTAAGAGACAGCAGCAGAGTGTAAGAGAGTGTAACATAGTGTAAGAGAGTGTAAGAGACAGTAGCAGAGTGTAATAGACAGTAACAGAGTGTAATAGAGTGTAAGAGACAGTAGCAGAGTGTAAGAGACAATAGCAGAGTGTAAGAGACAGTAGCAGAGTGTAACATAGTGTAAGAGAGTGTTATAGACAGTAGCAGAGTGTAAGAGACAGTAACAGAGTGTAAGAGACAGTAACAGAGTGAAAGAGACAGTAGCAGAGTGAAAGAGACAGTAGTAGAGTGTAGTAGAGTGTAAGATATAGGAGTGTAAGAGACAGTAACAGAGTGTAAGAGACAGTAACAGAGTGTAAGAGACAGCAGCAGAGTGTAAGAGAGTGTAATAGACAGTAACAGAGTGTACGAGAGTGTAGTAGAGTGTAAGAGACAGTAGCAGAGTGTAAGAGAGTGTAACAGGGTGTAAGAGACAGTAACAGAGTATAGGAGACAGTAACAGAGTGTAAGAGACAGTAACAGAGTGTACGAGACAGTAACATAGTGTAAGAGACAGTAACAGAGTGTATGACAGTGTAGTACAGTGTAAGACACAGTAACAGAGCGTAAGAGATAGTAGCAGAGTGTAAGAGACAGTAGCAGAGTGAAAGAGACAGTAGCAGAGTGTTAGAGACAGTAGCAGAGTGTAAGAAACAGTAACAGAGTGTAAGAGACAGTAGCAGAGTGTAAGAGAGTGTAAGAGACAGTAACAGTGTGTAAGAGGGTGTAACAGCGTGTAAGAGAGTGTAACAGCGTGTAAGAGAGTGTAACAGAGTGTAAGAGAGTGTAAGAGACAGTAACAGAGTGTAAGAGGGTGTAAGAGACAGTAGCAGAGTGTAAGAGAGTGTAAGAGAGTGTTATAGACAGTAGCAGAGTGTAAGAGACAATAGCAGAGTGTAAGAGACAGTAGCAGAGTGTAATAGACTGTAGCAGAGTGTAACAGTGTAAGAGAGTGTAAGAGACAGTAGCAGAGTGTAATAGACAGTAACAGAGTGTAAGAGAGTGTTATAGACAGTAGCAGAGTGTAAGAGACAGTAGCAAAGTGTAAGAGACAATAGCAGAGTGTAAGAGACAGTAGCAGAGTGTAATAGACTGTAGCAGAGTGTAACATAGTGTAAGAGAGTGTAAGAGACAGTAGCAGAGTGTAATAGACAGTAACAGAGTGTACGAGAGTGTTATAGACAGTAGCAGAGTGTAAGAGACAATAGCAGAGTGTAATAGACTGGAGCAGAGTGTAACATAGTGTAAGAGAGTGTAAGAGACTGTAGCAGAGTGTAATAGACAGTAACAGAGTGTAAGAGAGTGTTATAGACAGTAGCAGAGTGTAAGAGACAATAGCAGAGTGTAAGAGACAGTAGCAGAGTGTAATAGACAGCAGCAGAGTGTAAGAGAGTGTAAGAGACAGTAGCAGAGTGTAATAGACAGTAACAGAGTGTAAGAGAGTGTTATAGACAGTAGCAGAGTGTAAGAGACAATAGCAGAGTGTAAGAGACAGTAGCAGAGTGTAATAGACTGTAGCAGAGTGTAACATAGTGTAAGAGAGTGTAAGAGACAGTAGCAGAGTGTAATAGACAGTAACAGAGTGTAAGAGAGTGTTATAGACAGTAGCAGAGTGTAAGAGAGTGTAAGAGACAGTTACAGAGTGTAAGAGAGTGTAACAGAGTGTAAGAGAGTGTAAGAGACAGTAACATAGTGTAGGAGAGTGTAAGAAACAGTAACAGAGTGTAAGAGACAGTAGCAGAGTGTAAGAGAGTGTAAGAGAGTGTTATAGACAGTAGCAGAGTGTAAGGGACAATAGCAGAGTGTAAGAGACAGTAGCAGAGTGTAAGAGACAGTAGCAGAGTGTAATAGACTGTAGCAGAGTGTAAAATAGTGTAAGAGAGTGTAAGAGACAGTAGCAGAGTGTAATAGACAGTAATAGAGTGTAAGAGAGTGTTATAGACAGTAGCAGAGTTTAAGAGACAGTAACAGAGTGTAAGAGACAGTAAGAGTGTAAGAGGGTGTAAGAGACAGTAGCAGAGTGTAGGAGAGTGTAAGAGAGTGTAAGAGACAGTAACAGAGTGTAAGAGACAGCAGCAGAGTGTAAGAGACAGTAACAGAGTGTAAGAGAGTGTAACAGAGTGTAAGAGACAGTAACAGAGTGTACGCGAGTGTAGTAGAGTGTAAGAGACAGTAACAGAGCATAAGAGACAGTAACAGAGCATAAGAGACAGAAGCAGAGTGTAAGAGACAGAAACAGAGTGAAAGAGAGAGTAGCAGAGTGTAAGAGACAGTAGCAGAGTGTAAGAGAGTGTAAGAGAAATTAACAGAGTGTAATAGAGTGTAACAGCGTGTAAGAGAGTGTAACAGAGTGTAAGAGAGTGTAGGAGACAGTAACAGAGTGTAGGAGAGTGTAAGAGACAGTAACAGAGTGTAAGAGACAGTAACAGAGTGTAAGAGACAGCAGCAGAGTGTAAGAGAGTGTAACATAGTGTAAGAGAGTGAAAGAGACAGTAGCAGAGTGTAATAGACAGTAACAGAGTGTAAGACAGTGTTATAGACAGTAGCAGAGTGTAAGAGACAATAGCAGAGTGTAAGAGACAGTAACAGAGTGTAAGAGACAGTAACATAGTGTAAGAGACAGTAACAGAGTGTATGAGAGTGTAGTAGAGTGTAAGAGACAGTAACAGAGCGTAAGAGATAGTAGCAGAGTGTAAGAGACAGTAGCAGAGTGAAAGAGACAGTAGCAGAGTGTAAGAGACAGTAACAGAGTGTAAGAGATAGTAGCAGAGTGTAAGAGAGTGTAAGAGACAGTAACAGTGTGTAAGAGGGTGTAACAGCGTGTAAGAGAGTGTAACAGCATGTAAGAGAGTGTAACAGAGTGTAAGGGAGTGTAAGAGACAGTAACAGAGTGTAAGGGGGTGTAAGAGACAGTAGAAGAGTGTAGGAGAGTGTAGGAGAGTGTAAGAGAGTGTAATAGACAGTAACAGAGTGTAAGAGACAGTAACAGAGTGTAAGAGACAGCAGCAGAGTGTAAGAGAGTGTAAGAGACAGTAAGAGAGTGTAACAGAGTGTAAGAGACAGTAACAGAGTGTACGAGACAGTAACAGCGTGTAAGAGACAGTAACAGAGTGTAAGAGACAGTAACAGAGTATACGAGAGTGTAGTAGAGTGTAAGAGACAGTAACAGAGCGTAAGAGACAGTAGCAGTGTGTAAGAGACAGAAGCAAAGTGAAAGAGAGAGTAGCAGAGTGTAAGAGACAGTAGCAGAGTGTAAGAGACAGTAGCAGAGTGTAAGAGTGTAAGAGACAGTAACAGAGTGTAAGAGAGTGTAACAGCGTGTAAGATAGTGTAACAGAGTGTAAGAGACAGTAAGAGAGTGTAACAGAGTGTAAGAGACAGTAACAGAGTGTAGGAGAGTGTAAGAGACAGTAACGGAGTGTAAGAGACAGTAACAGAGTGTAAGAGACAGCAGCAGAATGTAAGAGAGTGTAACATAGTGTAAGAGAGTGTAAGAGACAGTAGCAGAGTGTAATAGACAGTAACAGAGTGTAATAGAGTGTAAGAGACAGTAGCAGAGTGTAAGAGACAGTAGCAGAGTGTAATAGACAGTAACAGAGTGTAAGAGACAGTAACAGAGTGTAAGAGACAGCAGCAGAGTGTAAGAGTGTAAGAGACAGTAACAGAGTGTAAGAGAGTGTAACAGAGTGTAAGAGACAGTAACAGAGTGTACGAGACAGTAACAGAGTGTACGAGACAGTAACAGAGTGTAAGAGACAGTAACAGAGTATACGAGAGTGTAGTAGAGTGTAAGAGACAGTAACAGAGCGTAAGAGACAGTAGCAGTGTGTAAGAGACAGAAGCAAAGTGAAAGAGAGAGTAGCAGAGTGTAAGAGACAGTAGCAGAGTGTAAGAGACAGTAACATAGTGTAAGAGAGTGTAACAGCGTGTAAGAGAGTGTAACAGAGTGTAAGAGACAGTAAGAGAGTGTAACAGAGTGTAAGAGACAGTAACAGAGTGTAGGAGAGTGTAAGAGACAGTAACGGAGTGTAAGAGACAGTAACAGAGTGTAAGAGACAGCAGCAGAGTGTAAGAGAGTGTAACATAGTGTAAGAGAGTGTAAGAGACAGTAACAGAGTGTAATAGAGTGTAAGAGACAGTAGCAGAGTGTAAGAGACAGTAGCAGAGTGTAATAGACAGTAACAGAGTGTAATAGAGTGTAAGAGACAGTAGCAGAGTGTAATAGACAGTAACAGAGTGTAAGAGAGTGTTATAGACAGTAGCAGAGTGCAAGAGACAATAGCAGAGTGTAAGAGACAGTAGCAGAGTGTAATAGACTGTAACAGAGTGTAACAGAGTGTAAGAGAGTGTAAGAGACAGTAGCGGAGTGTAATAGACAGTAAGAGAGTGTAAGAGAGTGTTATAGACAGTAGCAGAGTGTTATAGACAATAGCAGAGTGTAAGAGACAGTAGCAGAGTGTAATAGACAGCAGCAGAGTGTAAGAGAGTGTAAGAGACAGTAGCAGAGTGTAATAGACAGTAACAGAGTGTAAGAGAGTGTTATAGACAGTAGCAGAGTGTAAGAGAAAATAGCAGAGTGTAAGAGACAGTAGCAGAGTGTAATAGAGTGTAGCAGAGTGTAAGCGAGTGTAAGAGACAGTAGCAGAGTGTAATAGACAGTAACAGAGTGTAAGAGAGTGTTATAGACAGTTGCAGAGTGTAAGAGACAATAGCAGAGTGTAAGATACAGTAGAAGAGTGTAAGAGACTGTAACAGAGTGTAAGAGACAGTAACAGAGTGTAAGAGACAGTAACAGAGTGTAAGAGACAGTAGCAGAGTGAAAGAGACATTAGTAGAGTGTAGTAGAGTGTAAGAGAGAGTCACATGGCATACACCGTCCTCTAGGACCACATGGTCCCGAATGATCTCAGTATACTGTGAACGTCTTTGGGTATCTCTTCGCGTAGACATCGTAAACCTGTGTAAGAGACAGTAACAGAGTATATGAGACAGCAGCAGAGTGTAAGAGAGTGTAACATAGTGTAAGACAGTGTAAGAGACAGTAGCAGAGTGAAAGAGACAGTAGCAGAGTGTAAGAGACAGTAGCAGAGTGTAAGAGACAGTAACAGAGTGTAAGAGATAGTAGCAGAGTGTAAGAGAGTGTAAGAGACAGTAACAGTGTGTAAGAGGGTGTAACAGCGTGTAAGAGAGTGTAACAGCATGTAAGAGAGTGTAACAGAGTGTAAGGGAGTGTAAGAGACAGTAACAGAGTGTAAGGGGGTGTAAGAGACAGTAGAAGAGTGTAGGAGAGTGTAAGAGAGTGTAAGAGAGTGTAATAGACAGTAACAGAGTGTAAGAGACAGTAAAAGAGTGTAAGAGACAGCAGCAGAGTGTAAGAGAGTGTAAGAGACAGTAACAGAGTGTAAGAGACAGTAACAGAGTGTAAGAGACAGTAACAGAGTACACGAGAGTGTAGTAGAGTGTAAGAGACAGTAACAGAGCGTAAGAGACAGTAGCAGTGTGTAGGAGACAGAAGCAAAGTGAAAGAGAGAGTAGCAGAGTGTAAGAGACAGTAGCAGAGTGTAAGAGACAGTAGCAGAGTGTAAGAGAGTGTAAGAGACAGTAACAGAGTGTAGGAGAGTGTAAGAGACAGTAACAGAGTGTAAGAGACAGTAACAGAGTGTAAGAGACAGCAGCAGAGTGTAAGAGAGTGTAACATAGTGTAAGAGAGTGTAAGAGACAGTAGCAGAGTGTAATAGACAGTAACAGAGTGTAATAGAGTGTAAGAGACAGTAGCAGAGTGTAAGAGACAATAGCAGAGTGTAAGAGACAGTAGCAGAGTGTAACATAGTGTAAGAGAGTGTTATAGACAGTAGCAGAGTGTAAGAGACAGTAACAGAGTGTAAGAGACAGTAACAGAGTGAAAGAGACAGTAGCAGAGTGAAAGAGACAGTAGTAGAGTGTAGTAGAGTGTAAGATATAGGAGTGTAAGAGACAGTAACAGAGTGTAAGAGACAGTAACAGAGTGTAAGAGACAGCAGCAGAGTGTAAGAGAGTGTAATAGACAGTAACAGAGTGTACGAGAGTGTAGTAGAGTGTAAGAGACAGTAGCAGAGTGTAAGAGAGTGTAACAGGGTGTAAGAGACAGTAACAGAGTATAGGAGACAGTAACAGAGTGTAAGAGACAGTAACAGAGTGTACGAGACAGTAACATAGTGTAAGAGACAGTAACAGAGTGTATGACAGTGTAGTACAGTGTAAGACACAGTAACAGAGCGTAAGAGATAGTAGCAGAGTGTAAGAGACAGTAGCAGAGTGAAAGAGACAGTAGCAGAGTGTTAGAGACAGTAGCAGAGTGTAAGAAACAGTAACAGAGTGTAAGAGACAGTAGCAGAGTGTAAGAGAGTGTAAGAGACAGTAACAGTGTGTAAGAGGGTGTAACAGCGTGTAAGAGAGTGTAACAGCGTGTAAGAGAGTGTAACAGAGTGTAAGAGAGTGTAAGAGACAGTAACAGAGTGTAAGAGGGTGTAAGAGACAGTAGCAGAGTGTAAGAGAGTGTAAGAGAGTGTTATAGACAGTAGCAGAGTGTAAGAGACAATAGCAGAGTGTAAGAGACAGTAGCAGAGTGTAATAGACTGTAGCAGAGTGTAACAGTGTAAGAGAGTGTAAGAGACAGTAGCAGAGTGTAATAGACAGTAACAGAGTGTAAGAGAGTGTTATAGACAGTAGCAGAGTGTAAGAGACAGTAGCAAAGTGTAAGAGACAATAGCAGAGTGTAAGAGACAGTAGCAGAGTGTAATAGACTGTAGCAGAGTGTAACATAGTGTAAGAGAGTGTAAGAGACAGTAGCAGAGTGTAATAGACAGTAACAGAGTGTACGAGAGTGTTATAGACAGTAGCAGAGTGTAAGAGACAATAGCAGAGTGTAATAGACTGGAGCAGAGTGTAACATAGTGTAAGAGAGTGTAAGAGACTGTAGCAGAGTGTAATAGACAGTAACAGAGTGTAAGAGAGTGTTATAGACAGTAGCAGAGTGTAAGAGACAATAGCAGAGTGTAAGAGACAGTAGCAGAGTGTAATAGACAGCAGCAGAGTGTAAGAGAGTGTAAGAGACAGTAGCAGAGTGTAATAGACAGTAACAGAGTGTAAGAGAGTGTTATAGACAGTAGCAGAGTGTAAGAGACAATAGCAGAGTGTAAGAGACAGTAGCAGAGTGTAATAGACTGTAGCAGAGTGTAACATAGTGTAAGAGAGTGTAAGAGACAGTAGCAGAGTGTAATAGACAGTAACAGAGTGTAAGAGAGTGTTATAGACAGTAGCAGAGTGTAAGAGAGTGTAAGAGACAGTTACAGAGTGTAAGAGAGTGTAACAGAATGTAAGAGAGTGTAAGAGACAGTAACATAGTGTAGGAGAGTGTAAGAGACAGTAACAGAGTGTAAGAGACAGTAGCAGAGTGTAAGAGAGTGTAAGAGAGTGTTATAAACAGTAGCAGAGTGTAAGGGACAATAGCAGAGTGTAAGAGACAGTAGCAGAGTGTAAGAGACAGTAGCAGAGTGTAATAGACTGTAGCAGAGTGTAAAATAGTGTAAGAGAGTGTAAGAGACAGTAGCAGAGTGTAATAGACAGTAATAGAGTGTAAGAGAGTGTTATAGACAGTAGCAGAGTTTAAGAGACAGTAACAGAGTGTAAGAGACAGTAAGAGTGTAAGAGGGTGTAAGAGACAGTAGCAGAGTGTAGGAGAGTGTAAGAGAGTGTAAGAGACAGTAACAGAGTGTAAGAGACAGAAGCAGAGTGTAAGAGACAGTAACAGAGTGTAAGAGAGTGTAACAGAGTGTAAGAGACAGTAACAGAGTGTACGAGAGTGTAGTAGAGTGTAAGAGACAGTAACAGAGCATAAGAGACAGTAACAGAGCATAAGAGACAGAAGCAGAGTGTAAGAGACAGAAACAGAGTGAAAGAGAGAGTAGCAGAGTGTAAGAGACAGTAGCAGAGTGTAAGAGAGTGTAAGAGAAATTAACAGAGTGTAATAGAGTGTAACAGCGTGTAAGAGAGTGTAACAGAGTGTAAGAGAGTGTAGGAGACAGTAACAGAGTGTAGGAGAGTGTAAGAGACAGTAACAGAGTGTAAGAGACAGTAACAGAGTGTAAGAGACAGCAGCAGAGTGTAAGAGAGTGTAACATAGTGTAAGAGAGTGAAAGAGACAGTAGCAGAGTGTCATAGACAGTAACAGAGTGTAAGACAGTGTTATAGACAGTAGCAGAGTGTAAGAGACAATAGCAGAGTGTAAGAGACAGTAACAGAGTGTAAGAGACAGTAACATAGTGTAAGAGACAGTAACAGAGTGTATGAGAGTGTAGTAGAGTGTAAGAGACAGTAACAGAGCGTAAGAGATAGTAGCAGAGTGTAAGAGACAGTAGCAGAGTGAAAGAGACAGTAGCAGAGTGTAAGAGACAGTAACAGAGTGTAAGAGATAGTAGCAGAGTGTAAGAGAGTGTAAGAGACAGTAACAGTGTGTAAGAGGGTGTAACAGCGTGTAAGAGAGTGTAACAGCATGTAAGAGAGTGTAACAGAGTGTAAGGGAGTGTAAGAGACAGTAACAGAGTGTAAGGGGGTGTAAGAGACAGTAGAAGAGTGTAGGAGAGTGTAGGAGAGTGTAAGAGAGTGTAATAGACAGTAACAGAGTGTAAGAGACAGTAACAGAGTGTAAGAGACAGCAGCAGAGTGTAAGAGAGTGTAAGAGACAGTAAGAGAGTGTAACAGAGTGTAAGAGACAGTAACAGAGTGTACGAGACAGTAACAGCGTGTAAGAGACAGTAACAGAGTGTAAGAGACAGTAACAGAGTATACGAGAGTGTAGTAGAGTGTAAGAGACAGTAACAGAGCGTAAGAGACAGTAGCAGTGTGTAAGAGACAGAAGCAAAGTGAAAGAGAGAGTAGCAGAGTGTAAGAGACAGTAGCAGAGTGTAAGAGTGTAAGAGACAGTAACAGAGTGTAAGAGAGTGTAACAGCGTGTAAGATAGTGTAACAGAGTGTAAGAGACAGTAAGAGAGTGTAACAGAGTGTAAGAGACAGTAACAGAGTGTAGGAGAGTGTAAGAGACAGTAACGGAGTGTAAGAGACAGTAACAGAGTGTAAGAGACAGCAGCAGAATGTAAGAGAGTGTAACATAGTGTAAGAGAGTGTAAGAGACAGTAGCAGAGTGTAATAGACAGTAACAGAGTGTAATAGAGTGTAAGAGACAGTAGCAGAGTGTAAGAGACAGTAGCAGAGTGTAATAGACAGTAACAGAGTGTAAGAGACAGTAACAGAGTGTAAGAGACAGCAGCAGAGTGTAAGAGTGTAAGAGACAGTAACAGAGTGTAAGAGAGTGTAACAGAGTGTAAGAGACAGTAACAGAGTGTACGAGACAGTAACAGAGTGTACGAGACAGTAACAGAGTGTAAGAGACAGTAACAGAGTATACGAGAGTGTAGTAGAGTGTAAGAGACAGTAACAGAGCGTAAGAGACAGTAGCAGTGTGTAAGAGACAGAAGCAAAGTGAAAGAGAGAGTAGCAGAGTGTAAGAGACAGTAGCAGAGTGTAAGAGACAGTAGCAGAGTGTAAGAGACAGTAACATAGTGTAAGAGAGTGTAACAGCGTGTAAGAGAGTGTAACAGAGTGTAAGAGACAGTAAGAGAGTGTAACAGAGTGTAAGAGACAGTAACAGAGTGTAGGAGAGTGTAAGAGACAGTAACGGAGTGTAAGAGACAGTAACAGAGTGTAAGAGACAGCAGCAGAGTGTAAGAGAGTGTAACATAGTGTAAGAGAGTGTAAGAGACAGTAGCAGAGTGTAATAGACAGTAACAGAGTGTAATAGAGTGTAAGAGACAGTAGCAGAGTGTAAGAGACAGTAGCAGAGTGTAATAGACAGTAACAGAGTGTAATAGAGTGTAAGAGACAGTAGCAGAGTGTAATAGACAGTAACAGAGTGTAAGAGAGTGTTATAGACAGTAGCAGAGTGCAAGAGACAATAGCAGAGTGTAAGAGACAGTAGCAGAGTGTAATAGACTGTAACAGAGTGTAACAGAGTGTAAGAGAGTGTAAGAGACAGTAGCGGAGTGTAATAGACAGTAAGCGAGTGTAAGAGAGTGTTATAGACAGTAGCAGAGTGTTATAGACAATAGCAGAGTGTAAGAGACAGTAGCAGAGTGTAATAGACAGCAGCAGAGTGTAAGAGAGTGTAAGAGACAGTAGCAGAGTGTAATAGACAGTAACAGAGTGTAAGAGAGTGTTATAGACAGTATCAGAGTGTAAGAGACAATAGCAGAGTGTAAGAGACAGTAGCAGAGTGTAATAGACTGTAGCAGAGTGTAACATAGTGTAAGAGAGTGTAAGAGACAGTAGCAGAGTGTAATGGACAGTAACAGAGTGTAAGAGAGTGTTATAGACAGTAGCAGAGTGTAAGAGAGTGTAAGAGACAGTTACAGAGTGTAAGAGAGTGTAACAGAGTGTAAGAGAGTGTAAGAGACAGTAACATAGTGTAGGAGAGTGTAAGAGACAGTAACAGAGTGTAAGAGACAGTAACAGAGTGTAAGAGGGTGTAAGAGACAGTAGCAGAGTGTAGGAGAGTGTAAGAGAGTGTAAGAGACAGTAAGAGTGTAAGAGACAGTAACAGAGTGTAAGAGACAGCAGCAGAGTGTAACAGAGTGTAAGAGAGTGTAAGAGACAGTAACATAGTGTAGGAGAGTGTAAGAGACAGTAGCAGAGTGTAAGAGACAGAAGCAGAGTGAAAGAGAGAGTAGCAGAGTGTAAGAGACAGTAGCAGAGTGTAAGAGACAGTAGCAGAGTGTAAGAGAGTGTAAGAGACAGTAACAGAGTGTAAGAGAGTGTAACAGCATGTAAGAGAGTGTAACAGAGTGTAAGAGAGTGTAAGAGACAGTAACAGAGTGTAGTAGAGTGTAAGAGACAGTAACAGAGTGTAAGAGACAGTAACAGAGTGTAAGAGACAGCAGCAGAGTGTAAGAGAGTGTAACATAGTGTAAGAGAGTGAAAGAGACAGTAGCAGAGTGTAATAGACAGTAACAGAGTGTAAGAGAGTGTTATAGACAGTAGCAGAGTGTAAGAGACAATAGCAGAGTGTAAGATACAGTAGCAAAGTGTAAGAGACAGTAACAGAGTGTAAGAGACAGTAGCAGAGTGAAAGAGGCAGTAGTAGAGTGTAGTAGAGTGTACCAGAGTGTCACATGGCATATACCGTCCTCTAGGATCACATAGTCCTGAATGATCTCAGTATACTGTGAACGTCTTTGGGGATCTCTTCGCGTAGACATCGTAAACCTGTGTAAGAGACAGTAAAAGAGTATATGAGACAGTAGCGGAGTGTAAGAGAGTGTGACAGAGCATAGGAGACAGTAACAGAGTATAGGAGACGGTAACAGAGTGTAAGAGAGTGTAAGAGACAGTAACAGAGTGTAAGAGACAGTAACAGAGTGTAAGAGACAGCAGCAGAGTGTAAGAGACAGCAGCAGAGTGTAAGAGAGTGTAACATAGTGTAAGAGAGTGAAAGAGACAGTAGCAGAGTGTAATAGACAGTAACAGAGTGTAAGACAGTGTTATAGACAGTAGCAGAGTGTAAGAGACAATAGCAGAGTGTAAGAGACAGTAACAGAGTGTAAGAGACAGTAACAGAGTGTAAGAGACAGTAACAGAGTGTATGAGAGTGTAGTAGAGTGTAAGAGACAGTAACAGAGCGTAAGAGATAGTAGCAGAGTGTAAGAGACAGTAGCAGAGTGAAAGAGACAGTAGCAGAGTGTAAGAGACAGTAACAGAGTGTAAGAGATAGTAGCAGAGTGTAAGAGAGTGTAAGAGACAGTAACAGTGTGTAAGAGGGTGTAACAGCGTGTAAGAGAGTGTAACAGCATGTAAGAGAGTGTAACAGAGTGTAAGGGAGTGTAAGAGACAGTAACCGAGTGTAAGGGGGTGTAAGAGACAGTAGAAGAGTGTAGGAGAGTGTAGGAGAGTGTAAGAGAGTGTAATAGACAGTAACAGAGTGTAAGAGACAGTAACAGAGTGTAAGAGACAGCAGCAGAGTGTAAGAGAGTGTAAGAGACAGTAAGAGAGTGTAACAGAGTGTAAGAGACAGTAACAGAGTGTACGAGACAGTAACAGAGTGTAAGAGACAGTAACAGAGTGTAAGAGACAGTAACAGAGTATACGAGAGTGTAGTAGAGTGTAAGAGACAGTAACAGAGCGTAAGAGACAGTAGCAGTGTGTAAGAGACAGAAGCAAAGTGAAAGAGAGAGTAGCAGAGTGTAAGAGACAGTAGCAGAGTGTAAGAGACAGTAACAGAGTGTAAGAGAGTGTAACAGCATGTAAGAGAGTGTAACAGAGTGTAAGAGACAGTAAGAGAGTGTAACAGAGTGTAAGAGACAGTAACAGAGTGTAGGAGAGTGTAAGAGACAGTAACGGAGTGTAAGAGACAGTAACAGAGTGTAAGAGACAGCAGCAGAGTGTAAGAGAGTGTAACATAGTGTAAGAGAGTGTAAGAGACAGTAGCAGAGTGTAATAGACAGTAACAGAGTGTAATAGAGTGTAAGAGACAGTAGCAGAGTGTAAGAGACAGTAGCAGAGTGTAATAGACTGTAACAGAGTGTAAGAGAGTGTAAGAGACAATAGCAGAGTGTAATAGACAGTAACAGAGTGTAAGAGAGTGTTATAGACAGTAGCAGAGTGCAAGAGACAATAGCAGAGTGTAAGAGACAGTAGCAGAGTGTAATAGACTGTAACAGAGTGTAAGAGAGTGTAAGAGACAGTAGCGGAGTGTAATAGACAGTAAGAGAGTGTAAGAGAGTGTTATAGAGAGTAGCAGAGTGTTATAGACAATAGCAGAGTGTAAGAGACAGTAGCAGAGTGTAAGAGACAGCAGCAGAGTGTAAGAGAGTGTAAGAGACAGTAGCAGAGTGTAATAGACAGTAACAGAGTGTAAGAGAGTGTTATAGACAGTATCAGAGTGTAAGAGACAATAGCAGAGTGTAAGAGACAGTAGCAGAGTGTAATAGACTGTAGCAGAGTGTAACATAGTGTAAGAGAGTGTAAGAGACAGTAGCAGAGTGTAATGGACAGTAACAGAGTGTAAGAGAGTGTTATAGACAGTAGCAGAGTGTAAGAGAGTGTAAGAGACAGTTACAGAGTGTAAGAGAGTGTAACAGAGTGTAAGAGAGTGTAAGAGACAGCAACATAGTGTAGGAGAGTGTAAGAGACAGTAACAGAGTGTAAGAGACAGTAACAGAGTGTAAGAGGGTGTAAGAGACAGTAGCAGAGTGTAGGAGAGTGTAAGAGAGTGTAAGAGACAGTAAGAGTGTAAGAGACAGCAGCAGAGTGTAAGAGAGTGTAACAGAGTGTAAGAGACAGTAACAGAGCGTAAGAGACAGTAGCAGAGTGTAAGAGACAGAAGCAGAGTGAAAGAGAGAGTAGCAGAGTGTAAGAGACAGTAGCAGAGTGTAAGAGACAGTAGCAGAGTGTAAGAGAGTGTAAGAGACAGTAACAGAGTGTAAGAGAGTGTAACAGCATGTAAGAGAGTGTAACAGAGTGTAAGAGAGTGTAAGAGACAGTAACAGAGTGTAGTAGAGTGTAAGAGACAGTAACAGAGTGTAAGAGACAGTAACAGAGTGTAAGAGACAGCAGCAGAGTGTAAGAGAGTGTAACATAGTGTAAGAGAGTGAAAGAGACAGTAGCAGAGTGTAATAGACAGTAACAGAGTGTAAGAGAGTGTTATAGACAGTAGCAGAGTGTAAGAGACAATAGCAGAGTGTAAGATACAGTAGCAAAGTGTAAGAGACAGTAACAGAGTGTAAGAGACAGTAGCAGAGTGAAAGAGGCAGTAGTAGAGTGTAGTAGAGTGTACCAGAGTGTCACATGGCATATACCGTCCTCTAGGATCACATAGTCCTGAATGATCTCAGTATACTGTGAACGTCTTTGGGGATCTCTTCGCGTAGACATCGTAAACCTGTGTAAGAGACAGTAAAAGAGTATATGAGACAGTAGCGGAGTGTAAGAGAGTGTGACAGAGCATAGGAGACAGTAACAGAGTATAGGAGACGGTAACAGAGTGTAAGAGAGTGTAAGAGACAGTAACAGAGTGTAAGAGACAGTAACAGAGTGTAAGAGACAGCAGCAGAGTGTAAGAGAGTGTAACATAGTGTAAGAGAGTGAAAGAGACAGTAGCAGAGTGTAATAGACAGTAACAGAGTGTAGGAGAGTGTCAGAGACAGTAACAGAGTGTAAGAGTCAGCAGCAGAGTGTAAGAGAGTGTAACATAGTGTAAGAGAGTGTAAGAGACAGTAGCAGAGTGTAATAGACAGTAACAGAGTGTAAGAGAGTGTTATAGACAGTAGCAGAGTGTAAGAGACAATAGCAGAGTGTAAGATACAGTAGCAGAGTGTAAGAGACAGTAACAGAGTGTAAAAGACAGTAACAGAGTGTAAGAGACAGTAGCAGAGTGAAAGAGACAGTAGTAGAGTGTAGTAGAGTGTAAGAGAGTGTCACATGGCATATACCGTCCTCTAGGATCACATAGTCCTGAATGATCTCAGTATACTGTGAACGTCTTTGGGGATCTCTTCACGTAGACCTCGTAAACCTGTGTAAGCGACAGTAAAAGAGTATATGAGACAGTAGTGGAGTGTAAGAAAGTGTAACAGAGTATAGGAGACAGTAAGAGAGTGTAAGAGAGTGTAAGAGACGGTTACAGAGTGTAAGAGAGTGTAAGAGAGTGTAAGAGAGTGTAACAGAGTGTAAGAGACAGTAACAGAGTGTAAGAGACAGCAGCAGAGTGTAAGAGAGTGTGAGAGACAGTAGCAGAGTGTAATAGACAGTAACAGAGTGTAAGAGAGTGTTATAGACAGTAGCAGAGTGTAAGAGACAATAGCAGAGTGTAAGAGACAGTAGCAGAGTGTAATAGACAGCAGCAGAGTGTAAGAGAGTGTAAGAGACAGTAGCAGAGTGTAATAGACAGTAACAGAGTGTAAGAGAGTGTTATAGACAGTAGCAGAGTGTAAGAGACAATAGCAGAGTGTAAGAGACAGTAGCAGAGTGTAATAGACTGTAGCAGAGTGTAACATAGTGTAAGAGAGTGTAAGAGACAGTAGCAGAGTGTAATAGACAGTAACAGAGTGTAAGAGAGTGTTATAGACAGTAGCAGAGTTTAAGAGACAGTAACAGAGTGTAAGAGACAGTAACAGAGTGTAAGAGGGTGTAAGAGACAGTAGCAGAGTGTAGGAGAGTGTAAGAGAGTGTAAGAGAGTGTAAGAGACAGTAACAGAGTGTAAGAGACATTAACAGAGTGTAAGAGACAGCAGCAGAGTGTAAGAGAGTGTAACAGAGTATAGGAGACAGTAACAGAGTATAGGAGACAGTAACAGAGTGTAAGAGAGTGTAAGAGACAGTTACAGAGTGTAAGAGAGTGTAACATAGTGTAAGAGACAGTAACAGAGTGTAAGAGACAGCAGAAGAGTGTAAGAGAGTTGAAGAGACAGTCGCAGAGTGTAATAGACAGTAACAGAGTGTAAGAGAGTGTTATAGACAGTAGCAGAGTGTAAGAGACAATAGCAGAGTGTAATAGACTGGAGCAGAGTGTAACATAGTGTAAGACAGTGTAAGAGACTGTAGCAGAGTGTAATAGACAGTAACAGAGTGTAAGAGAGTGTTATAGACAGTAGCAGAGTGTAAGAGACAATAGCAGAGTGTAAGAGACAGTAGCAGAGTGTAATAGACAGCAGCAGAGTGTAAGAGAGTGTAAGAGACAGTAGCAGAGTGTAATAGACAGTAACAGAGTGTAAGAGAGTGTTATAGACAGTAGCAGAGTGTAAGATACAATAGCAGAGTGTAAGAGACAGTAGCAGAGTGTAATAGACTGTAGCAGAGTGTAACATAGTGTAACATAGTGTAAGAGAGTGTAAGAGACAGTAGCAGAGTGTAATAGACAGTAACAGAGTGTAAGAGAGTGTTATAGACAGTAGCAGAGTGTAAGAGAGTGTAAGAGACAGTTACAGAGTGTAAGAGAGTGTAACAGAGTGTAAGAGAGTGTAAGAGACAGTAACATAGTGTAGGAGAGTGTAAGAGACAGTAACAGAGTGTAAGAGACAGTAGCAGAGTGTAAGAGAGTGTAAGAGAGTGTTATAGACAGTAGCAGAGTGTAAGGGACAATAGCAGAGTGTAAGAGACAGTAGCAGAGTGTAATAGACTGTAGCAGAGTGTAAAATAGTGTAAGAGAGTGTAAGAGACAGTAGCAGAGTGTAATAGACAGTAATAGAGTGTAAGAGAGTGTTATAGACAGTAGCAGAGTTTAAGAGACAGTAACAGAGTGTAAGAGACAGTAAGAGTGTAAGAGGGTGTAAGAGACAGTAGCAGAGTGTAGGAGAGTGTAAGAGAGTGTAAGAGACAGTAACAGAGTGTATGAGACAGCAGCAGAGTGTAAGAGACAGTAACAGAGTGTAAGAGAGTGTAACAGAGTGTAAGAGACAGTAACAGAGTGTACGAGAGTGTAGTAGAGTGTAAGAGACAGTAACAGAGCATAAGAGACAGTAACAGAGCATAAGAGACAGAAGCAGAGTGTAAGAGAGTGTAAGAGAAATTAACAGAGTGTAATAGAGTGTAACAGTGTGTAAGAGAGTGTAACAGAGTGTAAGAGAGTGTAGGAGACAGTAACAGAGTGTAGGAGAGTGTAAGAGACAGTAACAGAGTGTAAGAGACAGTAACAGAGTGTAAGAGACAGCAGCAGAGTGTAAGAGAGTGTAACATAGTGTAAGAGAGTGAAAGAGACAGTAGCAGAGTGTAATAGACAGTAACAGAGTGTAAGACAGTGTTATAGACAGTAGCAGAGTGTAAGAGACAATAGCAGAGTGTAAGAGACAGTAACAGAGTGTAAGAGACAGTAACATAGTGTAAGAGACAGTAACAGAGTGTATGAGAGTGTAGTAGAGTGTAAGAGACAGTAACAGAGCGTAAGAGATAGTAGCAGAGTGTAAGAGACAGTAGCAGAGTGAAAGAGACAGTAGCAGAGTGTAAGAGACAGTAACAGAGTGTAAGAGATAGTAGCAGAGTGTAAGAGAGTGTAAGAGACAGTAACAGTGTGTAAAAGGGTGTAACAGCGTGTAAGAGAGTGTAACAGCATGTAAGAGAGTGTAACAGAGTGTAAGGGAGTGTAAGAGACAGTAACCGAGTGTAAGGGGGTGTAAGAGACAGTAGAAGAGTGTAGGAGAGTGTAGGAGAGTGTAAGAGAGTGTAATAGACAGTAACAGAGTGTAAGAGACAGTAACAGAGTGTAAGAGACAGCAGCAGAGTGTAAGAGAGTGTAACATAGTGTAAGAGAGTGAAAGAGACAGTAGCAGAGTGTAATAGACAGTAACAGAGTGTAGGAGAGTGTCAGAGACAGTAACAGAGTGTAAGAGTCAGCAGCAGAGTGTAAGAGAGTGTAACATAGTGTAAGAGAGTGTAAGAGACAGTAGCAGAGTGTAATAGACAGTAACAGAGTGTAAGAGAGTGTTATAGACAGTAGCAGAGTGTAAGAGACAATAGCAGAGTGTAAGATACAGTAGCAGAGTGTAAGAGACAGTAACAGAGTGTAAAAGACAGTAACAGAGTGTAAGAGACAGTAGCAGAGTGAAAGAGACAGTAGTAGAGTGTAAGAGAGTGTCACATGGCATATACCGTCCTCTAGGATCACATAGTCCTGAATGATCTCAGTATACTGTGAACGTCTTTGGGGATCTCTTCGCGTAGACCTCGTAAACCTGTGTAAGAGACAGTAAAAGAGTATATGAGACAGTAGTGGAGTGTAAGAAAGTGTAACAGAGTATAGGAGACAGTAACAGAGTGTAAGAGAGTGTAAGAGACAGTTACAGAGTGTAAGAGAGTGTAAGAGAGTGTAAGAGAGTGTAACAGAGTGTAAGAGACAGTAACAGAGTGTAAGAGACAGCAGCAGAGTGTAAGAGAGTGTGAGAGACAGTAGCAGAGTGTAATAGACAGTAACAGAGTGTAAGAGACAGTAGCAGAGTGTAATAGACAGCAGCAGAGTGTAAGAGAGTGTAAGAGACAGTAGCAGAGTGTAATAGACAGTAACAGAGTGTAAGAGAGTGTTATAGACAGTAGCAGAATGTAAGAGAAAATAGCAGAGTGTAAGAGACAGTAGCAGAGTGTAATAGACTGTAGCAGAGTGTAACATAGTGTAAGAGAGTGTAAGAGACAGTAGCAGAGTATAATAGACAGTAACAGAGTGTAAGAGAGTGTTATAGACAGTAGCAGAGTTTAAGAGACAGTAACAGAGTGTAAGAGACAGTAACAGACTGTAAGAGGGTGTAAGAGACAGTAGCAGAGTGTAGGAGAGTGTAAGAGAGTGTAAGAGAGTGTAAGAGACAGTAACAGAGTGTAAGAGACAGTAACAGAGTGTAAGAGACAGCAGCAGAGTGTAAGAGAGTGTAACAGAGTATAGGAGACAGTAACAGAGTATAGGAGACAGTAACAGAGTGTAAGAGAGTGTAAGAGACAGTTACAGAGTGTAAGAGAGTGTAACACAGTGTAAGAGACAGTAACAGAGTGTAAGAGACAGTAGCAGAGTGTAATAGACTGTAGCAGAGTGTAACATAGTGTAAGAGAGTGTAAGAGACAGTAGCAGAGTGTAATAGACAGTAACAGAGTGTAAGAGAGTGTTATAGACAGTAGCAGAGTTTAAGAGACAGTAACAGAGTGTAAGAGACAGTAACAGAGTGTAAGAGGGTGTAAGAGACAGTAGCAGAGTGTAGGAGAGTGTAAGAGAGTGTAAGAGAGTGTAAGAGAGTGTAAGAGACAGTAACAGAGTGTAAGAGACAGTAACAGAGTGTAAGAGACAGCAGCAGAGTGTAAGAGAGTGTAACAGAGTATAGGAGACAGTAACAGAGTATAGGAGACAGTAACAGAGTGTAAGAGAGTGTAAGAGACAGTTACAGAGTGTAAGAGAGTGTAACATAGTGTAAGAGACAGTAACAGAGTGTAAGAGACAGTAGCAGAGTGTAATAGACTGTAGCAGAGTGTAACATAGTGTAAGAGAGTGTAAGAGACAGTAGCAGAGTGTAATAGACAGTAACAGAGTGTAAGAGAGTGTTATAGACAGTAGCAGAGTGTAAGAGACAATAGCAGAGTGTAATAGAGTGTAGCAGAGTGTAATAGAGTGTAGCAGAGTGTAAGCGAGTGTAAGAGACAGTAGCAGAGTGTAATAGACAGTAACAGAGTGTAAGAGAGTGTTATAGACAGTTGCAGAGTGTAAGAGACAATAGCAGAGTGTAAGATACAGTAGAAGAGTGTAAGAGACTGTAACAGAGTGTAAGAGACAGTAACAGAGTGTAAGAGACAGTAACAGAGTGTAAGAGACAGTAGCAGAGTGAAAGAGACATTAGTAGAGTGTAGTAGAGTGTAAGAGAGAGTCACATGGCATACACCGTCCTCTAGGACCACATGGTCCCGAATGATCTCAGTATACTGTGAACGTCTTTGGGTATCTCTTCGCGTAGACATCGTAAACCTGTGTAAGAGACAGTAACAGAGTATATGAGACAGCAGCAGAGTGTAAGAGAGTGTAACATAGTGTAAGACAGTGTAAGAGACAGTAGCAGAGTGAAAGAGACAGTAGCAGAGTGTAAGAGACAGTAGCAGAGTGTAAGAGACAGTAACAGAGTGTAAGAGATAGTAGCAGAGTGTAAGAGAGTGTAAGAGACAGTAACAGTGTGTAAGAGGGTGTAACAGCGTGTAAGAGAGTGTAACAGCATGTAAGAGAGTGTAACAGAGTGTAAGGGAGTGTAAGAGACAGTAACAGAGTGTAAGGCGGTGTAAGAGACAGTAGAAGAGTGTAGGAGAGTGTAAGAGAGTGTAAGAGAGTGTAATAGACAGTAACAGAGTGTAAGAGACAGTAAAAGAGTGTAAGAGACAGCAGCAGAGTGTAAGAGAGTGTAAGAGACAGTAACAGAGTGTAAGAGACAGTAACAGAGTGTAAGAGACAGTAACAGAGTACACGAGAGTGTAGTAGAGTGTAAGAGACAGTAACAGAGCGTAAGAGACAGTAGCAGTGTGTAGGAGACAGAAGCAAAGTGAAAGAGAGAGTAGCAGAGTGTAAGAGACAGTAGCAGAGTGTAAGAGACAGTAGCAGAGTGTAAGAGAGTGTAAGAGACAGTAACAGAGTGTAGGAGAGTGTAAGAGACAGTAACAGAGTGTAAGAGACAGTAACAGAGTGTAAGAGACAGCAGCAGAGTGTAAGAGAGTGTAACATAGTGTAAGAGAGTGTAAGAGACAGTAGCAGAGTGTAATAGACAGTAACAGAGTGTAATAGAGTGTAAGAGACAGTAGCAGAGTGTAAGAGACAATAGCAGAGTGTAAGAGACAGTAGCAGAGTGTAACATAGTGTAAGAGAGTGTTATAGACAGTAGCAGAGTGTAAGAGACAGTAACAGAGTGTAAGAGACAGTAACAGAGTGAAAGAGACAGTAGCAGAGTGAAAGAGACAGTAGTAGAGTGTAGTAGAGTGTAAGATATAGGAGTGTAAGATACAGTAACAGAGTGTAAGAGACAGTAACAGAGTGTAAGAGACAGCAGCAGAGTGTAAGAGAGTGTAATAGACAGTAACAGAGTGTACGAGAGTGTAGTAGAGTGTAAGAGACAGTAGCAGAGTGTAAGAGAGTGTAACAGAGTGTAAGAGACAGTAACAGAGTGTACGAGACAGTAACATAGTGTAAGAGACAGTAACAGAGTGTATGACAGTGTAGTACAGTGTAAGACACAGTAACAGAGCGTAAGAGATAGTAGCAGAGTGTAAGAGACAGTAGCAGAGTGAAAGAGACAGTAGCAGAGTGTTAGAGACAGTAGCAGAGTGTAAGAAACAGTAACAGAGTGTAAGAGACAGTAGCAGAGTGTAAGAGAGTGTAAGAGACAGTAACAGTGTGTAAGAGGGTGTAACAGCGTGTAAGAGAGTGTAACAGCGTGTAAGAGAGTGTAACAGAGTGTAAGAGAGTGTAAGAGACAGTAACAGAGTGTAAGAGGGTGTAAGAGACAGTAGCAGAGTGTAAGAGAGTGTAAGAGAGTGTTATAGACAGTAGCAGAGTGTAAGAGACAATAGCAGAGTGTAAGAGACAGTAGCAGAGTGTAATAGACTGTAGCAGAGTGTAACAGTGTAAGAGAGTGTAAGAGACAGTAGCAGAGTGTAATAGACAGTAACAGAGTGTAAGAGAGTGTTATAGACAGTAGCAGAGTGTAAGAGACAGTAGCAAAGTGTAAGAGACAATAGCAGAGTGTAAGAGACAGTAGCAGAGTGTAATAGACTGTAGCAGAGTGTAACATAGTGTAAGAGAGTGTAAGAGACAGTAGCAGAGTGTAATAGACAGTAACAGAGTGTACGAGAGTGTTATAGACAGTAGCAGAGTGTAAGAGACAATAGCAGAGTGTAATAGACTGGAGCAGAGTGTAACATAGTGTAAGAGAGTGTAAGAGACTGTAGCAGAGTGTAATAGACAGTAACAGAGTGTAAGAGAGTGTTATAGACAGTAGCAGAGTGTAAGAGACAATAGCAGAGTGTAAGAGACAGTAGCAGAGTGTAATAGACAGCAGCAGAGTGTAAGAGAGTGTAAGAGACAGTAGCAGAGTGTAATAGACAGTAACAGAGTGTAAGAGAGTGTTATAGACAGTAGCAGAGTGTAAGAGACAATAGCAGAGTGTAAGAGACAGTAGCAGAGTGTAATAGACTGTAGCAGAGTGTAAGAGACAGTAAGAGAGTGTAACAGAGTGTAAGAGACAGTAACAGAGTGTACGAGACAGTAACAGCGTGTAAGAGACAGTAACAGAGTGTAAGAGACAGTAACAGAGTATACGAGAGTGTAGTAGAGTGTAAGAGACAGTAACAGAGCGTAAGAGACAGTAGCAGTGTGTAAGAGACAGAAGCAAAGTGAAAGAGAGAGTAGCAGAGTGTAAGAGACAGTAGCAGAGTGTAAGAGTGTAAGAGACAGTAACAGAGTGTAAGAGAGTGTAACAGCGTGTAAGATAGTGTAACAGAGTGTAAGAGACAGTAAGAGAGTGTAACAGAGTGTAAGAGACAGTAACAGAGTGTAGGAGAGTGTAAGAGACAGTAACGGAGTGTAAGAGACAGTAACAGAGTGTAAGAGACAGCAGCAGAATGTAAGAGAGTGTAACATAGTGTAAGAGAGTGTAAGAGACAGTAGCAGAGTGTAATAGACAGTAACAGAGTGTAATAGAGTGTAAGAGACAGTAGCAGAGTGTAAGAGACAGTAGCAGAGTGTAATAGACAGTAACAGAGTGTAAGAGACAGTAACAGAGTGTAAGAGACAGCAGCAGAGTGTAAGAGTGTAAGAGACAGTAACAGAGTGTAAGAGAGTGTAACAGAGTGTAAGAGACAGTAACAGAGTGTACGAGACAGTAACAGAGTGTACGAGACAGTAACAGAGTGTAAGAGACAGTAACAGAGTATACGAGAGTGTAGTAGAGTGTAAGAGACAGTAACAGAGCGTAAGAGACAGTAGCAGTGTGTAAGAGACAGAAGCAAAGTGAAAGAGAGAGTAGCAGAGTGTAAGAGACAGTAGCAGAGTGTAAGAGACAGTAGCAGAGTGTAAGAGACAGTAACATAGTGTAAGAGAGTGTAACAGCGTGTAAGAGAGTGTAACAGAGTGTAAGAGACAGTAAGAGAGTGTAACAGAGTGTAAGAGACAGTAACAGAGTGTAGGAGAGTGTAAGAGACAGTAACGGAGTGTAAGAGACAGTAACAGAGTGTAAGAGACAGCAGCAGAGTGTAAGAGAGTGTAACATAGTGTAAGAGAGTGTAAGAGACAGTAGCAGAGTGTAATAGACAGTAACAGAGTGTAATAGAGTGTAAGAGACAGTAGCAGAGTGTAAGAGACAGTAGCAGAGTGTAATAGACAGTAACAGAGTGTAATAGAGTGTAAGAGACAGTAGCAGAGTGTAATAGACAGTAACAGAGTGTAAGAGAGTGTTATAGACAGTAGCAGAGTGCAAGAGACAATAGCAGAGTGTAAGAGACAGTAGCAGAGTGTAATAGACTGTAACAGAGTGTAACAGAGTGTAAGAGAGTGTAAGAGACAGTAGCGGAGTGTAATAGACAGTAAGAAAGTGTAAGAGAGTGTTATAGACAGTAGCAGAGTGTTATAGACAATAGCAGAGTGTAAGAGACAGTAGCAGAGTGTAATAGACAGCAGCAGAGTGTAAGAGAGTGTAAGAGACAGTAGCAGAGTGTAATAGACAGTAACAGAGTGTAAGAGAGTGTTATAGACAGTATCAGAGTGTAAGAGACAATAGCAGAGTGTAAGAGACAGTAGCAGAGTGTAATAGACTGTAGCAGAGTGTAACATAGTGTAAGAGAGTGTAAGAGACAGTAGCAGAGTGTAATGGACAGTAACAGAGTGTAAGAGAGTGTTATAGACAGTAGCAGAGTGTAAGAGAGTGTAAGAGACAGTTACAGAGTGTAAGAGAGTGTAACAGAGTGTAAGAGAGTGTAAGAGACAGTAACATAGTGTAGGAGAGTGTAAGAGACAGTAACAGAGTGTAAGAGACAGTAACAGAGTGTAAGAGGGTGTAAGAGACAGTAGCAGAGTGTAGGAGAGTGTAAGAGAGTGTAAGAGACAGTAAGAGTGTAAGAGACAGTAACAGAGTGTAAGAGACAGCAGCAGAGTGTAACAGAGTGTAAGAGAGTGTAAGAGACAGTAACATAGTGTAGGAGAGTGTAAGAGACATTAGCAGAGTGTAAGAGACAGAAGCAGAGTGAAAGAGAGAGTAGCAGAGTGTAAGAGACAGTAGCAGAGTGTAAGAGACAGTAGCAGAGTGTAAGAGAGTGTAAGAGACAGTAACAGAGTGTAAGAGAGTGTAACAGCATGTAAGAGAGTGTAACAGAGTGTAAGAGAGTGTAAGAGACAGTAACAGAGTGTAGTAGAGTGTAAGAGACAGTAACAGAGTGTAAGAGACAGTAACAGAGTGTAAGAGACAGCAGCAGAGTGTAAGAGAGTGTAACATAGTGTAAGAGAGTGAAAGAGACAGTAGCAGAGTGTAATAGACAGTAACAGAGTGTAAGAGAGTGTTATAGACAGTAGCAGAGTGTAAGAGACAATAGCAGAGTGTAAGATACAGTAGCAAAGTGTAAGAGACAGTAACAGAGTGTAAGAGACAGTAGCAGAGTGAAAGAGGCAGTAGTAGAGTGTAGTAGAGTGTACCAGAGTGTCACATGGCATATACCGTCCTCTAGGATCACATAGTCCTGAATGATCTCAGTATACTGTGAACGTCTTTGGGGATCTCTTCGCGTAGACATCGTAAACCTGTGTAAGAGACAGTAAAAGAGTATATGAGACAGTAGCGGAGTGTAAGAGAGTGTGACAGAGCATAGGAGACAGTAACAGAGTATAGGAGACGGTAACAGAGTGTAAGAGAGTGTAAGAGACAGTAACAGAGTGTAAGAGACAGTAACAGAGTGTAAGAGACAGCAGCAGAGTGTAAGAGACAGCAGCAGAGTGTAAGAGAGTGTAACATAGTGTAAGAGAGTGAAAGAGACAGTAGCAGAGTGTAATAGACAGTAACAGAGTGTAAGACAGTGTTATAGACAGTAGCAGAGTGTAAGAGACAATAGCAGAGTGTAAGAGACAGTAACAGAGTGTAAGAGACAGTAACAGAGTGTAAGAGACAGTAACAGAGTGTATGAGAGTGTAGTAGAGTGTAAGAGACAGTAACAGAGCGTAAGAGATAGTAGCAGAGTGTAAGAGACAGTAGCAGAGTGAAAGAGACAGTAGCAGAGTGTAAGAGACAGTAACAGAGTGTAAGAGATAGTAGCAGAGTGTAAGAGAGTGTAAGAGACAGTAACAGTGTGTAAGAGGGTGTAACAGCGTGTAAGAGAGTGTAACAGCATGTAAGAGAGTGTAACAGAGTGTAAGGGAGTGTAAGAGACAGTAACCGAGTGTAAGGGGGTGTAAGAGACAGTAGAAGAGTGTAGGAGAGTGTAGGAGAGTGTAAGAGAGTGTAATAGACAGTAACAGAGTGTAAGAGACAGTAACAGAGTGTAAGAGACAGCAGCAGAGTGTAAGAGAGTGTAAGAGACAGTAAGAGAGTGTAACAGAGTGTAAGAGACAGTAACAGAGTGTACGAGACAGTAACAGAGTGTAAGAGACAGTAACAGAGTGTAAGAGACAGTAACAGAGTATACGAGAGTGTAGTAGAGTGTAAGAGACAGTAACAGAGCGTAAGAGACAGTAGCAGTGTGTAAGAGACAGAAGCAAAGTGAAAGAGAGAGTAGCAGAGTGTAAGAGACAGTAGCAGAGTGTAAGAGACAGTAACAGAGTGTAAGAGAGTGTAACAGCGTGTAAGAGAGTGTAACAGAGTGTAAGAGACAGTAAGAGAGTGTAACAGAGTGTAAGAGACAGTAACAGAGTGTAGGAGAGTGTAAGAGACAGTAACGGAGTGTAAGAGACAGTAACAGAGTGTAAGAGACAGCAGCAGAGTGTAAGAGAGTGTAACATAGTGTAAGAGAGTGTAAGAGACAGTAGCAGAGTGTAATAGACAGTAACAGAGTGTAATAGAGTGTAAGAGACAGTAGCAGAGTGTAAGAGACAGTAGCAGAGTGTAATAGACTGTAACAGAGTGTAAGAGAGTGTAAGAGACAATAGCAGAGTGTAATAGACAGTAACAGAGTGTAAGAGAGTGTTATAGACAGTAGCAGAGTGCAAGAGACAATAGCAGAGTGTAAGAGACAGTAGCAGAGTGTAATAGACTGTAACAGAGTGTAAGAGAGTGTAAGAGACAGTAGCGGAGTGTAATAGACAGTAAGAGAGTGTAAGAGAGTGTTATAGAGAGTAGCAGAGTGTTATAGACAATAGCAGAGTGTAAGAGACAGTAGCAGAGTGTAAGAGACAGCAGCAGAGTGTAAGAGAGTGTAAGAGACAGTAGCAGAGTGTAATAGACAGTAACAGAGTGTAAGAGAGTGTTATAGACAGTATCAGAGTGTAAGAGACAATAGCAGAGTGTAAGAGACAGTAGCAGAGTGTAATAGACTGTAGCAGAGTGTAACATAGTGTAAGAGAGTGTAAGAGACAGTAGCAGAGTGTAATGGACAGTAACAGAGTGTAAGAGAGTGTTATAGACAGTAGCAGAGTGTAAGAGAGTGTAAGAGACAGTTACAGAGTGTAAGAGAGTGTAACAGAGTGTAAGAGAGTGTAAGAGACAGCAACATAGTGTAGGAGAGTGTAAGAGACAGTAACAGAGTGTAAGAGACAGTAACAGAGTGTAAGAGGGTGTAAGAGACAGTAGCAGAGTGTAGGAGAGTGTAAGAGAGTGTAAGAGACAGTAAGAGTGTAAGAGACAGCAGCAGAGTGTAAGAGAGTGTAACAGAGTGTAAGAGACAGTAACAGAGCGTAAGAGACAGTAGCAGAGTGTAAGAGACAGAAGCAGAGTGAAAGAGAGAGTAGCAGAGTGTAAGAGACAGTAGCAGAGTGTAAGAGACAGTAGCAGAGTGTAAGAGAGTGTAAGAGACAGTAACAGAGTGTAAGAGAGTGTAACAGCATGTAAGAGAGTGTAACAGAGTGTAAGAGAGTGTAAGAGACAGTAACAGAGTGTAGTAGAGTGTAAGAGACAGTAACAGAGTGTAAGAGACAGTAACAGAGTGTAAGAGACAGCAGCAGAGTGTAAGAGAGTGTAACATAGTGTAAGAGAGTGAAAGAGACAGTAGCAGAGTGTAATAGACAGTAACAGAGTGTAAGAGAGTGTTATAGACAGTAGCAGAGTGTAAGAGACAATAGCAGAGTGTAAGATACAGTAGCAAAGTGTAAGAGACAGTAACAGAGTGTAAGAGACAGTAGCAGAGTGAAAGAGGCAGTAGTAGAGTGTAGTAGAGTGTACCAGAGTGTCACATGGCATATACCGTCCTCTAGGATCACATAGTCCTGAATGATCTCAGTATACTGTGAACGTCTTTGGGGATCTCTTCGCGTAGACATCGTAAACCTGTGTAAGAGACAGTAAAAGAGTATATGAGACAATAGCGGAGTGTAAGAGAGTGTGACAGAGCATAGGAGACAGTAACAGAGTATAGGAGACGGTAACAGAGTGTAAGAGAGTGTAAGAGACAGTAACAGAGTGTAAGAGACAGTAACAGAGTGTAAGAGACAGCAGCAGAGTGTAAGAGAGTGTAACATAGTGTAAGAGAGTGAAAGAGACAGTAGCAGAGTGTAATAGACAGTAACAGAGTGTAGGAGAGTGTCAGAGACAGTAACAGAGTGTAAGAGTCAGCAGCAGAGTGTAAGAGAGTGTAACATAGTGTAAGAGAGTGTAAGAGACAGTAGCAGAGTGTAATAGACAGTAACAGAGTGTAAGAGAGTGTTATAGACAGTAGCAGAGTGTAAGAGACAATAGCAGAGTGTAAGATACAGTAGCAGAGTGTAAGAGACAGTAACAGAGTGTAAAAGACAGTAACAGAGTGTAAGAGACAGTAGCAGAGTGAAAGAGACAGTAGTAGAGTGTAAGAGAGTGTCACATGGCATATACCGTCCTCTAGGATCACATAGTCCTGAATGATCTCAGTATACTGTGAACGTCTTTGGGGATCTCTTCGCGTAGACCTCGTAAACCTGTGTAAGAGACAGTAAAAGAGTATATGAGACAGTAGTGGAGTGTAAGAAAGTGTAACAGAGTATAGGAGACAGTAACAGAGTGTAAGAGAGTGTAAGAGACAGTTACAGAGTGTAAGAGAGTGTAAGAGAGTGTAAGAGAGTGTAACAGAGTGTAAGAGACAGTAACAGAGTGTAAGAGACAGCAGCAGAGTGTAAGAGAGTGTGAGAGACAGTAGCAGAGTGTAATAGACAGTAACAGAGTGTAAGAGAGTGTTATAGACAGTAGCAGAGTGTTATAGACAATAGCAGAGTGTAAGAGACAGTAGCAGAGTGTAATAGACAGCAGCAGAGTGTAAGAGAGTGTAAGAGACAGTAGCAGAGTGTAATAGACAGTAACAGAGTGTAAGAGAGTGTTATAGACAGTAGCAGAATGTAAGAGAAAATAGCAGAGTGTAAGAGACAGTAGCAGAGTGTAATAGACTGTAGCAGAGTGTAACATAGTGTAAGAGAGTGTAAGAGACAGTAGCAGAGTATAATAGACAGTAACAGAGTGTAAGAGAGTGTTATAGACAGTAGCAGAGTTTAAGAGACAGTAACAGAGTGTAAGAGACAGTAACAGACTGTAAGAGGGTGTAAGAGACAGTAGCAGAGTGTAGGAGAGTGTAAGAGAGTGTAAGAGAGTGTAAGAGACAGTAACAGAGTGTAAGAGACAGTAACAGAGTGTAAGAGACAGCAGCAGAGTGTAAGAGAGTGTAACAGAGTATAGGAGACAGTAACAGAGTATAGGAGACAGTAACAGAGTGTAAGAGAGTGTAAGAGACAGTTACAGAGTGTAAGAGAGTGTAACACAGTGTAAGAGACAGTAACAGAGTGTAAGAGACAGTAGCAGAGTGTAATAGACTGTAGCAGAGTGTAACATAGTGTAAGAGAGTGTAAGAGACAGTAGCAGAGTGTAATATACAGTAACAGAGTGTAAGAGAGTGTTATAGACAGTAGCAGAGTGTAAGAGACAGTAACAGAGTGTAAGAGACAGTAACAGAGTGTAAGAGGGTGTAAGAGACAGTAGCAGAGTGTAGGAGAGTGTAAGAGAGTGTAAGAGAGTGTAAGAGAGTGTAAGAGACAGTAACAGAGTGTAAGAGACAGTAACAGAGTGTAAGAGACAGTAACAGAGTGTAAGAGACAGCAGCAGAGTGTAAGAGAGTGTAACAGAGTATAGGAGACAGTAACAGAGTATAGGAGACAGTAACAGAGTGTAAAAGAGTGTAAGAGACAGTTACAGAGTGTAAGAGAGTGTAACATAGTGTAAGAGACAGTAACAGAGTGTAAGAGACAGTAGCAGAGTGTAATAGACTGTAGCAGAGTGTAACATAGTGTAAGAGAGTGTAAGAGACAGTAGCAGAGTGTAATAGACAGTAACAGAGTGTAAGAGAGTGTTATAGACAGTAGCAGAGTGTAAGAGACAATAGCAGAGTGTAATAGAGTGTAGCAGAGTGTAATAGAGTGTAGCAGAGTGTAAGCGAGTGTAAGAGACAGTAGCAGAGTGTAATAGACAGTAACAGAGTGTAAGAGAGTGTTATAGACAGTTGCAGAGTGTAAGAGACAATAGCAGAGTGTAAGATACAGTAGAAGAGTGTAAGAGACTGTAACAGAGTGTAAGAGACAGTAACAGAGTGTAAGAGACAGTAACAGAGTGTAAGAGACAGTAGCAGAGTGAAAGAGACATTAGTAGAGTGTAGTAGAGTGTAAGAGAGAGTCACATGGCATACACCGTCCTCTAGGACCACATGGTCCCGAATGATCTCAGTATACTGTGAACGTCTTTGGGTATCTCTTCGCGTAGACATCGTAAACCTGTGTAAGAGACAGTAACAGAGTATATGAGACAGCAGCAGAGTGTAAGAGAGTGTAACATAGTGTAAGACAGTGTAAGAGACAGTAGCAGAGTGAAAGAGACAGTAGCAGAGTGTAAGAGACAGTAGCAGAGTGTAAGAGACAGTAACAGAGTGTAAGAGATAGTAGCAGAGTGTAAGAGAGTGTAAGAGACAGTAACAGTGTGTAAGAGGGTGTAACAGCGTGTAAGAGAGTGTAACAGCATGTAAGAGAGTGTAACAGAGTGTAAGGGAGTGTAAGAGACAGTAACAGAGTGTAAGGGGGTGTAAGAGACAGTAGAAGAGTGTAGGAGAGTGTAAGAGAGTGTAAGAGAGTGTAATAGACAGTAACAGAGTGTAAGAGACAGTAAAAGAGTGTAAGAGACAGCAGCAGAGTGTAAGAGAGTGTAAGAGACAGTAACAGAGTGTAAGAGACAGTAACAGAGTGTAAGAGACAGTAACAGAGTACACGAGAGTGTAGTAGAGTGTAAGAGACAGTAACAGAGCGTAAGAGACAGTAGCAGTGTGTAGGAGACAGAAGCAAAGTGAAAGAGAGAGTAGCAGAGTGTAAGAGACAGTAGCAGAGTGTAAGAGACAGTAGCAGAGTGTAAGAGAGTGTAAGAGACAGTAACAGAGTGTATGAGAGTGTAAGAGACAGTAACAGAGTGTAAGAGACAGTAACAGAGTGTAAGAGACAGCAGCAGAGTGTAAGAGAGTGTAACATAGTGTAAGAGAGTGTAAGAGACAGTAGCAGAGTGTAATAGACAGTAACAGAGTGTAATAGAGTGTAAGAGACAGTAGCAGAGTGTAAGAGACAATAGCAGAGTGTAAGAGACAGTAGCAGAGTGTAACATAGTGTAAGAGAGTGTTATAGACAGTAGCAGAGTGTAAGAGACAGTAACAGAGTGTAAGAGACAGTAACAGAGTGAAAGAGACAGTAGCAGAGTGAAAGAGACAGTAGTAGAGTGTAGTAGAGTGTAAGATATAGGAGTGTAAGAGACAGTAACAGAGTGTAAGAGACAGTAACAGAGTGTAAGAGACAGCAGCAGAGTGTAAGAGAGTGTAATAGACAGTAACAGAGTGTACGAGAGTGTAGTAGAGTGTAAGAGACAGTAGCAGAGTGTAAGAGAGTGTAACAGGGTGTAAGAGACAGTAACAGAGTATAGGAGACAGTAACAGAGTGTAAGAGACAGTAACAGAGTGTACGAGACAGTAACATAGTGTAAGAGACAGTAACAGAGTGTATGACAGTGTAGTACAGTGTAAGACACAGTAACAGAGCGTAAGAGATAGTAGCAGAGTGTAAGAGACAGTAGCAGAGTGAAAGAGACAGTAGCAGAGTGTTAGAGACAGTAGCAGAGTGTAAGAAACAGTAACAGAGTGTAAGAGACAGTAGCAGAGTGTAAGAGAGTGTAAGAGACAGTAACAGTGTGTAAGAGGGTGTAACAGCGTGTAAGAGAGTGTAACAGCGTGTAAGAGAGTGTAACAGAGTGTAAGAGAGTGTAAGAGACAGTAACAGAGTGTAAGAGGGTGTAAGAGACAGTAGCAGAGTGTAAGAGAGTGTAAGAGAGTGTTATAGACAGTAGCAGAGTGTAAGAGACAATAGCAGAGTGTAAGAGACAGTAGCAGAGTGTAATAGACTGTAGCAGAGTGTAACAGTGTAAGAGAGTGTAAGAGACAGTAGCAGAGTGTAATAGACAGTAACAGAGTGTAAGAGAGTGTTATAGACAGTAGCAGAGTGTAAGAGACAGTAGCAAAGTGTAAGAGACAATAGCAGAGTGTAAGAGACAGTAGCAGAGTGTAATAGACTGTAGCAGAGTGTAACATAGTGTAAGAGAGTGTAAGAGACAGTAGCAGAGTGTAATAGACAGTAACAGAGTGTACGAGAGTGTTATAGACAGTAGCAGAGTTTAAGAGACAGTAACAGAGTGTAAGAGACAGTAACAGAGTGTACGAGAGTGTTATAGACAGTAGCAGAGTTTAAGAGACAGTAACAGAGTGTAAGAGACAGTAACAGAGTGTAAGAGGGTGTAAGAGACAGTAGGAGAGTGTAAGAGAGTGTAAGAGAGTGTAAGAGACAGTAACAGAGTGTAAGAGACAGTAACAGAGTGTAAGAGACAGCAGCAGAGTGTAAGAGAGTGTAACAGAGTATAGGAGACAGTAACAGAGTATAGGAGACAGTAACAGAGTGTAAGAGAGTGTAAGAGACAGTTACAGAGTGTAAGAGAGTGTAACATAGTGTAAGAGACAGTAACAGAGTGTAAGAGACAGCAGAAGAGTGTAAGAGAGTTGAAGAGACAGTCGCAGAGTGTAATAGACAGTAACAGAGTGTAAGAGAGTGTTATAGACAGTAGCAGAGTGTAAGAGACAATAGCAGAGTGTAATAGACTGGAGTAGAGTGTAGCATAGTGTAAGACAGTGTAAGAGACTGTAGCAGAGTGTAATAGACAGTAACAGAGTGTAAGAGAGTGTTATAGACAGTAGCAGAGTGTAAGAGACAATAGCAGAGTGTAAGAGACAGTAGCAGAGTTTAATAGACAGCAGCAGAGTGTAAGAGAGTGTAAGAGACAGTAGCAGAGTGTAATAGACAGTAACAGAGTGTAAGAGAGTGTTATAGACAGTAGCAGAGTGTAAGAGACAATAGCAGAGTGTAAGAGAGTGTTATAGACAGTAGCAGAGTGTAAGAGACAATAGCAGAGTGTAAGAGACAGTAGCAGAGTTTAATAGACAGCAGCAGAGTGTAAGAGAGTGTAAGAGACAGTAGCAGAGTGTAATAGACAGTAACAGAGTGTAAGAGAGTGTTATAGACAGTAGCAGAGTGTAAGAGACAATAGCAGAGTGTAATAGACTGTAGCAGAGTGTAACATAGTGTAAGAGAGTGTAAGAGACAGTAGCAGAGTGTAATAGACAGTAACAGAGTGTAAGAGAGTGTTATAGACAGTAGCAGAGTGTAAGAGAGTGTAAGAGACAGTAGGAGAGTGTAAGAGAGTGTAAGAGAGTGTAAGAGACAGTAACAGAGTGTAAGAGACAGTAACAGAGTGTAAGAGACAGCAGCAGAGTGTAAGAGAGTGTAACAGAGTATAGGAGACAGTAACAGAGTATAGGAGACAGTAACAGAGTGTAAGAGAGTGTAAGAGACAGTTACAGAGTGTAAGAGAGTGTAACAGAGTGTAAGAGAGTGTAAGAGACAGTAACATAGTGTAGGAGAGTGTAAGAGACAGTAACAGAGTGTAAGAGACAGTAGCAGAGTGTAAGAGAGTGTAAGAGAGTGTTATAGACAGTAGCAGAGTGTAAGGGACAATAGCAGAGTGTAAGAGACAGTAGCAGAGTGTAATAGACTGTAGCAGAGTGTAAAATAGTGTAAGAGAGTGTAAGAGACAGTAGCAGAGTGTAATAGACAGTAATAGAGTGTAAGAGAGTGTTATAGACAGTAGCAGAGTTTAAGAGACAGTAACAGAGTGTAAGAGACAGTAAGAGTGTAAGAGGGTGTAAGAGACAGTAGCAGAGTGTAGGAGAGTGTAAGAGAGTGTAAGAGACAGTAACAGAGTGTAAGAGACAGCAGCAGAGTGTAAGAGACAGTAACAGAGTTTAAGAGAGTGTAACAGAGTGTAAGAGACAGTAACAGAGTGTACGAGAGTGTAGTAGAGTGTAAGAGACAGTAACAGAGCATAAGAGACAGTAACAGAGCATAAGAGACAGAAGCAGAGTGTAAGAGACAGAAACAGAGTGAAAGAGAGAGTAGCAGAGTGTAAGAGACAGTAGCAGAGTGTAAGAGAGTGTAAGAGAAATTAACAGAGTGTAATAGAGTGTAACAGCGTGTAAGAGAGTGTAACAGAGTGTAAGAGAGTGTAGGAGACAGTAACAGAGTGTAGGAGAGTGTAAGAGACAGTAACAGAGTGTAAGAGACAGCAGCAGAGTGTAAGAGAGTGTAACATAGTGTAAGAGAGTGAAAGAGACAGTAGCAGAGTGTAATAGACAGTAACAGAGTGTAAGACAGTGTTATAGACAGTAGCAGAGTGTAAGAGACAATAGCAGAGTGTAAGAGACAGTAACAGAGTGTAAGAGACAGTAACAGAGTGTATGAGAGTGTAGTAGAGTGTAAGAGACAGTAACAGAGCGTAAGAGATAGTAGCAGAGTGTAAGAGACAGTAGCAGAGTGAAAGAGACAGTAGCAGAGTGTAAGAGACAGTAACAGAGTGTAAGAGATAGTAGCAGAGTGTAAGAGAGTGTAAGAGACAGTAACAGTGTGTAAGAGGGTGTAACAGCGTGTAAGAGAGTGTAACAGCATGTAAGAGAGTGTAACAGAGTGTAAGGGAGTGTAAGAGACAGTAACAGAGTGTAAGGGGGTGTAAGAGACAGTAGAAGAGTGTAGGAGAGTGTAGGAGAGTGTAAGAGAGTGTAATAGACAGTAACAGAGTGTAAGAGACAGTAACAGAGTGTAAGAGACAGCAGCAGAGTGTAAGAGAGTGTAAGAGACAGTAACAGAGTGTAAGAGAGTGTAACAGAGTGTAAGAGACAGTAACAGAGTGTAAGAGACAGTAACAGAGTGTAAGAGACAGTAACAGAGTATACGAGAGTGTAGTAGAGTGTAAGAGACAGTAACAGAGCGTAAGAGACAGTAGCAGTGTGTAAGAGACAGAAGCAAAGTGAAAGAGAGAGTAGCAGAGTGTAAGAGACAGTAGCAGAGTGTAAGAGACAGTAACAGAGTGTAAGAGAGTGTAACAGCGTGTAAGAGAGTGTAACAGAGTGTAAGAGACAGTAAGAGAGTGTAACAGAGTGTAAGAGACAGTAACAGAGTGTAGGAGAGTGTAAGAGACAGTAACGGAGTGTAAGAGACAGTAACAGAGTGTAAGAGACAGCAGCAGAGTGTAAGAGAGTGTAACATAGTGTAAGAGAGTGTAAGAGACAGTAGCAGAGTGTAATAGACAGTAACAGAGTGTAATAGAGTGTAAGAGACAGTAGCAGAGTGTAAGAGACAATAGCAGAGTGTAAGAGACAGTAGCAGAGTGTAATAGACTGTAGCAGAGTGTAACAGAGTGTAAGAGAGTGTAAGAGACAATAGCAGAGTGTAATAGACAGTAACAGAGTGTAAGAGAGTGTTATAGACAGTAGCATAGTGCAAGAGACAATAGCAGAGTGTAAGAGACAGTAGCAGAGTGTAATAGACAGTAACAGAGTGTAAGAGACAGTAACAGAGTGTAAGAGACAGCAGCAGAGTGTAAGAGTGTAAGAGACAGTAACAGAGTGTAAGAGAGTGTAACAGAGTGTAAGAGACAGTAACAGAGTGTGCGAGACAGTAACAGAGTGTAAGAGACAGTAACAGAGTATACGAGAGTGTAGTAGAGTGTAAGAGACAGTAACAGAGCGTAAGAGACAGTAGCAGAGTGTAAGAGTGTAAAAGACAGTAACAGAGTGTAAGAGAGTGTAACAGCGTGTAAGAGACAGTAAGAGAGTGTAACAGAGTGTAAGAGACAGTAACAGAGTGTAGGAGAGTGTAAGAGACAGTAACGGAGTGTAAGAGACAGTAACAGAGTGTAAGAGACAGCAGCAGAGTGTTAGAGAGTGTAACATAGTGTAAGAGAGTGTAAGAGACAGTAGCAGAGTGTAATAGACAGTAACAGAGTGTAATAGAGTGTAAGAGACAGTAGCAGAGTGTAAGAGACAGTAGCAGAGTGTAATAGACTGTAGCAGAGTGTAACAGAGTGTAAGAGAGTGTAAGAGACAATAGCAGAGTGTAATAGACAGTAACAGAGTGTAAGAGAGTGTTATAGACAGTAGCAGAGTGCAAGAGACAATAGCAGAGTGTAAGAGACAGTAGCAGAGTGTAATAGACTGTAACAGAGTGTAACAGAGTGTAACAGAGTGTAAGAGAGTGTAAGAGAGTGTAAGAGACAGTAGCGGAGTGTAATAGACAGTAACAGAGTGTAAGAGAGTGTTATAGACAGTAGCAGAGTGTAAGAGACAGTAGCAGAGTGTAATAGACAGCAGCAGAGTGTAAGAGAGTGTAAGAGACAGTAGCAGAGTGTAATAGACAGTAACAGAGTGTAAGAGAGTGTTATAGACAGTATCAGAGTGTAAGAGACAATAGCAGAGTGTAAGAGACAGTAGCAGAGTGTAATAGACTGTAGCAGAGTGTAACATAGTGTAAGAGAGTGTAAGAGACAGTAGCAGAGTGTAATGGACAGTAACAGAGTGTAAGAGAGTGTTATAGACAGTAGCAGAGTGTAAGAGAGTGTAAGAGACAGTTACAGAGTGTAAGAGAGTGTAAGAGAGTGTAAGAGACAGTAACATAGTGTAGGAGAGTGTAAGAGACAGTAACAGAGTGTAAGAGACAGTAACAGAGTGTAAGAGGGTGTAAGAGACAGTAGCAGAGTATAGGAGAGTGTAAGAGAGTGTAAGAGACAGTAAGAGTGTAAGAGACAGTAACAGAGTGTAAGAGACAGCAGCAGAGTGTAAGAGAGTGTAACAGAGTGTAAGAGACAGTAACAGAGCGTAAGAGACAGTAGCAGAGTGTAAGAGACAGAAGCAGAGTGAAAGAGAGAGTAGCAGAGTGTAAGAGACAGTAGCAGAGTGTAAGAGACAGTAGCAGAGTGTAAGAGAGTGTAAGAGACAGTAACAGAGTGTAAGAGAGTGTAACAGCATGTAAGAGAGTGTAACAGAGTGTAAGAGAGTGTAAGAGACAGTAACAGAGTGTAGTAGAGTGTAAGAGACAGTAACAGAGTGTAAGAGACAGTAACAGAGTGTAAGAGACAGCAGCAGAGTGTAAGAGAGTGTAACATAGTGTAAGAGAGTGAAAGAGACAGTAGCAGAGTGTAATAGACAGTAACAGAGTGTAAGAGAGTGTTATAGACAGTAGCAGAGTGTAAGAGACAATAGCAGAGTGTAAGATACAGTAGCAACGTGTAAGAGACAGTAACAGAGTGTAAGAGACAGTAGCAGAGTGAAAGAGGCAGTAGTAGAGTGTAGTAGAGTGTACCAGAGTGTCACATGGCATATACCATCCTCTAGGATCACATAGTCCTGAGTGATCTCAATATACTGTGAACGTCTTTGGGGATCTCTTCGCGTAGACATCGTAAACCTGTGTAAGAGACAGTAAAAGAGTATATGAGACAGTAGCGGAGTGTAAGAGAGTGTGACAGAGCATTGGAGACAGTAACAGAGTATAGGAGGCGGTAACAGAGTGTAAGAGAGTGTAAGAGACAGTAACAGAGTGTAAGAGACAGCAGCAGAGTGTAAGAGAGTGTAACATAGTGTAAGAGAGTGAAAGAGACAGTAGCAGAGTGTAATAGACAGTAACAGAGTGTAGGAGAGTGTCAGAGACAGTAACAGAGTGTAAGAGTCAGCAGCAGAGTGTAAGAGAGTGTAACATAGTGTAAGAGAGTGTAAGAGACAGTAGCAGAGTGTAATAGACAGTAGCAGAGTGTAATAGACAGTAACAGAGTGTAAGAGAGTGTTATAGACAGTAGCAGAGTGTAAGAGACAATAGCAGAGTGTAAGATACAGTAGCAGAGTGTAAGAGACAGTAACAGAGTGTAAAAGACAGTAACAGAGTGTAAGAGACAGTAGCAGAGTGAAAGAGACAGTAGTAGAGTGTAAGAGAGTGTCACATGGCATATACCGTCCTCTAGGATCACATAGTCCTGAATGATCTCAGTATACTGTGAACGTCTTTGGGGATCTCTTCGCGTAGACCTCGTAAACCTGTGTAAGAGACAGTAAAAGAGTATATGAGACAGTAGTGGAGTGTAAGAAAGTGTAACAGAGTATAGGAGACAGTAACAGAGTGTAAGAGAGTGTAAGAGACAGTTACAGAGTGTAAGAGAGTGTAAGAGAGTGTAACAGAGTGTAAGAGACAGTAACATAGTATAAGAGACAGCAGCAGAGTGTAAGAGAGTGTAAGAGACAGTAGCAGAGTGTAATAGACAGTAACAGAGTGTAAGAGAGTGTTATAGACAGTAGCAGAGTGTTATAGACAATAGCAGAGTGTAAGAGACAGTAGCAGAGTGTAATAGACTGCAGCAGAGTGTAAGAGAGTGTAAGAGACAGTAGCAGAGTGTAATAGACAGTAACAGAGTGTAAGAGAGTGTTATAGACAGTAGCAGAGTGTAAGAGACAATAGCAGAGTGTAAGAGACAATAGCAGAGTGTAAGAGACAGTAGCAGAGTGTAATAGACTGTAGCAGAGTGTAACATAGTGTAAGAGAGTGTAAGAGACAGTAGCAGAGTATAATAGACAGTAACAGAGTGTAAGAGAGTGTTATAGACAGTAGCAGAGTTTAAGAGACAGTAACAGAGTGTAAGAGACAGTAACAGACTGTAAGAGGGTGTAAGAGACAGTAGCAGAGTGTAGGAGAGTGTAAGAGAGTGTAAGAGAGTGTAAGAGACAGTAACAGAGTGTAAGAGACAGTAACAGAGTGTAAGAGACAGCAGCAGAGTGTAAGAGAGTGTAACAGAGTATAGGAGACAGTAACAGAGTATAGGAGACAGTAACAGAGTGTAAGAGAGTGTAAGAGACAGTTACAGAGTGTAAGAGAGTGTAACACAGTGTAAGAGACAGTAACAGAGTGTAAGAGACAGTAGCAGTGTGTAATAGACTGTAGCAGAGTGTAACATAGTGTAAGAGAGTGTAAGAGACAGTAGCAGAGTGTAATAGACAGTAACAGAGTGTAAGAGAGTGTTATAGACAGTAGCAGAGTTTAAGAGACAGTAACAGAGTGTAAGAGACAGTAACAGAGTGTAAGAGGGTGTAAGAGACAGTAGCAGAGTGTAGGAGAGTGTAAGAGAGTGTAAGAGAGTGTAAGAGACAGTAACAGAGTGTAAGAGACAGTAACAGAGTGTAAGAGACAGTAACAGAGTGTAAGAGACAGCAGCAGAGTGTAAGAGAGTGTAACAGAGTATAGGAGACAGTAACAGAGTATAGGAGACAGTAACAGAGTGTAAGAGAGTGTAAGAGACAGTTACAGAGTGTAAGAGAGTGTAACATAGTGTAAGAGACAGTAACAGAGTGTAAGAGACAGTAGCAGAGTGTAATAGACTGTAGCAGAGTGTAACATAGTGTAAGAGAGTGTAAGAGACAGTAGCAGAGTGTAATAGACAGTAACAGAGTGTAAGAGAGTGTTATAGACAGTAGCAGAGTGTAAGAGACAATAGCAGAGTGTAATAGAGTGTAGCAGAGTGTAATAGAGTGTAGCAGAGTGTAAGCGAGTGTAAGAGACAGTAGCAGAGTGTAATAGACAGTAACAGAGTGTAAGAGAGTGTTATAGACAGTTGCAGAGTGTAAGAGACAATAGCAGAGTGTAAGATACAGTAGAAGAGTGTAAGAGACTGTAACAGAGTGTAAGAGACAGTAACAGAGTGTAAGAGACAGTAACAGAGTGTAAGAGACAGTAGCAGAGTGAAAGAGACATTAGTAGAGTGTAGTAGAGTGTAAGAGAGAGTCACATGGCATACACCGTCCTCTAGGACCACATGGTCCCGAATGATCTCAGTATACTGTGAACGTCTTTGGGTATCTCTTCGCGTAGACATCGTAAACCTGTGTAAGAGACAGTAACAGAGTATATGAGACAGCAGCAGAGTGTAAGAGAGTGTAACATAGTGTAAGACAGTGTAAGAGACAGTAGCAGAGTGAAAGAGACAGTAGCAGAGTGTAAGAGACAGTAGCAGAGTGTAAGAGACAGTAACAGAGTGTAAGAGATAGTAGCAGAGTGTAAGAGAGTGTAAGAGACAGTAACAGTGTGTAAGAGGGTGTAACAGCGTGTAAGAGAGTGTAACAGCATGTAAGAGAGTGTAACAGAGTGTAAGGGAGTGTAAGAGACAGTAACAGAGTGTAAGGGGGTGTAAGAGACAGTAGAAGAGTGTAGGAGAGTGTAAGAGAGTGTAAGAGAGTGTAATAGACAGTAACAGAGTGTAAGAGACAGTAAAAGAGTGTAAGAGACAGCAGCAGAGTGTAAGAGAGTGTAAGAGACAGTAACAGAGTGTAAGAGACAGTAACAGAGTACACGAGAGTGTAGTAGAGTGTAAGAGACAGTAACAGAGCGTAAGAGACAGTAGCAGTGTGTAGGAGACATAAGCAAAGTGAAAGAGAGAGTAGCAGAGTGTAAGAGACAGTAGCAGAGTGTAAGAGACAGTAGCAGAGTGTAAGAGAGTGTAAGAGACAGTAACAGAGTGTAGGAGAGTGTAAGAGACAGTAACAGAGTGTAAGAGACAGTAACAGAGTGTAAGAGACAGCAGCAGAGTGTAAGAGAGTGTAACATAGTGTAAGAGAGTGTAAGAGACAGTAGCAGAGTGTAATAGACAGTAACAGAGTGTAATAGAGTGTAAGAGACAGTAGCAGAGTGTAAGAGACAATAGCAGAGTGTAAGAGACAGTAGCAGAGTGTAACATAGTGTAAGAGAGTGTTATAGACAGTAGCAGAGTGTAAGAGACAGTAACAGAGTGTAAGAGACAGTAACAGAGTGAAAGAGACAGTAGCAGAGTGAAAGAGACAGTAGTAGAGTGTAGTAGAGTGTAAGATATAGGAGTGTAAGAGACAGTAACAGAGTGTAAGAGACAGTAACAGAGTGTAAGAGACAGCAGCAGAGTGTAATAGACAGTAACAGAGTGTACGAGAGTGTAGTAGAGTGTAAGAGACAGTAGCAGAGTGTAAGAGAGTGTAACAGGGTGTAAGAGACAGTAACAGAGTATAGGAGACAGTAACAGAGTGTAAGAGACAGTAACAGAGTGTACGAGACAGTAACATAGTGTAAGATACAGTAACAGAGTGTATGACAGTGTAGTACAGTGTAAGACACAGTAACAGAGCGTAAGAGATAGTAGCAAAGTGTAAGAGACAGTAGCAGAGTGAAAGAGACAGTAGCAGAGTGTTAGAGACAGTAGCAGAGTGTAAGAAACAGTAACAGAGTGTAAGAGACAGTAGCAGAGTGTAAGAGAGTGTAAGAGACAGTAACAGTGTGTAAGAGGGTGTAACAGCGTGTAAGAGAGTGTAACAGCGTGTAAGAGAGTGTAACAGAGTGTAAGAGAGTGTAAGAGACAGTAACAGAGTGTAAGAGGGTGTAAGAGACAGTAGCAGAGTGTAAGAGAGTGTAAGAGAGTGTTATAGACAGTAGCAGAGTGTAAGAGACAATAGCAGAGTGTAAGAGACAGTAGCAGAGTGTAATAGACTGTAGCAGAGTGTAACAGTGTAAGAGAGTGTAAGAGACAGTAGCAGAGTGTAATAGACAGTAACAGAGTGTAAGAGAGTGTTATAGACAGTAGCAGAGTGTAAGAGACAGTAGCAAAGTGTAAGAGACAATAGCAGAGTGTAAGAGACAGTAGCAGAGTGTAATAGACTGTAGCAGAGTGTAACATAGTGTAAGAGAGTGTAAGAGACAGTAGCAGAGTGTAATAGACAGTAACAGAGTGTACGAGAGTGTTATAGACAGTAGCAGAGTTTAAGAGACAGTAACAGAGTGTACGAGACAGTAACAGAGTGTAAGAGGGTGTAAGAGACAGTAGGAGAGTGTAAGAGAGTGTAAGAGAGTGTAAGAGACAGTAACAGAGTGTAAGAGACAGTAACAGAGTGTAAGAGACAGCAGCAGAGTGTAAGAGAGTGTAACAGAGTATAGGAGACAGTAACAGAGTATAGGAGACAGTAACAGAGTGTAAGAGAGTGTAAGAGACAGTTACAGAGTGTAAGAGAGTGTAACATAGTGTAAGAGACAGTAACAGAGTGTAAGAGACAGCAGAAGAGTGTAAGAGAGTTGAAGAGACAGTCGCAGAGTGTAATAGACAGTAACAGAGTGTAAGAGAGTGTTATAGACAGTAGCAGAGTGTAAGAGACAATAGCAGAGTGTAATAGACTGGAGTAGAGTGTAGCATAGTGTAAGACAGTGTAAGAGACTGTAGCAGAGTGTAATAGACAGTAACAGAGTGTAAGAGAGTGTTATAGACAGTAGCAGAGTGTAAGAGACAATAGCAGAGTGTAAGAGACAGTAGCAGAGTTTAATAGACAGCAGCAGAGTGTAAGAGAGTGTAAGAGACAGTAGCAGAGTGTAATAGACAGTAACAGAGTGTAAGAGAGTGTTATAGACAGTAGCAGAGTGTAAGAGACAATAGCAGAGTGTAATAGACTGTAGCAGAGTGTAACATAGTGTAAGAGAGTGTAAGAGACAGTAGCAGAGTGTAATAGACAGTAACAGAGTGTAAGAGAGTGTTATAGACAGTAGCAGAGTGTAAGAGAGTGTAAGAGACAGTTACAGAGTGTAAGAGAGTGTAACAGAGTGTAAGAGAGTGTAAGAGACAGTAACATAGTGTAGGAGAGTGTAAGAGACAGTAACAGAGTGTAAGAGACAGTAGCAGAGTGTAAGAGAGTGTAAGAGAGTGTTATAGACAGTAGCAGAGTGTAAGGGACAATAGCAGAGTGTAAGAGACAGTAGCAGAGTGTAATAGACTGTAGCAGAGTGTAAAATAGTGTAAGAGAGTGTAAGAGACAGTAGCAGAGTGTAATAGACAGTAATAGAGTGTAAGAGAGTGTTATAGACAGTAGCAGAGTTTAAGAGACAGTAACAGAGTGTAAGAGACAGTAAGAGTGTAAGAGGGTGTAAGAGACAGTAGCAGAGTGTAGGAGAGTGTAAGAGAGTGTAAGAGACAGTAACAGAGTGTAAGAGACAGCAGCAGAGTGTAAGAGACAGTAACAGAGTGTAAGAGAGTGTAGTAGAGTGTAAGAGACAGTAACAGAGCATAAGAGACAGTAACAGAGCATAAGAGACAGAAGCAGAGTGTAAGAGACAGAAACAGAGTGAAAGAGAGAGTAGCAGAGTGTAAGAGACAGTAGCAGAGTGTAAGAGAGTGTAAGAGAAATTAACAGAGTGTAATAGAGTGTAACAGCGTGTAAGAGAGTGTAACAGAGTGTAAGAGAGTGTAGGAGACAGTAACAGAGTGTAGGAGAGTGTAAGAGACAGTAACAGAGTGTAAGAGACAGCAGCAGAGTGTAAGAGAGTGTAACATAGTGTAAGAGAGTGAAAGAGACAGTAGCAGAGTGTAATAGACAGTAACAGAGTGTAAGACAGTGTTATAGACAGTAGCAGAGTGTAAGAGACAATAGCAGAGTGTAAGAGACAGTAACAGAGTGTAAGAGACAGTAACAGAGTGTAAGAGACAGCAGCAGAGTGTAAGAGAGTGTAACATAGTGTAAGAGAGTGTAAGAGACAGTAGCAGAGTGTAATAGACAGTAACAGAGTGTAATAGAGTGTAAGAGACAGTAGCAGAGTGTAAGAGACAATAGCAGAGTGTAAGAGACAGTAGCAGAGTGTAACATAGTGTAAGAGAGTGTTATAGACAGTAGCAGAGTGTAAGAGACAGTAACAGAGTGTAAGAGACAGTAACAGAGTGAAAGAGACAGTAGCAGAGTGAAAGAGACAGTAGTAGAGTGTAGTAGAGTGTAAGAGATAGGAGTGTAAGAGACAGTAACAGAGTGTAAGAGACAGTAACAGAGTGTAAGAGACAGCAGCAGAGTGTAAGAGAGTGTAATAGACAGTAACAGAGTGTACGAGAGTGTAGTAGAGTGTAAGAGACAGTAGCAGAGTGTAAGAGAGTGTAACAGGGTGTAAGAGACAGTAACAGAGTATAGGAGACAGTAACAGAGTGTAAGAGACAGTAACAGAGTGTACGAGACAGTAACATAGTGTAAGATACAGTAACAGAGTGTATGACAGTGTAGTACAGTGTAAGACACAGTAACAGAGCGTAAGAGATAGTAGCAGAGTGTAAGAGACAGTAGCAGAGTGAAAGAGACAGTAGCAGAGTGTTAGAGACAGTAGCAGAGTGTAAGAAACAGTAACAGAGTGTAAGAGACAGTAGCAGAGTGTAAGAGAGTGTAAGAGACAGTAACAGTGTGTAAGAGGGTGTAACAGCGTGTAAGAGAGTGTAACAGCGTGTAAGAGAGTGTAACAGAGTGTAAGAGAGTGTAAGAGACAGTAACAGAGTGTAAGAGGGTGTAAGAGACAGTAAGAGAGTGTAAGAGAGTGTTATAGACAGTAGCAGAGTGTAAGAGACAATAGCAGAGTGTAAGAGACAGTAGCAGAGTGTAATAGACTGTAGCAGAGTTTAACAGTGTAAGAGAGTGTAAGAGACAGTAGCAGAGTGTAATAGACAGTAACAGAGTGTACGAGAGTGTTATAGACAGTAGCAGAGTTTAAGAGACAGTAACAGAGTGTAAGAGACAATAACAGAGTGTAAGAGGGTGTAAGAGACAGTAGGAGAGTGTAAGAGAGTGTAAGAGAGTGTAAGAGACAGTAACAGAGTGTAAGAGACAGTAACAGAGTGTAAGAGACAGCAGCAGAGTGTAAGAGAGTGTAACAGAGTATAGGAGACAGTAACAGAGTATAGGAGACAGTAACAGAGTGTAAGAGAGTGTAAGAGACAGTTACAGAGTGTAAGAGAGTGTAACATAGTGTAAGAGACAGTAACAGAGTGTAAGAGACAGCAGAAGAGTGTAAGAGAGTTGAAGAGACAGTCACAGAGTGTAATAGACAGTAACAGAGTGTAAGAGAGTGTTATAGACAGTAGCAGAGTGTAAGAGACAATAGCAGAGTGTAATAGACTGGAGTAGAGTGTAGCATAGTGTAAGACAGTGTAAGAGACTGTAGCAGAGTGTAATAGACAGTAACAGAGTGTAAGAGAGTGTTATAGACAGTAGCAGAGTGTAAGAGACAATAGCAGAGTGTAAGAGACAGTAGCAGAGTTTAATAGACAGCAGCAGAGTGTAAGAGAGTGTTATAGACAGTAGCAGAGTGTAAGAGACAATAGCAGAGTGTAATAGACTGTAGCAGAGTGTAACATAGTGTAAGAGAGTGTAAGAGACAGTAGCAGAGTGTAATAGACAGTAACAGAGTGTAAGAGAGTGTTATAGACAGTAGCAGAGTGTAAGAGACAATAGCAGAGTGTAATAGACTGTAGCAGAGTGTAACATAGTGTAAGAGAGTGTAAGAGACAGTAGCAGAGTGTAATAGACAGTAACAGAGTGTAAGAGAGTGTTATAGACAGTAGCAGAGTGTAAGAGAGTGTAAGAGACAGTTACAGAGTGTAAGAGAGTGTAACAGAGTGTAAGAGAGTGTAAGAGACAGTAACATAGTGTAGGAGAGTGTAAGAGACAGTAACAGAGTGTAAGAGACAGTAGCAGAGTGTAAGAGAGTGTAAGAGAGTGTTATAGACAGTAGCAGAGTGTAAGGGACAATAGCAGAGTGTAAGAGACAGTAGCAGAGTGTAATAGACTGTAGCAGAGTGTAAAATAGTGTAAGAGAGTGTAAGAGACAGTAGCAGAGTGTAATAGACAGTAATAGAGTGTAAGAGAGTGTTATAGACAGTAGCAGAGTTTAAGAGACAGTAACAGAGTGTAAGAGACAGTAAGAGTGTAAGAGGGTGTAAGAGACAGTAGCAGAGTGTAGGAGAGTGTAAGAGAGTGTAAGAGACAGTAACAGAGTGTAAGAGACAGCAGCAGAGTGTAAGAGACAGTAACAGAGTGTAAGAGAGTGTAACAGAGTGTAAGAGACAGTAACAGAGTGTACGAGAGTGTAGTAGAGTGTAAGAGACAGTAACAGAGCATAAGAGACAGTAACAGAGCATAAGAGACAGAAGCAGAGTGTAAGAGACAGAAACAGAGTGAAAGAGAGAGTAGCAGAGTGTAAGAGACAGTAGCAGAGTGTAAGAGAGTGTAAGAGAAATTAACAGAGTGTAATAGAGTGTAACAGCGTGTAAGAGAGTGTAACAGAGTGTAAGAGAGTGTAAGAGACAGTTACAGAGTGTAAGAGAGTGTAAGAGAGTGTAAGAGACAGTAACATAGTGTAGGAGAGTGTAAGAGACAGTAACAGAGTGTAAGAGACAGTAACAGAGTGTATGAGGGTGTAAGAGACAGTAGCAGAGTGTAGGAGAGTGTAAGAGAGTGTAAGAGACAGTAAGAGTGTAAGAGACAGTAACAGAGTGTAAGAGACAGCAGCAGAGTGTAAGAGAGTGTAACAGAGTGTAAGAGACAGTAACAGAGCGTAAGAGACAGTAGCAGAGTGTAAGAGACAGAAGCAGAGTGAAAGAGAGAGTAGCAGAGTGTTATAGACAGTAGCAGAGTTTAAGAGACAGTAACAGAGTGTAAGAGACAGTAAGAGTGTAAGAGGGTGTAAGAGACAGTAGCAGAGTGTAGGAGAGTGTAAGAGAGTGTAAGAGACAGTAACAGAGTGTAAGAGACAGCAGCAGAGTGTAAGAGACAGTAACAGAGTGTAAGAGACAGTAACAGAGTGTACGAGAGTGTAGTAGAGTGTAAGAGACAGTAACAGAGCATAAGAGACAGTAACAAAGCATAAGAGACAGAGGCAGAGTGTAAGAGACAGAAACAGAGTGAAAGAGAGAGTAGCAGAGTGTAAGAGACAGTAGCAGAGTGTAAGAGAGTGTAAGAGACAGTAACAGAGTGTAAGAGAGTGTAACAGCATGTAAGAGAGTGTAACAGAGTGTAAGAGAGTGTAAGAGACAGTAACAGAGTGTAGTAGAGTGTAAGAGACAGTAACAGAGTGTAAGAGACAGTAACAGAGTGTAAGAGACAGCAGCAGAGTGTAAGAGAGTGTAACATAGTGTAAGAGAGTGAAAGAGACAGTAGCAGAGTGTAATAGACAGTAACAGAGTGTAAGAGAGTGTTATAGACAGTAGCAGAGTGTAAGAGACAATAGCAGAGTGTAAGATACAGTAGCAAAGTGTAAGAGACAGTAACAGAGTGTAAGAGACAGTAGCAGAGTGAAAGAGGCAGTAGTAGAGTGTAGTAGAGTGTACCAGAGTGTCACATGGCATATACCGTCCTCTAGGATCACATAGTCCTGAATGATCTCAGTATACTGTGAACGTCTTTGGGGATCTCTTCGCGTAGACATCGTAAACCTGTGTAAGAGACAGTAAAAGAGTATATGAGACAGTAGCGGAGTGTAAGAGAGTGTGACAGAGCATAGGAGACAGTAACAGAGTATAGGAGACGGTAACAGAGTGTAAGAGAGTGTAAGAGACAGTAACAGGGTGTAAGAGACAGCAGCAGAGTGTAAGAGAGTGTAACATAGTGTAAGAGAGTGAAAGAGACAGTAGCAGAGTGTAATAGACAGTAACAGAGTGTAGGAGAGTGTAACAGCGTGTAAGAGAGTGTAACAGAGTGTAAGAGAGTGTAAGAGACAGTAACAGAGTGTAGGAGAGTGTAAGAGACAGTAACAGAGTGTAAGAGACAGTAACAGAGTGTAAGAGACAGTAACAGAGTGTAAGAGACAGCAGCAGAGTGTAAGAGAGTGTAACATAGTGTAAGAGAGTGAAAGAGACAGTAGCAGAGTGTAATAGACAGTAACAGAGTGTAGGAGAGTGTCAGAGACAGTAACAGAGTGTAAGAGTCAGCAGCAGAGTGTAAGACAGTGTAACATAGTGTAAGAGAGTGTAAGAGACAGTAGCAGAGTGTAATAGACAGTAACAGAGTGTAAGAGTCAGCAGCAGAGTGTAAGAGAGTGTAACATAGTGTAAGAGAGTGTTATAGACAGTAGCAGAGTGTAAGAGACAATAGCAGAGTGTAAGATACAGTAGCAGAGTGTAAGAGACAGTAACAGAGTGTAAAAGACAGTAACAGAGTGTAAGAGACAGTAGCAGAGTGAAAGAGACAGTAGTAGAGTGTAGTAGAGTGTAAGAGAGTGTCACATGGCATATACCGTCCTCTAGGATCACATAGTCCTGAATGATCTCAGTATACTGTGAACGTCTTTGGGGATCTCTTCGCGTAGACCTCGTAAACCTGTGTAAGAGACAGTAAAAGAGTATATGAGACAGTAGTGGAGTGTAAGAAAGTGTAACAGAGTATAGGAGACAGTAACAGAGTGTAAGAGAGTGTAAGAGACAGTTACAGAGTGTAAGAGAGTGTAACATAGTGTAAGAGACAGTAACAGAGTGTAAGAGACAGTAGCAGAGTGTAATAGACTGTACCAGAGTGTAACATAGTGTAAGAGAGTGTAAGAGACAGTAGCAGAGTGTAATAGACAGTAACAGAGTGTAAGAGAGTGTTATAGACAGTTGCAGAGTGTAAGAGACAATAGCAGAGTGTAAGATACAGTAGAAGAGTGTAAGAGACTGTAACAGAGTGTAAGAGACAGTAACAGAGTGTAAGAGACAGTAACAGAGTGTAAGAGACAGTAGCAGAGTGAAAGAGACATTAGTAGAGTGTAGTAGAGTGTAAGAGAGAGTCACATGGCATACACCGTCCTCTAGGACCACATGGTCCCGAATGATCTCAGTATACTGTGAACGTTTTTGGGTATCTCTTCGCGTAGACATCGTAAACCTGTGTAAGAGACAGTAACAGAGTATATGAGACAGCAGCAGAGCGTAAGAGAGTGTAACATAGTGTAAGACAGTGTAAGAGACAGTAGCAGAGTGAAAGAGACAGTAGCAGAGTGTAAGAGACAGTAGCAGAGTGTAAGAGACAGTAACAGAGTGTAAGAGATAGTAGCAGAGTGTAAGAGAGTGTAAGAGACAGTAACAGTGTGTAAGAGGGTGTAACAGCGTGTAAGAGAGTGTAACAGCATGTAAGAGAGTGTAACAGAGTGTAAGGGAGTGTAAGAGACAGTAACAGAGTGTAAGGGGGTGTAAGAGACAGTAGAAGAGTGTAGGAGAGTGTAAGAGAGTGTAAGAGAGTGTAATAGACAGTAACAGAGTGTAAGAGACAGTAAAAGAGTGTAAGAGACAGCAGCAGAGTGTAAGAGAGTGTAAGAGACAGTAACAGAGTGTAAGAGACAGTAACAGAGTGTAAGAGACAGTAACAGAGTATACGAGAGTGTAGTAGAGTGTAAGAGACAGTAACAGAGCGTAAGAGACAGTAGCAGTGTGTAAGAGACAGAAGCAAAGTGAAAGAGAGAGTAGCAGAGTGTAAGAGACAGTAGCAGAGTGTAAGAGACAGTAGCAGAGTGTAAGAGAGTGTAAGAGACAGTAACAGAGTGTAAGCGAGTGTAACAGCGTGTAAGAGAGTGTAACAGAGTGTAAGAGACAGTAAGAGAGTGTAACAGAGTGTAAGAGACAGTAACAGAGTGTAGGAGAGTGTAAGAGACAGTAACAGAGTGTAAGAGACAGTAACAGAGTGTAAGAGACAGCAGCAGAGTGTAAGAGAGTGTAACATAGTGTAAGAGAGTGTAAGAGACAGTAGCAGAGTGTAATAGACAGTAACAGAGTGTAATAGAGTGTAAGAGACAGTAGCAGAGTGTAAGAGACAATAGCAGAGTGTAAGAGACAGTAGCAGAGTGTAACATCGTGTAAGAGAGTGTTATAGACAGTAGCAGAGTGTAAGAGACAGTAACAGAGTGTAAGAGACAGTAACAGAGTGAAAGAGACAGTAGCAGAGTGAAAGAGACAGTAGTAGAGTGTAGTAGAGTGTAAGAGATAGGAGTGTAAGAGACAGTAACAGAGTGTAAGAGACAGTAACAGAGTGTAAGAGACAGCAGCAGAGTGTAAGAGAGTGTAATAGACAGTAACAGAGTGTACGAGAGTGTAGTAGAGTGTAAGAGACAGTAGCAGAGTGTAATAGACAGTAACAGAGTGTAAGAGAGTGTTATAGACAGTAGCAGAGTGTAAGAGACAATAGCAGAGTGTAAGAGACAGTAGCAGAGTGTAATAGACTGTAGCAGAGTGTAACAGTGTAAGAGAGTGTAAGAGACAGTAGCAGAGTGTAATAGACATTAACAGAGTGTAAGAGAGTGTTATAGACAGTAGCAGAGTTTAAGAGACAGTAACAGAGTGTAAGAGACAGTAACAGAGTGTAAGAGACAGCAGCAGAGTGTAAGAGAGTGTAACAGAGTGTAAGAGACAGTAACAGAGCGTAAGAGACAGTAGCAGAGTGTAAGAGACAGAAGCAGAGTGAAAGAGAGAGTAGCAGAGTGTAAGAGACAGTAGCAGAGAGTAAGAGACAGTAGCAGAGTGTAAGAGAGTGTAATAGACAGTAACAGAGTGTAAGAGAGTGTAACAGCATGTAAGAGAGTGTAACAGAGTGTAAGAGAGTGTAAGAGACAGTAACAGAGTGTAAGAGACAGTAACAGAGTGTAAGAGACAGCAGCAGAGTGTAAGAGTGTGTAACAGAGTGTAAGAGAGTGAAAGAGACAGTAGCAGAGTGTAATAGACAGTAACAGAGTGTAATAGAGTGTAAGAGACAGTAGCAGAGTGTAAGAGACAATAGCAGAGTGTAAGAGACAGTAGCAGAGTGTAATAGACTGTAGCAGAGTGTAACAGAGTGTAAGAGAGTGTAAGAGACAATAGCAGAGTGTAATAGACAGTAACAGAGTGTAAGAGAGTGTTATAGACAGTAGCAGAGTGCAAGAGACAATAGCAGAGTGTAAGAGACAGTAGCAGAGTGTAATAGACAGTAACAGAGTGTAAGAGACAGTAACAGAGTGTAAGAGACAGCAGCAGAGTGTAAGAGTGTAAGAGACAGTAACAGAGTGTAAGAGAGTGTAACAGAGTGTAAAAGACAGTAACAGAGTGTACGAGACAGTAACAGAGTGTACGAGACAGTAACAGAGTGTAAGAGACAGTAACAGAGTATACGAGAGTGTAGTAGAGTGTAAGAGACAGTAACAGAGCGTAAGAGACAGTAGCAGTGTGTAAGAGACAGAAGCAAAGTGAAAGAGAGAGTAGCAGAGTGTAAGAGACAGTAGCAGAGTGTAAGAGACAGTAGCAGAGTGTAAGAGAGTGTAAGAGACAGTAACAGAGTGTAAGAGAGTGTAACAGCGTGTAAGAGAGTGTAACAGAGTGTAAGAGACAGTAAGAGAGTGTAACAGAGTGTAAGAGACAGTAACAGAGTGTAGGAGAGTGTAAGAGACAGTAACAGAGTGTAAGAGACAGTAACAGAGTGTAAGAGACAGCAGCAGAGTGTAAGAGAGTGTAACATAGTGTAAGAGAGTGTAAGAGACAGTAGCAGAGTGTAATAGACAGTAACAGAGTGTAATAGAGTGTAAGGGACAGTAGCAGAGTGTAAGAGACAATAGCAGAGTGTAACATAGTGTAAGAGAGTGTTATAGACAGTAGCAGAGTGTAAGAGACAGTAACAGAGTGTAAGAGACAGTAACAGAGTGAAAGAGACAGTAGCAGAGTGAAAGAGACAGTAGTAGAGTGTAGTAGAGTGTAAGATATAGGAGTGTAAGAGACAGTAACAGAGTGTAAGAGACAGTAACAGAGTGTAAGAGACAGCAGCAGAGTGTAAGAGAGTGTAATAGACAGTAACAGAGTGTACGAGAGTGTAGTAGAGTGTAAGAGACAGTAGCAGAGTGTAAGAGAGTGTAACAGGGTGTAAGAGACAGTAACAGAGTATAGGAGACAGTAACAGAGTGTAAGAGACAGTAACAGAGTGTACGAGACAGTAACATAGTGTAAGATACAGTAACAGAGTGTATGACAGTGTAGTACAGTGTAAGACACAGTAACAGAGCGTAAGAGATAGTAGCAGAGTGTAAGAGACAGTAGCAGAGTGAAAGAGACAGTAGCAGAGTGTTAGAGACAGTAGCAGAGTGTAAGAAACAGTAACAGAGTGTAAGAGACAGTAGCAGAGTGTAAGAGAGTGTAAGAGACAGTAACAGTGTGTAAGAGGGTGTAACAGCGTGTAAGAGAGTGTAACAGCATGTAAGAGAGTGTAACAGAGTGTAAGAGAGTGTAAGAGACAGTAACAGAGTGTAAGAGGGTGTAAGAGACAGTAGCAGAGTGTAAGAGAGTGTAAGAGAGTGTTATAGACAGTAGCAGAGTGTAAGAGACAATAGCAGAGTGTAAGAGACAGTAGCAGAGTGTAATAGACTGTAGCAGAGTGTAACAGTGTAAGAGAGTGTAAGAGACAGTAGCAGAGTGTAATAGACAGTAACAGAGTGTAAGAGAGTGTTATAGACAGTAGCAGAGTGTAAGAGACAGTAGCAAAGTGTAAGAGACAATAGCAGAGTGTAAGAGACAGTAGCAGAGTGTAATAGACTGTAGCAGAGTGTAACATAGTGTAAGAGAGTGTAAGAGACAGTAACAGAGTGTAAGAGACAGTAACAGAGTGTAAGAGGGTGTAAGAGACAGTAGGAGAGTGTAAGAGAGTGTAAGAGAGTGTAAGAGACAGTAACAGAGTGTAAGAGACAGTAACAGAGTGTAAGAGACAGCAGCAGAGTGTAAGAGAGTGTAACAGAGTATAGGAGACAGTAACAGAGTATAGGAGACAGTAACAGAGTGTAAGAGAGTGTAAGAGACAGTTACAGAGTGTAAGAGAGTGTAACATAGTGTAAGAGACAGTAACAGAGTGTAAGAGACAGCAGAAGAGTGTAAGAGAGTTGAAGAGACAGTCGCAGAGTGTAATAGACAGTAACAGAGTGTAAGAGAGTGTTATAGACAGTAGCAGAGTGTAAGAGACAATAGCAGAGTGTAATAGACTGGAGCAGAGTGTAACATAGTGTAAGACAGTGTAAGAGACTGTAGCAGAGTGTAATAGACAGTAACAGAGTGTAAGAGAGTGTTATAGACAGTAGCAGAGTGTAAGAGACAATAGCAGAGTGTAAGAGACAGTAGCAGAGTGTAATAGACAGCAGCAGAGTGTAAGAGAGTGTAAGAGACAGTAGCAGAGTGTAATAGACAGTAACAGAGTGTAAGAGAGTGTTATAGACAGTAGCAGAGTGTAAGAGACAGTAGCAGAGTGTAATAGACTGTAGCAGAGTGTAACATAGTGTAAGAGAGTGTAAGAGACAGTAGCAGAGTGTAATAGACAGTAACAGAGTGTAAGAGAGTGTTATAGACAGTAGCAGAGTGTAAGAGAGTGTAAGAGACAGTTACAGAGTGTAAGAGAGTGTAACAGAGTGTAAGAGAGTGTAAGAGACAGTAACATAGTGTAGGAGAGTGTAAGAGACAGTAACAGAGTGTAAGAGACAGTAGCAGAGTGTAAGAGAGTGTAAGAGAGTGTTATAGACAGTAGCAGAGTGTAAGGGACAATAGCAGAGTGTAAGAGACAGTAGCAGAGTGTAATAGACTGTAGCAGAGTGTAAAATAGTGTAAGAGAGTGTAAGAGACAGTAGCAGAGTGTAATAGACAGTAATAGAGTGTAAGAGAGTGTTATAGACAGTAGCAGAGTTTAAGAGACAGTAACAGAGCGTAAGAGACAGTAAGAGTGTAAGAGGGTGTAAGAGACAGTAGCAGAGTGTAGGAGAGTGTAAGAGAGTGTAAGAGACAGTAACAGAGTGTAAGAGACAACAACAGAGTGTAAGAGACAGTAGCAGAGTGTAAGAGACAATAGCAGAGTGTAAGAGACAGTAGCAGAGTGTAATAGACTGTAGCAGAGTGTAACAGTGTAAGAGAGTGTAAGAGACAGTAGCAGAGTGTAATAGACAGTAACAGAGTGTAAGAGAGTGTTATAGACAGTAGCAGAGTGTAAGAGACAGTAGCAGAGTGTAAGAGACAATAGCAGAGTGTAAGAGACAGTAGCAGAGTGTAATAGACTGTAGCAGAGTGTAACATAGTGTAAGAGAGTGTAAGAGACAGTAGCAGAGTGTAATAGACAGTAACAGAGTGTACGAGAGTGTTATAGACAGTAGCAGAGTTTAAGAGACAGTAACAGAGTGTAAGAGACAGTAACAGAGTGTAAGAGTGTGTAAGAGACAGTAGGAGAGTGTAAGAGAGTGTAAGAGAGTGTAAGAGAGTGTAAGAGACAGTAACAGAGTGTAAGAGACAGTAACAGAGTGTAAGAGACAGCAGCAGAGTGTAAGAGAGTGTAAGAGACAGTAACAGAGTGTAAGAGAGTGTAACATAGTGTAAGAGACAGTAACAGAGTGTAAGAGACAGCAGAAGAGTGTAAGAGAGTTGAAGAGACAGTCGCAGAGTGTAATAGACAGTAACAGAGTGTAAGAGAGTGTTATAGACAGTAGCAGAGTGTAAGAGACAATAGCAGAGTGTAATAGACTGGAGCAGAGTGTAACATAGTGTAAGACAGTGTAAGAGACTGTAGCAGAGTGTAATAGACAGTAACAGAGTGTAAGAGAGTGTTATAGACAGTAGCAGAGTGTAAGAGACAATAGCAGAGTGTAAGAGACAGTAGCAGAGTGTAATAGACAGCAGCAGAGTGTAAGAGAGTGTAAGAGACAGTAGCAGAGTGTAATAGACAGTAACAGAGTGTAAGAGAGTGTTATAGACAGTAGCAGAGTGTAAGAGACAGTAGCAGAGTGTAATAGACTGTAGCAGAGTGTAACATAGTGTAAGAGAGTGTAAGAGACAGTAGCAGAGTGTAATAGACAGTAACAGAGTGTAAGAGAGTGTTATAGACAGTAGCAGAGTGTAAGAGAGTGTAAGAGACAGTTACAGAGTGTAAGAGAGTGTAACAGAGTGTAAGAGAGTGTAAGAGGCAGTAACATAGTGTAGGAGAGTGTAAGAGACAGTAGCAGAGTGTAAGGGACAATAGCAGAGTGTAAGAGACAGTAGCAGAGTGTAATAGACTGTAGCAGAGTGTAAAATAGTGTAAGAGAGTGTAAGAGACAGTAGCAGAGTGTAATAGACAGTAATAGAGTGTAAGAGAGTGTTATAGACAGTAGCAGAGTTTAAGAGACAGTAACAGAGCGTAAGAGACAGTAAGAGTGTAAGAGGGTGTAAGAGACAGTAGCAGAGTGTAGGAGAGTGTAAGAGACAGTAACAGAGTGTAAGAGACAGTAACAGAGTGTAAGAGACAGTAACAGAGTGTAAGAGACAGCAGCAGAGTGTAAGAGAGTGTAACATAGTGTAAGAGAGTGAAAGAGACAGTAGCAGAGTGTAATAGACAGTAACAGAGTGTAGGAGAGTGTCAGAGACAGTAACAGAGTGTAAGAGTCAGCAGCAGAGTGTAAGACAGTGTAACATAGTGTAAGAGAGTGTAAGAGACAGTAGCAGAGTGTAATAGACAGTAACAGAGTGTAAGAGTCAGCAGCAGAGTGTAAGAGAGTGTAACATAGTGTAAGAGAGTGTTATAGACAGTAGCAGAGTGTAAGAGACAATAGCAGAGTGTAAGATACAGTAGCAGAGTGTAAGAGACAGTAACAGAGTGTAAAAGACAGTAACAGAGTGTAAGAGACAGTAGCAGAGTGAAAGAGACAGTAGTAGAGTGTAGTAGAGTGTAAGAGAGTGTCACATGGCATATACCGTCCTCTAGGATCACATAGTCCTGAATGATCTCAGTATACTGTGAACGTCTTTGGGGATCTCTTCGCGTAGACCTCGTAAACCTGTGTAAGAGACAGTAAAAGAGTATATGAGACAGTAGTGGAGTGTAAGAAAGTGTAACAGAGTATAGGAGACAGTAACAGAGTGTAAGAGAGTGTAAGAGACAGTTACAGAGTGTAAGAGAGTGTAACATAGTGTAAGAGACAGTAACAGAGTGTAAGAGACAGTAGCAGAGTGTAATAGACTGTACCAGATGTCACGGTCAGGACTACTTGCCAAGCCGTGACTGTGTGGAGGGTGTGGGCATGAAGGGGTTAATAGCACCAGGCCTCTGGATTTACTAACTTCACCCCTTAACAAGGCATAAGTTACACCAAATTAACCCCCAAATCCTGCCTGTATCCCCCCAGGTAGTCTGCCACCACTCACGATTTTGATACCGGATTCGTGAGAAATCCGAATTAGAACCTTTATCTCTATATATATATCAACCCAACCAACATATATATATATATCCAGTAAAACGTAATAACAACAATATGGTAACGTGTTATCCTCTCTTAGGGTTCGTGGATATCGATACTAGAGCCCAAAGACAGACTTGGATTATGAATATTTTAATAACAAAAAGACAAAGATTACACAGTGCCAGAATTACAAAAAAAACAAGACATACAAAATAAAAATAAAACAGCAAACAGTTCTTAAAAACAAAGGGACTTAAACACAGGACCCTCACTCACGAGTTTCTCCAATAAGTAGGCCTGTGGGAACTCCTTAAGTCCAGATGGTTTCTTATGATGTTGTTCCGATCAGAGTATATCATGGAGTTCTGCTTTGAGGTCGCTGCTTTGTCCCTAAATCAGACTTTTGCAAGCAAACGCCCCTCTGACCACATGACTGATTATATGACACCATCCCCAAGAATCGGGTCCCATCTTTGATGTGCCAATAAGTTATGGTGGGGTAAAGGTGATGGAAACCCCCCACTTAAGATAGGAATGGAATTCCTATAACTCAGGGTCCTTATCTGTTAGGCCATGAATCACCACAGGGGTCCTTTGGGAAGATGACACCTCTAGCCAGAACAGATACAGAGGGCATTCAGAAAGAAACACATTAAATCAACCTCAGATTAACTCATTGAATGCTTAAACAAAGAAACTAACCACCTCTGCTGGGTTACCCTTCCATGCATCCACTACGTTATATGAGTTAATCATGACACCTCCCCTTTTAAGATGGTGGACAGAGGAGGTCAGCACACGCTGATCTACTATGTCTGCCTAAATTCTAGTCTCCCCCTGACAAGACAAACAGTCAGCGTTCCCATAGAAGCTGACTTGTCACACCCGCCAGTAGAACAATACTGCTGTAGCACCGGACTCCATCTGAGCAACTTGCTAAACTTCCCCTCTAATCTATCCGCCTGAAGAGAAGGGTTGTGATAGATTATAACAGTGAAGTCACAACCATACAAGCATGGCTGTAACTCCTGCAAAGCACACACCATAGCTAAGCACTCTTTGCCAACCCTTGAATAAGCCTCTTCCTTTGGCGATAAATTACTCCGATGTTTTAAGGCCTCATCCATTTGTTTCTCTGCCCTGCTTAGGATAGCTAAACGCTGCCCATTCCCAAGCAAGACAGCAAACGGGTGTCCATTGTCCTGGGCATCCGGTGTGGATCCCAGGCTCTGCGCTTCACCTACACTCACAGGGCGAGGGGTTTCTTGCTGACTGGTCAATGTAGCTGTCTTTTCATCAACCTTTACTATATTATCCTCTGTAGCTGTTGCCCCAGCATCTTGCTGGTATGCCACTACAGCTACAGGGGAAATATTCTGCCCCTCACACTGCCCACTCAGTGAACACACAAAAGGGATATCAAGATGTGAATTTTCCTCCCCCTCCTCCTTATCTCCAGACTGTACAGCTTTAGGGGTCTTAGGCACAGTGGAGAAACTACCCCTTTCCTGCTTCTTAACCTCCAGCACTTTAAGGGTTAAAGTAAGCATTTCCTCTGGAGCATTAAAACTGAGTTTTGGCTGTTGATTCACAGAAACATCACATTCCATATATCCCTTGTTTTCCCTTTGAGAAAAATGATTGACAGGAATATCCTCAGATACCCCAATATCATGTATACTTTCTCCTGCACCCAAACCTAAATACTCAGGTGCTGTAGGCACGGTTGGCCACACATCCCCAGTCCCCTTTAGTTTTTCAGGGATAATACCTTCTGGGCATACAACTTCTGAAGACACTTTGGCCGAAGTATCCCCAGCATGCCCGAATCCCTTGGCTACCTGATCACCCATAGTAACACTATGCTTTTCCGTATCAGGGGGCATTGAACCAGAAGAGCCACTACAGACTCCCTGTTCCTGAAACTCTGCCCCTCCAAAGGTCAAACCACACTTTTCCCCTAGAGCTTGCTCGCTAGGTGTGGTCCCTTGGTGCACATCCCCCTTCATCCCTTCAGGAGACAGGATCCTGGGTGCTGGTTCAGACAGGCATACCTCTACCTTCTGGGCTCCCTCCCAGCTACCCACTACTCCCAAAGTTTCAGACAGTACCTTAGGTTGGACAGGGCTCTCTACCAGCCCTCCAGGTTTGCAGGTTTCCTTAACTGGTGCATACTGGCAAACAAGTCGACCCAGATCCTTGCCCAGCAAAACATTAACAGGAATATCCTCGGATATACCCACCTCCCGCAAACCCTTGCCCACACCCCAATCAAGGTACACACGTGCCACTGGCACTGCAGGGCGCACCCCGCCAATTCCATGGATGGACATGGTCTTCCCAGGGATATGATCCTCCAATTTTACCATCTCAAGCCGCACCAGAGTGCAAGCAGCCCCCGTATCCCTGAGTCCCATAGTCACACGGCCACCTACGGTTACTCTTTGTAGGTTCTCTTCTTCATTCCCCTGAAGCCTGGAAACAAACAAGACAGCTGGGTGTTCCCCAACTGTTACACACTGCAAATTGTCTCCTTGTGCCTCCTTTGGTCTAGCCACAAATAAAACAGGTACAGCTCCCCCAGCTGTACCTCCATTTCCATTTGTCCATGGAGATGGTCTCTTAGAGGGGCAGGTGACACTCAGGTGCCCAATCTGGTTACACCGATAACACCGGCGGGTATCCCCCTGGCCCGATGTGGCCCCTGCTCTGTTGGCTAGAAAAGGTGTGGGTGATGGTCTCCCTGCTGGCTTAGGAGTTGGTGGCTGGTAGGCTGCTCCTTTCCAGGTAGATGGTCCTTGTGATGCTTGTACCCGCTTGGTTGTTGGAGTACGGTTGTTGGCATAATCGTTAGCCAGATCTGCCGCCTCTGCCGTGGTTTTAGGTTTTCTGTCCAGAATCCACTCTCGGGCCTCCGGACTTCGTGTCCTCAGGAACTGCTCCAAAATCATCAGATCTTCCAGGGCCTCATATGTAGCAACTTGTAGGCCTCCAGTCCATTGCCGGAAAATAGTCCGAAGCTGTCCCGCGTATTCGGTGCAACTGTCCGATGTAGCTTGCTGCATCTCTCGAAACTTTTTCCTGTAGAATTCAGGGGTGAGGTTAAAACTTTTTAACAAGGCAGATTTTATGGCCTCATAGTCCTGATCAACTTCCATTGGTAAGGAAGCAAACACATCCAGGGCTTTCCCCTTCAGACGTGGGGTTAAAAACTTTCCCCACTCTTCCTTGGGCAGCTGGTACTGCCGGCACACTTTCTCAAATCCTCTCAAAAACACATCCAAGTCAGTGTCCTTTTCCAGCATTGGAAAGTGTTCCAGGCGAGGTCGGTTAGCATATCCATCCCCGTTAACAATGCTTTGGGGAGACGGACTATATTGCTTTAACCGTAGAAGTTCCAGCTGATACCTCCGCTCAGCTTCTCGTTCAGCAGCTGCCCGCTCCGCAGCTCTCTCAGCAGCCTCGCTCTCTCTTTCCTTGTACTGCATAATCAGGTTGAACTTTAGCTGAGGATCCACACTCCCCAGATGTTTTAGTACCACTTTTAACTCAGAGTCCATTGCACTCAAGGCGTTAACTTTATCAGGAAAACATCCTTGATCCACAGGCTCTTCCAAAATCACATCTGCTCCAATGGCCTGCTCTGCACAGAGTTTATCATGTTCCAGGAGATCCAAAATCAGCTGCTCTTTGCTTTTGCCAAAAATTTGTATATTCCTTTCTTGACAAACCAGCTCCAGAGATTCTTTTGGCTGTCGTCGATATGCCTCCATAATGCAGTATGGTAGAGAAAAACAAAAGGAAGAGGAACGAACTGTTTTGCACTGTATGTCTGTAATTAGGCACTGAGTAATGTCTTTGGGAAATTACACAAAACCCATGTAATTTCTTCTAGTACTAAAATCACCAAACCGGGCAATATAAATAGTACTAAAAAACTCTAGATATCCCACCTAGCTGCCACCAAGTTTGTCACGGTCAGGACTACTTGCCAAGCCGTGACTGTGTGGAGGGTGTGGGCATGAAGGGGTTAATAGCACCAGGCCTCTGGATTTACTAACTTCACCCCTTAACAAGGCATAAGTTACACCAAATTAACCCCCAAATCCTGCCTGTATCCCCCCAGGTAGTCTGCCACCACTCACGATTTTGATACCGGATTCGTGAGAAATCCGAATTAGAACCTTTATCTCTATATATATATCAACCCAACCAACATATATATATATATCCAGTAAAACGTAATAACAACAATATGGTAACGTGTTATCCTCTCTTAGGGTTCGTGGATATCGATACTAGAGCCCAAAGACAGACTTGGATTATGAATATTTTAATAACAAAAAGACAAAGATTACACAGTGCCAGAATTACAAAAAAAACAAGACATACAAAATAAAAATAAAACAGCAAACAGTTCTTAAAAACAAAGGGACTTAAACACAGGACCCTCACTCACGAGTTTCTCCAATAAGTAGGCCTGTGGGAACTCCTTAAGTCCAGATGGTTTCTTATGATGTTGTTCCGATCAGAGTATATCATGGAGTTCTGCTTTGAGGTCGCTGCTTTGTCCCTAAATCAGACTTTTGCAAGCAAACGCCCCTCTGACCACATGACTGATTATATGACACCATCCCCAAGAATCGGGTCCCATCTTTGATGTGCCAATAAGTTATGGTGGGGTAAAGGTGATGGAAACCCCCCACTTAAGATAGGAATGGAATTCCTATAACTCAGGGTCCTTATCTGTTAGGCCATGAATCACCACAGGGGTCCTTTGGGAAGATGACACCTCTAGCCAGAACAGATACAGAGGGCATTCAGAAAGAAACACATTAAATCAACCTCAGATTAACTCATTGAATGCTTAAACAAAGAAACTAACCACCTCTGCTGGGTTACCCTTCCATGCATCCACTACGTTATATGAGTTAATCATGACACCAGAGTGTAACATAGTGTAAGAGAGTGTAAGAGACAGTAGCAGAGTGTAATAGACAGTAACAGAGTGTAAGAGAGTGTTATAGACAGTTGCAGAGTGTAAGAGACAATAGCAGAGTGTAAGATACAGTAGAAGAGTGTAAGAGACTGTAACAGAGTGTAAGAGACAGTAACAGAGTGTAAGAGACAGTAACAGAGTGTAAGAGACAGTAGCAGAGTGAAAGAGACATTAGTAGAGTGTAGTAGAGTGTAAGAGAGAGTCACATGGCATACACCGTCCTCTAGGACCACATGGTCCCGAATGATCTCAGTATACTGTGAACGTCTTTGGGTATCTCTTCGCGTAGACATCGTAAACCTGTGTAAGAGACAGTAACAGAGTATATGAGACAGCAGCAGAGCGTAAGAGAGTGTAACATAGTGTAAGACAGTGTAAGAGACAGTAGCAGAGTGAAAGAGACAGTAGCAGAGTGTAAGAGACAGTAGCAGAGTGTAAGAGACAGTAACAGAGTGTAAGAGATAGTAGCAGAGTGTAAGAGAGTGTAAGAGACAGTAACAGTGTGTAAGAGGGTGTAACAGCGTGTAAGAGAGTGTAACAGCATGTAAGAGAGTGTAACAGAGTGTAAGGGAGTGTAAGAGACAGTAACAGAGTGTAAGGGGGTGTAAGAGACAGTAGAAGAGTGTAGGAGAGTGTAAGAGAGTGTAAGAGAGTGTAATAGACAGTAACAGAGTGTAAGAGACAGTAAAAGAGTGTAAGAGACAGCAGCAGAGTGTAAGAGAGTGTAAGAGACAGTAACAGAGTGTAAGAGACAGTAACAGAGTGTAAGAGACAGTAACAGAGTATACGAGAGTGTAGTAGAGTGTAAGAGACAGTAACAGAGCGTAAGAGACAGTAGCAGTGTGTAAGAGACAGAAGCAAAGTGAAAGAGAGAGTAGCAGAGTGTAAGAGACAGTAGCAGAGTGTAAGAGACAGTAGCAGAGTGTAAGAGAGTGTAAGAGACAGTAACAGAGTGTAAGCGAGTGTAACAGCGTGTAAGAGAGTGTAACAGAGTGTAAGAGACAGTAAGAGAGTGTAACAGAGTGTAAGAGACAGTAACAGAGTGTAGGAGAGTGTAAGAGACAGTAACAGAGTGTAAGAGACAGTAACAGAGTGTAAGAGACAGCAGCAGAGTGTAAGAGAGTGTAACATAGTGTAAGAGAGTGTAAGAGACAGTAGCAGAGTGTAATAGACAGTAACAGAGTGTAATAGAGTGTAAGAGACAGTAGCAGAGTGTAAGAGACAATAGCAGAGTGTAAGAGACAGTAGCAGAGTGTAACATCGTGTAAGAGAGTGTTATAGACAGTAGCAGAGTGTAAGAGACAGTAACAGAGTGTAAGAGACAGTAACAGAGTGAAAGAGACAGTAGCAGAGTGAAAGAGACAGTAGTAGAGTGTAGTAGAGTGTAAGAGATAGGAGTGTAAGAGACAGTAACAGAGTGTAAGAGACAGTAACAGAGTGTAAGAGACAGCAGCAGAGTGTAAGAGAGTGTAATAGACAGTAACAGAGTGTACGAGAGTGTAGTAGAGTGTAAGAGACAGTAGCAGAGTGTAATAGACAGTAACAGAGTGTAAGAGAGTGTTATAGACAGTAGCAGAGTGTAAGAGACAATAGCAGAGTGTAAGAGACAGTAGCAGAGTGTAATAGACTGTAGCAGAGTGTAACAGTGTAAGAGAGTGTAAGAGACAGTAGCAGAGTGTAATAGACATTAACAGAGTGTAAGAGAGTGTTATAGACAGTAGCAGAGTTTAAGAGACAGTAACAGAGTGTAAGAGACAGTAACAGAGTGTAAGAGACAGCAGCAGAGTGTAAGAGAGTGTAACAGAGTGTAAGAGACAGTAACAGAGCGTAAGAGACAGTAGCAGAGTGTAAGAGACAGAAGCAGAGTGAAAGAGAGAGTAGCAGAGTGTAAGAGACAGTAGCAGAGAGTAAGAGACAGTAGCAGAGTGTAAGAGAGTGTAATAGACAGTAACAGAGTGTAAGAGAGTGTAACAGCATGTAAGAGAGTGTAACAGAGTGTAAGAGAGTGTAAGAGACAGTAACAGAGTGTAAGAGACAGTAACAGAGTGTAAGAGACAGCAGCAGAGTGTAAGAGTGTGTAACAGAGTGTAAGAGAGTGAAAGAGACAGTAGCAGAGTGTAATAGACAGTAACAGAGTGTAATAGAGTGTAAGAGACAGTAGCAGAGTGTAAGAGACAATAGCAGAGTGTAAGAGACAGTAGCAGAGTGTAATAGACTGTAGCAGAGTGTAACAGAGTGTAAGAGAGTGTAAGAGACAATAGCAGAGTGTAATAGACAGTAACAGAGTGTAAGAGAGTGTTATAGACAGTAGCAGAGTGCAAGAGACAATAGCAGAGTGTAAGAGACAGTAGCAGAGTGTAATAGACAGTAACAGAGTGTAAGAGACAGTAACAGAGTGTAAGAGACAGCAGCAGAGTGTAAGAGTGTAAGAGACAGTAACAGAGTGTAAGAGAGTGTAACAGAGTGTAAAAGACAGTAACAGAGTGTACGAGACAGTAACAGAGTGTACGAGACAGTAACAGAGTGTAAGAGACAGTAACAGAGTATACGAGAGTGTAGTAGAGTGTAAGAGACAGTAACAGAGCGTAAGAGACAGTAGCAGTGTGTAAGAGACAGAAGCAAAGTGAAAGAGAGAGTAGCAGAGTGTAAGAGACAGTAGCAGAGTGTAAGAGACAGTAGCAGAGTGTAAGAGAGTGTAAGAGACAGTAACAGAGTGTAAGAGAGTGTAACAGCGTGTAAGAGAGTGTAACAGAGTGTAAGAGACAGTAAGAGAGTGTAACAGAGTGTAAGAGACAGTAACAGAGTGTAGGAGAGTGTAAGAGACAGTAACAGAGTGTAAGAGACAGTAACAGAGTGTAAGAGACAGCAGCAGAGTGTAAGAGAGTGTAACATAGTGTAAGAGAGTGTAAGAGACAGTAGCAGAGTGTAATAGACAGTAACAGAGTGTAATAGAGTGTAAGAGACAGTAGCAGAGTGTAAGAGACAATAGCAGAGTGTAACATAGTGTAAGAGAGTGTTATAGACAGTAGCAGAGTGTAAGAGACAGTAACAGAGTGTAAGAGACAGTAACAGAGTGAAAGAGACAGTAGCAGAGTGAAAGAGACAGTAGTAGAGTGTAGTAGAGTGTAAGATATAGGAGTGTAAGAGACAGTAACAGAGTGTAAGAGACAGTAACAGAGTGTAAGAGACAGCAGCAGAGTGTAAGAGAGTGTAATAGACAGTAACAGAGTGTACGGGAGTGTAGTAGAGTGTAAGAGACAGTAGCAGAGTGTAAGAGAGTGTAACAGGGTGTAAGAGACAGTAACAGAGTATAGGAGACAGTAACAGAGTGTAAGAGACAGTAACAGAGTGTACGAGACAGTAACATAGTGTAAGATACAGTAACAGAGTGTATGACAGTGTAGTACAGTGTAAGACACAGTAACAGAGCGTAAGAGATAGTAGCAGAGTGTAAGAGACAGTAGCAGAGTGAAAGAGACAGTAGCAGAGTGTTAGAGACAGTAGCAGAGTGTAAGAAACAGTAACAGAGTGTAAGAGACAGTAGCAGAGTGTAAGAGAGTGTAAGAGACAGTAACAGTGTGTAAGAGGGTGTAACAGCGTGTAAGAGAGTGTAACAGCATGTAAGAGAGTGTAACAGAGTGTAAGAGAGTGTAAGAGACAGTAACAGAGTGTAAGAGGGTGTAAGAGACAGTAGCAGAGTGTAAGAGAGTGTAAGAGAGTGTTATAGACAGTAGCAGAGTGTAAGAGACAATAGCAGAGTGTAAGAGACAGTAGCAGAGTGTAATAGACTGTAGCAGAGTGTAACAGTGTAAGAGAGTGTAAGAGACAGTAGCAGAGTGTAATAGACAGTAACAGAGTGTAAGAGAGTGTTATAGACAGTAGCAGAGTGTAAGAGACAGTAGCAAAGTGTAAGAGACAATAGCAGAGTGTAAGAGACAGTAGCAGAGTGTAATAGACTGTAGCAGAGTGTAACATAGTGTAAGAGAGTGTAAGAGACAGTAACAGAGTGTAAGAGACAGTAACAGAGTGTAAGAGGGTGTAAGAGACAGTAGGAGAGTGTAAGAGAGTGTAAGAGAGTGTAAGAGACAGTAACAGAGTGTAAGAGACAGTAACAGAGTGTAAGAGACAGCAGCAGAGTGTAAGAGAGTGTAACAGAGTATAGGAGACAGTAACAGAGTATAGGAGACAGTAACAGAGTGTAAGAGAGTGTAAGAGACAGTTACAGAGTGTAAGAGAGTGTAACATAGTGTAAGAGACAGTAACAGAGTGTAAGAGACAGCAGAAGAGTGTAAGAGAGTTGAAGAGACAGTCGCAGAGTGTAATAGACAGTAACAGAGTGTAAGAGAGTGTTATAGACAGTAGCAGAGTGTAAGAGACAATAGCAGAGTGTAATAGACTGGAGCAGAGTGTAACATAGTGTAAGACAGTGTAAGAGACTGTAGCAGAGTGTAATAGACAGTAACAGAGTGTAAGAGAGTGTTATAGACAGTAGCAGAGTGTAAGAGACAATAGCAGAGTGTAAGAGACAGTAGCAGAGTGTAATAGACAGCAGCAGAGTGTAAGAGAGTGTAAGAGACAGTAGCAGAGTGTAATAGACAGTAACAGAGTGTAAGAGAGTGTTATAGACAGTAGCAGAGTGTAAGAGACAGTAGCAGAGTGTAATAGACTGTAGCAGAGTGTAACATAGTGTAAGAGAGTGTAAGAGACAGTAGCAGAGTGTAATAGACAGTAACAGAGTGTAAGAGAGTGTTATAGACAGTAGCAGAGTGTAAGAGAGTGTAAGAGACAGTTACAGAGTGTAAGAGAGTGTAACAGAGTGTAAGAGAGTGTAAGAGACAGTAACATAGTGTAGGAGAGTGTAAGAGACAGTAACAGAGTGTAAGAGACAGTAGCAGAGTGTAAGAGAGTGTAAGAGAGTGTTATAGACAGTAGCAGAGTGTAAGGGACAATAGCAGAGTGTAAGAGACAGTAGCAGAGTGTAATAGACTGTAGCAGAGTGTAAAATAGTGTAAGAGAGTGTAAGAGACAGTAGCAGAGTGTAATAGACAGTAATAGAGTGTAAGAGAGTGTTATAGACAGTAGCAGAGTTTAAGAGACAGTAACAGAGCGTAAGAGACAGTAAGAGTGTAAGAGGGTGTAAGAGACAGTAGCAGAGTGTAGGAGAGTGTAAGAGAGTGTAAGAGACAGTAACAGAGTGTAAGAGACAACAACAGAGTGTAAGAGACAGTAGCAGAGTGTAAGAGACAATAGCAGAGTGTAAGAGACAGTAGCAGAGTGTAATAGACTGTAGCAGAGTGTAACAGTGTAAGAGAGTGTAAGAGACAGTAGCAGAGTGTAATAGACAGTAACAGAGTGTAAGAGAGTGTTATAGACAGTAGCAGAGTGTAAGAGACAGTAGCAGAGTGTAAGAGACAATAGCAGAGTGTAAGAGACAGTAGCAGAGTGTAATAGACTGTAGCAGAGTGTAACATAGTGTAAGAGAGTGTAAGAGACAGTAGCAGAGTGTAATAGACAGTAACAGAGTGTACGAGAGTGTTATAGACAGTAGCAGAGTTTAAGAGACAGTAACAGAGTGTAAGAGACAGTAACAGAGTGTAAGAGTGTGTAAGAGACAGTAGGAGAGTGTAAGAGAGTGTAAGAGAGTGTAAGAGAGTGTAAGAGACAGTAACAGAGTGTAAGAGACAGTAACAGAGTGTAAGAGACAGCAGCAGAGTGTAAGAGAGTGTAAGAGACAGTAACAGAGTGTAAGAGAGTGTAACATAGTGTAAGAGACAGTAACAGAGTGTAAGAGACAGCAGAAGAGTGTAAGAGAGTTGAAGAGACAGTCGCAGAGTGTAATAGACAGTAACAGAGTGTAAGAGAGTGTTATAGACAGTAGCAGAGTGTAAGAGACAATAGCAGAGTGTAATAGACTGGAGCAGAGTGTAACATAGTGTAAGAGAATGTAAGAGACTGTAGCAGAGTGTAATAGACAGTAACAGAGTGTAAGAGAGTGTTATAGACAGTAGCAGAGTGTAAGAGACAATAGCAGAGTGTAAGAGACAGTAGCAGAGTGTAATAGACAGCAGCAGAGTGTAAGAGAGTGTAAGAGACAGTAGCAGAGTGTAATAGACAGTAACAGAGTGTAAGAGAGTGTTATAGACAGTAGCAGAGTGTAAGAGACAATAGCAGAGTGTAAGAGACAGTAGCAGAGTGTAATAGACTGTAGCAGAGTGTAACAGTGTAAGAGAGTGTAAGAGACAGTAGCAGAGTGTAATAGACATTAACAGAGTGTAAGAGAGTGTTATAGACAGTAGTAGAGTTTAAGAGACAGTAACAGAGTGTAAGAGACAGTAACAGAGTGTAAGAGGGTGTAAGAGACAGTAGCAGAGTGTAGGAGAGTGTAAGAGAGTGTAAGAGACAGTAACAGAGTGTAAGAGACAGCAGCAGAGTGTAAGAGAGTGTAACAGAGTGTAAGAGACAGTAACAGAGCGTAAGAGACAGTAGCAGAGTGTAAGAGACAGAAGCAGAGTGAAAGAGAGAGTAGCAGAGTGTAAGAGACAGTAGCAGAGAGTAAGAGACAGTAGCAGAGTGTAAGAGAGTGTAATAGACAGTAACAGAGTGTAAGAGAGTGTAACAGCATGTAAGAGAGTGTAACAGAGTGTAAGAGAGTGTAAGAGACAGTAACAGAGTGTAAGAGACAGTAACAGAGTGTAAGAGACAGTAACAGAGTGTAAGAGACAGCAGCAGAGTGTAAGAGTGTGTAACAGAGTGTAAGAGAGTGAAAGAGACAGTAGCAGAGTGTAATAGACAGTAACAGAGTGTAATAGAGTGTAAGAGACAGTAGCAGAGTGTAAGAGACAATAGCAGAGTGTAAGAGACAGTAGCAGAGTGTAATAGACTGTAGCAGAGTGTAACAGAGTGTAAGAGAGTGTAAGAGACAATAGCAGAGTGTAATAGACAGTAACAGAGTGTAAGAGAGTGTTATAGACAGTAGCAGAGTGCAAGAGACAATAGCAGAGTGTAAGAGACAGTAGCAGAGTGTAATAGACAGTAACAGAGTGTAAGAGACAGTAACAGAGTGTAAGAGACAGCAGCAGAGTGTAAGAGTGTAAGAGACAGTAACAGAGTGTAAGAGAGTGTAACAGAGTGTAAAAGACAGTAACAGAGTGTACGAGACAGTAACAGAGTGTACGAGACAGTAACAGAGTGTAAGAGACAGTAACAGAGTATACGAGAGTGTAGTAGAGTGTAAGAGACAGTAACAGAGCGTAAGAGACAGTAGCAGTGTGTAAGAGACAGAAGCAAAGTGAAAGAGAGAGTAGCAGAGTGTAAGAGACAGTAGCAGAGTGTAAGAGACAGTAGCAGAGTGTAAGAGAGTGTAAGAGACAGTAACAGAGTGTAAGAGAGTGTAACAGCGTGTAAGAGAGTGTAACAGAGTGTAAGAGACAGTAAGAGAGTGTAACAGAGTGTAAGAGACAGTAACAGAGTGTAGGAGAGTGTAAGAGACAGTAACAGAGTGTAAGAGACAGTAACAGAGTGTAAGAGGGTGTAACAGCGTGTAAGAGAGTGTAACAGCATGTAAGAGAGTGTAACAGAGTGTAAGGGAGTGTAAGAGACAGTAACAGAGTGTAAGGGGGTGTAAGAGACAGTAGAAGAGTGTAGGAGAGTGTAAGAGAGTGTAAGAGAGTGTAATAGACAGTAACAGAGTGTAAGAGACAGTAAAAGAGTGTAAGAGACAGCAGCAGAGTGTAAGAGAGTGTAAGAGACAGTAACAGAGTGTAAGAGACAGTAACAGAGTGTAAGAGACAGTAACAGAGTATACGAGAGTGTAGTAGAGTGTAAGAGACAGTAACAGAGCGTAAGAGACAGTAGCAGTGTGTAAGAGACAGAAGCAAAGTGAAAGAGAGAGTAGCAGAGTGTAAGAGACAGTAGCAGAGTGTAAGAGACAGTAGCAGAGTGTAAGAGAGTGTAAGAGACAGTAACAGAGTGTAAGAGAGTGTAACAGCGTGTAAGAGAGTGTAACAGAGTGTAAGAGACAGTAAGAGAGTGTAACAGAGTGTAAGAGACAGTAACAGAGTGTAAAAGAGTGTAAGAGACAGTAACAGAGTGTAAGAGACAGTAACAGAGTGTAAGAGACAGCAGCAGAGTGTAAGAGAGTGTAACATAGTGTAAGAGAGTGTAAGAGACAGTAGCAGAGTGTAATAGACAGTAACAGAGTGTAATAGAGTGTAAGAGACAGTAGCAGAGTGTAAGAGACAATAGCAGAGTGTAAGAGACAGTAGCAGAGTGTAACATAGTGTAAGAGAGTGTTATAGACAGTAGCAGAGTGTAAGAGACAGTAACAGAGTGTAAGAGACAGTAACAGAGTGAAAGAGACAGTAGCAGAGTGAAAGAGACAGTAGTAGAGTGTAGTAGAGTGTAAGATATAGGAGTGTAAGAGACAGTAACAGAGTGTAAGAGACAGTAACAGAGTGTAAGAGACAGCAGCAGAGTGTAAGAGAGTGTAAGAGACAGTAACAGAGTGTACGAGAGTGTAGTAGAGTGTAAGAGACAGTAGCAGAGTGTAAGAGAGTGTAACAGGGTGTAAGAGACAGTAACAGAGTATAGGAGACAGTAACAGAGTGTAAGAGACAGTAACAGAGTGTACGAGACAGTAGCAGAGTGTAAGAGAGTGTAAGAGACAGTAACAGAGTGTAAGAGAGTGTAACAGCGTGTAAGAGAGTGTAACAGAGTGTAAGAGACAGTAACAGAGTGTAGGAGAGTGTAAGAGACAGTAACAGAGTGTAAGAGACAGTAACAGAGTGTAAGAGGGTGTAACAGCGTGTAAGAGAGTGTAACAGCATGTAAGAGAGTGTAACAGAGTGTAAGGGAGTGTAAGAGACAGTAACAGAGTGTAAGGGGGTGTAAGAGACAGTAGAAGAGTGTAGGAGAGTGTAAGAGAGTGTAAGAGAGTGTAATAGACAGTAACAGAGTGTAAGAGACAGTAAAAGAGTGTAAGAGACAGCAGCAGAGTGTAAGAGAGTGTAAGAGACAGTAACAGAGTGTAAGAGACAGTAACAGAGTGTAAGAGACAGTAACAGAGTATACGAGAGTGTAGTAGAGTGTAAGAGACAGTAACAGAGCGTAAGAGACAGTAGCAGTGTGTAAGAGACAGAAGCAAAGTGAAAGAGAGAGTAGCAGAGTGTAAGAGACAGTAGCAGAGTGTAAGAGACAGTAGCAGAGTGTAAGAGAGTGTAAGAGACAGTAACAGAGTGTAAGAGAGTGTAACAGCGTGTAAGAGAGTGTAACAGAGTGTAAGAGACAGTAAGAGAGTGTAACAGAGTGTAAGAGACAGTAACAGAGTGTAAAAGAGTGTAAGAGACAGTAACAGAGTGTAAGAGACAGTAACAGAGTGTAAGAGACAGCAGCAGAGTGTAAGAGAGTGTAACATAGTGTAAGAGAGTGTAAGAGACAGTAGCAGAGTGTAATAGACAGTAACAGAGTGTAATAGAGTGTAAGAGACAGTAGCAGAGTGTAAGAGACAATAGCAGAGTGTAAGAGACAGTAGCAGAGTGTAACATAGTGTAAGAGAGTGTTATAGACAGTAGCAGAGTGTAAGAGACAGTAACAGAGTGTAAGAGACAGTAACAGAGTGAAAGAGACAGTAGCAGAGTGAAAGAGACAGTAGTAGAGTGTAGTAGAGTGTAAGATATAGGAGTGTAAGAGACAGTAACAGAGTGTAAGAGACAGTAACAGAGTGTAAGAGACAGCAGCAGAGTGTAAGAGAGTGTAAGAGACAGTAACAGAGTGTACGAGAGTGTAGTAGAGTGTAAGAGACAGTAGCAGAGTGTAAGAGAGTGTAACAGGGTGTAAGAGACAGTAACAGAGTATAGGAGACAGTAACAGAGTGTAAGAGACAGTAACAGAGTGTACGAGACAGTAACATAGTGTAAGATACAGTAACAGAGTGTATGACAGTGTAGTACAGTGTAAGACACAGTAACAGAGCGTAAGAGATAGTAGCAGAGTGTAAGAGACAGTAGCAGAGTGAAAGAGACAGTAGCAGAGTGTTAGAGACAGTAGCAGAGTGTAAGAAACAGTAACAGAGTGTAAGAGACAGTAGCAGAGTGTAAGAGAGTGTAAGAGACAGTAACAGTGTGTAAGAGGGTGTAACAGCGTGTAAGAGAGTGTAACAGCGTGTAAGAGAGTGTAACAGAGTGTAAGAGAGTGTAAGAGACAGTAACAGAGTGTAAGAGGGTGTAAGAGACAGTAGCAGAGTGTAAGAGAGTGTAAGAGAGTGTTATAGACAGTAGCAGAGTGTAAGAGACAATAGCAGAGTGTAAGAGACAGTAGCAGAGTGTAAGAGACAGTAGCAGAGTGTAACAGTGTAAGAGAGTGTAAGAGACAGTAGCAGAGTGTAATAGACAGTAACAGAGTGTAAGAGAGTGTTATAGACAGTAGCAGAGTGTAAGAGACAGTAGCAGAGTGTAAGAGACAATAGCAGAGTGTAAGAGACAGTAGCAGAGTGTAATAGACTGTAGCAGAGTGTAACATAGTGTAAGAGAGTGTAAGAGACAGTAGCAGAGTGTAATAGACAGTAACAGAGTGTACGAGAGTGTTATAGACAGTAGCAGAGTTTAAGAGACAGTAACAGAGTGTAAATGACAGTAACAGAGTGTAAGAGTGTGTAAGAGACAGTAGGAGAGTGTAAGAGAGTGTAAGAGAGTGTAAGAGAGTGTAAGAGAGTGTAAGAGAGTGTAAGAGACAGTAACAGAGTGTAAGAGACAGTAACAGAGTGTAAGAGACAGCAGCAGAGTGTAAGAGAGTGTAACAGAGTATAGGAGACAGTAACAGAGTATAGGAGACAGTAACAGAGTGTAAGAGAGTGTAAGAGACAGTTACAGAGTGTAAGAGAGTGTAACATAGTGTAAGAGACAGTAACAGAGTGTAAGAGACAGCAGAAGAGTGTAAGAGAGTTGAAGAGACAGTCGCAGAGTGTAATAGACAGTAACAGAGTGTAAGAGAGTGTTATAGACAGTAGCAGAGTGTAAGAGACAATAGCAGAGTGTAATAGACTGGAGCAGAGTGTAACATAGTGTAAGACAGTGTAAGAGACTGTAGCAGAGTGTAATAGACAGTAACAGAGTGTAAGAGAGTGTTATAGACAGTAGCAGAGTGTAAGAGACAATAGCAGAGTGTAAGAGACAGTAGCAGAGTGTAATAGACAGCAGCAGAGTGTAAGAGAGTGTAAGAGACAGTAGCAGAGTGTAATAGACAGTAACAGAGTGTAAGAGAGTGTTATAGACAGTAGCAGAGTGTAAGAGACAGTAGCAGAGTGTAATAGACTGTAGCAGAGTGTAACATAGTGTAAGAGAGTGTAAGAGACAGTAGCAGAGTGTAATAGACAGTAACAGAGTGTAAGAGAGTGTTATAGACAGTAGCAGAGTGTAAGAGAGTGTAAGAGACAGTTACAGAGTGTAAGAGAGTGTAACAGAGTGTAAGAGAGTGTAAGAGGCAGTAACATAGTGTAGGAGAGTGTAAGAGACAGTAGCAGAGTGTAAGGGACAATAGCAGAGTGTAAGAGACAGTAGCAGAGTGTAATAGACTGTAGCAGAGTGTAAAATAGTGTAAGAGAGTGTAAGAGACAGTAGCAGAGTGTAATAGACAGTAATAGAGTGTAAGAGAGTGTTATAGACAGTAGCAGAGTTTAAGAGACAGTAACAGAGCGTAAGAGACAGTAAGAGTGTAAGAGGGTGTAAGAGACAGTAGCAGAGTGTAGGAGAGTGTAAGAGAGTGTAAGAGACAGTAACAGAGTGTAAGAGACAGCAACAGAGTGTAAGAGACAGTAGCAGAGTGTAAGAGACAATAGCAGAGTGTAAGAGACAGTAGCAGAGTGTAATAGACTGTAGCAGAGTGTAACAGTGTAAGAGAGTGTAAGAGACAGTAGCAGAGTGTAATAGACAGTAACAGAGTGTAAGAGAGTGTTATAGACAGTAGCAGAGTGTAAGAGACAGTAGCAGAGTGTAAGAGACAATAGCAGAGTGTAAGAGACAGTAGCAGAGTGTAAGAGACAGTAGCAGAGTGTAACATAGTGTAAGAGAGTGTAAGAGACAGTAGCAGAGTGTAATAGACAGTAACAGAGTGTACGAGAGTGTTATAGACAGTAGCAGAGTTTAAGAGACAGTAACAGAGTGTAAGAGACAGTAACAGAGTGTAAGAGTGTGTAAGAGACAGTAGGAGAGTGTAAGAGAGTGTAACAGCGTGTAAGAGAGTGTAACAGAGTGTAAGAGACAGTAAGAGAGTGTAACAGAGTGTAAGAGACAGTAACAGAGTGTAGGAGAGTGTAAGAGACAGTAACAGAGTGTAAGAGACAGTAACAGAGTGTAAGAGGGTGTAACAGCGTGTAAGAGAGTGTAACAGCATGTAAGAGAGTGTAACAGAGTGTAAGGGAGTGTAAGAGACAGTAACAGAGTGTAAGGGGGTGTAAGAGACAGTAGAAGAGTGTAGGAGAGTGTAAGAGAGTGTAAGAGAGTGTAATAGACAGTAACAGAGTGTAAGAGACAGTAAAAGAGTGTAAGAGACAGCAGCAGAGTGTAAGAGAGTGTAAGAGACAGTAACAGAGTGTAAGAGACAGTAACAGAGTGTAAGAGACAGCAGCAGAGTGTAAGAGAGTGTAACAGAGTATAGGAGACAGTAACAGAGTATAGGAGACAGTAACAGAGTGTAAGAGAGTGTAAGAGACAGTTACAGAGTGTAAGAGAGTGTAACATAGTGTAAGAGACAGTAACAGAGTGTAAGAGACAGCAGAAGAGTGTAAGAGAGTTGAAGAGACAGTCGCAGAGTGTAATAGACAGTAACAGAGTGTAAGAGAGTGTTATAGACAGTAGCAGAGTGTAAGAGACAATAGCAGAGTGTAATAGACTGGAGCAGAGTGTAACATAGTGTAAGACAGTGTAAGAGACTGTAGCAGAGTGTAATAGACAGTAACAGAGTGTAAGAGAGTGTTATAGACAGTAGCAGAGTGTAAGAGACAATAGCAGAGTGTAAGAGACAATAGCAGAGTGTAAGAGACAGTAGCAGAGTGTAATAGACAGCAGCAGAGTGTAAGAGAGTGTAAGAGACAGTAGCAGAGTGTAATAGACAGTAACAGAGTGTAAGAGAGTGTTATAGACAGTATCAGAGTGTAAGAGACAATAGCAGAGTGTAAGAGACAGTAGCAGAGTGTAATAGACTGTAGCAGAGTGTAACATAGTGTAAGAGAGTGTAAGAGACAGTAGCAGAGTGTAATAGACAGTAACAGAGTGTACGAGAGTGTTATAGACAGTAGCAGAGTTTAAGAGACAGTAACAGAGTGTAAGAGACAGTAACAGAGTGTAAGAGTGTGTAAGAGACAGTAGGAGAGTGTAAGAGAGTGTAAGAGAGTGTAAGAGAGTGTAAGAGACAGTAACAGAGTGTAAGAGACAGTAACAGAGTGTAAGAGACAGCAGCAGAGTGTAAGAGAGTGTAACAGAGTATAGGAGACAGTAACAGAGTATAGGAGACAGTAACAGAGTGTAAGAGAGTGTAAGAGACAGTAACAGAGTGTAAGAGAGTGTAACATAGTGTAAGAGACAGTAACAGAGTGTAAGAGACAGCAGAAGAGTGTAAGAGAGTTGAAGAGACAGTCGCAGAGTGTAATAGACAGTAACAGAGTGTAAGAGAGTGTTATAGACAGTAGCAGAGTGTAAGAGACAATAGCAGAGTGTAATAGACTGGAGCAGAGTGTAACATAGTGTAAGAGAATGTAAGAGACTGTAGCAGAGTGTAATAGACAGTAACAGAGTGTAAGAGAGTGTTATAGACAGTAGCAGAGTGTAAGAGACAATAGCAGAGTGTAAGAGACAGTAGCAGAGTGTAATAGACAGCAGCAGAGTGTAAGAGAGTGTAAGAGACAGTAGCAGAGTGTAATAGACAGTAACAGAGTGTAAGAGAGTGTTATAGACAGTAGCAGAGTGTAAGAGACAATAGCAGAGTGTAAGAGACAGTAGCAGAGTGTAATAGACTGTAGCAGAGTGTAACAGTGTAAGAGAGTGTAAGAGACAGTAGCAGAGTGTAATAGACATTAACAGAGTGTAAGAGAGTGTTATAGACAGTAGTAGAGTTTAAGAGACAGTAACAGAGTGTAAGAGACAGTAACAGAGTGTAAGAGGGTGTAAGAGACAGTAGCAGAGTGTAGGAGAGTGTAAGAGAGTGTAAGAGACAGTAACAGAGTGTAAGAGACAGCAGCAGAGTGTAAGAGAGTGTAACAGAGTGTAAGAGACAGTAACAGAGCGTAAGAGACAGTAGCAGAGTGTAAGAGACAGAAGCAGAGTGAAAGAGAGAGTAGCAGAGTGTAAGAGACAGTAGCAGAGAGTAAGAGACAGTAGCAGAGTGTAAGAGAGTATAATAGACAGTAACAGAGTGTAAGAGAGTGTAACAGCATGTAAGAGAGTGTAACAGAGTGTAAGAGAGTGTAAGAGACAGTAACAGAGTGTAAGAGACAGTAACAGAGTGTAAGAGACAGTAACAGAGTGTAAGAGACAGCAGCAGAGTGTAAGAGTGTGTAACAGAGTGTAAGAGAGTGAAAGAGACAGTAGCAGAGTGTAATAGACAGTAACAGAGTGTAATAGAGTGTAAGAGACAGTAGCAGAGTGTAAGAGACAATAGCAGAGTGTAAGAGACAGTAGCAGAGTGTAATAGACTGTAGCAGAGTGTAACAGAGTGTAAGAGAGTGTAAGAGACAATAGCAGAGTGTAATAGACAGTAACAGAGTGTAAGAGAGTGTTATAGACAGTAGCAGAGTGCAAGAGACAATAGCAGAGTGTAAGAGACAGTAGCAGAGTTTAATAGACAGTAACAGAGTGTAAGAGACAGTAACAGAGTGTAAGAGACAGCAGCAGAGTGTAAGAGTGTAAGAGACAGTAACAGAGTGTAAGAGAGTGTAACAGAGTGTAAAAGACAGTAACAGAGTGTACGAGACAGTAACAGAGTGTACGAGACAGTAACAGAGTGTAAGAGACAGTAACAGAGTATACGAGAGTGTAGTAGAGTGTAAGAGACAGTAACAGAGCGTAAGAGACAGTAGCAGTGTGTAAGAGACAGAAGCAAAGTGAAAGAGAGAGTAGCAGAGTGTAAGAGACAGTAGCAGAGTGTAAGAGACAGTAGCAGAGTGTAAGAGAGTGTAAGAGACAGTAACAGAGTGTAAGAGAGTGTAACAGCGTGTAAGAGAGTGTAACAGAGTGTAAGAGACAGTAAGAGAGTGTAACAGAGTGTAAGAGACAGTAACAGAGTGTAGGAGAGTGTAAGAGACAGTAACAGAGTGTAAGAGACAGTAACAGAGTGTAAGAGGGTGTAACAGCGTGTAAGAGAGTGTAACAGCATGTAAGAGAGTGTAACAGAGTGTAAGGGAGTGTAAGAGACAGTAACAGAGTGTAAGGGGGTGTAAGAGACAGTAGAAGAGTGTAGGAGAGTGTAAGAGAGTGTAAGAGAGTGTAATAGACAGTAACAGAGTGTAAGAGACAGTAAAAGAGTGTAAGAGACAGCAGCAGAGTGTAAGAGAGTGTAGGAGACAGTAACAGAGTGTAAGAGACAGTAACAGAGTGTAAGAGACAGTAACAGAGTATACGAGAGTGTAGTAGAGTGTAAGAGACAGTAACAGAGCGTAAGAGACAGTAGCAGTGTGTAAGAGACAGAAGCAAAGTGAAAGAGAGAGTAGCAGAGTGTAAGAGACAGTAGCAGAGTGTAAGAGACAGTAGCAGAGTGTAAGAGAGTGTAAGAGACAGTAACAGAGTGTAAGAGAGTGTAACAGCGTGTAAGAGAGTGTAACAGAGTGTAAGAGACAGTAAGAGAGTGTAACAGAGTGTAAGAGACAGTAACAGAGTGTAGGAGAGTGTAAGAGACAGTAACAGAGTGTAAGAGACAGTAACAGAGTGTAAGAGACAGCAGCAGAGTGTAAGAGAGTGTAACATAGTGTAAGAGAGTGTAAGAGACAGTAGCAGAGTGTAATAGACAGTAACAGAGTGTAATAGAGTGTAAGAGACAGTAGCAGAGTGTAAGAGACAATAGCAGAGTGTAAGAGACAGTAGCAGAGTGTAACATAGTGTAAGAGAGTGTTATAGACAGTAGCAGAGTGTAAGAGACAGTAACAGAGTGTAAGAGACAGTAACAGAGTGAAAGAGACAGTAGCAGAGTGAAAGAGACAGTAGTAGAGTGTAGTAGAGTGTAAGATATAGGAGTGTAAGAGACAGTAACAGAGTGTAAGAGACAGTAACAGAGTGTAAGAGACAGCAGCAGAGTGTAAGAGAGTGTAAGAGACAGTAACAGAGTGTACGAGAGTGTAGTAGAGTGTAAGAGACAGTAGCAGAGTGTAAGAGAGTGTAACAGGGTGTAAGAGACAGTAACAGAGTATAGGAGACAGTAACAGAGTGTAAGAGACAGTAACAGAGTGTACGAGACAGTAACATAGTGTAAGATACAGTAACAGAGTGTATGACAGTGTAGTACAGTGTAAGACACAGTAACAGAGCGTAAGAGATAGTAGCAGAGTGTAAGAGACAGTAGCAGAGTGAAAGAGACAGTAGCAGAGTGTTAGAGACAGTAGCAGAGTGTAAGAAACAGTAACAGAGTGTAAGAGACAGTAGCAGAGTGTAAGAGAGTGTAAGAGACAGTAACAGTGTGTAAGAGGGTGTAACAGCGTGTAAGAGAGTGTAACAGCGTGTAAGAGAGTGTAACAGAGTGTAAGAGAGTGTAAGAGACAGTAACAGAGTGTAAGAGGGTGTAAGAGACAGTAGCAGAGTGTAAGAGAGTGTAAGAGAGTGTTATAGACAGTAGCAGAGTGTAAGAGACAATAGCAGAGTGTAAGAGACAGTAGCAGAGTGTAAGAGACAGTAGCAGAGTGTAACAGTGTAAGAGAGTGTAAGAGACAGTAGCAGAGTGTAATAGACAGTAACAGAGTGTAAGAGAGTGTTATAGACAGTAGCAGAGTGTAAGAGACAGTAGCAGAGTGTAAGAGACAATAGCAGAGTGTAAGAGACAGTAGCAGAGTGTAATAGACTGTAGCAGAGTGTAACATAGTGTAAGAGAGTGTAAGAGACAGTAGCAGAGTGTAATAGACAGTAACAGAGTGTACGAGAGTGTTATAGACAGTAGCAGAGTTTAAGAGACAGTAACAGAGTGTAAATGACAGTAACAGAGTGTAAGAGTGTGTAAGAGACAGTAGGAGAGTGTAAGAGAGTGTAAGAGAGTGTAAGAGAGTGTAAGAGAGTGTAAGAGAGTGTAAGAGAGTGTAAGAGACAGTAACAGAGTGTAAGAGACAGTAACAGAGTGTAAGAGACAGCAGCAGAGTGTAAGAGAGTGTAACAGAGTATAGGAGACAGTAACAGAGTATAGGAGACAGTAACAGAGTGTAAGAGAGTGTAAGAGACAGTTACAGAGTGTAAGAGAGTGTAACATAGTGTAAGAGACAGTAACAGAGTGTAAGAGACAGCAGAAGAGTGTAAGAGAGTTGAAGAGACAGTCGCAGAGTGTAATAGACAGTAACAGAGTGTAAGAGAGTGTTATAGACAGTAGCAGAGTGTAAGAGACAATAGCAGAGTGTAATAGACTGGAGCAGAGTGTAACATAGTGTAAGACAGTGTAAGAGACTGTAGCAGAGTGTAATAGACAGTAACAGAGTGTAAGAGAGTGTTATAGACAGTAGCAGAGTGTAAGAGACAATAGCAGAGTGTAAGAGACAGTAGCAGAGTGTAATAGACAGCAGCAGAGTGTAAGAGAGTGTAAGAGACAGTAGCAGAGTGTAATAGACAGTAACAGAGTGTAAGAGAGTGTTATAGACAGTAGCAGAGTGTAAGAGACAGTAGCAGAGTGTAATAGACTGTAGCAGAGTGTAACATAGTGTAAGAGAGTGTAAGAGACAGTAGCAGAGTGTAATAGACAGTAACAGAGTGTAAGAGAGTGTTATAGACAGTAGCAGAGTGTAAGAGAGTGTAAGAGACAGTTACAGAGTGTAAGAGAGTGTAACAGAGTGTAAGAGAGTGTAAGAGACAGTAACATAGTGTAGGAGAGTGTAAGAGACAGTAACAGAGTGTAAGAGACAGTAGCAGAGTGTAAGAGAGTGTAAGAGAGTGTTATAGACAGTAGCAGAGTGTAAGGGACAATAGCAGAGTGTAAGAGACAGTAGCAGAGTGTAATAGACTGTAGCAGAGTGTAAAATAGTGTAAGAGAGTGTAAGAGACAGTAGCAGAGTGTAATAGACAGTAATAGAGTGTAAGAGAGTGTTATAGACAGTAGCAGAGTTTAAGAGACAGTAACAGAGCGTAAGAGACAGTAAGAGTGTAAGAGGGTGTAAGAGACAGTAGCAGAGTGTAGGAGAGTGTAAGAGAGTGTAAGAGACAGTAACAGAGTGTAAGAGACAGCAACAGAGTGTAAGAGACAGTAGCAGAGTGTAAGAGACAATAGCAGAGTGTAAGAGACAGTAGCAGAGTGTAATAGACTGTAGCAGAGTGTAACAGTGTAAGAGAGTGTAAGAGACAGTAGCAGAGTGTAATAGACAGTAACAGAGTGTAAGAGAGTGTTATAGACAGTAGCAGAGTGTAAGAGACAGTAGCAGAGTGTAAGAGACAATAGCAGAGTGTAAGAGACAGTAGCAGAGTGTAATAGACTGTAGCAGAGTGTAACATAGTGTAAGAGAGTGTAAGAGACAGTAGCAGAGTGTAATAGACAGTAACAGAGTGTACGAGAGTGTTATAGACAGTAGCAGAGTTTAAGAGACAGTAACAGAGTGTAAGAGACAGTAACAGAGTGTAAGAGTGTGTAAGAGACAGTAGGAGAGTGTAAGAGAGTGTAACAGCGTGTAAGAGAGTGTAACAGAGTGTAAGAGACAGTAAGAGAGTGTAACAGAGTGTAAGAGACAGTAACAGAGTGTAGGAGAGTGTAAGAGACAGTAACAGAGTGTAAGAGACAGTAACAGAGTGTAAGAGGGTGTAACAGCGTGTAAGAGAGTGTAACAGCATGTAAGAGAGTGTAACAGAGTGTAAGGGAGTGTAAGAGACAGTAACAGAGTGTAAGGGGGTGTAAGAGACAGTAGAAGAGTGTAGGAGAGTGTAAGAGAGTGTAAGAGAGTGTAATAGACAGTAACAGAGTGTAAGAGACAGTAAAAGAGTGTAAGAGACAGCAGCAGAGTGTAAGAGAGTGTAAGAGACAGTAACAGAGTGTAAGAGACAGTAACAGAGTGTAAGAGACAGTAACAGAGTATACGAGAGTGTAGTAGAGTGTAAGAGACAGTAACAGAGCGTAAGAGACAGTAGCAGTGTGTAAGAGACAGAAGCAAAGTGAAAGAGAGAGTAGCAGAGTGTAAGAGACAGTAGCAGAGTGTAAGAGACAGTAGCAGAGTGTAAGAGAGTGTAAGAGACAGTAACAGAGTGTAAGAGAGTGTAACAGCGTGTAAGAGAGTGTAACAGAGTGTAAGAGACAGTAAGAGAGTGTAACAGAGTGTAAGAGACAGTAACAGAGTGTAGGAGAGTGTAAGAGACAGTAACAGAGTGTAAGAGACAGTAACAGAGTGTAAGAGACAGCAGCAGAGTGTAAGAGAGTGTAACATAGTGTAAGAGAGTGTAAGAGACAGTAGCAGAGTGTAATAGACAGTAACAGAGTGTAATAGAGTGTAAGAGACAGTAGCAGAGTGTAAGAGACAATAGCAGAGTGTAAGAGACAGTAGCAGAGTGTAACATAGTTTAAGAGAGTGTTATAGACAGTAGCAGAGTGTAAGAGACAGTAACAGAGTGTAAGAGACAGTAACAGAGTGAAAGAGACAGTAGCAGAGTGAAAGAGACAGTAGTAGAGTGTAGTAGAGTGTAAGATATAGGAGTGTAAGAGACAGTAACAGAGTGTAAGAGACAGTAACAGAGTGTAAGAGACAGCAGCAGAGTGTAAGAGAGTGTAATAGACAGTAACAGAGTGTACGAGAGTGTAGTAGAGTGTAAGAGACAGTAGCAGAGTGTAAGAGAGTGTAACAGGGTGTAAGAGACAGTAACAGAGTATAGGAGACAGTAACAGAGTGTAAGAGACAGTAACAGAGTGTACGAGACAGTAACATAGTGTAAGATACAGTAACAGAGTGTATGACAGTGTAGTACAGTGTAAGACACAGTAACAGAGCGTAAGAGATAGTAGCAGAGTGTAAGAGACAGTAGCAGAGTGAAAGAGACAGTAGCAGAGTGTTAGAGACAGTAGCAGAGTGTAAGAAACAGTAACAGAGTGTAAGAGACAGTAGCAGAGTGTAAGAGAGTGTAAGAGACAGTAACAGTGTGTAAGAGGGTGTAACAGCGTGTAAGAGAGTGTAACAGCGTGTAAGAGAGTGTAACAGAGTGTAAGAGAGTGTAAGAGACAGTAACAGAGTGTAAGAGGGTGTAAGAGACAGTAGCAGAGTGTAAGAGAGTGTAAGAGAGTGTTATAGACAGTAGCAGAGTGTAAGAGACAATAGCAGAGTGTAAGAGACAGTAGCAGAGTGTAAGAGACAGTAGCAGAGTGTAACAGTGTAAGAGAGTGTAAGAGACAGTAGCAGAGTGTAATAGACAGTAACAGAGTGTAAGAGAGTGTTATAGACAGTAGCAGAGTGTAAGAGACAGTAGCAGAGTGTAAGAGACAATAGCAGAGTGTAAGAGACAGTAGCAGAGTGTAATAGACTGTAGCAGAGTGTAACATAGTGTAAGAGAGTGTAAGAGACAGTAGCAGAGTGTAATAGACAGTAACAGAGTGTACGAGAGTGTTATAGACAGTAGCAGAGTTTAAGAGACAGTAACAGAGTGTAAATGACAGTAACAGAGTGTAAGAGTGTGTAAGAGACAGTAGGAGAGTGTAAGAGAGTGTAAGAGAGTGTAAGAGAGTGTAAGAGAGTGTAAGAGACAGTAACAGAGTGTAAGAGACAGTAACAGAGTGTAAGAGACAGCAGCAGAGTGTAAGAGAGTGTAACAGAGTATAGGAGACAGTAACAGAGTATAGGAGACAGTAACAGAGTGTAAGAGAGTGTAAGAGACCGTTACAGAGTGTAAGAGAGTGTAACATAGTGTAAGAGACAGTAACAGAGTGTAAGAGACAGCAGAAGAGTGTAAGAGAGTTGAAGAGACAGTCGCAGAGTGTAATAGACAGTAACAGAGTGTAAGAGAGTGTTATAGACAGTAGCAGAGTGTAAGAGACAATAGCAGAGTGTAATAGACTGGAGCAGAGTGTAACATAGTGTAAGACAGTGTAAGAGACTGTAGCAGAGTGTAATAGACAGTAACAGAGTGTAAGAGAGTGTTATAGACAGTAGCAGAGTGTAAGAGACAATAGCAGAGTGTAAGAGACAGTAGCAGAGTGTAATAGACAGCAGCAGAGTGTAAGAGAGTGTAAGAGACAGTAGCAGAGTGTAATAGACAGTAACAGAGTGTAAGAGAGTGTTATAGACAGTAGCAGAGTGTAAGAGACAGTAGCAGAGTGTAATAGACTGTAGCAGAGTGTAACATAGTGTAAGAGAGTGTAAGAGACAGTAGCAGAGTGTAATAGACAGTAACAGAGTGTAAGAGAGTGTAAGAGACAGTTACAGAGTGTAAGAGAGTGTAACAGAGTGTAAGAGAGTGTAAGAGACAGTAACATAGTGTAGGAGAGTGTAAGAGACAGTAACAGAGTGTAAGAGACAGTAGCAGAGTGTAAGAGAGTGTAAGAGAGTGTTATAGACAGTAGCAGAGTGTAAGGGACAATAGCAGAGTGTAAGAGACAGTAGCAGAGTGTAATAGACTGTAGCAGAGTGTAAAATAGTGTAAGAGAGTGTAAGAGACAGTAGCAGAGTGTAATAGACAGTAATAGAGTGTAAGAGAGTGTTATAGACAGTAGCAGAGTTTAAGAGACAGTAACAGAGCGTAAGAGACAGTAAGAGTGTAAGAGGGTGTAAGAGACAGTAGCAGAGTGTAGGAGAGTGTAAGAGAGTGTAAGAGAGTGTAAGAGACAGTAACATAGTGTAAGAGACAGTAACAGAGTGTAAGAGACAGCAGCAGAGTGTAAGAGAGTGTAACAGAGTATAGGAGACAGTAACAGAGTATAGGAGACAGTAACAGAGTGTAAGAGAGTGTAAGAGACAGTAACAGAGTGTAAGAGAGTGTAAGAGACAGTAGCAGAGTGTAAGAGACAGTAACAGAGTGTAAGAGAGTGTAAGAGACAGTAACAGAGTGTAAGAGAGTGTAAGAGACAGTAGCAGAGTGTAATAGACAGTAACAGAGTGTAATAGAGTGTAAGAGACAGTAGCAGAGTGTAAGAGACAATAGCAGAGTGTAAGAGACAGTAGCAGAGTGTAACATAGTGTAAGAGAGTGTTATAGACAGTAGCAGAGTGTAAGAGACAGTAACAGAGTGTAAGAGACAGTAACAGAGTGAAAGAGACAGTAGCAGAGTGAAAGAGACAGTAGTAGAGTGTAGTAGAGTGTAAGATATAGGAGTGTAAGAGACAGTAACAGAGTGTAAGAGACAGTAACAGAGTGTAAGAGAGTGTAAGAGACAGTTACAGAGTGTAAGAGAGTGTAACATAGTGTAAGAGACAGTAACAGAGTGTAAGAGACAGCAGAAGAGTGTAAGAGAGTTGAAGAGACAGTCGCAGAGTGTAATAGACAGTAACAGAGTGTAAGAGAGTGTTATAGACAGTAGCAGAGTGTAAGAGACATTAGCAGAGTGTAATAGACTGGAGCAGAGTGTAACATAGTGTAAGAGAGTGTAAGAGACTGTAGCAGAGTGTAATAGACAGTAATAGAGTGTAAGAGACAGTAGCAGAGTGAAAGAGACAGTAGTAGAGTGTAGTAGAGTGTAAGAGAGCGTCACATGGCATATACCGTCCTCTAGGACCACATGGTCCCGAATGATCTCAGTATACTGTGAACGTCTTTGGGTATCTCTTCGCGTAGACATTGTAAACCTGTGTAAGAGACAGTAACAGAGTATATGAGACAGCAGCAGAGTGTAAGAGAGTGTAACATAGTGTAAGACAGTGTAAGAGACAGTAGCAGAGTGAAAGAGACAGTAGCAGAGTGTAAGAGACAGTAGCAGAGTGTAAGAGACAGTAACAGAGTGTAAGAGATAGTAGCAGAGTGTAAGAGAGTGTAAGAGACAGTAACAGTGTGTAAGAGGGTGTAACAGCGTGTAAGAGAGTGTAAGAGAGTGTAACAGCATGTAAGAGAGTGTAACAGAGTGTAAGGGAGTGTAAGAGACAGTAACAGAGTGTAAGGGGGTGTAAGAGACAGTAGAAGAGTGTAGGAGAGTGTAAGAGAGTGTAAGAGAGTGTAATAGACAGTAACAGAGTCTAAGAGACAGTAAAAGAGTGTAAGAGACAGCAGCAGAGTGTAAGAGAGTGTAAGAGACAGTAACAGAGTGTAAGAGACAGTAACAGAGTGTGAGAGACAGTAACAGAGTATACGAGAGTGTAGTAGAGTGTAAGAGACAGTAACAGAGCGTAAGAGACAGTAGCAGTGTGTAAGAGACAGAAGCAAAGTGAAAGAGAGAGTAGCAGAGTGTAAGAGACAGTAGCAGAGTGTAAGAGACAGTAGCAGAGTGTAAGAGAGTGTAAGAGACAGTAACAGAGTGTAAGAGAGTGTAACAGCGTGTAAGAGAGTGTAACAGAGTGTAAGAGACAGTAACAGAGTGTAGGAGAGTGTAAGAGACAGTAACGGAGTGTAAGAGACAGTAACAGAGTGTAAGAGACAGCAGCAGAGTGTAAGAGAGTGTAACATAGTGTAAGAGAGTGTAAGAGACAGTAGCAGAGTGTAATAGACAGTAACAGAGTGTAATAGAGTGTAAGAGACAGTAGCAGAGTGTAAGAGACAATAGCAGAGTGTAAGAGACAGTAGCAGAGTGTAATTGACTGTAGCAGAGTGTAACAGAGTGTAAGAGAGTGTAAGAGACAATAGCAGAGTGTAATAGACAGTAACAGAGTGTAAGAGAGTGTTATAGACAGTAGCAGAGTGCAAGAGACAATAGCAGAGTGTAAGAGACAGTAGCAGAGTGTAAGACAGTAACAGAGTGTAAGAGACAGTAACAGAGTGTAAGAGACAGCAGCAGAGTGTAAGAGTGTAAGAGACAGTAACAGAGTGTAAGAGAGTGTAACAGAGTGTAAGAGACAGTAACAGAGTGTACGAGACAGTAACAGAGGGTACTAGACAGTAACAGAGTGTAAGAGACAGTAACAGAGTATACGAGAGTGTAGTAGAGTGTAAGAGACAGTAACAGAGCGTAAGAGACAGTAGCAGTGTGTAAGAGACAGAAGCAAAGTGAAAGAGAGAGTAGCAGAGTGTAAGAGACAGTAGCAGAGTGTAAGAGACAGTAGCAGAGTGTAAGAGTGTAAGAGACAGTAACAGAGTGTAACAGAGTGTAACAGCGTGTAAGAGAGTGTAACAGAGTGTAAGAGACAGTAAGAGAGTGTAACAGAGTGTAAGAGACAGTAACAGAGTGTAGGAGAGTGTAAGAGACAGTAACGGAGTGTAAGAGACAGTAACAGAGTGTAAGAGACAGCAGCAGAGTGTTAGAGAGTGTAACATAGTGTAAGAGAGTGTAAGAGACAGTAGCAGAGTGTAATAGACAGTAACAGAGTGTAATAGAGTGTAAGAGACAGTAGCAGAGTGTAAGAGACAGTAGCAGAGTGTAATAGACTGTAGCAGAGTGTAACAGAGTGTAAGAGAGTGTAAGAGACAATAGCAGAGTGTAATAGACAGTAACAGAGTGTAAGAGAGTGTTATAGACAGTAGCAGAGTGCAAGAGACAATAGCAGAGTGTAAGAGACAGTAGCAGAGTGTAATAGACTGTAACAGAGTGTAACAGAGTGTAAGAGAGTGTAAGAGACAGTAGCGGAGTGTAATAGACAGTAACAGAGTGTAAGAGAGTGTTATAGACAATAGCAGAGTGTTATAGACAATAGCAGAGTGTAAGAGACAGTAGCAGAGTGTAATAGACAGCAGCAGAGTGTAAGAGAGTGTAAGAGACAGTAGCAGAGTGTAATAGACAGTAACAGAGTGTAAGAGAGTGTTATAGACAGTATCAGAGTGTAAGAGACAATATCAGAGTGTAAGAGACAGTAGCAGAGTGTAATAGACTGTAGCAGAGTGTAACATAGTGTAAGAGAGTGTAAGAGACAGTAGCAGAGTGTAATAGACAGTAACAGAGTGTAAGAGAGTGTTATAGACAGTAGCAGAGTGTAAGAGAGTGTAAGAGACAGTTACAGAGTGTAGGAGAGTGTAAGAGACAGTAACAGAGTGTAAGAGACAGTAACAGAGTGTAAGAGGGTGTAAGAGACAGTAGCAGAGTGTAGGAGAGTGTAGGAGAGTGTAAGAGACAGTAAGAGTGTAAGAGACAGTAACAGAGTGTAAGAGACAGCAGCAGAGTGTAAGAGAGTGTAACAGAGTGTAAGAGACAGTAACAGAGCGTAAGAGACAGTAGCAGAGTGTAAGAGACAGAAGCAGAGTGAAAGAGAGAGTAGCAGAGTGTAAGAGACAGTAGCAGAGTGTAAGAGACAGTAGCAGAGTGTAAGAGACAGTAACAGAGTGTAAGAGAGTGTAAGAGAGTGTAAGAGAGTGTAACAGCATGTAAGAGAGTGTAACAGAGTGTAAGAGAGTGTAAGAGACAGTAACAGAGTGTAGTAGAGTGTAAGAGACAGTAACAGAGTGTAAGAGACAGTAACAGAGTGTAAGAGACAGCAGCAGAGTGTAAGAGAGTGTAACATAGTGTAAGAGAGTGAAAGAGACAGTAGCAGAGTGTAATAGACAGTAACAGAGTGTAAGAGAGTGTTATAGACAGTAGCAGAGTGTAAGAGACAATAGCAGAGTGTAAGATACAGTAGTAAAGTGTAAGAGACAGTAACAGAGTGTAAGAGACAGTAGCAGAGTGAAAGAGGCAGTAGTAGAGTGTAGTAGAGTGTACCAGAGTGTCACATGGCATATACCGTCCTCTAGGATCACATAGTCCTGAATGATCTCAGTATACTGTGAACGTCTTTGGGAATCTCTTCGCGTAGACATCGTAAACCTGTGTAAGAGACAGTAAAAGAGTATATGAGACAGTAGCGGAGTGTAAGAGAGTGTGACAGAGCATAGGAGACAGTAACAGAGTATAGGAGACGGTAACAGAGTGTAAGAGAGTGTAAGAGACAGTAACAGAGTGTAAGAGACAGTAACAGAGTGTAAGAGACAGCAGCAGAGTGTAAGAGAGTGTAACATAGTGTAAGAGAGTGAAAGAGACAGTAGCAGAGTGTAATAGACAGTAACAGAGTGTAGGAGAGTGTAACAGCGTGTAAGAGAGTGTAACAGAGTGTAAGAGAGTGTAAGAGACAGTAACAGAGTGTAGGAGAGTGTAAGAGACAGTAACAGAGTGTAAGAGACAGTAACAGAGTGTAAGAGACAGTAACAGAGTGTAAGAGACAGCAGCAGAGTGTAAGAGAGTGTAACATAGTGTAAGAGAGTGAAAGAGACAGTAGCAGAGTGTAATAGACAGTAACAGAGTGTAGGAGAGTGTCAGAGACAGTAACAGAGTGTAAGAGTCAGCAGCAGAGTGTAAGAGAGTGTAACATAGTGTAAGAGAGTGTAAGAGACAGTAGCAGAGTGTAATAGACAGTAACAGAGTGTAAGAGAGTGTTATAGACAGTAGCAGAGTGTAAGAGACAATAGCAGAGTGTAAGATACAGTAGCAGAGTGTAAGAGACAGTAACAGAGTGTAAAAGACAGTAACAGAGTGTAAGAGACAGTAGCAGAGTGAAAGAGACAATAGTAGAGTGTAAGAGAGTGTCACATGGCATATACCGTCCTCTAGGATCACATAGTCCTGAATGATCTCAGTATACTGTGAACGTCTTTGGGGATCTCTTCGCGTAGACCTCGTAAACCTGTGTAAGAGACAGTAAAAGAGTATATGAGACAGTAGTGGAGTGTAAGAAAGTGTAACAGAGTATAGGAGACAGTAACAGAGTGTAAGAGAGTGTAAGAGACAGTTACAGAGTGTAAGAGAGTGTAAGAGAGTGTAACAGAGTGTAAGAGACAGTAACAGAGTGTAAGAGACAGCAGCAGAGTGTAAGAGAGTGTGAGAGACAGTAGCAGAGTGTAATAGACAGTAACAGAGTGTAAGAGAGTGTTATAGACAGTAGCAGAGTGTAAGAGACAATAGCAGAGTGTAAGAGACAGTAGCAGAGTGTAATAGACAGCAGCAGAGTGTAAGAGAGTGTAAGAGACAGTAGCAGAGTGTAATAGACAGTAACAGAGTGTAAGAGAGTGTTATAGACAGTAGCAGAGTGTAAGAGACAATAGCAGAGTGTAAGAGACAGTAGCAGAGTGTAATAGACTGTAGCAGAGTGTAACATAGTGTAAGAGAGTGTAAGAGACAGTAGCAGAGTGTAATAGACAGTAACAGAGTGTAAGAGAGTGTTATAGACAGTAGCAGAGTTTAAGAGACAGTAACAGAGTGTAAGAGACAGTAACAGAGTGTAAGAGGGTGTAAGAGACAGTAGCAGAGTGTAGGAGAGTGTAAGAGAGTGTAAGAGAGTGTAAGAGACAGTAACAGAGTGTAAGAGACAGTAACAGAGTGTAAGAGACAGCAGCAGAGTGTAAGAGAGTGTAACAGAGTATAGGAGACAGTAACAGAGTGTAGGAGACAGTAACAGAGTGTAAGAGAGTGTAAGAGACAGTTACAGAGTGTAAGAGAGTGTAACATAGTGTAAGAGACAGTAACAGAGTGTAAGAGACAGCAGAAGAGTGTAAGAGAGTTGAAGAGACAGTCGCAGAGTGTAATAGACAGTAACAGAGTGTAAGAGAGTGTTATAGACAGTAGCAGAGTGTAAGAGACAATAGCAGAGTGTAATAGACTGGAGCAGAGTGTAACATAGTGTAAGACAGTGTAAGAGACTGTAGCAGAGTGTAATAGACAGTAACAGAGTGTAAGAGAGTGTTATAGACAGTAGCAGAGTGTAAGAGACAATAGCAGAGTGTAAGAGACAGTAGCAGAGTGTAATAGACAGCAGCAGAGTGTAAGAGAGTGTAAGAGACAGTAGCAGAGTGTAATAGACAGTAACAGAGTGTAAGAGAGTGTTATAGACAGTAGCAGAGTGTAAGATACAATAGCAGAGTGTAAGAGACAGTAGCAGAGTGTAATAGACTGTAGCAGAGTGTAACATAGTGTAAGAGAGTGTAAGAGACAGTAGCAGAGTGTAATAGACAGTAACAGAGTGTAAGAGAGTGTTATAGACAGTAGCAGAGTGTAAGAGAGTGTAAGAGACAGTTACAGAGTGTAAGAGAGTGTAACAGAGTGTAAGAGAGTGTAAGAGACAGTAACATAGTGTAGGAGAGTGTAAGAGACAGTAACAGAGTGTAAGAGACAGTAGCAGAGTGTAAGAGAGTGTAAGAGAGTGTTATAGACAGTAGCAGAGTGTAAGGGACAATAGCAGAGTGTAAGAGACAGTAGCAGAGTGTAATAGACTGTAGCAGAGTGTAAAATAGTGTAAGAGAGTGTAAGAGACAGTAGCAGAGTGTAATAGACAGTAATAGAGTGTAAGAGAGTGTTATAGACAGTAGCAGAGTTTAAGAGACAGTAACAGAGTGTAAGAGACAGTAAGAGTGTAAGAGGGTGTAAGAGACAGTAGCAGAGTGTAGGAGAGTGTAAGAGAGTGTAAGAGACAGTAACAGAGTGTATGAGACAGCAGCAGAGTGTAAGAGACAGTAACAGAGTGTAAGAGAGTGTAACAGAGTGTAAGAGACAGTAACAGAGTGTACGAGAGTGTAGTAGAGTGTAAGAGACAGTAACAGAGCATAAGAGACAGTAACAGAGCATAAGAGACAGAAGCAGAGTGTAAGAGAGTGTAAGAGAAATTAACAGAGTGTAATAGAGTGTAACAGTGTGTAAGAGAGTGTAACAGAGTGTAAGAGAGTGTAGGAGACAGTAACAGAGTGTAGGAGAGTGTAAGAGACAGTAACAGAGTGTAAGAGACAGTAACAGAGTGTAAGAGACAGCAGCAGAGTGTAAGAGAGTGTAACATAGTGTAAGAGAGTGAAAGAGACAGTAGCAGAGTGTAATAGACAGTAACAGAGTGTAAGACAGTGTTATAGACAGTAGCAGAGTGTAAGAGACAATAGCAGAGTGTAAGAGACAGTAACAGAGTGTAAGAGACAGTAACATAGTGTAAGAGACAGTAACAGAGTGTATGAGAGTGTAGTAGAGTGTAAGAGACAGTAACAGAGCGTAAGAGATAGTAGCAGAGTGTAAGAGACAGTAGCAGAGTGAAAGAGACAGTAGCAGAGTGTAAGAGACAGTAACAGAGTGTAAGAGATAGTAGCAGAGTGTAAGAGAGTGTAAGAGACAGTAACAGTGTGTAAAAGGGTGTAACAGCGTGTAAGAGAGTGTAACAGCATGTAAGAGAGTGTAACAGAGTGTAAGGGAGTGTAAGAGACAGTAACCGAGTGTAAGGGGGTGTAAGAGACAGTAGAAGAGTGTAGGAGAGTGTAGGAGAGTGTAAGAGAGTGTAATAGACAGTAACAGAGTGTAAGAGACAGTAACAGAGTGTAAGAGACAGCAGCAGAGTGTAAGAGAGTGTAAGAGACAGTAAGAGAGTGTAACAGAGTGTAAGAGACAGTAACAGAGTGTACGAGACAGTAACAGAGTGTAAGAGACAGTAACAGAGTGTAAGAGACAGTAACAGAGTATACGAGAGTGTAGTAGAGTGTAAGAGACAGTAACAGAGCGTAAGAGACAGTAGCAGTGTGTAAGAGACAGAAGCAAAGTGAAAGAGAGAGTAGCAGAGTGTAAGAGACAGTAGCAGAGTGTAAGAGACAGTAACAGAGTGTAAGAGAGTGTAACAGCGTGTAAGAGAGTGTAACAGAGTGTAAGAGACAGTAAGAGAGTGTAACAGAGTGTAAGAGACAGTAACAGAGTGTAGGAGAGTGTAAGAGACAGTAACGGAGTGTAAGAGACAGTAACAGAGTGTAAGAGACAGCAGCAGAGTGTAAGAGAGTGTAACATAGTGTAAGAGAGTGTAAGAGACAGTAGCAGAGTGTAATAGACAGTAACAGAGTGTAATAGAGTGTAAGAGACAGTAGCAGAGTGTAAGAGACAGTAGCAGAGTGTAATAGACTGTAACAGAGTGTAAGAGAGTGTAAGAGACAATAGCAGAGTGTAATAGACAGTAACAGAGTGTAAGAGAGTGTTATAGACAGTAGCAGAGTGTAAGAGAGTGTAAGAGACAGTTACAGAGTGTAAGAGAGTGTAACAGAGTGTAAGAGAGTGTAAGAGACAGTAACATAGTGTAGGAGAGTGTAAGAGACAGTAACAGAGTGTAAGAGACAGTAACAGAGTGTAAGAGGGTGTAAGAGACAGTAGCAGAGTGTAGGAGAGTGTAAGAGAGTGTAAGAGACAGTAAGAGTGTAAGAGACAGTAACAGAGTGTAAGAGACAGCAGCAGAGTGTAAGAGAGTGTAACAGAGTGTAAGAGACAGTAACAGAGCGTAAGAGACAGTAGCAGAGTGTAAGAGACAGAAGCAGAGTGAAAGAGAGAGTAGCAGAGTGTAAGAGACAGTAGCAGAGTGTAAGAGACAGTAGCAGAGTGTAAGAGAGTGTAAGAGACAGTAACAGAGTGTAAGAGAGTGTAACAGCATGTAAGAGAGTGTAACAGAGTGTAAGAGAGTGTAAGAGACAGTAACAGAGTGTAGTAGAGTGTAAGAGACAGTAACAGAGTGTAAGAGACAGTAACAGAGTGTAAGAGACAGCAGCAGAGTGTAAGAGAGTGTAACATAGTGTAAGAGAGTGAAAGAGACAGTAGCAGAGTGTAATAGACAGTAACAGAGTGTAAGAGAGTGTTATAGACAGTAGCAGAGTGTAAGAGACAATAGCAGAGTGTAAGATACAGTAGCAAAGTGTAAGAGACAGTAACAGAGTGTAAGAGACAGTAGCAGAGTGAAAGAGGCAGTAGTAGAGTGTAGTAGAGTGTACCAGAGTGTCACATGGCATATACCGTCCTCTAGGATCACATAGTCCTGAATGATCTCAGTATACTGTGAACGTCTTTGGGGATCTCTTCGCGTAGACATCGTAAACCTGTGTAAGAGACAGTAAAAGAGTATATGAGACAGTAGCGGAGTGTAAGAGAGTGTGACAGAGCATAGGAGACAGTAACAGAGTATAGGAGACGGTAACAGAGTGTAAGAGAGTGTAAGAGACAGTAACAGAGTGTAAGAGACAGTAACAGAGTGTAAGAGACAGCAGCAGAGTGTAAGAGAGTGTAACATAGTGTAAGAGAGTGAAAGAGACAGTAGCAGAGTGTAATAGACAGTAACAGAGTGTAGGAGAGTGTCAGAGACAGTAACAGAGTGTAAGAGTCAGCAGCAGAGTGTAAGAGAGTGTAACATAGTGTAAGAGAGTGTAAGAGACAGTAGCAGAGTGTAATAGACAGTAACAGAGTGTAAGAGAGTGTTATAGACAGTAGCAGAGTGTAAGAGACAATAGCAGAGTGTAAGATACAGTAGCAGAGTGTAAGAGACAGTAACAGAGTGTAAAAGACAGTAACAGAGTGTAAGAGACAGTAGCAGAGTGAAAGAGACAGTAGTAGAGTGTAAGAGAGTGTCACATGGCATATACCGTCCTCTAGGATCACATAGTCCTGAATGATCTCAGTATACTGTGAACGTCTTTGGGGATCTCTTCGCGTAGACCTCGTAAACCTGTGTAAGAGACAGTAAAAGAGTATATGAGACAGTAGTGGAGTGTAAGAAAGTGTAACAGAGTATAGGAGACAGTAACAGAGTGTAAGAGAGTGTAAGAGACAGTTACAGAGTGTAAGAGAGTGTAAGAGAGTGTAAGAGAGTGTAACAGAGTGTAAGAGACAGTAACAGAGTGTAAGAGACAGCAGCAGAGTGTAAGAGAGTGTGAGAGACAGTAGCAGAGTGTAATAGACAGTAACAGAGTGTAAGAGAGTGTTATAGACAGTAGCAGAGTGTTATAGACAATAGCAGAGTGTAAGAGACAGTAGCAGAGTGTAATAGACAGCAGCAGAGTGTAAGAGAGTGTAAGAGACAGTAGCAGAGTGTAATAGACAGTAACAGAGTGTAAGAGAGTGTTATAGACAGTAGCAGAGTGTAAGAGAAAATAGCAGAGTGTAAGAGACAGTAGCAGAGTGTAATAGACTGTAGCAGAGTGTAACATAGTGTAAGAGAGTGTAAGAGACAGTAGCAGAGTATAATAGACAGTAACAGAGTGTAAGAGAGTGTTATAGACAGTAGCAGAGTTTAAGAGACAGTAACAGAGTGTAAGAGACAGTAACAGACTGTAAGAGGGTGTAAGAGACAGTAGCAGAGTGTAGGAGAGTGTAAGAGAGTGTAAGAGAGTGTAAGAGACAGTAACAGAGTGTAAGAGACAGTAACAGAGTGTAAGAGACAGCAGCAGAGTGTAAGAGAGTGTAACAGAGTATAGGAGACAGTAACAGAGTATAGGAGACAGTAACAGAGTGTAAGAGAGTGTAAGAGACAGTTACAGAGTGTAAGAGAGTGTAACACAGTGTAAGAGATAGTAACAGAGTGTAAGAGACAGTAGCAGAGTGTAATAGACTGTAGCAGAGTGTAACATAGTGTAAGAGAGTGTAAGAGACAGTAGCAGAGTGTAATAGACAGTAACAGAGTGTAAGAGAGTGTTATAGACAGTAGCAGAGTTTAAGAGACAGTAAAAGAGTGTAAGAGACAGTAACAGAGTGTAAGAGGGTGTAAGAGACAGTAGCAGAGTGTAGGAGAGTGTAAGAGAGTGTAAGAGAGTGTAAGAGAGTGTAAGAGACAGTAACAGAGTGTAAGAGACAGTAACAGAGTTTAAGAGACAGTAACAGAGTGTAAGAGACAGCAGCAGAGTGTAAGAGAGTGTAACAGAGTATAGGAGACAGTAACAGAGTATAGGAGACAGTAACAGAGTGTAAGAGAGTGTAAGAGACAGTTACAGAGTGTAAGAGAGTGTAACATAGTGTAAGAGACAGTAACAGAGTGTAAGAGACAGTAGCAGAGTGTAATAGACTGTAGCAGAGTGTAACATAGTGTAAGAGAGTGTAAGAGACAGTAGCAGAGTGTAATAGACAGTAACAGAGTGTAAGAGAGTGTTATAGACAGTAGCAGAGTGTAAGAGACAATAGCAGAGTGTAATAGAGTGTAGCAGAGTGTAATAGAGTGTAGCAGAGTGTAAGCGAGTGTAAGAGACAGTAGCAGAGTGTAATAGACAGTAACAGAGTGTAAGAGAGTGTTATAGACAGTTGCAGAGTGTAAGAGACAATAGCAGAGTGTAAGATACAGTAGAAGAGTGTAAGAGACTGTAACAGAGTGTAAGAGACAGTAACAGAGTGTAAGAGACAGTAACAGAGTGTAAGAGACAGTAGCAGAGTGAAAGAGACATTAGTAGAGTGTAGTAGAGTGTAAGAGAGAGTCACATGGCATACACCGTCCTCTAGGACCACATCGTCCCGAATGATCTCAGTATACTGTGAACGTCTTTGGGTATCTCTTCGCGTAGACATCGTAAACCTGTGTAAGAGACAGTAACAGAGTATATGAGACAGCAGCAGAGTGTAAGAGAGTGTAACATAGTGTAAGACAGTGTAAGAGACAGTAGCAGAGTGAAAGAGACAGTAGCAGAGTGTAAGAGACAGTAGCAGAGTGTAAGAGACAGTAACAGAGTGTAAGAGATAGTAGCAGAGTGTAAGAGAGTGTAAGAGACAGTAACAGTGTGTAAGAGGGTGTAACAGCGTGTAAGAGAGTGTAACAGCATGTAAGAGAGTGTAACAGAGTGTAAGGGAGTGTAAGAGACAGTAACAGAGTGTAAGGGGGTGTAAGAGACAGTAGAAGAGTGTAGGAGAGTGTAAGAGAGTGTAAGAGAGTGTAATAGACAGTAACAGAGTGTAAGAGACAGTAAAAGAGTGTAAGAGACAGCAGCAGAGTGTAAGAGAGTGTAAGAGACAGTAACAGAGTGTAAGAGACAGTAACAGAGTGTAAGAGACAGTAACAGAGTACACGAGAGTGTAGTAGAGTGTAAGAGACAGTAACAGAGCGTAAGAGACAGTAGCAGTGTGTAGGAGACAGAAGCAAAGTGAAAGAGAGAGTAGCAGAGTGTAAGAGACAGTAGCAGAGTGTAAGAGACAGTAGCAGAGTGTAAGAGAGTGTAAGAGACAGTAACAGAGTGTAGGAGAGTGTAAGAGACAGTAACAGAGTGTAAGAGACAGTAACAGAGTGTAAGAGACAGCAGCAGAGTGTAAGAGAGTGTAACATAGTGTAAGAGAGTGTAAGAGACAGTAGCAGAGTGTAATAGACAGTAACAGAGTGTAATAGAGTGTAAGAGACAGTAGCAGAGTGTAAGAGACAATAGCAGAGTGTAAGAGACAGTAGCAGAGTGTAACATAGTGTAAGAGAGTGTTATAGACAGTAGCAGAGTGTAAGAGACAGTAACAGAGTGTAAGAGACAGTAACAGAGTGTACGAGACAGTAACATAGTGTAAGATACAGTAACAGAGTGTATGACAGTGTAGTACAGTGTAAGACACAGTAACAGAGCGTAAGAGATAGTAGCAGAGTGTAAGAGACAGTAGCAGAGTGAAAGAGACAGTAGCAGAGTGTTAGAGACAGTAGCAGAGTGTAAGAAACAGTAACAGAGTGTAAGAGACAGTAGCAGAGTGTAAGAGAGTGTAAGAGACAGTAACAGTGTGTAAGAGGGTGTAACAGCGTGTAAGAGAGTGTAACAGCGTGTAAGAGAGTGTAACAGAGTGTAAGAGAGTGTAAGAGACAGTAACAGAGTGTAATAGGGTGTAAGAGACAGTAGCAGAGTGTAAGAGAGTGTAAGAGAGTGTTATAGACAGTAGCAGAGTGTAAGAGACAATAGCAGAGTGTAAGAGACAGTAGCAGAGTGTAATAGACTGTAGCAGAGTGTAACAGTGTAAGAGAGTGTAAGAGACAGTAGCAGAGTGTAATAGACAGTAACAGAGTGTAAGAGAGTGTTATAGACAGTAGCAGAGTGTAAGAGACAGTAACAGAGTGTAAGAGACAGTAACAGAGTGTAAGAGTGTGTAAGAGACAGTAGGAGAGTGTAAGAGAGTCTAAGAGAGTGTAAGAGAGTGTAAGAGAGTGTAAGAGAGTGTAAGAGACAGTAACAGAGTGTACGAGACAGTAACATAGTGTAAGATACAGTAACAGAGTGTATGACAGTGTAGTACAGTGTAAGACACAGTAACAGAGCGTAAGAGATAGTAGCAGAGTGTAAGAGACAGTAGCAGAGTGAAAGAGACAGTAGCAGAGTGTTAGAGACAGTAGCAGAGTGTAAGAAACAGTAACAGAGTGTAAGAGACAGTAGCAGAGTGTAAGAGAGTGTAAGAGACAGTAACAGTGTGTAAGAGGGTGTAACAGCGTGTAAGAGAGTGTAACAGCGTGTAAGAGAGTGTAACAGAGTGTAAGAGAGTGTAAGAGACAGTAACAGAGTGTAAGAGGGTGTAAGAGACAGTAGCAGAGTGTAAGAGAGTGTAAGAGAGTGTTATAGACAGTAGCAGAGTGTAAGAGACAATAGCAGAGTGTAAGAGACAGTAGCAGAGTGTAATAGACTGTAGCAGAGTGTAACAGTGTAAGAGAGTGTAAGAGACAGTAGCAGAGTGTAATAGACAGTAACAGAGTGTACGAGAGTGTTATAGACAGTAGCAGAGTTTAAGAGACAGTAACAGAGTGTAAGAGACAGTAACAGAGTGTAAGAGTGTGTAAGAGACAGTAGGAGAGTGTAAGAGAGTCTAAGAGAGTGTAAGAGAGTGTAAGAGAGTGTAAGAGAGTGTAAGAGACAGTAACAGAGTGTAAGAGACAGTAACAGACTGTAAGAGACAGCAGCAGAGTGTAAGAGAGTGTAACAGAGTATAGGAGACAGTAACAGAGTATAGGAGACAGTAACAGAGTGTAAGAGAGTGTAAGAGACAGTTACAGAGTGTAAGAGACAGTAACAGAGTGTAAGAGACAGCAGAAGAGTGTAAGAGAGTTGAAGAGACAGTCACAGAGTGTAATAGACAGTAACAGAGTGTAAGAGAGTGTTATAGACAGTAGCAGAGTGTAAGAGACAATAGCAGAGTGTAATAGACTGGAGCAGAGTGTAACATAGTGTAAGACAGTGTAAGAGACTGTAGCAGAGTGTAATAGACAGTAACAGAGTGTAAGAGAGTGTTATAGACAGTAGCAGAGTGTAAGAGACAATAGCAGAGTGTAAGAGACAGTAGCAGAGTGTAATAGACAGCAGCAGAGTGTAAGAGAGTGTAAGAGACAGTAGCAGAGTGTAATAGACAGTAACAGAGTGTAAGAGAGTGTTATAGACAGTAGCAGAGTGTAAGAGACAATAGCAGAGTGTAAGAGACAGTAGCAGAGTGTAATAGACTGTAGCAGAGTGTAACATAGTGTAAGAGAGTGTAAGAGACAGTAGCAGAGTGTAATAGACAGTAACAGAGTGTAAGAGAGTGTTATAGACAGTAGCAGAGTGTAAGAGAGTGTAAGAGACAGTTACAGAGTGTAAGAGAGTGTAACAGAGTGTAAGAGAGTGTAAGAGACAGTAACATAGTGTAGGAGAGTGTAAGAGACAGTAACAGAGTGTAAGAGACAGTAGCAGAGTGTAAGAGAGTGTAAGAGAGTGTTATAGACAGTAGCAGAGTGTAAGGGACAATAGCAGAGTGTAAGAGACAGTAGCAGAGTGTAATAGACAGTAATAGAGTGTAAGAGAGTGTTATAGACAGTAGCAGAGTTTAAGAGACAGTAACAGAGTGTAAGAGACAGTAAGAGTGTAAGAGGGTGTAAGAGACAGTAGCAGAGTGTAGGAGAGTGTAAGAGAGTGTAAGAGACAGTAACAGAGTGTAAGAGACAGCAGCAGAGTGCAAGAGACAGTAACAGAGTGTAAGAGAGTGTAACAGAGTGTAAGAGACAGTAACAGAGTGTACGAGAGTGTAGTAGAGTGTAAGAGACAGTAACAGAGCATAAGAGACAGTAACAGAGCATAAGAGACAGAAGCAGAGTGTAAGAGACAGAAACAGAGTGAAAGAGAGAGTAGCAGAGTGTAAGAGACAGTAGCAGAGTGTAAGAGAGTGTAAGAGAAATTAACAGAGTGTAATAGAGTGTAACAGCGTGCAAGAGAGTGTAACAGAGTGTAAGAGAGTGTAGGAGACAGTAACAGAGTGTAGGAGAGTGTAAGAGACAGTAACAGAGTGTAAGAGACAGTAACAGAGTGTAAGAGACAGCAGCAGAGTGTAAGAGAGTGTAACATAGTGTAAGAGAGTGAAAGAGACAGTAGCAGAGTGTAATAGACAGTAACAGAGTGTAAGACAGTGTTATAGACAGTAGCAGAGTGTAAGAGACAATAGCAGAGTGTAAGAGACAGTAACAGAGTGTAAGAGACAGTAACATAGTGTAAGAGACAGTAACAGAGTGTATGAGAGTGTAGTAGAGTGTAAGAGACAGTAACAGAGCGTAAGAGATAGTAGCAGAGTGTAAGAGACAGTAGCAGAGTGAAAGAGACAGTAGCAGAGTGTAAGAGACAGTAACAGAGTGTAAGAGATAGTAGCAGAGTGTAAGAGAGTGTAAGAGACAGTAACAGTGTGTAAGAGGGTGTAACAGCGTGTAAGAGAGTGTAACAGCATGTAAGAGAGTGTAACAGAGTGTAAGGGAGTGTAAGAGACAGTAACAGAGTGTAAGGGGGTGTAAGAGACAGTAGAAGAGTGTAGGAGAGTGTAGGAGAGTGTAAGAGAGTGTAATAGACAGTAACAGAGTGTAAGAGACAGTAACAGAGTGTAAGAGACAGCAGCAGAGTGTAAGAGAGTGTAAGAGACAGTAAGAGAGTGTAACAGAGTGTAAGAGACAGTAACAGAGTGTACGAGACAGTAACAGCGTGTAAGAGACAGTAACAGAGTGTAAGAGACAGTAACAGAGTATACGAGAGTGTAGTAGAGTGTAAGAGACAGTAACAGAGCGTAAGAGACAGTAGCAGTGTGTAAGAGACAGAAGCAAAGTGAAAGAGAGAGTAGCAGAGTGTAAGAGACAGTAGCAGAGTGTAAGAGACAGTAACAGAGTGTAAGAGAGTGTAACAGCGTGTAAGAGAGTGTAACAGAGTGTAAGAGACAGTAAGAGAGTGTAACAGAGTGTAAGAGACAGTAACAGAGTGTAGGAGAGTGTAAGAGACAGTAACGGAGTGTAAGAGACAGTAACAGAGTGTAAGAGACAGCAGCAGAGTGTAAGAGAGTGTAACATAGTGTAAGAGAGTGTAAGAGACAGTAGCAGAGTGTAATAGACAGTAACAGAGTGTAATAGAGTGTAAGAGACAGTAGCAGAGTGTAAGAGACAGTAGCAGAGTGTAATAGACTGTAACAGAGTGTAAGAGAGTGTAAGAGACAATAGCAGAGTGTAATAGACAGTAACAGAGTGTAAGAGAGTGTTATAGACAGTAGCAGAGTGCAAGAGACAATAGCAGAGTGTAAGAGACAGTAGCAGAGTGTAATAGACTGTAACAGAGTGTAATAGACAGTAACAGAGTGTAAGAGTGTGTAAGAGACAGTAGGAGAGTGTAAGAGAGTCTAAGAGAGTGTAAGAGAGTGTAAGAGAGTGTAAGAGAGTGTAAGAGACAGTAACAGAGTGTAAGAGACAGTAACAGACTGTAAGAGACAGCAGCAGAGTGTAAGAGAGTGTAACAGAGTATAGGAGACAGTAACAGAGTATAGGAGACAGTAACAGAGTGTAAGAGAGTGTAAGAGACAGTTACAGAGTGTAAGAGAGTGTAACATAGTGTAAGAGACAGTAACAGAGTGTAAGAGACAGCAGAAGAGTGTAAGAGAGTTGAAGAGACAGTCGCAGAGTGTAATAGACAGTAACAGAGTGTAAGAGAGTGTTATAGACAGTAGCAGAGTGTAAGAGACAATAGCAGAGTGTAAGAGACAGTAGCAGAGTGTAATAGACAGCAGCAGAGTGTAAGAGAGTGTAAGAGACAGTAGCAGAGTGTAATAGACAGTAACAGAGTGTAAGAGAGTGTTATAGACAGTAGCAGAGTGTAAGAGACAATAGCAGAGTGTAAGAGACAGTAGCAGAGTGTAATAGACTGTAGCAGAGTGTAACATAGTGTAAGAGAGTGTAAGAGACAGTAGCAGAGTGTAATAGACAGTAACAGAGTGTAAGAGAGTGTTATAGACAGTAGCAGAGTGTAAGAGAGTGTAAGAGACAGTTACAGAGTGTAAGAGAGTGTAACAGAGTGTAAGAGAGTGTAAGAGACAGTAACATAGTGTAGGAGAGTGTAAGAGACAGTAACAGAGTGTAAGAGACAGTAGCAGAGTGTAAGAGAGTGTAAGAGAGTGTTATAGACAGTAGCAGAGTGTAAGGGACAATAGCAGAGTGTAAGAGACAGTAGCAGAGTGTAATAGACTGTAGCAGAGTGTAAAATAGTGTAAGAGAGTGTAAGAGACAGTAGCAGAGTGTAATAGACAGTAACAGAGTGTAAGAGAGTGTTATAGACAGTAGCAGAGTTTAAGAGACAGTAACAGAGTGTAAGAGACAGTAAGAGTGTAAGAGGGTGTAAGAGACAGTAGCAGAGTGTAGGAGAGTGTAAGAGAGTGTAAGAGACAGTAACAGAGTGTATGAGACAGCAGCAGAGTGTAAGAGACAGTAACAGAGTGTAAGAGAGTGTAACAGAGTGTAAGAGACAGTAACAGAGTGTACGAGAGTGTAGTAGAGTGTAAGAGACAGTAACAGAGCATAAGAGACAGTAACAGAGCATAAGAGACAGAAGCAGAGTGTAAGAGAGTGTAAGAGAAATTAACAGAGTGTAATAGAGTGTAACAGTGTGTAAGAGAGTGTAACAGAGTGTAAGAGAGTGTAGGAGACAGTAACAGAGTGTAAGAGACAGCAGCAGAGTGTAAGAGAGTGTAACATAGTGTAAGAGAGTGAAAGAGACAGTAGCAGAGTGTAATAGACAGTAACAGAGTGTAAGACAGTGTTATAGACAGTAGCAGAGTGTAAGAGACAATAGCAGAGTGTAAGAGACAGTAACAGAGTGTAAGAGACAGTAACATAGTGTAAGAGACAGTAACAGAGTGTATGAGAGTGTAGTAGAGTGTAAGAGACAGTAACAGAGCGTAAGAGATAGTAGCAGAGTGTAAGAGACAGTAGCAGAGTGAAAGAGACAGTAGCAGAGTGTAAGAGACAGTAACAGAGTGTAAGAGATAGTAGCAGAGTGTAAGAGAGTGTAAGAGACAGTAACAGTGTGTAAAAGGGTGTAACAGCGTGTAAGAGAGTGTAACAGCATGTAAGAGAGTGTAACAGAGTGTAAGGGAGTGTAAGAGACAGTGACCGAGTGTAAGGGGGTGTAAGAGACAGTAGAAGAGTGTAGGAGAGTGTAGGAGAGTGTAAGAGAGTGTAATAGACAGTAACAGAGTGTAAGAGACAGTAACAGAGTGTAAGAGACAGCAGCAGAGTGTAAGAGAGTGTAAGAGACAGTAAGAGAGTGTAACAGAGTGTAAGAGACAGTAACAGAGTGTACGAGACAGTAACAGAGTGTAAGAGACAGTAACAGAGTGTAAGAGACAGTAACAGAGTATACGAGAGTGTAGTAGAGTGTAAGAGACAGTAACAGAGCGTAAGAGACAGTAGCAGTGTGTAAGAGACAGAAGCAAAGTGAAAGAGAGAGTAGCAGAGTGTAAGAGACAGTAGCAGAGTGTAAGAGACAGTAACAGAGTGTAAGAGAGTGTAACAGCGTGTAAGAGAGTGTAACAGAGTGTAAGAGACAGTAAGAGAGTGTAACAGAGTGTAAGAGACAGTAACAGAGTGTAGGAGAGTGTAAGAGACAGTAACGGAGTGTAAGAGACAGTAACAGAGTGTAAGAGACAGCAGCAGAGTGTAAGAGAGTGTAACATAGTGTAAGAGAGTGTAAGAGACAGTAGCAGAGTGTAATAGACAGTAACAGAGTGTAATAGAGTGTAAGAGACAGTAGCAGAGTGTAAGAGACAGTAGCAGAGTGTAATAGACTGTAACAGAGTGTAAGAGAGTGTAAGAGACAATAGCAGAGTGTAATAGACAGTAACAGAGTGTAAGAGAGTGTTATAGACAGTAGCAGAGTGTAAGAGAGTGTAAGAGACAGTTACAGAGTGTAAGAGAGTGTAACAGAGTGTAAGAGAGTGTAAGAGACAGTAACATAGTGTAGGAGAGTGTAAGAGACAGTAACAGAGTGTAAGAGACAGTAACAGAGTGTAAGAGGGTGTAAGAGACAGTAGCAGAGTGTAGGAGAGTGTAAGAGAGTGTAAGAGACAGTAAGAGTGTAAGAGACAGTAACAGAGTGTAAGAGACAGCAGCAGAGTGTAAGAGAGTGTAACAGAGTGTAAGAGACAGTAACAGAGCGTAAGAGACAGTAGCAGAGTGTAAGAGACAGAAGCAGAGTGAAAGAGAGAGTAGCAGAGTGTAAGAGACAGTAGCAGAGTGTAAGAGAGTGTAAGAGACAGTAACAGAGTGTAAGAGAGTGTAACAGCATGTAAGAGAGTGTAACAGAGTGTAAGAGAGTGTAAGAGACAGTAACAGAGTGTAGTAGAGTGTAAGAGACAGTAACAGAGTGTAAGAGACAGTAACAGAGTGTAAGAGACAGCAGCAGAGTGTAAGAGAGTGTAACATAGTGTAAGAGAGTGAAAGAGACAGTAGCAGAGTGTAATAGACAGTAACAGAGTGTAAGAGAGTGTTATAGACAGTAGCAGAGTGTAAGAGACAATAGCAGAGTGTAAGATACAGTAGCAAAGTGTAAGAGACAGTAGCAGAGTGAAAGAGGCAGTAGTAGAGTGTAGTAGAGTGTACCAGAGTGTCACATGGCATATACCGTCCTCTAGGATCACATAGTCCTGAATGATCTCAGTATACTGTGAACGTCTTTGGGGATCTCTTCGCGTAGACATCGTAAACCTGTGTAAGAGACAGTAAAAGAGTATATGAGACAGTAGCGGAGTGTAAGAGAGTGTGACAGAGCATAGGAGACAGTAACAGAGTATAGGAGACGGTAACAGAGTGTAAGAGAGTGTAAGAGACAGTAACAGAGTGTAAGAGACAGTAACAGAGTGTAAGAGACAGCAGCAGAGTGTAAGAGAGTGTAACATAGTGTAAGAGAGTGAAAGAGACAGTAGCAGAGTGTAATAGACAGTAACAGAGTGTAGGAGAGTGTCAGAGACAGTAACAGAGTGTAAGAGTCAGCAGCAGAGTGTAAGAGAGTGTAACATAGTGTAAGAGAGTGTAAGAGACAGTAGCAGAGTGTAATAGACAGTAACAGAGTGTAAGAGAGTGTTATAGACAGTAGCAGAGTGTAAGAGACAATAGCAGAGTGTAAGATACAGTAGCAGAGTGTAAGAGACAGTAACAGAGTGTAAAAGACAGTAACAGAGTGTAAGAGACAGTAGCAGAGTGAAAGAGACAGTAGTAGAGTGTAAGAGAGTGTCACATGGCATATACCGTCCTCTAGGATCACATAGTCCTGAATGATCTCAGTATACTGTGAACGTCTTTGGGGATCTCTTCGCGTAGACCTCGTAAACCTGTGTAAGAGACAGTAAAAGAGTATATGAGACAGTAGTGGAGTGTAAGAAAGTGTAACAGAGTATAGGAGACAGTAACAGAGTGTAAGAGAGTGTAAGAGACAGTTACAGAGTGTAAGAGAGTGTAAGAGAGTGTAAGAGAGTGTAACAGAGTGTAACAGAGTGTAAGAGACAGTAACAGAGTGTAAGAGACAGCAGCAGAGTGTAAGAGAGTGTGAGAGACAGTAGCAGAGTGTAATAGACAGTAACAGAGTGTAAGAGAGTGTTATAGACAGTAGCAGAGTGTTATAGACAATAGCAGAGTGTAAGAGACAGTAGCAGAGTGTAATAGACAGCAGCAGAGTGTAAGAGAGTGTAAGAGACAGTAGCAGAGTGTAATAGACAGTAACAGAGTGTAAGAGAGTGTTATAGACAGTAGCAGAGTGTAAGAGAAAATAGCAGAGTGTAAGAGACAGTAGCAGAGTGTAATAGACTGTAGCAGAGTGTAACATAGTGTAAGAGAGTGTAAGAGACAGTAGCAGAGTATAATAGACAGTAACAGAGTGTAAGAGAGTGTTATAGACAGTAGCAGAGTTTAAGAGACAGTAACAGAGTGTAAGAGACAGTAACAGACTGTAAGAGGGTGTAAGAGACAGTAGCAGAGTGTAGGAGAGTGTAAGAGAGTGTAAGAGAGTGTAAGAGACAGTAACAGAGTGTAAGAGACAGTAACAGAGTGTAAGAGACAGCAGCAGAGTGTAAGAGAGTGTAACAGAGTATAGGAGACAGTAACAGAGTATAGGAGACAGTAACAGAGTGTAAGAGAGTGTAAGAGACAGTTACAGAGTGTAAGAGAGTGTAACACAGTGTAAGAGACAGTAACAGAGTGTAAGAGACAGTAGCAGAGTGTAATAGACTGTAGCAGAGTGTAACATAGTGTAAGAGAGTGTAAGAGACAGTAGCAGAGTGTAATAGACAGTAACAGAGTGTAAGAGAGTGTTATAGACAGTAGCAGAGTTTAAGAGACAGTAACAGAGTGTAAGAGACAGTAACAGAGTGTAAGAGGGTGTAAGAGACAGTAGCAGAGTGTAGGAGAGTGTAAGAGAGTGTAAGAGAGTGTAAGAGAGTGTAAGAGACAGTAACAGAGTGTAAGAGACAGTAACAGAGTGTAAGAGACAGTAACAGAGTGTAAGAGACAGCAGCAGAGTGTAAGAGAGTGTAACAGAGTATAGGAGACAGTAACAGAGTATAGGAGACAGTAACAGAGTGTAAGAGAGTGTAAGAGACAGTTACAGAGTGTAAGAGAGTGTAACATAGTGTAAGAGACAGTAACAGAGTGTAAGAGACAGTAGCAGAGTGTAATAGACTGTAGCAGAGTGTAACATAGTGTAAGAGAGTGTAAGAGACAGTAGCAGAGTGTAATAGACAGTAACAGAGTGTAAGAGAGTGTTATAGACAGTAGCAGAGTGTAAGAGACAATAGCAGAGTGTAATAGAGTGTAGCAGAGTGTAATAGAGTGTAGCAGAGTGTAAGCGAGTGTAAGAGACAGTAGCAGAGTGTAATAGACAGTAACAGAGTGTAAGAGAGTGTTATAGACAGTTGCAGAGTGTAAGAGACAATAGCAGAGTGTAAGAGACAGTAGCAGAGTGTAATAGACAGCAGCAGAGTGTAAGAGACAATAGCAGAGTGTAAGAGACAGTAGCAGAGTGTAAGAGACAATAGCAGAGTGTAAGAGACAGTAGCAGAGTGTAACATAGTGTAAGAGTGTTATAGACAGTAGCAGAGTGTAAGAGACAGTAACAGAGTGTAAGAGACAGTAACAGAGTGAAAGAGACAGTAGCAGAGTGAAAGAGACAGTAGTAGAGTGTAGTAGAGTGTAAGATATAGGAGTGTAAGAGACAGTAACAGAGTGTAAGAGACAGTAACAGAGTGTAAGAGACAGCAGCAGAGTGTAAGAGAGTGTAATAGACAGTAACAGAGTGTACGAGAGTGTAGTAGAGTGTAAGAGACAGTAGCAGAGTGTAAGAGAGTGTAACAGGGTGTAAGAGACAGTAACAGAGTATAGGAGACAGTAACAGAGTGTAAGAGACAGTAACAGAGTGTACGAGACAGTAACATAGTGTAAGAGACAGTAACAGAGTGCATGACAGTGTAGTACAGTGTAAGACACAGTAACAGAGCGTAAGAGATAGTAGCAGAGTGTAAGAGACAGTAGCAGAGTGAAAGAGACAGTAGCAGAGTGTTAGAGACAGTAGCAGAGTGTAAGAAACAGTAACAGAGTGTAAGAGACAGTAGCAGAGTGTAAGAGAGTGTAAGAGACAGTAACAGTGTGTAAGAGGGTGTAACAGCGTGTAAGAGAGTGTAACAGCGTGTAAGAGAGTGTAACAGAGTGTAAGAGAGTGTAAGAGACAGTAACAGAGTGTAAGAGGGTGTAAGAGACAGTAGCAGAGTGTAAGAGAGTGTAAGAGAGTGTTATAGACAGTAGCAGAGTGTAAGAGACAATAGCAGAGTGTAAGAGACAGTAGCAGAGTGTAATAGACTGTAGCAGAGTGTAACAGTGTAAGAGAGTGTAAGAGACAGTAGCAGAGTGTAATAGACAGTAACAGAGTGTAAGAGAGTGTTATAGACAGTAGCAGAGTGTAAGAGACAGTAGCAAAGTGTAAGAGACAATAGCAGAGTGTAAGAGACAGTAGCAGAGTGTAATAGACTGTAGCAGAGTGTAACATAGTGTAAGAGAGTGTAAGAGACAGTAGCAGAGTGTAATAGACAGTAACAGAGTGTACGAGAGTGTTATAGACAGTAGCAGAGTGTAAGAGACAATAGCAGAGTGTAATAGACTGGAGCAGAGTGTAACATAGTGTAAGAGAGTGTAAGAGACTGTAGCAGAGTGTAATAGACAGTAACAGAGTGTAAGAGAGTGTTATAGACAGTAGCAGAGTGTAAGAGACAATAGCAGAGTGTAAGAGACAGTAGCAGAGTGTAATAGACAGCAGCAGAGTGTAAGAGAGTGTAAGAGACAGTAGCAGAGTGTAATAGACAGTAACAGAGTGTAAGAGAGTGTTATAGACAGTAGCAGAGTGTAAGAGACAATAGCAGAGTGTAAGAGACAGTAGCAGAGTGTAATAGACTGTAGCAGAGTGTAACATAGTGTAAGAGAGTGTAAGAGACAGTAGCAGAGTGTAATAGACAGTAACAGAGTGTAAGAGAGTGTTATAGACAGTAGCAGAGTGTAAGAGAGTGTAAGAGACAGTTACAGAGTGTAAGAGAGTGTAACAGAGTGTAAGAGAGTGTAAGAGACAGTAACATAGTGTAGGAGAGTGTAAGAGACAGTAACAGAGTGTAAGAGACAGTAGCAGAGTGTAAGAGAGTGTAAGAGAGTGTTATAGACAGTAGCAGAGTGTAAGGGACAATAGCAGAGTGTAAGAGACAGTAGCAGAGTGTAAGAGACAGTAGCAGAGTGTAATAGACTGTAGCAGAGTGTAAAATAGTGTAAGAGAGTGTAAGAGACAGTAGCAGAGTGTAATAGACAGTAATAGAGTGTAAGAGAGTGTTATAGACAGTAGCAGAGTGTAAGAGACAGTAAGAGTGTAAGAGGGTGTAAGAGACAGTAGCAGAGTGTAGGAGAGTGTAAGAGAGTGTAAGAGACAGTAACAGAGTGTAAGAGACAGCAGCAGAGTGTAAGAGACAGTAACAGAGTGTAAGAGAGTGTAACAGAGTGTAAGAGACAGTAACAGAGTGTACGAGAGTGTAGTAGAGTGTAAGAGACAGTAACAGAGCATAAGAGACAGTAACAGAGCATAAGAGACAGAAGCAGAGTGTAAGAGACAGAAACAGAGTGAAAGAGAGAGTAGCAGAGTGTAAGAGACAGTAGCAGAGTGTAAGAGAGTGTAAGAGAAATTAACAGAGTGTAATAGAGTGTAACAGCGTGTAAGAGAGTGTAACAGAGTGTAAGAGAGTGTAGGAGACAGTAACAGAGTGTAGGAGAGTGTAAGAGACAGTAACAGAGTGTAAGAGACAGTAACAGAGTGTAAGAGACAGCAGCAGAGTGTAAGAGAGTGTAACATAGTGTAAGAGAGTGAAAGAGACAGTAGCAGAGTGTAATAGACAGTAACAGAGTGTAAGACAGTGTTATAGACAGTAGCAGAGTGTAAGAGACAATAGCAGAGTGTAAGAGACAGTAACAGAGTGTAAGAGACAGTAACATAGTGTAAGAGACAGTAACAGAGTGTATGAGAGTGTAGTAGAGTGTAAGAGACAGTAACAGAGCGTAAGAGATAGTAGCAGAGTGTAAGAGACAGTAGCAGAGTGAAAGAGACAGTAGCAGAGTGTAAGAGACAGTAACAGAGTGTAAGAGATAGTAGCAGAGTGTAAGAGAGTGTAAGAGACAGTAACAGTGTGTAAGAGGGTGTAACAGCGTGTAAGAGAGTGTAACAGCATGTAAGAGAGTGTAACAGAGTGTAAGGGAGTGTAAGAGACAGTAACAGAGTGTAAGGGGGTGTAAGAGACAGTAGAAGAGTGTAGGAGAGTGTAGGAGAGTGTAAGAGAGTGTAATAGACAGTAACAGAGTGTAAGAGACAGTAACAGAGTGTAAGAGACAGCAGCAGAGTGTAAGAGAGTGTAAGAGACAGTAAGAGAGTGTAACAGAGTGTAAGAGACAGTAACAGAGTGTACGAGACAGTAACAGCGTGTAAGAGACAGTAACAGAGTGTAAGAGACAGTAACAGAGTATACAAGAGTGTAGTAGAGTGTAAGAGACAGTAACAGAGCGTAAGAGACAGTAGCAGTGTGTAAGAGACAGAAGCAAAGTGAAAGAGAGAGTAGCAGAGTGTAAGAGACAGTAGCAGAGTGTAAGAGACAGTAGCAGAGTGTAAGAGTGTAAGAGACAGTAACAGAGTGTAAGAGAGTGTAACAGCGTGTAAGATAGTGTAACAGAGTGTAAGAGACAGTAAGAGAGTGTAACAGAGTGTAAGAGACAGTAACAGAGTGTAGGAGAGTGTAAGAGACAGTAACGGAGTGTAAGAGACAGTAACAGAGTGTAAGAGACAGCAGCAGAATGTAAGAGAGTGTAACATAGTGTAAGAGAGTGTAAGAGACAGTAGCAGAGTGTAATAGACAGTAACAGAGTGTAATAGAGTGTAAGAGACAGTAGCAGAGTGTAAGAGACAGTAGCAGAGTGTAATAGACAGTAACAGAGTGTAAGAGACAGTAACAGAGTGTAAGAGACAGCAGCAGAGTGTAAGAGTGTAAGAGACAGTAACAGAGTGTAAGAGAGTGTAACAGAGTGTAAGAGACAGTAACAGAGTGTACGAGACAGTAACAGAGTGTACGAGACAGTAACAGAGTGTAAGAGACAGTAACAGAGTATACGAGAGTGTAGTAGAGTGTAAGAGACAGTAACAGAGCGTAAGAGACAGTAGCAGTGTGTAAGAGACAGAAGCAAAGTGAAAGAGAGAGTAGCAGAGTGTAAGAGACAGTAGCAGAGTGTAAGAGACAGTAGCAGAGTGTAAGAGACAGTAACATAGTGTAAGAGAGTGTAACAGCGTGTAAGAGAGTGTAACAGAGTGTAAGAGACAGTAAGAGAGTGTAACAGAGTGTAAGAGACAGTAACAGAGTGTAGGAGAGTGTAAGAGACAGTAACGGAGTGTAAGAGACAGTAACAGAGTGTAAGAGACAGCAGCAGAGTGTAAGAGAGTGTAACATAGTGTAAGAGAGTGTAAGAGACAGTAGCAGAGTGTAATAGACAGTAACAGAGTGTAATAGAGTGTAAGAGACAGTAGCAGAGTGTAAGAGACAGTAGCAGAGTGTAATAGACAGTAACAGAGTGTAATAGAGTGTAAGAGAGTGTAAGAGACAGTAGCAGAGTGTAATAGACAGTAACAGAGTGTAAGAGAGTGTTATAGACAGTAGCAGAGTGCAAGAGACAATAGCAGAGTGTAAGAGACAGTAGCAGAGTGTAATAGACTGTAACAGAGTGTAACAGAGTGTAAGAGAGTGTAAGAGACAGTAGCGGAGTGTAATAGACAGTAAGAGAGTGTAAGAGAGTGTTATAGACAGTAGCAGAGTGTTATAGACAATAGCAGAGTGTAAGAGACAGTAGCAGAGTGTAATAGACAGCAGCAGAGTGTAAGAGAGTGTAAGAGACAGTAGCAGAGTGTAATAGACAGTAACAGAGTGTAAGAGAGTGTTATAGACAGTATCAGAGTGTAAGAGACAATAGCAGAGTGTAAGAGACAGTAGCAGAGTGTAATAGACTGTAGCAGAGTGTAACATAGTGTAAGAGAGTGTAAGAGACAGTAGCAGAGTGTAATGGACAGTAACAGAGTGTAAGAGAGTGTTATAGACAGTAGCAGAGTGTAAGAGAGTGTAAGAGACAGTTACAGAGTGTAAGAGAGTGTAACAGAGTGTAAGAGAGTGTAAGAGACAGTAACATAGTGTAGGAGAGTGTAAGAGACAGTAACAGAGTGTAAGAGACAGTAACAGAGTGTAAGAGGGTGTAAGAGACAGTAGCAGAGTGTAGGAGAGTGTAAGAGAGTGTAAGAGACAGTAAGAGTGTAAGAGACAGTAACAGAGTGTAAGAGACAGCAGCAGAGTGTAACAGAGTGTAAGAGAGTGTAAGAGACAGTAACATAGTGTAGGAGAGTGTAAGAGACAGTAGCAGAGTGTAAGAGACAGAAGCAGAGTGAAAGAGAGAGTAGCAGAGTGTAAGAGACAGTAGCAGAGTGTAAGAGACAGTAGCAGAGTGTAAGAGAGTGTAAGAGACAGTAACAGAGTGTAAGAGAGTGTAACAGCATGTAAGAGAGTGTAACAGAGTGTAAGAGAGTGTAAGAGACAGTAACAGAGTGTAGTAGAGTGTAAGAGACAGTAACAGAGTGTAAGAGACAGTAACAGAGTGTAAGAGACAGCAGCAGAGTGTAAGAGAGTGTAACATAGTGTAAGAGAGTGAAAGAGACAGTAGCAGAGTGTAATAGACAGTAACAGAGTGTAAGAGAGTGTTATAGACAGTAGCAGAGTGTAAGAGACAATAGCAGAGTGTAAGATACAGTAGCAAAGTGTAAGAGACAGTAACAGAGTGTAAGAGACAGTAGCAGAGTGAAAGAGGCAGTAGTAGAGTGTAGTAGAGTGTACCAGAGTGTCACATGGCATATACCGTCCTCTAGGATCACATAGTCCTGAATGATCTCAGTATACTGTGAACGTCTTTGGGGATCTCTTCGCGTAGACATCGTAAACCTGTGTAAGAGACAGTAAAAGAGTATATGAGACAGTAGCGGAGTGTAAGAGAGTGTGACAGAGCATAGGAGACAGTAACAGAGTATAGGAGACGGTAACAGAGTGTAAGAGAGTGTAAGAGACAGTAACAGAGTGTAAGAGACAGTAACAGAGTGTAAGAGACAGCAGCAGAGTGTAAGAGACAGCAGCAGAGTGTAAGAGAGTGTAACATAGTGTAAGAGAGTGAAAGAGACAGTAGCAGAGTGTAATAGACAGTAACAGAGTGTAAGACAGTGTTATAGACAGTAGCAGAGTGTAAGAGACAATAGCAGAGTGTAAGAGACAGTAACAGAGTGTAAGAGACAGTAACAGAGTGTAAGAGACAGTAACAGAGTGTATGAGAGTGTAGTAGAGTGTAAGAGACAGTAACAGAGCGTAAGAGATAGTAGCAGAGTGTAAGAGACAGTAGCAGAGTGAAAGAGACAGTAGCAGAGTGTAAGAGACAGTAACAGAGTGTAAGAGATAGTAGCAGAGTGTAAGAGAGTGTAAGAGACAGTAACAGTGTGTAAGAGGGTGTAACAGCGTGTAAGAGAGTGTAACAGCATGTAAGAGAGTGTAACAGAGTGTAAGGGAGTGTAAGAGACAGTAACCGAGTGTAAGGGGGTGTAAGAGACAGTAGAAGAGTGTAGGAGAGTGTAGGAGAGTGTAAGAGAGTGTAATAGACAGTAACAGAGTGTAAGAGACAGTAACAGAGTGTAAGAGACAGCAGCAGAGTGTAAGAGAGTGTAAGAGACAGTAAGAGAGTGTAACAGAGTGTAAGAGACAGTAACAGAGTGTACGAGACAGTAGCAGAGTGTAAGAGACAGTAACAGAGTGTAAGAGACAGTAACAGAGTATACGAGAGTGTAGTAGAGTGTAAGAGACAGTAACAGAGCGTAAGAGACAGTAGCAGTGTGTAAGAGACAGAAGCAAAGTGAAAGAGAGAGTAGCAGAGTGTAAGAGACAGTAGCAGAGTGTAAGAGACAGTAACAGAGTGTAAGAGAGTGTAACAGCGTGTAAGAGAGTGTAACAGAGTGTAAGAGACAGTAAGAGAGTGTAACAGAGTGTAAGAGACAGTAACAGAGTGTAGGAGAGTGTAAGAGACAGTAACGGAGTGTAAGAGACAGTAACAGAGTGTAAGAGACAGCAGCAGAGTGTAAGAGAGTGTAACATAGTGTAAGAGAGTGTAAGAGACAGTAGCAGAGTGTAATAGACAGTAACAGAGTGTAATAGAGTGTAAGAGACAGTAGCAGAGTGTAAGAGACAGTAGCAGAGTGTAATAGACTGTAACAGAGTGTAAGAGAGTGTAAGAGACAATAGCAGAGTGTAATAGACAGTAACAGAGTGTAAGAGAGTGTTATAGACAGTAGCAGAGTGCAAGAGACAATAGCAGAGTGTAAGAGACAGTAGCAGAGTGTAATAGACTGTAACAGAGTGTAAGAGAGTGTAAGAGACAGTAGCGGAGTGTAATAGACAGTAAGAGAGTGTAAGAGAGTGTTATAGAGAGTAGCAGAGTGTTATAGACAATAGCAGAGTGTAAGAGACAGTAGCAGAGTGTAAGAGACAGCAGCAGAGTGTAAGAGAGTGTAAGAGACAGTAGCAGAGTGTAATAGACAGTAACAGAGTGTAAGAGAGTGTTATAGACAGTATCAGAGTGTAAGAGACAATAGCAGAGTGTAAGAGACAGTAGCAGAGTGTAATAGACTGTAGCAGAGTGTAACATAGTGTAAGAGAGTGTAAGAGACAGTAGCAGAGTGTAATGGACAGTAACAGAGTGTAAGAGAGTGTTATAGACAGTAGCAGAGTGTAAGAGAGTGTAAGAGACAGTTACAGAGTGTAAGAGAGTGTAACAGAGTGTAAGAGAGTGTAAGAGACAGCAACATAGTGTAGGAGAGTGTAAGAGACAGTAACAGAGTGTAAGAGACAGTAACAGAGTGTAAGAGGGTGTAAGAGACAGTAGCAGAGTGTAGGAGAGTGTAAGAGAGTGTAAGAGACAGTAAGAGTGTAAGAGACAGCAGCAGAGTGTAAGAGAGTGTAACAGAGTGTAAGAGACAGTAACAGAGCGTAAGAGACAGTAGCAGAGTGTAAGAGACAGAAGCAGAGTGAAAGAGAGAGTAGCAGAGTGTAAGAGACAGTAGCAGAGTGTAAGAGACAGTAGCAGAGTGTAAGAGAGTGTAAGAGACAGTAACAGAGTGTAAGAGAGTGTAACAGCATGTAAGAGAGTGTAACAGAGTGTAAGAGAGTGTAAGAGACAGTAACAGAGTGTAGTAGAGTGTAAGAGACAGTAACAGAGTGTAAGAGACAGTAACAGAGTGTAAGAGACAGCAGCAGAGTGTAAGAGAGTGTAACATAGTGTAAGAGAGTGAAAGAGACAGTAGCAGAGTGTAATAGACAGTAACAGAGTGTAAGAGAGTGTTATAGACAGTAGCAGAGTGTAAGAGACAATAGCAGAGTGTAAGATACAGTAGCAAAGTGTAAGAGACAGTAACAGAGTGTAAGAGACAGTAGCAGAGTGAAAGAGGCAGTAGTAGAGTGTAGTAGAGTGTACCAGAGTGTCACATGGCATATACCGTCCTCTAGGATCACATAGTCCTGAATGATCTCAGTATACTGTGAACGTCTTTGGGGATCTCTTCGCGTAGACATCGTAAACCTGTGTAAGAGACAGTAAAAGAGTATATGAGACAGTAGCGGAGTGTAAGAGAGTGTGACAGAGCATAGGAGACAGTAACAGAGTATAGGAGACGGTAACAGAGTGTAAGAGAGTGTAAGAGACAGTAACAGAGTGTAAGAGACAGTAACAGAGTGTAAGAGACAGCAGCAGAGTGTAAGAGAGTGTAACATAGTGTAAGAGAGTGAAAGAGACAGTAGCAGAGTGTAATAGACAGTAACAGAGTGTAGGAGAGTGTCAGAGACAGTAACAGAGTGTAAGAGTCAGCAGCAGAGTGTAAGAGAGTGTAACATAGTGTAAGAGAGTGTAAGAGACAGTAGCAGAGTGTAATAGACAGTAACAGAGTGTAAGAGAGTGTTATAGACAGTAGCAGAGTGTAAGAGACAATAGCAGAGTGTAAGATACAGTAGCAGAGTGTAAGAGACAGTAACAGAGTGTAAAAGACAGTAACAGAGTGTAAGAGACAGTAGCAGAGTGAAAGAGACAGTAGTAGAGTGTAGTAGAGTGTAAGAGAGTGTCACATGGCATATACCGTCCTCTAGGATCACATAGTCCTGAATGATCTCAGTATACTGTGAACGTCTTTGGGGATCTCTTCACGTAGACCTCGTAAACCTGTGTAAGCGACAGTAAAAGAGTATATGAGACAGTAGTGGAGTGTAAGAAAGTGTAACAGAGTATAGGAGACAGTAAGAGAGTGTAAGAGAGTGTAAGAGACGGTTACAGAGTGTAAGAGAGTGTAAGAGAGTGTAAGAGAGTGTAACAGAGTGTAAGAGACAGTAACAGAGTGTAAGAGACAGCAGCAGAGTGTAAGAGAGTGTGAGAGACAGTAGCAGAGTGTAATAGACAGTAACAGAGTGTAAGAGAGTGTTATAGACAGTAGCAGAGTGTAAGAGACAATAGCAGAGTGTAAGAGACAGTAGCAGAGTGTAATAGACTGTAGCAGAGTGTAACATAGTGTAAGAGAGTGTAAGAGACAGTAGCAGAGTGTAATAGACAGTAACAGAGTGTAAGAGAGTGTTATAGACAGTAGCAGAGTTTAAGAGACAGTAACAGAGTGTAAGAGACAGTAACAGAGTGTAAGAGGGTGTAAGAGACAGTAGCAGAGTGTAGGAGAGTGTAAGAGAGTGTAAGAGAGTGTAAGAGACAGTAACAGAGTGTAAGAGACATTAACAGAGTGTAAGACACAGCAGCAGAGTGTAAGAGAGTGTAACAGAGTATAGGAGACAGTAACAGAGTATAGGAGACAGTAACAGAGTGTAAGAGAGTGTAAGAGACAGTTACAGAGTGTAAGAGAGTGTAACATAGTGTAAGAGACAGTAACAGAGTGTAAGAGACAGCAGAAGAGTGTAAGAGAGTTGAAGAGACAGTCGCAGAGTGTAATAGACAGTAACAGAGTGTAAGAGAGTGTTATAGACAGTAGCAGAGTGTAAGAGACAATAGCAGAGTGTAATAGACTGGAGCAGAGTGTAACATAGTGTAAGACAGTGTAAGAGACTGTAGCAGAGTGTAATAGACAGTAACAGAGTGTAAGAGAGTGTTATAGACAGTAGCAGAGTGTAAGAGACAATAGCAGAGTGTAAGAGACAGTAGCAGAGTGTAATAGACAGCAGCAGAGTGTAAGAGAGTGTAAGAGACAGTAGCAGAGTGTAATAGACAGTAACAGAGTGTAAGAGAGTGTTATAGACAGTAGCAGAGTGTAAGATACAATAGCAGAGTGTAAGAGACAGTAGCAGAGTGTAATAGACTGTAGCAGAGTGTAACATAGTGTAAGAGAGTGTAAGAGACAGTAGCAGAGTGTAATAGACAGTAACAGAGTGTAAGAGAGTGTTATAGACAGTAGCAGAGTGTAAGAGAGTGTAAGAGACAGTTACAGAGTGTAAGAGAGTGTAACAGAGTGTAAGAGAGTGTAAGAGACAGTAACATAGTGTAGGAGAGTGTAAGAGACAGTAACAGAGTGTAAGAGACAGTAGCAGAGTGTAAGAGAGTGTAAGAGAGTGTTATAGACAGTAGCAGAGTGTAAGGGACAATAGCAGAGTGTAAGAGACAGTAGCAGAGTGTAATAGACTGTAGCAGAGTGTAACATAGTGTAAGAGAGTGTAAGAGACAGTAGCAGAGTGTAATAGACAGTAATAGAGTGTAAGAGAGTGTTATAGACAGTAGCAGAGTTTAAGAGACAGTAACAGAGTGTAAGAGACAGTAAGAGTGTAAGAGGGTGTAAGAGACAGTAGCAGAGTGTAGGAGAGTGTAAGAGAGTGTAAGAGACAGTAACAGAGTGTATGAGACAGCAGCAGAGTGTAAGAGACAGTAACAGAGTGTAAGAGAGTGTAACAGAGTGTAAGAGACAGTAACAGAGTGTACGAGAGTGTAGTAGAGTGTAAGAGACAGTAACAGAGCATAAGAGACAGTAACAGAGCATAAGAGACAGAAGCAGAGTGTAAGAGAGTGTAAGAGAAATTAACAGAGTGTAATAGAGTGTAACAGTGTGTAAGAGAGTGTAACAGAGTGTAAGAGAGTGTAGGAGACAGTAACAGAGTGTAGGAGAGTGTAAGAGACAGTAACAGAGTGTAAGAGACAGTAACAGAGTGTAAGAGACAGCAGCAGAGTGTAAGAGAGTGTAACATAGTGTAAGAGAGTGAAAGAGACAGTAGCAGAGTGTAATAGACAGTAACAGAGTGTAAGACAGTGTTATAGACAGTAGCAGAGTGTAAGAGACAATAGCAGAGTGTAAGAGACAGTAACAGAGTGTAAGAGACAGTAACATAGTGTAAGAGACAGTAACAGAGTGTATGAGAGTGTAGTAGAGTGTAAGAGACAGTAACAGAGCGTAAGAGATAGTAGCAGAGTGTAAGAGACAGTAGCAGAGTGAAAGAGACAGTAGCAGAGTGTAAGAGATAGTAGCAGAGTGTAAGAGAGTGTAAGAGACAGTAACAGTGTGTAAAAGGGTGTAACAGCGTGTAAGAGAGTGTAACAGCATGTAAGAGAGTGTAACAGAGTGTAAGGGAGTGTAAGAGACAGTAACCGAGTGTAAGGGGGTGTAAGAGACAGTAGAAGAGTGTAGGAGAGTGTAGGAGAGTGTAAGAGAGTGTAATAGACAGTAACAGAGTGTAAGAGACAGTAACAGAGTGTAAGAGACAGCAGCAGAGTGTAAGAGAGTGTAAGAGACAGTAAGAGAGTGTAACAGAGTGTAAGAGACAGTAACAGAGTGTACGAGACAGTAACAGAGTGTAAGAGACAGTAACAGAGTGTAAGAGACAGTAACAGAGTATACGAGAGTGTAGTAGAGTGTAAGAGACAGTAACAGAGCGTAAGAGACAGTAGCAGTGTGTAAGAGACAGAAGCAAAGTGAAAGAGAGAGTAGCAGAGTGTAAGAGACAGTAGCAGAGTGTAAGAGACAGTAACAGAGTGTAAGAGAGTGTAACAGCGTGTAAGAGAGTGTAACAGAGTGTAAGAGACAGTAAGAGAGTGTAACAGAGTGTAAGAGACAGTAACAGAGTGTAGGAGAGTGTAAGAGACAGTAACGGAGTGTAAGAGACAGTAACAGAGTGTAAGAGACAGCAGCAGAGTGTAAGAGAGTGTAACATAGTGTAAGAGAGTGTAAGAGACAGTAGCAGAGTGTAATAGACAGTAACAGAGTGTAATAGAGTGTAAGAGACAGTAGCAGAGTGTAAGAGACAGTAGCAGAGTGTAATAGACTGTAACAGAGTGTAAGAGAGTGTAAGAGACAATAGCAGAGTGTAATAGACAGTAACAGAGTGTAAGAGAGTGTTATAGACAGTAGCAGAGTGTAAGAGAGTGTAAGAGACAGTTACAGAGTGTAAGAGAGTGTAACAGAGTGTAAGAGAGTGTAAGAGACAGTAACATAGTGTAGGAGAGTGTAAGAGACAGTAACAGAGTGTAAGAGACAGTAACAGAGTGTAAGAGGGTGTAAGAGACAGTAGCAGAGTGTAGGAGAGTGTAAGAGAGTGTAAGAGACAGTAAGAGTGTAAGAGACAGTAACAGAGTGTAAGAGACAGCAGCAGAGTGTAAGAGAGTGTAACAGAGTGTAAGAGACAGTAACAGAGCGTAAGAGACAGTAGCAGAGTGTAAGAGACAGAAGCAGAGTGAAAGAGAGAGTAGCAGAGTGTAAGAGACAGTAGCAGAGTGTAAGAGACAGTAGCAGAGTGTAAGAGAGTGTAAGAGACAGTAACAGAGTGTAAGAGAGTGTAACAGCATGTAAGAGAGTGTAACAGAGTGTAAGAGAGTGTAAGAGACAGTAACAGAGTGTAGTAGAGTGTAAGAGACAGTAACAGAGTGTAAGAGACAGTAACAGAGTGTAAGAGACAGCAGCAGAGTGTAAGAGAGTGTAACATAGTGTAAGAGAGTGAAAGAGACAGTAGCAGAGTGTAATAGACAGTAACAGAGTGTAAGAGAGTGTTATAGACAGTAGCAGAGTGTAAGAGACAATAGCAGAGTGTAAGATACAGTAGCAAAGTGTAAGAGACAGTAACAGAGTGTAAGAGACAGTAGCAGAGTGAAAGAGGCAGTAGTAGAGTGTAGTAGAGTGTACCAGAGTGTCACATGGCATATACCGTCCTCTAGGATCACATAGTCCTGAATGATCTCAGTATACTGTGAACGTCTTTGGGGATCTCTTCGCGTAGACATCGTAAACCTGTGTAAGAGACAGTAAAAGAGTATATGAGACAGTAGCGGAGTGTAAGAGAGTGTGACAGAGCATAGGAGACAGTAACAGAGTATAGGAGACGGTAACAGAGTGTAAGAGAGTGTAAGAGACAGTAACAGAGTGTAAGAGACAGCAGCAGAGTGTAAGAGAGTGTAACATAGTGTAAGAGAGTGAAAGAGACAGTAGCAGAGTGTAATAGACAGTAACAGAGTGTAGGAGAGTGTAACAGCGTGTAAGAGAGTGTAACAGAGTGTAAGAGAGTGTAAGAGACAGTAACAGAGTGTAGGAGAGTGTAAGAGACAGTAACAGAGTGTAAGAGACAGTAACAGAGTGTAAGAGACAGTAACAGAGTGTAAGAGACAGCAGCAGAGTGTAAGAGAGTGTAACATAGTGTAAGAGAGTGAAAGAGACAGTAGCAGAGTGTAATAGACAGTAACAGAGTGTAGGAGAGTGTCAGAGACAGTAACAGAGTGTAAGAGTCAGCAGCAGAGTGTAAGAGAGTGTAACATAGTGTAAGAGAGTGTAAGAGACAGTAGCAGAGTGTAATAGACAGTAACAGAGTGTAAGAGTCAGCAGCAGAGTGTAAGAGAGTGTAACATAGTGTAAGAGAGTGTTATAGACAGTAGCAGAGTGTAAGAGACAATAGCAGAGTGTAAGATACAGTAGCAGAGTGTAAGAGACAGTAACAGAGTGTAAAAGACAGTAACAGAGTGTAAGAGACAGTAGCAGAGTGAAAGAGACAGTAGTAGAGTGTAGTAGAGTGTAAGAGAGTGTCACATGGCATATACCGTCCTCTAGGATCACATAGTCCTGAATGATCTCAGTATACTGTGAACGTCTTTGGGGATCTCTTCGCGTAGACCTCGTAAACCTGTGTAAGAGACAGTAAAAGAGTATATGAGACAGTAGTGGAGTGTAAGAAAGTGTAACAGAGTATAGGAGACAGTAACAGAGTGTAAGAGAGTGTAAGAGACAGTTACAGAGTGTAAGAGAGTGTAACAGAGTGTAAGAGACAGTAACAGAGTGTAAGAGACAGCAGCAGAGTGTAAGAGAGTGTAAGAGACAGTAGCAGAGTGTAATAGACAGTAACAGAGTGTAAGAGAGTGTTATAGACAGTAGCAGAGTGTTATAGACAATAGCAGAGTGTAAGAGACAGTAGCAGAGTGTAATAGACAGCAGCAGAGTGTAAGAGAGTGTAAGAGACAGTAGCAGAGTGTAATAGACAGTAACAGAGTGTAAGAGAGTGTTATAGACAGTAGCAGAGTGTAAGAGACAATAGCAGAGTGTAAGAGACAGTAGCAGAGTGTAATAGACTGTAGCAGAGTGTAACATAGTGTAAGAGAGTGTAAGAGACAGTAGCAGAGTGTAATAGACAGTAACAGAGTGTAAGAGAGTGTTATAGACAGTAGCAGAGTTTAAGAGACAGTAACAGAGTGTAAGAGACAGTAACAGAGTGTAAGAGGGTGTAAGAGACAGTAGCAGAGTGTAGGAGAGTGTAAGAGAGTGTAAGAGAGTGTAAGAGACAGTAACAGAGTGTAAGAGACAGCAGCAGAGTGTAAGAGAGTGTAACAGAGTATAGGAGACAGTAACAGAGTATAGGAGACAGTAACAGAGTGTAAGAGAGTGTAAGAGACAGTTACAGAGTGTAAGAGAGTGTAACATAGTGTAAGAGACAGTAACAGAGTGTAAGAGACAGTAGCAGAGTGTAATAGACTGTACCAGAGTGTAACATAGTGTAAGAGAGTGTAAGAGACAGTAGCAGAGTGTAATAGACAGTAACAGAGTGTAAGAGAGTGTTATAGACAGTAGCAGAGTGTAAGAGACAATAGCAGAGTGTAATAGAGTGTAGCAGAGTGTAATAGAGTGTAGCAGAGTGTAAGAGAGTGTAAGAGACAGTAGCAGAGTGTAATAGACAGTAACAGAGTGTAAGAGAGTGTTATAGACAGTTGCAGAGTGTAAGAGACAATAGCAGAGTGTAAGATACAGTAGAAGAGTGTAAGAGACTGTAACAGAGTGTAAGAGACAGTAACAGAGTGTAAGAGACAGTAACAGAGTGTAAGAGACAGTAGCAGAGTGAAAGAGACATTAGTAGAGTGTAGTAGAGTGTAAGAGAGAGTCACATGGCATACACCGTCCTCTAGGACCACATGGTCCCGAATGATCTCAGTATACTGTGAACGTCTTTGGGTATCTCTTCGCGTAGACATCGTAAACCTGTGTAAGAGACAGTAACAGAGTATATGAGACAGCAGCAGAGCGTAAGAGAGTGTAACATAGTGTAAGACAGTGTAAGAGACAGTAGCAGAGTGAAAGAGACAGTAGCAGAGTGTAAGAGACAGTAGCAGAGTGTAAGAGACAGTAACAGAGTGTAAGAGATAGTAGCAGAGTGTAAGAGAGTGTAAGAGACAGTAACAGTGTGTAAGAGGGTGTAACAGCGTGTAAGAGAGTGTAACAACATGTAAGAGAGTGTAACAGAGTGTAAGGGAGTGTAAGAGACAGTAACAGAGTGTAAGGGGGTGTAAGAGACAGTAGAAGAGTGTAGGAGAGTGTAAGAGAGTGTAAGAGAGTGTAATAGACAGTAACAGAGTGTAAGAGACAGTAAAAGAGTGTAAGAGACAGCAGCAGAGTGTAAGAGAGTGTAAGAGACAGTAACAGAGTGTAAGAGACAGTAACAGAGTGTAAGAGACAGTAACAGAGTATACGAGAGTGTAGTAGAGTGTAAGAGACAGTAACAGAGCGTAAGAGACAGTAGCAGTGTGTAAGAGACAGAAGCAAAGTGAAAGAGAGAGTAGCAGAGTGTAAGAGACAGTAGCAGAGTGTAAGAGACAGTAGCAGAGTGTAAGAGAGTGTAAGAGACAGTAACAGAGTGTAAGAGAGTGTAACAGCGTGTAAGAGAGTGTAACAGAGTGTAAGAGACAGTAAGAGAGTGTAACAGAGTGTAAGAGACAGTAACAGAGTGTAGGAGAGTGTAAGAGACAGTAACAGAGTGTAAGAGACAGTAACAGAGTGTAAGAGACAGCAGCAGAGTGTAAGAGAGTGTAACATAGTGTAAGAGAGTGTAAGAGACAGTAGCAGAGTGTAATAGACAGTAACAGAGTGTAATAGAGTGTAAGAGACAGTAGCAGAGTGTAAGAGACAATAGCAGAGTGTAAGAGACAGTAGCAGAGTGTAACATAGTGTAAGAGAGTGTTATAGACAGTAGCAGAGTGTAAGAGACAGTAACAGAGTGTAAGAGACAGTAACAGAGTGAAAGAGACAGTAGCAGAGTGAAAGAGACAGTAGTAGAGTGTAGTAGAGTGTAAGAGATAGGAGTGTAAGAGACAGTAACAGAGTGTAAGAGACAGTAACAGAGTGTAAGAGACAGCAGCAGAGTGTAAGAGAGTGTAATAGACAGTAACAGAGTGTACGAGAGTGTAGTAGAGTGTAAGAGACAGTAGCAGAGTGTAAGAGAGTGTAACAGGGTGTAAGAGACAGTAACAGAGTATAAGAGACAGTAACAGAGTGTAAGAGACAGTAACAGAGTGTACGAGACAGTAACATAGTGTAAGATACAGTAACAGAGTGTATGACAGTGTAGTACAGTGTAAGACACAGTAACAGAGCGTAAGAGATAGTAGCAGAGTGTAAGAGACAGTAGCAGAGTGAAAGAGACAGTAGCATAGTGTTAGAGACAGTAGCAGAGTGTAAGAAACAGTAACAGAGTGTAAGAGACAGTAGCAGAGTGTAAGAGAGTGTAAGAGACAGTAACAGTGTGTAAGAGGGTGTAACAGCGTGTAAGAGAGTGTAACAGCGTGTAAGAGAGTGTAACAGAGTGTAAGAGAGTGTAAGAGACAGTAACAGAGTGTAAGAGGGTGTAAGAGACAGTAGCAGAGTGTAAGAGAGTGTAAGAGAGTGTTATAGACAGTAGCAGAGTGTAAGAGACAATAGCAGAGTGTAAGAGACAGTAGCAGAGTGTAATAGACTGTAGCAGAGTGTAACAGTGTAAGAGAGTGTAAGAGACAGTAGCAGAGTGTAATAGACAGTAACAGAGTGTAAGAGAGTGTTATAGACAGTAGCAGAGTGTAAGAGACAGTAGCAAAGTGTAAGAGACAATAGCAGAGTGTAAGAGACAGTAGCAGAGTGTAATAGACTGTAGCAGAGTGTAACATAGTGTAAGAGAGTGTAAGAGACAGTAACAGAGTGTACGAGAGTGTTATAGACAGTAGCAGAGTTTAAGAGACAGTAACAGAGTGTAAGAGACAGTAACAGAGTGTAAGAGGGTGTAAGAGACAGTAGGAGAGTGTAAGAGAGTGTAAGAGAGTGTAAGAGACAGTAACAGAGTGTAAGAGACAGTAACATAGTGTAAGAGACAGCAGCAGAGTGTAAGAGAGTGTAACAGAGTATAGGAGACAGTAACAGAGTATAGGAGACAGTAACAGAGTGTAAGAGAGTGTAAGAGACAGTTACAGAGTGTAAGAGAGTGTAACATAGTGTAAGAGACAGTAACAGAGTGTAAGAGACAGCAGAAGAGTGTAAGAGAGTTGAAGAGACAGTCGCAGAGTGTAATAGACAGTAACAGAGTGTAAGAGAGTGTTATAGACAGTAGCAGAGTGTAAGAGACAATAGCAGAGTATAATAGACTGGAGTAGAGTGTAGCATAGTGTAAGACAGTGTAAGAGACTGTAGCAGAGTGTAATAGACAGTAACAGAGTGTAAGAGAGTGTTATAGACAGTAGCAGAGTGTAAGAGACAATAGCAGAGTGTAAGAGACAGTAGCAGAGTTTAATAGACAGCAGCAGAGTGTAAGAGAGTGTAAGAGACAGTAGCAGAGTGTAATAGACAGTAACAGAGTGTAAGAGAGTGTTATAGACAGTAGCAGAGTGTAAGAGACAATAGCAGAGTGTAATAGACTGTAGCAGAGTGTAACATAGTGTAAGAGAGTGTAAGAGACAGTAGCAGAGTGTAATAGACAGTAACAGAGTGTAAGAGAGTGTTATAGACAGTAGCAGAGTGTAAGAGAGTGTAAGAGACAGTTACAGAGTGTAAGAGAGTGTAACAGAGTGTAAGAGAGTGTAAGAGACAGTAACATAGTGTAGGAGAGTGTAAGAGACAGTAACAGAGTGTAAGAGACAGTAGCAGAGTGTAAGAGAGTGTAAGAGAGTGTTATAGACAGTAGCAGAGTGTAAGGGACAATAGCAGAGTGTAAGAGACAGTAGCAGAGTGTAATAGACTGTAGCAGAGTGTAAAATAGTGTAAGAGAGTGTAAGAGACAGTAGCAGAGTGTAATAGACAGTAATAGAGTGTAAGAGAGTGTTATAGACAGTAGCAGAGTTTAAGAGACAGTAACAGAGTGTAAGAGACAGTAAGAGTGTAAGAGGGTGTAAGAGACAGTAGCAGAGTGTAGGAGAGTGTAAGAGAGTGTAAGAGACAGTAACAGAGTGTAAGAGACAGCAGCAGAGTGTAAGAGACAGTAACAGAGTGTAAGAGAGTGTAACAGAGTGTAAGAGACAGTAACAGAGTGTACGAGAGTGTAGTAGAGTGTAAGAGACAGTAACAGAGCATAAGAGACAGTAACAGAGCATAAGAGACAGAAGCAGAGTGTAAGAGACAGAAACAGAGTGAAAGAGAGAGTAGCAGAGTGTAAGAGACAGTAGCAGAGTGTAAGAGAGTGTAAGAGAAATTAACAGAGTGTAATAGAGTGTAACAGCGTGTAAGAGAGTGTAACAGAGTGTAAGAGAGTGTAAGAGACAGTTACAGAGTGTAAGAGAGTGTAAGAGAGTGTAAGAGACAGTAACATAGTGTAGGAGAGTGTAAGAGACAGTAACAGAGTGTAAGAGACAGTAACAGAGTGTAAGAGGGTGTAAGAGACAGTAGCAGAGTGTAGGAGAGTGTAAGAGAGTGTAAGAGACAGTAAGAGTGTAAGAGACAGCAGCAGAGTGTAAGAGAGTGTAACAGAGTGTAAGAGACAGTAACAGAGCGTAAGAGACAGTAGCAGAGTGTAAGAGACAGAAGCAGAGTGAAAGAGAGAGTAGCAGAGTGTTATAGACAGTAGCAGAGTTTAAGAGACAGTAACAGAGTGTAAGAGACAGTAAGAGTGTAAGAGGGTGTAAGAGACAGTAGCAGAGTGTAGGAGAGTGTAAGAGAGTGTAAGAGACAGTAACAGAGTGTAAGAGACAGCAGCAGAGTGTAAGAGACAGTAACAGAGTGTAAGAGACAGTAACAGAGTGTACGAGAGTGTAGTAGAGTGTAAGAGACAGTAACAGAGCATAAGAGACAGTAACAAAGCATAAGAGACAGAGGCAGAGTGTAAGAGACAGAAACAGAGTGAAAGAGAGAGTAGCAGAGTGTAAGAGACAGTAGCAGAGTGTAAGAGAGTGTAAGAGACAGTAACAGAGTGTAAGAGAGTGTAACATCATGTAAGAGAGTGTAACAGAGTGTAAGAGAGTGTAAGAGACAGTAACAGAGTGTAGTAGAGTGTAAGAGACAGTAACAGAGTGTAAGAGACAGTAACAGAGTGTAAGAGACAGCAGCAGAGTGTAAGAGAGTGTAACATAGTGTAAGAGAGTGAAAGAGACAGTAGCAGAGTGTAATAGACAGTAACAGAGTGTAAGAGAGTGTTATAGACAGTAGCAGAGTGTAAGAGACAATAGCAGAGTGTAAGATACAGTAGCAAAGTGTAAGAGACAGTAACAGAGTGTAAGAGACAGTAGCAGAGTGAAAGAGGCAGTAGTAGAGTGTAGTAGAGTGTACCAGAGTGTCACATGGCATATACCGTCCTCTAGGATCACATAGTCCTGAATGATCTCAGTATACTGTGAACGTCTTTGGGGATCTCTTCGCGTAGACATCGTAAACCTGTGTAAGAGACAGTAAAAGAGTATATGAGACAGTAGCGGAGTGTAAGAGAGTGTGACAGAGCATAGGAGACAGTAACAGAGTATAGGAGACGGTAACAGAGTGTAAGAGAGTGTAAGAGACAGTAACAGAGTGTAAGAGACAGCAGCAGAGTGTAAGAGAGTGTAACATAGTGTAAGAGAGTGAAAGAGACAGTAGCAGAGTGTAATAGACAGTAACAGAGTGTAGGAGAGTGTAACAGCGTGTAAGAGAGTGTAACAGAGTGTAAGAGAGTGTAAGAGACAGTAACAGAGTGTAGGAGAGTGTAAGAGACAGTAACAGAGTGTAAGAGACAGTAACAGAGTGTAAGAGACAGTAACAGAGTGTAAGAGACAGCAGCAGAGTGTAAGAGAGTGTAACATAGTGTAAGAGAGTGAAAGAGACAGTAGCAGAGTGTAATAGACAGTAACAGAGTGTAGGAGAGTGTCAGAGACAGTAACAGAGTGTAAGAGTCAGCAGCAGAGTGTAAGAGAGTGTAACATAGTGTAAGAGAGTGTAAGAGACAGTAGCAGAGTGTAATAGACAGTAACAGAGTGTAAGAGTCAGCAGCAGAGTGTAAGAGAGTGTAACATAGTGTAAGAGAGTGTTATAGACAGTAGCAGAGTGTAAGAGACAATAGCAGAGTGTAAGATACAGTAGCAGAGTGTAAGAGACAGTAACAGAGTGTAAAAGACAGTAACAGAGTGTAAGAGACAGTAGCAGAGTGAAAGAGACAGTAGTAGAGTGTAGTAGAGTGTAAGAGAGTGTCACATGGCATATACCGTCCTCTAGGATCACATAGTCCTGAATGATCTCAGTATACTGTGAACGTCTTTGGGGATCTCTTCGCGTAGACCTCGTAAACCTGTGTAAGAGACAGTAAAAGAGTATATGAGACAGTAGTGGAGTGTAAGAAAGTGTAACAGAGTATAGGAGACAGTAACAGAGTGTAAGAGAGTGTAAGAGACAGTTACAGAGTGTAAGAGAGTGTAACAGAGTGTAAGAGACAGTAACAGAGTGTAAGAGACAGCAGCAGAGTGTAAGAGAGTGTAAGAGACAGTAGCAGAGTGTAATAGACAGTAACAGAGTGTAAGAGAGTGTTATAGACAGTAGCAGAGTGTTATAGACAATAGCAGAGTGTAAGAGACAGTAGCAGAGTGTAATAGACAGCAGCAGAGTGTAAGAGAGTGTAAGAGACAGTAGCAGAGTGTAATAGACAGTAACAGAGTGTAAGAGAGTGTTATAGACAGTAGCAGAGTGTAAGAGACAATAGCAGAGTGTAAGAGACAGTAGCAGAGTGTAATAGACTGTAGCAGAGTGTAACATAGTGTAAGAGAGTGTAAGAGACAGTAGCAGAGTGTAATAGACAGTAACAGAGTGTAAGAGAGTGTTATAGACAGTAGCAGAGTTTAAGAGACAGTAACAGAGTGTAAGAGACAGTAACAGAGTGTAAGAGGGTGTAAGAGACAGTAGCAGAGTGTAGGAGAGTGTAAGAGAGTGTAAGAGAGTGTAAGAGACAGTAACAGAGTGTAAGAGACAGCAGCAGAGTGTAAGAGAGTGTAACAGAGTATAGGAGACAGTAACAGAGTATAGGAGACAGTAACAGAGTGTAAGAGAGTGTAAGAGACAGTTACAGAGTGTAAGAGAGTGTAACATAGTGTAAGAGACAGTAACAGAGTGTAAGAGACAGTAGCAGAGTGTAATAGACTGTACCAGAGTGTAACATAGTGTAAGAGAGTGTAAGAGACAGTAGCAGAGTGTAATAGACAGTAACAGAGTGTAAGAGAGTGTTATAGACAGTAGCAGAGTGTAAGAGACAATAGCAGAGTGTAATAGAGTGTAGCAGAGTGTAATAGAGTGTAGCAGAGTGTAGCAGAGTGTAAGAGAGTGTAAGAGACAGTAGCAGAGTGTAATAGACAGTAACAGAGTGTAAGAGAGTGTTATAGACAGTTGCAGAGTGTAAGAGACAATAGCAGAGTGTAAGATACAGTAGAAGAGTGTAAGAGACTGTAACAGAGTGTAAGAGACAGTAACAGAGTGTAAGAGACAGTAACAGAGTGTAAGAGACAGTAGCAGAGTGAAAGAGACATTAGTAGAGTGTAGTAGAGTGTAAGAGAGAGTCACATGGCATACACCGTCCTCTAGGACCACATGGTCCCGAATGATCTCAGTATACTGTGAACGTCTTTGGGTATCTCTTCGCGTAGACATCGTAAACCTGTGTAAGAGACAGTAACAGAGTATATGAGACAGCAGCAGAGCGTAAGAGAGTGTAACATAGTGTAAGACAGTGTAAGAGACAGTAGCAGAGTGAAAGAGACAGTAGCAGAGTGTAAGAGACAGTAGCAGAGTGTAAGAGACAGTAACAGAGTGTAAGAGATAGTAGCAGAGTGTAAGAGAGTGTAAGAGACAGTAACAGTGTGTAAGAGGGTGTAACAGCGTGTAAGAGAGTGTAACAACATGTAAGAGAGTGTAACAGAGTGTAAGGGAGTGTAAGAGACAGTAACAGAGTGTAAGGGGGTGTAAGAGACAGTAGAAGAGTGTAGGAGAGTGTAAGAGAGTGTAAGAGAGTGTAATAGACAGTAACAGAGTGTAAGAGACAGTAAAAGAGTGTAAGAGACAGCAGCAGAGTGTAAGAGAGTGTAAGAGACAGTAACAGAGTGTAAGAGACAGTAACAGAGTGTAAGAGACAGTAACAGAGTATACGAGAGTGTAGTAGAGTGTAAGAGACAGTAACAGAGCGTAAGAGACAGTAGCAGTGTGTAAGAGACAGAAGCAAAGTGAAAGAGAGAGTAGCAGAGTGTAAGAGACAGTAGCAGAGTGTAAGAGACAGTAGCAGAGTGTAAGAGAGTGTAAGAGACAGTAACAGAGTGTAAGAGAGTGTAACAGCGTGTAAGAGAGTGTAACAGAGTGTAAGAGACAGTAAGAGAGTGTAACAGAGTGTAAGAGACAGTAACAGAGTGTAGGAGAGTGTAAGAGACAGTAACAGAGTGTAAGAGACAGTAACAGAGTGTAAGAGACAGCATCAGAGTGTAAGAGAGTGTAACATAGTGTAAGAGAGTGTAAGAGACAGTAGCAGAGTGTAATAGACAGTAACAGAGTGTAATAGAGTGTAAGAGACAGTAGCAGAGTGTAAGAGACAATAGCAGAGTGTAAGAGACAGTAGCAGAGTGTAACATAGTGTAAGAGAGTGTTATAGACAGTAGCAGAGTGTAAGAGACAGTAACAGAGTGTAAGAGACAGTAACAGAGTGAAAGAGACAGTAGCAGAGTGAAAGAGACAGTAGTAGAGTGTAGTAGAGTGTAAGAGATAGGAGTGTAAGAGACAGTAACAGAGTGTAAGAGACAGTAACAGAGTGTAAGAGACAGCAGCAGAGTGTAAGAGAGTGTAATAGACAGTAACAGAGTGTACGAGAGTGTAGTAGAGTGTAAGAGACAGTAGCAGAGTGTAAGAGAGTGTAACAGGGTGTAAGAGACAGTAACAGAGTATAAGAGACAGTAACAGAGTGTAAGAGACAGTAACAGAGTGTACGAGACAGTAACATAGTGTAAGATACAGTAACAGAGTGTATGACAGTGTAGTACAGTGTAAGACACAGTAACAGAGCGTAAGAGATAGTAGCAGAGTGTAAGAGACAGTAGCAGAGTGAAAGAGACAGTAGCATAGTGTTAGAGACAGTAGCAGAGTGTAAGAAACAGTAACAGAGTGTAAGAGACAGTAGCAGAGTGTAAGAGAGTGTAAGAGACAGTAACAGTGTGTAAGAGGGTGTAACAGCGTGTAAGAGAGTGTAACAGCGTGTAAGAGAGTGTAACAGAGTGTAAGAGAGTGTAAGAGACAGTAACAGAGTGTAAGAGGGTGTAAGAGACAGTAGCAGAGTGTAAGAGAGTGTAAGAGAGTGTTATAGACAGTAGCAGAGTGTAAGAGACAATAGCAGAGTGTAAGAGACAGTAGCAGAGTGTAATAGACTGTAGCAGAGTGTAACAGTGTAAGAGAGTGTAAGAGACAGTAGCAGAGTGTAATAGACAGTAACAGAGTGTAAGAGAGTGTTATAGACAGTAGCAGAGTGTAAGAGACAGTAGCAAAGTGTAAGAGACAATAGCAGAGTGTAAGAGACAGTAGCAGAGTGTAATAGACTGTAGCAGAGTGTAACATAGTGTAAGAGAGTGTAAGAGACAGTAACAGAGTGTACGAGAGTGTTATAGACAGTAGCAGAGTTTAAGAGACAGTAACAGAGTGTAAGAGACAGTAACAGAGTGTAAGAGGGTGTAAGAGACAGTAGGAGAGTGTAAGAGAGTGTAAGAGAGTGTAAGAGACAGTAACAGAGTGTAAGAGACAGTAACAGAGTGTAAGAGACAGCAGCAGAGTGTAAGAGAGTGTAACAGAGTATAGGAGACAGTAACAGAGTATAGGAGACAGTAACAGAGTGTAAGAGAGTGTAAGAGACAGTTACAGAGTGTAAGAGAGTGTAACATAGTGTAAGAGACAGTAACAGAGTGTAAGAGACAGCAGAAGAGTGTAAGAGAGTTGAAGAGACAGTCGCAGAGTGTAATAGACAGTAACAGAGTGTAAGAGAGTGTTATAGACAGTAGCAGAGTGTAAGAGACAATAGCAGAGTGTAATAGACTGGAGTAGAGTGTAGCATAGTGTAAGACAGTGTAAGAGACTGTAGCAGAGTGTAATAGACAGTAACAGAGTGTAAGAGAGTGTTATAGACAGTAGCAGAGTGTAAGAGACAATAGCAGAGTGTAAGAGACAGTAGCAGAGTTTAATAGACAGCAGCAGAGTGTAAGAGAGTGTAAGAGACAGTAGCAGAGTGTAATAGACAGTAACAGAGTGTAAGAGAGTGTTATAGACAGTAGCAGAGTGTAAGAGACAATAGCAGAGTGTAATAGACTGTAGCAGAGTGTAACATAGTGTAAGAGAGTGTAAGAGACAGTAGCAGAGTGTAATAGACAGTAACAGAGTGTAAGAGAGTGTTATAGACAGTAGCATAGTGTAAGAGAGTGTAAGAGACAGTTACAGAGTGTAAGAGAGTGTAACAGAGTGTAAGAGAGTGTAAGAGACAGTAACATAGTGTAGGAGAGTGTAAGAGACAGTAACAGAGTGTAAGAGACAGTAGCAGAGTGTAAGAGAGTGTAAGAGAGTGTTATAGACAGTAGCAGAGTGTAAGGGACAATAGCAGAGTGTAAGAGACAGTAGCAGAGTGTAATAGACTGTAGCAGAGTGTAAAATAGTGTAAGAGAGTGTAAGAGACAGTAGCAGAGTGTAATAGACAGTAATAGAGTGTAAGAGAGTGTTATAGACAGTAGCAGAGTTTAAGAGACAGTAACAGAGTGTAAGAGACAGTAAGAGTGTAAGAGGGTGTAAGAGACAGTAGCAGAGTGTAGGAGAGTGTAAGAGAGTGTAAGAGACAGTAACAGAGTGTAAGAGACAGCAGCAGAGTGTAAGAGACAGTAACAGAGTGTAAGAGAGTGTAACAGAGTGTAAGAGACAGTAACAGAGTGTACGAGAGTGTAGTAGAGTGTAAGAGACAGTAACAGAGCATAAGAGACAGTAACAGAGCATAAGAGACAGAAGCAGAGTGTAAGAGACAGAAACAGAGTGAAAGAGAGAGTAGCAGAGTGTAAGAGACAGTAGCAGAGTGTAAGAGAGTGTAAGAGAAATTAACAGAGTGTAATAGAGTGTAACAGCGTGTAAGAGAGTGTAACAGAGTGTAAGAGAGTGTAAGAGACAGTTACAGAGTGTAAGAGAGTGTAAGAGAGTGTAAGAGACAGTAACATAGTGTAGGAGAGTGTAAGAGACAGTAACAGAGTGTAAGAGACAGTAACAGAGTGTAAGAGGGTGTAAGAGACAGTAGCAGAGTGTAGGAGAGTGTAAGAGAGTGTAAGAGACAGTAAGAGTGTAAGAGACAGTAACAGAGTGTAAGAGACAGCAGCAGAGTGTAAGAGAGTGTAACAGAGTGTAAGAGACAGTAACAGAGCGTAAGAGACAGTAGCAGAGTGTAAGAGACAGAAGCAGAGTGAAAGAGAGAGTAGCAGAGTGTTATAGACAGTAGCAGAGTTTAAGAGACAGTAACAGAGTGTAAGAGACAGTAAGAGTGTAAGAGGGTGTAAGAGACAGTAGCAGAGTGTAGGAGAGTGTAAGAGAGTGTAAGAGACAGTAACAGAGTGTAAGAGACAGCAGCAGAGTGTAAGAGACAGTAACAGAGTGTAAGAGACAGTAACAGAGTGTACGAGAGTGTAGTAGAGTGTAAGAGACAGTAACAGAGCATAAGAGACAGTAACAAAGCATAAGAGACAGAGGCAGAGTGTAAGAGACAGAAACAGAGTGAAAGAGAGAGTAGCAGAGTGTAAGAGACAGTAGCAGAGTGTAAGAGAGTGTAAGAGACAGTAACAGAGTGTAAGAGAGTGTAACAGCATGTAAGAGAGTGTAACAGAGTGTAAGAGAGTGTAAGAGACAGTAACAGAGTGTAGTAGAGTGTAAGAGACAGTAACAGAGTGTAAGAGACAGCAGCAGAGTGTAAGAGAGTGTAACATAGTGTAAGAGAGTGAAAGAGACAGTAGCAGAGTGTAATAGACAGTAACAGAGTGTAAGAGAGTGTTATAGACAGTAGCAGAGTGTAAGAGACAATAGCAGAGTGTAAGATACAGTAGCAAAGTGTAAGAGACAGTAACAGAGTGTAAGAGACAGTAGCAGAGTGAAAGAGGCAGTAGTAGAGTGTAGTAGAGTGTACCAGAGTGTCACATGGCATATACCGTCCTCTAGGATCACATAGTCCTGAATGATCTCAGTATACTGTGAACGTCTTTGGGGATCTCTTCGCGTAGACATCGTAAACCTGTGTAAGAGACAGTAAAAGAGTATATGAGACAGTAGCGGAGTGTAAGAGAGTGTGACAGAGCATAGGAGACAGTAACAGAGTATAGGAGACGGTAACAGAGTGTAAGAGAGTGTAAGAGACAGTAACAGAGTGTAAGAGACAGCAGCAGAGTGTAAGAGAGTGTAACATAGTGTAAGAGAGTGAAAGAGACAGTAGCAGAGTGTAATAGACAGTAACAGAGTGTAGGAGAGTGTCAGAGACAGTAACAGAGTGTAAGAGTCAGCAGCAGAGTGTAAGAGAGTGTAACATAGTGTAAGAGAGTGTAAGAGACAGTAGCAGAGTGTAATAGACAGTAACAGAGTGTAAGAGTCAGCAGCAGAGTGTAAGAGAGTGTAACATAGTGTAAGAGAGTGTTATAGACAGTAGCAGAGTGTAAGAGACAATAGCAGAGTGTAAGATACAGTAGCAGAGTGTAAGAGACAGTAACAGAGTGTAAAAGACAGTAACAGAGTGTAAGAGACAGTAGCAGAGTGAAAGAGACAGTAGTAGAGTGTAGTAGAGTGTAAGAGAGTGTCACATGGCATATACCGTCCTCTAGGATCACATAGTCCTGAATGATCTCAGTATACTGTGAACGTCTTTGGGGATCTCTTCGCGTAGACCTCGTAAACCTGTGTAAGAGACAGTAAAAGAGTATATGAGACAGTAGTGGAGTGTAAGAAAGTGTAACAGAGTATAGGAGACAGTAACAGAGTGTAAGAGAGTGTAAGAGACAGTTACAGAGTGTAAGAGAGTGTAACAGAGTGTAAGAGACAGTAACAGAGTGTAAGAGACAGCAGCAGAGTGTAAGAGAGTGTAAGAGACAGTAGCAGAGTGTAATAGACAGTAACAGAGTGTAAGAGAGTGTTATAGACAGTAGCAGAGTGTTATAGACAATAGCAGAGTGTAAGAGACAGTAGCAGAGTGTAATAGACAGCAGCAGAGTGTAAGAGAGTGTAAGAGACAGTAGCAGAGTGTAATAGACAGTAACAGAGTGTAAGAGAGTGTTATAGACAGTAGCAGAGTGTAAGAGACAATAGCAGAGTGTAAGAGACAGTAGCAGAGTGTAATAGACTGTAGCAGAGTGTAACATAGTGTAAGAGAGTGTAAGAGACAGTAGCAGAGTGTAATAGACAGTAACAGAGTGTAAGAGAGTGTTATAGACAGTAGCAGAGTTTAAGAGACAGTAACAGAGTGTAAGAGACAGTAACAGAGTGTAAGAGGGTGTAAGAGACAGTAGCAGAGTGTAGGAGAGTGTAAGAGAGTGTAAGAGAGTGTAAGAGACAGTAACAGAGTGTAAGAGACAGCAGCAGAGTGTAAGAGAGTGTAACAGAGTATAGGAGACAGTAACAGAGTATAGGAGACAGTAACAGAGTGTAAGAGAGTGTAAGAGACAGTTACAGAGTGTAAGAGAGTGTAACATAGTGTAAGAGACAGTAACAGAGTGTAAGAGACAGTAGCAGAGTGTAATAGACTGTACCAGAGTGTAACATAGTGTAAGAGAGTGTAAGAGACAGTAGCAGAGTGTAATAGACAGTAACAGAGTGTAAGAGAGTGTTATAGACAGTAGCAGAGTGTAAGAGACAATAGCAGAGTGTAATAGAGTGTAGCAGAGTGTAATAGAGTGTAGCAGAGTGTAAGAGAGTGTAAGAGACAGTAGCAGAGTGTAATAGACAGTAACAGAGTGTAAGAGAGTGTTATAGACAGTTGCAGAGTGTAAGAGACAATAGCAGAGTGTAAGATACAGTAGAAGAGTGTAAGAGACTGTAACAGAGTGTAAGAGACAGTAACAGAGTGTAAGAGACAGTAACAGAGTGTAAGAGACAGTAGCAGAGTGAAAGAGACATTAGTAGAGTGTAGTAGAGTGTAAGAGAGAGTCACATGGCATACACCGTCCTCTAGGACCACATGGTCCCGAATGATCTCAGTATACTGTGAACGTCTTTGGGTATCTCTTCGCGTAGACATCGTAAACCTGTGTAAGAGACAGTAACAGAGTATATGAGACAGCAGCAGAGCGTAAGAGAGTGTAACATAGTGTAAGACAGTGTAAGAGACAGTAGCAGAGTGAAAGAGACAGTAGCAGAGTGTAAGAGACAGTAGCAGAGTGTAAGAGACAGTAACAGAGTGTAAGAGATAGTAGCAGAGTGTAAGAGAGTGTAAGAGACAGTAACAGTGTGTAAGAGGGTGTAACAGCGTGTAAGAGAGTGTAACAACATGTAAGAGAGTGTAACAGAGTGTAAGGGAGTGTAAGAGACAGTAACAGAGTGTAAGGGGGTGTAAGAGACAGTAGAAGAGTGTAGGAGAGTGTAAGAGAGTGTAAGAGAGTGTAATAGACAGTAACAGAGTGTAAGAGACAGTAAAAGAGTGTAAGAGACAGCAGCAGAGTGTAAGAGAGTGTAAGAGACAGTAACAGAGTGTAAGAGACAGTAACAGAGTGTAAGAGACAGTAACAGAGTATACGAGAGTGTAGTAGAGTGTAAGAGACAGTAACAGAGCGTAAGAGACAGTAGCAGTGTGTAAGAGACAGAAGCAAAGTGAAAGAGAGAGTAGCAGAGTGTAAGAGACAGTAGCAGAGTGTAAGAGACAGTAGCAGAGTGTAAGAGAGTGTAAGAGACAGTAACAGAGTGTAAGAGAGTGTAACAGCGTGTAAGAGAGTGTAACAGAGTGTAAGAGACAGTAAGAGAGTGTAACAGAGTGTAAGAGACAGTAACAGAGTGTAGGAGAGTGTAAGAGACAGTAACAGAGTGTAAGAGACAGTAACAGAGTGTAAGAGACAGCAGCAGAGTGTAAGAGAGTGTAACATAGTGTAAGAGAGTGTAAGAGACAGTAGCAGAGTGTAATAGACAGTAACAGAGTGTAATAGAGTGTAAGAGACAGTAGCAGAGTGTAAGAGACAATAGCAGAGTGTAAGAGACAGTAGCAGAGTGTAACATAGTGTAAGAGAGTGTTATAGACAGTAGCAGAGTGTAAGAGACAGTAACAGAGTGTAAGAGACAGTAACAGAGTGAAAGAGACAGTAGCAGAGTGAAAGAGACAGTAGTAGAGTGTAGTAGAGTGTAAGAGATAGGAGTGTAAGAGACAGTAACAGAGTGTAAGAGACAGTAACAGAGTGTAAGAGACAGCAGCAGAGTGTAAGAGAGTGTAATAGACAGTAACAGAGTGTACGAGAGTGTAGTAGAGTGTAAGAGACAGTAGCAGAGTGTAAGAGAGTGTAACAGGGTGTAAGAGACAGTAACAGAGTATAAGAGACAGTAACAGAGTGTAAGAGACAGTAACAGAGTGTACGAGACAGTAACATAGTGTAAGATACAGTAACAGAGTGTATGACAGTGTAGTACAGTGTAAGACACAGTAACAGAGCGTAAGAGATAGTAGCAGAGTGTAAGAGACAGTAGCAGAGTGAAAGAGACAGTAGCATAGTGTTAGAGACAGTAGCAGAGTGTAAGAAACAGTAACAGAGTGTAAGAGACAGTAGCAGAGTGTAAGAGAGTGTAAGAGACAGTAACAGTGTGTAAGAGGGTGTAACAGCGTGTAAGAGAGTGTAACAGCGTGTAAGAGAGTGTAACAGAGTGTAAGAGAGTGTAAGAGACAGTAACAGAGTGTAAGAGGGTGTAAGAGACAGTAGCAGAGTGTAAGAGAGTGTAAGAGAGTGTTATAGACAGTAGCAGAGTGTAAGAGACAATAGCATAGTGTAAGAGACAGTAGCAGAGTGTAATAGACTGTAGCAGAGTGTAACAGTGTAAGAGAGTGTAAGAGACAGTAGCAGAGTGTAATAGACAGTAACAGAGTGTAAGAGAGTGTTATAGACAGTAGCAGAGTGTAAGAGACAGTAGCAAAGTGTAAGAGACAATAGCAGAGTGTAAGAGACAGTAGCAGAGTGTAATAGACTGTAGCAGAGTGTAACATAGTGTAAGAGAGTGTAAGAGACAGTAACAGAGTGTACGAGAGTGTTATAGACAGTAGCAGAGTTTAAGAGACAGTAACAGAGTGTAAGAGACAGTAACAGAGTGTAAGAGGGTGTAAGAGACAGTAGGAGAGTGTAAGAGAGTGTAAGAGAGTGTAAGAGACAGTAACAGAGTGTAAGAGACAGTAACAGAGTGTAAGAGACAGCAGCAGAGTGTAAGAGAGTGTAACAGAGTATAGGAGACAGTAACAGAGTATAGGAGACAGTAACAGAGTGTAAGAGAGTGTAAGAGACAGTTACAGAGTGTAAGAGAGTGTAACATAGTGTAAGAGACAGTAACAGAGTGTAAGAGACAGCAGAAGAGTGTAAGAGAGTTGAAGAGACAGTCGCAGAGTGTAATAGACAGTAACAGAGTGTAAGAGAGTGTTATAGACAGTAGCAGAGTGTAAGAGACAATAGCAGAGTGTAATAGACTGGAGTAGAGTGTAGCATAGTGTAAGACAGTGTAAGAGACTGTAGCAGAGTGTAATAGACAGTAACAGAGTGTAAGAGAGTGTTATAGACAGTAGCAGAGTGTAAGAGACAATAGCAGAGTGTAAGAGACAGTAGCAGAGTTTAATAGACAGCAGCAGAGTGTAAGAGAGTGTAAGAGACAGTAGCAGAGTGTAATAGACAGTAACAGAGTGTAAGAGAGTGTTATAGACAGTAGCAGAGTGTAAGAGACAATAGCAGAGTGTAATAGACTGTAGCAGAGTGTAACATAGTGTAAGAGAGTGTAAGAGACAGTAGCAGAGTGTAATAGACAGTAACAGAGTGTAAGAGAGTGTTATAGACAGTAGCAGAGTGTAAGAGAGTGTAAGAGACAGTTACAGAGTGTAAGAGAGTGTAACAGAGTGTAAGAGAGTGTAAGAGACAGTAACATAGTGTAGGAGAGTGTAAGAGACAGTAACAGAGTGTAAGAGACAGTAGCAGAGTGTAAGAGAGTGTAAGAGAGTGTTATAGACAGTAGCAGAGTGTAAGGGACAATAGCAGAGTGTAAGAGACAGTAGCAGAGTGTAATAGACTGTAGCAGAGTGTAAAATAGTGTAAGAGAGTGTAAGAGACAGTAGCAGAGTGTAATAGACAGTAATAGAGTGTAAGAGAGTGTTATAGACAGTAGCAGAGTTTAAGAGACAGTAACAGAGTGTAAGAGACAGTAAGAGTGTAAGAGGGTGTAAGAGACAGTAGCAGAGTGTAGGAGAGTGTAAGAGAGTGTAAGAGACAGTAACAGAGTGTAAGAGACAGCAGCAGAGTGTAAGAGACAGTAACAGAGTGTAAGAGAGTGTAACAGAGTGTAAGAGACAGTAACAGAGTGTACGAGAGTGTAGTAGAGTGTAAGAGACAGTAACAGAGCATAAGAGACAGTAACAGAGCATAAGAGACAGAAGCAGAGTGTAAGAGACAGAAACAGAGTGAAAGAGAGAGTAGCAGAGTGTAAGAGACAGTAGCAGAGTGTAAGAGAGTGTAAGAGAAATTAACAGAGTGTAATAGAGTGTAACAGCGTGTAAGAGAGTGTAACAGAGTGTAAGAGAGTGTAAGAGACAGTTACAGAGTGTAAGAGAGTGTAAGAGAGTGTAAGAGACAGTAACATAGTGTAGGAGAGTGTAAGAGACAGTAACAGAGTGTAAGAGACAGTAACAGAGTGTAAGAGGGTGTAAGAGACAGTAGCAGAGTGTAGGAGAGTGTAAGAGAGTGTAAGAGACAGTAAGAGTGTAAGAGACAGTAACAGAGTGTAAGAGACAGCAGCAGAGTGTAAGAGAGTGTAACAGAGTGTAAGAGACAGTAACAGAGCGTAAGAGACAGTAGCAGAGTGTAAGAGACAGAAGCAGAGTGAAAGAGAGAGTAGCAGAGTGTTATAGACAGTAGCAGAGTTTAAGAGACAGTAACAGAGTGTAAGAGACAGTAAGAGTGTAAGAGGGTGTAAGAGACAGTAGCAGAGTGTAGGAGAGTGTAAGAGAGTGTAAGAGACAGTAACAGAGTGTAAGAGACAGCAGCAGAGTGTAAGAGACAGTAACAGAGTGTAAGAGACAGTAACAGAGTGTACGAGAGTGTAGTAGAGTGTAAGAGACAGTAACAGAGCATAAGAGACAGTAACAAAGCATAAGAGACAGAGGCAGAGTGTAAGAGACAGAAACAGAGTGAAAGAGAGAGTAGCAGAGTGTAAGAGACAGTAGCAGAGTGTAAGAGAGTGTAAGAGACAGTAACAGAGTGTAAGAGAGTGTAACAGCATGTAAGAGAGTGTAACAGAGTGTAAGAGAGTGTAAGAGACAGTAACAGAGTGTAGTAGAGTGTAAGAGACAGTAACAGAGTGTAAGAGACAGCAGCAGAGTGTAAGAGAGTGTAACATAGTGTAAGAGAGTGAAAGAGACAGTAGCAGAGTGTAATAGACAGTAACAGAGTGTAAGAGAGTGTTATAGACAGTAGCAGAGTGTAAGAGACAATAGCAGAGTGTAAGATACAGTAGCAAAGTGTAAGAGACAGTAACAGAGTGTAAGAGACAGTAGCAGAGTGAAAGAGGCAGTAGTAGAGTGTAGTAGAGTGTACCAGAGTGTCACATGGCATATACCGTCCTCTAGGATCACATAGTCCTGAATGATCTCAGTATACTGTGAACGTCTTTGGGGATCTCTTCGCGTAGACATCGTAAACCTGTGTAAGAGACAGTAAAAGAGTATATGAGACAGTAGCGGAGTGTAAGAGAGTGTGACAGAGCATAGGAGACAGTAACAGAGTATAGGAGACGGTAACAGAGTGTAAGAGAGTGTAAGAGACAGTAACAGAGTGTAAGAGACAGCAGCAGAGTGTAAGAGAGTGTAACATAGTGTAAGAGAGTGAAAGAGACAGTAGCAGAGTGTAATAGACAGTAACAGAGTGTAGGAGAGTGTCAGAGACAGTAACAGAGTGTAAGAGTCAGCAGCAGAGTGTAAGAGAGTGTAACATAGTGTAAGAGAGTGTAAGAGACAGTAGCAGAGTGTAATAGACAGTAACAGAGTGTAAGAGTCAGCAGCAGAGTGTAAGAGAGTGTAACATAGTGTAAGAGAGTGTTATAGACAGTAGCAGAGTGTAAGAGACAATAGCAGAGTGTAAGATACAGTAGCAGAGTGTAAGAGACAGTAACAGAGTGTAAAAGACAGTAACAGAGTGAAAGAGACAGTAGTAGAGTGTAGTAGAGTGTAAGAGAGTGTCACATGGCATATACCGTCCTCTAGGATCACATAGTCCTGAATGATCTCAGTATACTGTGAACGTCTTTGGGGATCTCTTCGCGTAGACCTCGTAAACCTGTGTAAGAGACAGTAAAAGAGTATATGAGACAGTAGTGGAGTGTAAGAAAGTGTAACAGAGTATAGGAGACAGTAACAGAGTGTAAGAGAGTGTAAGAGACAGTTACAGAGTGTAAGAGAGTGTAACAGAGTGTAAGAGACAGTAACAGAGTGTAAGAGACAGCAGCAGAGTGTAAGAGAGTGTAAGAGACAGTAGCAGAGTGTAATAGACAGTAACAGAGTGTAAGAGAGTGTTATAGACAGTAGCAGAGTGTTATAGACAATAGCAGAGTGTAAGAGACAGTAGCAGAGTGTAATAGACAGCAGCAGAGTGTAAGAGAGTGTAAGAGACAGTAGCAGAGTGTAATAGACAGTAACAGAGTGTAAGAGAGTGTTATAGACAGTAGCAGAGTGTAAGAGACAATAGCAGAGTGTAAGAGACAGTAGCAGAGTGTAATAGACTGTAGCAGAGTGTAACATAGTGTAAGAGAGTGTAAGAGACAGTAGCAGAGTGTAATAGACAGTAACAGAGTGTAAGAGAGTGTTATAGACAGTAGCAGAGTTTAAGAGACAGTAACAGAGTGTAAGAGACAGTAACAGAGTGTAAGAGGGTGTAAGAGACAGTAGCAGAGTGTAGGAGAGTGTAAGAGAGTGTAAGAGAGTGTAAGAGACAGTAACAGAGTGTAAGAGACAGCAGCAGAGTGTAAGAGAGTGTAACAGAGTATAGGAGACAGTAACAGAGTATAGGAGACAGTAACAGAGTGTAAGAGAGTGTAAGAGACAGTTACAGAGTGTAAGAGAGTGTAACATAGTGTAAGAGACAGTAACAGAGTGTAAGAGACAGTAGCAGAGTGTAATAGACTGTACCAGAGTGTAACATAGTGTAAGAGAGTGTAAGAGACAGTAGCAGAGTGTAATAGACAGTAACAGAGTGTAAGAGAGTGTTATAGACAGTAGCAGAGTGTAAGAGACAATAGCAGAGTGTAATAGAGTGTAGCAGAGTGTAATAGAGTGTAGCAGAGTGTAAGAGAGTGTAAGAGACAGTAGCAGAGTGTAATAGACAGTAACAGAGTGTAAGAGAGTGTTATAGACAGTTGCAGAGTGTAAGAGACAATAGCAGAGTGTAAGATACAGTAGAAGAGTGTAAGAGACTGTAACAGAGTGTAAGAGACAGTAACAGAGTGTAAGAGACAGTAACAGAGTGTAAGAGACAGTAGCAGAGTGAAAGAGACATTAGTAGAGTGTAGTAGAGTGTAAGAGAGAGTCACATGGCATACACCGTCCTCTAGGACCACATGGTCCCGAATGATCTCAGTATACTGTGAACGTCTTTGGGTATCTCTTCGCGTAGACATCGTAAACCTGTGTAAGAGACAGTAACAGAGTATATGAGACAGCAGCAGAGCGTAAGAGAGTGTAACATAGTGTAAGACAGTGTAAGAGACAGTAGCAGAGTGAAAGAGACAGTAGCAGAGTGTAAGAGACAGTAGCAGAGTGTAAGAGACAGTAACAGAGTGTAAGAGATAGTAGCAGAGTGTAAGAGAGTGTAAGAGACAGTAACAGTGTGTAAGAGGGTGTAACAGCGTGTAAGAGAGTGTAACAGCATGTAAGAGAGTGTAACAGAGTGTAAGGGAGTGTAAGAGACAGTAACAGAGTGTAAGGGGGTGTAAGAGACAGTAGAAGAGTGTAGGAGAGTGTAAGAGAGTGTAAGAGAGTGTAATAGACAGTAACAGAGTGTAAGAGACAGTAAAAGAGTGTAAGAGACAGCAGCAGAGTGTAAGAGAGTGTAAGAGACAGTAACAGAGTGTAAGAGACAGTAACAGAGTGTAAGAGACAGTAACAGAGTATACGAGAGTGTAGTAGAGTGTAAGAGACAGTAACAGAGCGTAAGAGACAGTAGCAGTGTGTAAGAGACAGAAGCAAAGTGAAAGAGAGAGTAGCAGAGTGTAAGAGACAGTAGCAGAGTGTAAGAGACAGTAGCAGAGTGTAAGAGAGTGTAAGAGACAGTAACAGAGTGTAAGAGAGTGTAACAGCGTGTAAGAGAGTGTAACAGAGTGTAAGAGACAGTAAGAGAGTGTAACAGAGTGTAAGAGACAGTAACAGAGTGTAGGAGAGTGTAAGAGACAGTAACAGAGTGTAAGAGACAGTAACAGAGTGTAAGAGACAGCAGCAGAGTGTAAGAGAGTGTAACATAGTGTAAGAGAGTGTAAGAGACAGTAGCAGAGTGTAATAGACAGTAACAGAGTGTAATAGAGTGTAAGAGACAGTAGCAGAGTGTAAGAGACAATAGCAGAGTGTAAGAGACAGTAGCAGAGTGTAACATAGTGTAAGAGAGTGTTATAGACAGTAGCAGAGTGTAAGAGACAGTAACAGAGTGTAAGAGACAGTAACAGAGTGAAAGAGACAGTAGCAGAGTGAAAGAGACAGTAGTAGAGTGTAGTAGAGTGTAAGAGATAGGAGTGTAAGAGACAGTAACAGAGTGTAAGAGACAGTAACAGAGTGTAAGAGACAGCAGCAGAGTGTAAGAGAGTGTAATAGACAGTAACAGAGTGTACGAGAGTGTAGTAGAGTGTAAGAGACAGTAGCAGAGTGTAAGAGAGTGTAACAGGGTGTAAGAGACAGTAACAGAGTATAGGAGACAGTAACAGAGTGTAAGAGACAGTAACAGAGTGTACGAGACAGTAACATAGTGTAAGATACAGTAACAGAGTGTATGACAGTGTAGTACAGTGTAAGACACAGTAACAGAGCGTAAGAGATAGTAGCAGAGTGTAAGAGACAGTAGCAGAGTGAAAGAGACAGTAGCAGAGTGTTAGAGACAGTAGCAGAGTGTAAGAAACAGTAACAGAGTGTAAGAGACAGTAGCAGAGTGTAAGAGAGTGTAAGAGACAGTAACAGTGTGTAAGAGGGTGTAACAGCGTGTAAGAGAGTGTAACAGCGTGTAAGAGAGTGTAACAGAGTGTAAGAGAGTGTAAGAGACAGTAACAGAGTGTAAGAGGGTGTAAGAGACAGTAGCAGAGTGTAAGAGAGTGTAAGAGAGTGTTATAGACAGTAGCAGAGTGTAAGAGACAATAGCAGAGTGTAAGAGACAGTAGCAGAGTGTAATAGACTGTAGCAGAGTGTAACAGTGTAAGAGAGTGTAAGAGACAGTAGCAGAGTGTAATAGACAGTAACAGAGTGTAAGAGAGTGTTATAGACAGTAGCAGAGTGTAAGAGACAGTAGCAAAGTGTAAGAGACAATAGCAGAGTGTAAGAGACAGTAGCAGAGTGTAATAGACTGTAGCAGAGTGTAACATAGTGTAAGAGAGTGTAAGAGACAGTAACAGAGTGTACGAGAGTGTTATAGACAGTAGCAGAGTTTAAGAGACAGTAACAGAGTGTAAGAGACAATAACAGAGTGTAAGAGGGTGTAAGAGACAGTAGGAGAGTGTAAGAGAGTGTAAGAGAGTGTAAGAGAGTGTAAGAGAGTGTAAGAGACAGTAACAGAGTGTAAGAGACAGCAGCAGAGTGTAAGAGAGTGTAACAGAGTATAGGAGACAGTAACAGAGTATAGGAGACAGTAACAGAGTGTAAGAGAGTGTAAGAGACAGTTACAGAGTGTAAGAGAGTGTAACATAGTGTAAGAGACAGTAACAGAGTGTAAGAGACAGCAGAAGAGTGTAAGAGAGTTGAAGAGACAGTCGCAGAGTGTAATAGACAGTAACAGAGTGTAAGAGAGTGTTATAGACAGTAGCAGAGTGTAAGAGACAATAGCAGAGTGTAATAGACTGGAGTAGAGTGTAGCATAGTGTAAGACAGTGTAAGAGACTGTAGCAGAGTGTAATAGACAGTAACAGAGTGTAAGAGAGTGTTATAGACAGTAGCAGAGTGTAAGAGACAATAGCAGAGTGTAAGAGACAGTAGCAGAGTTTAATAGACAGCAGCAGAGTGTAAGAGAGTGTAAGAGACAGTAGCAGAGTGTAATAGACAGTAACAGAGTGTAAGAGAGTGTTATAGACAGTAGCAGAGTGTAAGAGACAATAGCAGAGTGTAATAGACTGTAGCAGAGTGTAACATAGTGTAAGAGAGTGTAAGAGACAGTAGCAGAGTGTAATAGACAGTAACAGAGTGTAAGAGAGTGTTATAGACAGTAGCAGAGTGTAAGAGAGTGTAAGAGACAGTTACAGAGTGTAAGAGAGTGTAACAGAGTGTAAGAGAGTGTAAGAGACAGTAACATAGTGTAGGAGAGTGTAAGAGACAGTAACAGAGTGTAAGAGACAGTAGCAGAGTGTAAGAGAGTGTAAGAGAGTGTTATAGACAGTAGCAGAGTGTAAGGGACAATAGCAGAGTGTAAGAGACAGTAGCAGAGTGTAATAGACTGTAGCAGAGTGTAAAATAGTGTAAGAGAGTGTAAGAGACAGTAGCAGAGTGTAATAGACAGTAATAGAGTGTAAGAGAGTGTTATAGACAGTAGCAGAGTTTAAGAGACAGTAACAGAGTGTAAGAGACAGTAAGAGTGTAAGAGGGTGTAAGAGACAGTAGCAGAGTGTAGGAGAGTGTAAGAGAGTGTAAGAGACAGTAACAGAGTGTAAGAGACAGCAGCAGAGTGTAAGAGACAGTAACAGAGTGTAAGAGAGTGTAACAGAGTGTAAGAGACAGTAACAGAGTGTACGAGAGTGTAGTAGAGTGTAAGAGACAGTAACAGAGCATAAGAGACAGTAACAGAGCATAAGAGACAGAAGCAGAGTGTAAGAGACAGAAACAGAGTGAAAGAGAGAGTAGCAGAGTGTAAGAGACAGTAGCAGAGTGTAAGAGAGTGTAAGAGAAATTAACAGAGTGTAATAGAGTGTAACAGCGTGTAAGAGAGTGTAACAGAGTGTAAGAGAGTGTAAGAGACAGTTACAGAGTGTAAGAGAGTGTAAGAGAGTGTAAGAGACAGTAACATAGTGTAGGAGAGTGTAAGAGACAGTAACAGAGTGTAAGAGACAGTAACAGAGTGTAAGAGGGTGTAAGAGACAGTAGCAGAGTGTAGGAGAGTGTAAGAGAGTGTAAGAGACAGTAAGAGTGTAAGAGACAGTAACAGAGTGTAAGAGACAGCAGCAGAGTGTAAGAGAGTGTAACAGAGTGTAAGAGACAGTAACAGAGCGTAAGAGACAGTAGCAGAGTGTAAGAGACAGAAGCAGAGTGAAAGAGAGAGTAGCAGAGTGTTATAGACAGTAGCAGAGTTTAAGAGACAGTAACAGAGTGTAAGAGACAGTAAGAGTGTAAGAGGGTGTAAGAGACAGTAGCAGAGTGTAGGAGAGTGTAAGAGAGTGTAAGAGACAGTAACAGAGTGTAAGAGACAGCAGCAGAGTGTAAGAGACAGTAACAGAGTGTAAGAGACAGTAACAGAGTGTACGAGAGTGTAGTAGAGTGTAAGAGACAGTAACAGAGCATAAGAGACAGTAACAAAGCATAAGAGACAGAGGCAGAGTGTAAGAGACAGAAACAGAGTGAAAGAGAGAGTAGCAGAGTGTAAGAGACAGTAGCAGAGTGTAAGAGAGTGTAAGAGACAGTAACAGAGTGTAAGAGAGTGTAACAGCATGTAAGAGAGTGTAACAGAGTGTAAGAGAGTGTAAGAGACAGTAACAGAGTGTAGTAGAGTGTAAGAGACAGTAACAGAGTGTAAGAGACAGTAACAGAGTGTAAGAGACAGCAGCAGAGTGTAAGAGAGTGTAACATAGTGTAAGAGAGTGAAAGAGACAGTAGCAGAGTGTAATAGACAGTAACAGAGTGTAAGAGAGTGTTATAGACAGTAGCAGAGTGTAAGAGACAATAGCAGAGTGTAAGATACAGTAGCAAAGTGTAAGAGACAGTAACAGAGTGTAAGAGACAGTAGCAGAGTGAAAGAGGCAGTAGTAGAGTGTAGTAGAGTGTACCAGAGTGTCACATGGCATATACCGTCCTCTAGGATCACATAGTCCTGAATGATCTCAGTATACTGTGAACGTCTTTGGGGATCTCTTCGCGTAGACATCGTAAACCTGTGTAAGAGACAGTAAAAGAGTATATGAGACAGTAGCGGAGTGTAAGAGAGTGTGACAGAGCATAGGAGACAGTAACAGAGTATAGGAGACGGTAACAGAGTGTAAGAGAGTGTAAGAGACAGTAACAGAGTGTAAGAGACAGCAGCAGAGTGTAAGAGAGTGTAACATAGTGTAAGAGAGTGAAAGAGACAGTAGCAGAGTGTAATAGACAGTAACAGAGTGTAGGAGAGTGTCAGAGACAGTAACAGAGTGTAAGAGTCAGCAGCAGAGTGTAAGAGAGTGTAACATAGTGTAAGAGAGTGTAAGAGACAGTAGCAGAGTGTAATAGACAGTAACAGAGTGTAAGAGTCAGCAGCAGAGTGTAAGAGAGTGTAACATAGTGTAAGAGAGTGTTATAGACAGTAGCAGAGTGTAAGAGACAATAGCAGAGTGTAAGATACAGTAGCAGAGTGTAAGAGACAGTAACAGAGTGTAAAAGACAGTAACAGAGTGTAAGAGACAGTAGCAGAGTGAAAGAGACAGTAGTAGAGTGTAGTAGAGTGTAAGAGAGTGTCACATGGCATATACCGTCCTCTAGGATCACATAGTCCTGAATGATCTCAGTATACTGTGAACGTCTTTGGGGATCTCTTCGCGTAGACCTCGTAAACCTGTGTAAGAGACAGTAAAAGAGTATATGAGACAGTAGTGGAGTGTAAGAAAGTGTAACAGAGTATAGGAGACAGTAACAGAGTGTAAGAGAGTGTAAGAGACAGTTACAGAGTGTAAGAGAGTGTAACAGAGTGTAAGAGACAGTAACAGAGTGTAAGAGACAGCAGCAGAGTGTAAGAGAGTGTAAGAGACAGTAGCAGAGTGTAATAGACAGTAACAGAGTGTAAGAGAGTGTTATAGACAGTAGCAGAGTGTTATAGACAATAGCAGAGTGTAAGAGACAGTAGCAGAGTGTAATAGACAGCAGCAGAGTGTAAGAGAGTGTAAGAGACAGTAGCAGAGTGTAATAGACAGTAACAGAGTGTAAGAGAGTGTTATAGACAGTAGCAGAGTGTAAGAGACAATAGCAGAGTGTAAGAGACAGTAGCAGAGTGTAATAGACTGTAGCAGAGTGTAACATAGTGTAAGAGAGTGTAAGAGACAGTAGCAGAGTGTAATAGACAGTAACAGAGTGTAAGAGAGTGTTATAGACAGTAGCAGAGTTTAAGAGACAGTAACAGAGTGTAAGAGACAGTAACAGAGTGTAAGAGGGTGTAAGAGACAGTAGCAGAGTGTAGGAGAGTGTAAGAGAGTGTAAGAGAGTGTAATAGACAGTAACAGAGTGTAAGAGACAGCAGCAGAGTGTAAGAGAGTGTAACAGAGTATAGGAGACAGTAACAGAGTATAGGAGACAGTAACAGAGTGTAAGAGAGTGTAAGAGACAGTTACAGAGTGTAAGAGAGTGTAACATAGTGTAAGAGACAGTAACAGAGTGTAAGAGACAGTAGCAGAGTGTAATAGACTGTACCAGAGTGTAACATAGTGTAAGAGAGTGTAAGAGACAGTAGCAGAGTGTAATAGACAGTAACAGAGTGTAAGAGAGTGTTATAGACAGTAGCAGAGTGTAAGAGACAATAGCAGAGTGTAATAGAGTGTAGCAGAGTGTAATAGAGTGTAGCAGAGTGTAAGAGAGTGTAAGAGACAGTAGCAGAGTGTAATAGACAGTAACAGAGTGTAAGAGAGTGTTATAGACAGTTGCAGAGTGTAAGAGACAATAGCAGAGTGTAAGATACAGTAGAAGAGTGTAAGAGACTGTAACAGAGTGTAAGAGACAGTAACAGAGTGTAAGAGACAGTAACAGAGTGTAAGAGACAGTAGCAGAGTGAAAGAGACATTAGTAGAGTGTAGTAGAGTGTAAGAGAGAGTCACATGGCATACACCGTCCTCTAGGACCACATGGTCCCGAATGATCTCAGTATACTGTGAACGTCTTTGGGTATCTCTTCGCGTAGACATCGTAAACCTGTGTAAGAGACAGTAACAGAGTATATGAGACAGCAGCAGAGCGTAAGAGAGTGTAACATAGTGTAAGACAGTGTAAGAGACAGTAGCAGAGTGAAAGAGACAGTAGCAGAGTGTAAGAGACAGTAGCAGAGTGTAAGAGACAGTAACAGAGTGTAAGAGATAGTAGCAGAGTGTAAGAGAGTGTAAGAGACAGTAACAGTGTGTAAGAGGGTGTAACAGCGTGTAAGAGAGTGTAACAGCATGTAAGAGAGTGTAACAGAGTGTAAGGGAGTGTAAGAGACAGTAACAGAGTGTAAGGGGGTGTAAGAGACAGTAGAAGAGTGTAGGAGAGTGTAAGAGAGTGTAAGAGAGTGTAATAGACAGTAACAGAGTGTAAGAGACAGTAAAAGAGTGTAAGAGACAGCAGCAGAGTGTAAGAGAGTGTAAGAGACAGTAACAGAGTGTAAGAGACAGTAACAGAGTGTAAGAGACAGTAACAGAGTATACGAGAGTGTAGTAGAGTGTAAGAGACAGTAACAGAGCGTAAGAGACAGTAGCAGTGTGTAAGAGACAGAAGCAAAGTGAAAGAGAGAGTAGCAGAGTGTAAGAGACAGTAGCAGAGTGTAAGAGACAGTAGCAGAGTGTAAGAGAGTGTAAGAGACAGTAACAGAGTGTAAGAGAGTGTAACAGCGTGTAAGAGAGTGTAACAGAGTGTAAGAGACAGTAAGAGAGTGTAACAGAGTGTAAGAGACAGTAACAGAGTGTAGGAGAGTGTAAGAGACAGTAACAGAGTGTAAGAGACAGTAACAGAGTGTAAGAGACAGCAGCAGAGTGTAAGAGAGTGTAACATAGTGTAAGAGAGTGTAAGAGACAGTAGCAGAGTGTAATAGACAGTAACAGAGTGTAATAGAGTGTAAGAGACAGTAGCAGAGTGTAAGAGACAGTAGCAGAGTGTAACATAGTGTAAGAGAGTGTTATAGACAGTAGCAGAGTGTAAGAGACAGTAACAGAGTGTAAGAGACAGTAACAGAGTGAAAGAGACAGTAGCAGAGTGAAAGAGACAGTAGTAGAGTGTAGTAGAGTGTAAGAGATAGGAGTGTAAGAGACAGTAACAGAGTGTAAGAGACAGTAACAGAGTGTAAGAGACAGCAGCAGAGTGTAAGAGAGTGTAATAGACAGTAACAGAGTGTACGAGAGTGTAGTAGAGTGTAAGAGACAGTAGCAGAGTGTAAGAGAGTGTAACAGGGTGTAAGAGACAGTAACAGAGTATAGGAGACAGTAACAGAGTGTAAGAGACAGTAACAGAGTGTACGAGACAGTAACATAGTGTAAGATACAGTAACAGAGTGTATGACAGTGTAGTACAGTGTAAGACACAGTAACAGAGCGTAAGAGATAGTAGCAGAGTGTAAGAGACAGTAGCAGAGTGAAAGAGACAGTAGCAGAGTGTTAGAGACAGTAGCAGAGTGTAAGAAACAGTAACAGAGTGTAAGAGACAGTAGCAGAGTGTAAGAGAGTGTAAGAGACAGTAACAGTGTGTAAGAGGGTGTAACAGCGTGTAAGAGAGTGTAACAGAGTGTAAGAGAGTGTAACAGAGTGTAAGAGAGTGTAAGAGACAGTAACAGAGTGTAAGAGGGTGTAAGAGACAGTAGCAGAGTGTAAGAGAGTGTAAGAGAGTGTTATAGACAGTAGCAGAGTGTAAGAGACAATAGCAGAGTGTAAGAGACAGTAACAGAGTGTAAGAGACAGTAGCAGAGTGTAACAGTGTAAGAGAGTGTAAGAGACAGTAGCAGAGTGTAATAGACAGTAACAGAGTGTAAGAGAGTGTTATAGACAGTAGCAGAGTGTAAGAGACAGTAGCAGAGTGTAAGAGACAATAGCAGAGTGTAAGAGACAGTAGCAGAGTGTAATAGACTGTAGCAGAGTGTAACATAGTGTAAGAGAGTGTAAGAGACAGTAGCAGAGTGTAATAGACAGTAACAGAGTGTACGAGAGTGTTATAGACAGTAGCAGAGTTTAAGAGACAGTAACAGAGTGTAAGAGACAGTAACAGAGTGTAAGAGTATGTAAGAGACAGTAGGAGAGTGTAAGAGAGTGTAAGAGAGTGTAAGAGAGTGTAAGAGAGTGTAAGAGACAGTAACAGAGTGTAAGAGACAGTAACAGAGTGTAAGAGACAGCAGCAGAGTGTAAGAGAGTGTAACAGAGTATAGGAGACAGTAACAGAGTATATGAGACAGTAACAGAGTGTAAGAGAGTGTAAGAGACAGTTACAGAGTGTAAGAGAGTGTAACATAGTGTAAGAGACAGTAACAGAGTGTAAGAGACAGCAGAAGAGTGTAAGAGAGTTGAAGAGACAGTCGCAGAGTGTAATAGACAGTAACAGAGTGTAAGAGAGTGTTATAGACAGTAGCAGAGTGTAAGAGACAATAGCAGAGTGTAATAGACTGGAGCAGAGTGTAACATAGTGTAAGACAGTGTAAGAGACTGTAGCAGAGTGTAATAGACAGTAACAGAGTGTAAGAGAGTGTTATAGACAGTAGCAGAGTGTAAGAGACAATAGCAGAGTGTAAGAGACAGTAGCAGAGTGTAATAGACAGCAGCAGAGTGTAAGAGAGTGTAAGAGACAGTAGCAGAGTGTAATAGACAGTAACAGAGTGTAAGAGAGTGTTATAGACAGTAGCAGAGTGTAAGAGACAGTAGCAGAGTGTAATAGACTGTAGCAGAGTGTAACATAGTGTAAGAGAGTGTAAGAGACAGTAGCAGAGTGTAATAGACAGTAACAGAGTGTAAGAGAGTGTTATAGACAGTAGCAGAGTGTAAGAGAGTGTAAGAGACAGTTACAGAGTGTAAGAGAGTGTAACAGAGTGTAAGAGAGTGTAAGAGACAGTAACATAGTGTAGGAGAGTGTAAGAGACAGTAACAGAGTGTAAGAGACAGTAGCAGAGTGTAAGAGAGTGTAAGAGAGTGTTAGACAGTAGCAGAGTGTAAGGGACAATAGCAGAGTGTAAGAGACAGTAGCAGAGTGTAAGAGAGTGTAACAGAGTGTAAGAGACAGTAACAGAGCGTAAGAGACAGTAGCAGAGTGTAAGAGACAGAAGCAGAGTGAAAGAGAGAGTAGCAGAGTGTAAGAGACAGTAGCAGAGAGTAAGAGACAGTAGCAGAGTGTAAGAGAGTGTAATAGACAGTAACAGAGTGTAAGAGAGTGTAACAGCATGTAAGAGAGTGTAACAGAGTGTAAGAGAGTGTAAGAGACAGTAACAGAGTGTAAGAGACAGTAACAGAGTGTAAGAGACAGCAGCAGAGTGTAAGAGTGTGTAACAGAGTGTAAGAGAGTGAAAGAGACAGTAGCAGAGTGTAATAGACAGTAACAGAGTGTAATAGAGTGTAAGAGACAGTAGCAGAGTGTAAGAGACAATAGCAGAGTGTAAGAGACAGTAGCAGAGTGTAATAGACTGTAGCAGAGTGTAACAGAGTGTAAGAGAGTGTAAGAGACAATAGCAGAGTGTAATAGACAGTAACAGAGTGTAAGAGAGTGTTATAGACAGTAGCATAGTGCAAGAGACAATAGCAGAGTGTAAGAGACAGTAGCAGAGTGTAATAGACAGTAACAGAGTGTAAGAGACAGTAACAGAGTGTAAGAGACAGCAGCAGAGTGTAAGAGTGTAAGAGACAGTAACAGAGTGTAAGAGAGTGTAACAGAGTGTAAGAGACAGTAACAGAGTGTACGAGACAGTAACAGAGTGTAAGAGACAGTAACAGAGTATACGAGAGTGTAGTAGAGTGTAAGAGACAGTAACAGAGCGTAAGAGACAGTAGCAGAGTGTAAGAGTGTAAAAGACAGTAACAGAGTGTAAGAGAGTGTAACAGCGTGTAAGAGACAGTAAGAGAGTGTAACAGAGTGTAAGAGACAGTAACAGAGTGTAGGAGAGTGTAAGAGACAGTAACGGAGTGTAAGAGACAGTAACAGAGTGTAAGAGACAGCAGCAGAGTGTTAGAGAGTGTAACATAGTGTAAGAGAGTGTAAGAGACAGTAGCAGAGTGTAATAGACAGTAACAGAGTGTAATAGAGTGTAAGAGACAGTAGCAGAGTGTAAGAGACAGTAGCAGAGTGTAATAGACTGTAGCAGAGTGTAACAGAGTGTAAGAGAGTGTAAGAGACAATAGCAGAGTGTAATAGACAGTAACAGAGTGTAAGAGAGTGTTATAGACAGTAGCAGAGTGCAAGAGACAATAGCAGAGTGTAAGAGACAGTAGCAGAGTGTAATAGACTGTAACAGAGTGTAACAGAGTGTAAGAGAGTGTAAGAGAGTGTAAGAGACAGTAGCGGAGTGTAATAGACAGTAACAGAGTGTAAGAGAGTGTTATAGACAGTAGCAGAGTGTAAGAGACAGTAGCAGAGTGTAATAGACAGCAGCAGAGTGTAAGAGAGTGTAAGAGACAGTAGCAGAGTGTAATAGACAGTAACAGAGTGTAAGAGAGTGTTATAGACAGTATCAGAGTGTAAGAGACAATAGCAGAGTGTAAGAGACAGTAGCAGAGTGTAATAGACTGTAGCAGAGTGTAACATAGTGTAAGAGAGTGTAAGAGACAGTAGCAGAGTGTAATGGACAGTAACAGAGTGTAAGAGAGTGTTATAGACAGTAGCAGAGTGTAAGAGAGTGTAAGAGACAGTTACAGAGTGTAAGAGAGTGTAAGAGAGTGTAAGAGACAGTAACAGAGCGTAAGAGACAGTAGCAGAGTGTAAGAGACAGAAGCAGAGTGAAAGAGAGAGTAGCAGAGTGTAAGAGACAGTAACAGAGTGTAAGAGACAGTAACAGAGTGTAAGAGGGTGTAAGAGACAGTAGCAGAGTGTAGGAGAGTGTAAGAGAGTGTAAGAGACAGTAAGAGTGTAAGAGACAGTAACAGAGTGTAAGAGACAGCAGCAGAGTGTAAGAGAGTGTAACAGAGTGTAAGAGACAGTAACAGAGCGTAAGAGACAGTAGCAGAGTGTAAGAGACAGAAGCAGAGTGAAAGAGAGAGTAGCAGAGTGTAAGAGACAGTAGCAGAGTGTAAGAGACAGTAGCAGAGTGTAAGAGAGTGTAAGAGACAGTAACAGAGTGTAAGAGAGTGTAACAGCATGTAAGAGAGTGTAACAGAGTGTAAGAGAGTGTAAGAGACAGTAACAGAGTGTAGTAGAGTGTAAGAGACAGTAACAGAGTGTAAGAGACAGCAGCAGAGTGTAAGAGAGTGTAACATAGTGTAAGAGAGTGAAAGAGACAGTAGCAGAGTGTAATAGACAGTAACAGAGTGTAAGAGAGTGTTATAGACAGTAGCAGAGTGTAAGAGACAATAGCAGAGTGTAAGATACAGTAGCAACGTGTAAGAGACAGTAACAGAGTGTAAGAGACAGTAGCAGAGTGAAAGAGGCAGTAGTAGAGTGTAGTAGAGTGTACCAGAGTGTCACATGGCATATACCGTCCTCTAGGATCACATAGTCCTGAGTGATCTCAATATACTGTGAACGTCTTTGGGGATCTCTTCGCGTAGACATCGTAAACCTGTGTAAGAGACAGTAAAAGAGTATATGAGACAGTAGCGGAGTGTAAGAGAGTGTGACAGAGCATAGGAGACAGTAACAGAGTACAGGAGACGGTAACAGAGTGTAAGAGAGTGTAAGAGACAGTAACAGAGTGTAAGAGACAGTAACAGAGTGTAAGAGACAGCAGCAGAGTGTAAGAGAGTGTAACATAGTGTAAGAGAGTGAAAGAGACAGTAGCAGAGTGTAATAGACAGTAACAGAGTGTAGGAGAGTGTCAGAGACAGTAACAGAGTGTAAGAGTCAGCAGCAGAGTGTAAGAGAGTGTAACATAGTGTAAGAGAGTGTAAGAGACAGTAGCAGAGTGTAATAGACAGTAACAGAGTGTAAGAGAGTGTTATAGACAGTAGCAGAGTGTAAGAGACAATAGCAGAGTGTAAGATACAGTAGCAGAGTGTAAGAGACAGTAACAGAGTGTAAAAGACAGTAACAGAGTGTAAGAGACAGTAGCAGAGTGAAAGAGACAGTAGTAGAGTGTAAGAGAGTGTCACATGGCATATACCGTCCTCTAGGATCACATAGTCCTGAATGATCTCAGTATACTGTGAACGTCTTTGGGGATCTCTTCGCGTAGACCTCGTAAACCTGTGTAAGAGACAGTAAAAGAGTATATGAGACAGTAGTGGAGTGTAAGAAAGTGTAACAGAGTATAGGAGACAGTAACAGAGTGTAGTACAGTGTAAGACACAGTAACAGAGCGTAAGAGATAGTAGCAGAGTGTAAGAGACAGTAGCAGAGTGAAAGAGACAGTAGCAGAGTGTTAGAGACAGTAGCAGAGTGTAAGAAACAGTAACAGAGTGTAAGAGAGTGTAAGAGACAGTAACAGTGTGTAAGAGGGTGTAACAGCGTGTAAGAGAGTGTAACAGAGTGTAAGAGAGTGTAACAGAGTGTAAGAGAGTGTAAGAGACAGTAACAGAGTGTAAGAGGGTGTAAGAGACAGTAGCAGAGTGTAAGAGAGTGTTATAGACAGTAGCAGAGTGTAAGAGACAATAGCAGAGTGTAAGAGACAGTAACAGAGTGTAAGAGACAGTAGCAGAGTGTAACAGTGTAAGAGAGTGTAAGAGACAGTAGCAGAGTGTAATAGACAGTAACAGAGTGTAAGAGAGTGTTATAGACAGTAGCAGAGTGTAAGAGACAGTAGCAGAGTGTAAGAGACAATAGCAGAGTGTAAGAGACAGTAGCAGAGTGTAATAGACTGTAGCAGAGTGTAACATAGTGTAAGAGAGTGTAAGAGACAGTAGCAGAGTGTAATAGACAGTAACAGAGTGTACGAGAGTGTTATAGACAGTAGCAGAGTTTAAGAGACAGTAACAGAGTGTAAGAGACAGTAACAGAGTGTAAGAGTGTGTAAGAGACAGTAGGAGAGTGTAAGAGAGTGTAAGAGAGTGTAAGAGAGTGTAAGAGAGTGTAAGAGACAGTAACAGAGTGTAAGAGACAGTAACAGAGTGTAAGAGACAGCAGCAGAGTGTAAGAGAGTGTAACAGAGTATAGGAGACAGTAACAGAGTATAGGAGACAGTAACAGAGTGTAAGAGAGTGTAAGAGACAGTTACAGAGTGTAAGAGAGTGTAAGAGAGTGTAAGAGAGTGTAAGAGAGTGTAACAGAGTGTAAGAGACAGTAACAGAGTGTAAGAGACAGCAGCAGAGTGTAAGAGAGTGTGAGAGACAGTAGCAGAGTGTAATAGACAGTAACAGAGTGTAAGAGAGTGTTATAGACAGTAGCAGAGTGTTATAGACAATAGCAGAGTGTAAGAGACAGTAGCAGAGTGTAATAGACAGCAGCAGAGTGTAAGAGAGTGTAAGAGACAGTAGCAGAGTGTAATAGACAGTAACAGAGTGTAAGAGAGTGTTATAGACAGTAGCAGAGTGTAAGAGACAATAGCAGAGTGTAAGAGACAGTAGCAGAGTGTAATAGACTGTAGCAGAGTGTAACATAGTGTAAGAGAGTGTAAGAGACAGTAGCAGAGTATAATAGACAGTAACAGAGTGTAAGAGAGTGTTATAGACAGTAGCAGAGTTTAAGAGACAGTAACAGAGTGTAAGAGACAGTAACAGACTGTAAGAGGGTGTAAGAGACAGTAGCAGAGTGTAGGAGAGTGTAAGAGAGTGTAAGAGACAGTAACAGAGTGTAAGAGACAGTAACAGAGTGTAAGAGACAGCAGCAGAGTGTAAGAGAGTGTAACAGAGTATAGGAGACAGTAACAGAGTATAGGAGACAGTAACAGAGTGTAAGAGAGTGTAAGAGACAGTTACAGAGTGTAAGAGAGTGTAACACAGTGTAAGAGACAGTAACAGAGTGTAAGAGACAGTAGCAGAGTGTAATAGACTGTAGCAGAGTGTAACATAGTGTAAGAGAGTGTAAGAGACAGTAGCAGAGTGTAATAGACAGTAACAGAGTGTAAGAGAGTGTTATAGACAGTAGCAGAGTTTAAGAGACAGTAACAGAGTGTAAGAGACAGTAACAGAGTGTAAGAGGGTGTAAGAGACAGTAGCAGAGTGTAGGAGAGTGTAAGAGAGTGTAAGAGAGTGTAAGAGACAGTAACAGAGTGTAAGAGACAGTAACAGAGTGTAAGAGACAGCAGCAGAGTGTAAGAGAGTGTAACAGAGTATAGGAGACAGTAACAGAGTATAGGAGACAGTAACAGAGTGTAAGAGAGTGTAAGAGACAGTTACAGAGTGTAAGAGAGTGTAACATAGTGTAAGAGACAGTAACAGAGTGTAAGAGACAGTAGCAGAGTGTAATAGACTGTAGCAGAGTGTAACATAGTGTAAGAGAGTGTAAGAGACAGTAGCAGAGTGTAATAGACAGTAACAGAGTGTAAGAGAGTGTTATAGACAGTAGCAGAGTGTAAGAGACAATAGCAGAGTGTAATAGAGTGTAGCAGAGTGTAATAGAGTGTAGCAGAGTGTAAGCGAGTGTAAGAGACAGTAGCAGAGTGTAATAGACAGTAACAGAGTGTAAGAGAGTGTTATAGACAGTTGCAGAGTGTAAGAGACAATAGAAGAGTGTAAGATACAGTAGAAGAGTGTAAGAGACTGTAACAGAGTGTAAGAGACAGTAACAGAGTGTAAGAGACAGTAACAGAGTGTAAGAGACAGTAGCAGAGTGAAAGAGACATTAGTAGAGTGTAGTAGAGTGTAAGAGAGAGTCACATGGCATACACCGTCCTCTAGGACCACATGGTCCCGAATGATCTCAGTATACTGTGAACGTCTTTGGGTATCTCTTCGCGTAGACATCGTAAACCTGTGTAAGAGACAGTAACAGAGTATATGAGACAGCAGCAGAGCGTAAGAGAGTGTAACATAGTGTAAGACAGTGTAAGAGACAGTAGCAGAGTGAAAGAGACAGTAGCAGAGTGTAAGAGACAGTAGCAGAGTGTAAGAGACAGTAACAGAGTGTAAGAGATAGTAGCAGAGTGTAAGAGAGTGTAAGAGACAGTAACAGTGTGTAAGAGGGTGTAACAGCGTGTAAGAGAGTGTAACAGCATGTAAGAGAGTGTAACAGAGTGTAAGGGAGTGTAAGAGACAGTAACAGAGTGTAAGGGGGTGTAAGAGACAGTAGAAGAGTGTAGGAGAGTGTAAGAGAGTGTAAGAGAGTGTAATAGACAGTAACAGAGTGTAAGAGACAGTAAAAGAGTGTAAGAGACAGCAGCAGAGTGTAAGAGAGTGTAAGAGACAGTAACAGAGTGTAAGAGACAGTAACAGAGTGTAAGAGACAGTAACAGAGTATACGAGAGTGTAGTAGAGTGTAAGAGACAGTAACAGAGCGTAAGAGACAGTAGCAGTGTGTAAGAGACAGAAGCAAAGTGAAAGAGAGAGTAGCAGAGTGTAAGAGACAGTAGCAGAGTGTAAGAGACAGTAGCAGAGTGTAAGAGAGTGTAAGAGACAGTAACAGAGTGTAAGAGAGTGTAACAGCGTGTAAGAGAGTGTAACAGAGTGTAAGAGACAGTAAGAGAGTGTAACAGAGTGTAAGAGACAGTAACAGAGTGTAGGAGAGTGTAAGAGACAGTAACAGAGTGTAAGAGACAGTAACAGAGTGTAAGAGACAGCAGCAGAGTGTAAGAGAGTGTAACATAGTGTAAGAGAGTGTAAGAGACAGTAGCAGAGTGTAATAGACAGTAACAGAGTGTAATAGAGTGTAAGAGACAGTAGCAGAGTGTAAGAGACAATAGCAGAGTGTAAGAGACAGTAGCAGAGTGTAACATAGTGTAAGAGAGTGTTATAGACAGTAGCAGAGTGTAAGAGACAGTAACAGAGTGTAAGAGATAGGAGTGTAAGAGACAGTAACAGAGTGTAAGAGACAGTAACAGAGTGTAAGAGACAGCAGCAGAGTGTAAGAGAGTGTAATAGACAGTAACAGAGTGTACGAGAGTGTAGTAGAGTGTAAGAGACAGTAGCAGAGTGTAATAGACAGTAACAGAGTGTAAGAGAGTGTTATAGACAGTAGCAGAGTGTAAGAGACAATAGCAGAGTGTAAGAGACAGTAGCAGAGTGTAATAGACTGTAGCAGAGTGTAACAGTGTAAGAGAGTGTAAGAGACAGTAGCAGAGTGTAATAGACATTAACAGAGTGTAAGAGAGTGTTATAGACAGTAGCAGAGTTTAAGAGACAGTAACAGAGTGTAAGAGACAGTAACAGAGTGTAAGAGACAGCAGCAGAGTGTAAGAGAGTGTAACAGAGTGTAAGAGACAGTAACAGAGTGTAAGAGACAGTAGCAGAGTGTAAGAGACAGAAGCAGAGTGAAAGAGAGAGTAGCAGAGTGTAAGAGACAGTAGCAGAGAGTAAGAGACAGTAGCAGAGTGTAAGAGAGTGTAATAGACAGTAACAGAGTGTAAGAGAGTGTAACAGCATGTAAGAGAGTGTAACAGAGTGTAAGAGAGTGTAAGAGACAGTAACAGAGTGTAAGAGACAGTAACAGAGTGTAAGAGACAGCATCAGAGTGTAAGAGTGTGTAACAGAGTGTAAGAGAGTGAAAGAGACAGTAGCAGAGTGTAATAGACAGTAACAGAGTGTAATAGAGTGTAAGAGTCAGTAGCAGAGTGTAAGAGACAATAGCAGAGTGTAAGAGACAGTAGCAGAGTGTAATAGACTGTAGCAGAGTGTAACAGAGTGTAAGAGAGTGTAAGAGACAATAGCAGAGTGTAATAGACAGTAACAGAGTGTAAGAGAGTGTTATAGACAGTAGCAGAGTGCAAGAGACAATAGCAGAGTGTAAGAGACAGTAGCAGAGTGTAATAGACAGTAACAGAGTGTAAGAGACAGTAACAGAGTGTAAGAGACAGCAGCAGAGTGTAAGAGTGTAAGAGACAGTAACAGAGTGTAAGAGAGTGTAACAGAGTGTAAAAGACAGTAACAGAGTGTACGAGACAGTAACAGAGTGTACGAGACAGTAACAGAGTGTAAGAGACAGTAACAGAGTATACGAGAGTGTAGTAGAGTGTAAGAGACAGTAACAGAGCGTAAGAGACAGTAGCAGTGTGTAAGAGACAGAAGCAAAGTGAAAGAGAGAGTAGCAGAGTGTAAGAGACAGTAGCAGAGTGTAAGAGACAGTAGCAGAGTGTAAGAGAGTGTAAGAGACAGTAACAGAGTGTAAGAGAGTGTAACAGCGTGTAAGAGAGTGTAACAGAGTGTAAGAGACAGTAAGAGAGTGTAACAGAGTGTAAGAGACAGTAACAGAGTGTAGGAGAGTGTAAGAGACAGTAACAGAGTGTAAGAGACAGTAACAGAGTGTAAGAGACAGCAGCAGAGTGTAAGAGAGTGTAACATAGTGTAAGAGAGTGTAAGAGACAGTAGCAGAGTGTAATAGACAGTAACAGAGTGTAATAGAGTGTAAGAGACAGTAGCAGAGTGTAAGAGACAATAGCAGAGTGTAACATAGTGTAAGAGAGTGTTATAGACAGTAGCAGAGTGTAAGAGACAGTAACAGAGTGTAAGTGACAGTAACAGAGTGAAAGAGACAGTAGCAGAGTGAAAGAGACAGTAGTAGAGTGTAGTAGAGTGTAAGATATAGGAGTGTAAGAGACAGTAACAGAGTGTAAGAGACAGTAACAGAGTGTAAGAGACAGCAGCAGAGTGTAAGAGAGTGTAATAGACAGTAACAGAGTGTACGAGAGTGTAGTAGAGTGTAAGAGACAGTAGCAGAGTGTAAGAGAGTGTAACAGGGTGTAAGAGACAGTAACAGAGTATAGGAGACAGTAACAGAGTGTAAGAGACAGTAACAGAGTGTACGAGACAGTAACATAGTGTAAGATACAGTAACAGAGTGTATGACAGTGTAGTACAGTGTAAGACACAGTAACAGAGCGTAAGAGATAGTAGCAGAGTGTAAGAGACAGTAGCAGAGTGAAAGAGACAGTAGCAGAGTGTTAGAGACAGTAGCAGAGTGTAAGAAACAGTAACAGAGTGTAAGAGACAGTAGCAGAGTGTAAGAGAGTGTAAGAGACAGTAACAGTGTGTAAGAGGGTGTAACAGCGTGTAAGAGAGTGTAACAGCGTGTAAGAGAGTGTAACAGCGTGTAAGAGAGTGTAACAGAGTGTAAGAGAGTGTAAGAGACAGTAACAGAGTGTAAGAGGGTGTAAGAGACAGTAGCAGAGTGTAAGAGAGTGTAAGAGAGTGTTATAGACAGTAGCAGAGTGTAAGAGACAATAGCAGAGTGTAATAGACTGTAGCAGAGTGTAACAGTGTAAGAGAGTGTAAGAGACAGTAGCAGAGTGTAATAGACAGTAACAGAGTGTAAGAGAGTGTTATAGACAGTAGCAGAGTGTAAGAGACAGTAGCAAAGTGTAAGAGACAATAGCAGAGTGTAAGAGACAGTAGCAGAGTGTAATAGACTGTAGCAGAGTGTAACATAGTGTAAGAGAGTGTAAGAGACAGTAACAGAGTGTACGAGAGTGTTATAGACAGTAGCAGAGTTTAAGAGACAGTAACAGAGTGTAAGAGACAGTAACAGAGTGTAAGAGGGTGTAAGAGACAGTAGGAGAGTGTAAGAGAGTGTAAGAGAGTGTAAGAGACAGTAACAGAGTGTAAGAGACAGTAACAGAGTGTAAGAGACAGCAGCAGAGTGTAAGAGAGTGTAACAGAGTATAGGAGACAGTAACAGAGTATAGGAGACAGTAACAGAGTGTAAGAGAGTGTAAGAGACAGTTACAGAGTGTAAGAGAGTGTAACATAGTGTAAGAGACAGTAACAGAGTGTAAGAGACAGCAGAAGAGTGTAAGAGAGTTGAAGAGACAGTCGCAGAGTGTAATAGACAGTAACAGAGTGTAAGAGAGTGTTATAGACAGTAGCAGAGTGTAAGAGACAATAGCAGAGTGTAATAGACTGGAGTAGAGTGTAGCATAGTGTAAGACAGTGTAAGAGACTGTAGCAGAGTGTAATAGACAGTAACAGAGTGTAAGAGAGTGTTATAGACAGTAGCAGAGTGTAAGAGACAATAGCAGAGTGTAAGAGACAGTAGCAGAGTTTAATAGACAGCAGCAGAGTGTAAGAGAGTGTAAGAGACAGTAGCAGAGTGTAATAGACAGTAACAGAGTGTAAGAGAGTGTTATAGACAGTAGCAGAGTGTAAGAGACAATAGCAGAGTGTAATAGACTGTAGCAGAGTGTAACATAGTGTAAGAGAGTGTAAGAGACAGTAGCAGAGTGTAATAGACAGTAACAGAGTGTAAGAGAGTGTTATAGACAGTAGCAGAGTGTAAGAGAGTGTAAGAGACAGTTACAGAGTGTAAGAGAGTGTAACAGAGTGTAAGAGAGTGTAAGAGACAGTAACATAGTGTAGGAGAGTGTAAGAGGCAGTAACAGAGTGTAAGAGACAGTAGCAGAGTGTAAGAGAGTGTAAGAGAGTGTTATAGACAGTAGCAGAGTGTAAGGGACAATAGCAGAGTGTAAGAGACAGTAGCAGAGTGTAATAGACTGTAGCAGAGTGTAAAATAGTGTAAGAGAGTGTAAGAGACAGTAGCAGAGTGTAATAGACAGTAATAGAGTGTAAGAGAGTGTTATAGACAGTAGCAGAGTTTAAGAGACAGTAACAGAGTGTAAGAGACAGTAAGAGTGTAAGAGGGTGTAAGAGACAGTAGCAGAGTGTAGGAGAGTGTAAGAGAGTGTAAGAGACAGTAACAGAGTGTAAGAGACAGCAGCAGAGTGTAAGAGACAGTAACAGAGTGTAAGAGAGTGTAACAGAGTGTAAGAGACAGTAACAGAGTGTACGAGAGTGTAGTAGAGTGTAAGAGACAGTAACAGAGCATAAGAGACAGTAACAGAGCATAAGAGACAGAAGCAGAGTGTAAGAGACAGAAACAGAGTGAAAGAGAGAGTAGCAGAGTGTAAGAGACAGTAGCAGAGTGTAAGAGAGTGTAAGAGAAATTAACAGAGTGTAATAGAGTGTAACAGCGTGTAAGAGAGTGTAACAGAGTGTAAGAGAGTGTAAGAGACAGTTACAGAGTGTAAGAGAGTGTAAGAGAGTGTAAGAGACAGTAACATAGTGTAGGAGAGTGTAAGAGACAGTAACAGAGTGTAAGAGACAGTAACAGAGTGTAAGAGGGTGTAAGAGACAGTAGCAGAGTGTAGGAGAGTGTAAGAGAGTGTAAGAGACAGTAAGAGTGTAAGAGACAGTAACAGAGTGTAAGAGACAGCAGCAGAGTGTAAGAGAGTGTAACAGAGTGTAAGAGACAGTAACAGAGCGTAAGAGACAGTAGCAGAGTGTAAGAGACAGAAGCAGAGTGAAAGAGAGAGTAGCAGAGTGTTATAGACAGTAGCAGAGTTTAAGAGACAGTAACAGAGTGTAAGAGACAGTAAGAGTGTAAGAGGGTGTAAGAGACAGTAGCAGAGTGTAGGAGAGTGTAAGAGAGTGTAAGAGACAGTAACAGAGTGTAAGAGACAGCAGCAGAGTGTAAGAGACAGTAACAGAGTGTACGAGAGTGTAGTAGAGTGTAAGAGACAGTAACAGAGCATAAGAGACAGTAACAAAGCATAAGAGACAGAGGCAGAGTGTAAGAGACAGAAACAGAGTGAAAGAGAGAGTAGCAGAGTGTAAGAGACAGTAGCAGAGTGTAAGAGAGTGTAAGAGACAGTAACAGAGTGTAAGAGAGTGTAACAGCATGTAAGAGAGTGTAACAGAGTGTAAGAGAGTGTAAGAGACAGTAACAGAGTGTAGTAGAGTGTAAGAGACAGTAACAGAGTGTAAGAGACAGTAACAGAGTGTAAGAGACAGCAGCAGAGTGTAAGAGAGTGTAACATAGTGTAAGAGAGTGAAAGAGACAGTAGCAGAGTGTAATAGACAGTAACAGAGTGTAAGAGAGTGTTATAGACAGTAGCAGAGTGTAAGAGACAATAGCAGAGTGTAAGATACAGTAGCAAAGTGTAAGAGACAGTAACAGAGTGTAAGAGACAGTAGCAGAGTGAAAGAGGCAGTAGTAGAGTGTAGTAGAGTGTACCAGAGTGTCACATGGCATATACCGTCCTCTAGGATCACATAGTCCTGAATGATCTCAGTATACTGTGAACGTCTTTGGGGATCTCTTCGCGTAGACATCGTAAACCTGTGTAAGAGACAGTAAAAGAGTATATGAGACAGTAGCGGAGTGTAAGAGAGTGTGACAGAGCATAGGAGACAGTAACAGAGTATAGGAGACGGTAACAGAGTGTAAGAGAGTGTAAGAGACAGTAACAGAGTGTAAGAGACAGCAGCAGAGTGTAAGAGAGTGTAACATAGTGTAAGAGAGTGAAAGAGACAGTAGCAGAGTGTAATAGACAGTAACAGAGTGTAGGAGAGTGTAACAGCGTGTAAGAGAGTGTAACAGAGTGTAAGAGAGTGTAAGAGACAGTAACAGAGTGTAGGAGAGTGTAAGAGACAGTAACAGAGTGTAAGAGACAGTAACAGAGTGTAAGAGACAGTAACAGAGTGTAAGAGACAGCAGCAGAGTGTAAGAGAGTGTAACATAGTGTAAGAGAGTGAAAGAGACAGTAGCAGAGTGTAATAGACAGTAACAGAGTGTAGGAGAGTGTCAGAGACAGTAACAGAGTGTAAGAGTCAGCAGCAGAGTGTAAGAGAGTGTAACATAGTGTAAGAGAGTGTAAGAGACAGTAGCAGAGTGTAATAGACAGTAACAGAGTGTAAGAGTCAGCAGCAGAGTGTAAGAGAGTGTAACATAGTGTAAGAGAGTGTTATAGACAGTAGCAGAGTGTAAGAGACAATAGCAGAGTGTAAGATACAGTAGCAGAGTGTAAGAGACAGTAACAGAGTGTAAAAGACAGTAACAGAGTGTAAGAGACAGTAGCAGAGTGTAAGAGACAGCAGCAGAGTGTAAGAGAGTGTAAGAGAGTGTAAGAGAGTGTAAGAGACAGTAACAGAGTGTAAGAGACAGTAACAGAGTGTAAGAGACAGCAGCAGAGTGTAAGAGAGTGTAACAGAGTATAGGAGACAGTAACAGAGTATAGGAGACAGTAACAGAGTGTAAGAGAGTGTAAGAGACAGTAACAGAGTGTAAGAGAGTGTAACATAGTGTAAGAGACAGTAACAGAGTGTAAGAGACAGCAGAAGAGTGTAAGAGAGTTGAAGAGACAGTCGCAGAGTGTAATAGACAGTAACAGAGTGTAAGAGAGTGTTATAGACAGTAGCAGAGTGTAAGAGACAATAGCAGAGTGTAATAGACTGGAGCAGAGTGTAACATAGTGTAAGAGAATGTAAGAGACTGTAGCAGAGTGTAATAGACAGTAACAGAGTGTAAGAGAGTGTTATAGACAGTAGCAGAGTGTAAGAGACAATAGCAGAGTGTAAGAGACAGTAGCAGAGTGTAATAGACAGCAGCAGAGTGTAAGAGAGTGTAAGAGACAGTAGCAGAGTGTAATAGACAGTAACAGAGTGTAAGAGAGTGTTATAGACAGTAGCAGAGTGTAAGAGACAATAGCAGAGTGTAAGAGACAGTAGCAGAGTGTAATAGACTGTAGCAGAGTGTAACAGTGTAAGAGAGTGTAAGAGACAGTAGCAGAGTGTAATAGACATTAACAGAGTGTAAGAGAGTGTTATAGACAGTAGTAGAGTTTAAGAGACAGTAACAGAGTGTAAGAGACAGTAACAGAGTGTAAGAGGGTGTAAGAGACAGTAGCAGAGTGTAGGAGAGTGTAAGAGAGTGTAAGAGACAGTAACAGAGTGTAAGAGACAGCAGCAGAGTGTAAGAGAGTGTAACAGAGTGTAAGAGACAGTAACAGAGCGTAAGAGACAGTAGCAGAGTGTAAGAGACAGAAGCAGAGTGAAAGAGAGAGTAGCAGAGTGTAAGAGACAGTAGCAGAGAGTAAGAGACAGTAGCAGAGTGTAAGAGAGTGTAATAGACAGTAACAGAGTGTAAGAGAGTGTAACAGCATGTAAGAGAGTGTAACAGAGTGTAAGAGAGTGTAAGAGACAGTAACAGAGTGTAAGAGACAGTAACAGAGTGTAAGAGACAGTAACAGAGTGTAAGAGACAGCAGCAGAGTGTAAGAGTGTGTAACAGAGTGTAAGAGAGTGAAAGAGACAGTAGCAGAGTGTAATAGACAGTAACAGAGTGTAATAGAGTGTAAGAGACAGTAGCAGAGTGTAAGAGACAATAGCAGAGTGTAAGAGACAGTAGCAGAGTGTAATAGACTGTAGCAGAGTGTAACAGAGTGTAAGAGAGTGTAAGAGACAATAGCAGAGTGTAATAGACAGTAACAGAGTGTAAGAGAGTGTTATAGACAGTAGCAGAGTGCAAGAGACAATAGCAGAGTGTAAGAGACAGTAGCAGAGTGTAATAGACAGTAACAGAGTGTAAGAGACAGTAACAGAGTGTAAGAGACAGCAGCAGAGTGTAAGAGTGTAAGAGACAGTAACAGAGTGTAAGAGAGTGTAACAGAGTGTAAAAGACAGTAACAGAGTGTACGAGACAGTAACAGAGTGTACGAGACAGTAACAGAGTGTAAGAGACAGTAACAGAGTATACGAGAGTGTAGTAGAGTGTAAGAGACAGTAACAGAGCGTAAGAGACAGTAGCAGTGTGTAAGAGACAGAAGCAAAGTGAAAGAGAGAGTAGCAGAGTGTAAGAGACAGTAGCAGAGTGTAAGAGACAGTAGCAGAGTGTAAGAGAGTGTAAGAGACAGTAACAGAGTGTAAGAGAGTGTAACAGAGTGTAAGAGACAGTAAGAGAGTGTAACAGAGTGTAAGAGACAGTAACAGAGTGTAGGAGAGTGTAAGAGACAGTAACAGAGTGTAAGAGACAGTAACAGAGTGTAAGAGGGTGTAACAGCGTGTAAGAGAGTGTAACAGCATGTAAGAGAGTGTAACAGAGTGTAAGGGAGTGTAAGAGACAGTAACAGAGTGTAAGGGGGTGTAAGAGACAGTAGAAGAGTGTAGGAGAGTGTAAGAGAGTGTAAGAGAGTGTAATAGACAGTAACAGAGTGTAAGAGACAGTAAAAGAGTGTAAGAGACAGCAGCAGAGTGTAAGAGAGTGTAAGAGACAGTAACAGAGTGTACGAGAGTGTAGTAGAGTGTAAGAGACAGTAGCAGAGTGTAAGAGAGTGTAACAGGGTGTAAGAGACAGTAACAGAGTATAGGAGACAGTAACAGAGTGTAAGAGACAGTAACAGAGTGTACGAGACAGTAACATAGTGTAAGATACAGTAACAGAGTGTATGACAGTGTAGTACAGTGTAAGACACAGTAACAGAGCGTAAGAGATAGTAGCAGAGTGTAAGAGACAGTAGCAGAGTGAAAGAGACAGTAGCAGAGTGTTAGAGACAGTAGCAGAGTGTAAGAAACAGTAACAGAGTGTAAGAGACAGTAGCAGAGTGTAAGAGAGTGTAAGAGACAGTAACAGTGTGTAAGAGGGTGTAACAGCGTGTAAGAGAGTGTAACAGCGTGTAAGAGAGTGTAACAGAGTGTAAGAGAGTGTAAGAGACAGTAACAGAGTGTAAGAGGGTGTAAGAGACAGTAGCAGAGTGTAAGAGAGTGTAAGAGAGTGTTATAGACAGTAGCAGAGTGTAAGAGACAATAGCAGAGTGTAAGAGACAGTAGCAGAGTGTAAGAGACAGTAGCAGAGTGTAACAGTGTAAGAGAGTGTAAGAGACAGTAGCAGAGTGTAATAGACAGTAACAGAGTGTAAGAGAGTGTTATAGACAGTAGCAGAGTGTAAGAGACAGTAGCAGAGTGTAAGAGACAATAGCAGAGTGTAAGAGACAGTAGCAGAGTGTAATAGACTGTAGCAGAGTGTAACATAGTGTAAGAGAGTGTAAGAGACAGTAGCAGAGTGTAATAGACAGTAACAGAGTGTACGAGAGTGTTATAGACAGTAGCAGAGTTTAAGAGACAGTAACAGAGTGTAAGAGACAGTAACAGAGTGTAAGAGTGTGTAAGCGACAGTAGGAGAGTGTAAGAGAGTGTAAGAGAGTGTAAGAGAGTGTAAGAGACAGTAACAGAGTGTAAGAGACAGTAACAGAGTGTAAGAGACAGCAGCAGAGTGTAAGAGAGTGTAACAGAGTATAGGAGACAGTAACAGAGTATAGGAGACAGTAACAGAGTGTAAGAGAGTGTAAGAGACAGTTACAGAGTGTAAGAGAGTGTAACATAGTGTAAGAGACAGTAACAGAGTGTAAGAGACAGCAGAAGAGTGTAAGAGAGTTGAAGAGACAGTCGCAGAGTGTAATAGACAGTAACAGAGTGTAAGAGAGTGTTATAGACAGTAGCAGAGTGTAAGAGACAATAGCAGAGTGTAATAGACTGGAGCAGAGTGTAACAGTGTAAGAGAGTGTAAGAGACTGTAGCAGAGTGTAATAGACAGTAACAGAGTGTAAGAGAGTGTTATAGACAGTAGCAGAGTGTAAGAGACAATAGCAGAGTGTAAGAGACAGTAGCAGAGTGTAATAGACAGCAGCAGAGTGTAAGAGAGTGTAAGAGACAGTAGCAGAGTGTAATAGACAGTAACAGAGTGTAAGAGAGTGTTATAGACAGTAGCAGAGTGTAAGAGACAATAGCAGAGTGTAAGAGACAGTAGCAGAGTGTAATAGACTGTAGCAGAGTGTAACAGTGTAAGAGAGTGTAAGAGACAGTAGCAGAGTGTAATAGACATTAACAGAGTGTAAGAGAGTGTTATAGACAGTAGCAGAGTTTAAGAGACAGTAACAGAGTGTAAGAGACAGTAACAGAGTGTAAGAGACAGCAGCAGAGTGTAAGAGAGTGTAACAGAGTGTAAGAGACAGTAACAGAGCGTAAGAGACAGTAGCAGAGTGTAAGAGACAGAAGCAGAGTGAAAGAGAGAGTAGCAGAGTGTAAGAGACAGTAGCAGAGAGTAAGAGACAGTAGCAGAGTGTAAGAGAGTGTAATAGACAGTAACAGAGTGTAAGAGAGTGTAACAGCATGTAAGAGAGTGTAACAGAGTGTAAGAGAGTGTAAGAGACAGTAACAGAGTGTAAGAGACAGTAACAGAGTGTAAGAGACAGCAGCAGAGTGTAAGAGTGTGTAACAGAGTGTAAGAGAGTGAAAGAGACAGTAGCAGAGTGTAATAGACAGTAACAGAGTGTAATAGAGTGTAAGAGACAGTAGCAGAGTGTAAGAGACAATAGCAGAGTGTAAGAGACAGTAGCAGAGTGTAATAGACTGTAGCAGAGTGTAACAGAGTGTAAGAGAGTGTAAGAGACAATAGCAGAGTGTAATAGACAGTAACAGAGTGTAAGAGAGTGTTATAGACAGTAGCAGAGTGCAAGAGACAATAGCAGAGTGTAAGAGACAGTAGCAGAGTGTAATAGACAGTAACAGAGTGTAAGAGACAGTAACAGAGTGTAAGAGACAGTAACAGAGTGTAAGAGACAGCAGCAGAGTGTAAGAGTGTAAGAGACAGTAACAGAGTGTAAGAGAGTGTAACAGAGTGTAAAAGACAGTAACAGAGTGTACGAGACAGTAACAGAGTGTACGAGACAGTAACAGAGTGTAAGAGACAGTAACAGAGTATACGAGAGTGTAGTAGAGTGTAAGAGACAGTAACAGAGCGTAAGAGACAGTAGCAGTGTGTAAGAGACAGAAGCAAAGTGAAAGAGAGAGTAGCAGAGTGTAAGAGACAGTAGCAGAGTGTAAGAGACAGTAGCAGAGTGTAAGAGAGTGTAAGAGACAGTAACAGAGTGTAAGAGAGTGTAACAGCGTGTAAGAGAGTGTAACAGAGTGTAAGAGACAGTAAGAGAGTGTAACAGAGTGTAAGAGACAGTAACAGAGTGTAGGAGAGTGTAAGAGACAGTAACAGAGTGTAAGAGACAGTAACAGAGTGTAAGAGACAGCAGCAGAGTGTAAGAGAGTGTAACATAGTGTAAGAGAGTGTAAGAGACAGTAGCAGAGTGTAATAGACAGTAACAGAGTGTAATAGAGTGTAAGAGACAGTAGCAGAGTGTAAGAGACAATAGCAGAGTGTAACATAGTGTAAGAGAGTGTTATAGACAGTAGCAGAGTGTAAGAGACAGTAACAGAGTGTAAGAGACAGTAACAGAGTGAAAGAGACAGTAGCAGAGTGAAAGAGACAGTAGTAGAGTGTAGTAGAGTGTAAGATATAGGAGTGTAAGAGACAGTAACAGAGTGTAAGAGACAGTAACAGAGTGTAAGAGACAGCAGCAGAGTGTAAGAGAGTGTAATAGACAGTAACAGAGTGTACGAGAGTGTAGTAGAGTGTAAGAGACAGTAGCAGAGTGTAAGAGAGTGTAACAGGGTGTAAGAGACAGTAACAGAGTATAGGAGACAGTAACAGAGTGTAAGAGACAGTAACAGAGTGTACGAGACAGTAACATAGTGTAAGATACAGTAACAGAGTGTATGACAGTGTAGTACAGTGTAAGACACAGTAACAGAGCGTAAGAGATAGTAGCAGAGTGTAAGAGACAGTAGCAGAGTGAAAGAGACAGTAGCAGAGTGTTAGAGACAGTAGCAGAGTGTAAGAAACAGTAACAGAGTGTAAGAGACAGTAGCAGAGTGTAAGAGAGTGTAAGAGACAGTAACAGTGTGTAAGAGGGTGTAACAGCGTGTAAGAGAGTGTAACAGCGTGTAAGAGAGTGTAACAGAGTGTAAGAGAGTGTAAGAGACAGTAACAGAGTGTAAGAGGGTGTAAGAGACAGTAGCAGAGTGTAAGAGAGTGTAAGAGAGTGTTATAGACAGTAGCAGAGTGTAAGAGACAATAGCAGAGTGTAAGAGACAGTAACAGAGTGTAAGAGACAGTAGCAGAGTGTAACAGTGTAAGAGAGTGTAAGAGACAGTAGCAGAGTGTAATAGACAGTAACAGAGTGTAAGAGAGTGTTATAGACAGTAGCAGAGTGTAAGAGACAGTAGCAGAGTGTAAGAGACAATAGCAGAGTGTAAGAGACAGTAGCAGAGTGTAATAGACTGTAGCAGAGTGTAACATAGTGTAAGAGAGTGTAAGAGACAGTAGCAGAGTGTAATAGACAGTAACAGAGTGTACGAGAGTGTTATAGACAGTAGCAGAGTTTAAGAGACAGTAACAGAGTGTAAGAGACAGTAACAGAGTGTAAGAGTGTGTAAGAGACAGTAGGAGAGTGTAAGAGAGTGTAAGAGAGTGTAAGAGAGTGTAAGAGACAGTAACAGAGTGTAAGAGACAGTAACAGAGTGTAAGAGACAGCAGCAGAGTGTAAGAGAGTGTAACAGAGTATAGGAGACAGTAACAGAGTATAGGAGACAGTAACAGAGTGTAAGAGAGTGTAAGAGACAGTTACAGAGTGTAAGAGAGTGTAACATAGTGTAAGAGACAGTAACAGAGTGTAAGAGACAGCAGAAGAGTGTAAGAGAGTTGAAGAGACAGTCGCAGAGTGTAATAGACAGTAACAGAGTGTAAGAGAGTGTTATAGACAGTAGCAGAGTGTAAGAGACAATAGCAGAGTGTAATAGACTGGAGTAGAGTGTAGCATAGTGTAAGACAGTGTAAGAGACTGTAGCAGAGTGTAATAGACAGTAACAGAGTGTAAGAGAGTGTTATAGACAGTAGCAGAGTGTAAGAGACAATAGCAGAGTGTAAGAGACAGTAGCAGAGTTTAATAGACAGCAGCAGAGTGTAAGAGAGTGTAAGAGACAGTAGCAGAGTGTAATAGACAGTAACAGAGTGTAAGAGAGTGTTATAGACAGTAGCAGAGTGTAAGAGACAATAGCAGAGTGTAATAGACTGTAGCAGAGTGTAACATAGTGTAAGAGAGTGTAAGAGACAGTAGCAGAGTGTAATAGACAGTAACAGAGTGTAAGAGAGTGTTATAGACAGTAGCAGAGTGTAAGAGAGTGTAAGAGACAGTTACAGAGTGTAAGAGAGTGTAACAGAGTGTAAGAGAGTGTAAGAGACAGTAACATAGTGTAGGAGAGTGTAAGAGACAGTAACAGAGTGTAAGAGACAGTAGCAGAGTGTAAGAGAGTGTAAGAGAGTGTTATAGACAGTAGCAGAGTGTAAGGGACAATAGCAGAGTGTAAGAGACAGTAGCAGAGTGTAATAGACTGTAGCAGAGTGTAAAATAGTGTAAGAGAGTGTAAGAGACAGTAGCAGAGTGTAATAGACAGTAATAGAGTGTAAGAGAGTGTTATAGACAGTAGCAGAGTTTAAGAGACAGTAACAGAGTGTAAGAGACAGTAAGAGTGTAAGAGGGTGTAAGAGACAGTAGCAGAGTGTAGGAGAGTGTAAGAGAGTGTAAGAGACAGTAACAGAGTGTAAGAGACAGCAGCAGAGTGTAAGAGACAGTAACAGAGTGTAAGAGAGTGTAACAGAGTGTAAGAGACAGTAACAGAGTGTACGAGAGTGTAGTAGAGTGTAAGAGACAGTAACAGAGCATAAGAGACAGTAACAGAGCATAAGAGACAGAAGCAGAGTGTAAGAGACAGAAACAGAGTGAAAGAGAGAGTAGCAGAGTGTAAGAGACAGTAGCAGAGTGTAAGAGAGTGTAAGAGAAATTAACAGAGTGTAATAGAGTGTAACAGCGTGTAAGAGAGTGTAACAGAGTGTAAGAGAGTGTAAGAGACAGTTACAGAGTGTAAGAGAGTGTAAGAGAGTGTAAGAGACAGTAACATAGTGTAGGAGAGTGTAAGAGACAGTAACAGAGTGTAAGAGACAGTAACAGAGTGTAAGAGGGTGTAAGAGACAGTAGCAGAGTGTAGGAGAGTGTAAGAGAGTGTAAGAGACAGTAAGAGTGTAAGAGACAGTAACAGAGTGTAAGAGACAGCAGCAGAGTGTAAGAGAGTGTAACAGAGTGTAAGAGACAGTAACAGAGCGTAAGAGACAGTAGCAGAGTGTAAGAGACAGAAGCAGAGTGAAAGAGAGAGTAGCAGAGTGTTATAGACAGTAGCAGAGTTTAAGAGACAGTAACAGAGTGTAAGAGACAGTAAGAGTGTAAGAGGGTGTAAGAGACAGTAGCAGAGTGTAGGAGAGTGTAAGAGAGTGTAAGAGACAGTAACAGAGTGTAAGAGACAGCAGCAGAGTGTAAGAGACAGTAACAGAGTGTACGAGAGTGTAGTAGAGTGTAAGAGACAGTAACAGAGCATAAGAGACAGTAACAAAGCATAAGAGACAGAGGCAGAGTGTAAGAGACAGAAACAGAGTGAAAGAGAGAGTAGCAGAGTGTAAGAGACAGTAGCAGAGTGTAAGAGAGTGTAAGAGACAGTAACAGAGTGTAAGAGAGTGTAACAGCATGTAAGAGAGTGTAACAGAGTGTAAGAGAGTGTAAGAGACAGTAACAGAGTGTAGTAGAGTGTAAGAGACAGTAACAGAGTGTAAGAGACAGTAACAGAGTGTAAGAGACAGCAGCAGAGTGTAAGAGAGTGTAACATAGTGTAAGAGAGTGAAAGAGACAGTAGCAGAGTGTAATAGACAGTAACAGAGTGTAAGAGAGTGTTATAGACAGTAGCAGAGTGTAAGAGACAATAGCAGAGTGTAAGATACAGTAGCAAAGTGTAAGAGACAGTAACAGAGTGTAAGAGACAGTAGCAGAGTGAAAGAGGCAGTAGTAGAGTGTAGTAGAGTGTACCAGAGTGTCACATGGCATATACCGTCCTCTAGGATCACATAGTCCTGAATGATCTCAGTATACTGTGAACGTCTTTGGGGATCTCTTCGCGTAGACATCGTAAACCTGTGTAAGAGACAGTAAAAGAGTATATGAGACAGTAGCGGAGTGTAAGAGAGTGTGACAGAGCATAGGAGACAGTAACAGAGTATAGGAGACGGTAACAGAGTGTAAGAGAGTGTAAGAGACAGTAACAGAGTGTAAGAGACAGCAGCAGAGTGTAAGAGAGTGTAACATAGTGTAAGAGAGTGAAAGAGACAGTAGCAGAGTGTAATAGACAGTAACAGAGTGTAGGAGAGTGTAACAGCGTGTAAGAGAGTGTAACAGAGTGTAAGAGAGTGTAAGAGACAGTAACAGAGTGTAGGAGAGTGTAAGAGACAGTAACAGAGTGTAAGAGACAGTAACAGAGTGTAAGAGACAGTAACAGAGTGTAAGAGACAGCAGCAGAGTGTAAGAGAGTGTAACATAGTGTAAGAGAGTGAAAGAGACAGTAGCAGAGTGTAATAGACAGTAACAGAGTGTAGGAGAGTGTCAGAGACAGTAACAGAGTGTAAGAGTCAGCAGCAGAGTGTAAGAGAGTGTAACATAGTGTAAGAGAGTGTAAGAGACAGTAGCAGAGTGTAATAGACAGTAACAGAGTGTAAGAGTCAGCAGCAGAGTGTAAGAGAGTGTAACATAGTGTAAGAGAGTGTTATAGACAGTAGCAGAGTGTAAGAGACAATAGCAGAGTGTAAGATACAGTAGCAGAGTGTAAGAGACAGTAACAGAGTGTAAAAGACAGTAACAGAGTGTAAGAGACAGTAGCAGAGTGTAAGAGACAGCAGCAGAGTGTAAGAGAGTGTAAGAGAGTGTAAGAGAGTGTAAGAGACAGTAACAGAGTGTAAGAGACAGTAACAGAGTGTAAGAGACAGCAGCAGAGTGTAAGAGAGTGTAACAGAGTATAGGAGACAGTAACAGAGTATAGGAGACAGTAACAGAGTGTAAGAGAGTGTAAGAGACAGTAACAGAGTGTAAGAGAGTGTAACATAGTGTAAGAGACAGTAACAGAGTGTAAGAGACAGCAGAAGAGTGTAAGAGAGTTGAAGAGACAGTCGCAGAGTGTAATAGACAGTAACAGAGTGTAAGAGAGTGTTATAGACAGTAGCAGAGTGTAAGAGACAATAGCAGAGTGTAATAGACTGGAGCAGAGTGTAACATAGTGTAAGAGAATGTAAGAGACTGTAGCAGAGTGTAATAGACAGTAACAGAGTGTAAGAGAGTGTTATAGACAGTAGCAGAGTGTAAGAGACAATAGCAGAGTGTAAGAGACAGTAGCAGAGTGTAATAGACAGCAGCAGAGTGTAAGAGAGTGTAAGAGACAGTAGCAGAGTGTAATAGACAGTAACAGAGTGTAAGAGAGTGTTATAGACAGTAGCAGAGTGTAAGAGACAATAGCAGAGTGTAAGAGACAGTAGCAGAGTGTAATAGACTGTAGCAGAGTGTAACAGTGTAAGAGAGTGTAAGAGACAGTAGCAGAGTGTAATAGACATTAACAGAGTGTAAGAGAGTGTTATAGACAGTAGTAGAGTTTAAGAGACAGTAACAGAGTGTAAGAGACAGTAACAGAGTGTAAGAGGGTGTAAGAGACAGTAGCAGAGTGTAGGAGAGTGTAAGAGAGTGTAAGAGACAGTAACAGAGTGTAAGAGACAGCAGCAGAGTGTAAGAGAGTGTAACAGAGTGTAAGAGACAGTAACAGAGCGTAAGAGACAGTAGCAGAGTGTAAGAGACAGAAGCAGAGTGAAAGAGAGAGTAGCAGAGTGTAAGAGACAGTAGCAGAGAGTAAGAGACAGTAGCAGAGTGTAAGAGAGTGTAATAGACAGTAACAGAGTGTAAGAGAGTGTAACAGCATGTAAGAGAGTGTAACAGAGTGTAAGAGAGTGTAAGAGACAGTAACAGAGTGTAAGAGACAGTAACAGAGTGTAAGAGACAGTAACAGAGTGTAAGAGACAGCAGCAGAGTGTAAGAGTGTGTAACAGAGTGTAAGAGAGTGAAAGAGACAGTAGCAGAGTGTAATAGACAGTAACAGAGTGTAATAGAGTGTAAGAGACAGTAGCAGAGTGTAAGAGACAATAGCAGAGTGTAAGAGACAGTAGCAGAGTGTAATAGACTGTAGCAGAGTGTAACAGAGTGTAAGAGAGTGTAAGAGACAATAGCAGAGTGTAATAGACAGTAACAGAGTGTAAGAGAGTGTTATAGACAGTAGCAGAGTGCAAGAGACAATAGCAGAGTGTAAGAGACAGTAGCAGAGTGTAATAGACAGTAACAGAGTGTAAGAGACAGTAACAGAGTGTAAGAGACAGCAGCAGAGTGTAAGAGTGTAAGAGACAGTAACAGAGTGTAAGAGAGTGTAACAGAGTGTAAAAGACAGTAACAGAGTGTACGAGACAGTAACAGAGTGTACGAGACAGTAACAGAGTGTAAGAGACAGTAACAGAGTATACGAGAGTGTAGTAGAGTGTAAGAGACAGTAACAGAGCGTAAGAGACAGTAGCAGTGTGTAAGAGACAGAAGCAAAGTGAAAGAGAGAGTAGCAGAGTGTAAGAGACAGTAGCAGAGTGTAAGAGACAGTAGCAGAGTGTAAGAGAGTGTAAGAGACAGTAACAGAGTGTAAGAGAGTGTAACAGAGTGTAAGAGACAGTAAGAGAGTGTAACAGAGTGTAAGAGACAGTAACAGAGTGTAGGAGAGTGTAAGAGACAGTAACAGAGTGTAAGAGACAGTAACAGAGTGTAAGAGGGTGTAACAGCGTGTAAGAGAGTGTAACAGCATGTAAGAGAGTGTAACAGAGTGTAAGGGAGTGTAAGAGACAGTAACAGAGTGTAAGGGGGTGTAAGAGACAGTAGAAGAGTGTAGGAGAGTGTAAGAGAGTGTAAGAGAGTGTAATAGACAGTAACAGAGTGTAAGAGACAGTAAAAGAGTGTAAGAGACAGCAGCAGAGTGTAAGAGAGTGTAAGAGACAGTAACAGAGTGTACGAGAGTGTAGTAGAGTGTAAGAGACAGTAGCAGAGTGTAAGAGAGTGTAACAGGGTGTAAGAGACAGTAACAGAGTATAGGAGACAGTAACAGAGTGTAAGAGACAGTAACAGAGTGTACGAGACAGTAACATAGTGTAAGATACAGTAACAGAGTGTATGACAGTGTAGTACAGTGTAAGACACAGTAACAGAGCGTAAGAGATAGTAGCAGAGTGTAAGAGACAGTAGCAGAGTGAAAGAGACAGTAGCAGAGTGTTAGAGACAGTAGCAGAGTGTAAGAAACAGTAACAGAGTGTAAGAGACAGTAGCAGAGTGTAAGAGAGTGTAAGAGACAGTAACAGTGTGTAAGAGGGTGTAACAGCGTGTAAGAGAGTGTAACAGCGTGTAAGAGAGTGTAACAGAGTGTAAGAGAGTGTAAGAGACAGTAACAGAGTGTAAGAGGGTGTAAGAGACAGTAGCAGAGTGTAAGAGAGTGTAAGAGAGTGTTATAGACAGTAGCAGAGTGTAAGAGACAATAGCAGAGTGTAAGAGACAGTAGCAGAGTGTAAGAGACAGTAGCAGAGTGTAACAGTGTAAGAGAGTGTAAGAGACAGTAGCAGAGTGTAATAGACAGTAACAGAGTGTAAGAGAGTGTTATAGACAGTAGCAGAGTGTAAGAGACAGTAGCAGAGTGTAAGAGACAATAGCAGAGTGTAAGAGACAGTAGCAGAGTGTAATAGACTGTAGCAGAGTGTAACATAGTGTAAGAGAGTGTAAGAGACAGTAGCAGAGTGTAATAGACAGTAACAGAGTGTACGAGAGTGTTATAGACAGTAGCAGAGTTTAAGAGACAGTAACAGAGTGTAAGAGACAGTAACAGAGTGTAAGAGTGTGTAAGCGACAGTAGGAGAGTGTAAGAGAGTGTAAGAGAGTGTAAGAGAGTGTAAGAGACAGTAACAGAGTGTAAGAGACAGTAACAGAGTGTAAGAGACAGCAGCAGAGTGTAAGAGAGTGTAACAGAGTATAGGAGACAGTAACAGAGTATAGGAGACAGTAACAGAGTGTAAGAGAGTGTAAGAGACAGTTACAGAGTGTAAGAGAGTGTAACATAGTGTAAGAGACAGTAACAGAGTGTAAGAGACAGCAGAAGAGTGTAAGAGAGTTGAAGAGACAGTCGCAGAGTGTAATAGACAGTAACAGAGTGTAAGAGAGTGTTATAGACAGTAGCAGAGTGTAAGAGACAATAGCAGAGTGTAATAGACTGGAGCAGAGTGTAACAGTGTAAGAGAGTGTAAGAGACTGTAGCAGAGTGTAATAGACAGTAACAGAGTGTAAGAGAGTGTTATAGACAGTAGCAGAGTGTAAGAGACAATAGCAGAGTGTAAGAGACAGTAGCAGAGTGTAATAGACAGCAGCAGAGTGTAAGAGAGTGTAAGAGACAGTAGCAGAGTGTAATAGACAGTAACAGAGTGTAAGAGAGTGTTATAGACAGTAGCAGAGTGTAAGAGACAATAGCAGAGTGTAAGAGACAGTAGCAGAGTGTAATAGACTGTAGCAGAGTGTAACAGTGTAAGAGAGTGTAAGAGACAGTAGCAGAGTGTAATAGACATTAACAGAGTGTAAGAGAGTGTTATAGACAGTAGCAGAGTTTAAGAGACAGTAACAGAGTGTAAGAGACAGTAACAGAGTGTAAGAGACAGCAGCAGAGTGTAAGAGAGTGTAACAGAGTGTAAGAGACAGTAACAGAGCGTAAGAGACAGTAGCAGAGTGTAAGAGACAGAAGCAGAGTGAAAGAGAGAGTAGCAGAGTGTAAGAGACAGTAGCAGAGAGTAAGAGACAGTAGCAGAGTGTAAGAGAGTGTAATAGACAGTAACAGAGTGTAAGAGAGTGTAACAGCATGTAAGAGAGTGTAACAGAGTGTAAGAGAGTGTAAGAGACAGTAACAGAGTGTAAGAGACAGTAACAGAGTGTAAGAGACAGCAGCAGAGTGTAAGAGTGTGTAACAGAGTGTAAGAGAGTGAAAGAGACAGTAGCAGAGTGTAATAGACAGTAACAGAGTGTAATAGAGTGTAAGAGACAGTAGCAGAGTGTAAGAGACAATAGCAGAGTGTAAGAGACAGTAGCAGAGTGTAATAGACTGTAGCAGAGTGTAACAGAGTGTAAGAGAGTGTAAGAGACAATAGCAGAGTGTAATAGACAGTAACAGAGTGTAAGAGAGTGTTATAGACAGTAGCAGAGTGCAAGAGACAATAGCAGAGTGTAAGAGACAGTAGCAGAGTGTAATAGACAGTAACAGAGTGTAAGAGACAGTAACAGAGTGTAAGAGACAGTAACAGAGTGTAAGAGACAGCAGCAGAGTGTAAGAGTGTAAGAGACAGTAACAGAGTGTAAGAGAGTGTAACAGAGTGTAAAAGACAGTAACAGAGTGTACGAGACAGTAACAGAGTGTACGAGACAGTAACAGAGTGTAAGAGACAGTAACAGAGTATACGAGAGTGTAGTAGAGTGTAAGAGACAGTAACAGAGCGTAAGAGACAGTAGCAGTGTGTAAGAGACAGAAGCAAAGTGAAAGAGAGAGTAGCAGAGTGTAAGAGACAGTAGCAGAGTGTAAGAGACAGTAGCAGAGTGTAAGAGAGTGTAAGAGACAGTAACAGAGTGTAAGAGAGTGTAACAGCGTGTAAGAGAGTGTAACAGAGTGTAAGAGACAGTAAGAGAGTGTAACAGAGTGTAAGAGACAGTAACAGAGTGTAGGAGAGTGTAAGAGACAGTAACAGAGTGTAAGAGACAGTAACAGAGTGTAAGAGACAGCAGCAGAGTGTAAGAGAGTGTAACATAGTGTAAGAGAGTGTAAGAGACAGTAGCAGAGTGTAATAGACAGTAACAGAGTGTAATAGAGTGTAAGAGACAGTAGCAGAGTGTAAGAGACAATAGCAGAGTGTAACATAGTGTAAGAGAGTGTTATAGACAGTAGCAGAGTGTAAGAGACAGTAACAGAGTGTAAGAGACAGTAACAGAGTGAAAGAGACAGTAGCAGAGTGAAAGAGACAGTAGTAGAGTGTAGTAGAGTGTAAGATATAGGAGTGTAAGAGACAGTAACAGAGTGTAAGAGACAGTAACAGAGTGTAAGAGACAGCAGCAGAGTGTAAGAGAGTGTAATAGACAGTAACAGAGTGTACGAGAGTGTAGTAGAGTGTAAGAGACAGTAGCAGAGTGTAAGAGAGTGTAACAGGGTGTAAGAGACAGTAACAGAGTATAGGAGACAGTAACAGAGTGTAAGAGACAGTAACAGAGTGTACGAGACAGTAACATAGTGTAAGATACAGTAACAGAGTGTATGACAGTGTAGTACAGTGTAAGACACAGTAACAGAGCGTAAGAGATAGTAGCAGAGTGTAAGAGACAGTAGCAGAGTGAAAGAGACAGTAGCAGAGTGTTAGAGACAGTAGCAGAGTGTAAGAAACAGTAACAGAGTGTAAGAGACAGTAGCAGAGTGTAAGAGAGTGTAAGAGACAGTAACAGTGTGTAAGAGGGTGTAACAGCGTGTAAGAGAGTGTAACAGCGTGTAAGAGAGTGTAACAGAGTGTAAGAGAGTGTAAGAGACAGTAACAGAGTGTAAGAGGGTGTAAGAGACAGTAGCAGAGTGTAAGAGAGTGTAAGAGAGTGTTATAGACAGTAGCAGAGTGTAAGAGACAATAGCAGAGTGTAAGAGACAGTAACAGAGTGTAAGAGACAGTAGCAGAGTGTAACAGTGTAAGAGAGTGTAAGAGACAGTAGCAGAGTGTAATAGACAGTAACAGAGTGTAAGAGAGTGTTATAGACAGTAGCAGAGTGTAAGAGACAGTAGCAGAGTGTAAGAGACAATAGCAGAGTGTAAGAGACAGTAGCAGAGTGTAATAGACTGTAGCAGAGTGTAACATAGTGTAAGAGAGTGTAAGAGACAGTAGCAGAGTGTAATAGACAGTAACAGAGTGTACGAGAGTGTTATAGACAGTAGCAGAGTTTAAGAGACAGTAACAGAGTGTAAGAGACAGTAACAGAGTGTAAGAGTGTGTAAGAGACAGTAGGAGAGTGTAAGAGAGTGTAAGAGAGTGTAAGAGAGTGTAAGAGACAGTAACAGAGTGTAAGAGACAGTAACAGAGTGTAAGAGACAGCAGCAGAGTGTAAGAGAGTGTAACAGAGTATAGGAGACAGTAACAGAGTATAGGAGACAGTAACAGAGTGTAAGAGAGTGTAAGAGACAGTTACAGAGTGTAAGAGAGTGTAACATAGTGTAAGAGACAGTAACAGAGTGTAAGAGACAGCAGAAGAGTGTAAGAGAGTTGAAGAGACAGTCGCAGAGTGTAATAGACAGTAACAGAGTGTAAGAGAGTGTTATAGACAGTAGCAGAGTGTAAGAGACAATAGCAGAGTGTAATAGACTGGAGCAGAGTGTAACATAGTGTAAGACAGTGTAAGAGACTGTAGCAGAGTGTAATAGACAGTAACAGAGTGTAAGAGAGTGTTATAGACAGTAGCAGAGTGTAAGAGACAATAGCAGAGTGTAAGAGACAGTAGCAGAGTGTAATAGACAGCAGCAGAGTGTAAGAGAGTGTAAGAGACAGTAGCAGAGTGTAATAGACAGTAACAGAGTGTAAGAGAGTGTTATAGACAGTAGCAGAGTGTAAGAGACAGTAGCAGAGTGTAATAGACTGTAGCAGAGTGTAACATAGTGTAAGAGAGTGTAAGAGACAGTAGCAGAGTGTAATAGACAGTAACAGAGTGTAAGAGAGTGTTATAGACAGTAGCAGAGTGTAAGAGAGTGTAAGAGACAGTTACAGAGTGTAAGAGAGTGTAACAGAGTGTAAGAGAGTGTAAGAGACAGTAACATAGTGTAGGAGAGTGTAAGAGACAGTAACAGAGTGTAAGAGACAGTAGCAGAGTGTAAGAGAGTGTAAGAGAGTGTTATAGACAGTAGCAGAGTGTAAGGGACAATAGCAGAGTGTAAGAGACAGTAGCAGAGTGTAATAGACTGTAGCAGAGTGTAAAATAGTGTAAGAGAGTGTAAGAGACAGTAGCAGAGTGTAATAGACAGTAATAGAGTGTAAGAGAGTGTTATAGACAGTAGCAGAGTTTAAGAGACAGTAACAGAGCGTAAGAGACAGTAAGAGTGTAAGAGGGTGTAAGAGACAGTAGCAGAGTGTAGGAGAGTGTAAGAGAGTGTAAGAGACAGTAACAGAGTGTAAGAGACAGCAACAGAGTGTAAGAGACAGTAGCAGAGTGTAAGAGACAATAGCAGAGTGTAAGAGACAGTAGCAGAGTGTAATAGACTGTAGCAGAGTGTAACAGTGTAAGAGAGTGTAAGAGACAGTAGCAGAGTGTAATAGACAGTAACAGAGTGTAAGAGAGTGTTATAGACAGTAGCAGAGTGTAAGAGACAGTAGCAGAGTGTAAGAGACAATAGCAGAGTGTAAGAGACAGTAGCAGAGTGTAATAGACTGTAGCAGAGTGTAACATAGTGTAAGAGAGTGTAAGAGACAGTAGCAGAGTGTAATAGACAGTAACAGAGTGTACGAGAGTGTTATAGACAGTAGCAGAGTTTAAGAGACAGTAACAGAGTGTAAGAGACAGTAACAGAGTGTAAGAGTGTGTAAGCGACAGTAGGAGAGTGTAAGAGAGTGTAAGAGAGTGTAAGAGAGTGTAAGAGACAGTAACAGAGTGTAAGAGACAGTAACAGAGTGTAAGAGACAGCAGCAGAGTGTAAGAGAGTGTAACAGAGTATAGGAGACAGTAACAGAGTATAGGAGACAGTAACAGAGTGTAAGAGAGTGTAAGAGACAGTTACAGAGTGTAAGAGAGTGTAACATAGTGTAAGAGACAGTAACAGAGTGTAAGAGACAGCAGAAGAGTGTAAGAGAGTTGAAGAGACAGTCGCAGAGTGTAATAGACAGTAACAGAGTGTAAGAGAGTGTTATAGACAGTAGCAGAGTGTAAGAGACAATAGCAGAGTGTAATAGACTGGAGCAGAGTGTAACAGTGTAAGAGAGTGTAAGAGACTGTAGCAGAGTGTAATAGACAGTAACAGAGTGTAAGAGAGTGTTATAGACAGTAGCAGAGTGTAAGAGACAATAGCAGAGTGTAAGAGACAGTAGCAGAGTGTAATAGACAGCAGCAGAGTGTAAGAGAGTGTAAGAGACAGTAGCAGAGTGTAATAGACAGTAACAGAGTGTAAGAGAGTGTTATAGACAGTAGCAGAGTGTAAGAGACAATAGCAGAGTGTAAGAGACAGTAGCAGAGTGTAATAGACTGTAGCAGAGTGTAACAGTGTAAGAGAGTGTAAGAGACAGTAGCAGAGTGTAATAGACATTAACAGAGTGTAAGAGAGTGTTATAGACAGTAGCAGAGTTTAAGAGACAGTAACAGAGTGTAAGAGACAGTAACAGAGTGTAAGAGACAGCAGCAGAGTGTAAGAGAGTGTAACAGAGTGTAAGAGACAGTAACAGAGCGTAAGAGACAGTAGCAGAGTGTAAGAGACAGAAGCAGAGTGAAAGAGAGAGTAGCAGAGTGTAAGAGACAGTAGCAGAGAGTAAGAGACAGTAGCAGAGTGTAAGAGAGTGTAATAGACAGTAACAGAGTGTAAGAGAGTGTAACAGCATGTAAGAGAGTGTAACAGAGTGTAAGAGAGTGTAAGAGACAGTAACAGAGTGTAAGAGACAGTAACAGAGTGTAAGAGACAGCAGCAGAGTGTAAGAGTGTGTAACAGAGTGTAAGAGAGTGAAAGAGACAGTAGCAGAGTGTAATAGACAGTAACAGAGTGTAATAGAGTGTAAGAGACAGTAGCAGAGTGTAAGAGACAATAGCAGAGTGTAAGAGACAGTAGCAGAGTGTAATAGACTGTAGCAGAGTGTAACAGAGTGTAAGAGAGTGTAAGAGACAATAGCAGAGTGTAATAGACAGTAACAGAGTGTAAGAGAGTGTTATAGACAGTAGCAGAGTGCAAGAGACAATAGCAGAGTGTAAGAGACAGTAGCAGAGTGTAATAGACAGTAACAGAGTGTAAGAGACAGTAACAGAGTGTAAGAGACAGTAACAGAGTGTAAGAGACAGCAGCAGAGTGTAAGAGTGTAAGAGACAGTAACAGAGTGTAAGAGAGTGTAACAGAGTGTAAAAGACAGTAACAGAGTGTACGAGACAGTAACAGAGTGTACGAGACAGTAACAGAGTGTAAGAGACAGTAACAGAGTATACGAGAGTGTAGTAGAGTGTAAGAGACAGTAACAGAGCGTAAGAGACAGTAGCAGTGTGTAAGAGACAGAAGCAAAGTGAAAGAGAGAGTAGCAGAGTGTAAGAGACAGTAGCAGAGTGTAAGAGACAGTAGCAGAGTGTAAGAGAGTGTAAGAGACAGTAACAGAGTGTAAGAGAGTGTAACAGCGTGTAAGAGAGTGTAACAGAGTGTAAGAGACAGTAAGAGAGTGTAACAGAGTGTAAGAGACAGTAACAGAGTGTAGGAGAGTGTAAGAGACAGTAACAGAGTGTAAGAGACAGTAACAGAGTGTAAGAGACAGCAGCAGAGTGTAAGAGAGTGTAACATAGTGTAAGAGAGTGTAAGAGACAGTAGCAGAGTGTAATAGACAGTAACAGAGTGTAATAGAGTGTAAGAGACAGTAGCAGAGTGTAAGAGACAATAGCAGAGTGTAACATAGTGTAAGAGAGTGTTATAGACAGTAGCAGAGTGTAAGAGACAGTAACAGAGTGTAAGAGACAGTAACAGAGTGAAAGAGACAGTAGCAGAGTGAAAGAGACAGTAGTAGAGTGTAGTAGAGTGTAAGATATAGGAGTGTAAGAGACAGTAACAGAGTGTAAGAGACAGTAACAGAGTGTAAGAGACAGCAGCAGAGTGTAAGAGAGTGTAATAGACAGTAACAGAGTGTACGAGAGTGTAGTAGAGTGTAAGAGACAGTAGCAGAGTGTAAGAGAGTGTAACAGGGTGTAAGAGACAGTAACAGAGTATAGGAGACAGTAACAGAGTGTAAGAGACAGTAACAGAGTGTACGAGACAGTAACATAGTGTAAGATACAGTAACAGAGTGTATGACAGTGTAGTACAGTGTAAGACACAGTAACAGAGCGTAAGAGATAGTAGCAGAGTGTAAGAGACAGTAGCAGAGTGAAAGAGACAGTAGCAGAGTGTTAGAGACAGTAGCAGAGTGTAAGAAACAGTAACAGAGTGTAAGAGACAGTAGCAGAGTGTAAGAGAGTGTAAGAGACAGTAACAGTGTGTAAGAGGGTGTAACAGCGTGTAAGAGAGTGTAACAGCGTGTAAGAGAGTGTAACAGAGTGTAAGAGAGTGTAAGAGACAGTAACAGAGTGTAAGAGGGTGTAAGAGACAGTAGCAGAGTGTAAGAGAGTGTAAGAGAGTGTTATAGACAGTAGCAGAGTGTAAGAGACAATAGCAGAGTGTAAGAGACAGTAACAGAGTGTAAGAGACAGTAGCAGAGTGTAACAGTGTAAGAGAGTGTAAGAGACAGTAGCAGAGTGTAATAGACAGTAACAGAGTGTAAGAGAGTGTTATAGACAGTAGCAGAGTGTAAGAGACAGTAGCAGAGTGTAAGAGACAATAGCAGAGTGTAAGAGACAGTAGCAGAGTGTAATAGACTGTAGCAGAGTGTAACATAGTGTGAGAGAGTGTAAGAGACAGTAGCAGAGTGTAATAGACAGTAACAGAGTGTACGAGAGTGTTATAGACAGTAGCAGAGTTTAAGAGACAGTAACAGAGTGTAAGAGACAGTAACAGAGTGTAAGAGTGTGTAAGAGACAGTAGGAGAGTGTAAGAGAGTGTAAGAGAGTGTAAGAGAGTGTAAGAGACAGTAACAGAGTGTAAGAGACAGTAACAGAGTGTAAGAGACAGCAGCAGAGTGTAAGAGAGTGTAACAGAGTATAGGAGACAGTAACAGAGTATAGGAGACAGTAACAGAGTGTAAGAGAGTGTAAGAGACAGTTACAGAGTGTAAGAGAGTGTAACATAGTGTAAGAGACAGTAACAGAGTGTAAGAGACAGCAGAAGAGTGTAAGAGAGTTGAAGAGACAGTCGCAGAGTGTAATAGACAGTAACAGAGTGTAAGAGAGTGTTATAGACAGTAGCAGAGTGTAAGAGACAATAGCAGAGTGTAATAGACTGGAGTAGAGTGTAGCATAGTGTAAGACAGTGTAAGAGACTGTAGCAGAGTGTAATAGACAGTAACAGAGTGTAAGAGAGTGTTATAGACAGTAGCAGAGTGTAAGAGACAATAGCAGAGTGTAAGAGACAGTAGCAGAGTTTAATAGACAGCAGCAGAGTGTAAGAGAGTGTAAGAGACAGTAGCAGAGTGTAATAGACAGTAACAGAGTGTAAGAGAGTGTTATAGACAGTAGCAGAGTGTAAGAGACAATAGCAGAGTGTAATAGACTGTAGCAGAGTGTAACATAGTGTAAGAGAGTGTAAGAGACAGTAGCAGAGTGTAATAGACAGTAACAGAGTGTAAGAGTCAGCAGCAGAGTGTAAGAGAGTGTAACATAGTGTAAGAGAGTGTTATAGACAGTAGCAGAGTGTAAGAGACAATAGCAGAGTGTAAGATACAGTAGCAGAGTGTAAGAGACAGTAACAGAGTGTAAAAGACAGTAACAGAGTGTAAGAGACAGTAGCAGAGTGTAAGAGACAGCAGCAGAGTGTAAGAGAGTGTAAGAGAGTGTAAGAGAGTGTAAGAGACAGTAACAGAGTGTAAGAGACAGTAACAGAGTGTAAGAGACAGCAGCAGAGTGTAAGAGAGTGTAACAGAGTATAGGAGACAGTAACAGAGTATAGGAGACAGTAACAGAGTGTAAGAGAGTGTAAGAGACAGTAACAGAGTGTAAGAGAGTGTAACATAGTGTAAGAGACAGTAACAGAGTGTAAGAGACAGCAGAAGAGTGTAAGAGAGTTGAAGAGACAGTCGCAGAGTGTAATAGACAGTAACAGAGTGTAAGAGAGTGTTATAGACAGTAGCAGAGTGTAAGAGACAATAGCAGAGTGTAATAGACTGGAGCAGAGTGTAACATAGTGTAAGAGAATGTAAGAGACTGTAGCAGAGTGTAATAGACAGTAACAGAGTGTAAGAGAGTGTTATAGACAGTAGCAGAGTGTAAGAGACAATAGCAGAGTGTAAGAGACAGTAGCAGAGTGTAATAGACAGCAGCAGAGTGTAAGAGAGTGTAAGAGACAGTAGCAGAGTGTAATAGACAGTAACAGAGTGTAAGAGAGTGTTATAGACAGTAGCAGAGTGTAAGAGACAATAGCAGAGTGTAAGAGACAGTAGCAGAGTGTAATAGACTGTAGCAGAGTGTAACAGTGTAAGAGAGTGTAAGAGACAGTAGCAGAGTGTAATAGACATTAACAGAGTGTAAGAGAGTGTTATAGACAGTAGTAGAGTTTAAGAGACAGTAACAGAGTGTAAGAGACAGTAACAGAGTGTAAGAGGGTGTAAGAGACAGTAGCAGAGTGTAGGAGAGTGTAAGAGAGTGTAAGAGACAGTAACAGAGTGTAAGAGACAGCAGCAGAGTGTAAGAGAGTGTAACAGAGTGTAAGAGACAGTAACAGAGCGTAAGAGACAGTAGCAGAGTGTAAGAGACAGAAGCAGAGTGAAAGAGAGAGTAGCAGAGTGTAAGAGACAGTAGCAGAGAGTAAGAGACAGTAGCAGAGTGTAAGAGAGTGTAATAGACAGTAACAGAGTGTAAGAGAGTGTAACAGCATGTAAGAGAGTGTAACAGAGTGTAAGAGAGTGTAAGAGACAGTAACAGAGTGTAAGAGACAGTAACAGAGTGTAAGAGACAGTAACAGAGTGTAAGAGACAGCAGCAGAGTGTAAGAGTGTGTAACAGAGTGTAAGAGAGTGAAAGAGACAGTAGCAGAGTGTAATAGACAGTAACAGAGTGTAATAGAGTGTAAGAGACAGTAGCAGAGTGTAAGAGACAATAGCAGAGTGTAAGAGACAGTAGCAGAGTGTAATAGACTGTAGCAGAGTGTAACAGAGTGTAAGAGAGTGTAAGAGACAATAGCAGAGTGTAATAGACAGTAACAGAGTGTAAGAGAGTGTTATAGACAGTAGCAGAGTGCAAGAGACAATAGCAGAGTGTAAGAGACAGTAGCAGAGTGTAATAGACAGTAACAGAGTGTAAGAGACAGTAACAGAGTGTAAGAGACAGCAGCAGAGTGTAAGAGTGTAAGAGACAGTAACAGAGTGTAAGAGAGTGTAACAGAGTGTAAAAGACAGTAACAGAGTGTACGAGACAGTAACAGAGTGTACGAGACAGTAACAGAGTGTAAGAGACAGTAACAGAGTATACGAGAGTGTAGTAGAGTGTAAGAGACAGTAACAGAGCGTAAGAGACAGTAGCAGTGTGTAAGAGACAGAAGCAAAGTGAAAGAGAGAGTAGCAGAGTGTAAGAGACAGTAGCAGAGTGTAAGAGACAGTAGCAGAGTGTAAGAGAGTGTAAGAGACAGTAACAGAGTGTAAGAGAGTGTAAGAGAGTGTAACAGAGTGTAAGAGACAGTAAGAGAGTGTAACAGAGTGTAAGAGACAGTAACAGAGTGTAGGAGAGTGTAAGAGACAGTAACAGAGTGTAAGAGACAGTAACAGAGTGTAAGAGGGTGTAACAGCGTGTAAGAGAGTGTAACAGCATGTAAGAGAGTGTAACAGAGTGTAAGGGAGTGTAAGAGACAGTAACAGAGTGTAAGGGGGTGTAAGAGACAGTAGAAGAGTGTAGGAGAGTGTAAGAGAGTGTAAGAGAGTGTAATAGACAGTAACAGAGTGTAAGAGACAGTAAAAGAGTGTAAGAGACAGCAGCAGAGTGTAAGAGAGTGTAAGAGACAGTAACAGAGTGTACGAGAGTGTAGTAGAGTGTAAGAGACAGTAGCAGAGTGTAAGAGAGTGTAACAGGGTGTAAGAGACAGTAACAGAGTATAGGAGACAGTAACAGAGTGTAAGAGACAGTAACAGAGTGTACGAGACAGTAACATAGTGTAAGATACAGTAACAGAGTGTATGACAGTGTAGTACAGTGTAAGACACAGTAACAGAGCGTAAGAGATAGTAGCAGAGTGTAAGAGACAGTAGCAGAGTGAAAGAGACAGTAGCAGAGTGTTAGAGACAGTAGCAGAGTGTAAGAAACAGTAACAGAGTGTAAGAGACAGTAGCAGAGTGTAAGAGAGTGTAAGAGACAGTAACAGTGTGTAAGAGGGTGTAACAGCGTGTAAGAGAGTGTAACAGCGTGTAAGAGAGTGTAACAGAGTGTAAGAGAGTGTAAGAGACAGTAACAGAGTGTAAGAGGGTGTAAGAGACAGTAGCAGAGTGTAAGAGAGTGTAAGAGAGTGTTATAGACAGTAGCAGAGTGTAAGAGACAATAGCAGAGTGTAAGAGACAGTAGCAGAGTGTAAGAGACAGTAGCAGAGTGTAACAGTGTAAGAGAGTGTAAGAGACAGTAGCAGAGTGTAATAGACAGTAACAGAGTGTAAGAGAGTGTTATAGACAGTAGCAGAGTGTAAGAGACAGTAGCAGAGTGTAAGAGACAATAGCAGAGTGTAAGAGACAGTAGCAGAGTGTAATAGACTGTAGCAGAGTGTAACATAGTGTAAGAGAGTGTAAGAGACAGTAGCAGAGTGTAATAGACAGTAACAGAGTGTACGAGAGTGTTATAGACAGTAGCAGAGTTTAAGAGACAGTAACAGAGTGTAAGAGACAGTAACAGAGTGTAAGAGTGTGTAAGCGACAGTAGGAGAGTGTAAGAGAGTGTAAGAGAGTGTAAGAGAGTGTAAGAGACAGTAACAGAGTGTAAGAGACAGTAACAGAGTGTAAGAGACAGCAGCAGAGTGTAAGAGAGTGTAACAGAGTATAGGAGACAGTAACAGAGTATAGGAGACAGTAACAGAGTGTAAGAGAGTGTAAGAGACAGTTACAGAGTGTAAGAGAGTGTAACATAGTGTAAGAGACAGTAACAGAGTGTAAGAGACAGCAGAAGAGTGTAAGAGAGTTGAAGAGACAGTCGCAGAGTGTAATAGACAGTAACAGAGTGTAAGAGAGTGTTATAGACAGTAGCAGAGTGTAAGAGACAATAGCAGAGTGTAATAGACTGGAGCAGAGTGTAACAGTGTAAGAGAGTGTAAGAGACTGTAGCAGAGTGTAATAGACAGTAACAGAGTGTAAGAGAGTGTTATAGACAGTAGCAGAGTGTAAGAGACAATAGCAGAGTGTAAGAGACAGTAGCAGAGTGTAATAGACAGCAGCAGAGTGTAAGAGAGTGTAAGAGACAGTAGCAGAGTGTAATAGACAGTAACAGAGTGTAAGAGAGTGTTATAGACAGTAGCAGAGTGTAAGAGACAATAGCAGAGTGTAAGAGACAGTAGCAGAGTGTAATAGACTGTAGCAGAGTGTAACAGTGTAAGAGAGTGTAAGAGACAGTAGCAGAGTGTAATAGACATTAACAGAGTGTAAGAGAGTGTTATAGACAGTAGCAGAGTTTAAGAGACAGTAACAGAGTGTAAGAGACAGTAACAGAGTGTAAGAGACAGCAGCAGAGTGTAAGAGAGTGTAACAGAGTGTAAGAGACAGTAACAGAGCGTAAGAGACAGTAGCAGAGTGTAAGAGACAGAAGCAGAGTGAAAGAGAGAGTAGCAGAGTGTAAGAGACAGTAGCAGAGAGTAAGAGACAGTAGCAGAGTGTAAGAGAGTGTAATAGACAGTAACAGAGTGTAAGAGAGTGTAACAGCATGTAAGAGAGTGTAACAGAGTGTAAGAGAGTGTAAGAGACAGTAACAGAGTGTAAGAGACAGTAACAGAGTGTAAGAGACAGCAGCAGAGTGTAAGAGTGTGTAACAGAGTGTAAGAGAGTGAAAGAGACAGTAGCAGAGTGTAATAGACAGTAACAGAGTGTAATAGAGTGTAAGAGACAGTAGCAGAGTGTAAGAGACAATAGCAGAGTGTAAGAGACAGTAGCAGAGTGTAATAGACTGTAGCAGAGTGTAACAGAGTGTAAGAGAGTGTAAGAGACAATAGCAGAGTGTAATAGACAGTAACAGAGTGTAAGAGAGTGTTATAGACAGTAGCAGAGTGCAAGAGACAATAGCAGAGTGTAAGAGACAGTAGCAGAGTGTAATAGACAGTAACAGAGTGTAAGAGACAGTAACAGAGTGTAAGAGACAGTAACAGAGTGTAAGAGACAGCAGCAGAGTGTAAGAGTGTAAGAGACAGTAACAGAGTGTAAGAGAGTGTAACAGAGTGTAAAAGACAGTAACAGAGTGTACGAGACAGTAACAGAGTGTACGAGACAGTAACAGAGTGTAAGAGACAGTAACAGAGTATACGAGAGTGTAGTAGAGTGTAAGAGACAGTAACAGAGCGTAAGAGACAGTAGCAGTGTGTAAGAGACAGAAGCAAAGTGAAAGAGAGAGTAGCAGAGTGTAAGAGACAGTAGCAGAGTGTAAGAGACAGTAGCAGAGTGTAAGAGAGTGTAAGAGACAGTAACAGAGTGTAAGAGAGTGTAACAGCGTGTAAGAGAGTGTAACAGAGTGTAAGAGACAGTAAGAGAGTGTAACAGAGTGTAAGAGACAGTAACAGAGTGTAGGAGAGTGTAAGAGACAGTAACAGAGTGTAAGAGACAGTAACAGAGTGTAAGAGACAGCAGCAGAGTGTAAGAGAGTGTAACATAGTGTAAGAGAGTGTAAGAGACAGTAGCAGAGTGTAATAGACAGTAACAGAGTGTAATAGAGTGTAAGAGACAGTAGCAGAGTGTAAGAGACAATAGCAGAGTGTAACATAGTGTAAGAGAGTGTTATAGACAGTAGCAGAGTGTAAGAGACAGTAACAGAGTGTAAGAGACAGTAACAGAGTGAAAGAGACAGTAGCAGAGTGAAAGAGACAGTAGTAGAGTGTAGTAGAGTGTAAGATATAGGAGTGTAAGAGACAGTAACAGAGTGTAAGAGACAGTAACAGAGTGTAAGAGACAGCAGCAGAGTGTAAGAGAGTGTAATAGACAGTAACAGAGTGTACGAGAGTGTAGTAGAGTGTAAGAGACAGTAGCAGAGTGTAAGAGAGTGTAACAGGGTGTAAGAGACAGTAACAGAGTATAGGAGACAGTAACAGAGTGTAAGAGACAGTAACAGAGTGTACGAGACAGTAACATAGTGTAAGATACAGTAACAGAGTGTATGACAGTGTAGTACAGTGTAAGACACAGTAACAGAGCGTAAGAGATAGTAGCAGAGTGTAAGAGACAGTAGCAGAGTGAAAGAGACAGTAGCAGAGTGTTAGAGACAGTAGCAGAGTGTAAGAAACAGTAACAGAGTGTAAGAGACAGTAGCAGAGTGTAAGAGAGTGTAAGAGACAGTAACAGTGTGTAAGAGGGTGTAACAGCGTGTAAGAGAGTGTAACAGCGTGTAAGAGAGTGTAACAGAGTGTAAGAGAGTGTAAGAGACAGTAACAGAGTGTAAGAGGGTGTAAGAGACAGTAGCAGAGTGTAAGAGAGTGTAAGAGAGTGTTATAGACAGTAGCAGAGTGTAAGAGACAATAGCAGAGTGTAAGAGACAGTAACAGAGTGTAAGAGACAGTAGCAGAGTGTAACAGTGTAAGAGAGTGTAAGAGACAGTAGCAGAGTGTAATAGACAGTAACAGAGTGTAAGAGAGTGTTATAGACAGTAGCAGAGTGTAAGAGACAGTAGCAGAGTGTAAGAGACAATAGCAGAGTGTAAGAGACAGTAGCAGAGTGTAATAGACTGTAGCAGAGTGTAACATAGTGTAAGAGAGTGTAAGAGACAGTAGCAGAGTGTAATAGACAGTAACAGAGTGTACGAGAGTGTTATAGACAGTAGCAGAGTTTAAGAGACAGTAACAGAGTGTAAGAGACAGTAACAGAGTGTAAGAGTGTGTAAGAGACAGTAGGAGAGTGTAAGAGAGTGTAAGAGAGTGTAAGAGAGTGTAAGAGACAGTAACAGAGTGTAAGAGACAGTAACAGAGTGTAAGAGACAGCAGCAGAGTGTAAGAGAGTGTAACAGAGTATAGGAGACAGTAACAGAGTATAGGAGACAGTAACAGAGTGTAAGAGAGTGTAAGAGACAGTTACAGAGTGTAAGAGAGTGTAACATAGTGTAAGAGACAGTAACAGAGTGTAAGAGACAGCAGAAGAGTGTAAGAGAGTTGAAGAGACAGTCGCAGAGTGTAATAGACAGTAACAGAGTGTAAGAGAGTGTTATAGACAGTAGCAGAGTGTAAGAGACAATAGCAGAGTGTAATAGACTGGAGCAGAGTGTAACATAGTGTAAGACAGTGTAAGAGACTGTAGCAGAGTGTAATAGACAGTAACAGAGTGTAAGAGAGTGTTATAGACAGTAGCAGAGTGTAAGAGACAATAGCAGAGTGTAAGAGACAGTAGCAGAGTGTAATAGACAGCAGCAGAGTGTAAGAGAGTGTAAGAGACAGTAGCAGAGTGTAATAGACAGTAACAGAGTGTAAGAGAGTGTTATAGACAGTAGCAGAGTGTAAGAGACAGTAGCAGAGTGTAATAGACTGTAGCAGAGTGTAACATAGTGTAAGAGAGTGTAAGAGACAGTAGCAGAGTGTAATAGACAGTAACAGAGTGTAAGAGAGTGTTATAGACAGTAGCAGAGTGTAAGAGAGTGTAAGAGACAGTTACAGAGTGTAAGAGAGTGTAACAGAGTGTAAGAGAGTGTAAGAGACAGTAACATAGTGTAGGAGAGTGTAAGAGACAGTAACAGAGTGTAAGAGACAGTAGCAGAGTGTAAGAGAGTGTAAGAGAGTGTTATAGACAGTAGCAGAGTGTAAGGGACAATAGCAGAGTGTAAGAGACAGTAGCAGAGTGTAATAGACTGTAGCAGAGTGTAAAATAGTGTAAGAGAGTGTAAGAGACAGTAGCAGAGTGTAATAGACAGTAATAGAGTGTAAGAGAGTGTTATAGACAGTAGCAGAGTTTAAGAGACAGTAACAGAGCGTAAGAGACAGTAAGAGTGTAAGAGGGTGTAAGAGACAGTAGCAGAGTGTAGGAGAGTGTAAGAGAGTGTAAGAGACAGTAACAGAGTGTAAGAGACAGCAACAGAGTGTAAGAGACAGTAGCAGAGTGTAAGAGACAATAGCAGAGTGTAAGAGACAGTAGCAGAGTGTAATAGACTGTAGCAGAGTGTAACAGTGTAAGAGAGTGTAAGAGACAGTAGCAGAGTGTAATAGACAGTAACAGAGTGTAAGAGAGTGTTATAGACAGTAGCAGAGTGTAAGAGACAGTAGCAGAGTGTAAGAGACAATAGCAGAGTGTAAGAGACAGTAGCAGAGTGTAATAGACTGTAGCAGAGTGTAACATAGTGTAAGAGAGTGTAAGAGACAGTAGCAGAGTGTAATAGACAGTAACAGAGTGTACGAGAGTGTTATAGACAGTAGCAGAGTTTAAGAGACAGTAACAGAGTGTAAGAGACAGTAACAGAGTGTAAGAGTGTGTAAGAGACAGTAGGAGAGTGTAAGAGAGTGTAAGAGAGTGTAAGAGAGTGTAAGAGACAGTAACAGAGTGTAAGAGACAGTAACAGAGTGTAAGAGACAGCAGCAGAGTGTAAGAGAGTGTAACAGAGTATAGGAGACAGTAACAGAGTATAGGAGACAGTAACAGAGTGTAAGAGAGTGTAAGAGACAGTAACAGAGTGTAAGAGAGTGTAACATAGTGTAAGAGACAGTAACAGAGTGTAAGAGACAGCAGAAGAGTGTAAGAGAGTTGAAGAGACAGTCGCAGAGTGTAATAGACAGTAACAGAGTGTAAGAGAGTGTTATAGACAGTAGCAGAGTGTAAGAGACAATAGCAGAGTGTAATAGACTGGAGCAGAGTGTAACATAGTGTAAGAGAATGTAAGAGACTGTAGCAGAGTGTAATAGACAGTAACAGAGTGTAAGAGAGTGTTATAGACAGTAGCAGAGTGTAAGAGACAATAGCAGAGTGTAAGAGACAGTAGCAGAGTGTAATAGACAGCAGCAGAGTGTAAGAGAGTGTAAGAGACAGTAGCAGAGTGTAATAGACAGTAACAGAGTGTAAGAGAGTGTTATAGACAGTAGCAGAGTGTAAGAGACAATAGCAGAGTGTAAGAGACAGTAGCAGAGTGTAATAGACTGTAGCAGAGTGTAACAGTGTAAGAGAGTGTAAGAGACAGTAGCAGAGTGTAATAGACATTAACAGAGTGTAAGAGAGTGTTATAGACAGTAGTAGAGTTTAAGAGACAGTAACAGAGTGTAAGAGACAGTAACAGAGTGTAAGAGGGTGTAAGAGACAGTAGCAGAGTGTAGGAGAGTGTAAGAGAGTGTAAGAGACAGTAACAGAGTGTAAGAGACAGCAGCAGAGTGTAAGAGAGTGTAACAGAGTGTAAGAGACAGTAACAGAGCGTAAGAGACAGTAGCAGAGTGTAAGAGACAGAAGCAGAGTGAAAGAGAGAGTAGCAGAGTGTAAGAGACAGTAGCAGAGAGTAAGAGACAGTAGCAGAGTGTAAGAGAGTGTAATAGACAGTAACAGAGTGTAAGAGAGTGTAACAGCATGTAAGAGAGTGTAACAGAGTGTAAGAGAGTGTAAGAGACAGTAACAGAGTGTAAGAGACAGTAACAGAGTGTAAGAGACAGTAACAGAGTGTAAGAGACAGCAGCAGAGTGTAAGAGTGTGTAACAGAGTGTAAGAGAGTGAAAGAGACAGTAGCAGAGTGTAATAGACAGTAACAGAGTGTAATAGAGTGTAAGAGACAGTAGCAGAGTGTAAGAGACAATAGCACAGTGTAAGAGACAGTAGCAGAGTGTAATAGACTGTAGCAGAGTGTAACAGAGTGTAAGAGAGTGTAAGAGACAATAGCAGAGTGTAATAGACAGTAACAGAGTGTAAGAGAGTGTTATAGACAGTAGCAGAGTGCAAGAGACAATAGCAGAGTGTAAGAGACAGTAGCAGAGTGTAATAGACAGTAACAGAGTGTAAGAGACAGTAACAGAGTGTAAGAGACAGCAGCAGAGTGTAAGAGTGTAAGAGACAGTAACAGAGTGTAAGAGAGTGTAACAGAGTGTAAAAGACAGTAACAGAGTGTACGAGACAGTAACAGAGTGTACGAGACAGTAACAGAGTGTAAGAGACAGTAACAGAGTATACGAGAGTGTAGTAGAGTGTAAGAGACAGTAACAGAGCGTAAGAGACAGTAGCAGTGTGTAAGAGACAGAAGCAAAGTGAAAGAGAGAGTAGCAGAGTGTAAGAGACAGTAGCAGAGTGTAAGAGACAGTAGCAGAGTGTAAGAGAGTGTAAGAGACAGTAACAGAGTGTAAGAGAGTGTAACAGCGTGTAAGAGAGTGTAACAGAGTGTAAGAGACAGTAAGAGAGTGTAACAGAGTGTAAGAGACAGTAACAGAGTGTAGGAGAGTGTAAGAGACAGTAACAGAGTGTAAGAGACAGCAGCAGAGTGTAAGAGAGTGTAACATAGTGTAAGAGAGTGTAAGAGACAGTAGCAGAGTGTAATAGACAGTAACAGAGTGTAATAGAGTGTAAGAGACAGTAGCAGAGTGTAAGAGACAATAGCAGAGTGTAACATAGTGTAAGAGAGTGTTATAGACAGTAGCAGAGTGTAAGAGACAGTAACAGAGTGTAAGAGACAGTAACAGAGTGAAAGAGACAGTAGCAGAGTGAAAGAGACAGTAGTAGAGTGTAGTAGAGTGTAAGATATAGGAGTGTAAGAGACAGTAACAGAGTGTAAGAGACAGTAACAGAGTGTAAGAGACAGCAGCAGAGTGTAAGAGAGTGTAATAGACAGTAACAGAGTGTACGAGAGTGTAGTAGAGTGTAAGAGACAGTAGCAGAGTGTAAGAGAGTGTAACAGGGTGTAAGAGACAGTAACAGAGTATAGGAGACAGTAACAGAGTGTAAGAGACAGTAACAGAGTGTACGAGACAGTAACATAGTGTAAGATACAGTAACAGAGTGTATGACAGTGTAGTACAGTGTAAGACACAGTAACAGAGCGTAAGAGATAGTAGCAGAGTGTAAGAGACAGTAGCAGAGTGAAAGAGACAGTAGCAGAGTGTTAGAGACAGTAGCAGAGTGTAAGAAACAGTAACAGAGTGTAAGAGACAGTAGCAGAGTGTAAGAGAGTGTAAGAGACAGTAACAGTGTGTAAGAGGGTGTAACAGCGTGTAAGAGAGTGTAACAGCGTGTAAGAGAGTGTAACAGAGTGTAAGAGAGTGTAAGAGACAGTAACAGAGTGTAAGAGGGTGTAAGAGACAGTAGCAGAGTGTAAGAGAGTGTAAGAGAGTGTAAGAGACAGTAGCAGAGTGTAATAGACAGTAACAGAGTGTAAGAGAGTGTTATAGACAGTAGCAGAGTGTAAGAGACAGTAGCAGAGTGTAAGAGACAATAGCAGAGTGTAAGAGACAGTAGCAGAGTGTAATAGACTGTAGCAGAGTGTAACATAGTGTAAGAGAGTGTAAGAGACAGTAGCAGAGTGTAATAGACAGTAACAGAGTGTACGAGAGTGTTATAGACAGTAGCAGAGTTTAAGAGACAGTAACAGAGTGTAAGAGACAGTAACAGAGTGTAAGAGTGTGTAAGAGACAGTAGGAGAGTGTAAGAGAGTGTAAGAGAGTGTAAGAGACAGTAACAGAGTGTAAGAGACAGTAACAGAGTGTAAGAGACAGCAGCAGAGTGTAAGAGAGTGTAACAGAGTATAGGAGACAGTAACAGAGTATAGGAGACAGTAACAGAGTGTAAGAGAGTGTAAGAGACAGTTACAGAGTGTAAGAGAGTGTAACATAGTGTAAGAGACAGTAACAGAGTGTAAGAGATAGCAGAAGAGTGTAAGAGAGTTGAAGAGACAGTCGCAGAGTGTAATAGACAGTAACAGAGTGTAAGAGAGTGTTATAGACAGTAGCAGAGTGTAAGAGACAATAGCAGAGTGTAATAGACTGGAGCAGAGTGTAACATAGTGTAAGACAGTGTAAGAGACTGTAGCAGAGTGTAATAGACAGTAACAGAGTGTAAGAGAGTGTTATAGACAGTAGCAGAGTGTAAGAGACAATAGCAGAGTGTAAGAGACAGTAGCAGAGTGTAATAGACAGCAGCAGAGTGTAAGAGAGTGTAAGAGACAGTAGCAGAGTGTAATAGACAGTAACAGAGTGTAAGAGAGTGTTATAGACAGTAGCAGAGTGTAAGAGACAGTAGCAGAGTGTAATAGACTGTAGCAGAGTGTAACATAGTGTAAGAGAGTGTAAGAGACAGTAGCAGAGTGTAATAGACAGTAACAGAGTGTAAGAGAGTGTAAGAGACAGTTACAGAGTGTAAGAGAGTGTAACAGAGTGTAAGAGAGTGTAAGAGACAGTAACATAGTGTAGGAGAGTGTAAGAGACAGTAACAGAGTGTAAGAGACAGTAGCAGAGTGTAAGAGAGTGTAAGAGAGTGTTATAGACAGTAGCAGAGTGTAAGGGACAATAGCAGAGTGTAAGAGACAGTAGCAGAGTGTAATAGACTGTAGCAGAGTGTAAAATAGTGTAAGAGAGTGTAAGAGACAGTAGCAGAGTGTAATAGACAGTAATAGAGTGTAAGAGAGTGTTATAGACAGTAGCAGAGTTTAAGAGACAGTAACAGAGCGTAAGAGACAGTAAGAGTGTAAGAGGGTGTAAGAGACAGTAGCAGAGTGTAGGAGAGTGTAAGAGAGTGTAAGAGAGTGTAAGAGACAGTAACATAGTGTAAGAGACAGTAACAGAGTGTAAGAGACAGCAGCAGAGTGTAAGAGAGTGTAACAGAGTATAGGAGACAGTAACAGAGTATAGGAGACAGTAACAGAGTGTAAGAGAGTGTAAGAGACAGTAACAGAGTGTAAGAGAGTGTAAGAGACAGTAGCAGAGTGTAAGAGACAGTAACAGAGTGTAAGAGAGTGTAAGAGACAGTAACAGAGTGTAAGAGAGTGTAAGAGACAGTAGCAGAGTGTAATAGACAGTAACAGAGTGTAATAGAGTGTAAGAGACAGTAGCAGAGTGTAAGAGACAATAGCAGAGTGTAAGAGACAGTAGCAGAGTGTAACATAGTGTAAGAGAGTGTTATAGACAGTAGCAGAGTGTAAGAGACAGTAACAGAGTGTAAGAGACAGTAACAGAGTGAAAGAGACAGTAGCAGAGTGAAAGAGACAGTAGTAGAGTGTAGTAGAGTGTAAGATATAGGAGTGTAAGAGACAGTAACAGAGTGTAAGAGACAGTAACAGAGTGTAAGAGAGTGTAAGAGACAGTTACAGAGTGTAAGAGAGTGTAACATAGTGTAAGAGACAGTAACAGAGTGTAAGAGACAGCAGAAGAGTGTAAGAGAGTTGAAGAGACAGTCGCAGAGTGTAATAGACAGTAACAGAGTGTAAGAGAGTGTTATAGACAGTAGCAGAGTGTAAGAGACATTAGCAGAGTGTAATAGACTGGAGCAGAGTGTAACATAGTGTAAGAGAGTGTAAGAGACTGTAGCAGAGTGTAATAGACAGTAACAGAGTGTAAGAGAGTGTTATAGACAGTAGCAGAGTGTAAGAGACAATAGCAGAGTGTAAGAGACAGTAGCAGAGTGTAATAGACAGCAGCAGAGTGTAAGAGAGTGTAAGAGACAGTAGCAGAGTGTAATAGACAGTAACAGAGTGTAAGAGAGTGTTATAGACAGTAGCAGAGTGTAAGAGACAATAGCAGAGTGTAAGATACAGTAGCAACGTGTAAGAGACAGTATCAGAGTGTAAGAGACAGTAGCAGAGTGAAAGAGGCAGTAGTAGAGTGTAGTAGAGTGTACCAGAGTGTCACATGGCATATACCGTCCTCTAGGATCACATAGTCCTGAGTGATCTCAATATACTGTGAACGTCTTTGGGGATCTCTTCGCGTAGACATCGTAAACCTGTGTAAGAGACAGTAAAAGAGTATATGCGACAGTAGCGGAGTGTAAGAGAGTGTGACAGAGCATAGGAGACAGTAACAGAGTATAGGAGACGGTAACAGAGTGTAAGAGAGTGTAAGAGACAGTAACAGAGTGTAAGAGACAGTAACAGAGTGTAAGAGACAGCAGCAGAGTGTAAGAGAGTGTAACATAGTGTAAGAGAGTGAAAGAGACAGTAGCAGAGTGTAATAGACAGTAACAGAGTGTAGGAGAGTGTCAGAGACAGTAACAGAGTGTAAGAGTCAGCAGCAGAGTGTAAGAGAGTGTAACATAGTGTAAGAGAGTGTAAGAGACAGTAGCAGAGTGTAATAGACAGTAACAGAGTGTAAGAGAGTGTTATAGACAGTAGCAGAGTGTAAGAGACAATAGCAGAGTGTAAGATACAGTAGCAGAGTGTAAGAGACAGTAACAGAGTGTAAAAGACAGTAACAGAGTGTAAGAGACAGTAGCAGAGTGAAAGAGACAGTAGTAGAGTGTAAGAGAGTGTCACATGGCATATACCGTCCTCTAGGATCACATAGTCCTGAATGATCTCAGTATACTGTGAACGTCTTTGGGGATCTCTTCGCGTAGACCTCGTAAACCTGTGTAAGAGACAGTAAAAGAGTATATGAGACAGTAGTGGAGTGTAAGAAAGTGTAACAGAGTATAGGAGACAGTAACAGAGTGTAGTACAGTGTAAGACACAGTAACAGAGCGTAAGAGATAGTAGCAGAGTGTAAGAGACAGTAGCAGAGTGAAAGAGACAGTAGCAGAGTGTTAGAGACAGTAGCAGAGTGTAAGAAACAGTAACAGAGTGTAAGAGAGTGTAAGAGACAGTAACAGTGTGTAAGAGGGTGTAACAGCGTGTAAGAGAGTGTAACAGAGTGTAAGAGAGTGTAACAGAGTGTAAGAGAGTGTAAGAGACAGTAGCAGAGTGTAACAGTGTAAGAGACAGTAGCAGAGTGTAATAGACAGCAGCAGAGTGTAAGAGAGTGTAAGAGACAGTAGCAGAGTGTAATAGACAGTAACAGAGTGTAAGAGAGTGTTATAGACAGTAGCAGAGTGTAAGAGACAATAGCAGAGTGTAAGATACAGTAGCAACGTGTAAGAGACAGTATCAGAGTGTAAGAGACAGTAGCAGAGTGAAAGAGGCAGTAGTAGAGTGTAGTAGAGTGTACCAGAGTGTCACATGGCATATACCGTCCTCTAGGATCACATAGTCCTGAGTGATCTCAATATACTGTGAACGTCTTTGGGGATCTCTTCGCGTAGACATCGTAAACCTGTGTAAGAGACAGTAAAAGAGTATATGCGACAGTAGCGGAGTGTAAGAGAGTGTGACAGAGCATAGGAGACAGTAACAGAGTATAGGAGACGGTAACAGAGTGTAAGAGAGTGTAAGAGACAGTAACAGAGTGTAAGAGACAGTAACAGAGTGTAAGAGACAGCAGCAGAGTGTAAGAGAGTGTAACATAGTGTAAGAGAGTGAAAGAGACAGTAGCAGAGTGTAATAGACAGTAACAGAGTGTAGGAGAGTGTCAGAGACAGTAACAGAGTGTAAGAGTCAGCAGCAGAGTGTAAGAGAGTGTAACATAGTGTAAGAGAGTGTAAGAGACAGTAGCAGAGTGTAATAGACAGTAACAGAGTGTAAGAGAGTGTTATAGACAGTAGCAGAGTGTAAGAGACAATAGCAGAGTGTAAGATACAGTAGCAGAGTGTAAGAGACAGTAACAGAGTGTAAAAGACAGTAACAGAGTGTAAGAGACAGTAGCAGAGTGAAAGAGACAGTAGTAGAGTGTAAGAGAGTGTCACATGGCATATACCGTCCTCTAGGATCACATAGTCCTGAATGATCTCAGTATACTGTGAACGTCTTTGGGGATCTCTTCGCGTAGACCTCGTAAACCTGTGTAAGAGACAGTAAAAGAGTATATGAGACAGTAGTGGAGTGTAAGAAAGTGTAACAGAGTATAGGAGACAGTAACAGAGTGTAGTACAGTGTAAGACACAGTAACAGAGCGTAAGAGATAGTAGCAGAGTGTAAGAGACAGTAGCAGAGTGAAAGAGACAGTAGCAGAGTGTTAGAGACAGTAGCAGAGTGTAAGAAACAGTAACAGAGTGTAAGAGAGTGTAAGAGACAGTAACAGTGTGTAAGAGGGTGTAACAGCGTGTAAGAGAGTGTAACAGAGTGTAAGAGAGTGTAACAGAGTGTAAGAGAGTGTAAGAGACAGTAACAGAGTGTAAGAGGGTGTAAGAGACAGTAGCAGAGTGTAAGAGAGTGTTATAGACAGTAGCAGAGTGTAAGAGACAATAGCAGAGTGTAAGAGACAGTAACAGAGTGTAAGAGACAGTAGCAGAGTGTAACAGTGTAAGAGAGTGTAAGAGACAGTAGCAGAGTGTAATAGACAGTAACAGAGTGTAAGAGAGTGTTATAGACAGTAGCAGAGTGTAAGAGACAGTAGCAGAGTGTAAGAGACAATAGCAGAGTGTAAGAGACAGTAGCAGAGTGTAATAGACTGTAGCAGAGTGTAACATAGTGTAAGAGAGTGTAAGAGACAGTAGCAGAGTGTAATAGACAGTAACAGAGTGTACGAGAGTGTTATAGACAGTAGCAGAGTTTAAGAGACAGTAACAGAGTGTAAGAGACAGTAACAGAGTGTAAGAGTGTGTAAGAGACAGTAGGAGAGTGTAAGAGAGTGTAAGAGAGTGTAAGAGAGTGTAAGAGAGTGTAAGAGACAGTAACAGAGTGTAAGAGACAGTAACAGAGTGTAAGAGACAGCAGCAGAGTGTAAAAGAGTGTAACAGAGTATAGGAGACAGTAACAGAGTATAGGAGACAGTAACAGAGTGTAAGAGAGTGTAAGAGACAGTTACAGAGTGTAAGAGAGTGTAAGAGAGTGTAAGAGAGTGTAAGAGAGTGTAAGAGAGTGTAACAGAGTGTAAGAGACAGTAACAGAGTGTAAGAGACAGCAGCAGAGTGTAAGAGAGTGTGAGAGACAGTAGCAGAGTGTAATAGACAGTAACAGAGTGTAAGAGAGTGTTATAGACAGTAGCAGAGTGTTATAGACAATAGCAGAGTGTAAGAGACAGTAGCAGAGTGTAATAGACAGCAGCAGAGTGTAAGAGAGTGTAAGAGACAGTAGCAGAGTGTAATAGACAGTAACAGAGTGTAAGAGAGTGTTATAGACAGTAGCAGAGTGTAAGAGACAATAGCAGAGTGTAAGAGACAGTAGCAGAGTGTAATAGACTGTAGCAGAGTGTAACATAGTGTAAGAGAGTGTAAGAGACAGTAGCAGAGTATAATAGACAGTAACAGAGTGTAAGAGAGTGTTATAGACAGTAGCAGAGTTTAAGAGACAGTAACAGAGTGTAATAGACAGTAACAGAGTGTAAGAGAGTGTTATAGACAGTAGCAGAGTGTAAGAGACAATAGCAGAGTGTAAGAGACAGTAGCAGAGTGTAATAGACTGTAGCAGAGTGTAACATAGTGTAAGAGAGTGTAAGAGACAGTAGCAGAGTGTAATAGACAGTAACAGAGTGTAAGAGAGTGTTATAGACAGTAGCAGAGTTTAAGAGACAGTAACAGAGTGTAAGAGACAGTAACAGAGTGTAAGAGGGTGTAAGAGACAGTAGCAGAGTGTAGGAGAGTGTAAGAGAGTGTAAGAGAGTGTAAGAGACAGTAACAGAGTGTAAGAGACAGTAACAGAGTGTAAGAGACAGCAGCAGAGTGTAAGAGAGTGTAATAGAGTATAGGAGACAGTAACAGAGTATAGGAGACAGTAACAGAGTGTAAGAGAGTGTAAGAGACAGTTACAGAGTGTAAGAGAGTGTAACATAGTGTAAGAGACAGTAACAGAGTGTAAGAGACAGCAGAAGAGTGTAAGAGAGTTGAAGAGACAGTCGCAGAGTGTAATAGACAGTAACAGAGTGTAAGAGAGTGTTATAGACAGTAGCAGAGTGTAAGAGACAATAGCAGAGTGTAATAGACTGGAGCAGAGTGTAGCATAGTGTAAGACAGTGTAAGAGACTGTAGCAGAGTGTAATAGACAGTAACAGAGTGTAAGAGAGTGTTATAGACAGTAGCAGAGTGTAAGAGACAATAGCAGAGTGTAAGAGACAGTAGCAGAGTGTAATAGACAGCAGCAGAGTGTAAGAGAGTGTAAGAGACAGTAGCAGAGTGTAATAGACTGTAGCAGAGTGTAACATAGTGTAAGAGAGTGTAAGAGACAGTAGCAGAGTGTAATAGACAGTAACAGAGTGTAAGAGAGTGTTATAGACAGTAGCAGAGTGTAAGAGAGTGTAAGAGACAGTTACAGAGTGTAAGAGAGTGTAACAGAGTGTAAGAGAGTGTAAGAGACAGTAACATAGTGTAGGAGAGTGTAAGAGACAGTAACAGAGTGTAAGAGACAGTAGCAGAGTGTAAGAGAGTGTAAGAGAGTGTTATAGACAGTAGCAGAGTGTAAGGGACAATAGCAGAGTGTAAGAGACAGTAGCAGAGTGTAATAGACTGTAGCAGAGTGTAAAATAGTGTAAGAGAGTGTAAGAGACAGTAGCAGAGTGTAATAGACAGTAATAGAGTGTAAGAGAGTGTTATAGACAGTAGCAGAGTTTAAGAGACAGTAACAGAGTGTAAGAGACAGTAAGAGTGTAAGAGGGTGTAAGAGACAGTAGCAGAGTGTAGGAGAGTGTAAGAGAGTGTAAGAGACAGTAACAGAGTGTAAGAGACAGCAGCAGAGTGTAAGAGACAGTAACAGAGTGTAAGAGAGTGTAACAGAGTGTAAGAGACAGTAACAGAGTGTACGAGAGTGTAGTAGAGTGTAAGAGACAGTAACAGAGCATAAGAGACAGTAACAGAGCATAAGAGACAGAAGCAGAGTGTAAGAGACAGAAACAGAGTGAAAGAGAGAGTAGCAGAGTGTAAGAGACAGTAGCAGAGTGTAAGAGAGTGTAAGAGAAATTAACAGAGTGTAAGAGTGTAACAGCGTGTAAGAGAGTGTAACAGAGTGTGAGAGAGTGTAGGAGACAGTAACAGAGTGTAGGAGAGTGTAAGAGACAGTAACAGAGTGTAAGAGACAGTAACAGAGTGTAAGAGACAGCAGCAGAGTGTAAGAGAGTGTAACATAGTGTAAGAGAGTGAAAGAGACAGTAGCAGAGTGTAATAGACAGTAACAGAGTGTAAGACAGTGTTATAGACAGTAGCAGAGTGTAAGAGACAATAGCAGAGTGTAAGAGACAGTAACAGAGTGTAAGAGACAGTAACATAGTGTAAGAGACAGTAACAGAGTGTATGAGAGTGTAGTAGAGTGTAAGAGACAGTAACAGAGCGTAAGAGATAGTAGCAGAGTGTAAGAGACAGTAGCAGAGTGAAAGAGACAGTAGCAGAGTGTAAGAGACAGTAACAGAGTGTAAGAGATAGTAGCAGAGTGTAAGAGAGTGTAAGAGACAGTAACAGTGTGTAAGAGGGTGTAACAGCGTGTAAGAGAGTGTAACAGCATGTAAGAGAGTGTAACAGAGTGTAAGGGAGTGTAAGAGACAGTAACAGAGTGTAAGGGGGTGTAAGAGACAGTAGAAGAGTGTAGGAGAGTGTAGGAGAGTGTAAGAGAGTGTAATAGACAGTAACAGAGTGTAAGAGACAGTAACAGAGTGTAAGAGACAGCAGCAGAGTGTAAGAGAGTGTAAGAGACAGTAAGAGAGTGTAACAGAGTGTAAGATACAGTAACAGAGTGTACGAGACAGTAACAGAGTGTAAGAGACAGTAACAGAGTGTAAGAGACAGTAACAGAGTATACGAGAGTGTAGTAGAGTGTAAGAGACAGTAACAGAGCGTAAGAGACAGTAGCAGTGTGTAAGAGACAGAAGCAAAGTGAAAGAGAGAGTAGCAGAGTGTAAGAGACAGTAGCAGAGTGTAAGAGACAGTAGCAGAGTGTAAGAGTGTAAGAGACAGTAACAGAGTGTAAGAGAGTGTAACAGCGTGTAAGAGAGTGTAACAGAGTGTAAGAGACAGTAAGAGAGTTTAACAGAGTGTAAGAGACAGTAACAGAGTGTAGGAGAGTGTAAGAGACAGTAACGCAGTGTAAGAGACAGTAACAGAGTGTAAGAGACAGCAGCAGAGTGTAAGAGAGTGTAACATAGTGTAAGAGAGTGTAAGAGACAGTAGCAGAGTGTAATAGACAGTAACAGAGTGTAATAGAGTGTAAGAGACAGTAGCAGAGTGTAATAGACTGTAACAGAGTGTAAGAGAGTGTAAGAGACAATAGCAGAGTGTAATAGACAGTAACAGAGTGTAAGAGAGTGTTATAGACAGTAGCAGAGTGCAAGAGACAATAGCAGAGTGTAAGAGACAGTAGCCGAGTGTAATAGACTGTAACAGAGTGTAACAGAGTGTAAGAGAGTGTAAGAGACAGTAGCGGAGTGTAATAGACAGTAAGAGAGTGTAAGAGAGTGTTATAGACAGTAGCAGAGTGTTATAGACAATAGCAGAGTGTAAGAGACAGTAGCAGAGTGTAATAGACAGCAGCAGAGTGTAAGAGAGTGTAAGAGACAGTAGCAGAGTGTAATAGACAGTAACAGAGTGTAAGAGAGTGTTATAGACAGTATCAGAGTGTAAGAGACAATAGCAGAGTGTAAGAGACAGTAGCAGAGTGTAATAGACTGTAGCAGAGTGTAACATAGTGTAAGAGAGTGTAAGAGACAGTAGCAGAGTGTAATGGACAGTAACAGAGTGTAAGAGAGTGTTATAGACAGTAGCAGAGTGTAAGAGAGTGTAAGAGACAGTTACAGAGTGTAAGAGAGTGTAACAGAGTGTAAGAGAGTGTAAGAGACAGTAACATAGTGTAGGAGAGTGTAAGAGACAGTAACAGAGTGTAAGAGACAGTAACAGAGTGTAAGAGGGTGTAAGAGACAGTAGCAGAGTGTAGGAGAGTGTAAGAGAGTGTAAGAGACAGTAAGAGTGTAAGAGACAGTAACAGAGTGTAAGAGACAGCAGCAGAGTGTAACAGAGTGTAAGAGAGTGTAAGAGACAGTAACATAGTGTAGGAGAGTGTAAGAGACAGTAGCAGAGTGTAAGAGACAGAAGCAGAGTGAAAGAGAGAGTAGCAGAGTGTAAGAGACAGTAGCAGAGTGTAAGAGACAGTAGCAGAGTGTAAGAGAGTGTAAGAGACAGTAACAGAGTGTAAGAGAGTGTAACAGCATGTAAGAGAGTGTAACAGAGTGTAAGAGAGTGTAAGAGACAGTAACAGTGTGTAGTAGAGTGTAAGAGACAGTAACAGAGTGTAAGAGACAGTAACAGAGTGTAAGAGAGTGTTATAGACAGTATCAGAGTGTAAGAGACAATAGCAGAGTGTAAGAGACAGTAGCAGAGTGTAATAGACTGTAGCAGAGTGTAACATAGTGTAAGAGAGTGTAAGAGACAGTAGCAGAGTGTTATAGACAATAGCAGAGTGTAAGAGACAGTAGCAGAGTGTAATAGACAGCAGCAGAGTGTAAGAGAGTGTAAGAGACAGTAGCAGAGTGTAATAGACAGTAACAGAGTGTAAGAGAGTGTTATAGACAGTATCAGAGTGTAAGAGACAATAGCAGAGTGTAAGAGACAGTAGCAGAGTGTAATAGACTGTAGCAGAGTGTAACATAGTGTAAGAGAGTGTAAGAGACAGTAGCAGAGTGTAATGGACAGTAACAGAGTGTAAGAGAGTGTTATAGACAGTAGCAGAGTGTAAGAGAGTGTAAGAGACAGTTACAGAGTGTAAGAGAGTGTAACAGAGTGTAAGAGAGTGTAAGAGACAGTAACATAGTGTAGGAGAGTGTAAGAGACAGTAACAGAGTGTAAGAGACAGTAACAGAGTGTAAGAGGGTGTAAGAGACAGTAGCAGAGTGTAGGAGAGTGTAAGAGAGTGTAAGAGACAGTAAGAGTGTAAGAGACAGTAACAGAGTGTAAGAGACAGCAGCAGAGTGTAACAGAGTGTAAGAGAGTGTAAGAGACAGTAACATAGTGTAGGAGAGTGTAAGAGACAGTAGCAGAGTGTAAGAGACAGAAGCAGAGTGAAAGAGAGAGTAGCAGAGTGTAAGAGACAGTAGCAGAGTGTAAGAGACAGTAGCAGAGTGTAAGAGAGTGTAAGAGACAGTAACAGAGTGTAAGAGAGTGTAACAGCATGTAAGAGAGTGTAACAGAGTGTAAGAGAGTGTAAGAGACAGTAACAGTGTGTAGTAGAGTGTAAGAGACAGTAACAGAGTGTAAGAGACAGTAACAGAGTGTAAGAGACAGCAGCAGAGTGTAAGAGAGTGTAACATAGTGTAAGAGAGTGAAAGAGACAGTAGCAGAGTGTAATAGACAGTAACAGAGTGTAAGAGAGTGTTATAGACAGTAGCAGAGTGTAAGAGACAATAGCAGAGTGTAAGATACAGTAGCAAAGTGTAAGAGACAGTAACAGAGTGTAAGAGACAGTAGCAGAGTGAAAGAGGCAGTAGTAGAGTGTAGTAGAGTGTACCAGAGTGTCACATGGCATATACCGTCCTCTAGGATCACATAGTCCTGAATGATCTCAGTATACTGTGAACCTCTTTGGGGATCTCTTCGCGTAGACATCGTAAACCTGTGTAAGAGACAGTAAAAGAGTATATGAGACAGTAGCGGAGTGTAAGAGAGTGTGACAGAGCATAGGAGACAGTAACAGAGTATAGGAGACGGTAACAGAGTGTAAGAGAGTGTAAGAGACAGTAACAGAGTGTAAGAGACAGTAACAGAGTGTAAGAGACAGCAGCAGAGTGTAAGAGAGTGTAACATAGTGTAAGAGAGTGAAAGAGACAGTAGCAGAGTGTAATAGACAGTAAGAGTGTAGGAGAGTGTAACAGCGTGTAAGAGAGTGTAACAGAGTGTAAGAGAGTGTAAGAGACAGTAACAGAGTGTAGGAGAGTGTAAGAGACAGTAACAGAGTGTAAGAGACAGTAACAGAGTGTAAGAGACAGTAACAGAGTGTAAGAGACAGCAGCAGAGTGTAAGAGAGTGTAACATAGTGTAAGAGAGTGAAAGAGACAGTAGCAGAGTGTAATAGACAGTAACAGAGTGTAGGAGAGTGTCAGAGACAGTAACAGAGTGTAAGAGTCAGCAGCAGAGTGTAAGAGAGTGTAACATAGTGTAAGAGAGTGTAAGAGACAGTAGCAGAGTGTAATAGACAGTAACAGAGTGTAAGAGAGTGTTATAGACAGTAGCAGAGTGTAAGAGACAATAGCAGAGTGTAAGATACAGTAGCAGAGTGTAAGAGACAGTAACAGAGTGTAAAAGACAGTAACAGAGTGTAAGAGACAGTAGCAGAGTGAAAGAGACAGTAGTAGAGTGTAGTAGAGTGTAAGAGAGTGTCACATGGCATATACCGTCCTCTAGGATCACATAGTCCTGAATGATCTCAGTATACTGTGAACGTCTTTGGGGATCTCTTCGCGTAGACCTCGTAAACCTGTGTAAGAGACAGTAAAAGAGTATATGAGACAGAAGTGGAGTGTAAGAAATTGTAACAGAGTATAGGAGACAGTAACAGAGTGTAAGAGAGTGTAAGAGACAGTTACAGAGTGTAAGAGAGTGTAACAGAGTGTAAGAGACAGTAACAGAGTGTAAGAGACAGCAGCAGAGTGTAAGAGAGTGTAAGAGACAGTAGCAGAGTGTAATAGACAGTAACAGAGTGTAAGAGAGTGTTATAGACAGTAGCAGAGTGTTATAGACAATAGCAGAGTGTAAGAGACAGTAGCAGAGTGTAATAGACAGCAGCAGAGTGTAAGAGAGTGTAAGAGACAGTAGCAGAGTGTAATAGACAGTAACAGAGTGTAAGAGAGTGTTATAGACAGTAGCAGAGTGTAAGAGACAATAGCAGAGTGTAAGAGACAGTAGCAGAGTGTAATAGACTGTAGCAGAGTGTAACATAGTGTAAGAGAGTGTAAGAGACAGTAGCAGAGTGTAATAGACAGTAACAGAGTGTAAGAGAGTGTTATAGACAGTAGCAGAGTTTAAGAGACAGTAACAGAGTGTAAGAGACAGTAACAGAGTGTAAGAGGGTGTAAGAGACAGTAGCAGAGTGTAGGAGAGTGTAAGAGAGTGTAAGAGAGTGTAAGAGACAGTAACAGAGTGTAAGAGACAGTAACAGAGTGTAAGAGACAGCAGCAGAGTGTAAGAGAGTGTAACAGAGTATAGGAGACAGTAACAGAGTATAGGAGACAGTAACAGAGTGTAAGAGAGTGTAAGAGACAGTTACAGAGTGTAAGAGAGTGTAACATAGTGTAAGAGACAGTAACAGAGTGTAAGAGACAGTAGCAGAGTGTAATAGACTGTAGCAGAGTGTAACATAGTGTAAGAGAGTGTAAGAGACAGTAGCAGAGTGTAATAGACAGTAACAGAGTGTAAGAGAGTGTTATAGACAGTAGCAGAGTGTAAGAGACAATATCAGAGTGTAATAGAGTGTAGCAGAGTGTAATAGAGTGTAGCAGAGTGTAAGAGAGTGTAAGAGACAGTAGCAGAGTGTAATAGACAGTAACAGAGTGTAAGAGAGTGTTATAGACAGTTGCAGAGTGTAAGAGACAATAGCAGAGTGTAAGATACAGTAGAAGAGTGTAAGAGACTGTAACAGAGTGTAAGAGACAGTAACAGAGTGTAAGAGACAGTAACAGAGTGTAAGAGACAGTAACAGAGTGTAAGAGACAGTAGCAGAGTGTAAGAGACAGTAGCAGAGTGAAAGAGACATTAGTAGAGTGTAGTAGAGTGTAAGAGAGAGTCACATGGCATACACCGTCCTCTAGGACCACATGGTCCCGAATGATCTCAGTATACTGTGAACGTCTTTGGGTATCTCTTCGCGTAGACATCGTAAACCTGTGTAAGAGACAGTAACAGAGTATATGAGACAGCAGCAGAGTGTAAGAGAGTGTAACATAGTGTAAGACAGTGTAAGAGACAGTAGCAGAGTGAAAGAGACAGTAGCAGAGTGTAAGAGACAGTAGCAGAGTGTAAGAGACAGTAACAGAGTGTAAGAGATAGTAGCAGAGTGTAAGAGAGTGTAAGAGACAGTAACAGTGTGTAAGAGGGTGTAACAGCGTGTAAGAGAGTGTAACAGCATGTAAGAGAGTGTAACAGAGTGTAAGGGAGTGTAAGAGACAGTAACAGAGTGTAAGGTGGTGTAAGAGACAGTAGAAGAGTGTAGGAGAGTGTAAGAGAGTGTAATAGACAGTAACAGAGTGTAAGAGACAGTAAAAGAGTGTAAGAGACAGCAGCAGAGTGTAAGAGAGTGTAAGAGACAGTAACAGAGTGTAAGAGACAGTAACAGAGTGTAAGAGACAGTAACAGAGTATACGAGAGTGTAGTAGAGTGTAAGAGACAGTAACAGAGCGTAAGAGATAGTAGCAGTGTGTAGGAGACAGAAGCAAAGTGAAAGAGAGAGTAGCAGAGTGTAAGAGAGAGTAGCAGAGTGTAAGAGACAGTAGCAGAGTGTAAGAGACAGTAGCAGAGTGTAAGAGAGTGTAAGAGACAGTAACAGAGTGTAGGAGAGTGTAAGAGACAGTAACAGAGTGTAAGAGACAGTAACAGAGTGTAAGAGACAGCAGCAGAGTGTAAGAGAGTGTAACATAGTGTAAGAGAGTGTAAGAGACAGTAGCAGAGTGTAATAGACAGTAACAGAGTGTAATAGAGTGTAAGAGACAGTAGCAGAGTGTAAGAGACAATAGCAGAGTGTAAGAGACATTAGCAGAGTGTAACATAGTGTAAGAGAGTGTTATAGACAGTAGCAGAGTGTAAGAGACAGTAACAGAGTGTAAGAGACAGTAACAGAGTGAAAGAGACAGTAGCAGAGTGAAAGAGACAGTAGTAGAGTGTAGTAGAGTGTAAGATATAGGAGTGTAAGAGACAGTAACAGAGTGTAAGAGACAGTAACAGAGTGTAAGAGACAGCAGCAGAGTGTAAGAGAGTGTAATAGACAGTAACAGAGTGTACGAGAGTGTAGTAGAGTGTAAGAGACAGTAGCAGAGTGTAAGAGAGTGTAACAGGGTGTAAGAGACAGTAACAGAGTATAGGAGACAGTAACAGAGTGTAAGAGACAGTAACAGAGTGTACGAGACAGTAACATAGTGTAAGATACAGTAACAGAGTGTATGACAGTGTAGTACAGTGTAAGACACAGTAACAGAGCGTAAGAGATAGTAGCAGAGTGTAAGAGACAGTAGCAGAGTGAAAGAGACAGTAGCAGAGTGTTAGAGACAGTAGCAGAGTGTAAGAAACAGTAACAGAGTGTAAGAGACAGTAGCAGAGTGTAAGAGAGTGTAAGAGACAGTAACAGTGTGTAAGAGGGTGTAACAGCGTGTAAGAGAGTGTAACAGCGTGTAAGAGAGTGTAACAGAGTGTAAGAGACAGTAACAGAGTGTAAGAGGGTGTAAGAGACAGTAGCAGAGTGTAAGAGAGTGTAAGAGAGTGTTATAGACAGTAGCAGAGTGTAAGAGACAATAGCAGAGTGTAAGAGACAGTAGCAGAGTGTAATAGACTGTAGCAGAGTGTAACAGTGTAAGAGAGTGTAAGAGACAGTAGCAGAGTGTAATAGACAGTAACAGAGTGTAAGAGAGTGTTATAGACAGTAGCAGAGTGTAAGAGACAGTAGCAGAGTGTAAGAGACAATAGCATAGTGTAAGAGACAGTAGCAGAGTGTAATAGACTGTAGCAGAGTGTAACATAGTGTAAGAGAGTGTAAGAGACAGTAGCAGAGTGTAATAGACAGTAACAGAGTGTACGAGAGTGTTATAGACAGTAGCAGGGTTTAAGAGACAGTAACAGAGTGTAAGAGACAGTAACAGAGTGTAAGAGTGTGTAAGAGACAGTAGGAGAGTGTAAGAGAGTGTAAGAGAGTGTAAGAGAGTGTAAGAGAGTGTAAGAGAGTGTAAGATACAGTAACAGAGTGTAAGAGACAGTAACAGAGTGTAAGAGACAGCAGCAGAGTGTAAGAGAGTGTAACAGAGTATAGGAGACAGTAACAGAGTATAGGAGACAGTAACAGAGTGTAAGAGAGTGTAAGAGACAGTTACAGAGTGTAAGAGAGTGTAACATAGTGTAAGAGACAGTAACAGAGTGTAAGAGACAGCAGAAGAGTGTAAGAGAGTTGAAGAGACAGTTGCAGAGTGTAATAGACAGTAACAGAGTGTAAGAGAGTGTTATAGACAGTAGCAGAGTGTAAGAGACAATAGCAGAGTGTAATAGACTGGAGCAGAGTGTAACATAGTGTAAGACAGTGTAAGAGACTGTAGCAGAGTGTAATAGACTGTAACAGAGTGTAAGAGAGTGTTATAGACAGTAGCATAGTGTAAGAGACAATAGCAGAGTGTAAGAGACAGTAGCAGAGTGTAATAGACAGCAGCAGAGTGTAAGAGAGTGTAAGAGACAGTAGCAGAGTGTAATAGACAGTAACAGAGTGTAAGAGAGTGTTATAGACAGTAGCAGAGTGTAAGATACAATAGCAGAGTGTAAGAGACAGTAGCAGAGTGTAATAGACTGTAGCAGAGTGTAACATAGTGTAAGAGAGTGTAAGAGACAGTAGCAGAGTGTAATAGACAGTAACAGAGTGTAAGAGAGTGTTATAGACAGTAGCAGAGTGTAAGAGAGTGTAAGAGACAGTTACAGAGTGTAAGAGAGTGTAACAGAGTGTAAGAGAGTGTAAGAGACAGTAACATAGTGTAGGAGAGTGTAAGAGACAGTAACAGAGTGTAAGAGACAGTAGCAGAGTGTAAGAGAGTGTAAGAGAGTGTTATAGACAGTAGCAGAGTGTAAGGGACAATAGCAGAGTGTAAGAGACAGTAGCAGAGTGTAATAGACTGTAGCAGAGTGTAACATAGTGTAAGAGAGTGTAAGAGACAGTAGCAGAGTGTAATAGACAGTAACAGAGTGTAAGAGAGTGTTATAGACAGTAGCAGAGTTTAAGAGACAGTAACAGAGTGTAAGAGACAGTAACAGAGTGTAAGAGGGTGTAAGAGACAGTAGCAGAGTGTAGGAGAGTGTAAGAGAGTGTAAGAGACAGTAAGAGTGTAAGAGACAGCAGCCGAGTGTAAGAGAGTGTAACAGAGTGTAAGAGACAGTAACAGAGCGTAAGAGACAGTAGCAGAGTGTAAGAGACAGAAGCAGAGTGAAAGAGAGAGTAGCAGAGTGTAAGAGACAGTAGCAGAGTGTAAGAGACAGTAGCAGAGTGTAAGAGAGTGTAAGAGACAGTAACAGAGTGTAAGAGAGTGTAACAGCATGTAAGAGAGTGTAACAGAGTGTAAGAGAGTGTAAGAGACAGTAACAGAGTGTAGTAGAGTGTAAGAGACAGTAACAGAGTGTAAGAGACAGTAACAGAGTGTAAGAGACAGCAGCAGAGTGTAAGAGAGTGTAACATAGTGTAAGAGAGTGAAAGAGACAGTAGCAGAGTGTTATAGACAGTAACAGAGTGTAAGAGAGTGTTATAGACAGTAGCAGAGTGTAAGAGACAATAGCAGAGTGTAAGATACAGTAGCAAAGTGTAAGAGACAGTAACAGAGTGTAAGAGACAGTAGCAGAGTGAAAGAGGCAGTAGTAGAGTGTAGTAGAGTGTACCAGAGTGTCACATGGCATATACCGTCCTCTAGGATCACATAGTCCTGAATGATCTCAGTATACTGTGAACGTCTTTGGGGATCTCTTCGCGTAGACATCGTAAACCTGTGTAAGAGACAGTAAAAGAGTATATGAGACAGTAGCGGAGTGTAAGAGAGTGTGACAGAGCATAGGAGACAGTAACAGAGTATAGGAGACGGTAACAGAGTGTAAGAGAGTGTAAGAGACAGTAACAGAGTGTAAGAGACAGTAACAGAGTGTAAGAGACAGCAGCAGAGTGTAAGAGAGTGTAACATAGTGTAAGAGAGTGAAAGAGACAGTAGCAGAGTGTAATAGACAGTAACAGAGTGTAGGAGAGTGTAACAGCGTGTAAGAGAGTGTAACAGAGTGTAAGAGAGTGTAAGAGACAGTAACAGAGTGTAGGAGAGTGTAAGAGACAGTAACAGAGTGTAAGAGACAGTAACAGAGTGTAAGAGACAGTAACAGAGTGTAAGGGACAGCAGCAGAGTGTAAGAGAGTGTAACATAGTGTAAGAGAGTGAAAGAGACAGTAGCAGAGTGTAATAGACAGTAACAGAGTGTAGGAGAGTGTCAGAGACAGTAACAGAGTGTAAGAGTCAGCAGCAGAGTGTAAGAGAGTGTAACATAGTGTAAGAGAGTGTAAGAGACAGTAGCAGAGTGTAATAGACAGTAACAGAGTGTAAGAGAGTGTTATAGACAGTAGCAGAGTGTAAGAGACAATAGCAGAGTGTAAGATACAGTAGCAGAGTGTAAGAGACAGTAACAGAGTGTAAAAGACAGTAACAGAGTGTAAGAGACAGTAGCAGAGTGAAAGAGACAGTAGTAGAGTGTAGTAGAGTGTAAGAGAGTGTCACATGGCATATACCGTCCTCTAGGATCACATAGTCCTGAATGATCTCAGTATACTGTGAACGTCTTTGGGGATCTCTTCGCGTAGACCTCGTAAACCTGTGTAAGAGACAGTAAAAGAGTATATGAGACAGTAGTGGAGTGTAAGAAAGTGTAACAGAGTATAGGAGACAGTAACAGAGTGTAAGAGAGTGTAAGAGACAGTTACAGAGTGTAAGAGAGTGTAAGAGAGTGTAACAGAGTGTAAGAGACAGTAACAGAGTGTAAGAGACAGCAGCAGAGTGTAAGAGAGTGTGAGAGACAGTAGCAGAGTGTAATAGACAGTAACAGAGTGTAAGAGAGTGTTATAGACAGTAGCAGAGTGTTATAGACAATAGCAGAGTGTAAGAGACAGTAGCAGAGTGTAATAGACAGCAGCAGAGTGTAAGAGAGTGTAAGAGACAGTAGCAGAGTGTAATAGACAGTAACAGAGTGTAAGAGAGTGTTATAGACAGTAGCAGAGTGTAAGAGACAATAGCAGAGTGTAAGAGACAGTAGCAGAGTGTAATAGACTGTAGCAGAGTGTAACATAGTGTAAGAGAGTGTAAGAGACAGTAGCAGAGTGTAATAGACAGTAACAGAGTGTACGAGAGTGTTATAGACAGTAGCAGAGTTTAAGAGACAGTAACAGAGTGTAAGAGACAGTAACAGAGTGTAAGAGTGTGTAAGAGACAGTAGGAGAGTGTAAGAGAGTGTAAGAGAGTGTAAGAGAGTGTAAGAGACAGTAACAGAGTGTAAGAGACAGTAACAGAGTGTAAGAGACAGCAGCAGAGTGTAAGAGAGTGTAACAGAGTATAGGAGACAGTAACAGAGTATAGGAGACAGTAACAGAGTGTAAGAGAGTGTAAGAGACAGTAACAGAGTGTAAGAGAGTGTAACATAGTGTAAGAGACAGTAACAGAGTGTAAGAGACAGCAGAAGAGTGTAAGAGAGTTGAAGAGACAGTCGCAGAGTGTAATAGACAGTAACAGAGTGTAAGAGAGTGTTATAGACAGTAGCAGAGTGTAAGAGACAATAGCAGAGTGTAATAGACTGGAGCAGAGTGTAACATAGTGTAAGAGAATGTAAGAGACTGTAGCAGAGTGTAATAGACAGTAACAGAGTGTAAGAGAGTGTTATAGACAGTAGCAGAGTGTAAGAGACAATAGCAGAGTGTAAGAGACAGTAGCAGAGTGTAAGAGACAGCAGCAGAGTGTAAGAGAGTGTAAGAGACAGTAGCAGAGTGTAATAGACAGTAACAGAGTGTAAGAGAGTGTTATAGACAGTAGCAGAGTGTAAGAGACAATAGCAGAGTGTAAGAGACAGTAGCAGAGTGTAATAGACTGTAGCAGAGTGTAACAGTGTAAGAGAGTGTAAGAGACAGTAGCAGAGTGTAATAGACATTAACAGAGTGTAAGAGAGTGTTATAGACAGTAGTAGAGTTTAAGAGACAGTAACAGAGTGTAAGAGACAGTAACAGAGTGTAAGAGGGTGTAAGAGACAGTAGCAGAGTGTAGGAGAGTGTAAGAGAGTGTAAGAGACAGTAACAGAGTGTAAGAGACAGCAGCAGAGTGTAAGAGAGTGTAACAGAGTGTAAGAGACAGTAACAGAGCGTAAGAGACAGTAGCAGAGTGTAAGAGACAGAAGCAGAGTGAAAGAGAGAGTAGCAGAGTGTAAGAGACAGTAGCAGAGAGTAAGAGGCAGTAGCAGAGTGTAAGAGAGTGTAATAGACAGTAACAGAGTGTAAGAGAGTGTAACAGCATGTAAGAGAGTGTAACAGAGTGTAAGAGAGTGTAAGAGACAGTAACAGAGTGTAAGAGACAGTAACAGAGTGTAAGAGACAGTAACAGAGTGTAAGAGACAGCAGCAGAGTGTAAGAGTGTGTAACAGAGTGTAAGAGAGTGAAAGAGACAGTAGCAGAGTGTAATAGACAGTAACAGAGTGTAATAGAGTGTAAGAGACTGTAGCAGAGTGTAAGAGACAATAGCAGAGTGTAAGAGACAGTAGCAGAGTGTAATAGACTGTAGCAGAGTGTAACAGAGTGTAAGAGAGTGTAAGAGACAATAGCAGAGTGTAATAGACAGTAACAGAGTGTAAGAGAGTGTTATAGACAGTAGCAGAGTGCAAGAGACAATAGCAGAGTGTAAGAGACAGTAGCAGAGTGTAATAGACAGTAACAGAGTGTAAGAGACAGTAACAGAGTGTAAGAGACAGCAGCAGAGTGTAAGAGTGTAAGAGACAGTAACAGAGTGTAAGAGAGTGTAACAGAGTGTAAAAGACAGTAACAGAGTGTACGAGACAGTAACAGAGTGTACGAGACAGTAACAGAGTGTAAGAGACAGTAACAGAGTATACGAGAGTGTAGTAGAGTGTAAGAGACAGTAACAGAGCGTAAGAGACAGTAGCAGTGTGTAAGAGACAGAAGCAAAGTGAAAGAGAGAGTAGCAGAGTGTAAGAGACAGTAGCAGAGTGTAAGAGACAGTAGCAGAGTGTAAGAGAGTGTAAGAGACAGTAACAGAGTGTAAGAGAGTGTAACAGCGTGTAAGAGAGTGTAACAGAGTGTAAGAGACAGTAAGAGAGTGTAACAGAGTGTAAGAGACAGTAACAGAGTGTAGGAGAGTGTAAGAGACAGTAACAGAGTGTAAGAGACAGTAACAGAGTGTAAGAGGGTGTAACAGCGTGTAAGAGAGTGTAACAGCATGTAAGAGAGTGTAACAGAGTGTAAGGGAGTGTAAGAGACAGTAACAGAGTGTAAGGGGGTGTAAGAGACAGTAGAAGAGTGTAGGAGAGTGTAAGAGAGTGTAATAGACAGTAACAGAGTGTAAGAGACAGTAAAAGAGTGTAAGAGACAGCAGCAGAGTGTAAGAGAGTGTAAGAGACAGTAACAGAGTGTAAGAGACAGTAACAGAGTGTAAGAGACAGTAACAGAGTATACGAGAGTGTAGTAGAGTGTAAGAGACAGTAACAGAGCGTAAGAGACAGTAGCAGTGTGTAAGAGACAGAAGCAAAGTGAAAGAGAGAGTAGCAGAGTGTAAGAGACAGTAGCAGAGTGTAAGAGACAGTAGCAGAGTGTAAGAGAGTGTAAGAGACAGTAACAGAGTGTAAGAGAGTGTAACAGCGTGTAAGAGAGTGTAACAGAGTGTAACAGAGTGTAAGAGACAGTAAGAGAGTGTAACAGAGTGTAAGAGACAGTAACAGAGTGTAGGAGAGTGTAAGAGACAGTAACAGAGTGTAAGAGACAGTAACAGAGTGTAAGAGACAGCAGCAGAGTGTAAGAGAGTGTAACATAGTGTAAGAGAGTGTAAGAGACAGTAGCAGAGTGTAATAGACAGTAACAGAGTGTAATAGAGTGTAAGAGACAGTAGCAGAGTGTAAGAGACAATAGCAGAGTGTAAGAGACAGTAGCAGAGTGTAACATAGTGTAAGAGAGTGTTATAGACAGTAGCAGAGTGTAAGAGACAGTAACAGAGTGTAAGAGACAGTAACAGAGTGAAAGAGACAGTAGCAGAGTGAAAGAGACAGTAGTAGAGTGTAGTAGAGTGTAAGATATAGGAGTGTAAGAGACAGTAACAGAGTGTAAGAGACAGTAACAGAGTGTAAGAGACAGCAGCAGAGTGTAAGAGAGTGTAAGAGACAGTAACAGAGTGTACGAGAGTGTAGTAGAGTGTAAGAGACAGTAGCAGAGTGTAAGAGAGTGTAACAGGGTGTAAGAGACAGTAACAGAGTATAGGAGACAGTAACAGAGTGTAAGAGACAGTAACAGAGTGTACGAGATAGTAACATAGTGTAAGATACAGTAACAGAGTGTATGACAGTGTAGTACAGTGTAAGACACAGTAACAGAGCGTAAGAGATAGTAGCAGAGTGTAAGAGACAGTAGCAGAGTGAAAGAGACAGTAGCAGAGTGTTAGAGACAGTAGCAGAGTGTAAGAAACAGTAACAGAGTGTAAGAGACAGTAGCAGAGTGTAAGAGAGTGTAAGAGACAGTAACAGTGTGTAAGAGGGTGTAACAGCGTGTAAGAGAGTGTAACAGCGTGTAAGAGAGTGTAACAGAGTGTAAGAGAGTGTAAGAGACAGTAACAGAGTGTAAGAGGGTGTAAGAGACAGTAGCAGAGTGTAAGAGAGTGTAAGAGAGTGTTATAGACAGTAGCAGAGTGTAAGAGACAATAGCAGAGTGTAAGAGACAGTAGCAGAGTGTAAGAGACAGTAGCAGAGTGTAACAGTGTAAGAGAGTGTAAGAGACAGTAGCAGAGTGTAATAGACAGTAACAGAGTGTAAGAGAGTGTTATAGACAGTAGCAGAGTGTAAGAGACAGTAGCAGAGTGTAAGAGACAATAGCAGAGTGTAAGAGACAGTAGCAGAGTGTAATAGACTGTAGCAGAGTGTAACATAGTGTAAGAGAGTGTAAGAGACAGTAGCAGAGTGTAATAGACAGTAACAGAGTGTACGAGAGTGTTATAGACAGTAGCAGAGTTTAAGAGACAGTAACAGAGTGTAAATGACAGTAACAGAGTGTAAGAGTGTGTAAGAGACAGTAGGAGAGTGTAAGAGAGTGTAAGAGAGTGTAAGAGAGTGTAAGAGAGTGTAAGAGACAGTAACAGAGTGTAAGAGACAGTAACAGAGTGTAAGAGACAGCAGCAGAGTGTAAGAGAGTGTAACAGAGTATAGGAGACAGTAACAGAGTATAGGAGACAGTAACAGAGTGTAAGAGAGTGTAAGAGACAGTTACAGAGTGTAAGAGAGTGTAACATAGTGTAAGAGACAGTAACAGAGTGTAAGAGACAGCAGAAGAGTGTAAGAGAGTTGAAGAGACAGTCGCAGAGTGTAATAGACAGTAACAGAGTGTAAGAGAGTGTTATAGACAGTAGCAGAGTGTAAGAGACAATAGCAGAGTGTAATAGACTGGAGCAGAGTGTAACATAGTGTAAGACAGTGTAAGAGACTGTAGCAGAGTGTAATAGACAGTAACAGAGTGTAAGAGAGTGTTATAGACAGTAGCAGAGTGTAAGAGACAATAGCAGAGTGTAAGAGACAGTAGCAGAGTGTAATAGACAGCAGCAGAGTGTAAGAGAGTGTAAGAGACAGTAGCAGAGTGTAATAGACAGTAACAGAGTGTAAGAGAGTGTTATAGACAGTAGCAGAGTGTAAGAGACAGTAGCAGAGTGTAATAGACTGTAGCAGAGTGTAACATAGTGTAAGAGAGTGTAAGAGACAGTAGCAGAGTGTAATAGACAGTAACAGAGTGTAAGAGAGTGTTATAGACAGTAGCAGAGTGTAAGAGAGTGTAAGAGACAGTTACAGAGTGTAAGAGAGTGTAACAGAGTGTAAGAGAGTGTAAGAGACAGTAACATAGTGTAGGAGAGTGTAAGAGACAGTAACAGAGTGTAAGAGACAGTAGCAGAGTGTAAGAGAGTGTAAGAGAGTGTTATAGACAGTAGCAGAGTGTAAGGGACAATAGCAGAGTGTAAGAGACAGTAGCAGAGTGTAATAGACTGTAGCAGAGTGTAAAATAGTGTAAGAGACAGTAGCAGAGTGTAATAGACAGTAATAGAGTGTAAGAGAGTGTTATAGACAGTAGCAGAGTTTAAGAGACAGTAACAGAGCGTAAGAGACAGTAAGAGTGTAAGAGGGTGTAAGAGACAGTAGCAGAGTGTAGGAGAGTGTAAGAGAGTGTAAGAGAGTGTAAGAGACAGTAACATAGTGTAAGAGACAGTAACAGAGTGTAAGAGACAGCAGCAGAGTGTAAGAGAGTGTAACAGAGTATAGGAGACAGTAACAGAGTATAGGAGACAGTAACAGAGTGTAAGAGAGTGTAAGAGACAGTAACAGAGTGTAAGAGAGTGTAAGAGACAGTAGCAGAGTGTAAGAGACAGTAACAGAGTGTAAGAGAGTGTAAGAGACAGTAACAGAGTGTAAGAGAGTGTAAGAGACAGTAGCAGAGTGTAATAGACAGTAACAGAGTGTAATAGAGTGTAAGAGACAGTAGCAGAGTGTAAGAGACAATAGCAGAGTGTAAGAGACAGTAGCAGAGTGTAACATAGTGTAAGAGAGTGTTATAGACAGTAGCAGAGTGTAAGAGACAGTAACAGAGTGTAAGAGACAGTAACAGAGTGAAAGAGACAGTAGCAGAGTGAAAGAGACAGTAGTAGAGTGTAGTAGAGTGTAAGATATAGGAGTGTAAGAGACAGTAACAGAGTGTAAGAGACAGTAACAGAGTGTAAGAGAGTGTAAGAGACAGTTACAGAGTGTAAGAGAGTGTAACATAGTGTAAGAGACAGTAACAGAGTGTAAGAGACAGCAGAAGAGTGTAAGAGAGTTGAAGAGACAGTCGCAGAGTGTAATAGACAGTAACAGAGTGTAAGAGAGTGTTATAGACAGTAGCAGAGTGTAAGAGACATTAGCAGAGTGTAATAGACTGGAGCAGAGTGTAACATAGTGTAAGAGAGTGTAAGAGACTGTAGCAGAGTGTAATAGACAGTAACAGAGTGTAAGAGAGTGTTATAGACAGTAGCAGAGTGTAAGAGACAATAGCAGAGTGTAAGAGACAGTAGCAGAGTGTAATAGACTGTAGCAGAGTGTAACAGTGTAAGAGAGTGTAAGAGACAGTAGCAGAGTGTAATAGACATTACCAGAGTGTAAGAGAGTGTTATAGACAGTAGCAGAGTTTAAGAGACAGTAACAGAGTGTAAGAGACAGTAACAGAGTGTAAGAGGGTGTAAGAGACAGTAGCAGAGTGTAGGAGAGTGTAAGAGAGTGTAAGAGACAGTAACAGAGTGTAAGAGACAGTAACAGAGTGTAAGAGACAGCAGCAGAGTGTAAGAGAGTGTAACAGAGTGTAAGAGACAGTAACAGAGCGTAAGAGACAGTAGCAGAGTGTAAGAGACAGAAGCAGAGTGAAAGAGAGAGTAGCAGAGTGTAAGAGACAGTAGCAGAGAGTAAGAGACAGTAGCAGAGTGTAAGAGAGTGTAATAGACAGTAACAGAGTGTAAGAGAGTGTAACAGCATGTAAGAGAGTGTAACAGAGTGTAAGAGAGTGTAAGAGACAGTAACAGAGTGTAAGAGACAGTAACAGAGTGTAAGAGACAGCAGCAGAGTGTAAGAGTGTGTAACATAGTGTAAGAGAGTGAAAGAGACAGTAGCAGAGTGTAATAGACAGTAATAGAGTGTAAGAGACAGTAGCAGAGTGTAATAGACTGTAGCAGAGTGTAACATAGTGTAAGAGAGTGTAAGAGACAGTAGCAGAGTGTAATAGACAGTAACAGAGTGTAAGAGAGTGTTATAGACAGTAACAGAGTGTAAGAGAGTGTTATAGACAGTAGCAGAGTTTAAGAGACAGTAACAGAGTGTAAGAGACAGTAACAGAGTGTAAGAGGGTGTAAGAGACAGTAGCAGAGTGTAGGAGAGTGTAAGAGAGTGTAAGAGAGTGTAAGAGACAGTAACAGAGTGTAAGAGACAGTAACAGAGTGTAAGAGACAGCAGCAGAGTGTAAGAGAGTGTAACAGAGTATAGGAGACAGTGACAGAGTATAGGAGACAGTAACAGAGTGTAAGAGAGTGTAAGAGACAGTTACAGAGTGTAAGAGAGTGTAACATAGTGTAAGAGACAGTAACAGAGTGTAAGAGACAGCAGAAGAGTGTAAGAGAGTTGAAGAGACAGTCGCAGAGTGTAAGAGACAATAGCAGAGTGTAAGAGACAGTAGCAGAGTGTAATAGACTGTAGCAGAGTGTAACATAGTGTAAGAGAGTGTAAGAGACAGTAGCAGAGTGTAATAGACAGTAACAGAGTGTAAGAGAGTGTTATAGACAGTAGCAGAGTGTAAGAGACAATAGCAGAGTGTAATAGAGTGTAGCAGCGTGTAATAGAGTGTAATAGAGTGTAGCAGAGTGTAAGAGAGTGTAAGAGACAGTAGCAGAGTGTAATAGACAGTAACAGAGTGTAAGAGAGTGTTATAGACAGTTGCAGAGTGTAAGAGACAATAGCAGAGTGTAAGAGACAGTAACAGAGTGTAAGAGACAGTAGCAGAGTGAAAGAGACAGTAGTAGAGTGTAGTAGAGTGTAAGAGAGCGTCACATGGCATATACCGTCCTCTAGGACCACATGGTCCCGAATGATCTCAGTATACTGTGAACGTCTTTGGGTATCTCTTCGCGTAGACATCGTAAACCTGTGTAAGAGACAGTAACAGAGTATATGAGACAGCAGCAGAGTGTAAGAGAGTGTAACATAGTGTAAGACAGTGTAAGAGACAGTAGCAGAGTGAAAGAGACAGTAGCAGAGTGTAAGAGACAGTAGCAGAGTGTAAGAGACAGTAACAGAGTGTAAGAGATAGTAGCAGAGTGTAAGAGAGTGTAAGAGACAGTAACAGTGTGTAAGAGGGTGTAACAGCGTGTAAGAGAGTGTAAGAGAGTGTAACAGCATGTAAGAGAGTGTAACAGAGTGTAAGGGAGTGTAAGAGACAGTAACAGAGTGTAAGGGGGTGTAAGAGACAGTAGAAGAGTGTAGGAGAGTGTAAGAGAGTGTAAGAGAGTGTAATAGACAGTAACAGAGTGTAAGAGACAGTAAAAGAGTGTAAGAGACAGCAGCAGAGTGTAAGAGAGTGTAAGAGACAGTAACAGAGTGTAAGAGACAGTAACAGAGTGTGAGAGACAGTAACAGAGTATACGAGAGTGTAGTAGAGTGTAAGAGACAGTAACAGAGCGTAAGAGACAGTAGCAGTGTGTAAGAGACAGAAGCAAAGTGAAAGAGAGAGTAGCAGAGTGTAAGAGACAGTAGCAGAGTGTAAGAGACAGTAGCAGAGTGTAAGAGAGTGTAAGAGACAGTAACAGAGTGTAAGAGAGTGTAACAGCGTGTAAGAGAGTGTAACAGAGTGTAAGAGACAGTAACAGAGTGTAGGAGAGTGTAAGAGACAGTAACGGAGTGTAAGAGACAGTAACAGAGTGTAAGAGACAGCAGCAGAGTGTAAGAGAGTGTAACATAGTGTAAGAGAGTGTAAGAGACAGTAGCAGAGTGTAATAGACAGTAACAGAGTGTAATAGAGTGTAAGAGACAGTAGCAGAGTGTAAGAGACAATAGCAGAGTGTAAGAGACAGTAGCAGAGTGTAATTGACTGTAGCAGAGTGTAACAGAGTGTAAGAGAGTGTAAGAGACAATAGCAGAGTGTAATAGACAGTAACAGAGTGTAAGAGAGTGTTATAGACAGTAGCAGAGTGCAAGAGACAATAGCAGAGTGTAAGAGACAGTAGCAGAGTGTAAGACAGTAACAGAGTGTAAGAGACAGTAACAGAGTGTAAGAGACAGCAGCAGAGTGTAAGAGTGTAAGAGACAGTAACAGAGTGTAAGAGAGTGTAACAGAGTGTAAGAGACAGTAACAGAGTGTACGAGACAGTAACAGAGGGTACTAGACAGTAACAGAGTGTAAGAGACAGTAACAGAGTATACGAGAGTGTAGTAGAGTGTAAGAGACAGTAACAGAGCGTAAGAGACAGTAGCAGTGTGTAAGAGACAGAAGCAAAGTGAAAGAGAGAGTAGCAGAGTGTAAGAGACAGTAGCAGAGTGTAAGAGACAGTAGCAGAGTGTAAGAGTGTAAGAGACAGTAACAGAGTGTAACAGAGTGTAACAGCGTGTAAGAGAGTGTAACAGAGTGTAAGAGACAGTAAGAGAGTGTAACAGAGTGTAAGAGACAGTAACAGAGTGTAGGAGAGTGTAAGAGACAGTAACGGAGTGTAAGAGACAGTAACAGAGTGTAAGAGACAGCAGCAGAGTGTTAGAGAGTGTAACATAGTGTAAGAGAGTGTAAGAGACAGTAGCAGAGTGTAATAGACAGTAACAGAGTGTAATAGAGTGTAAGAGACAGTAGCAGAGTGTAAGAGACAGTAGCAGAGTGTAATAGACTGTAGCAGAGTGTAACAGAGTGTAAGAGAGTGTAAGAGACAATAGCAGAGTGTAATAGACAGTAACAGAGTGTAAGAGAGTGTTATAGACAGTAGCAGAGTGCAAGAGACAATAGCAGAGTGTAAGAGACAGTAGCAGAGTGTAATAGACTGTAACAGAGTGTAACAGAGTGTAAGAGAGTGTAAGAGACAGTAGCGGAGTGTAATAGACAGTAACAGAGTGTAAGAGAGTGTTATAGACAATAGCAGAGTGTTATAGACAATAGCAGAGTGTAAGAGACAGTAGCAGAGTGTAATAGACAGCAGCAGAGTGTAAGAGAGTGTAAGAGACAGTAGCAGAGTGTAATAGACAGTAACAGAGTGTAAGAGAGTGTTATAGACAGTATCAGAGTGTAAGAGACAATATCAGAGTGTAAGAGACAGTAGCAGAGTGTAATAGACTGTAGCAGAGTGTAACATAGTGTAAGAGAGTGTAAGAGACAGTAGCAGAGTGTAATAGACAGTAACAGAGTGTAAGAGAGTGTTATAGACAGTAGCAGAGTGTAAGAGAGTGTAAGAGACAGTTACAGAGTGTAGGAGAGTGTAAGAGACAGTAACAGAGTGTAAGAGACAGTAACAGAGTGTAAGAGGGTGTAAGAGACAGTAGCAGAGTGTAGGAGAGTGTAGGAGAGTGTAAGAGACAGTAAGAGTGTAAGAGACAGTAACAGAGTGTAAGAGACAGCAGCAGAGTGTAAGAGAGTGTAACAGAGTGTAAGAGACAGTAACAGAGCGTAAGAGACAGTAGCAGAGTGTAAGAGACAGAAGCAGAGTGAAAGAGAGAGTAGCAGAGTGTAAGAGACAGTAGCAGAGTGTAAGAGACAGTAGCAGAGTGTAAGAGACAGTAACAGAGTGTAAGAGAGTGTAAGAGAGTGTAAGAGAGTGTAACAGCATGTAAGAGAGTGTAACAGAGTGTAAGAGAGTGTAAGAGACAGTAACAGAGTGTAGTAGAGTGTAAGAGACAGTAACAGAGTGTAAGAGACAGTAACAGAGTGTAAGAGACAGCAGCAGAGTGTAAGAGAGTGTAACATAGTGTAAGAGAGTGAAAGAGACAGTAGCAGAGTGTAATAGACAGTAACAGAGTGTAAGAGAGTGTTATAGACAGTAGCAGAGTGTAAGAGACAATAGCAGAGTGTAAGATACAGTAGTAAAGTGTAAGAGACAGTAACAGAGTGTAAGAGACAGTAGCAGAGTGAAAGAGGCAGTAGTAGAGTGTAGTAGAGTGTACCAGAGTGTCACATGGCATATACCGTCCTCTAGGATCACATAGTCCTGAATGATCTCAGTATACTGTGAACGTCTTTGGGAATCTCTTCGCGTAGACATCGTAAACCTGTGTAAGAGACAGTAAAAGAGTATATGAGACAGTAGCGGAGTGTAAGAGAGTGTGACAGAGCATAGGAGACAGTAACAGAGTATAGGAGACGGTAACAGAGTGTAAGAGAGTGTAAGAGACAGTAACAGAGTGTAAGAGACAGTAACAGAGTGTAAGAGACAGCAGCAGAGTGTAAGAGAGTGTAACATAGTGTAAGAGAGTGAAAGAGACAGTAGCAGAGTGTAATAGACAGTAACAGAGTGTAGGAGAGTGTAACAGCGTGTAAGAGAGTGTAACAGAGTGTAAGAGAGTGTAAGAGACAGTAACAGAGTGTAGGAGAGTGTAAGAGACAGTAACAGAGTGTAAGAGACAGTAACAGAGTGTAAGAGACAGTAACAGAGTGTAAGAGACAGCAGCAGAGTGTAAGAGAGTGTAACATAGTGTAAGAGAGTGAAAGAGACAGTAGCAGAGTGTAATAGACAGTAACAGAGTGTAGGAGAGTGTCAGAGACAGTAACAGAGTGTAAGAGTCAGCAGCAGAGTGTAAGAGAGTGTAACATAGTGTAAGAGAGTGTAAGAGACAGTAGCAGAGTGTAATAGACAGTAACAGAGTGTAAGAGAGTGTTATAGACAGTAGCAGAGTGTAAGAGACAATAGCAGAGTGTAAGATACAGTAGCAGAGTGTAAGAGACAGTAACAGAGTGTAAAAGACAGTAACAGAGTGTAAGAGACAGTAGCAGAGTGAAAGAGACAGTAGTAGAGTGTAAGAGAGTGTCACATGGCATATACCGTCCTCTAGGATCACATAGTCCTGAATGATCTCAGTATACTGTGAACGTCTTTGGGGATCTCTTCGCGTAGACCTCGTAAACCTGTGTAAGAGACAGTAAAAGAGTATATGAGACAGTAGTGGAGTGTAAGAAAGTGTAACAGAGTATAGGAGACAGTAACAGAGTGTAAGAGAGTGTAAGAGACAGTTACAGAGTGTAAGAGAGTGTAAGAGAGTGTAACAGAGTGTAAGAGACAGTAACAGAGTGTAAGAGACAGCAGCAGAGTGTAAGAGAGTGTGAGAGACAGTAGCAGAGTGTAATAGACAGTAACAGAGTGTAAGAGAGTGTTATAGACAGTAGCAGAGTGTTATAGACAATAGCAGAGTGTAAGAGACAGTAGCAGAGTGTAATAGACAGCAGCAGAGTGTAAGAGAGTGTAAGAGACAGTAGCAGAGTGTAATAGACAGTAACAGAGTGTAAGAGAGTGTTATAGACAGTAGCAGAGTGTAAGAGAAAATAGCAGAGTGTAAGAGACAGTAGCAGAGTGTAATAGACTGTAGCAGAGTGTAACATAGTGTAAGAGAGTGTAAGAGACAGTAGCAGAGTATAATAGACAGTAACAGAGTGTAAGAGAGTGTTATAGACAGTAGCAGAGTTTAAGAGACAGTAACAGAGTGTAAGAGACAGTAACAGACTGTAAGAGGGTGTAAGAGACAGTAGCAGAGTGTAGGAGAGTGTAAGAGAGTGTAAGAGAGTGTAAGAGACAGTAACAGAGTGTAAGAGACAGTAACAGAGTGTAAGAGACAGCAGCAGAGTGTAAGAGAGTGTAACAGAGTATAGGAGACAGTAACAGAGTATAGGAGACAGTAACAGAGTGTAAGAGAGTGTAAGAGACAGTTACAGAGTGTAAGAGAGTGTAACACAGTGTAAGAGACAGTAACAGAGTGTAAGAGACAGTAGCAGAGTGTAATAGACTGTAGCAGAGTGTAACATAGTGTAAGAGAGTGTAAGAGACAGTAGCAGAGTGTAATAGACAGTAACAGAGTGTAAGAGAGTGTTATAGACAGTAGCAGAGTTTAAGAGACAGTAAAAGAGTGTAAGAGACAGTAACAGAGTGTAAGAGGGTGTAAGAGACAGTAGCAGAGTGTAGGAGAGTGTAAGAGAGTGTAAGAGAGTGTAAGAGACAGTAACAGAGTGTAAGAGACAGTAACAGAGTGTAAGAGACAGTAACAGAGTGTAAGAGACAGCAGCAGAGTGTAAGAGAGTGTAACAGAGTATAGGAGACAGTAACAGAGTATAGGAGACAGTAACAGAGTGTAAGAGAGTGTAAGAGACAGTTACAGAGTGTAAGAGAGTGTAACATAGTGTAAGAGACAGTAACAGAGTGTAAGAGACAGTAGCAGAGTGTAATAGACTGTAGCAGAGTGTAACAGTGTAAGAGAGTGTAAGAGACAGTAGCAGAGTGTAATAGACAGTAACAGAGTGTAAGAGAGTGTTATAGACAGTAGCAGAGTGTAAGAGACAATAGCAGAGTGTAATAGAGTGTAGCAGAGTGTAATAGAGTGTAGCAGAGTGTAAGCGAGTGTAAGAGACAGTAGCAGAGTGTAATAGACAGTAACAGAGTGTAAGAGAGTGTTATAGACAGTTGCAGAGTGTAAGAGACAATAGCAGAGTGTAAGATACAGTAGAAGAGTGTAAGAGACTGTAACAGAGTGTAAGAGACAGTAACAGAGTGTAAGAGACAGTAACAGAGTGTAAGAGACAGTAGCAGAGTGAAAGAGACATTAGTAGAGTGTAGTAGAGTGTAAGAGAGAGTCACATGGCATACACCGTCCTCTAGGACCACATGGTCCCGAATGATCTCAGTATACTGTGAACGTCTTTGGGTATCTCTTCGCGTAGACATCGTAAACCTGTGTAAGAGACAGTAACAGAGTATATGAGACAGCAGCAGAGTGTAAGAGAGTGTAACATAGTGTAAGACAGTGTAAGAGACAGTAGCAGAGTGAAAGAGACAGTAGCAGAGTGTAAGAGACAGTAGCAGAGTGTAAGAGACAGTAACAGAGTGTAAGAGATAGTAGCAGAGTGTAAGAGAGTGTAAGAGACAGTAACAGTGTGTAAGAGGGTGTAACAGCGTGTAAGAGAGTGTAACAGCATGTAAGAGAGTGTAACAGAGTGTAAGGGAGTGTAAGAGACAGTAACAGAGTGTAAGGGGGTGTAAGAGACAGTAGAAGAGTGTAGGAGAGTGTAAGAGAGTGTAAGAGAGTGTAATAGACAGTAACAGAGTGTAAGAGACAGTAAAAGAGTGTAAGAGACAGCAGCAGAGTGTAAGAGAGTGTAAGAGACAGTAACAGAGTGTAAGAGACAGTAACAGAGTGTAAGAGACAGTAACAGAGTACACGAGAGTGTAGTAGAGTGTAAGAGACAGTAACAGAGCGTAAGAGACAGTAGCAGTGTGTAGGAGACAGAAGCAAAGTGAAAGAGAGAGTAGCAGAGTGTAAGAGACAGTAGCAGAGTGTAAGAGACAGTAGCAGAGTGTAAGAGAGTGTAAGAGACAGTAACAGAGTGTAGGAGAGTGTAAGAGACAGTAACAGAGTGTAAGAGACAGTAACAGAGTGTAAGAGACAGCAGCAGAGTGTAAGAGAGTGTAACATAGTGTAAGAGAGTGTAAGAGACAGTAGCAGAGTGTAATAGACAGTAACAGAGTGTAATAGAGTGTAAGAGACAGTAGCAGAGTGTAAGAGACAATAGCAGAGTGTAAGAGACAGTAGCAGAGTGTAACATAGTGTAAGAGAGTGTTATAGACAGTAGCAGAGTGTAAGAGACAGTAACAGAGTGTAAGAGACAGTAACAGAGTGAAAGAGACAGTAGCAGAGTGAAAGAGACAGTAGTAGAGTGTAGTAGAGTGTAAGATATAGGAGTGTAAGAGACAGTAACAGAGTGTAAGAGACAGTAACAGAGTGTAAGAGACAGCAGCAGAGTGTAAGAGAGTGTAATAGACAGTAACAGAGTGTACGAGAGTGTAGTAGAGTGTAAGAGACAGTAGCAGAGTGTAAGAGAGTGTAACAGGGTGTAAGAGACAGTAACAGAGTATAGGAGACAGTAACAGAGTGTAAGAGACAGTAACAGAGTGTACGAGACAGTAACATAGTGTAAGAGACAGTAACAGAGTGTATGACAGTGTAGTACAGTGTAAGACACAGTAACAGAGCGTAAGAGATAGTAGCAGAGTGTAAGAGACAGTAGCAGAGTGAAAGAGACAGTAGCAGAGTGTTAGAGACAGTAGCAGAGTGTAAGAAACAGTAACAGAGTGTAAGAGACAGTAGCAGAGTGTAAGAGAGTGTAAGAGACAGTAACAGTGTGTAAGAGGGTGTAACAGCGTGTAAGAGAGTGTAACAGCGTGTAAGAGAGTGTAACAGAGTGTAAGAGAGTGTAAGAGACAGTAACAGAGTGTAAGAGGGTGTAAGAGACAGTAGCAGAGTGTAAGAGAGTGTAAGAGAGTGTTATAGACAGTAGCAGAGTGTAAGAGACAATAGCAGAGTGTAAGAGACAGTAGCAGAGTGTAATAGACTGTAGCAGAGTGTAACAGTGTAAGAGAGTGTAAGAGACAGTAGCAGAGTGTAATAGACAGTAACAGAGTGTAAGAGAGTGTTATAGACAGTAGCAGAGTGTAAGAGACAGTAGCAAAGTGTAAGAGACAATAGCAGAGTGTAAGAGACAGTAGCAGAGTGTAATAGACTGTAGCAGAGTGTAACATAGTGTAAGAGAGTGTAAGAGACAGTAGCAGAGTGTAATAGACAGTAACAGAGTGTACGAGAGTGTTATAGACAGTAGCAGAGTTTAAGAGACAGTAACAGAGTGTAAGAGACAGTAACAGAGTGTAAGAGGGTGTAAGAGACAGTAGGAGAGTGTAAGAGAGTGTAAGAGAGTGTAAGAGACAGTAACCGAGTGTAAGAGACAGCAGCAGAGTGTAAGAGAGTGTAACAGAGTATAGGAGACAGTAACAGAGTATAGGAGACAGTAACAGAGTGTAAGAGAGTGTAAGAGACAGTTACAGAGTGTAAGAGAGTGTAACATAGTGTAAGAGACAGTAACAGAGTGTAAGAGACAGCAGAAGAGTGTAAGAGAGTTGAAGAGACAGTCGCAGAGTGTAATAGACAGTAACAGAGTGTAAGAGAGTGTTATAGACAGTAGCAGAGTGTAAGAGACAATAGCAGAGTGTAATAGACTGGAGTAGAGTGTAGCATAGTGTAAGACAGTGTAAGAGACTGTAGCAGAGTGTAATAGACAGTAACAGAGTGTAAGAGAGTGTTATAGACAGTAGCAGAGTGTAAGAGACAATAGCAGAGTGTAAGAGACAGTAGCAGAGTTTAATAGACAGCAGCAGAGTGTAAGAGAGTGTAAGAGACAGTAGCAGAGTGTAATAGACAGTAACAGAGTGTAAGAGAGTGTTATAGACAGTAGCAGAGTGTAAGAGACAATAGCAGAGTGTAAGAGACAGTAGCAGAGTTTAATAGACAGCAGCAGAGTGTAAGAGAGTGTAAGAGACAGTAGCAGAGTGTAATAGACAGTAACAGAGTGTAAGAGAGTGTTATAGACAGTAGCAGAGTGTAAGAGAGTGTAAGAGACAGTTACAGAGTGTAAGAGAGTGTAACAGAGTGTAAGAGAGTGTAAGAGACAGTAACATAGTGTAGGAGAGTGTAAGAGACAGTAACAGAGTGTAAGAGACAGTAGCAGAGTGTAAGAGAGTGTAAGAGAGTGTTATAGACAGTAGCAGAGTGTAAGGGACAATAGCAGAGTGTAAGAGACAGTAGCAGAGTGTAATAGACTGTAGCAGAGTGTAAAATAGTGTAAGAGAGTGTAAGAGACAGTAGCAGAGTGTAATAGACAGTAATAGAGTGTAAGAGAGTGTTATAGACAGTAGCAGAGTTTAAGAGACAGTAACAGAGTGTAAGAGACAGTAAGAGTGTAAGAGGGTGTAAGAGACAGTAGCAGAGTGTAGGAGAGTGTAAGAGAGTGTAAGAGACAGTAACAGAGTGTAAGAGACAGTAACAGAGTGTAAGAGACAGCAGCAGAGTGTAAGAGACAGTAACAGAGTGTAAGAGAGTGTAACAGAGTGTAAGAGACAGTAACAGAGTGTACGAGAGTGTAGTAGAGTGTAAGAGACAGTAACAGAGCATAAGAGACAGTAACAGAGCATAAGAGACAGAAGCAGAGTGTAAGAGACAGAAACAGAGTGAAAGAGAGAGTAGCAGAGTGTAAGAGACAGTAGCAGAGTGTAAGAGAGTGTAAGAGAAATTAACAGAGTGTAATAGAGTGTAACAGCGTGTAAGAGAGTGTAACAGAGTGTAAGAGAGTGTAGGAGACAGTAACAGAGTGTAGGAGAGTGTAAGAGACAGTAACAGAGTGTAAGAGACAGCAGCAGAGTGTAAGAGAGTGTAACATAGTGTAAGAGAGTGAAAGAGACAGTAGCAGAGTGTAATAGACAGTAACAGAGTGTAAGACAGTGTTATAGACAGTAGCAGAGTGTAAGAGACAATAGCAGAGTGTAAGAGACAGTAACAGAGTGTAAGAGACAGTAACAGAGTGTATGAGAGTGTAGTAGAGTGTAAGAGACAGTAACAGAGCGTAAGAGATAGTAGCAGAGTGTAAGAGACAGTAGCAGAGTGAAAGAGACAGTAGCAGAGTGTAAGAGACAGTAACAGAGTGTAAGAGATAGTAGCAGAGTGTAAGAGAGTGTAAGAGACAGTAACAGTGTGTAAGAGGGTGTAACAGCGTGTAAGAGAGTGTAACAGCATGTAAGAGAGTGTAACAGAGTGTAAGGGAGTGTAAGAGACAGTAACAGAGTGTAAGGGGGTGTAAGAGACAGTAGAAGAGTGTAGGAGAGTGTAGGAGAGTGTAAGAGAGTGTAATAGACAGTAACAGAGTGTAAGAGACAGTAACAGAGTGTAAGAGACAGCAGCAGAGTGTAAGAGAGTGTAAGAGACAGTAACAGAGTGTAAGAGAGTGTAACAGAGTGTAAGAGACAGTAACAGAGTGTAAGAGACAGTAACATAGTGTAGGAGAGTGTAAGAGACAGTAACAGAGTGTAAGAGACAGTAACAGAGTGTAAGAGGGTGTAAGAGACAGTAGCAGAGTGTAGGAGAGTGTAAGAGAGTGTAAGAGACAGTAAGAGTGTAAGAGACAGTAACAGAGTGTAAGAGACAGCAGCAGAGTGTAACAGAGTGTAACAGAGTGTAAGAGACAGTAACAGAGCGTAAGAGACAGTAGCAGAGTGTAAGAGACAGAAGCAGAGTGAAAGAGAGAGTAGCAGAGTGTAAGAGACAGTAGCAGAGTGTAAGAGACAGTAGCAGAGTGTAAGAGAGTGTAAGAGACAGTAACAGAGTGTAAGAGAGTGTAACAGCATGTAAGAGAGTGTAACAGAGTGTAAGAGAGTGTAAGAGACAGTAACAGAGTGTAGTAGAGTGTAAGAGACAGTAACAGAGTGTAAGAGACAGCAGCAGAGTGTAAGAGAGTGTAACATAGTGTAAGAGAGTGAAAGAGACAGTAGAAGAGTGTAATAGACAGTAACAGAGTGTAAGAGAGTGTTATAGACAGTAGCAGAGTGTAAGAGACAATAGCAGAGTGTAAGATACAGTAGCAAAGTGTAAGAGACAGTAACAGAGTGTAAGAGACAGTAGCAGAGTGAAAGAGGCAGTAGTAGAGTGTAGTAGAGTGTACCAGAGTTTGACATGGCATATACCGTCCTCTAGGATCACATAGTCCTGAATGATCTCAGTATACTGTGAACGTCTTTGGGGATCTCTTCGCGTAGACATCGTAAACCTGTGTAAGAGACAGTAAAAGAGTATATGAGACAGTAGCGGAGTGTAAGAGAGTGTGACAGAGCATAGGAGACAGTAACAGAGTATAGGAGATGGTAACAGAGTGTAAGAGAGTGTAAGAGACAGTAACAGAGTGTAAGAGACAGTAACAGAGTGTAAGAGACAGTAGCAGAGTGTAATAGACTGTAGCAGAGTGTAACAGTGTAAGAGAGTGTAAGAGACAGTAGCAGAGTGTAATAGACATTAACAGAGTGTAAGAGAGTGTTATAGACAGTAGCAGAGTTTAAGAGACAGTAACAGAGTGTAAGAGACAGTAACAGAGTGTAAGAGGGTGTAAGAGACAGTAGCAGAGTGTAGGAGAGTGTAAGAGAGTGTAAGAGACAGTAACAGAGTGTAAGAGACAGCAGCAGAGTGTAAGAGAGTGTAACAGAGTGTAAGAGACAGTAACAGAGCGTAAGAGACAGTAGCAGAGTGTAAGAGACAGTAGCAGAGTGTAAGAGACAGTAGCAGAGAGTAAGAGACAGTAGCAGAGAGTAAGAGACAGTAGCAGAGTGTAAGAGAGTGTAATAGACAGTAACAGAGTGTAAGAGAGTGTAACAGAGTGTAAGAGAGTGTAAGAGACAGTAACAGAGTGTAAGAGACAGCAGCAGAGTGTAAGAGTGTGTAACATAGTGTAAGAGAGTGAAAGAGACAGTAGCAGAGTGTAATAGACAGTAACAGAGTGTAATAGAGTGTAAGAGACAGTAGCAGAGTGTAAGAGACAATAGCAGAGTGTAAGAGACAGTAGCAGAGTGTAATAGACTGTAGCAGAGTGTAACAGAGTGTAAGAGACAATAGCAGAGTGTAATAGACAGTAACAGAGTGTAAGAGAGTGTTATAGACAGTAGCAGAGTGCAAGAGACAATAGCAGAGTGTAAGAGACAGTAGCAGAATGTAATAGACAGTAACAGAGTGTAAGAGACAGTAACAGAGTGTAAGAGACAGCAGCAGAGTGTAAGAGTGTAAGAGACAGTAACAGAGTGTAAGAGAGTGTAACAGAGTGTAAGAGACAGTAACAGAGTGTACGAGACAGTAACAGAGTGTACGAGACAGTAACAGAGTGTAAGAGACAGTAACAGAGTATACGAGAGTGTAGTAGAGTGTAAGAGACAGTAACAGAGCGTAAGAGACAGTAGCAGTGTGTAAGAGACAGAAGCAAAGTGAAAGAGAGAGTAGCAGAGTGTAAGAGACAGTAGCAGAGTGTAAGAGACAGTAGCAGAGTGTAAGAGAGTGTAAGAGACAGTAACAGAGTGTAAGAGAGTGTAACAGCGTGTAAGAGAGTGTAACAGAGTGTAAGAGACAGTAAGAGAGTGTAACAGAGTGTAAGAGACAGTAACAGAGTGTAGGAGAGTGTAAGAGACAGTAACAGAGTGTAAGAGACAGTAACAGAGTGTAAGAGACAGCAGCAGAGTGTAAGAGAGTGTAACATAGTGTAAGAGAGTGTAAGAGACAGTAGCAGAGTGTAATAGACAGTAACAGAGTGTAATAGAGTGTAAGAGACAGTAGCAGAGTGTAAGAGACAATAGCAGAGTGTAAGAGACAGTAGCAGAGTGTAACATAGTGTAAGAGAGTGTTATAGACAGTAGCAGAGTGTAAGAGACAGTAACAGAGTGTAAGAGACAGTAACAGAGTGAAAGAGACAGTAGCAGAGTGAAAGAGACAGTAGTAGAGTGTAGTAGAGTGTAAGATATAGGAGTGTAAGAGACAGTAACAGAGTGTAAGAGACAGTAACAGAGTGTAAGAGACAGCAGCAGAGTGTAAGAGAGTGTAATAGACAGTAACAGAGTGTACGAGAGTGTAGTAGAGTGTAAGAGACAGTAGCAGAGTGTAAGAGAGTGTAACAGGGTGTAAGAGACAGTAACAGAGTATAGGAGACAGTAACAGAGTGTAAGAGACAGTAACAGAGTGTACGAGACAGTAACATAGTGTAAGATACAGTAACAGAGTGTATGACAGTGTAGTACAGTGTAAGACACAGTAACAGAGCGTAAGAGATAGTAGCAGAGTGTAAGAGACAGTAGCAGAGTGAAAGAGACAGTAGCAGAGTGTTAGAGACAGTAGCAGAGTGTAAGAAACAGTAACAGAGTGTAAGAGACAGTAGCAGAGTGTAAGAGAGTGTAAGAGACAGTAACAGTGTGTAAGAGGGTGTAACAGCGTGTAAGAGAGTGTAACAGCGTGTAAGAGAGTGTAACAGAGTGTAAGAGAGTGTAAGAGACAGTAACAGAGTGTAAGAGGGTGTAAGAGACAGTAGCAGAGTGTAAGAGAGTGTAAGAGAGTGTTATAGACAGTAGCAGAGTGTAAGAGACAATAGCAGAGTGTAAGAGACAGTAGCAGAGTGTAATAGACTGTAGCAGAGTGTAACAGTGTAAGAGAGTGTAAGAGACAGTAGCAGAGTGTAATAGACAGTAACAGAGTGTAAGAGAGTGTTATAGACAGTAGCAGAGTGTAAGAGACAGTAACAGAGTGTAAGAGACAGTAACAGAGTGTAAGAGTGTGTAAGAGACAGTAGGAGAGTGTAAGAGAGTCTAAGAGAGTGTAAGAGAGTGTAAGAGAGTGTAAGAGAGTGTAAGAGACAGTAACAGAGTGTACGAGACAGTAACATAGTGTAAGATACAGTAACAGAGTGTATGACAGTGTAGTACAGTGTAAGACACAGTAACAGAGCGTAAGAGATAGTAGCAGAGTGTAAGAGACAGTAGCAGAGTGAAAGAGACAGTAGCAGAGTGTTAGAGACAGTAGCAGAGTGTAAGAAACAGTAACAGAGTGTAAGAGACAGTAGCAGAGTGTAAGAGAGTGTAAGAGACAGTAACAGTGTGTAAGAGGGTGTAACAGCGTGTAAGAGAGTGTAACAGCGTGTAAGAGAGTGTAACAGAGTGTAAGAGAGTGTAAGAGACAGTAACAGAGTGTAAGAGGGTGTAAGAGACAGTAGCAGAGTGTAAGAGAGTGTAAGAGAGTGTTATAGACAGTAGCAGAGTGTAAGAGACAATAGCAGAGTGTAAGAGACAGTAGCAGAGTGTAATAGACTGTAGCAGAGTGTAACAGTGTAAGAGAGTGTAAGAGACAGTAGCAGAGTGTAATAGACAGTAACAGAGTGTAAGAGAGTGTTATAGACAGTAGCAGAGTGTAAGAGACAGTAGCAAAGTGTAAGAGACAATAGCAGAGTGTAAGAGACAGTAGCAGAGTGTAATAGACTGTAGCAGAGTGTAACATAGTGTAAGAGAGTGTAAGAGACAGTAGCAGAGTGTAATAGACAGTAACAGAGTGTACGAGAGTGTTATAGACAGTAGCAGAGTTTAAGAGACAGTAACAGAGTGTAAGAGACAGTAACAGAGTGTAAGAGGGTGTAAGAGACAGTAGGAGAGTGTAAGAGAGTGTAAGAGAGTGTAAGAGACAGTAACCGAGTGTAAGAGACAGCAGCAGAGTGTAAGAGAGTGTAACAGAGTATAGGAGACAGTAACAGAGTATAGGAGACAGTAACAGAGTGTAAGAGAGTGTAAGAGACAGTTACAGAGTGTAAGAGAGTGTAACATAGTGTAAGAGACAGTAACAGAGTGTAAGAGACAGCAGAAGAGTGTAAGAGAGTTGAAGAGACAGTCGCAGAGTGTAATAGACAGTAACAGAGTGTAAGAGAGTGTTATAGACAGTAGCAGAGTGTAAGAGACAATAGCAGAGTGTAATAGACTGGAGTAGAGTGTAGCATAGTGTAAGACAGTGTAAGAGACTGTAGCAGAGTGTAATAGACAGTAACAGAGTGTAAGAGAGTGTTATAGACAGTAGCAGAGTGTAAGAGACAATAGCAGAGTGTAAGAGACAGTAGCAGAGTTTAATAGACAGCAGCAGAGTGTAAGAGAGTGTAAGAGACAGTAGCAGAGTGTAATAGACAGTAACAGAGTGTAAGAGAGTGTTATAGACAGTAGCAGAGTGTAAGAGACAATAGCAGAGTGTAAGAGACAGTAGCAGAGTTTAATAGACAGCAGCAGAGTGTAAGAGAGTGTAAGAGACAGTAGCAGAGTGTAATAGACAGTAACAGAGTGTAAGAGAGTGTTATAGACAGTAGCAGAGTGTAAGAGAGTGTAAGAGACAGTTACAGAGTGTAAGAGAGTGTAACAGAGTGTAAGAGAGTGTAAGAGACAGTAACATAGTGTAGGAGAGTGTAAGAGACAGTAACAGAGTGTAAGAGACAGTAGCAGAGTGTAAGAGAGTGTAAGAGAGTGTTATAGACAGTAGCAGAGTGTAAGGGACAATAGCAGAGTGTAAGAGACAGTAGCAGAGTGTAATAGACTGTAGCAGAGTGTAAAATAGTGTAAGAGAGTGTAAGAGACAGTAGCAGAGTGTAATAGACAGTAATAGAGTGTAAGAGAGTGTTATAGACAGTAGCAGAGTTTAAGAGACAGTAACAGAGTGTAAGAGACAGTAAGAGTGTAAGAGGGTGTAAGAGACAGTAGCAGAGTGTAGGAGAGTGTAAGAGAGTGTAAGAGACAGTAACAGAGTGTAAGAGACAGTAACAGAGTGTAAGAGACAGCAGCAGAGTGTAAGAGACAGTAACAGAGTGTAAGAGAGTGTAACAGAGTGTAAGAGACAGTAACAGAGTGTACGAGAGTGTAGTAGAGTGTAAGAGACAGTAACAGAGCATAAGAGACAGTAACAGAGCATAAGAGACAGAAGCAGAGTGTAAGAGACAGAAACAGAGTGAAAGAGAGAGTAGCAGAGTGTAAGAGACAGTAGCAGAGTGTAAGAGAGTGTAAGAGAAATTAACAGAGTGTAATAGAGTGTAACAGCGTGTAAGAGAGTGTAACAGAGTGTAAGAGAGTGTAGGAGACAGTAACAGAGTGTAGGAGAGTGTAAGAGACAGTAACAGAGTGTAAGAGACAGCAGCAGAGTGTAAGAGAGTGTAACATAGTGTAAGAGAGTGAAAGAGACAGTAGCAGAGTGTAATAGACAGTAACAGAGTGTAAGACAGTGTTATAGACAGTAGCAGAGTGTAAGAGACAATAGCAGAGTGTAAGAGACAGTAACAGAGTGTAAGAGACAGTAACAGAGTGTATGAGAGTGTAGTAGAGTGTAAGAGACAGTAACAGAGCGTAAGAGATAGTAGCAGAGTGTAAGAGACAGTAGCAGAGTGAAAGAGACAGTAGCAGAGTGTAAGAGACAGTAACAGAGTGTAAGAGATAGTAGCAGAGTGTAAGAGAGTGTAAGAGACAGTAACAGTGTGTAAGAGGGTGTAACAGCGTGTAAGAGAGTGTAACAGCATGTAAGAGAGTGTAACAGCATGTAAGAGAGTGTAACAGAGTGTAAGGGAGTGTAAGAGACAGTAACAGAGTGTAAGGGGGTGTAAGAGACAGTAGAAGAGTGTAGGAGAGTGTAGGAGAGTGTAAGAGAGTGTAATAGACAGTAACAGAGTGTAAGAGACAGTAACAGAGTGTAAGAGACAGCAGCAGAGTGTAAGAGAGTGTAAGAGACAGTAACAGAGTGTAAGAGAGTGTAACAGAGTGTAAGAGACAGTAACAGAGTGTAAGAGACAGTAACATAGTGTAGGAGAGTGTAAGAGACAGTAACAGAGTGTAAGAGACAGTAACAGAGTGTAAGAGGGTGTAAGAGACAGTAGCAGAGTGTAGGAGAGTGTAAGAGAGTGTAAGAGACAGTAAGAGTGTAAGAGACAGTAACAGAGTGTAAGAGACAGCAGCAGAGTGTAACAGAGTGTAACAGAGTGTAAGAGACAGTAACAGAGCGTAAGAGACAGTAGCAGAGTGTAAGAGACAGAAGCAGAGTGAAAGAGAGAGTAGCAGAGTGTAAGAGACAGTAGCAGAGTGTAAGAGACAGTAGCAGAGTGTAAGAGAGTGTAAGAGACAGTAACAGAGTGTAAGAGAGTGTAACAGCATGTAAGAGAGTGTAACAGAGTGTAAGAGAGTGTAAGAGACAGTAACAGAGTGTAGTAGAGTGTAAGAGACAGTAACAGAGTGTAAGAGACAGCAGCAGAGTGTAAGAGAGTGTAACATAGTGTAAGAGAGTGAAAGAGACAGTAGAAGAGTGTAATAGACAGTAACAGAGTGTAAGAGAGTGTTATAGACAGTAGCAGAGTGTAAGAGACAATAGCAGAGTGTAAGATACAGTAGCAAAGTGTAAGAGACAGTAACAGAGTGTAAGAGACAGTAGCAGAGTGAAAGAGGCAGTAGTAGAGTGTAGTAGAGTGTACCAGAGTTTGACATGGCATATACCGTCCTCTAGGATCACATAGTCCTGAATGATCTCAGTATACTGTGAACGTCTTTGGGGATCTCTTCGCGTAGACATCGTAAACCTGTGTAAGAGACAGTAAAAGAGTATATGAGACAGTAGCGGAGTGTAAGAGAGTGTGACAGAGCATAGGAGACAGTAACAGAGTATAGGAGATGGTAACAGAGTGTAAGAGAGTGTAAGAGACAGTAACAGAGTGTAAGAGACAGTAACAGAGTGTAAGAGACAGTAGCAGAGTGTAATAGACTGTAGCAGAGTGTAACAGTGTAAGAGAGTGTAAGAGACAGTAGCAGAGTGTAATAGACATTAACAGAGTGTAAGAGAGTGTTATAGACAGTAGCAGAGTTTAAGAGACAGTAACAGAGTGTAAGAGACAGTAACAGAGTGTAAGAGGGTGTAAGAGACAGTAGCAGAGTGTAGGAGAGTGTAAGAGAGTGTAAGAGACAGTAACAGAGTGTAAGAGACAGCAGCAGAGTGTAAGAGAGTGTAACAGAGTGTAAGAGACAGTAACAGAGCGTAAGAGACAGTAGCAGAGTGTAAGAGACAGTAGCAGAGTGTAAGAGACAGTAGCAGAGAGTAAGAGACAGTAGCAGAGAGTAAGAGACAGTAGCAGAGTGTAAGAGAGTGTAATAGACAGTAACAGAGTGTAAGAGAGTGTAACAGAGTGTAAGAGAGTGTAAGAGACAGTAACAGAGTGTAAAAGACAGCAGCAGAGTGTAAGAGTGTGTAACATAGTGTAAGAGAGTGAAAGAGACAGTAGCAGAGTGTAATAGACAGTAACAGAGTGTAATAGAGTGTAAGAGACAGTAGCAGAGTGTAAGAGACAATAGCAGAGTGTAAGAGACAGTAGCAGAGTGTAATAGACTGTAGCAGAGTGTAACAGAGTGTAAGAGACAATAGCAGAGTGTAATAGACAGTAACAGAGTGTAAGAGAGTGTTATAGACAGTAGCAGAGTGCAAGAGACAATAGCAGAGTGTAAGAGACAGTAGCAGAATGTAATAGACAGTAACAGAGTGTAAGAGACAGTAACAGAGTGTAAGAGACAGCAGCAGAGTGTAAGAGTGTAAGAGACAGTAACAGAGTGTAAGAGAGTGTAACAGAGTGTAAGAGACAGTAACAGAGTGTACGAGACAGTAACAGAGTGTACGAGACAGTAACAGAGTGTAAGAGACAGTAACAGAGTATACGAGAGTGTAGTAGAGTGTAAGAGACAGTAACAGAGCGTAAGAGACAGTAGCAGTGTGTAAGAGACAGAAGCAAAGTGAAAGAGAGAGTAGCAGAGTGTAAGAGACAGTAGCAGAGTGTAAGAGACAGTAGCAGAGTGTAAGAGAGTGTAAGAGACAGTAACAGAGTGTAAGAGAGTGTAACAGCGTGTAAGAGAGTGTAACAGAGTGTAAGAGACAGTAAGAGAGTGTAACAGAGTGTAAGAGACAGTAACAGAGTGTAGGAGAGTGTAAGAGACAGTAACAGAGTGTAAGAGACAGTAACAGAGTGTAAGAGACAGCAGCAGAGTGTAAGAGAGTGTAACATAGTGTAAGAGAGTGTAAGAGACAGTAGCAGAGTGTAATAGACAGTAACAGAGTGTAATAGAGTGTAAGAGACAGTAGCAGAGTGTAAGAGACAATAGCAGAGTGTAAGAGACAGTAGCAGAGTGTAACATAGTGTAAGAGAGTGTTATAGACAGTAGCAGAGTGTAAGAGACAGTAACAGAGTGTAAGAGACAGTAACAGAGTGAAAGAGACAGTAGCAGAGTGAAAGAGACAGTAGTAGAGTGTAGTAGAGTGTAAGATATAGGAGTGTAAGAGACAGTAACAGAGTGTAAGAGACAGTAACAGAGTGTAAGAGACAGCAGCAGAGTGTAAGAGAGTGTAATAGACAGTAACAGAGTGTACGAGAGTGTAGTAGAGTGTAAGAGACAGTAGCAGAGTGTAAGAGAGTGTAACAGGGTGTAAGAGACAGTAACAGAGTATAGGAGACAGTAACAGAGTGTAAGAGACAGTAACAGAGTGTACGAGACAGTAACATAGTGTAAGATACAGTAACAGAGTGTATGACAGTGTAGTACAGTGTAAGACACAGTAACAGAGCGTAAGAGATAGTAGCAGAGTGTAAGAGACAGTAGCAGAGTGAAAGAGACAGTAGCAGAGTGTTAGAGACAGTAGCAGAGTGTAAGAAACAGTAACAGAGTGTAAGAGACAGTAGCAGAGTGTAAGAGAGTGTAAGAGACAGTAACAGTGTGTAAGAGGGTGTAACAGCGTGTAAGAGAGTGTAACAGCGTGTAAGAGAGTGTAACAGAGTGTAAGAGAGTGTAAGAGACAGTAACAGAGTGTAAGAGGGTGTAAGAGACAGTAGCAGAGTGTAAGAGAGTGTAAGAGAGTGTTATAGACAGTAGCAGAGTGTAAGAGACAATAGCAGAGTGTAAGAGACAGTAGCAGAGTGTAATAGACTGTAGCAGAGTGTAACAGTGTAAGAGAGTGTAAGAGACAGTAGCAGAGTGTAATAGACAGTAACAGAGTGTAAGAGAGTGTTATAGACAGTAGCAGAGTGTAAGAGACAGTAACAGAGTGTAAGAGACAGTAACAGAGTGTAAGAGTGTGTAAGAGACAGTAGGAGAGTGTAAGAGAGTCTAAGAGAGTGTAAGAGAGTGTAAGAGAGTGTAAGAGAGTGTAAGAGACAGTAACAGAGTGTACGAGACAGTAACATAGTGTAAGATACAGTAACAGAGTGTATGACAGTGTAGTACAGTGTAAGACACAGTAACAGAGCGTAAGAGATAGTAGCAGAGTGTAAGAGACAGTAGCAGAGTGAAAGAGACAGTAGCAGAGTGTTAGAGACAGTAGCAGAGTGTAAGAAACAGTAACAGAGTGTAAGAGACAGTAGCAGAGTGTAAGAGAGTGTAAGAGACAGTAACAGTGTGTAAGAGGGTGTAACAGCGTGTAAGAGAGTGTAACAGCGTGTAAGAGAGTGTAACAGAGTGTAAGAGAGTGTAAGAGACAGTAACAGAGTGTAAGAGGGTGTAAGAGACAGTAGCAGAGTGTAAGAGAGTGTAAGAGAGTGTTATAGACAGTAGCAGAGTGTAAGAGACAATAGCAGAGTGTAAGAGACAGTAGCAGAGTGTAATAGACTGTAGCAGAGTGTAACAGTGTAAGAGAGTGTAAGAGACAGTAGCAGAGTGTAATAGACAGTAACAGAGTGTACGAGAGTGTTATAGACAGTAGCAGAGTTTAAGAGACAGTAACAGAGTGTAAGAGACAGTAACAGAGTGTAAGAGTGTGTAAGAGACAGTAGGAGAGTGTAAGAGAGTCTAAGAGAGTGTAAGAGAGTGTAAGAGAGTGTAAGAGAGTGTAAGAGACAGTAACAGAGTGTAAGAGACAGTAACAGACTGTAAGAGACAGCAGCAGAGTGTAAGAGAGTGTAACAGAGTATAGGAGACAGTAACAGAGTATAGGAGACAGTAACAGAGTGTAAGAGAGTGTAAGAGACAGTTACAGAGTGTAAGAGAGTGTAACATAGTGTAAGAGACAGTAACAGAGTGTAAGAGACAGCAGAAGAGTGTAAGAGAGTTGAAGAGACAGTCACAGAGTGTAATAGACAGTAACAGAGTGTAAGAGAGTGTTATAGACAGTAGCAGAGTGTAAGAGACAATAGCAGAGTGTAATAGACTGGAGCAGAGTGTAACATAGTGTAAGACAGTGTAAGAGACTGTAGCAGAGTGTAATAGACAGTAACAGAGTGTAAGAGAGTGTTATAGACAGTAGCAGAGTGTAAGAGACAATAGCAGAGTGTAAGAGACAGTAGCAGAGTGTAATAGACAGCAGCAGAGTGTAAGAGAGTGTAAGAGACAGTAGCAGAGTGTAATAGACAGTAACAGAGTGTAAGAGAGTGTTATAGACAGTAGCAGAGTGTAAGAGACAATAGCAGAGTGTAAGAGACAGTAGCAGAGTGTAATAGACTGTAGCAGAGTGTAACATAGTGTAAGAGAGTGTAAGAGACAGTAGCAGAGTGTAATAGACAGTAACAGAGTGTAAGAGAGTGTTATAGACAGTAGCAGAGTGTAAGAGAGTGTAAGAGACAGTTACAGAGTGTAAGAGAGTGTAACAGAGTGTAAGAGAGTGTAAGAGACAGTAACATAGTGTAGGAGAGTGTAAGAGACAGTAACAGAGTGTAAGAGACAGTAGCAGAGTGTAAGAGAGTGTAAGAGAGTGTTATAGACAGTAGCAGAGTGTAAGGGACAATAGCAGAGTGTAAGAGACAGTAGCAGAGTGTAATAGACTGTAGCAGAGTGTAAAATAGTGTAAGAGAGTGTAAGAGACAGTAGCAGAGTGTAATAGACAGTAATAGAGTGTAAGAGAGTGTTATAGACAGTAGCAGAGTTTAAGAGACAGTAACAGAGTGTAAGAGACAGTAAGAGTGTAAGAGGGTGTAAGAGACAGTAGCAGAGTGTAGGAGAGTGTAAGAGAGTGTAAGAGACAGTAACAGAGTGTAAGAGACAGCAGCAGAGTGCAAGAGACAGTAACAGAGTGTAAGAGAGTGTAACAGAGTGTAAGAGACAGTAACAGAGTGTACGAGAGTGTAGTAGAGTGTAAGAGACAGTAACAGAGCATAAGAGACAGTAACAGAGCATAAGAGACAGAAGCAGAGTGTAAGAGACAGAAACAGAGTGAAAGAGAGAGTAGCAGAGTGTAAGAGACAGTAGCAGAGTGTAAGAGAGTGTAAGAGAAATTAACAGAGTGTAATAGAGTGTAACAGCGTGCAAGAGAGTGTAACAGAGTGTAAGAGAGTGTAGGAGACAGTAACAGAGTGTAGGAGAGTGTAAGAGACAGTAACAGAGTGTAAGAGACAGTAACAGAGTGTAAGAGACAGCAGCAGAGTGTAAGAGAGTGTAACATAGTGTAAGAGAGTGAAAGAGACAGTAGCAGAGTGTAATAGACAGTAACAGAGTGTAAGACAGTGTTATAGACAGTAGCAGAGTGTAAGAGACAATAGCAGAGTGTAAGAGACAGTAACAGAGTGTAAGAGACAGTAACATAGTGTAAGAGACAGTAACAGAGTGTATGAGAGTGTAGTAGAGTGTAAGAGACAGTAACAGAGCGTAAGAGATAGTAGCAGAGTGTAAGAGACAGTAGCAGAGTGAAAGAGACAGTAGCAGAGTGTAAGAGACAGTAACAGAGTGTAAGAGATAGTAGCAGAGTGTAAGAGAGTGTAAGAGACAGTAACAGTGTGTAAGAGGGTGTAACAGCGTGTAAGAGAGTGTAACAGCATGTAAGAGAGTGTAACAGAGTGTAAGGGAGTGTAAGAGACAGTAACAGAGTGTAAGGGGGTGTAAGAGACAGTAGAAGAGTGTAGGAGAGTGTAGGAGAGTGTAAGAGAGTGTAATAGACAGTAACAGAGTGTAAGAGACAGTAACAGAGTGTAAGAGACAGCAGCAGAGTGTAAGAGAGTGTAAGAGACAGTAAGAGAGTGTAACAGAGTGTAAGAGACAGTAACAGAGTGTACGAGACAGTAACAGCGTGTAAGAGACAGTAACAGAGTGTAAGAGACAGTAACAGAGTATACGAGAGTGTAGTAGAGTGTAAGAGACAGTAACAGAGCGTAAGAGACAGTAGCAGTGTGTAAGAGACAGAAGCAAAGTGAAAGAGAGAGTAGCAGAGTGTAAGAGACAGTAGCAGAGTGTAAGAGACAGTAACAGAGTGTAAGAGAGTGTAACAGCATGTAAGAGAGTGTAACAGAGTGTAAGAGACAGTAAGAGAGTGTAACAGAGTGTAAGAGACAGTAACAGAGTGTAGGAGAGTGTAAGAGACAGTAACGGAGTGTAAGAGACAGTAACAGAGTGTAAGAGACAGCAGCAGAGTGTAAGAGACAGCAGCAGAGTGTAAGAGAGTGTAACATAGTGTAAGAGAGTGTAAGAGACAGTAGCAGAGTGTAATAGACAGTAACAGAGTGTAATAGAGTGTAAGAGACAGTTGCAGAGTGTAAGAGACAATAGCAGAGTGTAAGAGACAGTAGCAGAGTGTAATAGACTGTAGCAGAGTGTAACAGAGTGTAAGAGAGTGTAAGAGACAATAGCAGAGTGTAATAGACAGTAACAGAGTGTAAGAGAGTGTTATAGACAGTAGCAGAGTGCAAGAGACAATAGCAGAGTGTAAGAGACAGTAGCAGAGTGTAATAGACAGTAACAGAGTGTAAGAGACAGTAACAGAGTGTAAGAGACAGCAGCAGAGTGTAAGAGTGTAAGAGACAGTAACAGAGTGTAAGAGAGTGTAACAGAGTGTAAGAGACAGTAACAGAGTGTACGAGACAGTAACAGAGTGTACGAGACAGTAACAGAGTGTAAGAGACAGTAACAGAGTATACGAGAGTGTAGTAGAGTGTAAGAGACAGTAACAGAGCGTAAGAGACAGTAGCAGTGTGTAAGAGACAGAAGCAAAGTGAAAGAGAGAGTAGCAGAGTGTAAGAGACAGTAGCAGAGTGTAAGAGACAGTAGCAGAGTGTAAGAGTGTAAGAGACAGTAACAGAGTGTAAGAGAGTGTAACAGCGTGTAAGAGAGTGTAACAGAGTGTAAGAGACAGTAAGAGAGTGTAACAGAGTGTAAGAGACAGTAACAGAGTGTAGGAGAGTGTAAGAGACAGTAACGGAGTGTAAGAGACAGTAACAGAGTGTAAGAGACAGTAACAGAGTGTAAGAGACAGCAGCAGAGTGTAAGAGAGTGTAACATAGTGTAAGAGAGTGTAAGAGACAGCAGCAGAGTGTAATAGACAGTAACAGAGTGTAATAGAGTGTAAGAGACAGTAGCAGAGTGTAAGAGACAGTAGCAGAGTGTAATAGACTGTAACAGAGTGTAAGAGAGTGTAAGAGACAATAGCAGAGTGTAATAGACAGTAAGAGAGTGTTATAGACAGTAGCAGAGTGCAAGAGACAATAGCAGAGTGTAAGAGACAGTAGCCGAGTGTAATAGACTGTAACAGAGTGTAACAGAGTGTAAGAGAGTGTAAGAGACAGTAGCGGAGTGTAATAGACAGTAAGAGAGTGTAAGAGAGTGTTATAGACAGTATCAGAGTGTAAGAGACAATAGCAGAGTGTAAGAGACAGTAGCAGAGTGTAATAGACTGTAGCAGAGTGTAACATAGTGTAAGAGAGTGTAAGAGACAGTAGCAGAGTGTAATGGACAGTAACAGAGTGTAAGAGAGTGTTATAGACAGTAGCAGAGTGTAAGAGAGTGTAAGAGACAGTTACAGAGTGTAAGAGAGTGTAACAGAGTGTAAGAGAGTGTAAGAGACAGTAACATAGTGTAGGAGAGTGTAAGAGACAGTAACAGAGTGTAAGAGACAGTAACAGAGTGTAAGAGGGTGTAAGAGACAGTAGCAGAGTGTAGGAGAGTGTAAGAGAGTGTAAGAGACAGTAAGAGTGTAAGAGACAGTAACAGAGTGTAAGAGACAGCAGCCGAGTGTAAGAGAGTGTAACAGAGTGTAAGAGACAGTAACAGAGCGTAAGAGTCAGTAGCAGAGTGTAAGAGACAGAAGCAGAGTGAAAGAGAGAGTAGCAGAGTGTAAGAGACAGTAGCAGAGTGTAAGAGAGTGTAAGAGACAGTAACAGAGTGTAAGAGAGTGTAACAGCATGTAAGAGAGTGTAACAGAGTGTAAGAGAGTGTAAGAGACAGTAACAGAGTGTAGTAGAGTGTAAGAGACAGTAACAGAGTGTAAGAGACAGTAACAGAGTGTAAGAGACAGCAGCAGAGTGTAAGAGAGTGTAACATAGTGTAAGAGAGTGAAAGAGACAGTAGCAGAGTGTAATAGACAGTAACAGAGTGTAAGAGAGTGTTATAGACAGTAGCAGAGTGTAAGAGACAATAGCAGAGTGTAAGATACAGTAGCAAAGTGTAAGAGACAATAACAGAGTGTAAGAGACAGTAGCAGAGTGAAAGAGGCAGTAGTAGAGTGTAGTAGAGTGTACCAGAGTGTCACATGGCATATACCGTCCTCTAGGATCACATAGTCCTGAATGATCTCAGTATACTGTGAACGTCTTTGGGGATCTCTTCGCGTAGACATCGTAAACCTGTGTAAGAGACAGTAAAAGAGTATATGAGACAGTAGCGGAGTGTAAGAGAGTGTGACAGAGCATAGGAGACAGTAACAGAGTATAGGAGACGGTAACAGAGTGTAAGAGAGTGTAAGAGACAGTAACAGAGTGTAACATAGTGTAAGAGAGTGTAAGAGACTGTAGCAGAGTGTAATAGACAGTAACAGAGTGTAAGAGAGTGTTATAGACAGTAGCAGAGTGTAAGAGACAATAGCAGAGTGTAAGATACAGTAGCAGAGTGTAAGAGACAGTAACAGAGTGTAAAAGACAGTAACAGAGTGTAAGAGACAGTAGCAGAGTGAAAGAGACAGTAGTAGAGTGTAGTAGAGTGTAAGAGAGTGTCACATGGCATATACCGTCCTCTAGGATCACATAGTCCTGAATGATCTCAGTATACTGTGAACGTCTTTGGGGATCTCTTCGCGTAGACCTCGTAAACCTGTGTAAGAGACAGTAAAAGAGTATATGAGACAGTAGTGTAGTGTAAGAAAGTGTAACAGAGTATAGGAGACAGTAACAGAGTGTAAGAAAGTGTAAGAGACAGTTACAGAGTGTAAGAGAGTGTAAGAGAGTGTAACAGAGTGTAAGAGACAGTAACAGAGTGTAAGAGACAGCAGCAGAGTGTAAGAGAGTGTAAGAGACAGTAGCAGAGTGTAATAGACAGTAACAGAGTGTAAGAGAGTGTTATAGACAGTAGCAGAGTGTTATAGACAATAGCAGAGTGTAAGAGACAGTAGCAGAGTGTAATAGACAGCAGCAGAGTGTAAGAGAGTGTAAGAGACAGTAGCAGAGTGTAATAGACAGTAACAGAGTGTAAGAGAGTGTTATAGACAGTAGCAGAGTGTAAGAGACAATAGCAGAGTGTAAGAGACAGTAGCAGAGTGTAATAGACTGTAGCAGAGTGTAACATAGTGTAAGAGAGTGTAAGAGACAGTAGCAGAGTGTAATAGACAGTAACAGAGTGTAAGAGAGTGTTATAGACAGTAGCAGAGTTTAAGAGACAGTAACAGAGTGTAAGAGACAGTAACAGAGTGTAAGAGGGTGTAAGAGGCAGTAGCAGAGTGTAGGAGAGTGTAAGAGAGTGTAAGAGAGTGTAAGAGACAGTAACAGAGTGTAAGAGACAGCAGCAGAGTGTAAGAGAGTGTAACAGAGTATAGGAGACAGTAACAGAGTATAGGAGACAGTAACAGAGTGTAAGAGAGTGTAAGAGACAGTTACAGAGTGTAAGAGAGTGTAACATAGTGTAAGAGACAGTAACAGAGTGTAAGAGACAGTAGCAGAGTGTAATAGACTGTAGCAGAGTGTAACATAGTGTAAGAGAGTGTAAGAGACAGTAGCAGAGTGTAATAGACAGTAACAGAGTGTAAGAGAGTGTTATAGACAGTAGCAGAGTGTAAGAGACAATAGCAGAGTGTAATAGAGTGTAGCAGAGTGTAATAGAGTGTAGCAGAGTGTAAGAGAGTGTAAGAGACAGTAGCAGAGTGTAATAGACAGTAACAGAGTGTAAGAGAGTGTTATAGACAGTTGCAGAGTGTAAGAGACAATAGCAGAGTGTAAGATACAGTAGAAGAGTGTAAGAGACTGTAACAGAGTGTAAGAGACAGTAACAGAGTGTAAGAGACAGTAACAGAGTGTAAGAGACAGTAACAGAGTGTAAGAGACAGTAGCAGAGTGAAGGAGACATTAGTAGAGTGTAGTAGAGTGTAAGAGAGTGTCACATGGCATACACCGTCCTCTAGGACCACATGGTCCCGAATGATCTCAGTATACTGTGAACGTCTTTGGGTATCTCTTCGCGTAGACATCGTAAACCTGTGTAAGAGACAGTAACAGAGTATATGAGACAGCAGCAGAGTGTAAGAGAGTGTAACATAGTGTAAGACAGTGTAAGAGACAGTAGCAGAGTGAAAGAGACAGTAGCAGAGTGTAAGATACAGTAGCAGAGTGTAAGAGACAGTAACAGAGTGTAAGAGACAGTAGCAGAGTGAAAGAGACAGTAGTAGAGTGTAGTAGAGTGTAAGAGAGCGTCACATGGCATATACCGTCCTCTAGGATCACATAGTCCCGAATGATCTCAGTATACTGTGAACGTCTTTGGGGATCTCTTCGCGTAGACATTGTAAACCTGTGTAAGAGACAGTAGCAGAGAGTAAGAGACAGTAACAGAGTACATGAGACAGTAACAGAGTATATGAGACAGTAGCAGAGTGTAAGAGAGTGTAACAGAGTATAGGAGACAGTAACAGAGTATAGGTGTCACGAACTGAGGACACAGGTTGATAAGGAGCCCAGGTGCAGGGGATACGAGGGGCTCTGTCTGTACCCCACGATGCATGATGGCTTGAGGTCGGTACAGACAGGCGTCGGAAATAAACCACAGACAGAAGATCAGGATCAAGAGTTGTATTGTATATGGTGGTACAACAATATTTACAGAGAAATTCACTCGACAGGAAGCCCACTTGCGGGGCACACGGCAGGAAGCCCACTTGCGGGGCACACGGCTGGAAGCCCACTTGCGGGGCACACGGCTGGAAGCCCACTTGCGGGGCACACGGCTGGAAGCCCACTTGCGGGGCACACGGCTGGAAGCCCAATTGCGGGGCACACGGCTGGAAGCCCAATTGCGGGGCACACGGCAGGAAGCCCAATTGCAGGGCACACGGCAGGAAGCCCAATTGCAGGGCACACGGCAGGAAGCCCAATTGCAGGGCACACGGCAGGAAGCCCAATTGCAGGGCACACGGCAGGAAGCCCAATTGCAGGGCACACGGCAGGAAGCCCAATTGCAGGGCACACGGCACGACTAGAAGCCCTCTTCCAGGGCACACGGCACAGGTAGAAGCCCTCTTCCAGGGCACACGGCAGGTTGCCCACTTGCAGGGCACACGGCAGGTTGCCCACTTGCAGGGCACTCAACCAGGGTAGTCCGCTAGTGGGCAGTCATCCTGGGAGTCGCGATGCAGGGCACTCCTCTTGGGAGTCCACTAGTGGGGCGCTGGCCGCAACTCAGGAACACGGCAGGTTGCCCACTTGCAGGGCACACGTCAGGTTGCCCACTTGCAGGGTACTCTACTTGGGAGTCCACTTAGTGGGGCGCAGGCCGCAACTCAGGAACATGGCAGGTTGCCCACTTGCAGGGCACACGGCAGGTTGCCCACTTGCAGGGCACTCAGCTTTGGAGTCCACTTAGTGGGGCGCTGGCCGCAACTCAGGAACACGGCAGGTTTCTGGAACAAGGCAGGTTTCTGGAACAAGGCAGGTTCTGGAACAAGATAGGTTCTGGAACAAGGCAGGTTCTGGAACAAGGCAGGTTCTGGAACAAGGCAGGTTCTGGAACAAGGCAGGTACTGGAACAAGGCAGGTACTGGAACAAGGCAGGAACCAAACAGGTAGTCCTCAAACGTTAATGTCAAGGCCCATGAGATCAACTGCAGCTGGACCTGATAATTAGTCTGAGAGGTTCTGAATGGCAAGGGCGGCCACTACTGGCTGGAAACATGAAATAAATAAGGCAAAGTATAAACAAGTCCAGCCAGCGCATGGTGAAGCGTTACAATAGGAGACAGTAACAGAGTGTAAGAGAGTGTAAGAGACAGTTACAGAGGGTAAGAGAGTGTAACCGAGTGTAAGAGACAGTAACAGAGTGTAAGAGACAGCAGCAGGGTGTAAGAGAGTGTAAGAGACAGTAGCAGAGTGTAATAGACAGTAACAGAGTGTAATAGACTGTAGCAGAGTGTAACATAGTGTAAGAGAGTGTAAGAGACAGTAGCAGAGTGTAATAGACAGTAACATAGTGTAAGAGAGTGTTATAGACAGTAGCAGAGTGTAGGAGAGTGTAAGAGAGTGTCACATGGCATATATCGTCCTCTAGGATCACATAGTCCTGAATGATCTCAGTATACTGTGAACGTCTTTGGGGATCTCTTCGCGTAGACATCGTAAAACTGTGTAAGAGACAGTAGCAGAGAGTAAGAGATGGTAACAGAGTATGTGAGACAGTAGCAGAGTGTAAGAGAGTGTAACAGAGTATAGGAGAAAGTAACAGAGTGTAAGAGAATGTAAGAGACAGTAACAGAGTGTAAGAGAGTGTAACATGGTGTAAGAGACAGTAACAGAGTATAGGAGACAGTAACAGAGTGTAAGAGACAGTAACAGAGTGTACGAGACAGTAACATAATGTAAGATACAGTAACAGAGTGTATGACAGTGTAGTACAGTGTAAGACACAGTAACAGAGCGTAAGAGATAGTAGCAGAGTGTAAGAGACAGTAGCAGAGTGAAAGAGACAGTAGCAGAGTGTTAGAGACAGTAGCAGAGTGTAAGAAACAGTAACAGAGTGTAAGAGACAGTAACAGTGTGTAAGAGGGTGTAACAGCGTGTAAGAGAGTGTAACAGCGTGTAAGAGAGTGTAACAGAGTGTAAGAGAGTGTAACAGACAGTAACAGAGTGTAAGACAGTGTAAGAGACAGTAGCAGAGTGTAGGAGAGTGTAAGAGAGTGTAAGAGAGTGTTATAGACAGTAGCAGAGTGTAAGGGACAATAGCAGAGTGTAAGAGACAGTAGCAGAGTGTAATAGACTGTAGCAGAGTGTAATAGACTGTAGCAGAGTGTAACATAGTGTAAGAGAGTGTAATAGACAGTAACAGAGTGTAAGAGAGTGTTATAGACAGTAGCAGAGTTTAAGAGACAGTAACAGAGTGTAAGAGACAGTAACAGAGTGTAAGAGGGTGTAAGAGACAGTAGCAGAGTGTAGGAGAGTGTAAGAGAGTGTAAGAGAGTGTAACATAGTGTAAGAGAGTGTAAGAGAGTGTAAGAGACAGTAACATAGTGTAAGAGACAGCAGCAGAGTGTAAGAGAGTGTAAGAGACAGTAACAGAGTGTAAGAGAGTGTAACAGAGTGTAAGAGACAGTAACAGAGTGTACGAGACAGTAACAGTGTAAGAGACAGTAACAGAGTGTACGAGAGTGTAGTAGAGTGTAAGAGATAGTAACAGAGCGTAAGAGACAGTAGCAGAGTGTAAGAGAAGAAGCAGAGTGAAAGAGAGAGTAGCAGAGTGCAAGAGACAGTAGCAGAGTGTAAGAGACAGTAGCAGAGTGTAAGAGAGTGTAAGAGACAGTAACAGAGTGTAAGAGAGTGTAACAGCGTATAAGAGAGTGTAACAGAGTGTAACAGAGTGTAAGAGAGTGTAAGAGAGTGTAAGAGAGTGTAAGAGACAGTAACATAGTGTAAGAGACAGTAACAGAGTGTAAGAGACAGCAGCAGAGTGTAAGAGAGTGTAACATAGTGTAAGAGAGTGTAAGACACAGTAGCAGAGTGTAATAGACAGTAACAGAGTGTAAGAGAGTGCTATAGACAGTAGCAGAGAGTAAGAGACAATAGTAGAGTGTAAGAGACAGTAGCAGAGTGTAATAGACTGTAGCAGAGTGTAACAGAGTGTAAGAGAGTGTAAGAGACAGTAGCAGAGTGTAATAGACAGTAACAGAGTGTACGAGAGTGTTATAGACAGTAGCAGGGTGTAAGAGACAATAGCAGAGTGTAAGATACAGTAGCAGAGTGTAAGAGACAGTAACAGAGTGTAAGAGACAGTAGCAGAGTGAAAGAGACAGTAGTAGAGTGTAGTAGAGTGTAAGAGAGTGTAACAGAGTATAGGAGACAGTAACAGAGTATAGGAGACAGTAACAGAGTGTAAGAGAATGTAAGAGACAGTAACAGAGTGTAAGAGAGTGTAACAGGGTGTAAGAGACAGTAACAGAGTGTAAGAGGGTGTAAGAGACAGTAGCAGAGTGTAGGAGAGTGTAAGAGAGTGTAAGAGACAGTAACAGAGTGTAAGAGACAGTAACAGAGTATATGAGACAGCAGCAGAGTGTAAGAGAGTGTAACAGAGTATAGGAGACAGTAACAGAGTGTAAGAGAATGTAAGAGACAGTAACAGAGTGTAAGAGAGTGTAACAGGGTGTAAGAGACAGTAACAGAGTATAGGAGACAGTAACAGAGTGTAAGAGACAGTAACAGAGTGTACGAGACAGTAACATAGTGTAAGATACAGTAACAGAGTGTATGACAGTGTAGTACAGTTTAAGACACAGTAACAGAGCGTAAGAGATAGTAGCAGAGTGTAAGAGACAGTAGCAGAGTGTAAGAGACAGTAGCAGAGTGAAAGAGACAGTAGCAGAGTGTAAGAGACAGTAGCAGAGTGTAAGAGAGTGTAAGAGACAGTAACAGTGTGTAAGAGGGTGTAACAGTGTGTAAGAGGGTGTAACAGCGTGTAAGAGAGTGTAACAGAGTGTAAGAGAGTGTAAGATACAGTAACAGAGTGTGAGAGGGTGTAAGAGACAGTAGCAGAGTGTAGGAGAGTGTAAGAGAGTGTAAGAGAATGTAAGAGAGTGTAAGAGAGTGTAAGAGAGTGTAAGAGACAGTAACAGAGTGTAAGAGACAGTAACAGAGTGTAAGCGACATCAGCAGAGTGTAAGAGAGTGTAAGAGACAGTAACAGAGTGTAAGAGAGTGTAACAGAGTTTAAGAGACAGTAACATAGTGTACGAGACAGTAACAGAGTGTAAGAGACAGTAACAGAGTGTACGAGAGTGTAGTAGAGTGTACGAGACAGTAACAGAGCGTAAGAGACAGTAGCAGAGTGTAAGAGACAGAAGCAGAGTGAAAGAGACAGCAGCAGAGTGTAAGAGAGTGTAACATAGTGTAAGAGAGTGTAAGAGACAGTAGCAGAGTGTAATAGACAGTAACAGAGTGTAAGAGAGTGTTATAGACAGTAGCAGAGTGTAAGAGACAATAGCAGAGTGTAAGATACAGTAGCAGAGTGTAAGAGACAGTAACAGAGTATAAGAGACAGTAACAGAGTGTAAGAGACAGTAGCAGAGTGAAATAGACAGTAGTAGAGTGTAGTAGAGTGTAAGAGAGTGTCACATGGCATATACCGTCCTCTTGGACCACCTAGTCCCGAATGATCTCAGTATACTCTGAGCGTTTTTGGGGATCTCTTCGCGTAGACATCGTAAACCTGTGTAAGAGACAGTAACAGAGTATATGAGACAGTAAAAGAGTGTAAGAGACAGCAGCAGAGTGTAAGAGAGTGTACGAGACAGTAGCAGAGTGTAATAGACAGCAACAGAGTGTAAGAGAGTGTTATAGACAGTAGCAGAGTGTAAGAGACAATAGCAGAGTGTAAGAGACAGTAACAGAGTGTAAGAGACAGTAACAGAGTGTAAGAGGGTGTAAGAGACAGTAGCAGAGTGTAAGAGAGTGTAAGAGACAGTAACAGACTGTACGAGACAGTAGCAGAGTGTAAGAGACAGCAGCAGAGTGTAAGAGAGTGGAAGAGACAGTAACAGACTGTACGAGACAGTAACAGAGTGTAAGAGACAGTAACAGAGTGTAGGAGACAGTAACAGAGCGTAAGAGACAGTAGCAGAGTGTTAGAGACAGAAGCAGAGTGAAAGAGAGAGTAGCAGAGTGTAAGAGACAGTAGCAGAGTGTAAGAGACAGTAACAGAGTGTAAGAGAGTGTAACAGCATGTAAGAGAGTGTAACAGAGTGTAAGAGAGTGTAAGAGACAGTAACAGAGTGTAGGAGAGTGTAAGAGACAGTAACAGAGTGTAGGAGAGTGTAAGAGACAGCAGCAGAGTTTAAGAGAGTGTAACATAGTGTAAGAGAGTGTAAGAGACAGTAGCAGAGTGTAATAGACAGTAAAAGAGTGTAAGAGAGTGTTATATACAGTAGCAGAGTGTAGGAGAGTGTAAGAGACAGTAACAGAGTGCAAGAGACAGTAGCAGAGTGTAAGAGAGTGTAACATAGTTTAAGAGAGTGTAAGAGACAGTAAAAGAGTGTAAGAGACAGCAGCAGAGTGTAAGAGAGTGTAACATAGTGTAAGAGAGTGTAAGAGACAGTAGCAGAGTGTAATAGACAGTCACAGAGTGTAAGAGAGTGTTATAGACAGTAGCAGAGTGTAAGAGACAGTAACAGAGTGTAAGAGACAGTAACAGAGTGTAAGAGACAGGAGCAGAGTGAAAGAGACAGTAGTTGAGTGTAGTAGAGTGTCAGAGAGTGTCACATGGCATATACCTTCCTCTAGGATCACATAGTCCCGAATAATCTCAGTATACTGTGAACGTCTTTGGGGATCTCTTCGCGTAGACATCGTAAACCTGTGTAAGAGACAGTAACAGAGTATATGAGACAGTAGCAGAGTGTAAGAGAGTGTAACAGAGTGTAAGAGACAGTAACAGAGTGTAAGAGGGTGTAAGAGACAGTAGCAGAGTGTAAGAGAGTGTAAGAGAGTGTAAGAGACAGTAACAGAGTGTAAGAGACAGCAGCAGAGTGTAAGAGAGTGTAAGAGACAGTAGCAGAGTGTAATAGACAGTAACAGAGTGTAAGAGAGTGTTATAGACAGTAGCAGAGTGTTATAGACAATAGCAGAGTGTAAGAGACAGTAGCAGAGTGTAATAGACAGCAGCAGAGTGTAAGAGAGTGTAAGAGACAGTAGCAGAGTGTAATAGACAGTAACAGAGTGTAAGAGAGTGTTATAGACAGTAGCAGAGTGTTATAGACAATAGCAGAGTGTAAGAGACAGTAGCAGAGTGTAATAGACAGCAGCAGAGTGTAAGAGAGTGTAAGAGACAGTAGCAGAGTGTAATAGACAGTAACAGAGTGTAAGAGAGTGTTATAGACAGTATCAGAGTGTAAGAGACAATAGCAGAGTGTAAGAGACAGTAGCAGAGTGTAATAGACTGTAGCAGAGTGTAACATAGTGTAAGAGAGTGTAAGAGACAGTAGCAGAGTGTAATAGACAGTAACAGAGTGTAAGAGAGTGTTATAGACAGTAGCAGAGTGCAAGAGAGTGTAAGAGACAGTTACAGAGTGTAAGAGAGTGTAACAGAGTGTAAGAGAGTGTAAGAGACAGTAACATAGTGTAGGAGAGTGTAAGAGACAGTAACAGAGTGTAAGAGGGTGTAAGAGACAGTAGCAGAGTGTAGGAGAGTGTAAGAGAGTGTAAGAGACAGTAAGAGTGTAAGAGACAGTAACAGAGTGTAAGAGACAGCAGCAGAGTGTAACAGAGTGTAACAGAGTGTAAGAGACAGTAACAGAGCGTAAGAGACAGTAGCAGAGTGTAAGAGACAGAAGCAGAGTGAAAGAGAGAGTAGCAGAGTGTAAGAGACAGTAGCAGAGTGTAAGAGACAGTAGCAGAGTGTAAGAGAGTGTAAGAGACAGTAACAGAGTGTAAGAGAGTGTAACAGCATGTAAGAGAGTGTAACAGAGTGTAAGAGAGTGTAAGAGACAGTAACAGAGTGTAGTAGAGTGTAAGAGACAGTAACAGAGTGTAAGAGACAGTAACAGAGTGTAAGAGACAGCAGCAGAGTGTAAGAGAGTGTAACATAGTGTAAGAGAGTGAAAGAGACAGTAGCAGAGTGTAATAGACAGTAACAGAGTGTAAGAGAGTGTTATAGACAGTAGCAGAGTGTAAGAGACAATAGCAGAGTGTAAGATACAGTAGCAAAGTGTAAGAGACAGTAACAGAGTGTAAGAGACAGTAGCAGAGTGAAAGAGGCAGTAGTAGAGTGTAGTAGAGTGTACCAGAGTTTGACATGGCATATACCGTCCTCTAGGATCACATAGTCCTGAATGATCTCAGTATACTGTGAACGTCTTTGGGGATCTCTTCGCGTAGACATCGTAAACCTGTGTAAGAGACAGTAAAAGAGTATATGAGACAGTAGCGGAGTGTAAGAGAGTGTGACAGAGCATAGGAGACAGTAACAGAGTATAGGAGACGGTAACAGAGTGTAAGAGAGTGTAAGAGACAGTAACAGAGTGTAAGAGACAGTAACAGAGTGTAAGAGACAGTAGCAGAGTGTAATAGACTGTAGCAGAGTGTAACAGTGTAAGAGAGTGTAAGAGACAGTAGCAGAGTGTAATAGACATTAACAGAGTGTAAGAGAGTGTTATAGACAGTAGCAGAGTTTAAGAGACAGTAACAGAGTGTAAGAGACAGTAACAGAGTGTAAGAGGGTGTAAGAGACAGTAGCAGAGTGTAGGAGAGTGTAAGAGAGTGTAAGAGACAGTAACAGAGTGTAAGAGACAGCAGCAGAGTGTAAGAGAGTGTAACAGAGTGTAAGAGACAGTAACAGAGCGTAAGAGACAGTAGCAGAGTGTAAGAGACAGTAGCAGAGTGTAAGAGACAGTAGCAGAGAGTAAGAGACAGTAGCAGAGTGTAAGAGAGTGTAATAGACAGTAACAGAGTGTAAGAGAGTGTAACAGCATGTAAGAGAGTGTAACAGAGTGTAAGAGAGTGTAAGAGACAGTAACAGAGTGTAAGAGACAGCAGCAGAGTGTAAGAGTGTGTAACATAGTGTAAGAGAGTGAAAGAGACAGTAGCAGAGTGTAATAGACAGTAACAGAGTGTAATAGAGTGTAAGAGACAGTAGCAGAGTGTAAGAGACAATAGCAGAGTGTAAGAGACAGTAGCAGAGTGTAATAGACTGTAGCAGAGTGTAACAGAGTGTAAGAGAGTGTAAGAGACAATAACAGAGTGTAATAGACAGTAACAGAGTGTAAGAGAGTGTTATAGACAGTAGCAGAGTGCAGGAGACAATAGCAGAGTGTAAGAGACAGTAGCAGAGTGTAATAGACAGTAACAGAGTGTAAGAGACAGTAACAGAGTGTAAGAGACAGCAGCAGAGTGTAAGAGTGTAAGAGACAGTAACAGAGTGTAAGAGAGTGTAACAGAGTGTAAGAGACAGTAACAGAGTGTACGAGACAGTAACAGAGTGTACGAGACAGTAACAGAGTGTAAGAGACAGTAACAGAGTATACGAGAGTGTAGTAGAGTGTAAGAGACAGTAACAGAGCGTAAGAGACAGTAGCAGTGTGTAAGAGACAGAAGCAAAGTGAAAGAGAGAGTAGCAGAGTGTAAGAGACAGTAGCAGAGTGTAAGAGACAGTAGCAGAGTGTAAGAGAGTGTAAGAGACAGTAACAGAGTGTAAGAGAGTGTAACAGCGTGTAAGAGAGTGTAACAGAGTGTAAGAGACAGTAAGAGAGTGTAACAGAGTGTAAGAGACAGTAACAGAGTGTAGGAGAGTGTAAGAGACAGTAACAGAGTGTAAGAGACAGTAACAGAGTGTAAGAGACAGCAGCAGAGTGTAAGAGAGTGTAACATAGTGTAAGAGAGTGTAAGAGACAGTAGCAGAGTGTAATAGACAGTAACAGAGTGTAATAGAGTGTAAGAGACAGTAGCAGAGTGTAAGAGACAATAGCAGAGTGTAAGAGACAGTAGCAGAGTGTAACATAGTGTAAGAGAGTGTTATAGACAGTAGCAGAGTGTAAGAGACAGTAACAGAGTGTAAGAGACAGTAACAGAGTGAAAGAGACAGTAGCAGAGTGAAAGAGACAGTAGTAGAGTGTAGTAGAGTGTAAGATATAGGAGTGTAAGAGACAGTAACAGAGTGTAAGAGACAGTAACAGAGTGTAAGAGACAGCAGCAGAGTGTAAGAGAGTGTAATAGACAGTAACAGAGTGTACGAGAGTGTAGTAGAGTGTAAGAGACAGTAGCAGAGTGTAAGAGAGTGTAACAGGGTGTAAGAGACAGTAACAGAGTATAGGAGACAGTAACAGAGTGTAAGAGACAGTAACAGAGTGTACGAGACAGTAACATAGTGTAAGATACAGTAACAGAGTGTATGACAGTGTAGTACAGTGTAAGACACAGTAACAGAGCGTAAGAGATAGTAGCAGAGTGTAAGAGACAGTAGCAGAGTGAAAGAGACAGTAGCAGAGTGTTAGAGACAGTAGCAGAGTGTAAGAAACAGTAACAGAGTGTAAGAGACAGTAGCAGAGTGTAAGAGAGTGTAAGAGACAGTAACAGTGTGTAAGAGGGTGTAACAGCGTGTAAGAGAGTGTAACAGCGTGTAAGAGAGTGTAACAGAGTGTAAGAGAGTGTAAGAGACAGTAACAGAGTGTAAGAGGGTGTAAGAGACAGTAGCAGAGTGTAAGAGAGTGTAAGAGAGTGTTATAGACAGTAGCAGAGTGTAAGAGACAATAGCAGAGTGTAAGAGACAGTAGCAGAGTGTAATAGACTGTAGCAGAGTGTAACAGTGTAAGAGAGTGTAAGAGACAGTAGCAGAGTGTAATAGACAGTAACAGAGTGTAAGAGAGTGTTATAGACAGTAGCAGAGTGTAAGAGACAGTAACAGAGTGTAAGAGACAGTAACAGAGTGTAAGAGTGTGTAAGAGACAGTAGGAGAGTGTAAGAGAGTCTAAGAGAGTGTAAGAGAGTGTAAGAGAGTGTAAGAGAGTGTAAGAGAGTGTAAGAGACAGTAACAGAGTGTACGAGACAGTAACATAGTGTAAGATACAGTAACAGAGTGTATGACAGTGTAGTACAGTGTAAGACACAGTAACAGAGCGTAAGAGATAGTAGCAGAGTGTAAGAGACAGTAGCATAGTGAAAGAGACAGTAGCAGAGTGTTAGAGACAGTAGCAGAGTGTAAGAAACAGTAACAGAGTGTAAGAGACAGTAGCAGAGTGTAAGAGAGTGTAAGAGACAGTAACAGTGTGTAAGAGGGTGTAACAGCGTGTAAGAGAGTGTAACAGCGTGTAAGAGAGTGTAACAGAGTGTAAGAGAGTGTAAGAGACAGTAACAGAGTGTAAGAGGGTGTAAGAGAAAGTAGCAGAGTGTAAGAGAGTGTAAGAGAGTGTTATAGACAGTAGCAGAGTGTAAGAGACAATAGCAGAGTGTAAGAGACAGTAGCAGAGTGTAATAGACTGTAGCAGAGTGTAACAGTGTAAGAGAGTGTAAGAGACAGTAGCAGAGTGTAATAGACAGTAACAGAGTGTAAGAGAGTGTTATAGACAGTAGCAGAGTTTAAGAGACAGTAACAGAGTGTAAGAGACAGTAACAGAGTGTAAGAGTGTGTAAGAGACAGTATGAGAGTGTAAGAGAGTCTAAGAGAGTGTAAGAGAGTGTAAGAGAGTGTAAGAGAGTGTAAGAGACAGTAACAGAGTGTACGAGACAGTAACATAGTGTAAGATACAGTAACAGAGTGTATGACAGTGTAGTACAGTGTAAGACACAGTAACAGAGCGTAAGAGATAGTAGCAGAGTGTAAGAGACAGTAGCAGAGTGAAAGAGACAGTAGCAGAGTGTTAGAGACAGTAGCAGAGTGTAAGAAACAGTAACAGAGTGTAAGAGACAGTAGCAGAGTGTAAGAGAGTGTAAGAGACAGTAACAGTGTGTAAGAGGGTGTAACAGCGTGTAAGAGAGTGTAACAGCGTGTAAGAGAGTGTAACAGAGTGTAAGAGAGTGTAAGAGACAGTAACAGAGTGTAAGAGGGTGTAAGAGACAGTAGCAGAGTGTAAGAGAGTGTAAGAGAGTGTTATAGACAGTAGCAGAGTGTAAGAGACAATAGCAGAGTGTAAGAGACAGTAGCAGAGTGTAATAGACTGTAGCAGAGTGTAACAGTGTAAGAGAGTGTAAGAGACAGTAGCAGAGTGTAATAGACAGTAACAGAGTGTACGAGAGTGTTATAGACAGTAGCAGAGTTTAAGAGACAGTAACAGAGTGTAAGAGACAGTAACAGAGTGTAAGAGTGTGTAAGAGACAGTAGGAGAGTGTAAGAGAGTCTAAGAGAGTGTAAGAGAGTGTAAGAGAGTGTAAGAGAGTGTAAGAGACAGTAACAGAGTGGAAGAGACAGTAACAGACTGTAAGAGACAGCAGCAGAGTGTAAGAGAGTGTAACAGAGTATAGGAGACAGTAACAGAGTATAGGAGACAGTAACAGAGTGTAAGAGAGTGTAAGAGAGTGTAAGAGACAGTTACAGAGTGTAAGAGAGTGTAACATAGTGTAAGAGACAGTAACAGAGTGTAAGAGACAGCAGAAGAGTGTAAGAGAGTTGAAGAGACAGTCGCAGAGTGTAATAGACAGTAACAGAGTGTAAGAGAGTGTTATAGACAGTAGCAGAGTGTAAGAGACAATAGCAGAGTGTAATAGACTGGAGCAGAGTGTAACATAGTGTAAGACAGTGTAAGAGACTGTAGCAGAGTGTAATAGACAGTAACAGAGTGTAAGAGAGTGTTATAGACAGTAGCAGAGTGTAAGAGACAATAGCAGAGTGTAAGAGACAGTAGCAGAGTGTAATAGACAGCAGCAGAGTGTAAGAGAGTGTAAGAGACAGTAGCAGAGTGTAATAGACAGTAACAGAGTGTAAGAGAGTGTTATAGACAGTAGCAGAGTGTAAGAGACAATAGCAGAGTGTAAGAGACAGTAGCAGAGTGTAATAGACTGTAGCAGAGTGTAACATAGTGTAAGAGAGTGTAAGAGACAGTAGCAGAGTGTAATAGACAGTAACAGAGTGTAAGAGAGTGTTATAGACAGTAGCAGAGTGTAAGAGAGTGTAAGAGACAGTTACAGAGTGTAAGAGAGTGTAACAGAGTGTAAGAGAGTGTAAGAGACAGTAACATAGTGTAGGAGAGTGTAAGAGACAGTAACAGAGTGTAAGAGACAGTAGCAGAGTGTAAGAGAGTGTAAGAGAGTGTTATAGACAGTAGCAGAGTGTAAGGGACAATAGCAGAGTGTAAGAGACAGTAGCAGAGTGTAATAGACTGTAGCAGAGTGTAAAATAGTGTAAGAGAGTGTAAGAGACAGTAGCAGAGTGTAATAGACAGTAATAGAGTGTAAGAGAGTGTTATAGACAGTAGCAGAGTTTAAGAGACAGTAACAGAGTGTAAGAGACAGTAAGAGTGTAAGAGGGTGTAAGAGACAGTAGCAGAGTGTAGGAGAGTGTAAGAGAGTGTAAGAGACAGTAACAGAGTGTAAGAGACAGCAGCAGAGTGCAAGAGACAGTAACAGAGTGTAAGAGAGTGTAACAGAGTGTAAGAGACAGTAACAGAGTGTACGAGAGTGTAGTAGAGTGTAAGAGACAGTAACAGAGCATAAGAGACAGTAACAGAGCATAAGAGACAGAAGCAGAGTGTAAGAGACAGAAACAGAGTGAAAGAGAGAGTAGCAGAGTGTAAGAGACAGTAGCAGAGTGTAAGAGAGTGTAAGAGAAATTAACAGAGTGTAATAGAGTGTAACAGCGTGCAAGAGAGTGTAACAGAGTGTAAGAGAGTGTAGGAGACAGTAACAGAGTGTAGGAGAGTGTAAGAGACAGTAACAGAGTGTAAGAGACAGTAACAGAGTGTAAGAGACAGCAGCAGAGTGTAAGAGAGTGTAACATAGTGTAAGAGAGTGAAAGAGACAGTAGCAGAGTGTAATAGACAGTAACAGAGTGTAAGACAGTGTTATAGACAGTAGCAGAGTGTAAGAGACAATAGCAGAGTGTAAGAGACAGTAACAGAGTGTAAGAGACAGTAACATAGTGTAAGAGACAGTAACAGAGTGTATGAGAGTGTAGTAGAGTGTAAGAGACAGTAACAGAGCGTAAGAGATAGTAGCAGAGTGTAAGAGACAGTAGCAGAGTGAAAGAGACAGTAGCAGAGTGTAAGAGACAGTAACAGAGTGTAAGAGATAGTAGCAGAGTGTAAGAGAGTGTAAGAGACAGTAACAGTGTGTAAGAGGGTGTAACAGCGTGTAAGAGAGTGTAACAGCATGTAAGAGAGTGTAACAGAGTGTAAGGGAGTGTAAGAGACAGTAACAGAGTGTAAGGGGGTGTAAGAGACAGTAGAAGAGTGTAGGAGAGTGTAGGAGAGTGTAAGAGAGTGTAATAGACAGTAACAGAGTGTAAGAGACAGTAACAGAGTGTAAGAGACAGCAGCAGAGTGTAAGAGAGTGTAAGAGACAGTAAGAGAGTGTAACAGAGTGTAAGAGACAGTAACAGAGTGTACGAGACAGTAACAGCGTGTAAGAGACAGTAACAGAGTGTAAGAGACAGTAACAGAGTATACGAGAGTGTAGTAGAGTGTAAGAGACAGTAACAGAGCGTAAGAGACAGTAGCAGTGTGTAAGAGACAGAAGCAAAGTGAAAGAGAGAGTAGCAGAGTGTAAGAGACAGTAGCAGAGTGTAAGAGACAGTAACAGAGTGTAAGAGAGTGTAACAGCATGTAAGAGAGTGTAACAGAGTGTAAGAGACAGTAAGAGAGTGTAACAGAGTGTAAGAGACAGTAACAGAGTGTAGGAGAGTGTAAGAGACAGTAACGGAGTGTAAGAGACAGTAACAGAGTGTAAGAGACAGCAGCAGAGTGTAAGAGAGTGTAACATAGTGTAAGAGAGTGTAAGAGACAGTAGCAGAGTGTAATAGACAGTAACAGAGTGTAATAGAGTGTAAGAGACAGTAGCAGAGTGTAAGAGACAATAGCAGAGTGTAAGAGACAGTAGCAGAGTGTAATAGACTGTAGCAGAGTGTAACAGAGTGTAAGAGAGTGTAAGAGACAATAGCAGAGTGTAATAGACAGTAACAGAGTGTAAGAGAGTGTTATAGACAGTAGCAGAGTGCAAGAGACAATAGCAGAGTGTAAGAGACAGTAGCAGAGTGTAATAGACAGTAACAGAGTGTAAGAGACAGTAACAGAGTGTAAGAGACAGCAGCAGAGTGTAAGAGTGTAAGAGACAGTAACAGAGTGTAAGAGAGTGTAACAGAGTGTAAGAGACAGTAACAGAGTGTACGAGACAGTAACAGAGTGTACGAGACAGTAACAGAGTGTAAGAGACAGTAACAGAGTATACGAGAGTGTAGTAGAGTGTAAGAGACAGTAACAGAGCGTAAGAGACAGTAGCAGTGTGTAAGAGACAGAAGCAAAGTGAAAGAGAGAGTAGCAGAGTGTAAGAGACAGTAGCAGAGTGTAAGAGACAGTAGCAGAGTGTAAGAGTGTAAGAGACAGTAACAGAGTGTAAGAGAGTGTAACAGCGTGTAAGAGAGTGTAACAGAGTGTAAGAGACAGTAAGAGAGTGTAACAGAGTGTAAGAGACAGTAACAGAGTGTAGGAGAGTGTAAGAGACAGTAACGGAGTGTAAGAGACAGTAACAGAGTGTAAGAGACAGTAACAGAGTGTAAGAGACAGCAGCAGAGTGTAAGAGAGTGTAACATAGTGTAAGAGAGTGTAAGAGACAGTAGCAGAGTGTAATAGACAGTAACAGAGTGTAATAGAGTGTAAGAGACAGTAGCAGAGTGTAAGAGACAGTAGCAGAGTGTAATAGACTGTAACAGAGTGTAAGAGAGTGTAAGAGACAATAGCAGAGTGTAATAGACAGTAACAGAGTGTAAGAGAGTGTTATAGACAGTAGCAGAGTGCAAGAGACAATAGCAGAGTGTAAGAGACAGTAGCCGAGTGTAATAGACTGTAACAGAGTGTAACAGAGTGTAAGAGAGTGTAAGAGACAGTAGCGGAGTGTAATAGACAGTAAGAGAGTGTAAGAGAGTGTTATAGACAGTAGCAGAGTGTTATAGACAATAGCAGAGTGTAAGAGACAGTAGCAGAGTGTAATAGACAGCAGCAGAGTGTAAGAGAGTGTAAGAGACAGTAGCAGAGTGTAATAGACAGTAACAGAGTGTAAGAGAGTGTTATAGACAGTATCAGAGTGTAAGAGACAATAGCAGAGTGTAAGAGACAGTAGCAGAGTGTAATAGACTGTAGCAGAGTGTAACATAGTGTAAGAGAGTGTAAGAGACAGTAGCAGAGTGTAATGGACAGTAACAGAGTGTAAGAGAGTGTTATAGACAGTAGCAGTGTGTAAGAGAGTGTAAGAGACAGTTACAGAGTGTAAGAGAGTGTAACAGAGTGTAAGAGAGTGTAAGAGACAGTAACATAGTGTAGGAGAGTGTAAGAGACAGTAACAGAGTGTAAGAGACAGTAACAGAGTGTAAGAGGGTGTAAGAGACAGTAGCAGAGTGTAGGAGAGTGTAAGAGAGTGTAAGAGACAGTAAGAGTGTAAGAGACAGTAACAGAGTGTAAGAGACAGCAGCCGAGTGTAAGAGAGTGTAACAGAGTGTAAGAGACAGTAACAGAGCGTAAGAGTCAGTAGCAGAGTGTAAGAGACAGAAGCAGAGTGAAAGAGAGAGTAGCAGAGTGTAAGAGACAGTAGCAGAGTGTAAGAGACAGTAGCAGAGTGTAAGAGAGTGTAAGAGACAGTAACAGAGTGTAAGAGAGTGTAACAGCATGTAAGAGAGTGTAACAGAGTGTAAGAGAGTGTAAGAGACAGTAACAGAGTGTAGTAGAGTGTAAGAGACAGTAACAGAGTGTAAGAGACAGTAACAGAGTGTAAGAGACAGCAGCAGAGTGTAAGAGAGTGTAACATAGTGTAAGAGAGTGAAAGAGACAGTAGCAGAGTGTAATAGACAGTAACAGAGTGTAAGAGAGTGTTATAGACAGTAGCAGAGTGTAAGAGACAATAGCAGAGTGTAAGATACAGTAGCAAAGTGTAAGAGACAATAACAGAGTGTAAGAGACAGTAGCAGAGTGAAAGAGGCAGTAGTAGAGTGTAGTAGAGTGTACCAGAGTGTCACATGGCATATACCGTCCTCTAGGATCACATAGTCCTGAATGATCTCAGTATACTGTGAACGTCTTTGGGGATCTCTTCGCGTAGACATCGTAAACCTGTGTAAGAGACAGTAAAAGAGTATATGAGACAGTAGCGGAGTGTAAGAGAGTGTGACAGAGCATAGGAGACAGTAACAGAGTATAGGAGACGGTAACAGAGTGTAAGAGAGTGTAAGAGACAGTAACAGAGTGTAAGAGACAGTAACAGAGTGTAAGAGACAGCAGCAGAGTGTAAGAGAGTGTAACATAGTGTAAGAGAGTGAAAGACACAGTAGCAGAGTGTAATAGACAGTAACAGAGTGTAGGAGAGTGTAACAGCGTGTAAGAGAGTGTAACAGAGTGTAAGAGAGTGTAAGAGACAGTAACAGAGTGTAGGAGAGTGTAAGAGACAGTAACAGAGTGTAAGAGACAGTAACAGAGTGTAAGAGGGTGTAAGAGGCAGTAGCAGAGTGTAGGAGAGTGTAAGAGAGTGTAAGAGAGTGTAAGAGACAGTAACAGAGTGTAAGAGACAGCAGCAGAGTGTAAGAGAGTGTAACAGAGTATAGGAGACAGTAACAGAGTATAGGAGACAGTAACAGAGTGTAAGAGAGTGTAAGAGACAGTTACAGAGTGTAAGAGAGTGTAACATAGTGTAAGAGACAGTAACAGAGTGTAAGAGACAGTAGCAGAGTGTAATAGACTGTAGCAGAGTGTAACATAGTGTAAGAGAGTGTAAGAGACAGTAGCAGAGTGTAATAGACAGTAACAGAGTGTAAGAGAGTGTTATAGACAGTAGCAGAGTGTAAGAGACAATAGCAGAGTGTAATAGAGTGTAGCAGAGTGTAATAGAGTGTAGCAGAGTGTAAGAGAGTGTAAGAGACATTAGCAGAGTGTAATAGACAGTAACAGAGTGTAAGAGAGTGTTATAGACAGTTGCAGAGTGTAAGAGACAATAGCAGAGTGTAAGATACAGTAGAAGAGTGTAAGAGACTGTAACAGAGTGTAAGAGACAGTAACAGAGTGTAAGAGACAGTAACAGAGTGTAAGAGACAGTAACAGAGTGTAAGAGACAGTAACAGAGTGTAAGAGACATTAGCAGAGTGAAGGAGACATTAGTAGAGTGTAGTAGAGTGTAAGAGAGTGTCACATGGCATACACCGTCCTCTAGGACCACATGGTCCCGAATGATCTCAGTATACTGTGAACGTCTTTGGGTATCTCTTCGCGTAGACATCGTAAACCTGTGTAAGAGACAGTAACAGAGTATATGAGACAGCAGCAGAGTGTAAGAGAGTGTAACATAGTGTAAGACAGTGTAAGAGACAGTAGCAGAGTGAAAGAGACAGTAGCAGAGTGTAAGATACAGTAGCAGAGTGTAAGAGACAGTAACAGAGTGTAAGAGACAGTAGCAGAGTGAAAGAGACAGTAGTAGAGTGTAGTAGAGTGTAAGAGAGCGTCACATGGCATATACCGTCCTCTAGGATCACATAGTCCCGAATGATCTCAGTATACTGTGAACGTCTTTGGGGATCTCTTCGCGTAGACATTGTAAACCTGTGTAAGAGACAGTAGCAGAGAGTAAGAGACAGTAACAGAGTACATGAGACAGTAACAGAGTATATGAGACAGTAGCAGAGTGTAAGAGAGTGTAACAGAGTATAGGAGACAGTAACAGAGTATAGGTGTCACGAACTGAGGACACAGGTTGATAAGGAGCCCAGGTGCAGGGGATACGAGGGGCTCTGTCTGTACCCCACGATGCATGATGGCTTGAGGTCGGTACAGACAGGCGTCGGAAATAAACCACAGACAGAAGATCAGGATCAAGAGTTGTATTGTATATGGTGGTACAACAATATTTACAGAGAAATTCACTCGACAGGAAGCCCACTTGCGGGGCACACGGCAGGAAGCCCACTTGCGGGGCACACGGCTGGAAGCCCACTTGCGGGGCACACGGCTGGAAGCCCACTTGCGGGGCACACGGCTGGAAGCCCACTTGCGGGGCACACGGCTGGAAGCCCAATTGCGGGGCACACGGCTGGAAGCCCAATTGCGGGGCACACGGCAGGAAGCCCAATTGCAGGGCACACGGCAGGAAGCCCAATTGCAGGGCACACGGCAGGAAGCCCAATTGCAGGGCACACGGCAGGAAGCCCAATTGCAGGGCACACGGCAGGAAGCCCAATTGCAGGGCACACGGCAGGAAGCCCAATTGCAGGGCACACGGCACGACTAGAAGCCCTCTTCCAGGGCACACGGCACAGGTAGAAGCCCTCTTCCAGGGCACACGGCAGGTTGCCCACTTGCAGGGCACACGGCAGGTTGCCCACTTGCAGGGCACTCAACCAGGGTAGTCCGCTAGTGGGCAGTCATCCTGGGAGTCGCGATGCAGGGCACTCCTCTTGGGAGTCCACTAGTGGGGCGCTGGCCGCAACTCAGGAACACGGCAGGTTGCCCACTTGCAGGGCACACGTCAGGTTGCCCACTTGCAGGGTACTCTACTTGGGAGTCCACTTAGTGGGGCGCAGGCCGCAACTCAGGAACATGGCAGGTTGCCCACTTGCAGGGCACACGGCAGGTTGCCCACTTGCAGGGCACTCAGCTTTGGAGTCCACTTAGTGGGGCGCTGGCCGCAACTCAGGAACACGGCAGGTTTCTGGAACAAGGCAGGTTTCTGGAACAAGGCAGGTTCTGGAACAAGATAGGTTCTGGAACAAGGCAGGTTCTGGAACAAGGCAGGTTCTGGAACAAGGCAGGTTCTGGAACAAGGCAGGTACTGGAACAAGGCAGGTACTGGAACAAGGCAGGAACCAAACAGGTAGTCCTCAAACGTTAATGTCAAGGCCCATGAGATCAACTGCAGCTGGACCTGATAATTAGTCTGAGAGGTTCTGAATGGCAAGGGCGGCCACTACTGGCTGGAAACATGAAATAAATAAGGCAAAGTATAAACAAGTCCAGCCAGCGCATGGTGAAGCGTTACAATAGGAGACAGTAACAGAGTGTAAGAGAGTGTAAGAGACAGTTACAGAGGGTAAGAGAGTGTAACCGAGTGTAAGAGACAGTAACAGAGTGTAAGAGACAGCAGCAGGGTGTAAGAGAGTGTAAGAGACAGTAGCAGAGTGTAATAGACAGTAACAGAGTGTAATAGACTGTAGCAGAGTGTAACATAGTGTAAGAGAGTGTAAGAGACAGTAGCAGAGTGTAATAGACAGTAACAGAGTGTAAGAGAGTGTTATAGACAGTAGCAGAGTGTAGGAGAGTGTAAGAGAGTGTCACATGGCATATATCGTCCTCTAGGATCACATAGTCCTGAATGATCTCAGTATACTGTGAACGTCTTTGGGGATCTCTTCGCGTAGACATCGTAAAACTGTGTAAGAGACAGTAGCAGAGAGTAAGAGATGGTAACAGAGTATGTGAGACAGTAGCAGAGTGTAAGAGAGTGTAACAGAGTATAGGAGAAAGTAACAGAGTGTAAGAGAATGTAAGAGACAGTAACAGAGTGTAAGAGAGTGTAACATGGTGTAAGAGACAGTAACAGAGTATAGGAGACAGTAACAGAGTGTAAGAGACAGTAACAGAGTGTACGAGACAGTAACATAATGTAAGATACAGTAACAGAGTGTATGACAGTGTAGTACAGTGTAAGACACAGTAACAGAGCGTAAGAGATAGTAGCAGAGTGTAAGAGACAGTAGCAGAGTGAAAGAGACAGTAGCAGAGTGTTAGAGACAGTAGCAGAGTGTAAGAAACAGTAACAGAGTGTAAGAGACAGTAACAGTGTGTAAGAGGGTGTAACAGCGTGTAAGAGAGTGTAACAGCGTGTAAGAGAGTGTAACAGAGTGTAAGAGAGTGTAACAGACAGTAACAGAGTGTAAGACAGTGTAAGAGACAGTAGCAGAGTGTAGGAGAGTGTAAGAGAGTGTAAGAGAGTGTTATAGACAGTAGCAGAGTGTAAGGGACAATAGCAGAGTGTAAGAGACAGTAGCAGAGTGTAATAGACTGTAGCAGAGTGTAACATAGTGTAAGAGAGTGTAAGACACAGTAGCAGAGTGTAATAGACAGTAACAGAGTGTAAGAGAGTGCTATAGACAGTAGCAGAGAGTAAGAGACAATAGTAGAGTGTAAGAGACATTAGCAGAGTGTAATAGACTGTAGCAGAGTGTAACAGAGTGTAAGAGAGTGTAAGAGACAGTAGCAGAGTGTAATAGACAGTAACAGAGTGTACGAGAGTGTTATAGACAGTAGCAGGGTGTAAGAGACAATAGCAGAGTGTAAGATACAGTAGCAGAGTGTAAGAGACAGTAACAGAGTGTAAGAGACAGTAGCAGAGTGAAAGAGACAGTAGTAGAGTGTAGTAGAGTGTAAGAGAGTGTAACAGAGTATAGGAGACAGTAACAGAGTATAGGAGACAGTAACAGAGTGTAAGAGAATGTAAGAGACAGTAACAGAGTGTAAGAGAGTGTAACAGGGTGTAAGAGACAGTAACAGAGTGTAAGAGGGTGTAAGAGACAGTAGCAGAGTGTAGGAGAGTGTAAGAGAGTGTAAGAGACAGTAACAGAGTGTAAGAGACAGTAACAGAGTATATGAGACAGCAGCAGAGTGTAAGAGAGTGTAACAGAGTATAGGAGACAGTAACAGAGTGTAAGAGAATGTAAGAGACAGTAACAGAGTGTAAGAGAGTGTAACAGGGTGTAAGAGACAGTAACAGAGTATAGGAGACAGTAACAGAGTGTAAGAGACAGTAACAGAGTGTACGAGACAGTAACATAGTGTAAGATACAGTAACAGAGTGTATGACAGTGTAGTACAGTTTAAGACACAGTAACAGAGCGTAAGAGATAGTAGCAGAGTGTAAGAGACAGTAGCAGAGTGTAAGAGACAGTAGCAGAGTGAAAGAGACAGTAGCAGAGTGTAAGAGACAGTAGCAGAGTGTAAGAGAGTGTAAGAGACAGTAACAGTGTGTAAGAGGGTGTAACAGTGTGTAAGAGGGTGTAACAGCGTGTAAGAGAGTGTAACAGAGTGTAAGAGAGTGTAAGAGACAGTAACAGAGTGTGAGAGGGTGTAAGAGACAGTAGCAGAGTGTAGGAGAGTGTAAGAGAGTGTAAGAGAATGTAAGAGAGTGTAAGAGAGTGTAAGAGAGTGTAAGAGACAGTAACAGAGTGTAAGAGACAGTAACAGAGTGTAAGCGACATCAGCAGAGTGTAAGAGAGTGTAAGAGACAGTAACAGAGTGTAAGAGAGTGTAACAGAGTTTAAGAGACAGTAACATAGTGTACGAGACAGTAACAGAGTGTAAGAGACAGTAACAGAGTGTACGAGAGTGTAGTAGAGTGTACGAGACAGTAACAGAGCGTAAGAGACAGTAGCAGAGTGTAAGAGACAGAAGCAGAGTGAAAGAGACAGCAGCAGAGTGTAAGAGAGTGTAACATAGTGTAAGAGAGTGTAAGAGACAGTAGCAGAGTGTAATAGACAGTAACAGAGTGTAAGAGAGTGTTATAGACAGTAGCAGAGTGTAAGAGACAATAGCAGAGTGTAAGATACAGTAGCAGAGTGTAAGAGACAGTAACAGAGTATAAGAGACAGTAACAGAGTGTAAGAGACAGTAGCAGAGTGAACTAGACAGTAGTAGAGTGTAGTAGAGTGTAAGAGAGTGTCACATGGCATATACCGTCCTCTTGGACCACCTAGTCCCGAATGATCTCAGTATACTCTGAGCGTTTTTGGGGATCTCTTCGCGTAGACATCGTAAACCTGTGTAAGAGACAGTAACAGAGTATATGAGACAGTAAAAGAGTGTAAGAGACAGCAGCAGAGTGTAAGAGAGTGTACGAGACAGTAGCAGAGTGTAATAGACAGCAACAGAGTGTAAGAGAGTGTTATAGACAGTAGCAGAGTGTAAGAGACAATAGCAGAGTGTAAGAGACAGTAACAGAGTGTAAGAGACAGTAACAGAGTGTAAGAGGGTGTAAGAGACAGTAGCAGAGTGTAAGAGAGTGTAAGAGACAGTAACAGACTGTACGAGACAGTAGCAGAGTGTAAGAGACAGCAGCAGAGTGTAAGAGAGTGGAAGAGACAGTAACAGACTGTACGAGACAGTAACAGAGTGTAAGAGACAGTAACAGAGTGTAGGAGACAGTAACAGAGCGTAAGAGACAGTAGCAGAGTGTTAGAGACAGAAGCAGAGTGAAAGAGAGAGTAGCAGAGTGTAAGAGACAGTAGCAGAGTGTAAGAGAGTGTAAGAGACAGTAACAGAGTGTAAGAGAGTGTAACAGCATGTAAGAGAGTGTAACAGAGTGTAAGAGAGTGTAAGAGACAGTAACAGAGTGTAGGAGAGTGTAAGAGACAGTAACAGAGTGTAGGAGAGTGTAAGAGACAGCAGCAGAGTTTAAGAGAGTGTAACATAGTGTAAGAGAGTGTAAGAGACAGTAGCAGAGTGTAATAGACAGTAAAAGAGTGTAAGAGAGTGTTATATACAGTAGCAGAGTGTAGGAGAGTGTAAGAGACAGTAACAGAGTGCAAGAGACAGTAGCAGAGTGTAAGAGAGTGTAACATAGTTTAAGAGAGTGTAAGAGACAGTAAAAGAGTGTAAGAGACAGCAGCAGAGTGTAAGAGAGTGTAACATAGTGTAAGAGAGTGTAAGAGACAGTAGCAGAGTGTAATAGACAGTCACAGAGTGTAAGAGAGTGTTATAGACAGTAGCAGAGTGTAAGAGACAGTAACAGAGTGTAAGAGACAGTAACAGAGTGTAAGAGACAGGAGCAGAGTGAAAGAGACAGTAGTTGAGTGTAGTAGAGTGTCAGAGAGTGTCACATGGCATATACCTTCCTCTAGGATCACATAGTCCCGAATAATCTCAGTATACTGTGAACGTCTTTGGGGATCTCTTCGCGTAGACATCGTAAACCTGTGTAAGAGACAGTAACAGAGTATATGAGACAGTAGCAGAGTGTAAGAGAGTGTAACAGAGTGTAAGAGACAGTAACAGAGTGTAAGAGGGTGTAAGAGACAGTAGCAGAGTGTAAGAGAGTGTAAGAGAGTGTAAGAGACAGTAACAGAGTGTAAGAGACAGCAGCAGAGTGTAAGAGAGTGTAAGAGACAGTAGCAGAGTGTAATAGACAGTAACAGAGTGTAAGAGAGTGTTATAGACAGTAGCAGAGTGTTATAGACAATAGCAGAGTGTAAGAGACAGCAGCAGAGTGTAAGAGAGTGTAAGAGACAGTAGCAGAGTGTAATAGACAGTAACAGAGTGTAAGAGAGTGTTATAGACAGTAGCAGAGTGTTATAGACAATAGCAGAGTGTAAGAGACAGTAGCAGAGTGTAATAGACAGCAGCAGAGTGTAAGAGAGTGTAAGAGACAGTAGCAGAGTGTAATAGACAGTAACAGAGTGTAAGAGAGTGTTATAGACAGTATCAGAGTGTAAGAGACAATAGCAGAGTGTAAGAGACAGTAGCAGAGTGTAATAGACTGTAGCAGAGTGTAACATAGTGTAAGAGAGTGTAAGAGACAGTAGCAGAGTGTAATAGACAGTAACAGAGTGTAAGAGAGTGTTATAGACAGTAGCAGAGTGCAAGAGAGTGTAAGAGACAGTTACAGAGTGTAAGAGAGTGTAACAGAGTGTAAGAGAGTGTAAGAGACAGTAACATAGTGTAGGAGAGTGTAAGAGACAGTAACAGAGTGTAAGAGGGTGTAAGAGACAGTAGCAGAGTGTAGGAGAGTGTAAGAGAGTGTAAGAGACAGTAAGAGTGTAAGAGACAGTAACAGAGTGTAAGAGACAGCAGCAGAGTGTAACAGAGTGTAAGAGACAGTAACAGAGCGTAAGAGACAGTAGCAGAGTGTAAGAGACAGAAGCAGAGTGAAAGAGAGAGTAGCAGAGTGTAAGAGACAGTAGCAGAGTGTAAGAGACAGTAGCAGAGTGTAAGAGAGTGTAAGAGACAGTAACAGAGTGTAAGAGAGTGTAACAGCATGTAAGAGAGTGTAACAGAGTGTAAGAGAGTGTAAGAGACAGTAACAGAGTGTAGTAGAGTGTAAGAGACAGTAACAGAGTGTAAGAGACAGTAACAGAGTGTAAGAGACAGCAGCAGAGTGTAAGAGAGTGTAACATAGTGTAAGAGAGTGAAAGAGACAGTAGCAGAGTGTAATAGACAGTAACAGAGTGTAAGAGAGTGTTATAGACAGTAGCAGAGTGTAAGAGACAATAGCAGAGTGTAAGATACAGTAGCAAAGTGTAAGAGACAGTAACAGAGTGTAAGAGACAGTAGCAGAGTGAAAGAGGCAGTAGTAGAGTGTAGTAGAGTGTACCAGAGTTTGACATGGCATATACCGTCCTCTAGGATCACATAGTCCTGAATGATCTCAGTATACTGTGAACGTCTTTGGGGATCTCTTCGCGTAGACATCGTAAACCTGTGTAAGAGACAGTAAAAGAGTATATGAGACAGTAGTGGAGTGTAAGAAAGTGTAACAGAGTATAGGAGACAGTAACAGAGTGTAAGAGAGTGTAAGAGACAGTTACAGAGTGTAAGAGAGTGTAAGAGAGTGTAACAGAGTGTAAGAGACAGTAACAGAGTGTAAGAGACAGCAGCAGAGTGTAAGAGAGTGTGAGAGACAGTAGCAGAGTGTAATAGACAGTAGCGGAGTGTAAGAGAGTGTGACAGAGCATAGGAGACAGTAACAGAGTATAGGAGACGGTAACAGAGTGTAAGAGAGTGTAAGAGACAGTAACAGAGTGTAAGAGACAGTAACAGAGTGTAAGAGACAGTAGCAGAGTGTAATAGACTGTAGCAGAGTGTAACAGTGTAAGAGAGTGTAAGAGACAGTAGCAGAGTGTAATAGACATTAACAGAGTGTAAGAGAGTGTTATAGACAGTAGCAGAGTTTAAGAGACAGTAACAGAGTGTAAGAGACAGTAACAGAGTGTAAGAGGGTGTAAGAGACAGTAGCAGAGTGTAGGAGAGTGTAAGAGAGTGTAAGAGACAGTAACAGAGTGTAAGAGACAGCAGCAGAGTGTAAGAGAGTGTAACAGAGTGTAAGAGACAGTAACATAGCGTAAGAGACAGTAGCAGAGTGTAAGAGACAGTAGCAGAGTGTAAGAGACAGTAGCAGAGAGTAAGAGACAGTAGCAGAGTGTAAGAGAGTGTAATAGACAGTAACAGAGTGTAAGAGAGTGTAACAGCATGTAAGAGAGTGTAACAGAGTGTAAGAGAGTGTAAGAGACAGTAACAGAGTGTAAGAGACAGCAGCAGAGTGTAAGAGTGTGTAACATAGTGTAAGAGAGTGAAAGAGACAGTAGCAGAGTGTAATAGACAGTAACAGAGTGTAATAGAGTGTAAGAGACAGTAGCAGAGTGTAAGAGACAATAGCAGAGTGTAAGAGACAGTAGCAGAGTGAAATAGACTGTAGCAGAGTGTAACAGAGTGTAAGAGAGTGTAAGAGACAATAGCAGAGTGTAATAGACAGTAACAGAGTGTAAGAGAGTGTTATAGACAGTAGCAGAGTGCAAGAGACAATAGCAGAGTGTAAGAGACAGTAGCAGAGTGTAATAGACAGTAACAGAGTGTAAGAGACAGTAACAGAGTGTAAGAGACAGCAGCAGAGTGTAAGAGTGTAAGAGACAGTAACAGAGTGTAAGAGAGTGTAACAGAGTGTAAGAGACAGTAACAGAGTGTACGAGACAGTAACAGAGTGTACGAGACAGTAACAGAGTGTAAGAGACAGTAACAGAGTATACGAGAGTGTAGTAGAGTGTAAGAGACAGTAACAGAGCGTAAGAGACAGTAGCAGTGTGTAAGAGACAGAAGCAAAGTGAAAGAGAGAGTAGCAGAGTGTAAGAGACAGTAGCAGAGTGTAAGAGACAGTAGCAGAGTGTAAGAGAGTGTAAGAGACAGTAACAGAGTGTAAGAGAGTGTAACAGCGTGTAAGAGAGTGTAACAGAGTGTAAGAGACAGTAAGAGAGTGTAACAGAGTGTAAGAGACAGTAACAGAGTGTAGGAGAGTGTAAGAGACAGTAACAGAGTGTAAGAGACAGTAACAGAGTGTAAGAGACATCAGCAGAGTGTAAGAGAGTGTAACATAGTGTAAGAGAGTGTAAGAGACAGTAGCAGAGTGTAATAGACAGTAACAGAGTGTAATAGAGTGTAAGAGACAGTAGCAGAGTGTAAGAGACAATAGCAGAGTGTAAGAGACAGTAACAGAGTGTAACATAGTGTAAGAGAGTGTTATAGACAGTAGCAGAGTGTAAGAGACAGTAACAGAGTGTAAGAGACAGTAACAGAGTGAAAGAGACAGTAGCAGAGTGAAAGAGACAGTAGTAGAGTGAAAGAGACAGTAGTAGAGTGTAGTAGAGTGTAAGATATAGGAGTGTAAGAGACAGTAACAGAGTGTAAGAGACAGTAACAGAGTGTAAGAGACAGCAGCAGAGTGTAAGAGAGTGTAATAGACAGTAACAGAGTGTACGAGAGTGTAGTAGAGTGTAAGAGACAGTAGCAGAGTGTAAGAGAGTGTAACAGGGTGTAAGAGACAGTAACAGAGTATAGGAGACAGTAACAGAGTGTAAGAGACAGTAACAGAGTGTACGAGACAGTAACATAGTGTAAGATACAGTAACAGAGTGTATGACAGTGTAGTACAGTGTAAGACACAGTAACAGAGCGTAGGAGATAGTAGCAGAGTGTAAGAGACAGTAGCAGAGTGAAAGAGACAGTAGCAGAGTGTTAGAGACAGTAGCAGAGTGTAAGAAACAGTAACAGAGTGTAAGAGACAGTAGCAGAGTGTAAGAGAGTGTAAGAGACAGTAACAGTGTGTAAGAGGGTGTAACAGCGTGTAAGAGAGTGTCACAGAGTGTAAGAGAGTGTAAGAGACAGTAACAGAGTGTAAGAGGGTGTAAGAGACAGTAGCAGAGTGTAAGAGAGTGTAAGAGAGTGTTATAGACAGTAGCAGAGTGTAAGAGACAATAGCAGAGTGTAAGAGACAGTAGCAGAGTGTAATAGACTGTAGCAGAGTGTAACAGTGTAAGAGAGTGTAAGAGACAGTAGCAGAGTGTAATAGACAGTAACAGAGTGTACGAGAGTGTTATAGACAGTAGCAGAGTTTAAGAGACAGTAACAGAGTGTAAGAGACAGTAACAGAGTGTAAGAGTGTGTAAGAGACAGTAGGAGAGTGTAAGAGAGTCTAAGAGAGTGTAAGAGAGTGTAAGAGAGTGTAAGAGAGTGTAAGAGACAGTAACAGAGTGTAAGAGACAGTAACAGACTGTAAGAGACAGCAGCAGAGTGTAAGAGAGTGTAACAGAGTATAGGAGACAGTAACAGAGTGTAAGAGAGTGTAAGAGACAGTTACAGAGTGTAAGAGAGTGTAACATAGTGTAAGAGACAGTAACAGAGTGTAAGAGACAGCAGAAGAGTGTAAGAGAGTTGAAGAGACAGTCGCAGAGTGTAATAGACAGTAACAGAGTGTAAGAGAGTGTTATAGACAGTAGCAGAGTGTAAGAGACAATAGCAGAGTGTAATAGACTGGAGCAGAGTGTAACATAGTGTAAGACAGTGTAAGAGACTGTAGCAGAGTGTAATAGACAGTAACAGAGTGTAAGAGAGTGTTATAGACAGTAGCAGAGTGTAAGAGACAATAGCAGAGTGTAAGAGACAGTAGCAGAGTGTAATAGACAGCAGCAGAGTGTAAGAGAGTGTAAGAGACAGTAGCAGAGTGTAATAGACAGTAACAGAGTGTAAGAGAGTGTTATAGACAGTAGCAGAGTGTAAGAGACAATAGCAGAGTGTAAGAGACAGTAGCAGAGTGTAATAGACTGTAGCAGAGTGTAACATAGTGTAAGAGAGTGTAAGAGACAGTAGCAGAGTGTAATAGACAGTAACAGAGTGTAAGAGAGTGTTATAGACAGTAGCAGAGTGTAAGAGAGTGTAAGAGACAGTTACAGAGTGTAAGAGAGTGTAACAGAGTGTAAGAGAGTGTAAGAGACAGTAACATAGTGTAGGAGAGTGTAAGAGACAGTAACAGAGTGTAAGAGACAGTAGCAGAGTGTAAGAGAGTGTAAGAGAGTGTTATAGACAGTAGCAGAGTGTAAGGGACAATAGCAGAGTGTAAGAGACAGTAGCAGAGTGTAATAGACTGTAGCAGAGTGTAAAATAGTGTAAGAGAGTGTAAGAGACAGTAGCAGAGTGTAATAGACAGTAATAGAGTGTAAGAGAGTGTTATAGACAGTAGCAGAGTTTAAGAGACAGTAACAGAGTGTAAGAGACAGTAAGAGTGTAAGAGGGTGTAAGAGACAGTAGCAGAGTGTAGGAGAGTGTAAGAGAGTGTAAGAGACAGTAACAGAGTGTATGAGACAGCAGCAGAGTGTAAGAGACAGTAACAGAGTGTAAGAGAGTGTAACAGAGTGTAAGAGACAGTAACAGAGTGTACGAGAGTGTAGTAGAGTGTAAGAGACAGTAACAGAGCATAAGAGACAGTAACAGAGCATAAGAGACAGAAGCAGAGTGTAAGAGAGTGTAAGAGAAATTAACAGAGTGTAATAGAGTGTAACAGTGTGTAAGAGAGTGTAACAGAGTGTAAGAGAGTGTAGGAGACAGTAACAGAGTGTAGGAGAGTGTAAGAGACAGTAACAGAGTGTAAGAGACAGTAACAGAGTGTAAGAGACAGCAGCAGAGTGTAAGAGAGTGTAACATAGTGTAAGAGAGTGAAAGAGACAGTAGCAGAGTGTAATAGACAGTAACAGAGTGTAAGACAGTGTTATAGACAGTAGCAGAGTGTAAGAGACAATAGCAGAGTGTAAGAGACAGTAACAGAGTGTAAGAGACAGTAACATAGTGTAAGAGACAGTAACAGAGTGTATGAGAGTGTAGTAGAGTGTAAGAGACAGTAACAGAGCGTAAGAGATAGTAGCAGAGTGTAAGAGACAGTAGCAGAGTGAAAGAGACAGTAGCAGAGTGTAAGAGACAGTAACAGAGTGTAAGAGATAGTAGCAGAGTGTAAGAGAGTGTAAGAGACAGTAACAGTGTGTAAAAGGGTGTAACAGCGTGTAAGAGAGTGTAACAGCATGTAAGAGAGTGTAACAGAGTGTAAGGGAGTGTAAGAGACAGTAACCGAGTGTAAGGGGGTGTAAGAGACAGTAGAAGAGTGTAGGAGAGTGTAGGAGAGTGTAAGAGAGTGTAATAGACAGTAACAGAGTGTAAGAGACAGTAACAGAGTGTAAGAGACAGCAGCAGAGTGTAAGAGAGTGTAAGAGACAGTAAGAGAGTGTAACAGAGTGTAAGAGACAGTAACAGAGTGTACGAGACAGTAACAGAGTGTAAGAGACAGTAACAGAGTGTAAGAGACAGTAACAGAGTATACGAGAGTGTAGTAGAGTGTAAGAGACAGTAACAGAGCGTAAGAGACAGTAGCAGTGTGTAAGAGACAGAAGCAAAGTGAAAGAGAGAGTAGCAGAGTGTAAGAGACAGTAGCAGAGTGTAAGAGACAGTAACAGAGTGTAAGAGAGTGTAACAGCGTGTAAGAGAGTGTAACAGAGTGTAAGAGACAGTAAGAGAGTGTAACAGAGTGTAAGAGACAGTAACAGAGTGTAGGAGAGTGTAAGAGACAGTAACGGAGTGTAAGAGACAGTAACAGAGTGTAAGAGACAGCAGCAGAGTGTAAGAGAGTGTAACATAGTGTAAGAGAGTGTAAGAGACAGTAGCAGAGTGTAATAGACAGTAACAGAGTGTAATAGAGTGTAAGAGACAGTAGCAGAGTGTAAGAGACAGTAGCAGAGTGTAATAGACTGTAACAGAGTGTAAGAGAGTGTAAGAGACAATAGCAGAGTGTAATAGACAGTAACAGAGTGTAAGAGAGTGTTATAGACAGTAGCAGAGTGTAAGAGAGTGTAAGAGACAGTTACAGAGTGTAAGAGAGTGTAACAGAGTGTAAGAGAGTGTAAGAGACAGTAACATAGTGTAGGAGAGTGTAAGAGACAGTAACAGAGTGTAAGAGACAGTAACAGAGTGTAAGAGGGTGTAAGAGACAGTAGCAGAGTGTAGGAGAGTGTAAGAGAGTGTAAGAGACAGTAAGAGTGTAAGAGACAGTAACAGAGTGTAAGAGACAGCAGCAGAGTGTAAGAGAGTGTAACAGAGTGTAAGAGACAGTAACAGAGCGTAAGAGACAGTAGCAGAGTGTAAGAGACAGAAGCAGAGTGAAAGAGAGAGTAGCAGAGTGTAAGAGACAGTAGCAGAGTGTAAGAGACAGTAGCAGAGTGTAAGAGAGTGTAAGAGACAGTAACAGAGTGTAAGAGAGTGTAACAGCATGTAAGAGAGTGTAACAGAGTGTAAGAGAGTGTAAGAGACAGTAACAGAGTGTAGTAGAGTGTAAGAGACAGTAACAGAGTGTAAGAGACAGTAACAGAGTGTAAGAGACAGCAGCAGAGTGTAAGAGAGTGTAACATAGTGTAAGAGAGTGAAAGAGACAGTAGCAGAGTGTAATAGACAGTAACAGAGTGTAAGAGAGTGTTATAGACAGTAGCAGAGTGTAAGAGACAATAGCAGAGTGTAAGATACAGTAGCAAAGTGTAAGAGACAGTAACAGAGTGTAAGAGACAGTAGCAGAGTGAAAGAGGCAGTAGTAGAGTGTAGTAGAGTGTACCAGAGTGTCACATGGCATATACCGTCCTCTAGGATCACATAGTCCTGAATGATCTCAGTATACTGTGAACGTCTTTGGGGATCTCTTCGCGTAGACATCGTAAACCTGTGTAAGAGACAGTAAAAGAGTATATGAGACAGTAGCGGAGTGTAAGAGAGTGTGACAGAGCATAGGAGACAGTAACAGAGTATAGGAGACGGTAACAGAGTGTAAGAGAGTGTAAGAGACAGTAACAGAGTGTAAGAGACAGTAACAGAGTGTAAGAGACAGCAGCAGAGTGTAAGAGAGTGTAACATAGTGTAAGAGAGTGAAAGAGACAGTAGCAGAGTGTAATAGACAGTAACAGAGTGTAGGAGAGTGTCAGAGACAGTAACAGAGTGTAAGAGTCAGCAGCAGAGTGTAAGAGAGTGTAACATAGTGTAAGAGAGTGTAAGAGACAGTAGCAGAGTGTAATAGACAGTAACAGAGTGTAAGAGAGTGTTATAGACAGTAGCAGAGTGTAAGAGACAATAGCAGAGTGTAAGATACAGTAGCAGAGTGTAAGAGACAGTAACAGAGTGTAAAAGACAGTAACAGAGTGTAAGAGACAGTAGCAGAGTGAAAGAGACAGTAGTAGAGTGTAAGAGAGTGTCACATGGCATATACCGTCCTCTAGGATCACATAGTCCTGAATGATCTCAGTATACTGTGAACGTCTTTGGGGATCTCTTCGCGTAGACCTCGTAAACCTGTGTAAGAGACAGTAAAAGAGTATATGAGACAGTAGTGGAGTGTAAGAAAGTGTAACAGAGTATAGGAGACAGTAACAGAGTGTAAGAGAGTGTAAGAGACAGTTACAGAGTGTAAGAGAGTGTAAGAGAGTGTAAGAGAGTGTAACAGAGTGTAAGAGACAGTAACAGAGTGTAAGAGACAGCAGCAGAGTGTAAGAGAGTGTGAGAGACAGTAGCAGAGTGTAATAGACAGTAACAGAGTGTAAGAGAGTGTTATAGACAGTAGCAGAGTGTTATAGACAATAGCAGAGTGTAAGAGACAGTAGCAGAGTGTAATAGACAGCAGCAGAGTGTAAGAGAGTGTAAGAGACAGTAGCAGAGTGTAATAGACAGTAACAGAGTGTAAGAGAGTGTTATAGACAGTAGCAGAGTGTAAGAGAAAATAGCAGAGTGTAAGAGACAGTAGCAGAGTGTAATAGACTGTAGCAGAGTGTAACATAGTGTAAGAGAGTGTAAGAGACAGTAGCAGAGTATAATAGACAGTAACAGAGTGTAAGAGAGTGTTATAGACAGTAGCAGAGTTTAAGAGACAGTAACAGAGTGTAAGAGACAGTAACAGACTGTAAGAGGGTGTAAGAGACAGTAGCAGAGTGTAGGAGAGTGTAAGAGAGTGTAAGAGAGTGTAAGAGACAGTAACAGAGTGTAAGAGACAGTAACATAGTGTAAGAGACAGCAGCAGAGTGTAAGAGAGTGTAACAGAGTATAGGAGACAGTAACAGAGTATAGGAGACAGTAACAGAGTGTAAGAGAGTGTAAGAGACAGTTACAGAGTGTAAGAGAGTGTAACACAGTGTAAGAGACAGTAACAGAGTGTAAGAGACAGTAGCAGAGTGTAATAGACTGTAGCAGAGTGTAACATAGTGTAAGAGAGTGTAAGAGACAGTAGCAGAGTGTAATAGACAGTAACAGAGTGTAAGAGAGTGTTATAGACAGTAGCAGAGTTTAAGAGACAGTAACAGAGTGTAAGAGACAGTAACAGAGTGTAAGAGGGTGTAAGAGACAGTAGCAGAGTGTAGGAGAGTGTAAGAGAGTGTAAGAGAGTGTAAGAGAGTGTAAGAGACAGTAACAGAGTGTAAGAGACAGTAACAGAGTGTAAGAGACAGTAACAGAGTGTAAGAGACAGCAGCAGAGTGTAAGAGAGTGTAACAGAGTATAGGAGACAGTAACAGAGTATAGGAGACAGTAACAGAGTGTAAGAGAGTGTAAGAGACAGTTACAGAGTGTAAGAGAGTGTAACATAGTGTAAGAGACAGTAACAGAGTGTAAGAGACAGTAGCAGAGTGTAATAGACTGTAGCAGAGTGTAACATAGTGTAAGAGAGTGTAAGAGACAGTAGCAGAGTGTAATAGACAGTAACAGAGTGTAAGAGAGTGTTATAGACAGTAGCAGAGTGTAAGAGACAATAGCAGAGTGTAATAGAGTGTAGCAGAGTGTAATAGAGTGTAGCAGAGTGTAAGCGAGTGTAAGAGACAGTAGCAGAGTGTAATAGACAGTAACAGAGTGTAAGAGAGTGTTATAGACAGTTGCAGAGTGTAAGAGACAATAGCAGAGTGTAAGATACAGTAGAAGAGTGTAAGAGACTGTAACAGAGTGTAAGAGACAGTAACAGAGTGTAAGAGACAGTAACAGAGTGTAAGAGACAGTAGCAGAGTGAAAGAGACATTAGTAGAGTGTAGTAGAGTGTAAGAGAGAGTCACATGGCATACACCGTCCTCTAGGACCACATGGTCCCGAATGATCTCAGTATACTGTGAACGTCTTTGGGTATCTCTTCGCGTAGACATCGTAAACCTGTGTAAGAGACAGTAACAGAGTATATGAGACAGCAGCAGAGTGTAAGAGAGTGTAACATAGTGTAAGACAGTGTAAGAGACAGTAGCAGAGTGAAAGAGACAGTAGCAGAGTGTAAGAGACAGTAGCAGAGTGTAAGAGACAGTAACAGAGTGTAAGAGATAGTAGCAGAGTGTAAGAGAGTGTAAGAGACAGTAACAGTGTGTAAGAGGGTGTAACAGCGTGTAAGAGAGTGTAACAGCATGTAAGAGAGTGTAACAGAGTGTAAGGGAGTGTAAGAGACAGTAACAGAGTGTAAGGGGGTGTAAGAGACAGTAGAAGAGTGTAGGAGAGTGTAAGAGAGTGTAAGAGAGTGTAATAGACAGTAACAGAGTGTAAGAGACAGTAAAAGAGTGTAAGAGACAGCAGCAGAGTGTAAGAGAGTGTAAGAGACAGTAACAGAGTGTAAGAGACAGTAACAGAGTGTAAGAGACAGTAACAGAGTACACGAGAGTGTAGTAGAGTGTAAGAGACAGTAACAGAGCGTAAGAGACAGTAGCAGTGTGTAGGAGACAGAAGCAAAGTGAAAGAGAGAGTAGCAGAGTGTAAGAGACAGTAGCAGAGTGTAAGAGACAGTAGCAGAGTGTAAGAGAGTGTAAGAGACAGTAACAGAGTGTAGGAGAGTGTAAGAGACAGTAACAGAGTGTAAGAGACAGTAACAGAGTGTAAGAGACAGCAGCAGAGTGTAAGAGAGTGTAACATAGTGTAAGAGAGTGTAAGAGACAGTAGCAGAGTGTAATAGACAGTAACAGAGTGTAATAGAGTGTAAGAGACAGTAGCAGAGTGTAAGAGACAATAGCAGAGTGTAAGAGACAGTAGCAGAGTGTAACATAGTGTAAGAGAGTGTTATAGACAGTAGCAGAGTGTAAGAGACAGTAACAGAGTGTAAGAGACAGTAACAGAGTGAAAGAGACAGTAGCAGAGTGAAAGAGACAGTAGTAGAGTGTAGTAGAGTGTAAGATATAGGAGTGTAAGAGACAGTAACAGAGTGTAAGAGACAGTAACAGAGTGTAAGAGACAGCAGCAGAGTGTAAGAGAGTGTAATAGACAGTAACAGAGTGTACGAGAGTGTAGTAGAGTGTAAGAGACAGTAGCAGAGTGTAAGAGAGTGTAACAGGGTGTAAGAGACAGTAACAGAGTATAGGAGACAGTAACAGAGTGTAAGAGACAGTAACAGAGTGTACGAGACAGTAACATAGTGTAAGAGACAGTAACAGAGTGTATGACAGTGTAGTACAGTGTAAGACACAGTAACAGAGCGTAAGAGATAGTAGCAGAGTGTAAGAGACAGTAGCAGAGTGAAAGAGACAGTAGCAGAGTGTTAGAGACAGTAGCAGAGTGTAAGAAACAGTAACAGAGTGTAAGAGACAGTAGCAGAGTGTAAGAGAGTGTAAGAGACAGTAACAGTGTGTAAGAGGGTGTAACAGCGTGTAAGAGAGTGTAACAGCGTGTAAGAGAGTGTAACAGAGTGTAAGAGAGTGTAAGAGACAGTAACAGAGTGTAAGAGGGTGTAAGAGACAGTAGCAGAGTGTAAGAGAGTGTAAGAGAGTGTTATAGACAGTAGCAGAGTGTAAGAGACAATAGCAGAGTGTAAGAGACAGTAGCAGAGTGTAATAGACTGTAGCAGAGTGTAACAGTGTAAGAGAGTGTAAGAGACAGTAGCAGAGTGTAATAGACAGTAACAGAGTGTAAGAGAGTGTTATAGACAGTAGCAGAGTGTAAGAGACAGTAGCAAAGTGTAAGAGACAATAGCAGAGTGTAAGAGACAGTAGCAGAGTGTAATAGACTGTAGCAGAGTGTAACATAGTGTAAGAGAGTGTAAGAGACAGTAGCAGAGTGTAATAGACAGTAACAGAGTGTACGAGAGTGTTATAGACAGTAGCAGAGTGTAAGAGACAATAGCAGAGTGTAATAGACTGGAGCAGAGTGTAACATAGTGTAAGAGAGTGTAAGAGACTGTAGCAGAGTGTAATAGACAGTAACAGAGTGTAAGAGAGTGTTATAGACAGTAGCAGAGTGTAAGAGACAATAGCAGAGTGTAAGAGACAGTAGCAGAGTGTAATAGACAGCAGCAGAGTGTAAGAGAGTGTAAGAGACAGTAGCAGAGTGTAATAGACAGTAACAGAGTGTAAGAGAGTGTTATAGACAGTAGCAGAGTGTAAGAGACAATAGCAGAGTGTAAGAGACAGTAGCAGAGTGTAATAGACTGTAGCAGAGTGTAACATAGTGTAAGAGAGTGTAAGAGACAGTAGCAGAGTGTAATAGACAGTAACAGAGTGTAAGAGAGTGTTATAGACAGTAGCAGAGTGTAAGAGAGTGTAAGAGACAGTTACAGAGTGTAAGAGAGTGTAACAGAGTGTAAGAGAGTGTAAGAGACAGTAACATAGTGTAGGAGAGTGTAAGAAACAGTAACAGAGTGTAAGAGACAGTAGCAGAGTGTAAGAGAGTGTAAGAGAGTGTTATAGACAGTAGCAGAGTGTAAGGGACAATAGCAGAGTGTAAGAGACAGTAGCAGAGTGTAAGAGACAGTAGCAGAGTGTAATAGACTGTAGCAGAGTGTAAAATAGTGTAAGAGAGTGTAAGAGACAGTAGCAGAGTGTAATAGACAGTAATAGAGTGTAAGAGAGTGTTATAGACAGTAGCAGAGTTTAAGAGACAGTAACAGAGTGTAAGAGACAGTAAGAGTGTAAGAGGGTGTAAGAGACAGTAGCAGAGTGTAGGAGAGTGTAAGAGAGTGTAAGAGACAGTAACAGAGTGTAAGAGACAGCAGCAGAGTGTAAGAGACAGTAACAGAGTGTAAGAGAGTGTAACAGAGTGTAAGAGACAGTAACAGAGTGTACGAGAGTGTAGTAGAGTGTAAGAGACAGTAACAGAGCATAAGAGACAGTAACAGAGCATAAGAGACAGAAGCAGAGTGTAAGAGACAGAAACAGAGTGAAAGAGAGAGTAGCAGAGTGTAAGAGACAGTAGCAGAGTGTAAGAGAGTGTAAGAGAAATTAACAGAGTGTAATAGAGTGTAACAGCGTGTAAGAGAGTGTAACAGAGTGTAAGAGAGTGTAGGAGACAGTAACAGAGTGTAGGAGAGTGTAAGAGACAGTAACAGAGTGTAAGAGACAGTAACAGAGTGTAAGAGACAGCAGCAGAGTGTAAGAGAGTGTAACATAGTGTAAGAGAGTGAAAGAGACAGTAGCAGAGTGTAATAGACAGTAACAGAGTGTAAGACAGTGTTATAGACAGTAGCAGAGTGTAAGAGACAATAGCAGAGTGTAAGAGACAGTAACAGAGTGTAAGAGACAGTAACATAGTGTAAGAGACAGTAACAGAGTGTAAGAGACAGTAACAGAGCGTAAGAGATAGTAGCAGAGTGTAAGAGACAGTAGCAGAGTGAAAGAGACAGTAGCAGAGTGTAAGAGACAGTAACAGAGTGTAAGAGATAGTAGCAGAGTGTAAGAGAGTGTAAGAGACAGTAACAGTGTGTAAGAGGGTGTAACAGCGTGTAAGAGAGTGTAACAGCATGTAAGAGAGTGTAACAGAGTGTAAGGGAGTGTAAGAGACAGTAACAGAGTGTAAGGGGGTGTAAGAGACAGTAGAAGAGTGTAGGAGAGTGTAGGAGAGTGTAAGAGAGTGTAATAGACAGTAACAGAGTGTAAGAGACAGTAACAGAGTGTAAGAGACAGCAGCAGAGTGTAAGAGAGTGTAAGAGACAGTAAGAGAGTGTAACAGAGTGTAAGAGACAGTAACAGAGTGTACGAGACAGTAACAGCGTGTAAGAGACAGTAACAGAGTGTAAGAGACAGTAACAGAGTATACGAGAGTGTAGTAGAGTGTAAGAGACAGTAACAGAGCGTAAGAGACAGTAGCAGTGTGTAAGAGACAGAAGCAAAGTGAAAGAGAGAGTAGCAGAGTGTAAGAGACAGTAGCAGAGTGTAAGAGACAGTAGCAGAGTGTAAGAGTGTAAGAGACAGTAACAGAGTGTAAGAGAGTGTAACAGCGTGTAAGATAGTGTAACAGAGTGTAAGAGACAGTAAGAGAGTGTAACAGAGTGTAAGAGACAGTAACAGAGTGTAGGAGAGTGTAAGAGACAGTAACGGAGTGTAAGAGACAGTAACAGAGTGTAAGAGACAGCAGCAGAATGTAAGAGAGTGTAACATAGTGTAAGAGAGTGTAAGAGACAGTAGCAGAGTGTAATAGACAGTAACAGAGTGTAATAGAGTGTAAGAGACAGTAGCAGAGTGTAAGAGACAGTAGCAGAGTGTAATAGACAGTAACAGAGTGTAAGAGACAGTAACAGAGTGTAAGAGACAGCAGCAGAGTGTAAGAGTGTAAGAGACAGTAACAGAGTGTAAGAGAGTGTAACAGAGTGTAAGAGACAGTAACAGAGTGTACGAGACAGTAACAGAGTGTACGAGACAGTAACAGAGTGTAAGAGACAGTAACAGAGTATACGAGAGTGTAGTAGAGTGTAAGAGACAGTAACAGAGCGTAAGAGACAGTAGCAGTGTGTAAGAGACAGAAGCAAAGTGAAAGAGAGAGTAGCAGAGTGTAAGAGACAGTAGCAGAGTGTAAGAGACAGTAACATAGTGTAAGAGAGTGTAACAGCGTGTAAGAGAGTGTAACAGAGTGTAAGAGACAGTAAGAGAGTGTAACAGAGTGTAAGAGACAGTAACAGAGTGTAGGAGAGTGTAAGAGACAGTAACGGAGTGTAAGAGACAGTAACAGAGTGTAAGAGACAGCAGCAGAGTGTAAGAGAGTGTAACATAGTGTAAGAGAGTGTAAGAGACAGTAGCAGAGTGTAATAGACAGTAACAGAGTGTAATAGAGTGTAAGAGACAGTAGCAGAGTGTAAGAGACAGTAGCAGAGTGTAATAGACAGTAACAGAGTGTAATAGAGTGTAAGAGACAGTAGCAGAGTGTAATAGACAGTAACAGAGTGTAAGAGAGTGTTATAGACAGTAGCAGAGTGCAAGAGACAATAGCAGAGTGTAAGAGACAGTAGCAGAGTGTAATAGACTGTAACAGAGTGTAACAGAGTGTAAGAGAGTGTAAGAGACAGTAGCGGAGTGTAATAGACAGTAAGAGAGTGTAAGAGAGTGTTATAGACAGTAGCAGAGTGTTATAGACAATAGCAGAGTGTAAGAGACAGTAGCAGAGTGTAATAGACAGCAGCAGAGTGTAAGAGAGTGTAAGAGACAGTAGCAGAGTGTAATAGACAGTAACAGAGTGTAAGAGAGTGTTATAGACAGTAGCAGAGTGTAAGAGAAAATAGCAGAGTGTAAGAGACAGTAGCAGAGTGTAATAGAGTGTAGCAGAGTGTAAGCGAGTGTAAGAGACAGTAGCAGAGTGTAATAGACAGTAACAGAGTGTAAGAGAGTGTTATAGACAGTTGCAGAGTGTAAGAGACAATAGCAGAGTGTAAGATACAGTAGAAGAGTGTAAGAGACTGTAACAGAGTGTAAGAGACAGTAACAGAGTGTAAGAGACAGTAACAGAGTGTAAGAGACAGTAGCAGAGTGAAAGAGACATTAGTAGAGTGTAGTAGAGTGTAAGAGAGAGTCACATGGCATACACCGTCCTCTAGGACCACATGGTCCCGAATGATCTCAGTATACTGTGAACGTCTTTGGGTATCTCTTCGCGTAGACATCGTAAACCTGTGTAAGAGACAGTAACAGAGTATATGAGACAGCAGCAGAGTGTAAGAGAGTGTAACATAGTGTAAGACAGTGTAAGAGACAGTAGCAGAGTGAAAGAGACAGTAGCAGAGTGTAAGAGACAGTAGCAGAGTGTAAGAGACAGTAACAGAGTGTAAGAGATAGTAGCAGAGTGTAAGAGAGTGTAAGAGACAGTAACAGTGTGTAAGAGGGTGTAACAGCGTGTAAGAGAGTGTAACAGCATGTAAGAGAGTGTAACAGAGTGTAAGGGAGTGTAAGAGACAGTAACAGAGTGTAAGGGGGTGTAAGAGACAGTAGAAGAGTGTAGGAGAGTGTAAGAGAGTGTAAGAGAGTGTAATAGACAGTAACAGAGTGTAAGAGACAGTAAAAGAGTGTAAGAGACAGCAGCAGAGTGTAAGAGAGTGTAAGAGACAGTAACAGAGTGTAAGAGACAGTAACAGAGTGTAAGAGACAGTAACAGAGTACACGAGAGTGTAGTAGAGTGTAAGAGACAGTAACAGAGCGTAAGAGACAGTAGCAGTGTGTAGGAGACAGAAGCAAAGTGAAAGAGAGAGTAGCAGAGTGTAAGAGACAGTAGCAGAGTGTAAGAGACAGTAGCAGAGTGTAAGAGAGTGTAAGAGACAGTAACAGAGTGTAGGAGAGTGTAAGAGACAGTAACAGAGTGTAAGAGACAGTAACAGAGTGTAAGAGACAGCAGCAGAGTGTAAGAGAGTGTAACATAGTGTAAGAGAGTGTAAGAGACAGTAGCAGAGTGTAATAGACAGTAACAGAGTGTAATAGAGTGTAAGAGACAGTAGCAGAGTGTAAGAGACAATAGCAGAGTGTAAGAGACAGTAGCAGAGTGTAACATAGTGTAAGAGAGTGTTATAGACAGTAGCAGAGTGTAAGAGACAGTAACAGAGTGTAAGAGACAGTAACAGAGTGAAAGAGACAGTAGCAGAGTGAAAGAGACAGTAGTAGAGTGTAGTAGAGTGTAAGATATAGGAGTGTAAGAGACAGTAACAGAGTGTAAGAGACAGTAACAGAGTGTAAGAGACAGCAGCAGAGTGTAAGAGAGTGTAATAGACAGTAACAGAGTGTACGAGAGTGTAGTAGAGTGTAAGAGACAGTAGCAGAGTGTAAGAGAGTGTAACAGGGTGTAAGAGACAGTAACAGAGTATAGGAGACAGTAACAGAGTGTAAGAGACAGTAACAGAGTGTACGAGACAGTAACATAGTGTAAGAGACAGTAACAGAGTGTATGACAGTGTAGTACAGTGTAAGACACAGTAACAGAGCGTAAGAGATAGTAGCAGAGTGTAAGAGACAGTAGCAGAGTGAAAGAGACAGTAGCAGAGTGTTAGAGACAGTAGCAGAGTGTAAGAAACAGTAACAGAGTGTAAGAGACAGTAGCAGAGTGTAAGAGAGTGTAAGAGACAGTAACAGTGTGTAAGAGGGTGTAACAGCGTGTAAGAGAGTGTAACAGCGTGTAAGAGAGTGTAACAGAGTGTAAGAGAGTGTAAGAGACAGTAACAGAGTGTAAGAGGGTGTAAGAGACAGTAGCAGAGTGTAAGAGAGTGTAAGAGAGTGTTATAGACAGTAGCAGAGTGTAAGAGACAATAGCAGAGTGTAAGAGACAGTAGCAGAGTGTAATAGACTGTAGCAGAGTGTAACAGTGTAAGAGAGTGTAAGAGACAGTAGCAGAGTGTAATAGACAGTAACAGAGTGTAAGAGAGTGTTATAGACAGTAGCAGAGTGTAAGAGACAGTAGCAAAGTGTAAGAGACAATAGCAGAGTGTAAGAGACAGTAGCAGAGTGTAATAGACTGTAGCAGAGTGTAACATAGTGTAAGAGAGTGTAAGAGACAGTAGCAGAGTGTAATAGACAGTAACAGAGTGTACGAGAGTGTTATAGACAGTAGCAGAGTGTAAGAGACAATAGCAGAGTGTAATAGACTGGAGCAGAGTGTAACATAGTGTAAGAGAGTGTAAGAGACTGTAGCAGAGTGTAATAGACAGTAACAGAGTGTAAGAGAGTGTTATAGACAGTAGCAGAGTGTAAGAGACAATAGCAGAGTGTAAGAGACAGTAGCAGAGTGTAATAGACAGCAGCAGAGTGTAAGAGAGTGTAAGAGACAGTAGCAGAGTGTAATAGACAGTAACAGAGTGTAAGAGAGTGTTATAGACAGTAGCAGAGTGTAAGAGACAATAGCAGAGTGTAAGAGACAGTAGCAGAGTGTAATAGACTGTAGCAGAGTGTAACATAGTGTAAGAGAGTGTAAGAGACAGTAGCAGAGTGTAATAGACAGTAACAGAGTGTAAGAGAGTGTTATAGACAGTAGCAGAGTGTAAGAGAGTGTAAGAGACAGTTACAGAGTGTAAGAGAGTGTAACAGAATGTAAGAGAGTGTAAGAGACAGTAACATAGTGTAGGAGAGTGTAAGAGACAGTAACAGAGTGTAAGAGACAGTAGCAGAGTGTAAGAGAGTGTAAGAGAGTGTTATAAACAGTAGCAGAGTGTAAGGGACAATAGCAGAGTGTAAGAGACAGTAGCAGAGTGTAAGAGACAGTAGCAGAGTGTAATAGACTGTAGCAGAGTGTAAAATAGTGTAAGAGAGTGTAAGAGACAGTAGCAGAGTGTAATAGACAGTAATAGAGTGTAAGAGAGTGTTATAGACAGTAGCAGAGTTTAAGAGACAGTAACAGAGTGTAAGAGACAGTAAGAGTGTAAGAGGGTGTAAGAGACAGTAGCAGAGTGTAGGAGAGTGTAAGAGAGTGTAAGAGACAGTAACAGAGTGTAAGAGACAGCAGCAGAGTGTAAGAGACAGTAACAGAGTGTAAGAGAGTGTAACAGAGTGTAAGAGACAGTAACAGAGTGTACGAGAGTGTAGTAGAGTGTAAGAGACAGTAACAGAGCATAAGAGACAGTAACAGAGCATAAGAGACAGAAGCAGAGTGTAAGAGACAGAAACAGAGTGAAAGAGAGAGTAGCAGAGTGTAAGAGACAGTAGCAGAGTGTAAGAGAGTGTAAGAGAAATTAACAGAGTGTAATAGAGTGTAACAGCGTGTAAGAGAGTGTAACAGAGTGTAAGAGAGTGTAGGAGACAGTAACAGAGTGTAGGAGAGTGTAAGAGACAGTAACAGAGTGTAAGAGACAGTAACAGAGTGTAAGAGACAGCAGCAGAGTGTAAGAGAGTGTAACATAGTGTAAGAGAGTGAAAGAGACAGTAGCAGAGTGTAATAGACAGTAACAGAGTGTAAGACAGTGTTATAGACAGTAGCAGAGTGTAAGAGACAATAGCAGAGTGTAAGAGACAGTAACAGAGTGTAAGAGACAGTAACATAGTGTAAGAGACAGTAACAGAGTGTATGAGAGTGTAGTAGAGTGTAAGAGACAGTAACAGAGCGTAAGAGATAGTAGCAGAGTGTAAGAGACAGTAGCAGAGTGAAAGAGACAGTAGCAGAGTGTAAGAGACAGTAACAGAGTGTAAGAGATAGTAGCAGAGTGTAAGAGAGTGTAAGAGACAGTAACAGTGTGTAAGAGGGTGTAACAGCGTGTAAGAGAGTGTAACAGCATGTAAGAGAGTGTAACAGAGTGTAAGGGAGTGTAAGAGACAGTAACAGAGTGTAAGGGGGTGTAAGAGACAGTAGAAGAGTGTAGGAGAGTGTAGGAGAGTGTAAGAGAGTGTAATAGACAGTAACAGAGTGTAAGAGACAGTAACAGAGTGTAAGAGACAGCAGCAGAGTGTAAGAGAGTGTAAGAGACAGTAAGAGAGTGTAACAGAGTGTAAGAGACAGTAACAGAGTGTACGAGACAGTAACAGCGTGTAAGAGACAGTAACAGAGTGTAAGAGACAGTAACAGAGTATACGAGAGTGTAGTAGAGTGTAAGAGACAGTAACAGAGCGTAAGAGACAGTAGCAGTGTGTAAGAGACAGAAGCAAAGTGAAAGAGAGAGTAGCAGAGTGTAAGAGACAGTAGCAGAGTGTAAGAGACAGTAGCAGAGTGTAAGAGTGTAAGAGACAGTAACAGAGTGTAAGAGAGTGTAACAGCGTGTAAGATAGTGTAACAGAGTGTAAGAGACAGTAAGAGAGTGTAACAGAGTGTAAGAGACAGTAACAGAGTGTAGGAGAGTGTAAGAGACAGTAACGGAGTGTAAGAGACAGTAACAGAGTGTAAGAGACAGCAGCAGAATGTAAGAGAGTGTAACATAGTGTAAGAGAGTGTAAGAGACAGTAGCAGAGTGTAATAGACAGTAACAGAGTGTAATAGAGTGTAAGAGACAGTAGCAGAGTGTAAGAGACAGTAGCAGAGTGTAATAGACAGTAACAGAGTGTAAGAGACAGTAACAGAGTGTAAGAGACAGCAGCAGAGTGTAAGAGTGTAAGAGACAGTAACAGAGTGTAAGAGAGTGTAACAGAGTGTAAGAGACAGTAACAGAGTGTACGAGACAGTAACAGAGTGTACGAGACAGTAACAGAGTGTAAGAGACAGTAACAGAGTATACGAGAGTGTAGTAGAGTGTAAGAGACAGTAACAGAGCGTAAGAGACAGTAGCAGTGTGTAAGAGACAGAAGCAAAGTGAAAGAGAGAGTAGCAGAGTGTAAGAGACAGTAGCAGAGTGTAAGAGACAGTAACATAGTGTAAGAGAGTGTAACAGCGTGTAAGAGAGTGTAACAGAGTGTAAGAGACAGTAAGAGAGTGTAACAGAGTGTAAGAGACAGTAACAGAGTGTAGGAGAGTGTAAGAGACAGTAACGGAGTGTAAGAGACAGTAACAGAGTGTAAGAGACAGCAGCAGAGTGTAAGAGAGTGTAACATAGTGTAAGAGAGTGTAAGAGACAGTAGCAGAGTGTAATAGACAGTAACAGAGTGTAATAGAGTGTAAGAGACAGTAGCAGAGTGTAAGAGACAGTAGCAGAGTGTAATAGACAGTAACAGAGTGTAATAGAGTGTAAGAGACAGTAGCAGAGTGTAATAGACAGTAACAGAGTGTAAGAGAGTGTTATAGACAGTAGCAGAGTGCAAGAGACAATAGCAGAGTGTAAGAGACAGTAGCAGAGTGTAATAGACTGTAACAGAGTGTAACAGAGTGTAAGAGAGTGTAAGAGACAGTAGCGGAGTGTAATAGACAGTAAGAGAGTGTAAGAGAGTGTTATAGACAGTAGCAGAGTGTTATAGACAATAGCAGAGTGTAAGAGACAGTAGCAGAGTGTAATAGACAGCAGCAGAGTGTAAGAGAGTGTAAGAGACAGTAGCAGAGTGTAATAGACAGTAACAGAGTGTAAGAGAGTGTTATAGACAGTAGCAGAGTGTAAGAGAAAATAGCAGAGTGTAAGAGACAGTAGCAGAGTGTAATAGAGTGTAGCAGAGTGTAAGCGAGTGTAAGAGACAGTAGCAGAGTGTAATAGACAGTAACAGAGTGTAAGAGAGTGTTATAGACAGTTGCAGAGTGTAAGAGACAATAGCAGAGTGTAAGATACAGTAGAAGAGTGTAAGAGACTGTAACAGAGTGTAAGAGACAGTAACAGAGTGTAAGAGACAGTAACAGAGTGTAAGAGACAGTAGCAGAGTGAAAGAGACATTAGTAGAGTGTAGTAGAGTGTAAGAGAGAGTCACATGGCATACACCGTCCTCTAGGACCACATGGTCCCGAATGATCTCAGTATACTGTGAACGTCTTTGGGTATCTCTTCGCGTAGACATCGTAAACCTGTGTAAGAGACAGTAACAGAGTATATGAGACAGCAGCAGAGTGTAAGAGAGTGTAACATAGTGTAAGACAGTGTAAGAGACAGTAGCAGAGTGAAAGAGACAGTAGCAGAGTGTAAGAGACAGTAGCAGAGTGTAAGAGACAGTAACAGAGTGTAAGAGATAGTAGCAGAGTGTAAGAGAGTGTAAGAGACAGTAACAGTGTGTAAGAGGGTGTAACAGCGTGTAAGAGAGTGTAACAGCATGTAAGAGAGTGTAACAGAGTGTAAGGGAGTGTAAGAGACAGTAACAGAGTGTAAGGGGGTGTAAGAGACAGTAGAAGAGTGTAGGAGAGTGTAAGAGAGTGTAAGAGAGTGTAATAGACAGTAACAGAGTGTAAGAGACAGTAAAAGAGTGTAAGAGACAGCAGCAGAGTGTAAGAGAGTGTAAGAGACAGTAACAGAGTGTAAGAGACAGTAACAGAGTGTAAGAGACAGTAACAGAGTACACGAGAGTGTAGTAGAGTGTAAGAGACAGTAACAGAGCGTAAGAGACAGTAGCAGTGTGTAGGAGACAGAAGCAAAGTGAAAGAGAGAGTAGCAGAGTGTAAGAGACAGTAGCAGAGTGTAAGAGACAGTAGCAGAGTGTAAGAGAGTGTAAGAGACAGTAACAGAGTGTAGGAGAGTGTAAGAGACAGTAACAGAGTGTAAGAGACAGTAACAGAGTGTAAGAGACAGCAGCAGAGTGTAAGAGAGTGTAACATAGTGTAAGAGAGTGTAAGAGACAGTAGCAGAGTGTAATAGACAGTAACAGAGTGTAATAGAGTGTAAGAGACAGTAGCAGAGTGTAAGAGACAATAGCAGAGTGTAAGAGACAGTAGCAGAGTGTAACATAGTGTAAGAGAGTGTTATAGACAGTAGCAGAGTGTAAGAGACAGTAACAGAGTGTAAGAGACAGTAACAGAGTGAAAGAGACAGTAGCAGAGTGAAAGAGACAGTAGTAGAGTGTAGTAGAGTGTAAGATATAGGAGTGTAAGAGACAGTAACAGAGTGTAAGAGACAGTAACAGAGTGTAAGAGACAGCAGCAGAGTGTAAGAGAGTGTAATAGACAGTAACAGAGTGTACGAGAGTGTAGTAGAGTGTAAGAGACAGTAGCAGAGTGTAAGAGAGTGTAACAGGGTGTAAGAGACAGTAACAGAGTATAGGAGACAGTAACAGAGTGTAAGAGACAGTAACAGAGTGTACGAGACAGTAACATAGTGTAAGAGACAGTAACAGAGTGTATGACAGTGTAGTACAGTGTAAGACACAGTAACAGAGCGTAAGAGATAGTAGCAGAGTGTAAGAGACAGTAGCAGAGTGAAAGAGACAGTAGCAGAGTGTTAGAGACAGTAGCAGAGTGTAAGAAACAGTAACAGAGTGTAAGAGACAGTAGCAGAGTGTAAGAGAGTGTAAGAGACAGTAACAGTGTGTAAGAGGGTGTAACAGCGTGTAAGAGAGTGTAACAGCGTGTAAGAGAGTGTAACAGAGTGTAAGAGAGTGTAAGAGACAGTAACAGAGTGTAAGAGGGTGTAAGAGACAGTAGCAGAGTGTAAGAGAGTGTAAGAGAGTGTTATAGACAGTAGCAGAGTGTAAGAGACAATAGCAGAGTGTAAGAGACAGTAGCAGAGTGTAATAGACTGTAGCAGAGTGTAACAGTGTAAGAGAGTGTAAGAGACAGTAGCAGAGTGTAATAGACAGTAACAGAGTGTAAGAGAGTGTTATAGACAGTAGCAGAGTGTAAGAGACAGTAGCAAAGTGTAAGAGACAATAGCAGAGTGTAAGAGACAGTAGCAGAGTGTAATAGACTGTAGCAGAGTGTAACATAGTGTAAGAGAGTGTAAGAGACAGTAGCAGAGTGTAATAGACAGTAACAGAGTGTACGAGAGTGTTATAGACAGTAGCAGAGTGTAAGAGACAATAGCAGAGTGTAATAGACTGGAGCAGAGTGTAACATAGTGTAAGAGAGTGTAAGAGACTGTAGCAGAGTGTAATAGACAGTAACAGAGTGTAAGAGAGTGTTATAGACAGTAGCAGAGTGTAAGAGACAATAGCAGAGTGTAAGAGACAGTAGCAGAGTGTAATAGACAGCAGCAGAGTGTAAGAGAGTGTAAGAGACAGTAGCAGAGTGTAATAGACAGTAACAGAGTGTAAGAGAGTGTTATAGACAGTAGCAGAGTGTAAGAGACAATAGCAGAGTGTAAGAGACAGTAGCAGAGTGTAATAGACTGTAGCAGAGTGTAACATAGTGTAAGAGAGTGTAAGAGACAGTAGCAGAGTGTAATAGACAGTAACAGAGTGTAAGAGAGTGTTATAGACAGTAGCAGAGTGTAAGAGAGTGTAAGAGACAGTTACAGAGTGTAAGAGAGTGTAACAGAATGTAAGAGAGTGTAAGAGACAGTAACATAGTGTAGGAGAGTGTAAGAGACAGTAACAGAGTGTAAGAGACAGTAGCAGAGTGTAAGAGAGTGTAAGAGAGTGTTATAAACAGTAGCAGAGTGTAAGGGACAATAGCAGAGTGTAAGAGACAGTAGCAGAGTGTAAGAGACAGTAGCAGAGTGTAATAGACTGTAGCAGAGTGTAAAATAGTGTAAGAGAGTGTAAGAGACAGTAGCAGAGTGTAATAGACAGTAATAGAGTGTAAGAGAGTGTTATAGACAGTAGCAGAGTTTAAGAGACAGTAACAGAGTGTAAGAGACAGTAAGAGTGTAAGAGGGTGTAAGAGACAGTAGCAGAGTGTAGGAGAGTGTAAGAGAGTGTAAGAGACAGTAACAGAGTGTAAGAGACAGCAGCAGAGTGTAAGAGACAGTAACAGAGTGTAAGAGAGTGTAACAGAGTGTAAGAGACAGTAACAGAGTGTACGAGAGTGTAGTAGAGTGTAAGAGACAGTAACAGAGCATAAGAGACAGTAACAGAGCATAAGAGACAGAAGCAGAGTGTAAGAGACAGAAACAGAGTGAAAGAGAGAGTAGCAGAGTGTAAGAGACAGTAGCAGAGTGTAAGAGAGTGTAAGAGAAATTAACAGAGTGTAATAGAGTGTAACAGCGTGTAAGAGAGTGTAACAGAGTGTAAGAGAGTGTAGGAGACAGTAACAGAGTGTAGGAGAGTGTAAGAGACAGTAACAGAGTGTAAGAGACAGTAACAGAGTGTAAGAGACAGCAGCAGAGTGTAAGAGAGTGTAACATAGTGTAAGAGAGTGAAAGAGACAGTAGCAGAGTGTCATAGACAGTAACAGAGTGTAAGACAGTGTTATAGACAGTAGCAGAGTGTAAGAGACAATAGCAGAGTGTAAGAGACAGTAACAGAGTGTAAGAGACAGTAACATAGTGTAAGAGACAGTAACAGAGTGTATGAGAGTGTAGTAGAGTGTAAGAGACAGTAACAGAGCGTAAGAGATAGTAGCAGAGTGTAAGAGACAGTAGCAGAGTGAAAGAGACAGTAGCAGAGTGTAAGAGACAGTAACAGAGTGTAAGAGATAGTAGCAGAGTGTAAGAGAGTGTAAGAGACAGTAACAGTGTGTAAGAGGGTGTAACAGCGTGTAAGAGAGTGTAACAGCATGTAAGAGAGTGTAACAGAGTGTAAGGGAGTGTAAGAGACAGTAACAGAGTGTAAGGGGGTGTAAGAGACAGTAGAAGAGTGTAGGAGAGTGTAGGAGAGTGTAAGAGAGTGTAATAGACAGTAACAGAGTGTAAGAGACAGTAACAGAGTGTAAGAGACAGCAGCAGAGTGTAAGAGAGTGTAAGAGACAGTAAGAGAGTGTAACAGAGTGTAAGAGACAGTAACAGAGTGTACGAGACAGTAACAGCGTGTAAGAGACAGTAACAGAGTGTAAGAGACAGTAACAGAGTATACGAGAGTGTAGTAGAGTGTAAGAGACAGTAACAGAGCGTAAGAGACAGTAGCAGTGTGTAAGAGACAGAAGCAAAGTGAAAGAGAGAGTAGCAGAGTGTAAGAGACAGTAGCAGAGTGTAAGAGTGTAAGAGACAGTAACAGAGTGTAAGAGAGTGTAACAGCGTGTAAGATAGTGTAACAGAGTGTAAGAGACAGTAAGAGAGTGTAACAGAGTGTAAGAGACAGTAACAGAGTGTAGGAGAGTGTAAGAGACAGTAACGGAGTGTAAGAGACAGTAACAGAGTGTAAGAGACAGCAGCAGAATGTAAGAGAGTGTAACATAGTGTAAGAGAGTGTAAGAGACAGTAGCAGAGTGTAATAGACAGTAACAGAGTGTAATAGAGTGTAAGAGACAGTAGCAGAGTGTAAGAGACAGTAGCAGAGTGTAATAGACAGTAACAGAGTGTAAGAGACAGTAACAGAGTGTAAGAGACAGCAGCAGAGTGTAAGAGTGTAAGAGACAGTAACAGAGTGTAAGAGAGTGTAACAGAGTGTAAGAGACAGTAACAGAGTGTACGAGACAGTAACAGAGTGTACGAGACAGTAACAGAGTGTAAGAGACAGTAACAGAGTATACGAGAGTGTAGTAGAGTGTAAGAGACAGTAACAGAGCGTAAGAGACAGTAGCAGTGTGTAAGAGACAGAAGCAAAGTGAAAGAGAGAGTAGCAGAGTGTAAGAGACAGTAGCAGAGTGTAAGAGACAGTAGCAGAGTGTAAGAGACAGTAACATAGTGTAAGAGAGTGTAACAGCGTGTAAGAGAGTGTAACAGAGTGTAAGAGACAGTAAGAGAGTGTAACAGAGTGTAAGAGACAGTAACAGAGTGTAGGAGAGTGTAAGAGACAGTAACGGAGTGTAAGAGACAGTAACAGAGTGTAAGAGACAGCAGCAGAGTGTAAGAGAGTGTAACATAGTGTAAGAGAGTGTAAGAGACAGTAGCAGAGTGTAATAGACAGTAACAGAGTGTAATAGAGTGTAAGAGACAGTAGCAGAGTGTAAGAGACAGTAGCAGAGTGTAATAGACAGTAACAGAGTGTAATAGAGTGTAAGAGACAGTAGCAGAGTGTAATAGACAGTAACAGAGTGTAAGAGAGTGTTATAGACAGTAGCAGAGTGCAAGAGACAATAGCAGAGTGTAAGAGACAGTAGCAGAGTGTAATAGACTGTAACAGAGTGTAACAGAGTGTAAGAGAGTGTAAGAGACAGTAGCGGAGTGTAATAGACAGTAAGCGAGTGTAAGAGAGTGTTATAGACAGTAGCAGAGTGTTATAGACAATAGCAGAGTGTAAGAGACAGTAGCAGAGTGTAATAGACAGCAGCAGAGTGTAAGAGAGTGTAAGAGACAGTAGCAGAGTGTAATAGACAGTAACAGAGTGTAAGAGAGTGTTATAGACAGTATCAGAGTGTAAGAGACAATAGCAGAGTGTAAGAGACAGTAGCAGAGTGTAATAGACTGTAGCAGAGTGTAACATAGTGTAAGAGAGTGTAAGAGACAGTAGCAGAGTGTAATGGACAGTAACAGAGTGTAAGAGAGTGTTATAGACAGTAGCAGAGTGTAAGAGAGTGTAAGAGACAGTTACAGAGTGTAAGAGAGTGTAACAGAGTGTAAGAGAGTGTAAGAGACAGTAACATAGTGTAGGAGAGTGTAAGAGACAGTAACAGAGTGTAAGAGACAGTAACAGAGTGTAAGAGGGTGTAAGAGACAGTAGCAGAGTGTAGGAGAGTGTAAGAGAGTGTAAGAGACAGTAAGAGTGTAAGAGACAGTAACAGAGTGTAAGAGACAGCAGCAGAGTGTAACAGAGTGTAAGAGAGTGTAAGAGACAGTAACATAGTGTAGGAGAGTGTAAGAGACAGTAGCAGAGTGTAAGAGACAGAAGCAGAGTGAAAGAGAGAGTAGCAGAGTGTAAGAGACAGTAGCAGAGTGTAAGAGACAGTAGCAGAGTGTAAGAGAGTGTAAGAGACAGTAACAGAGTGTAAGAGAGTGTAACAGCATGTAAGAGAGTGTAACAGAGTGTAAGAGAGTGTAAGAGACAGTAACAGAGTGTAGTAGAGTGTAAGAGACAGTAACAGAGTGTAAGAGACAGTAACAGAGTGTAAGAGACAGCAGCAGAGTGTAAGAGAGTGTAACATAGTGTAAGAGAGTGAAAGAGACAGTAGCAGAGTGTAATAGACAGTAACAGAGTGTAAGAGAGTGTTATAGACAGTAGCAGAGTGTAAGAGACAATAGCAGAGTGTAAGATACAGTAGCAAAGTGTAAGAGACAGTAACAGAGTGTAAGAGACAGTAGCAGAGTGAAAGAGGCAGTAGTAGAGTGTAGTAGAGTGTACCAGAGTGTCACATGGCATATACCGTCCTCTAGGATCACATAGTCCTGAATGATCTCAGTATACTGTGAACGTCTTTGGGGATCTCTTCGCGTAGACATCGTAAACCTGTGTAAGAGACAGTAAAAGAGTATATGAGACAGTAGCGGAGTGTAAGAGAGTGTGACAGAGCATAGGAGACAGTAACAGAGTATAGGAGACGGTAACAGAGTGTAAGAGAGTGTAAGAGACAGTAACAGAGTGTAAGAGACAGTAACAGAGTGTAAGAGACAGCAGCAGAGTGTAAGAGACAGCAGCAGAGTGTAAGAGAGTGTAACATAGTGTAAGAGAGTGAAAGAGACAGTAGCAGAGTGTAATAGACAGTAACAGAGTGTAAGACAGTGTTATAGACAGTAGCAGAGTGTAAGAGACAATAGCAGAGTGTAAGAGACAGTAACAGAGTGTAAGAGACAGTAACAGAGTGTAAGAGACAGTAACAGAGTGTATGAGAGTGTAGTAGAGTGTAAGAGACAGTAACAGAGCGTAAGAGATAGTAGCAGAGTGTAAGAGACAGTAGCAGAGTGAAAGAGACAGTAGCAGAGTGTAAGAGACAGTAACAGAGTGTAAGAGATAGTAGCAGAGTGTAAGAGAGTGTAAGAGACAGTAACAGTGTGTAAGAGGGTGTAACAGCGTGTAAGAGAGTGTAACAGCATGTAAGAGAGTGTAACAGAGTGTAAGGGAGTGTAAGAGACAGTAACCGAGTGTAAGGGGGTGTAAGAGACAGTAGAAGAGTGTAGGAGAGTGTAGGAGAGTGTAAGAGAGTGTAATAGACAGTAACAGAGTGTAAGAGACAGTAACAGAGTGTAAGAGACAGCAGCAGAGTGTAAGAGAGTGTAAGAGACAGTAAGAGAGTGTAACAGAGTGTAAGAGACAGTAACAGAGTGTACGAGACAGTAACAGAGTGTAAGAGACAGTAACAGAGTGTAAGAGACAGTAACAGAGTATACGAGAGTGTAGTAGAGTGTAAGAGACAGTAACAGAGCGTAAGAGACAGTAGCAGTGTGTAAGAGACAGAAGCAAAGTGAAAGAGAGAGTAGCAGAGTGTAAGAGACAGTAGCAGAGTGTAAGAGACAGTAACAGAGTGTAAGAGAGTGTAACAGCGTGTAAGAGAGTGTAACAGAGTGTAAGAGACAGTAAGAGAGTGTAACAGAGTGTAAGAGACAGTAACAGAGTGTAGGAGAGTGTAAGAGACAGTAACGGAGTGTAAGAGACAGTAACAGAGTGTAAGAGACAGCAGCAGAGTGTAAGAGAGTGTAACATAGTGTAAGAGAGTGTAAGAGACAGTAGCAGAGTGTAATAGACAGTAACAGAGTGTAATAGAGTGTAAGAGACAGTAGCAGAGTGTAAGAGACAGTAGCAGAGTGTAATAGACTGTAACAGAGTGTAAGAGAGTGTAAGAGACAATAGCAGAGTGTAATAGACAGTAACAGAGTGTAAGAGAGTGTTATAGACAGTAGCAGAGTGCAAGAGACAATAGCAGAGTGTAAGAGACAGTAGCAGAGTGTAATAGACTGTAACAGAGTGTAAGAGAGTGTAAGAGACAGTAGCGGAGTGTAATAGACAGTAAGAGAGTGTAAGAGAGTGTTATAGAGAGTAGCAGAGTGTTATAGACAATAGCAGAGTGTAAGAGACAGTAGCAGAGTGTAAGAGACAGCAGCAGAGTGTAAGAGAGTGTAAGAGACAGTAGCAGAGTGTAATAGACAGTAACAGAGTGTAAGAGAGTGTTATAGACAGTATCAGAGTGTAAGAGACAATAGCAGAGTGTAAGAGACAGTAGCAGAGTGTAATAGACTGTAGCAGAGTGTAACATAGTGTAAGAGAGTGTAAGAGACAGTAGCAGAGTGTAATGGACAGTAACAGAGTGTAAGAGAGTGTTATAGACAGTAGCAGAGTGTAAGAGAGTGTAAGAGACAGTTACAGAGTGTAAGAGAGTGTAACAGAGTGTAAGAGAGTGTAAGAGACAGCAACATAGTGTAGGAGAGTGTAAGAGACAGTAACAGAGTGTAAGAGACAGTAACAGAGTGTAAGAGGGTGTAAGAGACAGTAGCAGAGTGTAGGAGAGTGTAAGAGAGTGTAAGAGACAGTAAGAGTGTAAGAGACAGCAGCAGAGTGTAAGAGAGTGTAACAGAGTGTAAGAGACAGTAACAGAGCGTAAGAGACAGTAGCAGAGTGTAAGAGACAGAAGCAGAGTGAAAGAGAGAGTAGCAGAGTGTAAGAGACAGTAGCAGAGTGTAAGAGACAGTAGCAGAGTGTAAGAGAGTGTAAGAGACAGTAACAGAGTGTAAGAGAGTGTAACAGCATGTAAGAGAGTGTAACAGAGTGTAAGAGAGTGTAAGAGACAGTAACAGAGTGTAGTAGAGTGTAAGAGACAGTAACAGAGTGTAAGAGACAGTAACAGAGTGTAAGAGACAGCAGCAGAGTGTAAGAGAGTGTAACATAGTGTAAGAGAGTGAAAGAGACAGTAGCAGAGTGTAATAGACAGTAACAGAGTGTAAGAGAGTGTTATAGACAGTAGCAGAGTGTAAGAGACAATAGCAGAGTGTAAGATACAGTAGCAAAGTGTAAGAGACAGTAACAGAGTGTAAGAGACAGTAGCAGAGTGAAAGAGGCAGTAGTAGAGTGTAGTAGAGTGTACCAGAGTGTCACATGGCATATACCGTCCTCTAGGATCACATAGTCCTGAATGATCTCAGTATACTGTGAACGTCTTTGGGGATCTCTTCGCGTAGACATCGTAAACCTGTGTAAGAGACAGTAAAAGAGTATATGAGACAGTAGCGGAGTGTAAGAGAGTGTGACAGAGCATAGGAGACAGTAACAGAGTATAGGAGACGGTAACAGAGTGTAAGAGAGTGTAAGAGACAGTAACAGAGTGTAAGAGACAGTAACAGAGTGTAAGAGACAGCAGCAGAGTGTAAGAGAGTGTAACATAGTGTAAGAGAGTGAAAGAGACAGTAGCAGAGTGTAATAGACAGTAACAGAGTGTAGGAGAGTGTCAGAGACAGTAACAGAGTGTAAGAGTCAGCAGCAGAGTGTAAGAGAGTGTAACATAGTGTAAGAGAGTGTAAGAGACAGTAGCAGAGTGTAATAGACAGTAACAGAGTGTAAGAGAGTGTTATAGACAGTAGCAGAGTGTAAGAGACAATAGCAGAGTGTAAGATACAGTAGCAGAGTGTAAGAGACAGTAACAGAGTGTAAAAGACAGTAACAGAGTGTAAGAGACAGTAGCAGAGTGAAAGAGACAGTAGTAGAGTGTAGTAGAGTGTAAGAGAGTGTCACATGGCATATACCGTCCTCTAGGATCACATAGTCCTGAATGATCTCAGTATACTGTGAACGTCTTTGGGGATCTCTTCACGTAGACCTCGTAAACCTGTGTAAGCGACAGTAAAAGAGTATATGAGACAGTAGTGGAGTGTAAGAAAGTGTAACAGAGTATAGGAGACAGTAAGAGAGTGTAAGAGAGTGTAAGAGACGGTTACAGAGTGTAAGAGAGTGTAAGAGAGTGTAAGAGAGTGTAACAGAGTGTAAGAGACAGTAACAGAGTGTAAGAGACAGCAGCAGAGTGTAAGAGAGTGTGAGAGACAGTAGCAGAGTGTAATAGACAGTAACAGAGTGTAAGAGAGTGTTATAGACAGTAGCAGAGTGTAAGAGACAATAGCAGAGTGTAAGAGACAGTAGCAGAGTGTAATAGACAGCAGCAGAGTGTAAGAGAGTGTAAGAGACAGTAGCAGAGTGTAATAGACAGTAACAGAGTGTAAGAGAGTGTTATAGACAGTAGCAGAGTGTAAGAGACAATAGCAGAGTGTAAGAGACAGTAGCAGAGTGTAATAGACTGTAGCAGAGTGTAACATAGTGTAAGAGAGTGTAAGAGACAGTAGCAGAGTGTAATAGACAGTAACAGAGTGTAAGAGAGTGTTATAGACAGTAGCAGAGTTTAAGAGACAGTAACAGAGTGTAAGAGACAGTAACAGAGTGTAAGAGGGTGTAAGAGACAGTAGCAGAGTGTAGGAGAGTGTAAGAGAGTGTAAGAGAGTGTAAGAGACAGTAACAGAGTGTAAGAGACATTAACAGAGTGTAAGAGACAGCAGCAGAGTGTAAGAGAGTGTAACAGAGTATAGGAGACAGTAACAGAGTATAGGAGACAGTAACAGAGTGTAAGAGAGTGTAAGAGACAGTTACAGAGTGTAAGAGAGTGTAACATAGTGTAAGAGACAGTAACAGAGTGTAAGAGACAGCAGAAGAGTGTAAGAGAGTTGAAGAGACAGTCGCAGAGTGTAATAGACAGTAACAGAGTGTAAGAGAGTGTTATAGACAGTAGCAGAGTGTAAGAGACAATAGCAGAGTGTAATAGACTGGAGCAGAGTGTAACATAGTGTAAGACAGTGTAAGAGACTGTAGCAGAGTGTAATAGACAGTAACAGAGTGTAAGAGAGTGTTATAGACAGTAGCAGAGTGTAAGAGACAATAGCAGAGTGTAAGAGACAGTAGCAGAGTGTAATAGACAGCAGCAGAGTGTAAGAGAGTGTAAGAGACAGTAGCAGAGTGTAATAGACAGTAACAGAGTGTAAGAGAGTGTTATAGACAGTAGCAGAGTGTAAGATACAATAGCAGAGTGTAAGAGACAGTAGCAGAGTGTAATAGACTGTAGCAGAGTGTAACATAGTGTAACATAGTGTAAGAGAGTGTAAGAGACAGTAGCAGAGTGTAATAGACAGTAACAGAGTGTAAGAGAGTGTTATAGACAGTAGCAGAGTGTAAGAGAGTGTAAGAGACAGTTACAGAGTGTAAGAGAGTGTAACAGAGTGTAAGAGAGTGTAAGAGACAGTAACATAGTGTAGGAGAGTGTAAGAGACAGTAACAGAGTGTAAGAGACAGTAGCAGAGTGTAAGAGAGTGTAAGAGAGTGTTATAGACAGTAGCAGAGTGTAAGGGACAATAGCAGAGTGTAAGAGACAGTAGCAGAGTGTAATAGACTGTAGCAGAGTGTAAAATAGTGTAAGAGAGTGTAAGAGACAGTAGCAGAGTGTAATAGACAGTAATAGAGTGTAAGAGAGTGTTATAGACAGTAGCAGAGTTTAAGAGACAGTAACAGAGTGTAAGAGACAGTAAGAGTGTAAGAGGGTGTAAGAGACAGTAGCAGAGTGTAGGAGAGTGTAAGAGAGTGTAAGAGACAGTAACAGAGTGTATGAGACAGCAGCAGAGTGTAAGAGACAGTAACAGAGTGTAAGAGAGTGTAACAGAGTGTAAGAGACAGTAACAGAGTGTACGAGAGTGTAGTAGAGTGTAAGAGACAGTAACAGAGCATAAGAGACAGTAACAGAGCATAAGAGACAGAAGCAGAGTGTAAGAGACTGTAAGAGAAATTAACAGAGTGTAATAGAGTGTAACAGTGTGTAAGAGAGTGTAACAGAGTGTAAGAGAGTGTAGGAGACAGTAACAGAGTGTAGGAGAGTGTAAGAGACAGTAACAGAGTGTAAGAGACAGTAACAGAGTGTAAGAGACAGCAGCAGAGTGTAAGAGAGTGTAACATAGTGTAAGAGAGTGAAAGAGACAGTAGCAGAGTGTAATAGACAGTAACAGAGTGTAAGACAGTGTTATAGACAGTAGCAGAGTGTAAGAGACAATAGCAGAGTGTAAGAGACAGTAACAGAGTGTAAGAGACAGTAACATAGTGTAAGAGACAGTAACAGAGTGTATGAGAGTGTAGTAGAGTGTAAGAGACAGTAACAGAGCGTAAGAGATAGTAGCAGAGTGTAAGAGACAGTAGCAGAGTGAAAGAGACAGTAGCAGAGTGTAAGAGACAGTAACAGAGTGTAAGAGATAGTAGCAGAGTGTAAGAGAGTGTAAGAGACAGTAACAGTGTGTAAAAGGGTGTAACAGCGTGTAAGAGAGTGTAACAGCATGTAAGAGAGTGTAACAGAGTGTAAGGGAGTGTAAGAGACAGTAACCGAGTGTAAGGGGGTGTAAGAGACAGTAGAAGAGTGTAGGAGAGTGTAGGAGAGTGTAAGAGAGTGTAATAGACAGTAACAGAGTGTAAGAGACAGTAACAGAGTGTAAGAGACAGCAGCAGAGTGTAAGAGAGTGTAACATAGTGTAAGAGAGTGAAAGAGACAGTAGCAGAGTGTAATAGACAGTAACAGAGTGTAGGAGAGTGTCAGAGACAGTAACAGAGTGTAAGAGTCAGCAGCAGAGTGTAAGAGAGTGTAACATAGTGTAAGAGAGTGTAAGAGACAGTAGCAGAGTGTAATAGACAGTAACAGAGTGTAAGAGAGTGTTATAGACAGTAGCAGAGTGTAAGAGACAATAGCAGAGTGTAAGATACAGTAGCAGAGTGTAAGAGACAGTAACAGAGTGTAAAAGACAGTAACAGAGTGTAAGAGACAGTAGCAGAGTGAAAGAGACAGTAGTAGAGTGTAAGAGAGTGTCACATGGCATATACCGTCCTCTAGGATCACATAGTCCTGAATGATCTCAGTATACTGTGAACGTCTTTGGGGATCTCTTCGCGTAGACCTCGTAAACCTGTGTAAGAGACAGTAAAAGAGTATATGAGACAGTAGTGGAGTGTAAGAAAGTGTAACAGAGTATAGGAGACAGTAACAGAGTGTAAGAGAGTGTAAGAGACAGTTACAGAGTGTAAGAGAGTGTAAGAGAGTGTAAGAGAGTGTAACAGAGTGTAAGAGACAGTAACAGAGTGTAAGAGACAGCAGCAGAGTGTAAGAGAGTGTGAGAGACAGTAGCAGAGTGTAATAGACAGTAACAGAGTGTAAGAGACAGTAGCAGAGTGTAATAGACAGCAGCAGAGTGTAAGAGAGTGTAAGAGACAGTAGCAGAGTGTAATAGACAGTAACAGAGTGTAAGAGAGTGTTATAGACAGTAGCAGAATGTAAGAGAAAATAGCAGAGTGTAAGAGACAGTAGCAGAGTGTAATAGACTGTAGCAGAGTGTAACATAGTGTAAGAGAGTGTAAGAGACAGTAGCAGAGTATAATAGACAGTAACAGAGTGTAAGAGAGTGTTATAGACAGTAGCAGAGTTTAAGAGACAGTAACAGAGTGTAAGAGACAGTAACAGACTGTAAGAGGGTGTAAGAGACAGTAGCAGAGTGTAGGAGAGTGTAAGAGAGTGTAAGAGAGTGTAAGAGACAGTAACAGAGTGTAAGAGACAGTAACAGAGTGTAAGAGACAGCAGCAGAGTGTAAGAGAGTGTAACAGAGTATAGGAGACAGTAACAGAGTATAGGAGACAGTAACAGAGTGTAAGAGAGTGTAAGAGACAGTTACAGAGTGTAAGAGAGTGTAACACAGTGTAAGAGACAGTAACAGAGTGTAAGAGACAGTAGCAGAGTGTAATAGACTGTAGCAGAGTGTAACATAGTGTAAGAGAGTGTAAGAGACAGTAGCAGAGTGTAATAGACAGTAACAGAGTGTAAGAGAGTGTTATAGACAGTAGCAGAGTTTAAGAGACAGTAACAGAGTGTAAGAGACAGTAACAGAGTGTAAGAGGGTGTAAGAGACAGTAGCAGAGTGTAGGAGAGTGTAAGAGAGTGTAAGAGAGTGTAAGAGAGTGTAAGAGACAGTAACAGAGTGTAAGAGACAGTAACAGAGTGTAAGAGACAGCAGCAGAGTGTAAGAGAGTGTAACAGAGTATAGGAGACAGTAACAGAGTATAGGAGACAGTAACAGAGTGTAAGAGAGTGTAAGAGACAGTTACAGAGTGTAAGAGAGTGTAACATAGTGTAAGAGACAGTAACAGAGTGTAAGAGACAGTAGCAGAGTGTAATAGACTGTAGCAGAGTGTAACATAGTGTAAGAGAGTGTAAGAGACAGTAGCAGAGTGTAATAGACAGTAACAGAGTGTAAGAGAGTGTTATAGACAGTAGCAGAGTGTAAGAGACAATAGCAGAGTGTAATAGAGTGTAGCAGAGTGTAATAGAGTGTAGCAGAGTGTAAGCGAGTGTAAGAGACAGTAGCAGAGTGTAATAGACAGTAACAGAGTGTAAGAGAGTGTTATAGACAGTTGCAGAGTGTAAGAGACAATAGCAGAGTGTAAGATACAGTAGAAGAGTGTAAGAGACTGTAACAGAGTGTAAGAGACAGTAACAGAGTGTAAGAGACAGTAACAGAGTGTAAGAGACAGTAGCAGAGTGAAAGAGACATTAGTAGAGTGTAGTAGAGTGTAAGAGAGAGTCACATGGCATACACCGTCCTCTAGGACCACATGGTCCCGAATGATCTCAGTATACTGTGAACGTCTTTGGGTATCTCTTCGCGTAGACATCGTAAACCTGTGTAAGAGACAGTAACAGAGTATATGAGACAGCAGCAGAGTGTAAGAGAGTGTAACATAGTGTAAGACAGTGTAAGAGACAGTAGCAGAGTGAAAGAGACAGTAGCAGAGTGTAAGAGACAGTAGCAGAGTGTAAGAGACAGTAACAGAGTGTAAGAGATAGTAGCAGAGTGTAAGAGAGTGTAAGAGACAGTAACAGTGTGTAAGAGGGTGTAACAGCGTGTAAGAGAGTGTAACAGCATGTAAGAGAGTGTAACAGAGTGTAAGGGAGTGTAAGAGACAGTAACAGAGTGTAAGGCGGTGTAAGAGACAGTAGAAGAGTGTAGGAGAGTGTAAGAGAGTGTAAGAGAGTGTAATAGACAGTAACAGAGTGTAAGAGACAGTAAAAGAGTGTAAGAGACAGCAGCAGAGTGTAAGAGAGTGTAAGAGACAGTAACAGAGTGTAAGAGACAGTAACAGAGTGTAAGAGACAGTAACAGAGTACACGAGAGTGTAGTAGAGTGTAAGAGACAGTAACAGAGCGTAAGAGACAGTAGCAGTGTGTAGGAGACAGAAGCAAAGTGAAAGAGAGAGTAGCAGAGTGTAAGAGACAGTAGCAGAGTGTAAGAGACAGTAGCAGAGTGTAAGAGAGTGTAAGAGACAGTAACAGAGTGTAGGAGAGTGTAAGAGACAGTAACAGAGTGTAAGAGACAGTAACAGAGTGTAAGAGACAGCAGCAGAGTGTAAGAGAGTGTAACATAGTGTAAGAGAGTGTAAGAGACAGTAGCAGAGTGTAATAGACAGTAACAGAGTGTAATAGAGTGTAAGAGACAGTAGCAGAGTGTAAGAGACAATAGCAGAGTGTAAGAGACAGTAGCAGAGTGTAACATAGTGTAAGAGAGTGTTATAGACAGTAGCAGAGTGTAAGAGACAGTAACAGAGTGTAAGAGACAGTAACAGAGTGAAAGAGACAGTAGCAGAGTGAAAGAGACAGTAGTAGAGTGTAGTAGAGTGTAAGATATAGGAGTGTAAGATACAGTAACAGAGTGTAAGAGACAGTAACAGAGTGTAAGAGACAGCAGCAGAGTGTAAGAGAGTGTAATAGACAGTAACAGAGTGTACGAGAGTGTAGTAGAGTGTAAGAGACAGTAGCAGAGTGTAAGAGAGTGTAACAGAGTGTAAGAGACAGTAACAGAGTGTACGAGACAGTAACATAGTGTAAGAGACAGTAACAGAGTGTATGACAGTGTAGTACAGTGTAAGACACAGTAACAGAGCGTAAGAGATAGTAGCAGAGTGTAAGAGACAGTAGCAGAGTGAAAGAGACAGTAGCAGAGTGTTAGAGACAGTAGCAGAGTGTAAGAAACAGTAACAGAGTGTAAGAGACAGTAGCAGAGTGTAAGAGAGTGTAAGAGACAGTAACAGTGTGTAAGAGGGTGTAACAGCGTGTAAGAGAGTGTAACAGCGTGTAAGAGAGTGTAACAGAGTGTAAGAGAGTGTAAGAGACAGTAACAGAGTGTAAGAGGGTGTAAGAGACAGTAGCAGAGTGTAAGAGAGTGTAAGAGAGTGTTATAGACAGTAGCAGAGTGTAAGAGACAATAGCAGAGTGTAAGAGACAGTAGCAGAGTGTAATAGACTGTAGCAGAGTGTAACAGTGTAAGAGAGTGTAAGAGACAGTAGCAGAGTGTAATAGACAGTAACAGAGTGTAAGAGAGTGTTATAGACAGTAGCAGAGTGTAAGAGACAGTAGCAAAGTGTAAGAGACAATAGCAGAGTGTAAGAGACAGTAGCAGAGTGTAATAGACTGTAGCAGAGTGTAACATAGTGTAAGAGAGTGTAAGAGACAGTAGCAGAGTGTAATAGACAGTAACAGAGTGTACGAGAGTGTTATAGACAGTAGCAGAGTGTAAGAGACAATAGCAGAGTGTAATAGACTGGAGCAGAGTGTAACATAGTGTAAGAGAGTGTAAGAGACTGTAGCAGAGTGTAATAGACAGTAACAGAGTGTAAGAGAGTGTTATAGACAGTAGCAGAGTGTAAGAGACAATAGCAGAGTGTAAGAGACAGTAGCAGAGTGTAATAGACAGCAGCAGAGTGTAAGAGAGTGTAAGAGACAGTAGCAGAGTGTAATAGACAGTAACAGAGTGTAAGAGAGTGTTATAGACAGTAGCAGAGTGTAAGAGACAATAGCAGAGTGTAAGAGACAGTAGCAGAGTGTAATAGACTGTAGCAGAGTGTAAGAGACAGTAAGAGAGTGTAACAGAGTGTAAGAGACAGTAACAGAGTGTACGAGACAGTAACAGCGTGTAAGAGACAGTAACAGAGTGTAAGAGACAGTAACAGAGTATACGAGAGTGTAGTAGAGTGTAAGAGACAGTAACAGAGCGTAAGAGACAGTAGCAGTGTGTAAGAGACAGAAGCAAAGTGAAAGAGAGAGTAGCAGAGTGTAAGAGACAGTAGCAGAGTGTAAGAGTGTAAGAGACAGTAACAGAGTGTAAGAGAGTGTAACAGCGTGTAAGATAGTGTAACAGAGTGTAAGAGACAGTAAGAGAGTGTAACAGAGTGTAAGAGACAGTAACAGAGTGTAGGAGAGTGTAAGAGACAGTAACAGAGTGTAAGAGACAGTAACAGAGTGTAAGAGACAGCAGCAGAATGTAAGAGAGTGTAACATAGTGTAAGAGAGTGTAAGAGACAGTAGCAGAGTGTAATAGACAGTAACAGAGTGTAATAGAGTGTAAGAGACAGTAGCAGAGTGTAAGAGACAGTAGCAGAGTGTAATAGACAGTAACAGAGTGTAAGAGACAGTAACAGAGTGTAAGAGACAGCAGCAGAGTGTAAGAGTGTAAGAGACAGTAACAGAGTGTAAGAGAGTGTAACAGAGTGTAAGAGACAGTAACAGAGTGTACGAGACAGTAACAGAGTGTACGAGACAGTAACAGAGTGTAAGAGACAGTAACAGAGTATACGAGAGTGTAGTAGAGTGTAAGAGACAGTAACAGAGCGTAAGAGACAGTAGCAGTGTGTAAGAGACAGAAGCAAAGTGAAAGAGAGAGTAGCAGAGTGTAAGAGACAGTAGCAGAGTGTAAGAGACAGTAGCAGAGTGTAAGAGACAGTAACATAGTGTAAGAGAGTGTAACAGCGTGTAAGAGAGTGTAACAGAGTGTAAGAGACAGTAAGAGAGTGTAACAGAGTGTAAGAGACAGTAACAGAGTGTAGGAGAGTGTAAGAGACAGTAACGGAGTGTAAGAGACAGTAACAGAGTGTAAGAGACAGCAGCAGAGTGTAAGAGAGTGTAACATAGTGTAAGAGAGTGTAAGAGACAGTAGCAGAGTGTAATAGACAGTAACAGAGTGTAATAGAGTGTAAGAGACAGTAGCAGAGTGTAAGAGACAGTAGCAGAGTGTAATAGACAGTAACAGAGTGTAATAGAGTGTAAGAGACAGTAGCAGAGTGTAATAGACAGTAACAGAGTGTAAGAGAGTGTTATAGACAGTAGCAGAGTGCAAGAGACAATAGCAGAGTGTAAGAGACAGTAGCAGAGTGTAATAGACTGTAACAGAGTGTAACAGAGTGTAAGAGAGTGTAAGAGACAGTAGCGGAGTGTAATAGACAGTAAGAGAGTGTAAGAGAGTGTTATAGACAGTAGCAGAGTGTTATAGACAATAGCAGAGTGTAAGAGACAGTAGCAGAGTGTAATAGACAGCAGCAGAGTGTAAGAGAGTGTAAGAGACAGTAGCAGAGTGTAATAGACAGTAACAGAGTGTAAGAGAGTGTTATAGACAGTATCAGAGTGTAAGAGACAATAGCAGAGTGTAAGAGACAGTAGCAGAGTGTAATAGACTGTAGCAGAGTGTAACATAGTGTAAGAGAGTGTAAGAGACAGTAGCAGAGTGTAATGGACAGTAACAGAGTGTAAGAGAGTGTTATAGACAGTAGCAGAGTGTAAGAGAGTGTAAGAGACAGTTACAGAGTGTAAGAGAGTGTAACAGAGTGTAAGAGAGTGTAAGAGACAGTAACATAGTGTAGGAGAGTGTAAGAGACAGTAACAGAGTGTAAGAGACAGTAACAGAGTGTAAGAGGGTGTAAGAGACAGTAGCAGAGTGTAGGAGAGTGTAAGAGAGTGTAAGAGACAGTAAGAGTGTAAGAGACAGTAACAGAGTGTAAGAGACAGCAGCAGAGTGTAACAGAGTGTAAGAGAGTGTAAGAGACAGTAACATAGTGTAGGAGAGTGTAAGAGACATTAGCAGAGTGTAAGAGACAGAAGCAGAGTGAAAGAGAGAGTAGCAGAGTGTAAGAGACAGTAGCAGAGTGTAAGAGACAGTAGCAGAGTGTAAGAGAGTGTAAGAGACAGTAACAGAGTGTAAGAGAGTGTAACAGCATGTAAGAGAGTGTAACAGAGTGTAAGAGAGTGTAAGAGACAGTAACAGAGTGTAGTAGAGTGTAAGAGACAGTAACAGAGTGTAAGAGACAGTAACAGAGTGTAAGAGACAGCAGCAGAGTGTAAGAGAGTGTAACATAGTGTAAGAGAGTGAAAGAGACAGTAGCAGAGTGTAATAGACAGTAACAGAGTGTAAGAGAGTGTTATAGACAGTAGCAGAGTGTAAGAGACAATAGCAGAGTGTAAGATACAGTAGCAAAGTGTAAGAGACAGTAACAGAGTGTAAGAGACAGTAGCAGAGTGAAAGAGGCAGTAGTAGAGTGTAGTAGAGTGTACCAGAGTGTCACATGGCATATACCGTCCTCTAGGATCACATAGTCCTGAATGATCTCAGTATACTGTGAACGTCTTTGGGGATCTCTTCGCGTAGACATCGTAAACCTGTGTAAGAGACAGTAAAAGAGTATATGAGACAGTAGCGGAGTGTAAGAGAGTGTGACAGAGCATAGGAGACAGTAACAGAGTATAGGAGACGGTAACAGAGTGTAAGAGAGTGTAAGAGACAGTAACAGAGTGTAAGAGACAGTAACAGAGTGTAAGAGACAGCAGCAGAGTGTAAGAGACAGCAGCAGAGTGTAAGAGAGTGTAACATAGTGTAAGAGAGTGAAAGAGACAGTAGCAGAGTGTAATAGACAGTAACAGAGTGTAAGACAGTGTTATAGACAGTAGCAGAGTGTAAGAGACAATAGCAGAGTGTAAGAGACAGTAACAGAGTGTAAGAGACAGTAACAGAGTGTAAGAGACAGTAACAGAGTGTATGAGAGTGTAGTAGAGTGTAAGAGACAGTAACAGAGCGTAAGAGATAGTAGCAGAGTGTAAGAGACAGTAGCAGAGTGAAAGAGACAGTAGCAGAGTGTAAGAGACAGTAACAGAGTGTAAGAGATAGTAGCAGAGTGTAAGAGAGTGTAAGAGACAGTAACAGTGTGTAAGAGGGTGTAACAGCGTGTAAGAGAGTGTAACAGCATGTAAGAGAGTGTAACAGAGTGTAAGGGAGTGTAAGAGACAGTAACCGAGTGTAAGGGGGTGTAAGAGACAGTAGAAGAGTGTAGGAGAGTGTAGGAGAGTGTAAGAGAGTGTAATAGACAGTAACAGAGTGTAAGAGACAGTAACAGAGTGTAAGAGACAGCAGCAGAGTGTAAGAGAGTGTAAGAGACAGTAAGAGAGTGTAACAGAGTGTAAGAGACAGTAACAGAGTGTACGAGACAGTAACAGAGTGTAAGAGACAGTAACAGAGTGTAAGAGACAGTAACAGAGTATACGAGAGTGTAGTAGAGTGTAAGAGACAGTAACAGAGCGTAAGAGACAGTAGCAGTGTGTAAGAGACAGAAGCAAAGTGAAAGAGAGAGTAGCAGAGTGTAAGAGACAGTAGCAGAGTGTAAGAGACAGTAACAGAGTGTAAGAGAGTGTAACAGCGTGTAAGAGAGTGTAACAGAGTGTAAGAGACAGTAAGAGAGTGTAACAGAGTGTAAGAGACAGTAACAGAGTGTAGGAGAGTGTAAGAGACAGTAACGGAGTGTAAGAGACAGTAACAGAGTGTAAGAGACAGCAGCAGAGTGTAAGAGAGTGTAACATAGTGTAAGAGAGTGTAAGAGACAGTAGCAGAGTGTAATAGACAGTAACAGAGTGTAATAGAGTGTAAGAGACAGTAGCAGAGTGTAAGAGACAGTAGCAGAGTGTAATAGACTGTAACAGAGTGTAAGAGAGTGTAAGAGACAATAGCAGAGTGTAATAGACAGTAACAGAGTGTAAGAGAGTGTTATAGACAGTAGCAGAGTGCAAGAGACAATAGCAGAGTGTAAGAGACAGTAGCAGAGTGTAATAGACTGTAACAGAGTGTAAGAGAGTGTAAGAGACAGTAGCGGAGTGTAATAGACAGTAAGAGAGTGTAAGAGAGTGTTATAGAGAGTAGCAGAGTGTTATAGACAATAGCAGAGTGTAAGAGACAGTAGCAGAGTGTAAGAGACAGCAGCAGAGTGTAAGAGAGTGTAAGAGACAGTAGCAGAGTGTAATAGACAGTAACAGAGTGTAAGAGAGTGTTATAGACAGTATCAGAGTGTAAGAGACAATAGCAGAGTGTAAGAGACAGTAGCAGAGTGTAATAGACTGTAGCAGAGTGTAACATAGTGTAAGAGAGTGTAAGAGACAGTAGCAGAGTGTAATGGACAGTAACAGAGTGTAAGAGAGTGTTATAGACAGTAGCAGAGTGTAAGAGAGTGTAAGAGACAGTTACAGAGTGTAAGAGAGTGTAACAGAGTGTAAGAGAGTGTAAGAGACAGCAACATAGTGTAGGAGAGTGTAAGAGACAGTAACAGAGTGTAAGAGACAGTAACAGAGTGTAAGAGGGTGTAAGAGACAGTAGCAGAGTGTAGGAGAGTGTAAGAGAGTGTAAGAGACAGTAAGAGTGTAAGAGACAGCAGCAGAGTGTAAGAGAGTGTAACAGAGTGTAAGAGACAGTAACAGAGCGTAAGAGACAGTAGCAGAGTGTAAGAGACAGAAGCAGAGTGAAAGAGAGAGTAGCAGAGTGTAAGAGACAGTAGCAGAGTGTAAGAGACAGTAGCAGAGTGTAAGAGAGTGTAAGAGACAGTAACAGAGTGTAAGAGAGTGTAACAGCATGTAAGAGAGTGTAACAGAGTGTAAGAGAGTGTAAGAGACAGTAACAGAGTGTAGTAGAGTGTAAGAGACAGTAACAGAGTGTAAGAGACAGTAACAGAGTGTAAGAGACAGCAGCAGAGTGTAAGAGAGTGTAACATAGTGTAAGAGAGTGAAAGAGACAGTAGCAGAGTGTAATAGACAGTAACAGAGTGTAAGAGAGTGTTATAGACAGTAGCAGAGTGTAAGAGACAATAGCAGAGTGTAAGATACAGTAGCAAAGTGTAAGAGACAGTAACAGAGTGTAAGAGACAGTAGCAGAGTGAAAGAGGCAGTAGTAGAGTGTAGTAGAGTGTACCAGAGTGTCACATGGCATATACCGTCCTCTAGGATCACATAGTCCTGAATGATCTCAGTATACTGTGAACGTCTTTGGGGATCTCTTCGCGTAGACATCGTAAACCTGTGTAAGAGACAGTAAAAGAGTATATGAGACAGTAGCGGAGTGTAAGAGAGTGTGACAGAGCATAGGAGACAGTAACAGAGTATAGGAGACGGTAACAGAGTGTAAGAGAGTGTAAGAGACAGTAACAGAGTGTAAGAGACAGTAACAGAGTGTAAGAGACAGCAGCAGAGTGTAAGAGAGTGTAACATAGTGTAAGAGAGTGAAAGAGACAGTAGCAGAGTGTAATAGACAGTAACAGAGTGTAGGAGAGTGTCAGAGACAGTAACAGAGTGTAAGAGTCAGCAGCAGAGTGTAAGAGAGTGTAACATAGTGTAAGAGAGTGTAAGAGACAGTAGCAGAGTGTAATAGACAGTAACAGAGTGTAAGAGAGTGTTATAGACAGTAGCAGAGTGTAAGAGACAATAGCAGAGTGTAAGATACAGTAGCAGAGTGTAAGAGACAGTAACAGAGTGTAAAAGACAGTAACAGAGTGTAAGAGACAGTAGCAGAGTGAAAGAGACAGTAGTAGAGTGTAGTAGAGTGTAAGAGAGTGTCACATGGCATATACCGTCCTCTAGGATCACATAGTCCTGAATGATCTCAGTATACTGTGAACGTCTTTGGGGATCTCTTCACGTAGACCTCGTAAACCTGTGTAAGCGACAGTAAAAGAGTATATGAGACAGTAGTGGAGTGTAAGAAAGTGTAACAGAGTATAGGAGACAGTAAGAGAGTGTAAGAGAGTGTAAGAGACGGTTACAGAGTGTAAGAGAGTGTAAGAGAGTGTAAGAGAGTGTAACAGAGTGTAAGAGACAGTAACAGAGTGTAAGAGACAGCAGCAGAGTGTAAGAGAGTGTGAGAGACAGTAGCAGAGTGTAATAGACAGTAACAGAGTGTAAGAGTGTTATAGACAGTAGCAGAGTGTAAGAGACAATAGCAGAGTGTAAGAGACAGTAGCAGAGTGTAATAGACAGCAGCAGAGTGTAAGAGAGTGTAAGAGACAGTAGCAGAGTGTAATAGACAGTAACAGAGTGTAAGAGAGTGTTATAGACAGTAGCAGAGTGTAAGAGACAATAGCAGAGTGTAAGAGACAGTAGCAGAGTGTAATAGACTGTAGCAGAGTGTAACATAGTGTAAGAGAGTGTAAGAGACAGTAGCAGAGTGTAATAGACAGTAACAGAGTGTAAGAGAGTGTTATAGACAGTAGCAGAGTTTAAGAGACAGTAACAGAGTGTAAGAGACAGTAACAGAGTGTAAGAGGGTGTAAGAGACAGTAGCAGAGTGTAGGAGAGTGTAAGAGAGTGTAAGAGAGTGTAAGAGACAGTAACAGAGTGTAAGAGACATTAACAGAGTGTAAGAGACAGCAGCAGAGTGTAAGAGAGTGTAACAGAGTATAGGAGACAGTAACAGAGTATAGGAGACAGTAACAGAGTGTAAGAGAGTGTAAGAGACAGTTACAGAGTGTAAGAGAGTGTAACATAGTGTAAGAGACAGTAACATAGTGTAAGAGACAGCAGAAGAGTGTAAGAGAGTTGAAGAGACAGTCGCAGAGTGTAATAGACAGTAACAGAGTGTAAGAGAGTGTTATAGACAGTAGCAGAGTGTAAGAGACAATAGCAGAGTGTAATAGACTGGAGCAGAGTGTAACATAGTGTAAGACAGTGTAAGAGACTGTAGCAGAGTGTAATAGACAGTAACAGAGTGTAAGAGAGTGTTATAGACAGTAGCAGAGTGTAAGAGACAATAGCAGAGTGTAAGAGACAGTAGCAGAGTGTAATAGACAGCAGCAGAGTGTAAGAGAGTGTAAGAGACAGTAGCAGAGTGTAATAGACAGTAACAGAGTGTAAGAGAGTGTTATAGACAGTAGCAGAGTGTAAGATACAATAGCAGAGTGTAAGAGACAGTAGCAGAGTGTAATAGACTGTAGCAGAGTGTAACATAGTGTAAGAGAGTGTAAGAGACAGTAGCAGAGTGTAATAGACAGTAACAGAGTGTAAGAGAGTGTTATAGACAGTAGCAGAGTGTAAGAGAGTGTAAGAGACAGTTACAGAGTGTAAGAGAGTGTAACAGAGTGTAAGAGAGTGTAAGAGACAGTAACATAGTGTAGGAGAGTGTAAGAGACAGTAACAGAGTGTAAGAGACAGTAGCAGAGTGTAAGAGAGTGTAAGAGAGTGTTATAGACAGTAGCAGAGTGTAAGGGACAATAGCAGAGTGTAAGAGACAGTAGCAGAGTGTAATAGACTGTAGCAGAGTGTAAAATAGTGTAAGAGAGTGTAAGAGACAGTAGCAGAGTGTAATAGACAGTAATAGAGTGTAAGAGAGTGTTATAGACAGTAGCAGAGTTTAAGAGACAGTAACAGAGTGTAAGAGACAGTAAGAGTGTAAGAGGGTGTAAGAGACAGTAGCAGAGTGTAGGAGAGTGTAAGAGAGTGTAAGAGACAGTAACAGAGTGTATGAGACAGCAGCAGAGTGTAAGAGACAGTAACAGAGTGTAAGAGAGTGTAACAGAGTGTAAGAGACAGTAACAGAGTGTACGAGAGTGTAGTAGAGTGTAAGAGACAGTAACAGAGTGTAAGAGACAGTAGCAGAGTGTAAGAGACAGTAGCAGAGTGTAAGAGACAGTAGCAGAGTGTAAGAGAGTGTAAGAGACAGTAACAGAGTGTAAGAGAGTGTAACAGCATGTAAGAGAGTGTAACAGAGTGTAAGAGAGTGTAAGAGACAGTAACAGAGTGTAGTAGAGTGTAAGAGACAGTAACAGAGTGTAAGAGACAGTAACAGAGTGTAAGAGACAGCAGCAGAGTGTAAGAGAGTGTAACATAGTGTAAGAGAGTGAAAGAGACAGTAGCAGAGTGTAATAGACAGTAACAGAGTGTAAGAGAGTGTTATAGACAGTAGCAGAGTGTAAGAGACAATAGCAGAGTGTAAGATACAGTAGCAAAGTGTAAGAGACAGTAACAGAGTGTAAGAGACAGTAGCAGAGTGAAAGAGGCAGTAGTAGAGTGTAGTAGAGTGTACCAGAGTGTCACATGGCATATACCGTCCTCTAGGATCACATAGTCCTGAATGATCTCAGTATACTGTGAACGTCTTTGGGGATCTCTTCGCGTAGACATCGTAAACCTGTGTAAGAGACAGTAAAAGAGTATATGAGACAATAGCGGAGTGTAAGAGAGTGTGACAGAGCATAGGAGACAGTAACAGAGTATAGGAGACGGTAACAGAGTGTAAGAGAGTGTAAGAGACAGTAACAGAGTGTAAGAGACAGTAACAGAGTGTAAGAGACAGCAGCAGAGTGTAAGAGAGTGTAACATAGTGTAAGAGAGTGAAAGAGACAGTAGCAGAGTGTAATAGACAGTAACAGAGTGTAGGAGAGTGTCAGAGACAGTAACAGAGTGTAAGAGTCAGCAGCAGAGTGTAAGAGAGTGTAACATAGTGTAAGAGAGTGTAAGAGACAGTAGCAGAGTGTAATAGACAGTAACAGAGTGTAAGAGAGTGTTATAGACAGTAGCAGAGTGTAAGAGACAATAGCAGAGTGTAAGATACAGTAGCAGAGTGTAAGAGACAGTAACAGAGTGTAAAAGACAGTAACAGAGTGTAAGAGACAGTAGCAGAGTGAAAGAGACAGTAGTAGAGTGTAAGAGAGTGTCACATGGCATATACCGTCCTCTAGGATCACATAGTCCTGAATGATCTCAGTATACTGTGAACGTCTTTGGGGATCTCTTCGCGTAGACCTCGTAAACCTGTGTAAGCGACAGTAAAAGAGTATATGAGACAGTAGTGGAGTGTAAGAAAGTGTAACAGAGTATAGGAGACAGTAACAGAGTGTAAGAGAGTGTAAGAGACAGTTACAGAGTGTAAGAGAGTGTAAGAGAGTGTAAGAGAGTGTAACAGAGTGTAAGAGACAGTAACAGAGTGTAAGAGACAGCAGCAGAGTGTAAGAGAGTGTGAGAGACAGTAGCAGAGTGTAATAGACAGTAACAGAGTGTAAGAGAGTGTTATAGACAGTAGCAGAGTGTTATAGACAATAGCAGAGTGTAAGAGACAGTAGCAGAGTGTAATAGACAGCAGCAGAGTGTAAGAGAGTGTAAGAGACAGTAGCAGAGTGTAATAGACAGTAACAGAGTGTAAGAGAGTGTTATAGACAGTAGCAGAATGTAAGAGAAAATAGCAGAGTGTAAGAGACAGTAGCAGAGTGTAATAGACTGTAGCAGAGTGTAACATAGTGTAAGAGAGTGTAAGAGACAGTAGCAGAGTATAATAGACAGTAACAGAGTGTAAGAGAGTGTTATAGACAGTAGCAGAGTTTAAGAGACAGTAACAGAGTGTAAGAGACAGTAACAGACTGTAAGAGGGTGTAAGAGACAGTAGCAGAGTGTAGGAGAGTGTAAGAGAGTGTAAGAGAGTGTAAGAGACAGTAACAGAGTGTAAGAGACAGTAACAGAGTGTAAGAGACAGCAGCAGAGTGTAAGAGAGTGTAACAGAGTATAGGAGACAGTAACAGAGTATAGGAGACAGTAACAGAGTGTAAGAGAGTGTAAGAGACAGTTACAGAGTGTAAGAGAGTGTAACACAGTGTAAGAGACAGTAACAGAGTGTAAGAGACAGTAGCAGAGTGTAATAGACTGTAGCAGAGTGTAACATAGTGTAAGAGAGTGTAAGAGACAGTAGCAGAGTGTAATATACAGTAACAGAGTGTAAGAGAGTGTTATAGACAGTAGCAGAGTGTAAGAGACAGTAACAGAGTGTAAGAGACAGTAACAGAGTGTAAGAGGGTGTAAGAGACAGTAGCAGAGTGTAGGAGAGTGTAAGAGAGTGTAAGAGAGTGTAAGAGAGTGTAAGAGACAGTAACAGAGTGTAAGAGACAGTAACAGAGTGTAAGAGACAGTAACAGAGTGTAAGAGACAGCAGCAGAGTGTAAGAGAGTGTAACAGAGTATAGGAGACAGTAACAGAGTATAGGAGACAGTAACAGAGTGTAAGAGAGTGTAAGAGACAGTTACAGAGTGTAAGAGAGTGTAACATAGTGTAAGAGACAGTAACAGAGTGTAAGAGACAGTAGCAGAGTGTAATAGACTGTAGCAGAGTGTAACATAGTGTAAGAGAGTGTAAGAGACAGTAGCAGAGTGTAATAGACAGTAACAGAGTGTAAGAGAGTGTTATAGACAGTAGCAGAGTGTAAGAGACAATAGCAGAGTGTAATAGAGTGTAGCAGAGTGTAATAGAGTGTAGCAGAGTGTAAGCGAGTGTAAGAGACAGTAGCAGAGTGTAATAGACAGTAACAGAGTGTAAGAGAGTGTTATAGACAGTTGCAGAGTGTAAGAGACAATAGCAGAGTGTAAGATACAGTAGAAGAGTGTAAGAGACTGTAACAGAGTGTAAGAGACAGTAACAGAGTGTAAGAGACAGTAACAGAGTGTAAGAGACAGTAGCAGAGTGAAAGAGACATTAGTAGAGTGTAGTAGAGTGTAAGAGAGAGTCACATGGCATACACCGTCCTCTAGGACCACATGGTCCCGAATGATCTCAGTATACTGTGAACGTCTTTGGGTATCTCTTCGCGTAGACATCGTAAACCTGTGTAAGAGACAGTAACAGAGTATATGAGACAGCAGCAGAGTGTAAGAGAGTGTAACATAGTGTAAGACAGTGTAAGAGACAGTAGCAGAGTGAAAGAGACAGTAGCAGAGTGTAAGAGACAGTAGCAGAGTGTAAGAGACAGTAACAGAGTGTAAGAGATAGTAGCAGAGTGTAAGAGAGTGTAAGAGACAGTAACAGTGTGTAAGAGGGTGTAACAGCGTGTAAGAGAGTGTAACAGCATGTAAGAGAGTGTAACAGAGTGTAAGGGAGTGTAAGAGACAGTAACAGAGTGTAAGGGGGTGTAAGAGACAGTAGAAGAGTGTAGGAGAGTGTAAGAGAGTGTAAGAGAGTGTAATAGACAGTAACAGAGTGTAAGAGACAGTAAAAGAGTGTAAGAGACAGCAGCAGAGTGTAAGAGAGTGTAAGAGACAGTAACAGAGTGTAAGAGACAGTAACAGAGTGTAAGAGACAGTAACAGAGTACACGAGAGTGTAGTAGAGTGTAAGAGACAGTAACAGAGCGTAAGAGACAGTAGCAGTGTGTAGGAGACAGAAGCAAAGTGAAAGAGAGAGTAGCAGAGTGTAAGAGACAGTAGCAGAGTGTAAGAGACAGTAGCAGAGTGTAAGAGAGTGTAAGAGACAGTAACAGAGTGTATGAGAGTGTAAGAGACAGTAACAGAGTGTAAGAGACAGTAACAGAGTGTAAGAGACAGCAGCAGAGTGTAAGAGAGTGTAACATAGTGTAAGAGAGTGTAAGAGACAGTAGCAGAGTGTAATAGACAGTAACAGAGTGTAATAGAGTGTAAGAGACAGTAGCAGAGTGTAAGAGACAATAGCAGAGTGTAAGAGACAGTAGCAGAGTGTAACATAGTGTAAGAGAGTGTTATAGACAGTAGCAGAGTGTAAGAGACAGTAACAGAGTGTAAGAGACAGTAACAGAGTGAAAGAGACAGTAGCAGAGTGAAAGAGACAGTAGTAGAGTGTAGTAGAGTGTAAGATATAGGAGTGTAAGAGACAGTAACAGAGTGTAAGAGACAGTAACAGAGTGTAAGAGACAGCAGCAGAGTGTAAGAGAGTGTAATAGACAGTAACAGAGTGTACGAGAGTGTAGTAGAGTGTAAGAGACAGTAGCAGAGTGTAAGAGAGTGTAACAGGGTGTAAGAGACAGTAACAGAGTATAGGAGACAGTAACAGAGTGTAAGAGACAGTAACAGAGTGTACGAGACAGTAACATAGTGTAAGAGACAGTAACAGAGTGTATGACAGTGTAGTACAGTGTAAGACACAGTAACAGAGCGTAAGAGATAGTAGCAGAGTGTAAGAGACAGTAGCAGAGTGAAAGAGACAGTAGCAGAGTGTTAGAGACAGTAGCAGAGTGTAAGAAACAGTAACAGAGTGTAAGAGACAGTAGCAGAGTGTAAGAGAGTGTAAGAGACAGTAACAGTGTGTAAGAGGGTGTAACAGCGTGTAAGAGAGTGTAACAGCGTGTAAGAGAGTGTAACAGAGTGTAAGAGAGTGTAAGAGACAGTAACAGAGTGTAAGAGGGTGTAAGAGACAGTAGCAGAGTGTAAGAGAGTGTAAGAGAGTGTTATAGACAGTAGCAGAGTGTAAGAGACAATAGCAGAGTGTAAGAGACAGTAGCAGAGTGTAATAGACTGTAGCAGAGTGTAACAGTGTAAGAGAGTGTAAGAGACAGTAGCAGAGTGTAATAGACAGTAACAGAGTGTAAGAGAGTGTTATAGACAGTAGCAGAGTGTAAGAGACAGTAGCAAAGTGTAAGAGACAATAGCAGAGTGTAAGAGACAGTAGCAGAGTGTAATAGACTGTAGCAGAGTGTAACATAGTGTAAGAGAGTGTAAGAGACAGTAGCAGAGTGTAATAGACAGTAACAGAGTGTACGAGAGTGTTATAGACAGTAGCAGAGTTTAAGAGACAGTAACAGAGTGTAAGAGACAGTAACAGAGTGTACGAGAGTGTTATAGACAGTAGCAGAGTTTAAGAGACAGTAACAGAGTGTAAGAGACAGTAACAGAGTGTAAGAGGGTGTAAGAGACAGTAGGAGAGTGTAAGAGAGTGTAAGAGAGTGTAAGAGACAGTAACAGAGTGTAAGAGACAGTAACAGAGTGTAAGAGACAGCAGCAGAGTGTAAGAGAGTGTAACAGAGTATAGGAGACAGTAACAGAGTATAGGAGACAGTAACAGAGTGTAAGAGAGTGTAAGAGACAGTTACAGAGTGTAAGAGAGTGTAACATAGTGTAAGAGACAGTAACAGAGTGTAAGAGACAGCAGAAGAGTGTAAGAGAGTTGAAGAGACAGTCGCAGAGTGTAATAGACAGTAACAGAGTGTAAGAGAGTGTTATAGACAGTAGCAGAGTGTAAGAGACAATAGCAGAGTGTAATAGACTGGAGTAGAGTGTAGCATAGTGTAAGACAGTGTAAGAGACTGTAGCAGAGTGTAATAGACAGTAACAGAGTGTAAGAGAGTGTTATAGACAGTAGCAGAGTGTAAGAGACAATAGCAGAGTGTAAGAGACAGTAGCAGAGTTTAATAGACAGCAGCAGAGTGTAAGAGAGTGTAAGAGACAGTAGCAGAGTGTAATAGACAGTAACAGAGTGTAAGAGAGTGTTATAGACAGTAGCAGAGTGTAAGAGACAATAGCAGAGTGTAATAGACTGTAGCAGAGTGTAACATAGTGTAAGAGAGTGTAAGAGACAGTAGCAGAGTGTAATAGACAGTAACAGAGTGTAAGAGAGTGTTATAGACAGTAGCAGAGTGTAAGAGAGTGTAAGAGACAGTAGGAGAGTGTAAGAGAGTGTAAGAGAGTGTAAGAGACAGTAACAGAGTGTAAGAGACAGTAACAGAGTGTAAGAGACAGCAGCAGAGTGTAAGAGAGTGTAACAGAGTATAGGAGACAGTAACAGAGTATAGGAGACAGTAACAGAGTGTAAGAGAGTGTAAGAGACAGTTACAGAGTGTAAGAGAGTGTAACAGAGTGTAAGAGAGTGTAAGAGACAGTAACATAGTGTAGGAGAGTGTAAGAGACAGTAACAGAGTGTAAGAGACAGTAGCAGAGTGTAAGAGAGTGTAAGAGAGTGTTATAGACAGTAGCAGAGTGTAAGGGACAATAGCAGAGTGTAAGAGACAGTAGCAGAGTGTAATAGACTGTAGCAGAGTGTAAAATAGTGTAAGAGAGTGTAAGAGACAGTAGCAGAGTGTAATAGACAGTAATAGAGTGTAAGAGAGTGTTATAGACAGTAGCAGAGTTTAAGAGACAGTAACAGAGTGTAAGAGACAGTAAGAGTGTAAGAGGGTGTAAGAGACAGTAGCAGAGTGTAGGAGAGTGTAAGAGAGTGTAAGAGACAGTAACAGAGTGTAAGAGACAGCAGCAGAGTGTAAGAGACAGTAACAGAGTTTAAGAGAGTGTAACAGAGTGTAAGAGACAGTAACAGAGTGTACGAGAGTGTAGTAGAGTGTAAGAGACAGTAACAGAGCATAAGAGACAGTAACAGAGCATAAGAGACAGAAGCAGAGTGTAAGAGACAGAAACAGAGTGAAAGAGAGAGTAGCAGAGTGTAAGAGACAGTAGCAGAGTGTAAGAGAGTGTAAGAGAAATTAACAGAGTGTAATAGAGTGTAACAGCGTGTAAGAGAGTGTAACAGAGTGTAAGAGAGTGTAGGAGACAGTAACAGAGTGTAGGAGAGTGTAAGAGACAGTAACAGAGTGTAAGAGACAGCAGCAGAGTGTAAGAGAGTGTAACATAGTGTAAGAGAGTGAAAGAGACAGTAGCAGAGTGTAATAGACAGTAACAGAGTGTAAGACAGTGTTATAGACAGTAGCAGAGTGTAAGAGACAATAGCAGAGTGTAAGAGACAGTAACAGAGTGTAAGAGACAGTAACAGAGTGTATGAGAGTGTAGTAGAGTGTAAGAGACAGTAACAGAGCGTAAGAGATAGTAGCAGAGTGTAAGAGACAGTAGCAGAGTGAAAGAGACAGTAGCAGAGTGTAAGAGACAGTAACAGAGTGTAAGAGATAGTAGCAGAGTGTAAGAGAGTGTAAGAGACAGTAACAGTGTGTAAGAGGGTGTAACAGCGTGTAAGAGAGTGTAACAGCATGTAAGAGAGTGTAACAGAGTGTAAGGGAGTGTAAGAGACAGTAACAGAGTGTAAGGGGGTGTAAGAGACAGTAGAAGAGTGTAGGAGAGTGTAGGAGAGTGTAAGAGAGTGTAATAGACAGTAACAGAGTGTAAGAGACAGTAACAGAGTGTAAGAGACAGCAGCAGAGTGTAAGAGAGTGTAAGAGACAGTAACAGAGTGTAAGAGAGTGTAACAGAGTGTAAGAGACAGTAACAGAGTGTAAGAGACAGTAACAGAGTGTAAGAGACAGTAACAGAGTATACGAGAGTGTAGTAGAGTGTAAGAGACAGTAACAGAGCGTAAGAGACAGTAGCAGTGTGTAAGAGACAGAAGCAAAGTGAAAGAGAGAGTAGCAGAGTGTAAGAGACAGTAGCAGAGTGTAAGAGACAGTAACAGAGTGTAAGAGAGTGTAACAGCGTGTAAGAGAGTGTAACAGAGTGTAAGAGACAGTAAGAGAGTGTAACAGAGTGTAAGAGACAGTAACAGAGTGTAGGAGAGTGTAAGAGACAGTAACGGAGTGTAAGAGACAGTAACAGAGTGTAAGAGACAGCAGCAGAGTGTAAGAGAGTGTAACATAGTGTAAGAGAGTGTAAGAGACAGTAGCAGAGTGTAATAGACAGTAACAGAGTGTAATAGAGTGTAAGAGACAGTAGCAGAGTGTAAGAGACAATAGCAGAGTGTAAGAGACAGTAGCAGAGTGTAATAGACTGTAGCAGAGTGTAACAGAGTGTAAGAGAGTGTAAGAGACAATAGCAGAGTGTAATAGACAGTAACAGAGTGTAAGAGAGTGTTATAGACAGTAGCATAGTGCAAGAGACAATAGCAGAGTGTAAGAGACAGTAGCAGAGTGTAATAGACAGTAACAGAGTGTAAGAGACAGTAACAGAGTGTAAGAGACAGCAGCAGAGTGTAAGAGTGTAAGAGACAGTAACAGAGTGTAAGAGAGTGTAACAGAGTGTAAGAGACAGTAACAGAGTGTACGAGACAGTAACAGAGTGTAAGAGACAGTAACAGAGTATACGAGAGTGTAGTAGAGTGTAAGAGACAGTAACAGAGCGTAAGAGACAGTAGCAGAGTGTAAGAGTGTAAAAGACAGTAACAGAGTGTAAGAGAGTGTAACAGCGTGTAAGAGACAGTAAGAGAGTGTAACAGAGTGTAAGAGACAGTAACAGAGTGTAGGAGAGTGTAAGAGACAGTAACGGAGTGTAAGAGACAGTAACAGAGTGTAAGAGACAGCAGCAGAGTGTTAGAGAGTGTAACATAGTGTAAGAGAGTGTAAGAGACAGTAGCAGAGTGTAATAGACAGTAACAGAGTGTAATAGAGTGTAAGAGACAGTAGCAGAGTGTAAGAGACAGTAGCAGAGTGTAATAGACTGTAGCAGAGTGTAACAGAGTGTAAGAGAGTGTAAGAGACAATAGCAGAGTGTAATAGACAGTAACAGAGTGTAAGAGAGTGTTATAGACAGTAGCAGAGTGCAAGAGACAATAGCAGAGTGTAAGAGACAGTAGCAGAGTGTAATAGACTGTAACAGAGTGTAACAGAGTGTAACAGAGTGTAAGAGAGTGTAAGAGAGTGTAAGAGACAGTAGCGGAGTGTAATAGACAGTAACAGAGTGTAAGAGAGTGTTATAGACAGTAGCAGAGTGTAAGAGACAGTAGCAGAGTGTAATAGACAGCAGCAGAGTGTAAGAGAGTGTAAGAGACAGTAGCAGAGTGTAATAGACAGTAACAGAGTGTAAGAGAGTGTTATAGACAGTATCAGAGTGTAAGAGACAATAGCAGAGTGTAAGAGACAGTAGCAGAGTGTAATAGACTGTAGCAGAGTGTAACATAGTGTAAGAGAGTGTAAGAGACAGTAGCAGAGTGTAATGGACAGTAACAGAGTGTAAGAGAGTGTTATAGACAGTAGCAGAGTGTAAGAGAGTGTAAGAGACAGTTACAGAGTGTAAGAGAGTGTAAGAGAGTGTAAGAGACAGTAACATAGTGTAGGAGAGTGTAAGAGACAGTAACAGAGTGTAAGAGACAGTAACAGAGTGTAAGAGGGTGTAAGAGACAGTAGCAGAGTATAGGAGAGTGTAAGAGAGTGTAAGAGACAGTAAGAGTGTAAGAGACAGTAACAGAGTGTAAGAGACAGCAGCAGAGTGTAAGAGAGTGTAACAGAGTGTAAGAGACAGTAACAGAGCGTAAGAGACAGTAGCAGAGTGTAAGAGACAGAAGCAGAGTGAAAGAGAGAGTAGCAGAGTGTAAGAGACAGTAGCAGAGTGTAAGAGACAGTAGCAGAGTGTAAGAGAGTGTAAGAGACAGTAACAGAGTGTAAGAGAGTGTAACAGCATGTAAGAGAGTGTAACAGAGTGTAAGAGAGTGTAAGAGACAGTAACAGAGTGTAGTAGAGTGTAAGAGACAGTAACAGAGTGTAAGAGACAGTAACAGAGTGTAAGAGACAGCAGCAGAGTGTAAGAGAGTGTAACATAGTGTAAGAGAGTGAAAGAGACAGTAGCAGAGTGTAATAGACAGTAACAGAGTGTAAGAGAGTGTTATAGACAGTAGCAGAGTGTAAGAGACAATAGCAGAGTGTAAGATACAGTAGCAACGTGTAAGAGACAGTAACAGAGTGTAAGAGACAGTAGCAGAGTGAAAGAGGCAGTAGTAGAGTGTAGTAGAGTGTACCAGAGTGTCACATGGCATATACCATCCTCTAGGATCACATAGTCCTGAGTGATCTCAATATACTGTGAACGTCTTTGGGGATCTCTTCGCGTAGACATCGTAAACCTGTGTAAGAGACAGTAAAAGAGTATATGAGACAGTAGCGGAGTGTAAGAGAGTGTGACAGAGCATTGGAGACAGTAACAGAGTATAGGAGGCGGTAACAGAGTGTAAGAGAGTGTAAGAGACAGTAACAGAGTGTAAGAGACAGCAGCAGAGTGTAAGAGAGTGTAACATAGTGTAAGAGAGTGAAAGAGACAGTAGCAGAGTGTAATAGACAGTAACAGAGTGTAGGAGAGTGTCAGAGACAGTAACAGAGTGTAAGAGTCAGCAGCAGAGTGTAAGAGAGTGTAACATAGTGTAAGAGAGTGTAAGAGACAGTAGCAGAGTGTAATAGACAGTAGCAGAGTGTAATAGACAGTAACAGAGTGTAAGAGAGTGTTATAGACAGTAGCAGAGTGTAAGAGACAATAGCAGAGTGTAAGATACAGTAGCAGAGTGTAAGAGACAGTAACAGAGTGTAAAAGACAGTAACAGAGTGTAAGAGACAGTAGCAGAGTGAAAGAGACAGTAGTAGAGTGTAAGAGAGTGTCACATGGCATATACCGTCCTCTAGGATCACATAGTCCTGAATGATCTCAGTATACTGTGAACGTCTTTGGGGATCTCTTCGCGTAGACCTCGTAAACCTGTGTAAGAGACAGTAAAAGAGTATATGAGACAGTAGTGGAGTGTAAGAAAGTGTAACAGAGTATAGGAGACAGTAACAGAGTGTAAGAGAGTGTAAGAGACAGTTACAGAGTGTAAGAGAGTGTAAGAGAGTGTAACAGAGTGTAAGAGACAGTAACATAGTATAAGAGACAGCAGCAGAGTGTAAGAGAGTGTAAGAGACAGTAGCAGAGTGTAATAGACAGTAACAGAGTGTAAGAGAGTGTTATAGACAGTAGCAGAGTGTTATAGACAATAGCAGAGTGTAAGAGACAGTAGCAGAGTGTAATAGACTGCAGCAGAGTGTAAGAGAGTGTAAGAGACAGTAGCAGAGTGTAATAGACAGTAACAGAGTGTAAGAGAGTGTTATAGACAGTAGCAGAGTGTAAGAGACAATAGCAGAGTGTAAGAGACAATAGCAGAGTGTAAGAGACAGTAGCAGAGTGTAATAGACTGTAGCAGAGTGTAACATAGTGTAAGAGAGTGTAAGAGACAGTAGCAGAGTATAATAGACAGTAACAGAGTGTAAGAGAGTGTTATAGACAGTAGCAGAGTTTAAGAGACAGTAACAGAGTGTAAGAGACAGTAACAGACTGTAAGAGGGTGTAAGAGACAGTAGCAGAGTGTAGGAGAGTGTAAGAGAGTGTAAGAGAGTGTAAGAGACAGTAACAGAGTGTAAGAGACAGTAACAGAGTGTAAGAGACAGCAGCAGAGTGTAAGAGAGTGTAACAGAGTATAGGAGACAGTAACAGAGTATAGGAGACAGTAACAGAGTGTAAGAGAGTGTAAGAGACAGTTACAGAGTGTAAGAGAGTGTAACACAGTGTAAGAGACAGTAACAGAGTGTAAGAGACAGTAGCAGTGTGTAATAGACTGTAGCAGAGTGTAACATAGTGTAAGAGAGTGTAAGAGACAGTAGCAGAGTGTAATAGACAGTAACAGAGTGTAAGAGAGTGTTATAGACAGTAGCAGAGTTTAAGAGACAGTAACAGAGTGTAAGAGACAGTAACAGAGTGTAAGAGGGTGTAAGAGACAGTAGCAGAGTGTAGGAGAGTGTAAGAGAGTGTAAGAGAGTGTAAGAGACAGTAACAGAGTGTAAGAGACAGTAACAGAGTGTAAGAGACAGTAACAGAGTGTAAGAGACAGCAGCAGAGTGTAAGAGAGTGTAACAGAGTATAGGAGACAGTAACAGAGTATAGGAGACAGTAACAGAGTGTAAGAGAGTGTAAGAGACAGTTACAGAGTGTAAGAGAGTGTAACATAGTGTAAGAGACAGTAACAGAGTGTAAGAGACAGTAGCAGAGTGTAATAGACTGTAGCAGAGTGTAACATAGTGTAAGAGAGTGTAAGAGACAGTAGCAGAGTGTAATAGACAGTAACAGAGTGTAAGAGAGTGTTATAGACAGTAGCAGAGTGTAAGAGACAATAGCAGAGTGTAATAGAGTGTAGCAGAGTGTAATAGAGTGTAGCAGAGTGTAAGCGAGTGTAAGAGACAGTAGCAGAGTGTAATAGACAGTAACAGAGTGTAAGAGAGTGTTATAGACAGTTGCAGAGTGTAAGAGACAATAGCAGAGTGTAAGATACAGTAGAAGAGTGTAAGAGACTGTAACAGAGTGTAAGAGACAGTAACAGAGTGTAAGAGACAGTAACAGAGTGTAAGAGACAGTAGCAGAGTGAAAGAGACATTAGTAGAGTGTAGTAGAGTGTAAGAGAGAGTCACATGGCATACACCGTCCTCTAGGACCACATGGTCCCGAATGATCTCAGTATACTGTGAACGTCTTTGGGTATCTCTTCGCGTAGACATCGTAAACCTGTGTAAGAGACAGTAACAGAGTATATGAGACAGCAGCAGAGTGTAAGAGAGTGTAACATAGTGTAAGACAGTGTAAGAGACAGTAGCAGAGTGAAAGAGACAGTAGCAGAGTGTAAGAGACAGTAGCAGAGTGTAAGAGACAGTAACAGAGTGTAAGAGATAGTAGCAGAGTGTAAGAGAGTGTAAGAGACAGTAACAGTGTGTAAGAGGGTGTAACAGCGTGTAAGAGAGTGTAACAGCATGTAAGAGAGTGTAACAGAGTGTAAGGGAGTGTAAGAGACAGTAACAGAGTGTAAGGGGGTGTAAGAGACAGTAGAAGAGTGTAGGAGAGTGTAAGAGAGTGTAAGAGAGTGTAATAGACAGTAACAGAGTGTAAGAGACAGTAAAAGAGTGTAAGAGACAGCAGCAGAGTGTAAGAGAGTGTAAGAGACAGTAACAGAGTGTAAGAGACAGTAACAGAGTACACGAGAGTGTAGTAGAGTGTAAGAGACAGTAACAGAGCGTAAGAGACAGTAGCAGTGTGTAGGAGACATAAGCAAAGTGAAAGAGAGAGTAGCAGAGTGTAAGAGACAGTAGCAGAGTGTAAGAGACAGTAGCAGAGTGTAAGAGAGTGTAAGAGACAGTAACAGAGTGTAGGAGAGTGTAAGAGACAGTAACAGAGTGTAAGAGACAGTAACAGAGTGTAAGAGACAGCAGCAGAGTGTAAGAGAGTGTAACATAGTGTAAGAGAGTGTAAGAGACAGTAGCAGAGTGTAATAGACAGTAACAGAGTGTAATAGAGTGTAAGAGACAGTAGCAGAGTGTAAGAGACAATAGCAGAGTGTAAGAGACAGTAGCAGAGTGTAACATAGTGTAAGAGAGTGTTATAGACAGTAGCAGAGTGTAAGAGACAGTAACAGAGTGTAAGAGACAGTAACAGAGTGAAAGAGACAGTAGCAGAGTGAAAGAGACAGTAGTAGAGTGTAGTAGAGTGTAAGATATAGGAGTGTAAGAGACAGTAACAGAGTGTAAGAGACAGTAACAGAGTGTAAGAGACAGCAGCAGAGTGTAATAGACAGTAACAGAGTGTACGAGAGTGTAGTAGAGTGTAAGAGACAGTAGCAGAGTGTAAGAGAGTGTAACAGGGTGTAAGAGACAGTAACAGAGTATAGGAGACAGTAACAGAGTGTAAGAGACAGTAACAGAGTGTACGAGACAGTAACATAGTGTAAGATACAGTAACAGAGTGTATGACAGTGTAGTACAGTGTAAGACACAGTAACAGAGCGTAAGAGATAGTAGCAGAGTGTAAGAGACAGTAGCAGAGTGAAAGAGACAGTAGCAGAGTGTTAGAGACAGTAGCAGAGTGTAAGAAACAGTAACAGAGTGTAAGAGACAGTAGCAGAGTGTAAGAGAGTGTAAGAGACAGTAACAGTGTGTAAGAGGGTGTAACAGCGTGTAAGAGAGTGTAACAGCGTGTAAGAGAGTGTAACAGAGTGTAAGAGAGTGTAAGAGACAGTAACAGAGTGTAAGAGGGTGTAAGAGACAGTAGCAGAGTGTAAGAGAGTGTAAGAGAGTGTTATAGACAGTAGCAGAGTGTAAGAGACAATAGCAGAGTGTAAGAGACAGTAGCAGAGTGTAATAGACTGTAGCAGAGTGTAACAGTGTAAGAGAGTGTAAGAGACAGTAGCAGAGTGTAATAGACAGTAACAGAGTGTAAGAGAGTGTTATAGACAGTAGCAGAGTGTAAGAGACAGTAGCAAAGTGTAAGAGACAATAGCAGAGTGTAAGAGACAGTAGCAGAGTGTAATAGACTGTAGCAGAGTGTAACATAGTGTAAGAGAGTGTAAGAGACAGTAGCAGAGTGTAATAGACAGTAACAGAGTGTACGAGAGTGTTATAGACAGTAGCAGAGTTTAAGAGACAGTAACAGAGTGTACGAGACAGTAACAGAGTGTAAGAGGGTGTAAGAGACAGTAGGAGAGTGTAAGAGAGTGTAAGAGAGTGTAAGAGACAGTAACAGAGTGTAAGAGACAGTAACAGAGTGTAAGAGACAGCAGCAGAGTGTAAGAGAGTGTAACAGAGTATAGGAGACAGTAACAGAGTATAGGAGACAGTAACAGAGTGTAAGAGAGTGTAAGAGACAGTTACAGAGTGTAAGAGAGTGTAACATAGTGTAAGAGACAGTAACAGAGTGTAAGAGACAGCAGAAGAGTGTAAGAGAGTTGAAGAGACAGTCGCAGAGTGTAATAGACAGTAACAGAGTGTAAGAGAGTGTTATAGACAGTAGCAGAGTGTAAGAGACAATAGCAGAGTGTAATAGACTGGAGTAGAGTGTAGCATAGTGTAAGACAGTGTAAGAGACTGTAGCAGAGTGTAATAGACAGTAACAGAGTGTAAGAGAGTGTTATAGACAGTAGCAGAGTGTAAGAGACAATAGCAGAGTGTAAGAGACAGTAGCAGAGTTTAATAGACAGCAGCAGAGTGTAAGAGAGTGTAAGAGACAGTAGCAGAGTGTAATAGACAGTAACAGAGTGTAAGAGAGTGTTATAGACAGTAGCAGAGTGTAAGAGACAATAGCAGAGTGTAATAGACTGTAGCAGAGTGTAACATAGTGTAAGAGAGTGTAAGAGACAGTAGCAGAGTGTAATAGACAGTAACAGAGTGTAAGAGAGTGTTATAGACAGTAGCAGAGTGTAAGAGAGTGTAAGAGACAGTTACAGAGTGTAAGAGAGTGTAACAGAGTGTAAGAGAGTGTAAGAGACAGTAACATAGTGTAGGAGAGTGTAAGAGACAGTAACAGAGTGTAAGAGACAGTAGCAGAGTGTAAGAGAGTGTAAGAGAGTGTTATAGACAGTAGCAGAGTGTAAGGGACAATAGCAGAGTGTAAGAGACAGTAGCAGAGTGTAATAGACTGTAGCAGAGTGTAAAATAGTGTAAGAGAGTGTAAGAGACAGTAGCAGAGTGTAATAGACAGTAATAGAGTGTAAGAGAGTGTTATAGACAGTAGCAGAGTTTAAGAGACAGTAACAGAGTGTAAGAGACAGTAAGAGTGTAAGAGGGTGTAAGAGACAGTAGCAGAGTGTAGGAGAGTGTAAGAGAGTGTAAGAGACAGTAACAGAGTGTAAGAGACAGCAGCAGAGTGTAAGAGACAGTAACAGAGTGTAAGAGAGTGTAGTAGAGTGTAAGAGACAGTAACAGAGCATAAGAGACAGTAACAGAGCATAAGAGACAGAAGCAGAGTGTAAGAGACAGAAACAGAGTGAAAGAGAGAGTAGCAGAGTGTAAGAGACAGTAGCAGAGTGTAAGAGAGTGTAAGAGAAATTAACAGAGTGTAATAGAGTGTAACAGCGTGTAAGAGAGTGTAACAGAGTGTAAGAGAGTGTAGGAGACAGTAACAGAGTGTAGGAGAGTGTAAGAGACAGTAACAGAGTGTAAGAGACAGCAGCAGAGTGTAAGAGAGTGTAACATAGTGTAAGAGAGTGAAAGAGACAGTAGCAGAGTGTAATAGACAGTAACAGAGTGTAAGACAGTGTTATAGACAGTAGCAGAGTGTAAGAGACAATAGCAGAGTGTAAGAGACAGTAACAGAGTGTAAGAGACAGTAACAGAGTGTAAGAGACAGCAGCAGAGTGTAAGAGAGTGTAACATAGTGTAAGAGAGTGTAAGAGACAGTAGCAGAGTGTAATAGACAGTAACAGAGTGTAATAGAGTGTAAGAGACAGTAGCAGAGTGTAAGAGACAATAGCAGAGTGTAAGAGACAGTAGCAGAGTGTAACATAGTGTAAGAGAGTGTTATAGACAGTAGCAGAGTGTAAGAGACAGTAACAGAGTGTAAGAGACCGTAACAGAGTGAAAGAGACAGTAGCAGAGTGAAAGAGACAGTAGTAGAGTGTAGTAGAGTGTAAGAGATAGGAGTGTAAGAGACAGTAACAGAGTGTAAGAGACAGTAACAGAGTGTAAGAGACAGCAGCAGAGTGTAAGAGAGTGTAATAGACAGTAACAGAGTGTACGAGAGTGTAGTAGAGTGTAAGAGACAGTAGCAGAGTGTAAGAGAGTGTAACAGGGTGTAAGAGACAGTAACAGAGTATAGGAGACAGTAACAGAGTGTAAGAGACAGTAACAGAGTGTACGAGACAGTAACATAGTGTAAGATACAGTAACAGAGTGTATGACAGTGTAGTACAGTGTAAGACACAGTAACAGAGCGTAAGAGATAGTAGCAGAGTGTAAGAGACAGTAGCAGAGTGAAAGAGACAGTAGCAGAGTGTTAGAGACAGTAGCAGAGTGTAAGAAACAGTAACAGAGTGTAAGAGACAGTAGCAGAGTGTAAGAGAGTGTAAGAGACAGTAACAGTGTGTAAGAGGGTGTAACAGCGTGTAAGAGAGTGTAACAGCGTGTAAGAGAGTGTAACAGAGTGTAAGAGAGTGTAAGAGACAGTAACAGAGTGTAAGAGGGTGTAAGAGACAGTAGCAGAGTGTAAGAGAGTGTAAGAGAGTGTTATAGACAGTAGCAGAGTGTAAGAGACAATAGCAGAGTGTAAGAGACAGTAGCAGAGTGTAATAGACTGTAGCAGAGTGTAACAGTGTAAGAGAGTGTAAGAGACAGTAGCAGAGTGTAATAGACAGTAACAGAGTGTAAGAGAGTGTTATAGACAGTAGCAGAGTGTAAGAGACAGTAGCAAAGTGTAAGAGACAATAGCAGAGTGTAAGAGACAGTAGCAGAGTGTAATAGACTGTAGCAGAGTGTAACATAGTGTAAGAGAGTGTAAGAGACAGTAGCAGAGTGTAATAGACAGTAACAGAGTGTACGAGAGTGTTATAGACAGTAGCAGAGTTTAAGAGACAGTAACAGAGTGTAAGAGACAGTAACAGAGTGTACGAGAGTGTTATAGACAGTAGCAGAGTTTAAGAGACAGTAACAGAGTGTAAGAGACAGTAACAGAGTGTAAGAGGGTGTAAGAGACAGTAGGAGAGTGTAAGAGAGTGTAAGAGAGTGTAAGAGACAGTAACAGAGTGTAAGAGACAGTAACAGAGTGTAAGAGACAGCAGCAGAGTGTAAGAGAGTGTAACAGAGTATAGGAGACAGTAACAGAGTATAGGAGACAGTAACAGAGTGTAAGAGAGTGTAAGAGACAGTTACAGAGTGTAAGAGAGTGTAACATAGTGTAAGAGACAGTAACAGAGTGTAAGAGACAGCAGAAGAGTGTAAGAGAGTTGAAGAGACAGTCGCAGAGTGTAATAGACAGTAACAGAGTGTAAGAGAGTGTTATAGACAGTAGCAGAGTGTAAGAGACAATAGCAGAGTGTAATAGACTGGAGTAGAGTGTAGCATAGTGTAAGACAGTGTAAGAGACTGTAGCAGAGTGTAATAGACAGTAACAGAGTGTAAGAGAGTGTTATAGACAGTAGCAGAGTGTAAGAGACAATAGCAGAGTGTAAGAGACAGTAGCAGAGTTTAATAGACAGCAGCAGAGTGTAAGAGAGTGTAAGAGACAGTAGCAGAGTGTAATAGACAGTAACAGAGTGTAAGAGAGTGTTATAGACAGTAGCAGAGTGTAAGAGACAATAGCAGAGTGTAATAGACTGTAGCAGAGTGTAACATAGTGTAAGAGAGTGTAAGAGACAGTAGCAGAGTGTAATAGACAGTAACAGAGTGTAAGAGAGTGTTATAGACAGTAGCAGAGTGTAAGAGAGTGTAAGAGACAGTAGGAGAGTGTAAGAGAGTGTAAGAGAGTGTAAGAGACAGTAACAGAGTGTAAGAGACAGTAACAGAGTGTAAGAGACAGCAGCAGAGTGTAAGAGAGTGTAACAGAGTATAGGAGACAGTAACAGAGTATAGGAGACAGTAACAGAGTGTAAGAGAGTGTAAGAGACAGTTACAGAGTGTAAGAGAGTGTAACAGAGTGTAAGAGAGTGTAAGAGACAGTAACATAGTGTAGGAGAGTGTAAGAGACAGTAACAGAGTGTAAGAGACAGTAGCAGAGTGTAAGAGAGTGTAAGAGAGTGTTATAGACAGTAGCAGAGTGTAAGGGACAATAGCAGAGTGTAAGAGACAGTAGCAGAGTGTAATAGACTGTAGCAGAGTGTAAAATAGTGTAAGAGAGTGTAAGAGACAGTAGCAGAGTGTAATAGACAGTAATAGAGTGTAAGAGAGTGTTATAGACAGTAGCAGAGTTTAAGAGACAGTAACAGAGTGTAAGAGACAGTAAGAGTGTAAGAGGGTGTAAGAGACAGTAGCAGAGTGTAGGAGAGTGTAAGAGAGTGTAAGAGACAGTAACAGAGTGTAAGAGACAGCAGCAGAGTGTAAGAGACAGTAACAGAGTTTAAGAGAGTGTAACAGAGTGTAAGAGACAGTAACAGAGTGTACGAGAGTGTAGTAGAGTGTAAGAGACAGTAACAGAGCATAAGAGACAGTAACAGAGCATAAGAGACAGAAGCAGAGTGTAAGAGACAGAAACAGAGTGAAAGAGAGAGTAGCAGAGTGTAAGAGACAGTAGCAGAGTGTAAGAGAGTGTAAGAGAAATTAACAGAGTGTAATAGAGTGTAACAGCGTGTAAGAGAGTGTAACAGAGTGTAAGAGAGTGTAGGAGACAGTAACAGAGTGTAGGAGAGTGTAAGAGACAGTAACAGAGTGTAAGAGACAGCAGCAGAGTGTAAGAGAGTGTAACATAGTGTAAGAGAGTGAAAGAGACAGTAGCAGAGTGTAATAGACAGTAACAGAGTGTAAGACAGTGTTATAGACAGTAGCAGAGTGTAAGAGACAATAGCAGAGTGTAAGAGACAGTAACAGAGTGTAAGAGACAGTAACAGAGTGTATGAGAGTGTAGTAGAGTGTAAGAGACAGTAACAGAGCGTAAGAGATAGTAGCAGAGTGTAAGAGACAGTAGCAGAGTGAAAGAGACAGTAGCAGAGTGTAAGAGACAGTAACAGAGTGTAAGAGATAGTAGCAGAGTGTAAGAGAGTGTAAGAGACAGTAACAGTGTGTAAGAGGGTGTAACAGCGTGTAAGAGAGTGTAACAGCATGTAAGAGAGTGTAACAGAGTGTAAGGGAGTGTAAGAGACAGTAACAGAGTGTAAGGGGGTGTAAGAGACAGTAGAAGAGTGTAGGAGAGTGTAGGAGAGTGTAAGAGAGTGTAATAGACAGTAACAGAGTGTAAGAGACAGTAACAGAGTGTAAGAGACAGCAGCAGAGTGTAAGAGAGTGTAAGAGACAGTAACAGAGTGTAAGAGAGTGTAACAGAGTGTAAGAGACAGTAACAGAGTGTAAGAGACAGTAACAGAGTGTAAGAGACAGTAACAGAGTATACGAGAGTGTAGTAGAGTGTAAGAGACAGTAACAGAGCGTAAGAGACAGTAGCAGTGTGTAAGAGACAGAAGCAAAGTGAAAGAGAGAGTAGCAGAGTGTAAGAGACAGTAGCAGAGTGTAAGAGACAGTAACAGAGTGTAAGAGAGTGTAACAGCGTGTAAGAGAGTGTAACAGAGTGTAAGAGACAGTAAGAGAGTGTAACAGAGTGTAAGAGACAGTAACAGAGTGTAGGAGAGTGTAAGAGACAGTAACGGAGTGTAAGAGACAGTAACAGAGTGTAAGAGACAGCAGCAGAGTGTAAGAGAGTGTAACATAGTGTAAGAGAGTGTAAGAGACAGTAGCAGAGTGTAATAGACAGTAACAGAGTGTAATAGAGTGTAAGAGACAGTAGCAGAGTGTAAGAGACAATAGCAGAGTGTAAGAGACAGTAGCAGAGTGTAATAGACTGTAGCAGAGTGTAACAGAGTGTAAGAGAGTGTAAGAGACAATAGCAGAGTGTAATAGACAGTAACAGAGTGTAAGAGAGTGTTATAGACAGTAGCATAGTGCAAGAGACAATAGCAGAGTGTAAGAGACAGTAGCAGAGTGTAATAGACAGTAACAGAGTGTAAGAGACAGTAACAGAGTGTAAGAGACAGCAGCAGAGTGTAAGAGTGTAAGAGACAGTAACAGAGTGTAAGAGAGTGTAACAGAGTGTAAGAGACAGTAACAGAGTGTACGAGACAGTAACAGAGTGTAAGAGACAGTAACAGAGTATACGAGAGTGTAGTAGAGTGTAAGAGACAGTAACAGAGCGTAAGAGACAGTAGCAGAGTGTAAGAGTGTAAAAGACAGTAACAGAGTGTAAGAGAGTGTAACAGCGTGTAAGAGACAGTAAGAGAGTGTAACAGAGTGTAAGAGACAGTAACAGAGTGTAGGAGAGTGTAAGAGACAGTAACGGAGTGTAAGAGACAGTAACAGAGTGTAAGAGACAGCAGCAGAGTGTTAGAGAGTGTAACATAGTGTAAGAGAGTGTAAGAGACAGTAGCAGAGTGTAATAGACAGTAACAGAGTGTAATAGAGTGTAAGAGACAGTAGCAGAGTGTAAGAGACAGTAGCAGAGTGTAATAGACTGTAGCAGAGTGTAACAGAGTGTAAGAGAGTGTAAGAGACAATAGCAGAGTGTAATAGACAGTAACAGAGTGTAAGAGAGTGTTATAGACAGTAGCAGAGTGCAAGAGACAATAGCAGAGTGTAAGAGACAGTAGCAGAGTGTAATAGACTGTAACAGAGTGTAACAGAGTGTAACAGAGTGTAAGAGAGTGTAAGAGAGTGTAAGAGACAGTAGCGGAGTGTAATAGACAGTAACAGAGTGTAAGAGAGTGTTATAGACAGTAGCAGAGTGTAAGAGACAGTAGCAGAGTGTAATAGACAGCAGCAGAGTGTAAGAGAGTGTAAGAGACAGTAGCAGAGTGTAATAGACAGTAACAGAGTGTAAGAGAGTGTTATAGACAGTATCAGAGTGTAAGAGACAATAGCAGAGTGTAAGAGACAGTAGCAGAGTGTAATAGACTGTAGCAGAGTGTAACATAGTGTAAGAGAGTGTAAGAGACAGTAGCAGAGTGTAATGGACAGTAACAGAGTGTAAGAGAGTGTTATAGACAGTAGCAGAGTGTAAGAGAGTGTAAGAGACAGTTACAGAGTGTAAGAGAGTGTAAGAGAGTGTAAGAGACAGTAACATAGTGTAGGAGAGTGTAAGAGACAGTAACAGAGTGTAAGAGACAGTAACAGAGTGTAAGAGGGTGTAAGAGACAGTAGCAGAGTATAGGAGAGTGTAAGAGAGTGTAAGAGACAGTAAGAGTGTAAGAGACAGTAACAGAGTGTAAGAGACAGCAGCAGAGTGTAAGAGAGTGTAACAGAGTGTAAGAGACAGTAACAGAGCGTAAGAGACAGTAGCAGAGTGTAAGAGACAGAAGCAGAGTGAAAGAGAGAGTAGCAGAGTGTAAGAGACAGTAGCAGAGTGTAAGAGACAGTAGCAGAGTGTAAGAGAGTGTAAGAGACAGTAACAGAGTGTAAGAGAGTGTAACAGCATGTAAGAGAGTGTAACAGAGTGTAAGAGAGTGTAAGAGACAGTAACAGAGTGTAGTAGAGTGTAAGAGACAGTAACAGAGTGTAAGAGACAGTAACAGAGTGTAAGAGACAGCAGCAGAGTGTAAGAGAGTGTAACATAGTGTAAGAGAGTGAAAGAGACAGTAGCAGAGTGTAATAGACAGTAACAGAGTGTAAGAGAGTGTTATAGACAGTAGCAGAGTGTAAGAGACAATAGCAGAGTGTAAGATACAGTAGCAACGTGTAAGAGACAGTAACAGAGTGTAAGAGACAGTAGCAGAGTGAAAGAGGCAGTAGTAGAGTGTAGTAGAGTGTACCAGAGTGTCACATGGCATATACCATCCTCTAGGATCACATAGTCCTGAGTGATCTCAATATACTGTGAACGTCTTTGGGGATCTCTTCGCGTAGACATCGTAAACCTGTGTAAGAGACAGTAAAAGAGTATATGAGACAGTAGCGGAGTGTAAGAGAGTGTGACAGAGCATTGGAGACAGTAACAGAGTATAGGAGGCGGTAACAGAGTGTAAGAGAGTGTAAGAGACAGTAACAGAGTGTAAGAGACAGCAGCAGAGTGTAAGAGAGTGTAACATAGTGTAAGAGAGTGAAAGAGACAGTAGCAGAGTGTAATAGACAGTAACAGAGTGTAGGAGAGTGTCAGAGACAGTAACAGAGTGTAAGAGTCAGCAGCAGAGTGTAAGAGAGTGTAACATAGTGTAAGAGAGTGTAAGAGACAGTAGCAGAGTGTAATAGACAGTAGCAGAGTGTAATAGACAGTAACAGAGTGTAAGAGAGTGTTATAGACAGTAGCAGAGTGTAAGAGACAATAGCAGAGTGTAAGATACAGTAGCAGAGTGTAAGAGACAGTAACAGAGTGTAAAAGACAGTAACAGAGTGTAAGAGACAGTAGCAGAGTGAAAGAGACAGTAGTAGAGTGTAAGAGAGTGTCACATGGCATATACCGTCCTCTAGGATCACATAGTCCTGAATGATCTCAGTATACTGTGAACGTCTTTGGGGATCTCTTCGCGTAGACCTCGTAAACCTGTGTAAGAGACAGTAAAAGAGTATATGAGACAGTAGTGGAGTGTAAGAAAGTGTAACAGAGTATAGGAGACAGTAACAGAGTGTAAGAGAGTGTAAGAGACAGTTACAGAGTGTAAGAGAGTGTAAGAGAGTGTAACAGAGTGTAAGAGACAGTAACATAGTATAAGAGACAGCAGCAGAGTGTAAGAGAGTGTAAGAGACAGTAGCAGAGTGTAATAGACAGTAACAGAGTGTAAGAGAGTGTTATAGACAGTAGCAGAGTGTTATAGACAATAGCAGAGTGTAAGAGACAGTAGCAGAGTGTAATAGACTGCAGCAGAGTGTAAGAGAGTGTAAGAGACAGTAGCAGAGTGTAATAGACAGTAACAGAGTGTAAGAGAGTGTTATAGACAGTAGCAGAGTGTAAGAGACAATAGCAGAGTGTAAGAGACAATAGCAGAGTGTAAGAGACAGTAGCAGAGTGTAATAGACTGTAGCAGAGTGTAACATAGTGTAAGAGAGTGTAAGAGACAGTAGCAGAGTATAATAGACAGTAACAGAGTGTAAGAGAGTGTTATAGACAGTAGCAGAGTTTAAGAGACAGTAACAGAGTGTAAGAGACAGTAACAGACTGTAAGAGGGTGTAAGAGACAGTAGCAGAGTGTAGGAGAGTGTAAGAGAGTGTAAGAGAGTGTAAGAGACAGTAACAGAGTGTAAGAGACAGTAACAGAGTGTAAGAGACAGCAGCAGAGTGTAAGAGAGTGTAACAGAGTATAGGAGACAGTAACAGAGTATAGGAGACAGTAACAGAGTGTAAGAGAGTGTAAGAGACAGTTACAGAGTGTAAGAGAGTGTAACACAGTGTAAGAGACAGTAACAGAGTGTAAGAGACAGTAGCAGTGTGTAATAGACTGTAGCAGAGTGTAACATAGTGTAAGAGAGTGTAAGAGACAGTAGCAGAGTGTAATAGACAGTAACAGAGTGTAAGAGAGTGTTATAGACAGTAGCAGAGTTTAAGAGACAGTAACAGAGTGTAAGAGACAGTAACAGAGTGTAAGAGGGTGTAAGAGACAGTAGCAGAGTGTAGGAGAGTGTAAGAGAGTGTAAGAGAGTGTAAGAGACAGTAACAGAGTGTAAGAGACAGTAACAGAGTGTAAGAGACAGTAACAGAGTGTAAGAGACAGCAGCAGAGTGTAAGAGAGTGTAACAGAGTATAGGAGACAGTAACAGAGTATAGGAGACAGTAACAGAGTGTAAGAGAGTGTAAGAGACAGTTACAGAGTGTAAGAGAGTGTAACATAGTGTAAGAGACAGTAACAGAGTGTAAGAGACAGTAGCAGAGTGTAATAGACTGTAGCAGAGTGTAACATAGTGTAAGAGAGTGTAAGAGACAGTAGCAGAGTGTAATAGACAGTAACAGAGTGTAAGAGAGTGTTATAGACAGTAGCAGAGTGTAAGAGACAATAGCAGAGTGTAATAGAGTGTAGCAGAGTGTAATAGAGTGTAGCAGAGTGTAAGCGAGTGTAAGAGACAGTAGCAGAGTGTAATAGACAGTAACAGAGTGTAAGAGAGTGTTATAGACAGTTGCAGAGTGTAAGAGACAATAGCAGAGTGTAAGATACAGTAGAAGAGTGTAAGAGACTGTAACAGAGTGTAAGAGACAGTAACAGAGTGTAAGAGACAGTAACAGAGTGTAAGAGACAGTAGCAGAGTGAAAGAGACATTAGTAGAGTGTAGTAGAGTGTAAGAGAGAGTCACATGGCATACACCGTCCTCTAGGACCACATGGTCCCGAATGATCTCAGTATACTGTGAACGTCTTTGGGTATCTCTTCGCGTAGACATCGTAAACCTGTGTAAGAGACAGTAACAGAGTATATGAGACAGCAGCAGAGTGTAAGAGAGTGTAACATAGTGTAAGACAGTGTAAGAGACAGTAGCAGAGTGAAAGAGACAGTAGCAGAGTGTAAGAGACAGTAGCAGAGTGTAAGAGACAGTAACAGAGTGTAAGAGATAGTAGCAGAGTGTAAGAGAGTGTAAGAGACAGTAACAGTGTGTAAGAGGGTGTAACAGCGTGTAAGAGAGTGTAACAGCATGTAAGAGAGTGTAACAGAGTGTAAGGGAGTGTAAGAGACAGTAACAGAGTGTAAGGGGGTGTAAGAGACAGTAGAAGAGTGTAGGAGAGTGTAAGAGAGTGTAAGAGAGTGTAATAGACAGTAACAGAGTGTAAGAGACAGTAAAAGAGTGTAAGAGACAGCAGCAGAGTGTAAGAGAGTGTAAGAGACAGTAACAGAGTGTAAGAGACAGTAACAGAGTACACGAGAGTGTAGTAGAGTGTAAGAGACAGTAACAGAGCGTAAGAGACAGTAGCAGTGTGTAGGAGACATAAGCAAAGTGAAAGAGAGAGTAGCAGAGTGTAAGAGACAGTAGCAGAGTGTAAGAGACAGTAGCAGAGTGTAAGAGAGTGTAAGAGACAGTAACAGAGTGTAGGAGAGTGTAAGAGACAGTAACAGAGTGTAAGAGACAGTAACAGAGTGTAAGAGACAGCAGCAGAGTGTAAGAGAGTGTAACATAGTGTAAGAGAGTGTAAGAGACAGTAGCAGAGTGTAATAGACAGTAACAGAGTGTAATAGAGTGTAAGAGACAGTAGCAGAGTGTAAGAGACAATAGCAGAGTGTAAGAGACAGTAGCAGAGTGTAACATAGTGTAAGAGAGTGTTATAGACAGTAGCAGAGTGTAAGAGACAGTAACAGAGTGTAAGAGACAGTAACAGAGTGAAAGAGACAGTAGCAGAGTGAAAGAGACAGTAGTAGAGTGTAGTAGAGTGTAAGATATAGGAGTGTAAGAGACAGTAACAGAGTGTAAGAGACAGTAACAGAGTGTAAGAGACAGCAGCAGAGTGTAATAGACAGTAACAGAGTGTACGAGAGTGTAGTAGAGTGTAAGAGACAGTAGCAGAGTGTAAGAGAGTGTAACAGGGTGTAAGAGACAGTAACAGAGTATAGGAGACAGTAACAGAGTGTAAGAGACAGTAACAGAGTGTACGAGACAGTAACATAGTGTAAGATACAGTAACAGAGTGTATGACAGTGTAGTACAGTGTAAGACACAGTAACAGAGCGTAAGAGATAGTAGCAGAGTGTAAGAGACAGTAGCAGAGTGAAAGAGACAGTAGCAGAGTGTTAGAGACAGTAGCAGAGTGTAAGAAACAGTAACAGAGTGTAAGAGACAGTAGCAGAGTGTAAGAGAGTGTAAGAGACAGTAACAGTGTGTAAGAGGGTGTAACAGCGTGTAAGAGAGTGTAACAGCGTGTAAGAGAGTGTAACAGAGTGTAAGAGAGTGTAAGAGACAGTAACAGAGTGTAAGAGGGTGTAAGAGACAGTAGCAGAGTGTAAGAGAGTGTAAGAGAGTGTTATAGACAGTAGCAGAGTGTAAGAGACAATAGCAGAGTGTAAGAGACAGTAGCAGAGTGTAATAGACTGTAGCAGAGTGTAACAGTGTAAGAGAGTGTAAGAGACAGTAGCAGAGTGTAATAGACAGTAACAGAGTGTAAGAGAGTGTTATAGACAGTAGCAGAGTGTAAGAGACAGTAGCAAAGTGTAAGAGACAATAGCAGAGTGTAAGAGACAGTAGCAGAGTGTAATAGACTGTAGCAGAGTGTAACATAGTGTAAGAGAGTGTAAGAGACAGTAGCAGAGTGTAATAGACAGTAACAGAGTGTACGAGAGTGTTATAGACAGTAGCAGAGTTTAAGAGACAGTAACAGAGTGTACGAGACAGTAACAGAGTGTAAGAGGGTGTAAGAGACAGTAGGAGAGTGTAAGAGAGTGTAAGAGAGTGTAAGAGACAGTAACAGAGTGTAAGAGACAGTAACAGAGTGTAAGAGACAGCAGCAGAGTGTAAGAGAGTGTAACAGAGTATAGGAGACAGTAACAGAGTATAGGAGACAGTAACAGAGTGTAAGAGAGTGTAAGAGACAGTTACAGAGTGTAAGAGAGTGTAACATAGTGTAAGAGACAGTAACAGAGTGTAAGAGACAGCAGAAGAGTGTAAGAGAGTTGAAGAGACAGTCGCAGAGTGTAATAGACAGTAACAGAGTGTAAGAGAGTGTTATAGACAGTAGCAGAGTGTAAGAGACAATAGCAGAGTGTAATAGACTGGAGTAGAGTGTAGCATAGTGTAAGACAGTGTAAGAGACTGTAGCAGAGTGTAATAGACAGTAACAGAGTGTAAGAGAGTGTTATAGACAGTAGCAGAGTGTAAGAGACAATAGCAGAGTGTAAGAGACAGTAGCAGAGTTTAATAGACAGCAGCAGAGTGTAAGAGAGTGTAAGAGACAGTAGCAGAGTGTAATAGACAGTAACAGAGTGTAAGAGAGTGTTATAGACAGTAGCAGAGTGTAAGAGACAATAGCAGAGTGTAATAGACTGTAGCAGAGTGTAACATAGTGTAAGAGAGTGTAAGAGACAGTAGCAGAGTGTAATAGACAGTAACAGAGTGTAAGAGAGTGTTATAGACAGTAGCAGAGTGTAAGAGAGTGTAAGAGACAGTTACAGAGTGTAAGAGAGTGTAACAGAGTGTAAGAGAGTGTAAGAGACAGTAACATAGTGTAGGAGAGTGTAAGAGACAGTAACAGAGTGTAAGAGACAGTAGCAGAGTGTAAGAGAGTGTAAGAGAGTGTTATAGACAGTAGCAGAGTGTAAGGGACAATAGCAGAGTGTAAGAGACAGTAGCAGAGTGTAATAGACTGTAGCAGAGTGTAAAATAGTGTAAGAGAGTGTAAGAGACAGTAGCAGAGTGTAATAGACAGTAATAGAGTGTAAGAGAGTGTTATAGACAGTAGCAGAGTTTAAGAGACAGTAACAGAGTGTAAGAGACAGTAAGAGTGTAAGAGGGTGTAAGAGACAGTAGCAGAGTGTAGGAGAGTGTAAGAGAGTGTAAGAGACAGTAACAGAGTGTAAGAGACAGCAGCAGAGTGTAAGAGACAGTAACAGAGTGTAAGAGAGTGTAGTAGAGTGTAAGAGACAGTAACAGAGCATAAGAGACAGTAACAGAGCATAAGAGACAGAAGCAGAGTGTAAGAGACAGAAACAGAGTGAAAGAGAGAGTAGCAGAGTGTAAGAGACAGTAGCAGAGTGTAAGAGAGTGTAAGAGAAATTAACAGAGTGTAATAGAGTGTAACAGCGTGTAAGAGAGTGTAACAGAGTGTAAGAGAGTGTAGGAGACAGTAACAGAGTGTAGGAGAGTGTAAGAGACAGTAACAGAGTGTAAGAGACAGCAGCAGAGTGTAAGAGAGTGTAACATAGTGTAAGAGAGTGAAAGAGACAGTAGCAGAGTGTAATAGACAGTAACAGAGTGTAAGACAGTGTTATAGACAGTAGCAGAGTGTAAGAGACAATAGCAGAGTGTAAGAGACAGTAACAGAGTGTAAGAGACAGTAACAGAGTGTAAGAGACAGCAGCAGAGTGTAAGAGAGTGTAACATAGTGTAAGAGAGTGTAAGAGACAGTAGCAGAGTGTAATAGACAGTAACAGAGTGTAATAGAGTGTAAGAGACAGTAGCAGAGTGTAAGAGACAATAGCAGAGTGTAAGAGACAGTAGCAGAGTGTAACATAGTGTAAGAGAGTGTTATAGACAGTAGCAGAGTGTAAGAGACAGTAACAGAGTGTAAGAGACCGTAACAGAGTGAAAGAGACAGTAGCAGAGTGAAAGAGACAGTAGTAGAGTGTAGTAGAGTGTAAGAGATAGGAGTGTAAGAGACAGTAACAGAGTGTAAGAGACAGTAACAGAGTGTAAGAGACAGCAGCAGAGTGTAAGAGAGTGTAATAGACAGTAACAGAGTGTACGAGAGTGTAGTAGAGTGTAAGAGACAGTAGCAGAGTGTAAGAGAGTGTAACAGGGTGTAAGAGACAGTAACAGAGTATAGGAGACAGTAACAGAGTGTAAGAGACAGTAACAGAGTGTACGAGACAGTAACATAGTGTAAGATACAGTAACAGAGTGTATGACAGTGTAGTACAGTGTAAGACACAGTAACAGAGCGTAAGAGATAGTAGCAGAGTGTAAGAGACAGTAGCAGAGTGAAAGAGACAGTAGCAGAGTGTTAGAGACAGTAGCAGAGTGTAAGAAACAGTAACAGAGTGTAAGAGACAGTAGCAGAGTGTAAGAGAGTGTAAGAGACAGTAACAGTGTGTAAGAGGGTGAAACAGCGTGTAAGAGAGTGTAACAGCGTGTAAGAGAGTGTAACAGAGTGTAAGAGAGTGTAAGAGACAGTAACAGAGTGTAAGAGGGTGTAAGAGACAGTAAGAGAGTGTAAGAGAGTGTTATAGACAGTAGCAGAGTGTAAGAGACAATAGCAGAGTGTAAGAGACAGTAGCAGAGTGTAATAGACTGTAGCAGAGTTTAACAGTGTAAGAGAGTGTAAGAGACAGTAGCAGAGTGTAATAGACAGTAACAGAGTGTACGAGAGTGTTATAGACAGTAGCAGAGTTTAAGAGACAGTAACAGAGTGTAAGAGACAATAACAGAGTGTAAGAGGGTGTAAGAGACAGTAGGAGAGTGTAAGAGAGTGTAAGAGAGTGTAAGAGACAGTAACAGAGTGTAAGAGACAGTAACAGAGTGTAAGAGACAGCAGCAGAGTGTAAGAGAGTGTAACAGAGTATAGGAGACAGTAACAGAGTATAGGAGACAGTAACAGAGTGTAAGAGAGTGTAAGAGACAGTTACAGAGTGTAAGAGAGTGTAACATAGTGTAAGAGACAGTAACAGAGTGTAAGAGACAGCAGAAGAGTGTAAGAGAGTTGAAGAGACAGTCACAGAGTGTAATAGACAGTAACAGAGTGTAAGAGAGTGTTATAGACAGTAGCAGAGTGTAAGAGACAATAGCAGAGTGTAATAGACTGGAGTAGAGTGTAGCATAGTGTAAGACAGTGTAAGAGACTGTAGCAGAGTGTAATAGACAGTAACAGAGTGTAAGAGAGTGTTATAGACAGTAGCAGAGTGTAAGAGACAATAGCAGAGTGTAAGAGACAGTAGCAGAGTTTAATAGACAGCAGCAGAGTGTAAGAGAGTGTTATAGACAGTAGCAGAGTGTAAGAGACAATAGCAGAGTGTAATAGACTGTAGCAGAGTGTAACATAGTGTAAGAGAGTGTAAGAGACAGTAGCAGAGTGTAATAGACAGTAACAGAGTGTAAGAGAGTGTTATAGACAGTAGCAGAGTGTAAGAGACAATAGCAGAGTGTAATAGACTGTAGCAGAGTGTAACATAGTGTAAGAGAGTGTAAGAGACAGTAGCAGAGTGTAATAGACAGTAACAGAGTGTAAGAGAGTGTTATAGACAGTAGCAGAGTGTAAGAGAGTGTAAGAGACAGTTACAGAGTGTAAGAGAGTGTAACAGAGTGTAAGAGAGTGTAAGAGACAGTAACATAGTGTAGGAGAGTGTAAGAGACAGTAACAGAGTGTAAGAGACAGTAGCAGAGTGTAAGAGAGTGTAAGAGAGTGTTATAGACAGTAGCAGAGTGTAAGGGACAATAGCAGAGTGTAAGAGACAGTAGCAGAGTGTAATAGACTGTAGCAGAGTGTAAAATAGTGTAAGAGAGTGTAAGAGACAGTAGCAGAGTGTAATAGACAGTAATAGAGTGTAAGAGAGTGTTATAGACAGTAGCAGAGTTTAAGAGACAGTAACAGAGTGTAAGAGACAGTAAGAGTGTAAGAGGGTGTAAGAGACAGTAGCAGAGTGTAGGAGAGTGTAAGAGAGTGTAAGAGACAGTAACAGAGTGTAAGAGACAGCAGCAGAGTGTAAGAGACAGTAACAGAGTGTAAGAGAGTGTAACAGAGTGTAAGAGACAGTAACAGAGTGTACGAGAGTGTAGTAGAGTGTAAGAGACAGTAACAGAGCATAAGAGACAGTAACAGAGCATAAGAGACAGAAGCAGAGTGTAAGAGACAGAAACAGAGTGAAAGAGAGAGTAGCAGAGTGTAAGAGACAGTAGCAGAGTGTAAGAGAGTGTAAGAGAAATTAACAGAGTGTAATAGAGTGTAACAGCGTGTAAGAGAGTGTAACAGAGTGTAAGAGAGTGTAAGAGACAGTTACAGAGTGTAAGAGAGTGTAAGAGAGTGTAAGAGACAGTAACATAGTGTAGGAGAGTGTAAGAGACAGTAACAGAGTGTAAGAGACAGTAACAGAGTGTATGAGGGTGTAAGAGACAGTAGCAGAGTGTAGGAGAGTGTAAGAGAGTGTAAGAGACAGTAAGAGTGTAAGAGACAGTAACAGAGTGTAAGAGACAGCAGCAGAGTGTAAGAGAGTGTAACAGAGTGTAAGAGACAGTAACAGAGCGTAAGAGACAGTAGCAGAGTGTAAGAGACAGAAGCAGAGTGAAAGAGAGAGTAGCAGAGTGTTATAGACAGTAGCAGAGTTTAAGAGACAGTAACAGAGTGTAAGAGACAGTAAGAGTGTAAGAGGGTGTAAGAGACAGTAGCAGAGTGTAGGAGAGTGTAAGAGAGTGTAAGAGACAGTAACAGAGTGTAAGAGACAGCAGCAGAGTGTAAGAGACAGTAACAGAGTGTAAGAGACAGTAACAGAGTGTACGAGAGTGTAGTAGAGTGTAAGAGACAGTAACAGAGCATAAGAGACAGTAACAAAGCATAAGAGACAGAGGCAGAGTGTAAGAGACAGAAACAGAGTGAAAGAGAGAGTAGCAGAGTGTAAGAGACAGTAGCAGAGTGTAAGAGAGTGTAAGAGACAGTAACAGAGTGTAAGAGAGTGTAACAGCATGTAAGAGAGTGTAACAGAGTGTAAGAGAGTGTAAGAGACAGTAACAGAGTGTAGTAGAGTGTAAGAGACAGTAACAGAGTGTAAGAGACAGTAACAGAGTGTAAGAGACAGCAGCAGAGTGTAAGAGAGTGTAACATAGTGTAAGAGAGTGAAAGAGACAGTAGCAGAGTGTAATAGACAGTAACAGAGTGTAAGAGAGTGTTATAGACAGTAGCAGAGTGTAAGAGACAATAGCAGAGTGTAAGATACAGTAGCAAAGTGTAAGAGACAGTAACAGAGTGTAAGAGACAGTAGCAGAGTGAAAGAGGCAGTAGTAGAGTGTAGTAGAGTGTACCAGAGTGTCACATGGCATATACCGTCCTCTAGGATCACATAGTCCTGAATGATCTCAGTATACTGTGAACGTCTTTGGGGATCTCTTCGCGTAGACATCGTAAACCTGTGTAAGAGACAGTAAAAGAGTATATGAGACAGTAGCGGAGTGTAAGAGAGTGTGACAGAGCATAGGAGACAGTAACAGAGTATAGGAGACGGTAACAGAGTGTAAGAGAGTGTAAGAGACAGTAACAGGGTGTAAGAGACAGCAGCAGAGTGTAAGAGAGTGTAACATAGTGTAAGAGAGTGAAAGAGACAGTAGCAGAGTGTAATAGACAGTAACAGAGTGTAGGAGAGTGTAACAGCGTGTAAGAGAGTGTAACAGAGTGTAAGAGAGTGTAAGAGACAGTAACAGAGTGTAGGAGAGTGTAAGAGACAGTAACAGAGTGTAAGAGACAGTAACAGAGTGTAAGAGACAGTAACAGAGTGTAAGAGACAGCAGCAGAGTGTAAGAGAGTGTAACATAGTGTAAGAGAGTGAAAGAGACAGTAGCAGAGTGTAATAGACAGTAACAGAGTGTAGGAGAGTGTCAGAGACAGTAACAGAGTGTAAGAGTCAGCAGCAGAGTGTAAGACAGTGTAACATAGTGTAAGAGAGTGTAAGAGACAGTAGCAGAGTGTAATAGACAGTAACAGAGTGTAAGAGTCAGCAGCAGAGTGTAAGAGAGTGTAACATAGTGTAAGAGAGTGTTATAGACAGTAGCAGAGTGTAAGAGACAATAGCAGAGTGTAAGATACAGTAGCAGAGTGTAAGAGACAGTACCAGAGTGTAAAAGACAGTAACAGAGTGTAAGAGACAGTAGCAGAGTGAAAGAGACAGTAGTAGAGTGTAGTAGAGTGTAAGAGAGTGTCACATGGCATATACCGTCCTCTAGGATCACATAGTCCTGAATGATCTCAGTATACTGTGAACGTCTTTGGGGATCTCTTCGCGTAGACCTCGTAAACCTGTGTAAGAGACAGTAAAAGAGTATATGAGACAGTAGTGGAGTGTAAGAAAGTGTAACAGAGTATAGGAGACAGTAACAGAGTGTAAGAGAGTGTAAGAGACAGTTACAGAGTGTAAGAGAGTGTAACATAGTGTAAGAGACAGTAACAGAGTGTAAGAGACAGTAGCAGAGTGTAATAGACTGTACCAGAGTGTAACATAGTGTAAGAGAGTGTAAGAGACAGTAGCAGAGTGTAATAGACAGTAACAGAGTGTAAGAGAGTGTTATAGACAGTTGCAGAGTGTAAGAGACAATAGCAGAGTGTAAGATACAGTAGAAGAGTGTAAGAGACTGTAACAGAGTGTAAGAGACAGTAACAGAGTGTAAGAGACAGTAACAGAGTGTAAGAGACAGTAGCAGAGTGAAAGAGACATTAGTAGAGTGTAGTAGAGTGTAAGAGAGAGTCACATGGCATACACCGTCCTCTAGGACCACATGGTCCCGAATGATCTCAGTATACTGTGAACGTCTTTGGGTATCTCTTCGCGTAGACATCGTAAACCTGTGTAAGAGACAGTAACAGAGTATATGAGACAGCAGCAGAGCGTAAGAGAGTGTAACATAGTGTAAGACAGTGTAAGAGACAGTAGCAGAGTGAAAGAGACAGTAGCAGAGTGTAAGAGACAGTAGCAGAGTGTAAGAGACAGTAACAGAGTGTAAGAGATAGTAGCAGAGTGTAAGAGAGTGTAAGAGACAGTAACAGTGTGTAAGAGGGTGTAACAGCGTGTAAGAGAGTGTAACAGCATGTAAGAGAGTGTAACAGAGTGTAAGGGAGTGTAAGAGACAGTAACAGAGTGTAAGGGGGTGTAAGAGACAGTAGAAGAGTGTAAGAGAGTGTAAGAGAGTGTAATAGACAGTAACAGAGTGTAAGAGACAGTAAAAGAGTGTAAGAGACAGCAGCAGAGTGTAAGAGAGTGTAAGAGACAGTAACAGAGTGTAAGAGACAGTAACAGAGTGTAAGAGACAGTAACAGAGTATACGAGAGTGTAGTAGAGTGTAAGAGACAGTAACAGAGCGTAAGAGACAGTAGCAGTGTGTAAGAGACAGAAGCAAAGTGAAAGAGAGAGTAGCAGAGTGTAAGAGACAGTAGCAGAGTGTAAGAGACAGTAGCAGAGTGTAAGAGAGTGTAAGAGACAGTAACAGAGTGTAAGCGAGTGTAACAGCGTGTAAGAGAGTGTAACAGAGTGTAAGAGACAGTAAGAGAGTGTAACAGAGTGTAAGAGACAGTAACAGAGTGTAGGAGAGTGTAAGAGACAGTAACAGAGTGTAAGAGACAGTAACAGAGTGTAAGAGACAGCAGCAGAGTGTAAGAGAGTGTAACATAGTGTAAGAGAGTGTAAGAGACAGTAGCAGAGTGTAATAGACAGTAACAGAGTGTAATAGAGTGTAAGAGACAGTAGCAGAGTGTAAGAGACAATAGCAGAGTGTAAGAGACAGTAGCAGAGTGTAACATCGTGTAAGAGAGTGTTATAGACAGTAGCAGAGTGTAAGAGACAGTAACAGAGTGTAAGAGACAGTAACAGAGTGAAAGAGACAGTAGCAGAGTGAAAGAGACAGTAGTAGAGTGTAGTAGAGTGTAAGAGATAGGAGTGTAAGAGACAGTAACAGAGTGTAAGAGACAGTAACAGAGTGTAAGAGACAGCAGCAGAGTGTAAGAGAGTGTAATAGACAGTAACAGAGTGTACGAGAGTGTAGTAGAGTGTAAGAGACAGTAGCAGAGTGTAATAGACAGTAACAGAGTGTAAGAGAGTGTTATAGACAGTAGCAGAGTGTAAGAGACAATAGCAGAGTGTAAGAGACAGTAGCAGAGTGTAATAGACTGTAGCAGAGTGTAACAGTGTAAGAGAGTGTAAGAGACAGTAGCAGAGTGTAATAGACATTAACAGAGTGTAAGAGAGTGTTATAGACAGTAGCAGAGTTTAAGAGACAGTAACAGAGTGTAAGAGACAGTAACAGAGTGTAAGAGACAGCAGCAGAGTGTAAGAGAGTGTAACAGAGTGTAAGAGACAGTAACAGAGCGTAAGAGACAGTAGCAGAGTGTAAGAGACAGAAGCAGAGTGAAAGAGAGAGTAGCAGAGTGTAAGAGACAGTAGCAGAGAGTAAGAGACAGTAGCAGAGTGTAAGAGAGTGTAATAGACAGTAACAGAGTGTAAGAGAGTGTAACAGCATGTAAGAGAGTGTAACAGAGTGTAAGAGAGTGTAAGAGACAGTAACAGAGTGTAAGAGACAGTAACAGAGTGTAAGAGACAGCAGCAGAGTGTAAGAGTGTGTAACAGAGTGTAAGAGAGTGAAAGAGACAGTAGCAGAGTGTAATAGACAGTAACAGAGTGTAATAGAGTGTAAGAGACAGTAGCAGAGTGTAAGAGACAATAGCAGAGTGTAAGAGACAGTAGCAGAGTGTAATAGACTGTAGCAGAGTGTAACAGAGTGTAAGAGAGTGTAAGAGACAATAGCAGAGTGTAATAGACAGTAACAGAGTGTAAGAGAGTGTTATAGACAGTAGCAGAGTGCAAGAGACAATAGCAGAGTGTAAGAGACAGTAGCAGAGTGTAATAGACAGTAACAGAGTGTAAGAGACAGTAACAGAGTGTAAGAGACAGCAGCAGAGTGTAAGAGTGTAAGAGACAGTAACAGAGTGTAAGAGAGTGTAACAGAGTGTAAAAGACAGTAACAGAGTGTACGAGACAGTAACAGAGTGTACGAGACAGTAACAGAGTGTAAGAGACAGTAACAGAGTATACGAGAGTGTAGTAGAGTGTAAGAGACAGTAACAGAGCGTAAGAGACAGTAGCAGTGTGTAAGAGACAGAAGCAAAGTGAAAGAGAGAGTAGCAGAGTGTAAGAGACAGTAGCAGAGTGTAAGAGACAGTAGCAGAGTGTAAGAGAGTGTAAGAGACAGTAACAGAGTGTAAGAGAGTGTAACAGCGTGTAAGAGAGTGTAACAGAGTGTAAGAGACAGTAAGAGAGTGTAACAGAGTGTAAGAGACAGTAACAGAGTGTAGGAGAGTGTAAGAGACAGTAACAGAGTGTAAGAGACAGTAACAGAGTGTAAGAGACAGCAGCAGAGTGTAAGAGAGTGTAACATAGTGTAAGAGAGTGTAAGAGACAGTAGCAGAGTGTAATAGACAGTAACAGAGTGTAATAGAGTGTAAGAGACAGTAGCAGAGTGTAAGAGACAATAGCAGAGTGTAACATAGTGTAAGAGAGTGTTATAGACAGTAGCAGAGTGTAAGAGACAGTAACAGAGTGTAAGAGACAGTAACAGAGTGAAAGAGACAGTAGCAGAGTGAAAGAGACAGTAGTAGAGTGTAGTAGAGTGTAAGATATAGGAGTGTAAGAGACAGTAACAGAGTGTAAGAGACAGTAACAGAGTGTAAGAGACAGCAGCAGAGTGTAAGAGAGTGTAATAGACAGTAACAGAGTGTACGAGAGTGTAGTAGAGTGTAAGAGACAGTAGCAGAGTGTAAGAGAGTGTAACAGGGTGTAAGAGACAGTAACAGAGTATAGGAGACAGTAACAGAGTGTAAGAGACAGTAACAGAGTGTACGAGACAGTAACATAGTGTAAGATACAGTAACAGAGTGTATGACAGTGTAGTACAGTGTAAGACACAGTAACAGAGCGTAAGAGATAGTAGCAGAGTGTAAGAGACAGTAGCAGAGTGAAAGAGACAGTAGCAGAGTGTTAGAGACAGTAGCAGAGTGTAAGAAACAGTAACAGAGTGTAAGAGACAGTAGCAGAGTGTAAGAGAGTGTAAGAGACAGTAACAGTGTGTAAGAGGGTGTAACAGCGTGTAAGAGAGTGTAACAGCATGTAAGAGAGTGTAACAGAGTGTAAGAGAGTGTAAGAGACAGTAACAGAGTGTAAGAGGGTGTAAGAGACAGTAGCAGAGTGTAAGAGAGTGTAAGAGAGTGTTATAGACAGTAGCAGAGTGTAAGAGACAATAGCAGAGTGTAAGAGACAGTAGCAGAGTGTAATAGACTGTAGCAGAGTGTAACAGTGTAAGAGAGTGTAAGAGACAGTAGCAGAGTGTAATAGACAGTAACAGAGTGTAAGAGAGTGTTATAGACAGTAGCAGAGTGTAAGAGACAGTAGCAAAGTGTAAGAGACAATAGCAGAGTGTAAGAGACAGTAGCAGAGTGTAATAGACTGTAGCAGAGTGTAACATAGTGTAAGAGAGTGTAAGAGACAGTAACAGAGTGTAAGAGACAGTAACAGAGTGTAAGAGGGTGTAAGAGACAGTAGGAGAGTGTAAGAGAGTGTAAGAGAGTGTAAGAGACAGTAACAGAGTGTAAGAGACAGTAACAGAGTGTAAGAGACAGCAGCAGAGTGTAAGAGAGTGTAACAGAGTATAGGAGACAGTAACAGAGTATAGGAGACAGTAACAGAGTGTAAGAGAGTGTAAGAGACAGTTACAGAGTGTAAGAGAGTGTAACATAGTGTAAGAGACAGTAACAGAGTGTAAGAGACAGCAGAAGAGTGTAAGAGAGTTGAAGAGACAGTCGCAGAGTGTAATAGACAGTAACAGAGTGTAAGAGAGTGTTATAGACAGTAGCAGAGTGTAAGAGACAATAGCAGAGTGTAATAGACTGGAGCAGAGTGTAACATAGTGTAAGACAGTGTAAGAGACTGTAGCAGAGTGTAATAGACAGTAACAGAGTGTAAGAGAGTGTTATAGACAGTAGCAGAGTGTAAGAGACAATAGCAGAGTGTAAGAGACAGTAGCAGAGTGTAATAGACAGCAGCAGAGTGTAAGAGAGTGTAAGAGACAGTAGCAGAGTGTAATAGACAGTAACAGAGTGTAAGAGAGTGTTATAGACAGTAGCAGAGTGTAAGAGACAGTAGCAGAGTGTAATAGACTGTAGCAGAGTGTAACATAGTGTAAGAGAGTGTAAGAGACAGTAGCAGAGTGTAATAGACAGTAACAGAGTGTAAGAGAGTGTTATAGACAGTAGCAGAGTGTAAGAGAGTGTAAGAGACAGTTACAGAGTGTAAGAGAGTGTAACAGAGTGTAAGAGAGTGTAAGAGACAGTAACATAGTGTAGGAGAGTGTAAGAGACAGTAACAGAGTGTAAGAGACAGTAGCAGAGTGTAAGAGAGTGTAAGAGAGTGTTATAGACAGTAGCAGAGTGTAAGGGACAATAGCAGAGTGTAAGAGACAGTAGCAGAGTGTAATAGACTGTAGCAGAGTGTAAAATAGTGTAAGAGAGTGTAAGAGACAGTAGCAGAGTGTAATAGACAGTAATAGAGTGTAAGAGAGTGTTATAGACAGTAGCAGAGTTTAAGAGACAGTAACAGAGCGTAAGAGACAGTAAGAGTGTAAGAGGGTGTAAGAGACAGTAGCAGAGTGTAGGAGAGTGTAAGAGAGTGTAAGAGACAGTAACAGAGTGTAAGAGACAACAACAGAGTGTAAGAGACAGTAGCAGAGTGTAAGAGACAATAGCAGAGTGTAAGAGACAGTAGCAGAGTGTAATAGACTGTAGCAGAGTGTAACAGTGTAAGAGAGTGTAAGAGACAGTAGCAGAGTGTAATAGACAGTAACAGAGTGTAAGAGAGTGTTATAGACAGTAGCAGAGTGTAAGAGACAGTAGCAGAGTGTAAGAGACAATAGCAGAGTGTAAGAGACAGTAGCAGAGTGTAATAGACTGTAGCAGAGTGTAACATAGTGTAAGAGAGTGTAAGAGACAGTAGCAGAGTGTAATAGACAGTAACAGAGTGTACGAGAGTGTTATAGACAGTAGCAGAGTTTAAGAGACAGTAACAGAGTGTAAGAGACAGTAACAGAGTGTAAGAGTGTGTAAGAGACAGTAGGAGAGTGTAAGAGAGTGTAAGAGAGTGTAAGAGAGTGTAAGAGACAGTAACAGAGTGTAAGAGACAGTAACAGAGTGTAAGAGACAGCAGCAGAGTGTAAGAGAGTGTAAGAGACAGTAACAGAGTGTAAGAGAGTGTAACATAGTGTAAGAGACAGTAACAGAGTGTAAGAGACAGCAGAAGAGTGTAAGAGAGTTGAAGAGACAGTCGCAGAGTGTAATAGACAGTAACAGAGTGTAAGAGAGTGTTATAGACAGTAGCAGAGTGTAAGAGACAATAGCAGAGTGTAATAGACTGGAGCAGAGTGTAACATAGTGTAAGAGAATGTAAGAGACTGTAGCAGAGTGTAATAGACAGTAACAGAGTGTAAGAGAGTGTTATAGACAGTAGCAGAGTGTAAGAGACAATAGCAGAGTGTAAGAGACAGTAGCAGAGTGTAATAGACAGCAGCAGAGTGTAAGAGAGTGTAAGAGACAGTAGCAGAGTGTAATAGACAGTAACAGAGTGTAAGAGAGTGTTATAGACAGTAGCAGAGTGTAAGAGACAATAGCAGAGTGTAAGAGACAGTAGCAGAGTGTAATAGACTGTAGCAGAGTGTAACAGTGTAAGAGAGTGTAAGAGACAGTAGCAGAGTGTAATAGACATTAACAGAGTGTAAGAGAGTGTTATAGACAGTAGTAGAGTTTAAGAGACAGTAACAGAGTGTAAGAGACAGTAACAGAGTGTAAGAGGGTGTAAGAGACAGTAGCAGAGTGTAGGAGAGTGTAAGAGAGTGTAAGAGACAGTAACAGAGTGTAAGAGACAGCAGCAGAGTGTAAGAGAGTGTAACAGAGTGTAAGAGACAGTAACAGAGCGTAAGAGACAGTAGCAGAGTGTAAGAGACAGAAGCAGAGTGAAAGAGAGAGTAGCAGAGTGTAAGAGACAGTAGCAGAGAGTAAGAGACAGTAGCAGAGTGTAAGAGAGTGTAATAGACAGTAACAGAGTGTAAGAGAGTGTAACAGCATGTAAGAGAGTGTAACAGAGTGTAAGAGAGTGTAAGAGACAGTAACAGAGTGTAAGAGACAGTAACAGAGTGTAAGAGACAGTAACAGAGTGTAAGAGACAGCAGCAGAGTGTAAGAGTGTGTAACAGAGTGTAAGAGAGTGAAAGAGACAGTAGCAGAGTGTAATAGACAGTAACAGAGTGTAATAGAGTGTAAGAGACAGTAGCAGAGTGTAAGAGACAATAGCAGAGTGTAAGAGACAGTAGCAGAGTGTAATAGACTGTAGCAGAGTGTAACAGAGTGTAAGAGAGTGTAAGAGACAATAGCAGAGTGTAATAGACTGGAGCAGAGTGTAACATAGTGTAAGAGAATGTAAGAGACTGTAGCAGAGTGTAATAGACAGTAACAGAGTGTAAGAGAGTGTTATAGACAGTAGCAGAGTGCAAGAGACAATAGCAGAGTGTAAGAGACAGTAGCAGAGTGTAATAGACAGTAACAGAGTGTAAGAGACAGTAACAGAGTGTAAGAGACAGCAGCAGAGTGTAAGAGTGTAAGAGACAGTAACAGAGTGTAAGAGAGTGTAACAGAGTGTAAAAGACAGTAACAGAGTGTACGAGACAGTAACAGAGTGTACGAGACAGTAACAGAGTGTAAGAGACAGTAACAGAGTATACGAGAGTGTAGTAGAGTGTAAGAGACAGTAACAGAGCGTAAGAGACAGTAGCAGTGTGTAAGAGACAGAAGCAAAGTGAAAGAGAGAGTAGCAGAGTGTAAGAGACAGTAGCAGAGTGTAAGAGACAGTAGCAGAGTGTAAGAGAGTGTAAGAGACAGTAACAGAGTGTAAGAGAGTGTAACAGCGTGTAAGAGAGTGTAACAGAGTGTAAGAGACAGTAAGAGAGTGTAACAGAGTGTAAGAGACAGTAACAGAGTGTAGGAGAGTGTAAGAGACAGTAACAGAGTGTAAGAGACAGTAACAGAGTGTAAGAGGGTGTAACAGCGTGTAAGAGAGTGTAACAGCATGTAAGAGAGTGTAACAGAGTGTAAGGGAGTGTAAGAGACAGTAACAGAGTGTAAGGGGGTGTAAGAGACAGTAGAAGAGTGTAGGAGAGTGTAAGAGAGTGTAAGAGAGTGTAATAGACAGTAACAGAGTGTAAGAGACAGTAAAAGAGTGTAAGAGACAGCAGCAGAGTGTAAGAGAGTGTAAGAGACAGTAACAGAGTGTAAGAGACAGTAACAGAGTGTAAGAGACAGTAACAGAGTATACAAGAGTGTAGTAGAGTGTAAGAGACAGTAACAGAGCGTAAGAGACAGTAGCAGTGTGTAAGAGACAGAAGCAAAGTGAAAGAGAGAGTAGCAGAGTGTAAGAGACAGTAGCAGAGTGTAAGAGACAGTAGCAGAGTGTAAGAGAGTGTAAGAGACAGTAACAGAGTGTAAGAGAGTGTAACAGCGTGTAAGAGAGTGTAACAGAGTGTAAGAGACAGTAAGAGAGTGTAACAGAGTGTAAGAGACAGTAACAGAGTGTAAAAGAGTGTAAGAGACAGTAACAGAGTGTAAGAGACAGTAACAGAGTGTAAGAGACAGCAGCAGAGTGTAAGAGAGTGTAACATAGTGTAAGAGAGTGTAAGAGACAGTAGCAGAGTGTAATAGACAGTAACAGAGTGTAATAGAGTGTAAGAGACAGTAGCAGAGTGTAAGAGACAATAGCAGAGTGTAACATAGTGTAAGAGAGTGTTATAGACAGTAGCAGAGTGTAAGAGACAGTAACAGAGTGTAAGAGACAGTAACAGAGTGAAAGAGACAGTAGCAGAGTGAAAGAGACAGTAGTAGAGTGTAGTAGAGTGTAAGATATAGGAGTGTAAGAGACAGTAACAGAGTGTAAGAGACAGTAACAGAGTGTAAGAGACAGCAGCAGAGTGTAAGAGAGTGTAATAGACAGTAACAGAGTGTACGAGAGTGTAGTAGAGTGTAAGAGACAGTAGCAGAGTGTAAGAGAGTGTAACAGGGTGTAAGAGACAGTAACAGAGTATAGGAGACAGTAACAGAGTGTAAGAGACAGTAACAGAGTGTACGAGACAGTAACATAGTGTAAGATACAGTAACAGAGTGTATGACAGTGTAGTACAGTGTAAGACACAGTAACAGAGCGTAAGAGATAGTAGCAGAGTGTAAGAGACAGTAGCAGAGTGAAAGAGACAGTAGCAGAGTGTTAGAGACAGTAGCAGAGTGTAAGAAACAGTAACAGAGTGTAAGAGACAGTAGCAGAGTGTAAGAGAGTGTAAGAGACAGTAACAGTGTGTAAGAGGGTGTAACAGCGTGTAAGAGAGTGTAACAGCATGTAAGAGAGTGTAACAGAGTGTAAGAGAGTGTAAGAGACAGTAACAGAGTGTAAGAGGGTGTAAGAGACAGTAGCAGAGTGTAAGAGAGTGTAAGAGAGTGTTATAGACAGTAGCAGAGTGTAAGAGACAATAGCAGAGTGTAAGAGACAGTAGCAGAGTGTAATAGACTGTAGCAGAGTGTAACAGTGTAAGAGAGTGTAAGAGACAGTAGCAGAGTGTAATAGACAGTAACAGAGTGTAAGAGAGTGTTATAGACAGTAGCAGAGTGTAAGAGACAGTAGCAAAGTGTAAGAGACAATAGCAGAGTGTAAGAGACAGTAGCAGAGTGTAATAGACTGTAGCAGAGTGTAACATAGTGTAAGAGAGTGTAAGAGACAGTAACAGAGTGTAAGAGACAGTAACAGAGTGTAAGAGGGTGTAAGAGACAGTAGGAGAGTGTAAGAGAGTGTAAGAGAGTGTAAGAGACAGTAACAGAGTGTAAGAGACAGTAACAGAGTGTAAGAGACAGCAGCAGAGTGTAAGAGAGTGTAACAGAGTATAGGAGACAGTAACAGAGTATAGGAGACAGTAACAGAGTGTAAGAGAGTGTAAGAGACAGTTACAGAGTGTAAGAGAGTGTAACATAGTGTAAGAGACAGTAACAGAGTGTAAGAGACAGCAGAAGAGTGTAAGAGAGTTGAAGAGACAGTCGCAGAGTGTAATAGACAGTAACAGAGTGTAAGAGAGTGTTATAGACAGTAGCAGAGTGTAAGAGACAATAGCAGAGTGTAATAGACTGGAGCAGAGTGTAACATAGTGTAAGACAGTGTAAGAGACTGTAGCAGAGTGTAATAGACAGTAACAGAGTGTAAGAGAGTGTTATAGACAGTAGCAGAGTGTAAGAGACAATAGCAGAGTGTAAGAGACAGTAGCAGAGTGTAATAGACAGCAGCAGAGTGTAAGAGAGTGTAAGAGACAGTAGCAGAGTGTAATAGACAGTAACAGAGTGTAAGAGAGTGTTATAGACAGTAGCAGAGTGTAAGAGACAGTAGCAGAGTGTAATAGACTGTAGCAGAGTGTAACATAGTGTAAGAGAGTGTAAGAGACAGTAGCAGAGTGTAATAGACAGTAACAGAGTGTAAGAGAGTGTTATAGACAGTAGCAGAGTGTAAGAGAGTGTAAGAGACAGTTACAGAGTGTAAGAGAGTGTAACAGAGTGTAAGAGAGTGTAAGAGACAGTAACATAGTGTAGGAGAGTGTAAGAGACAGTAACAGAGTGTAAGAGACAGTAGCAGAGTGTAAGAGAGTGTAAGAGAGTGTTATAGACAGTAGCAGAGTGTAAGGGACAATAGCAGAGTGTAAGAGACAGTAGCAGAGTGTAATAGACTGTAGCAGAGTGTAAAATAGTGTAAGAGAGTGTAAGAGACAGTAGCAGAGTGTAATAGACAGTAATAGAGTGTAAGAGAGTGTTATAGACAGTAGCAGAGTTTAAGAGACAGTAACAGAGCGTAAGAGACAGTAAGAGTGTAAGAGGGTGTAAGAGACAGTAGCAGAGTGTAGGAGAGTGTAAGAGAGTGTAATAGACAGTAACAGAGTGTAAGAGACAACAACAGAGTGTAAGAGACAGTAGCAGAGTGTAAGAGACAATAGCAGAGTGTAAGAGACAGTAGCAGAGTGTAATAGACTGTAGCAGAGTGTAACAGTGTAAGAGAGTGTAAGAGACAGTAGCAGAGTGTAATAGACAGTAACAGAGTGTAAGAGAGTGTTATAGACAGTAGCAGAGTGTAAGAGACAGTAGCAGAGTGTAAGAGACAATAGCAGAGTGTAAGAGACAGTAGCAGAGTGTAATAGACTGTAGCAGAGTGTAACATAGTGTAAGAGAGTGTAAGAGACAGTAGCAGAGTGTAATAGACAGTAACAGAGTGTACGAGAGTGTTATAGACAGTAGCAGAGTTTAAGAGACAGTAACAGAGTGTAAGAGACAGTAACAGAGTGTAAGAGTGTGTAAGAGACAGTAGGAGAGTGTAAGAGAGTGTAAGAGAGTGTAAGAGAGTGTAAGAGACAGTAACAGAGTGTAAGAGACAGTAACAGAGTGTAAGAGACAGCAGCAGAGTGTAAGAGAGTGTAAGAGACAGTAACAGAGTGTAAGAGAGTGTAACATAGTGTAAGAGACAGTAACAGAGTGTAAGAGACAGCAGAAGAGTGTAAGAGAGTTGAAGAGACAGTCGCAGAGTGTAATAGACAGTAACAGAGTGTAAGAGAGTGTTATAGACAGTAGCAGAGTGTAAGAGACAATAGCAGAGTGTAATAGACTGGAGCAGAGTGTAACATAGTGTAAGAGAATGTAAGAGACTGTAGCAGAGTGTAATAGACAGTAACAGAGTGTAAGAGAGTGTTATAGACAGTAGCAGAGTGTAAGAGACAATAGCAGAGTGTAAGAGACAGTAGCAGAGTGTAATAGACAGCAGCAGAGTGTAAGAGAGTGTAAGAGACAGTAGCAGAGTGTAATAGACAGTAACAGAGTGTAAGAGAGTGTTATAGACAGTAGCAGAGTGTAAGAGACAATAGCAGAGTGTAAGAGACAGTAGCAGAGTGTAATAGACTGTAGCAGAGTGTAACAGTGTAAGAGAGTGTAAGAGACAGTAGCAGAGTGTAATAGACATTAACAGAGTGTAAGAGAGTGTTATAGACAGTAGTAGAGTTTAAGAGACAGTAACAGAGTGTAAGAGACAGTAACAGAGTGTAAGAGGGTGTAAGAGACAGTAGCAGAGTGTAGGAGAGTGTAAGAGAGTGTAAGAGACAGTAACAGAGTGTAAGAGACAGCAGCAGAGTGTAAGAGAGTGTAACAGAGTGTAAGAGACAGTAACAGAGCGTAAGAGACAGTAGCAGAGTGTAAGAGACAGAAGCAGAGTGAAAGAGAGAGTAGCAGAGTGTAAGAGACAGTAGCAGAGAGTAAGAGACAGTAGCAGAGTGTAAGAGAGTGTAATAGACAGTAACAGAGTGTAAGAGAGTGTAACAGCATGTAAGAGAGTGTAACAGAGTGTAAGAGAGTGTAAGAGACAGTAACAGAGTGTAAGAGACAGTAACAGAGTGTAAGAGACAGTAACAGAGTGTAAGAGACAGCAGCAGAGTGTAAGAGTGTGTAACAGAGTGTAAGAGAGTGAAAGAGACAGTAGCAGAGTGTAATAGACAGTAACAGAGTGTAATAGAGTGTAAGAGACAGTAGCAGAGTGTAAGAGACAATAGCAGAGTGTAAGAGACAGTAGCAGAGTGTAATAGACTGTAGCAGAGTGTAACAGAGTGTAAGAGAGTGTAAGAGACAATAGCAGAGTGTAATAGACTGGAGCAGAGTGTAACATAGTGTAAGAGAATGTAAGAGACTGTAGCAGAGTGTAATAGACAGTAACAGAGTGTAAGAGAGTGTTATAGACAGTAGCAGAGTGCAAGAGACAATAGCAGAGTGTAAGAGACAGTAGCAGAGTGTAATAGACAGTAACAGAGTGTAAGAGACAGTAACAGAGTGTAAGAGACAGCAGCAGAGTGTAAGAGTGTAAGAGACAGTAACAGAGTGTAAGAGAGTGTAACAGAGTGTAAAAGACAGTAACAGAGTGTACGAGACAGTAACAGAGTGTACGAGACAGTAACAGAGTGTAAGAGACAGTAACAGAGTATACGAGAGTGTAGTAGAGTGTAAGAGACAGTAACAGAGCGTAAGAGACAGTAGCAGTGTGTAAGAGACAGAAGCAAAGTGAAAGAGAGAGTAGCAGAGTGTAAGAGACAGTAGCAGAGTGTAAGAGACAGTAGCAGAGTGTAAGAGAGTGTAAGAGACAGTAACAGAGTGTAAGAGAGTGTAACAGCGTGTAAGAGAGTGTAACAGAGTGTAAGAGACAGTAAGAGAGTGTAACAGAGTGTAAGAGACAGTAACAGAGTGTAGGAGAGTGTAAGAGACAGTAACAGAGTGTAAGAGACAGTAACAGAGTGTAAGAGGGTGTAACAGCGTGTAAGAGAGTGTAACAGCATGTAAGAGAGTGTAACAGAGTGTAAGGGAGTGTAAGAGACAGTAACAGAGTGTAAGGGGGTGTAAGAGACAGTAGAAGAGTGTAGGAGAGTGTAAGAGAGTGTAAGAGAGTGTAATAGACAGTAACAGAGTGTAAGAGACAGTAAAAGAGTGTAAGAGACAGCAGCAGAGTGTAAGAGAGTGTAAGAGACAGTAACAGAGTGTAAGAGACAGTAACAGAGTGTAAGAGACAGTAACAGAGTATACAAGAGTGTAGTAGAGTGTAAGAGACAGTAACAGAGCGTAAGAGACAGTAGCAGTGTGTAAGAGACAGAAGCAAAGTGAAAGAGAGAGTAGCAGAGTGTAAGAGACAGTAGCAGAGTGTAAGAGACAGTAGCAGAGTGTAAGAGAGTGTAAGAGACAGTAACAGAGTGTAAGAGAGTGTAACAGCGTGTAAGAGAGTGTAACAGAGTGTAAGAGACAGTAAGAGAGTGTAACAGAGTGTAAGAGACAGTAACAGAGTGTAAAAGAGTGTAAGAGACAGTAACAGAGTGTAAGAGACAGTAACAGAGTGTAAGAGACAGCAGCAGAGTGTAAGAGAGTGTAACATAGTGTAAGAGAGTGTAAGAGACAGTAGCAGAGTGTAATAGACAGTAACAGAGTGTAATAGAGTGTAAGAGACAGTAGCAGAGTGTAAGAGACAATAGCAGAGTGTAAGAGACAGTAGCAGAGTGTAACATAGTGTAAGAGAGTGTTATAGACAGTAGCAGAGTGTAAGAGACAGTAACAGAGTGTAAGAGACAGTAACAGAGTGAAAGAGACAGTAGCAGAGTGAAAGAGACAGTAGTAGAGTGTAGTAGAGTGTAAGATATAGGAGTGTAAGAGACAGTAACAGAGTGTAAGAGACAGTAACAGAGTGTAAGAGACAGCAGCAGAGTGTAAGAGAGTGTAAGAGACAGTAACAGAGTGTACGAGAGTGTAGTAGAGTGTAAGAGACAGTAGCAGAGTGTAAGAGAGTGTAACAGGGTGTAAGAGACAGTAACAGAGTATAGGAGACAGTAACAGAGTGTAAGAGACAGTAACAGAGTGTACGAGACAGTAACATAGTGTAAGATACAGTAACAGAGTGTATGACAGTGTAGTACAGTGTAAGACACAGTAACAGAGCGTAAGAGATAGTAGCAGAGTGTAAGAGACAGTAGCAGAGTGAAAGAGACAGTAGCAGAGTGTTAGAGACAGTAGCAGAGTGTAAGAAACAGTAACAGAGTGTAAGAGACAGTAGCAGAGTGTAAGAGAGTGTAAGAGACAGTAACAGTGTGTAAGAGGGTGTAACAGCGTGTAAGAGAGTGTAACAGCGTGTAAGAGAGTGTAACAGAGTGTAAGAGAGTGTAAGAGACAGTAACAGAGTGTAAGAGGGTGTAAGAGACAGTAGCAGAGTGTAAGAGAGTGTAAGAGAGTGTTATAGACAGTAGCAGAGTGTAAGAGACAATAGCAGAGTGTAAGAGACAGTAGCAGAGTGTAAGAGACAGTAGCAGAGTGTAACAGTGTAAGAGAGTGTAAGAGACAGTAGCAGAGTGTAATAGACAGTAACAGAGTGTAAGAGAGTGTTATAGACAGTAGCAGAGTGTAAGAGACAGTAGCAGAGTGTAAGAGACAATAGCAGAGTGTAAGAGACAGTAGCAGAGTGTAATAGACTGTAGCAGAGTGTAACATAGTGTAAGAGAGTGTAAGAGACAGTAGCAGAGTGTAATAGACAGTAACAGAGTGTACGAGAGTGTTATAGACAGTAGCAGAGTTTAAGAGACAGTAACAGAGTGTAAATGACAGTAACAGAGTGTAAGAGTGTGTAAGAGACAGTAGGAGAGTGTAAGAGAGTGTAAGAGAGTGTAAGAGAGTGTAAGAGAGTGTAAGAGAGTGTAAGAGACAGTAACAGAGTGTAAGAGACAGTAACAGAGTGTAAGAGACAGCAGCAGAGTGTAAGAGAGTGTAACAGAGTATAGGAGACAGTAACAGAGTATAGGAGACAGTAACAGAGTGTAAGAGAGTGTAAGAGACAGTTACAGAGTGTAAGAGAGTGTAACATAGTGTAAGAGACAGTAACAGAGTGTAAGAGACAGCAGAAGAGTGTAAGAGAGTTGAAGAGACAGTCGCAGAGTGTAATAGACAGTAACAGAGTGTAAGAGAGTGTTATAGACAGTAGCAGAGTGTAAGAGACAATAGCAGAGTGTAATAGACTGGAGCAGAGTGTAACATAGTGTAAGACAGTGTAAGAGACTGTAGCAGAGTGTAATAGACAGTAACAGAGTGTAAGAGAGTGTTATAGACAGTAGCAGAGTGTAAGAGACAATAGCAGAGTGTAAGAGACAGTAGCAGAGTGTAATAGACAGCAGCAGAGTGTAAGAGAGTGTAAGAGACAGTAGCAGAGTGTAATAGACAGTAACAGAGTGTAAGAGAGTGTTATAGACAGTAGCAGAGTGTAAGATACAATAGCAGAGTGTAAGAGACAGTAGCAGAGTGTAATAGACTGTAGCAGAGTGTAACATAGTGTAAGAGAGTGTAAGAGACAGTAGCAGAGTGTAATAGACAGTAACAGAGTGTAAGAGAGTGTTATAGACAGTAGCAGAGTGTAAGAGAGTGTAAGAGACAGTTACAGAGTGTAAGAGAGTGTAACAGAGTGTAAGAGAGTGTAAGAGACAGTAACATAGTGTAGGAGAGTGTAAGAGACAGTAACAGAGTGTAAGAGACAGTAGCAGAGTGTAAGAGAGTGTAAGAGAGTGTTATAGACAGTAGCAGAGTGTAAGGGACAATAGCAGAGTGTAAGAGACAGTAGCAGAGTGTAATAGACTGTAGCAGAGTGTAACATAGTGTAAGAGAGTGTAAGAGACAGTAGCAGAGTGTAATAGACAGTAATAGAGTGTAAGAGAGTGTTATAGACAGTAGCAGAGTTTAAGAGACAGTAACAGAGTGTAAGAGACAGTAAGAGTGTAAGAGGGTGTAAGAGACAGTAGCAGAGTGTAGGAGAGTGTAAGAGAGTGTAAGAGACAGTAACAGAGTGTATGAGACAGCAGCAGAGTGTAAGAGACAGTAACAGAGTGTAAGAGAGTGTAACAGAGTGTAAGAGACAGTAACAGAGTGTACGAGAGTGTAGTAGAGTGTAAGAGACAGTAACAGAGCATAAGAGACAGTAACAGAGCATAAGAGACAGAAGCAGAGTGTAAGAGAGTGTAAGAGAAATTAACAGAGTGTAATAGAGTGTAACAGTGTGTAAGAGAGTGTAACAGAGTGTAAGAGAGTGTAGGAGACAGTAACAGAGTGTAGGAGAGTGTAAGAGACAGTAACAGAGTGTAAGAGACAGTAACAGAGTGTAAGAGACAGCAGCAGAGTGTAAGAGAGTGTAACATAGTGTAAGAGAGTGAAAGAGACAGTAGCAGAGTGTAATAGACAGTAACAGAGTGTAAGACAGTGTTATAGACAGTAGCAGAGTGTAAGAGACAATAGCAGAGTGTAAGAGACAGTAACAGAGTGTAAGAGACAGTAACATAGTGTAAGAGACAGTAACAGAGTGTATGAGAGTGTAGTAGAGTGTAAGAGACAGTAACAGAGCGTAAGAGATAGTAGCAGAGTGTAAGAGACAGTAGCAGAGTGAAAGAGACAGTAGCAGAGTGTAAGAGATAGTAGCAGAGTGTAAGAGAGTGTAAGAGACAGTAACAGTGTGTAAAAGGGTGTAACAGCGTGTAAGAGAGTGTAACAGCATGTAAGAGAGTGTAACAGAGTGTAAGGGAGTGTAAGAGACAGTAACCGAGTGTAAGGGGGTGTAAGAGACAGTAGAAGAGTGTAGGAGAGTGTAGGAGAGTGTAAGAGAGTGTAATAGACAGTAACAGAGTGTAAGAGACAGTAACAGAGTGTAAGAGACAGCAGCAGAGTGTAAGAGAGTGTAAGAGACAGTAAGAGAGTGTAACAGAGTGTAAGAGACAGTAACAGAGTGTACGAGACAGTAACAGAGTGTAAGAGACAGTAACAGAGTGTAAGAGACAGTAACAGAGTATACGAGAGTGTAGTAGAGTGTAAGAGACAGTAACAGAGCGTAAGAGACAGTAGCAGTGTGTAAGAGACAGAAGCAAAGTGAAAGAGAGAGTAGCAGAGTGTAAGAGACAGTAGCAGAGTGTAAGAGACAGTAACAGAGTGTAAGAGAGTGTAACAGCGTGTAAGAGAGTGTAACAGAGTGTAAGAGACAGTAAGAGAGTGTAACAGAGTGTAAGAGACAGTAACAGAGTGTAGGAGAGTGTAAGAGACAGTAACGGAGTGTAAGAGACAGTAACAGAGTGTAAGAGACAGCAGCAGAGTGTAAGAGAGTGTAACATAGTGTAAGAGAGTGTAAGAGACAGTAGCAGAGTGTAATAGACAGTAACAGAGTGTAATAGAGTGTAAGAGACAGTAGCAGAGTGTAAGAGACAGTAGCAGAGTGTAATAGACTGTAACAGAGTGTAAGAGAGTGTAAGAGACAATAGCAGAGTGTAATAGACAGTAACAGAGTGTAAGAGAGTGTTATAGACAGTAGCAGAGTGTAAGAGAGTGTAAGAGACAGTTACAGAGTGTAAGAGAGTGTAACAGAGTGTAAGAGAGTGTAAGAGACAGTAACATAGTGTAGGAGAGTGTAAGAGACAGTAACAGAGTGTAAGAGACAGTAACAGAGTGTAAGAGGGTGTAAGAGACAGTAGCAGAGTGTAGGAGAGTGTAAGAGAGTGTAAGAGACAGTAAGAGTGTAAGAGACAGTAACAGAGTGTAAGAGACAGCAGCAGAGTGTAAGAGAGTGTAACAGAGTGTAAGAGACAGTAACAGAGCGTAAGAGACAGTAGCAGAGTGTAAGAGACAGAAGCAGAGTGAAAGAGAGAGTAGCAGAGTGTAAGAGACAGTAGCAGAGTGTAAGAGACAGTAGCAGAGTGTAAGAGAGTGTAAGAGACAGTAACAGAGTGTAAGAGAGTGTAACAGCATGTAAGAGAGTGTAACAGAGTGTAAGAGAGTGTAAGAGACAGTAACAGAGTGTAGTAGAGTGTAAGAGACAGTAACAGAGTGTAAGAGACAGTAACAGAGTGTAAGAGACAGCAGCAGAGTGTAAGAGAGTGTAACATAGTGTAAGAGAGTGAAAGAGACAGTAGCAGAGTGTAATAGACAGTAACAGAGTGTAAGAGAGTGTTATAGACAGTAGCAGAGTGTAAGAGACAATAGCAGAGTGTAAGATACAGTAGCAAAGTGTAAGAGACAGTAACAGAGTGTAAGAGACAGTAGCAGAGTGAAAGAGGCAGTAGTAGAGTGTACCAGAGTGTCACATGGCATATACCGTCCTCTAGGATCACATAGTCCTGAATGATCTCAGTATACTGTGAACGTCTTTGGGGATCTCTTCGCGTAGACATCGTAAACCTGTGTAAGAGACAGTAAAAGAGTATATGAGACAGTAGCGGAGTGTAAGAGAGTGTGACAGAGCATAGGAGACAGTAACAGAGTATAGGAGACGGTAACAGAGTGTAAGAGAGTGTAAGAGACAGTAACAGAGTGTAAGAGACAGTAACAGAGTGTAAGAGACAGCAGCAGAGTGTAAGAGAGTGTAACATAGTGTAAGAGAGTGAAAGAGACAGTAGCAGAGTGTAATAGACAGTAACAGAGTGTAGGAGAGTGTCAGAGACAGTAACAGAGTGTAAGAGTCAGCAGCAGAGTGTAAGAGAGTGTAACATAGTGTAAGAGAGTGTAAGAGACAGTAGCAGAGTGTAATAGACAGTAACAGAGTGTAAGAGAGTGTTATAGACAGTAGCAGAGTGTAAGAGACAATAGCAGAGTGTAAGATACAGTAGCAGAGTGTAAGAGACAGTAACAGAGTGTAAAAGACAGTAACAGAGTGTAAGAGACAGTAGCAGAGTGAAAGAGACAGTAGTAGAGTGTAAGAGAGTGTCACATGGCATATACCGTCCTCTAGGATCACATAGTCCTGAATGATCTCAGTATACTGTGAACGTCTTTGGGGATCTCTTCGCGTAGACCTCGTAAACCTGTGTAAGAGACAGTAAAAGAGTATATGAGACAGTAGTGGAGTGTAAGAAAGTGTAACAGAGTATAGGAGACAGTAACAGAGTGTAAGAGAGTGTAAGAGACAGTTACAGAGTGTAAGAGAGTGTAAGAGAGTGTAAGAGAGTGTAACAGAGTGTAAGAGACAGTAACAGAGTGTAAGAGACAGCAGCAGAGTGTAAGAGAGTGTGAGAGACAGTAGCAGAGTGTAATAGACAGTAACAGAGTGTAAGAGAGTGTTATAGACAGTAGCAGAGTGTTATAGACAATAGCAGAGTGTAAGAGACAGTAGCAGAGTGTAATAGACAGCAGCAGAGTGTAAGAGAGTGTAAGAGACAGTAGCAGAGTGTAATAGACAGTAACAGAGTGTAAGAGAGTGTTATAGACAGTAGCAGAGTGTAAGAGAAAATAGCAGAGTGTAAGAGACAGTAGCAGAGTGTAATAGACTGTAGCAGAGTGTAACATAGTGTAAGAGAGTGTAAGAGACAGTAGCAGAGTATAATAGACAGTAACAGAGTGTAAGAGAGTGTTATAGACAGTAGCAGAGTTTAAGAGACAGTAACAGAGTGTAAGAGACAGTAACAGACTGTAAGAGGGTGTAAGAGACAGTAGCAGAGTGTAGGAGAGTGTAAGAGAGTGTAAGAGAGTGTAAGAGACAGTAACAGAGTGTAAGAGACAGTAACAGAGTGTAAGAGACAGCAGCAGAGTGTAAGAGAGTGTAACAGAGTATAGGAGACAGTAACAGAGTATAGGAGACAGTAACAGAGTGTAAGAGAGTGTAAGAGACAGTTACAGAGTGTAAGAGAGTGTAACACAGTGTAAGAGACAGTAACAGAGTGTAAGAGACAGTAGCAGAGTGTAATAGACTGTAGCAGAGTGTAACATAGTGTAAGAGAGTGTAAGAGACAGTAGCAGAGTGTAATAGACAGTAACAGAGTGTAAGAGAGTGTTATAGACAGTAGCAGAGTTTAAGAGACAGTAACAGAGTGTAAGAGACAGTAACAGAGTGTAAGAGGGTGTAAGAGACAGTAGCAGAGTGTAGGAGAGTGTAAGAGAGTGTAAGAGAGTGTAAGAGAGTGTAAGAGACAGTAACAGAGTGTAAGAGACAGTAACAGAGTGTAAGAGACAGTAACAGAGTGTAAGAGACAGCAGCAGAGTGTAAGAGAGTGTAACAGAGTATAGGAGACAGTAACAGAGTATAGGAGACAGTAACAGAGTGTAAGAGAGTGTAAGAGACAGTTACAGAGTGTAAGAGAGTGTAACATAGTGTAAGAGACAGTAACAGAGTGTAAGAGACAGTAGCAGAGTGTAATAGACTGTAGCAGAGTGTAACATAGTGTAAGAGAGTGTAAGAGACAGTAGCAGAGTGTAATAGACAGTAACAGAGTGTAAGAGAGTGTTATAGACAGTAGCAGAGTGTAAGAGACAATAGCAGAGTGTAATAGAGTGTAGCAGAGTGTAATAGAGTGTAGCAGAGTGTAAGCGAGTGTAAGAGACAGTAGCAGAGTGTAATAGACAGTAACAGAGTGTAAGAGAGTGTTATAGACAGTTGCAGAGTGTAAGAGACAATAGCAGAGTGTAAGATACAGTAGAAGAGTGTAAGAGACTGTAACAGAGTGTAAGAGACAGTAACAGAGTGTAAGAGACAGTAACAGAGTGTAAGAGACAGTAGCAGAGTGAAAGAGACATTAGTAGAGTGTAGTAGAGTGTAAGAGAGAGTCACATGGCATACACCGTCCTCTAGGACCACATGGTCCCGAATGATCTCAGTATACTGTGAACGTCTTTGGGTATCTCTTCGCGTAGACATCGTAAACCTGTGTAAGAGACAGTAACAGAGTATATGAGACAGCAGCAGAGTGTAAGAGAGTGTAACATAGTGTAAGACAGTGTAAGAGACAGTAGCAGAGTGAAAGAGACAGTAGCAGAGTGTAAGAGACAGTAGCAGAGTGTAAGAGACAGTAACAGAGTGTAAGAGATAGTAGCAGAGTGTAAGAGAGTGTAAGAGACAGTAACAGTGTGTAAGAGGGTGTAACAGCGTGTAAGAGAGTGTAACAGCATGTAAGAGAGTGTAACAGAGTGTAAGGGAGTGTAAGAGACAGTAACAGAGTGTAAGGGGGTGTAAGAGACAGTAGAAGAGTGTAGGAGAGTGTAAGAGAGTGTAAGAGAGTGTAATAGACAGTAACAGAGTGTAAGAGACAGTAAAAGAGTGTAAGAGACAGCAGCAGAGTGTAAGAGAGTGTAAGAGACAGTAACAGAGTGTAAGAGACAGTAACAGAGTGTAAGAGACAGTAACAGAGTACACGAGAGTGTAGTAGAGTGTAAGAGACAGTAACAGAGCGTAAGAGACAGTAGCAGTGTGTAGGAGACAGAAGCAAAGTGAAAGAGAGAGTAGCAGAGTGTAAGAGACAGTAGCAGAGTGTAAGAGACAGTAGCAGAGTGTAAGAGAGTGTAAGAGACAGTAACAGAGTGTAGGAGAGTGTAAGAGACAGTAACAGAGTGTAAGAGACAGTAACAGAGTGTAAGAGACAGCAGCAGAGTGTAAGAGAGTGTAACATAGTGTAAGAGAGTGTAAGAGACAGTAGCAGAGTGTAATAGACAGTAACAGAGTGTAATAGAGTGTAAGAGACAGTAGCAGAGTGTAAGAGACAATAGCAGAGTGTAAGAGACAGTAGCAGAGTGTAACATAGTGTAAGAGAGTGTTATAGACAGTAGCAGAGTGTAAGAGACAGTAACAGAGTGTAAGAGACAGTAGCAGAGTGAAAGAGACAGTAGTAGAGTGTAGTAGAGTGTAAGATATAGGAGTGTAAGAGACAGTAACAGAGTGTAAGAGACAGTAACAGAGTGTAAGAGACAGCAGCAGAGTGTAAGAGAGTGTAATAGACAGTAACAGAGTGTACGAGAGTGTAGTAGAGTGTAAGAGACAGTAGCAGAGTGTAAGAGAGTGTAACAGGGTGTAAGAGACAGTAACAGAGTATAGGAGACAGTAACAGAGTGTAAGAGACAGTAACAGAGTGTACGAGACAGTAACATAGTGTAAGAGACAGTAACAGAGTGTATGACAGTGTAGTACAGTGTAAGACACAGTAACAGAGCGTAAGAGATAGTAGCAGAGTGTAAGAGACAGTAGCAGAGTGAAAGAGACAGTAGCAGAGTGTTAGAGACAGTAGCAGAGTGTAAGAAACAGTAACAGAGTGTAAGAGACAGTAGCAGAGTGTAAGAGAGTGTAAGAGACAGTAACAGTGTGTAAGAGGGTGTAACAGCGTGTAAGAGAGTGTAACAGCGTGTAAGAGAGTGTAACAGAGTGTAAGAGAGTGTAAGAGACAGTAACAGAGTGTAAGAGGGTGTAAGAGACAGTAGCAGAGTGTAAGAGAGTGTAAGAGAGTGTTATAGACAGTAGCAGAGTGTAAGAGACAATAGCAGAGTGTAAGAGACAGTAGCAGAGTGTAATAGACTGTAGCAGAGTGTAACAGTGTAAGAGAGTGTAAGAGACAGTAGCAGAGTGTAATAGACAGTAACAGAGTGTAAGAGAGTGTTATAGACAGTAGCAGAGTTTAAGAGACAGTAACAGAGTGTAAGAGACAGTAACAGAGTGTAAGAGGGTGTAAGAGACAGTAGCAGAGTGTAGGAGAGTGTAAGAGAGTGTAAGAGAGTGTAAGAGACAGTAACAGAGTGTAAGAGACATTAACAGAGTGTAAGACACAGCAGCAGAGTGTAAGAGAGTGTAACAGAGTATAGGAGACAGTAACAGAGTATAGGAGACAGTAACAGAGTGTAAGAGAGTGTAAGAGACAGTTACAGAGTGTAAGAGAGTGTAACATAGTGTAAGAGACAGTAACAGAGTGTAAGAGACAGCAGAAGAGTGTAAGAGAGTTGAAGAGACAGTCGCAGAGTGTAATAGACAGTAACAGAGTGTAAGAGAGTGTTATAGACAGTAGCAGAGTGTAAGAGACAATAGCAGAGTGTAATAGACTGGAGCAGAGTGTAACATAGTGTAAGACAGTGTAAGAGACTGTAGCAGAGTGTAATAGACAGTAACAGAGTGTAAGAGAGTGTTATAGACAGTAGCAGAGTGTAAGAGACAATAGCAGAGTGTAAGAGACAGTAGCAGAGTGTAATAGACAGCAGCAGAGTGTAAGAGAGTGTAAGAGACAGTAGCAGAGTGTAATAGACAGTAACAGAGTGTAAGAGAGTGTTATAGACAGTAGCAGAGTGTAAGATACAATAGCAGAGTGTAAGAGACAGTAGCAGAGTGTAATAGACTGTAGCAGAGTGTAACATAGTGTAAGAGAGTGTAAGAGACAGTAGCAGAGTGTAATAGACAGTAACAGAGTGTAAGAGAGTGTTATAGACAGTAGCAGAGTGTAAGAGAGTGTAAGAGACAGTTACAGAGTGTAAGAGAGTGTAACAGAGTGTAAGAGAGTGTAAGAGACAGTAACATAGTGTAGGAGAGTGTAAGAGACAGTAACAGAGTGTAAGAGACAGTAGCAGAGTGTAAGAGAGTGTAAGAGAGTGTTATAGACAGTAGCAGAGTGTAAGGGACAATAGCAGAGTGTAAGAGACAGTAGCAGAGTGTAATAGACTGTAGCAGAGTGTAAAATAGTGTAAGAGAGTGTAAGAGACAGTAGCAGAGTGTAATAGACAGTAATAGAGTGTAAGAGAGTGTTATAGACAGTAGCAGAGTTTAAGAGACAGTAACAGAGTGTAAGAGACAGTAAGAGTGTAAGAGGGTGTAAGAGACAGTAGCAGAGTGTAGGAGAGTGTAAGAGAGTGTAAGAGACAGTAACAGAGTGTATGAGACAGCAGCAGAGTGTAAGAGACAGTAACAGAGTGTAAGAGAGTGTAACAGAGTGTAAGAGACAGTAACAGAGTGTACGAGAGTGTAGTAGAGTGTAAGAGACAGTAACAGAGCATAAGAGACAGTAACAGAGCATAAGAGACAGAAGCAGAGTGTAAGAGAGTGTAAGAGAAATTAACAGAGTGTAATAGAGTGTAACAGTGTGTAAGAGAGTGTAACAGAGTGTAAGAGAGTGTAGGAGACAGTAACAGAGTGTAGGAGAGTGTAAGAGACAGTAACAGAGTGTAAGAGACAGTAACAGAGTGTAAGAGACAGCAGCAGAGTGTAAGAGAGTGTAACATAGTGTAAGAGAGTGAAAGAGACAGTAGCAGAGTGTAATAGACAGTAACAGAGTGTAAGACAGTGTTATAGACAGTAGCAGAGTGTAAGAGACAATAGCAGAGTGTAAGAGACAGTAACAGAGTGTAAGAGACAGTAACATAGTGTAAGAGACAGTAACAGAGTGTATGAGAGTGTAGTAGAGTGTAAGAGACAGTAACAGAGCGTAAGAGATAGTAGCAGAGTGTAAGAGACAGTAGCAGAGTGAAAGAGACAGTAGCAGAGTGTAAGAGATAGTAGCAGAGTGTAAGAGAGTGTAAGAGACAGTAACAGTGTGTAAAAGGGTGTAACAGCGTGTAAGAGAGTGTAACAGCATGTAAGAGAGTGTAACAGAGTGTAAGGGAGTGTAAGAGACAGTAACCGAGTGTAAGGGGGTGTAAGAGACAGTAGAAGAGTGTAGGAGAGTGTAGGAGAGTGTAAGAGAGTGTAATAGACAGTAACAGAGTGTAAGAGACAGTAACAGAGTGTAAGAGACAGCAGCAGAGTGTAAGAGAGTGTAAGAGACAGTAAGAGAGTGTAACAGAGTGTAAGAGACAGTAACAGAGTGTACGAGACAGTAACAGAGTGTAAGAGACAGTAACAGAGTGTAAGAGACAGTAACAGAGTATACGAGAGTGTAGTAGAGTGTAAGAGGCAGTAACAGAGCGTAAGAGACAGTAGCAGTGTGTAAGAGACAGAAGCAAAGTGAAAGAGAGAGTAGCAGAGTGTAAGAGACAGTAGCAGAGTGTAAGAGACAGTAACAGAGTGTAAGAGAGTGTAACAGCGTGTAAGAGAGTGTAACAGAGTGTAAGAGACAGTAAGAGAGTGTAACAGAGTGTAAGAGACAGTAACAGAGTGTAGGAGAGTGTAAGAGACAGTAACGGAGTGTAAGAGACAGTAACAGAGTGTAAGAGACAGCAGCAGAGTGTAAGAGAGTGTAACATAGTGTAAGAGAGTGTAAGAGACAGTAGCAGAGTGTAATAGACAGTAACAGAGTGTAATAGAGTGTAAGAGACAGTAGCAGAGTGTAAGAGACAGTAGCAGAGTGTAATAGACTGTAACAGAGTGTAAGAGAGTGTAAGAGACAATAGCAGAGTGTAATAGACAGTAACAGAGTGTAAGAGAGTGTTATAGACAGTAGCAGAGTGTAAGAGAGTGTAAGAGACAGTTACAGAGTGTAAGAGAGTGTAACAGAGTGTAAGAGAGTGTAAGAGACAGTAACATAGTGTAGGAGAGTGTAAGAGACAGTAACAGAGTGTAAGAGACAGTAACAGAGTGTAAGAGGGTGTAAGAGACAGTAGCAGAGTGTAGGAGAGTGTAAGAGAGTGTAAGAGACAGTAAGAGTGTAAGAGACAGTAACAGAGTGTAAGAGACAGCAGCAGAGTGTAAGAGAGTGTAACAGAGTGTAAGAGACAGTAACAGAGCGTAAGAGACAGTAGCAGAGTGTAAGAGACAGAAGCAGAGTGAAAGAGAGAGTAGCAGAGTGTAAGAGACAGTAGCAGAGTGTAAGAGACAGTAGCAGAGTGTAAGAGAGTGTAAGAGACAGTAACAGAGTGTAAGAGAGTGTAACAGCATGTAAGAGAGTGTAACAGAGTGTAAGAGAGTGTAAGAGACAGTAACAGAGTGTAGTAGAGTGTAAGAGACAGTAACAGAGTGTAAGAGACAGTAACAGAGTGTAAGAGACAGCAGCAGAGTGTAAGAGAGTGTAACATAGTGTAAGAGAGTGAAAGAGACAGTAGCAGAGTGTAATAGACAGTAACAGAGTGTAAGAGAGTGTTATAGACAGTAGCAGAGTGTAAGAGACAATAGCAGAGTGTAAGATACAGTAGCAAAGTGTAAGAGACAGTAACAGAGTGTAAGAGACAGTAGCAGAGTGAAAGAGGCAGTAGTAGAGTGTAGTAGAGTGTACCAGAGTGTCACATGGCATATACCGTCCTCTAGGATCACATAGTCCTGAATGATCTCAGTATACTGTGAACGTCTTTGGGGATCTCTTCGCGTAGACATCGTAAACCTGTGTAAGAGACAGTAAAAGAGTATATGAGACAGTAGCGGAGTGTAAGAGAGTGTGACAGAGCATAGGAGACAGTAACAGAGTATAGGAGACGGTAACAGAGTGTAAGAGAGTGTAAGAGACAGTAACAGAGTGTAAGAGACAGTAACAGAGTGTAAGAGACAGCAGCAGAGTGTAAGAGAGTGTAACATAGTGTAAGAGAGTGAAAGAGACAGTAGCAGAGTGTAATAGACAGTAACAGAGTGTAGGAGAGTGTCAGAGACAGTAACAGAGTGTAAGAGTCAGCAGCAGAGTGTAAGAGAGTGTAACATAGTGTAAGAGAGTGTAAGAGACAGTAGCAGAGTGTAATAGACAGTAACAGAGTGTAAGAGAGTGTTATAGACAGTAGCAGAGTGTAAGAGACAATAGCAGAGTGTAAGATACAGTAGCAGAGTGTAAGAGACAGTAACAGAGTGTAAAAGACAGTAACAGAGTGTAAGAGACAGTAGCAGAGTGAAAGAGACAGTAGTAGAGTGTAAGAGAGTGTCACATGGCATATACCGTCCTCTAGGATCACATAGTCCTGAATGATCTCAGTATACTGTGAACGTCTTTGGGGATCTCTTCGCGTAGACCTCGTAAACCTGTGTAAGAGACAGTAAAAGAGTATATGAGACAGTAGTGGAGTGTAAGAAAGTGTAACAGAGTATAGGAGACAGTAACAGAGTGTAAGAGAGTGTAAGAGACAGTTACAGAGTGTAAGAGAGTGTAAGAGAGTGTAAGAGAGTGTAACAGAGTGTAAGAGACAGTAACAGAGTGTAAGAGACAGCAGCAGAGTGTAAGAGAGTGTGAGAGACAGTAGCAGAGTGTAATAGACAGTAACAGAGTGTAAGAGAGTGTTATAGACAGTAGCAGAGTGTTATAGACAATAGCAGAGTGTAAGAGACAGTAGCAGAGTGTAATAGACAGCAGCAGAGTGTAAGAGAGTGTAAGAGACAGTAGCAGAGTGTAATAGACAGTAACAGAGTGTAAGAGAGTGTTATAGACAGTAGCAGAGTGTAAGAGAAAATAGCAGAGTGTAAGAGACAGTAGCAGAGTGTAATAGACTGTAGCAGAGTGTAACATAGTGTAAGAGAGTGTAAGAGACAGTAGCAGAGTATAATAGACAGTAACAGAGTGTAAGAGAGTGTTATAGACAGTAGCAGAGTTTAAGAGACAGTAACAGAGTGTAAGAGACAGTAACAGACTGTAAGAGGGTGTAAGAGACAGTAGCAGAGTGTAGGAGAGTGTAAGAGAGTGTAAGAGAGTGTAAGAGACAGTAACAGAGTGTAAGAGACAGTAACAGAGTGTAAGAGACAGCAGCAGAGTGTAAGAGAGTGTAACAGAGTATAGGAGACAGTAACAGAGTATAGGAGACAGTAACAGAGTGTAAGAGAGTGTAAGAGACAGTTACAGAGTGTAAGAGAGTGTAACACAGTGTAAGAGACAGTAACAGAGTGTAAGAGACAGTAGCAGAGTGTAATAGACTGTAGCAGAGTGTAACATAGTGTAAGAGAGTGTAAGAGACAGTAGCAGAGTGTAATAGACAGTAACAGAGTGTAAGAGAGTGTTATAGACAGTAGCAGAGTTTAAGAGACAGTAACAGAGTGTAAGAGACAGTAACAGAGTGTAAGAGGGTGTAAGAGACAGTAGCAGAGTGTAGGAGAGTGTAAGAGAGTGTAAGAGAGTGTAAGAGAGTGTAAGAGACAGTAACAGAGTGTAAGAGACAGTAACAGAGTGTAAGAGACAGTAACAGAGTGTAAGAGACAGCAGCAGAGTGTAAGAGAGTGTAACAGAGTATAGGAGACAGTAACAGAGTATAGGAGACAGTAACAGAGTGTAAGAGAGTGTAAGAGACAGTTACAGAGTGTAAGAGAGTGTAACATAGTGTAAGAGACAGTAACAGAGTGTAAGAGACAGTAGCAGAGTGTAATAGACTGTAGCAGAGTGTAACATAGTGTAAGAGAGTGTAAGAGACAGTAGCAGAGTGTAATAGACAGTAACAGAGTGTAAGAGAGTGTTATAGACAGTAGCAGAGTGTAAGAGACAATAGCAGAGTGTAATAGAGTGTAGCAGAGTGTAATAGAGTGTAGCAGAGTGTAAGCGAGTGTAAGAGACAGTAGCAGAGTGTAATAGACAGTAACAGAGTGTAAGAGAGTGTTATAGACAGTTGCAGAGTGTAAGAGACAATAGCAGAGTGTAAGATACAGTAGAAGAGTGTAAGAGACTGTAACAGAGTGTAAGAGACAGTAACAGAGTGTAAGAGACAGTAACAGAGTGTAAGAGACAGTAGCAGAGTGAAAGAGACATTAGTAGAGTGTAGTAGAGTGTAAGAGAGAGTCACATGGCATACACCGTCCTCTAGGACCACATGGTCCCGAATGATCTCAGTATACTGTGAACGTCTTTGGGCATCTCTTCGCGTAGACATCGTAAACCTGTGTAAGAGACAGTAACAGAGTATATGAGACAGCAGCAGAGTGTAAGAGAGTGTAACATAGTGTAAGACAGTGTAAGAGACAGTAGCAGAGTGAAAGAGACAGTAGCAGAGTGTAAGAGACAGTAGCAGAGTGTAAGAGACAGTAACAGAGTGTAAGAGATAGTAGCAGAGTGTAAGAGAGTGTAAGAGACAGTAACAGTGTGTAAGAGGGTGTAACAGCGTGTAAGAGAGTGTAACAGCATGTAAGAGAGTGTAACAGAGTGTAAGGGAGTGTAAGAGACAGTAACAGAGTGTAAGGGGGTGTAAGAGACAGTAGAAGAGTGTAGGAGAGTGTAAGAGAGTGTAAGAGAGTGTAATAGACAGTAACAGAGTGTAAGAGACAGTAAAAGAGTGTAAGAGACAGCAGCAGAGTGTAAGAGAGTGTAAGAGACAGTAACAGAGTGTAAGAGACAGTAACAGAGTGTAAGAGACAGTAACAGAGTACACGAGAGTGTAGTAGAGTGTAAGAGACAGTAACAGAGCGTAAGAGACAGTAGCAGTGTGTAGGAGACAGAAGCAAAGTGAAAGAGAGAGTAGCAGAGTGTAAGAGACAGTAGCAGAGTGTAAGAGACAGTAGCAGAGTGTAAGAGAGTGTAAGAGACAGTAACAGAGTGTAGGAGAGTGTAAGAGACAGTAACAGAGTGTAAGAGACAGTAACAGAGTGTAAGAGACAGCAGCAGAGTGTAAGAGAGTGTAACATAGTGTAAGAGAGTGTAAGAGACAGTAGCAGAGTGTAATAGACAGTAACAGAGTGTAATAGAGTGTAAGAGACAGTAGCAGAGTGTAAGAGACAATAGCAGAGTGTAAGAGACAGTAGCAGAGTGTAACATAGTGTAAGAGAGTGTTATAGACAGTAGCAGAGTGTAAGAGACAGTAACAGAGTGTAAGAGACAGTAACAGAGTGAAAGAGACAGTAGCAGAGTGAAAGAGACAGTAGTAGAGTGTAGTAGAGTGTAAGATATAGGAGTGTAAGAGACAGTAACAGAGTGTAAGAGACAGTAACAGAGTGTAAGAGACAGCAGCAGAGTGTAAGAGAGTGTAATAGACAGTAACAGAGTGTACGAGAGTGTAGTAGAGTGTAAGAGACAGTAGCAGAGTGTAAGAGAGTGTAACAGGGTGTAAGAGACAGTAACAGAGTATAGGAGACAGTAACAGAGTGTAAGAGACAGTAACAGAGTGTACGAGACAGTAACATAGTGTAAGAGACAGTAACAGAGTGTATGACAGTGTAGTACAGTGTAAGACACAGTAACAGAGCGTAAGAGATAGTAGCAGAGTGTAAGAGACAGTAGCAGAGTGAAAGAGACAGTAGCAGAGTGTTAGAGACAGTAGCAGAGTGTAAGAAACAGTAACAGAGTGTAAGAGACAGTAGCAGAGTGTAAGAGAGTGTAAGAGACAGTAACAGTGTGTAAGAGGGTGTAACAGCGTGTAAGAGAGTGTAACAGCGTGTAAGAGAGTGTAACAGAGTGTAAGAGAGTGTAAGAGACAGTAACAGAGTGTAAGAGGGTGTAAGAGACAGTAGCAGAGTGTAAGAGAGTGTAAGAGAGTGTTATAGACAGTAGCAGAGTGTAAGAGACAATAGCAGAGTGTAAGAGACAGTAGCAGAGTGTAATAGACTGTAGCAGAGTGTAACAGTGTAAGAGAGTGTAAGAGACAGTAGCAGAGTGTAATAGACAGTAACAGAGTGTAAGAGAGTGTTATAGACAGTAGCAGAGTGTAAGAGACAGTAGCAAAGTGTAAGAGACAATAGCAGAGTGTAAGAGACAGTAGCAGAGTGTAATAGACTGTAGCAGAGTGTAACATAGTGTAAGAGAGTGTAAGAGACAGTAGCAGAGTGTAATAGACAGTAACAGAGTGTACGAGAGTGTTATAGACAGTAGCAGAGTTTAAGAGACAGTAACAGAGTGTAAGAGACAGTAACAGAGTGTAAGAGGGTGTAAGAGACAGTAGGAGAGTGTAAGAGAGTGTAAGAGAGTGTAAGAGACAGTAACAGAGTGTAAGAGACATTAACAGAGTGTAAGACACAGCAGCAGAGTGTAAGAGAGTGTAACAGAGTATAGGAGACAGTAACAGAGTATAGGAGACAGTAACAGAGTGTAAGAGAGTGTAAGAGACAGTTACAGAGTGTAAGAGAGTGTAACATAGTGTAAGAGACAGTAACAGAGTGTAAGAGACAGCAGAAGAGTGTAAGAGAGTTGAAGAGACAGTCGCAGAGTGTAATAGACAGTAACAGAGTGTAAGAGAGTGTTATAGACAGTAGCAGAGTGTAAGAGACAATAGCAGAGTGTAATAGACTGGAGCAGAGTGTAACATAGTGTAAGACAGTGTAAGAGACTGTAGCAGAGTGTAATAGACAGTAACAGAGTGTAAGAGAGTGTTATAGACAGTAGCAGAGTGTAAGAGACAATAGCAGAGTGTAAGAGACAGTAGCAGAGTGTAATAGACAGCAGCAGAGTGTAAGAGAGTGTAAGAGACAGTAGCAGAGTGTAATAGACAGTAACAGAGTGTAAGAGAGTGTTATAGACAGTAGCAGAGTGTAAGATACAATAGCAGAGTGTAAGAGACAGTAGCAGAGTGTAATAGACTGTAGCAGAGTGTAACATAGTGTAAGAGAGTGTAAGAGACAGTAGCAGAGTGTAATAGACAGTAACAGAGTGTAAGAGAGTGTTATAGACAGTAGCAGAGTGTAAGAGAGTGTAAGAGACAGTTACAGAGTGTAAGAGAGTGTAACAGAGTGTAAGAGAGTGTAAGAGACAGTAACATAGTGTAGGAGAGTGTAAGAGACAGTAACAGAGTGTAAGAGACAGTAGCAGAGTGTAAGAGAGTGTAAGAGAGTGTTATAGACAGTAGCAGAGTGTAAGGGACAATAGCAGAGTGTAAGAGACAGTAGCAGAGTGTAATAGACTGTAGCAGAGTGTAAAATAGTGTAAGAGAGTGTAAGAGACAGTAGCAGAGTGTAATAGACAGTAATAGAGTGTAAGAGAGTGTTATAGACAGTAGCAGAGTTTAAGAGACAGTAACAGAGTGTAAGAGACAGTAAGAGTGTAAGAGGGTGTAAGAGACAGTAGCAGAGTGTAGGAGAGTGTAAGAGAGTGTAAGAGACAGTAACAGAGTGTATGAGACAGCAGCAGAGTGTAAGAGACAGTAACAGAGTGTAAGAGAGTGTAACAGAGTGTAAGAGACAGTAACAGAGTGTACGAGAGTGTAGTAGAGTGTAAGAGACAGTAACAGAGCATAAGAGACAGTAACAGAGCATAAGAGACAGAAGCAGAGTGTAAGAGAGTGTAAGAGAAATTAACAGAGTGTAATAGAGTGTAACAGTGTGTAAGAGAGTGTAACAGAGTGTAAGAGAGTGTAGGAGACAGTAACAGAGTGTAGGAGAGTGTAAGAGACAGTAACAGAGTGTAAGAGACAGTAACAGAGTGTAAGAGACAGCAGCAGAGTGTAAGAGAGTGTAACATAGTGTAAGAGAGTGAAAGAGACAGTAGCAGAGTGTAATAGACAGTAACAGAGTGTAAGACAGTGTTATAGACAGTAGCAGAGTGTAAGAGACAATAGCAGAGTGTAAGAGACAGTAACAGAGTGTAAGAGACAGTAACATAGTGTAAGAGACAGTAACAGAGTGTATGAGAGTGTAGTAGAGTGTAAGAGACAGTAACAGAGCGTAAGAGATAGTAGCAGAGTGTAAGAGACAGTAGCAGAGTGAAAGAGACAGTAGCAGAGTGTAAGAGATAGTAGCAGAGTGTAAGAGAGTGTAAGAGACAGTAACAGTGTGTAAAAGGGTGTAACAGCGTGTAAGAGAGTGTAACAGCATGTAAGAGAGTGTAACAGAGTGTAAGGGAGTGTAAGAGACAGTAACCGAGTGTAAGGGGGTGTAAGAGACAGTAGAAGAGTGTAGGAGAGTGTAGGAGAGTGTAAGAGAGTGTAATAGACAGTAACAGAGTGTAAGAGACAGTAACAGAGTGTAAGAGACAGCAGCAGAGTGTAAGAGAGTGTAAGAGACAGTAAGAGAGTGTAACAGAGTGTAAGAGACAGTAACAGAGTGTACGAGACAGTAACAGAGTGTAAGAGACAGTAACAGAGTGTAAGAGACAGTAACAGAGTATACGAGAGTGTAGTAGAGTGTAAGAGGCAGTAACAGAGCGTAAGAGACAGTAGCAGTGTGTAAGAGACAGAAGCAAAGTGAAAGAGAGAGTAGCAGAGTGTAAGAGACAGTAGCAGAGTGTAAGAGACAGTAACAGAGTGTAAGAGAGTGTAACAGCGTGTAAGAGAGTGTAACAGAGTGTAAGAGACAGTAAGAGAGTGTAACAGAGTGTAAGAGACAGTAACAGAGTGTAGGAGAGTGTAAGAGACAGTAACGGAGTGTAAGAGACAGTAACAGAGTGTAAGAGACAGCAGCAGAGTGTAAGAGAGTGTAACATAGTGTAAGAGAGTGTAAGAGACAGTAGCAGAGTGTAATAGACAGTAACAGAGTGTAATAGAGTGTAAGAGACAGTAGCAGAGTGTAAGAGACAGTAGCAGAGTGTAATAGACTGTAACAGAGTGTAAGAGAGTGTAAGAGACAATAGCAGAGTGTAATAGACAGTAACAGAGTGTAAGAGAGTGTTATAGACAGTAGCAGAGTGTAAGAGAGTGTAAGAGACAGTTACAGAGTGTAAGAGAGTGTAACAGAGTGTAAGAGAGTGTAAGAGACAGTAACATAGTGTAGGAGAGTGTAAGAGACAGTAACAGAGTGTAAGAGACAGTAACAGAGTGTAAGAGGGTGTAAGAGACAGTAGCAGAGTGTAGGAGAGTGTAAGAGAGTGTAAGAGACAGTAAGAGTGTAAGAGACAGTAACAGAGTGTAAGAGACAGCAGCAGAGTGTAAGAGAGTGTAACAGAGTGTAAGAGACAGTAACAGAGCGTAAGAGACAGTAGCAGAGTGTAAGAGACAGAAGCAGAGTGAAAGAGAGAGTAGCAGAGTGTAAGAGACAGTAGCAGAGTGTAAGAGACAGTAGCAGAGTGTAAGAGAGTGTAAGAGACAGTAACAGAGTGTAAGAGAGTGTAACAGCATGTAAGAGAGTGTAACAGAGTGTAAGAGAGTGTAAGAGACAGTAACAGAGTGTAGTAGAGTGTAAGAGACAGTAACAGAGTGTAAGAGACAGTAACAGAGTGTAAGAGACAGCAGCAGAGTGTAAGAGAGTGTAACATAGTGTAAGAGAGTGAAAGAGACAGTAGCAGAGTGTAATAGACAGTAACAGAGTGTAAGAGAGTGTTATAGACAGTAGCAGAGTGTAAGAGACAATAGCAGAGTGTAAGATACAGTAGCAAAGTGTAAGAGACAGTAACAGAGTGTAAGAGACAGTAGCAGAGTGAAAGAGGCAGTAGTAGAGTGTAGTAGAGTGTACCAGAGTGTCACATGGCATATACCGTCCTCTAGGATCACATAGTCCTGAATGATCTCAGTATACTGTGAACGTCTTTGGGGATCTCTTCGCGTAGACATCGTAAACCTGTGTAAGAGACAGTAAAAGAGTATATGAGACAGTAGCGGAGTGTAAGAGAGTGTGACAGAGCATAGGAGACAGTAACAGAGTATAGGAGACGGTAACAGAGTGTAAGAGAGTGTAAGAGACAGTAACAGAGTGTAAGAGACAGTAACAGAGTGTAAGAGACAGCAGCAGAGTGTAAGAGAGTGTAACATAGTGTAAGAGAGTGAAAGAGACAGTAGCAGAGTGTAATAGACAGTAACAGAGTGTAGGAGAGTGTCAGAGACAGTAACAGAGTGTAAGAGTCAGCAGCAGAGTGTAAGAGAGTGTAACATAGTGTAAGAGAGTGTAAGAGACAGTAGCAGAGTGTAATAGACAGTAACAGAGTGTAAGAGAGTGTTATAGACAGTAGCAGAGTGTAAGAGACAATAGCAGAGTGTAAGATACAGTAGCAGAGTGTAAGAGACAGTAACAGAGTGTAAAAGACAGTAACAGAGTGTAAGAGACAGTAGCAGAGTGAAAGAGACAGTAGTAGAGTGTAAGAGAGTGTCACATGGCATATACCGTCCTCTAGGATCACATAGTCCTGAATGATCTCAGTATACTGTGAACGTCTTTGGGGATCTCTTCGCGTAGACCTCGTAAACCTGTGTAAGAGACAGTAAAAGAGTATATGAGACAGTAGTGGAGTGTAAGAAAGTGTAACAGAGTATAGGAGACAGTAACAGAGTGTAAGAGAGTGTAAGAGACAGTTACAGAGTGTAAGAGAGTGTAAGAGAGTGTAAGAGAGTGTAACAGAGTGTAAGAGACAGTAACAGAGTGTAAGAGACAGCAGCAGAGTGTAAGAGAGTGTGAGAGACAGTAGCAGAGTGTAATAGACAGTAACAGAGTGTAAGAGAGTGTTATAGACAGTAGCAGAGTGTTATAGACAATAGCAGAGTGTAAGAGACAGTAGCAGAGTGTAATAGACAGCAGCAGAGTGTAAGAGAGTGTAAGAGACAGTAGCAGAGTGTAATAGACAGTAACAGAGTGTAAGAGAGTGTTATAGACAGTAGCAGAGTGTAAGAGAAAATAGCAGAGTGTAAGAGACAGTAGCAGAGTGTAATAGACTGTAGCAGAGTGTAACATAGTGTAAGAGAGTGTAAGAGACAGTAGCAGAGTATAATAGACAGTAACAGAGTGTAAGAGAGTGTTATAGACAGTAGCAGAGTTTAAGAGACAGTAACAGAGTGTAAGAGACAGTAACAGACTGTAAGAGGGTGTAAGAGACAGTAGCAGAGTGTAGGAGAGTGTAAGAGAGTGTAAGAGAGTGTAAGAGACAGTAACAGAGTGTAAGAGACAGTAACAGAGTGTAAGAGACAGCAGCAGAGTGTAAGAGAGTGTAACAGAGTATAGGAGACAGTAACAGAGTATAGGAGACAGTAACAGAGTGTAAGAGAGTGTAAGAGACAGTTACAGAGTGTAAGAGAGTGTAACACAGTGTAAGAGACAGTAACAGAGTGTAAGAGACAGTAGCAGAGTGTAATAGACTGTAGCAGAGTGTAACATAGTGTAAGAGAGTGTAAGAGACAGTAGCAGAGTGTAATAGACAGTAACAGAGTGTAAGAGAGTGTTATAGACAGTAGCAGAGTTTAAGAGACAGTAACAGAGTGTAAGAGACAGTAACAGAGTGTAAGAGGGTGTAAGAGACAGTAGCAGAGTGTAGGAGAGTGTAAGAGAGTGTAAGAGAGTGTAAGAGAGTGTAAGAGACAGTAACAGAGTGTAAGAGACAGTAACAGAGTGTAAGAGACAGTAACAGAGTGTAAGAGACAGCAGCAGAGTGTAAGAGAGTGTAACAGAGTATAGGAGACAGTAACAGAGTATAGGAGACAGTAACAGAGTGTAAGAGAGTGTAAGAGACAGTTACAGAGTGTAAGAGAGTGTAACATAGTGTAAGAGACAGTAACAGAGTGTAAGAGACAGTAGCAGAGTGTAATAGACTGTAGCAGAGTGTAACATAGTGTAAGAGAGTGTAAGAGACAGTAGCAGAGTGTAATAGACAGTAACAGAGTGTAAGAGAGTGTTATAGACAGTAGCAGAGTGTAAGAGACAATAGCAGAGTGTAATAGAGTGTAGCAGAGTGTAATAGAGTGTAGCAGAGTGTAAGCGAGTGTAAGAGACAGTAGCAGAGTGTAATAGACAGTAACAGAGTGTAAGAGAGTGTTATAGACAGTTGCAGAGTGTAAGAGACAATAGCAGAGTGTAAGATACAGTAGAAGAGTGTAAGAGACTGTAACAGAGTGTAAGAGACAGTAACAGAGTGTAAGAGACAGTAACAGAGTGTAAGAGACAGTAGCAGAGTGAAAGAGACATTAGTAGAGTGTAGTAGAGTGTAAGAGAGAGTCACATGGCATACACCGTCCTCTAGGACCACATGGTCCCGAATGATCTCAGTATACTGTGAACGTCTTTGGGCATCTCTTCGCGTAGACATCGTAAACCTGTGTAAGAGACAGTAACAGAGTATATGAGACAGCAGCAGAGTGTAAGAGAGTGTAACATAGTGTAAGACAGTGTAAGAGACAGTAGCAGAGTGAAAGAGACAGTAGCAGAGTGTAAGAGACAGTAGCAGAGTGTAAGAGACAGTAACAGAGTGTAAGAGATAGTAGCAGAGTGTAAGAGAGTGTAAGAGACAGTAACAGTGTGTAAGAGGGTGTAACAGCGTGTAAGAGAGTGTAACAGCATGTAAGAGAGTGTAACAGAGTGTAAGGGAGTGTAAGAGACAGTAACAGAGTGTAAGGGGGTGTAAGAGACAGTAGAAGAGTGTAGGAGAGTGTAAGAGAGTGTAAGAGAGTGTAATAGACAGTAACAGAGTGTAAGAGACAGTAAAAGAGTGTAAGAGACAGCAGCAGAGTGTAAGAGAGTGTAAGAGACAGTAACAGAGTGTAAGAGACAGTAACAGAGTGTAAGAGACAGTAACAGAGTACACGAGAGTGTAGTAGAGTGTAAGAGACAGTAACAGAGCGTAAGAGACAGTAGCAGTGTGTAGGAGACAGAAGCAAAGTGAAAGAGAGAGTAGCAGAGTGTAAGAGACAGTAGCAGAGTGTAAGAGACAGTAGCAGAGTGTAAGAGAGTGTAAGAGACAGTAACAGAGTGTAGGAGAGTGTAAGAGACAGTAACAGAGTGTAAGAGACAGTAACAGAGTGTAAGAGACAGCAGCAGAGTGTAAGAGAGTGTAACATAGTGTAAGAGAGTGTAAGAGACAGTAGCAGAGTGTAATAGACAGTAACAGAGTGTAATAGAGTGTAAGAGACAGTAGCAGAGTGTAAGAGACAATAGCAGAGTGTAAGAGACAGTAGCAGAGTGTAACATAGTGTAAGAGAGTGTTATAGACAGTAGCAGAGTGTAAGAGACAGTAACAGAGTGTAAGAGACAGTAACAGAGTGAAAGAGACAGTAGCAGAGTGAAAGAGACAGTAGTAGAGTGTAGTAGAGTGTAAGATATAGGAGTGTAAGAGAAAGTAACAGAGTGTAAGAGACAGTAACAGAGTGTAAGAGACAGCAGCAGAGTGTAAGAGAGTGTAATAGACAGTAACAGAGTGTACGAGAGTGTAGTAGAGTGTAAGAGACAGTAGCAGAGTGTAAGAGAGTGTAACAGGGTGTAAGAGACAGTAACAGAGTATAGGAGACAGTAACAGAGTGTAAGAGACAGTAACAGAGTGTACGAGACAGTAACATAGTGTAAGAGACAGTAACAGAGTGTATGACAGTGTAGTACAGTGTAAGACACAGTAACAGAGCGTAAGAGATAGTAGCAGAGTGTAAGAGACAGTAGCAGAGTGAAAGAGACAGTAGCAGAGTGTTAGAGACAGTAGCAGAGTGTAAGAAACAGTAACAGAGTGTAAGAGACAGTAGCAGAGTGTAAGAGAGTGTAAGAGACAGTAACAGTGTGTAAGAGGGTGTAACAGCGTGTAAGAGAGTGTAACAGCGTGTAAGAGAGTGTAACAGAGTGTAAGAGAGTGTAAGAGACAGTAACAGAGTGTAAGAGGGTGTAAGAGACAGTAGCAGAGTGTAAGAGAGTGTAAGAGAGTGTTATAGACAGTAGCAGAGTGTAAGAGACAATAGCAGAGTGTAAGAGACAGTAGCAGAGTGTAATAGACTGTAGCAGAGTGTAACAGTGTAAGAGAGTGTAAGAGACAGTAGCAGAGTGTAATAGACAGTAACAGAGTGTAAGAGAGTGTTATAGACAGTAGCAGAGTGTAAGAGACAGTAGCAAAGTGTAAGAGACAATAGCAGAGTGTAAGAGACAGTAGCAGAGTGTAATAGACTGTAGCAGAGTGTAACATAGTGTAAGAGAGTGTAAGAGACAGTAGCAGAGTGTAATAGACAGTAACAGAGTGTACGAGAGTGTTATAGACAGTAGCAGAGTTTAAGAGACAGTAACAGAGTGTAAGAGACAGTAACAGAGTGTAAGAGGGTGTAAGAGACAGTAGGAGAGTGTAAGAGAGTGTAAGAGAGTGTAAGAGACAGTAACAGAGTGTAAGAGACAGTAACAGAGTGTAAGAGACAGCAGCAGAGTGTAAGAGAGTGTAACAGAGTATAGGAGACAGTAACAGAGTATAGGAGACAGTAACAGAGTGTAAGAGAGTGTAAGAGACAGTTACAGAGTGTAAGAGAGTGTAACATAGTGTAAGAGACAGTAACAGAGTGTAAGAGACAGCAGAAGAGTGTAAGAGAGTTGAAGAGACAGTCACAGAGTGTAATAGACAGTAACAGAGTGTAAGAGAGTGTTATAGACAGTAGCAGAGTGTAAGAGACAATAGCAGAGTGTAATAGACTGGAGTAGAGTGTAGCATAGTGTAAGACAGTGTAAGAGACTGTAGCAGAGTGTAATAGACAGTAACAGAGTGTAAGAGAGTGTTATAGACAGTAGCAGAGTGTAAGAGACAATAGCAGAGTGTAAGAGACAGTAGCAGAGTTTAATAGACAGCAGCAGAGTGTAAGAGAGTGTAAGAGACAGTAGCAGAGTGTAATAGACAGTAACAGAGTGTAAGAGAGTGTTATAGACAGTAGCAGAGTGTAAGAGAGTGTAAGAGACAGTTACAGAGTGTAAGAGAGTGTAACAGAGTGTAAGAGAGTGTAAGAGACAGTAACATAGTGTAGGAGAGTGTAAGAGACAGTAACAGAGTGTAAGAGACAGTAGCAGAGTGTAAGAGAGTGTTATAGACAGTAGCAGAGTGTAAGGGACAATAGCAGAGTGTAAGAGACAGTAGCAGAGTGTAATAGACTGTAGCAGAGTGTAAAATAGTGTAAGAGAGTGTAAGAGACAGTAGCAGAGTGTAATAGACAGTAATAGAGTGTAAGAGAGTGTTATAGACAGTAGCAGAGTTTAAGAGACAGTAACAGAGTGTAAGAGACAGTAAGAGTGTAAGAGGGTGTAAGAGACAGTAGCAGAGTGTAGGAGAGTGTAAGAGAGTGTAAGAGACAGTAACATAGTGTAAGAGACAGCAGCAGAGTGTAAGAGACAGTAACAGAGTGTAAGAGAGTGTAACAGAGTGTAAGAGACAGTAACAGAGTGTACGAGAGTGTAGTAGAGTGTAAGAGACAGTAACAGAGCATAAGAGACAGTAACAGAGCATAAGAGACAGAAGCAGAGTGTAAGAGACAGAAACAGAGTGAAAGAGAGAGTAGCAGAGTGTAAGAGACAGTAGCAGAGTGTAAGAGAGTGTAAGAGAAATTAACAGAGTGTAATAGAGTGTAACAGCGTGTAAGAGAGTGTAACAGAGTGTAAGAGAGTGTAGGAGACAGTAACAGAGTGTAGGAGAGTGTAAGAGACAGTAACAGAGTGTAAGAGACAGCAGCAGAGTGTAAGAGAGTGTAACATAGTGTAAGAGAGTGAAAGAGACAGTAGCAGAGTGTAATAGACAGTAACAGAGTGTAAGACAGTGTTATAGACAGTAGCAGAGTGTAAGAGACAATAGCAGAGTGTAAGAGACAGTAACAGAGTGTAAGAGACAGTAACAGAGTGTATGAGAGTGTAGTAGAGTGTAAGAGACAGTAACAGAGCGTAAGAGATAGTAGCAGAGTGTAAGAGACAGTAGCAGAGTGAAAGAGACAGTAGCAGAGTGTAAGAGACAGTAACAGAGTGTAAGAGATAGTAGCAGAGTGTAAGAGAGTGTAAGAGACAGTAACAGTGTGTAAGAGAGTATAACAGCATGTAAGAGAGTGTAACAGAGTGTAAGGGAGTGTAAGAGACAGTAACAGAGTGTAAGGGGGTGTAAGAGACAGTAGAAGAGTGTAGGAGAGTGTAGGAGAGTGTAAGAGAGTGTAATAGACAGTAACAGAGTGTAAGAGACAGTAACAGAGTGTAAGAGACAGCAGCAGAGTGTAAGAGAGTGTAAGAGACAGTAACAGAGTGTAAGAGAGTGTAACAGAGTGTAAGAGACAGTAACAGAGTGTAAGAGACAGTAACAGAGTGTAAGAGACAGTAACAGAGTATACGAGAGTGTAGTAGAGTGTAAGAGACAGTAACAGAGCGTCAGAGACAGTAGCAGTGTGTAAGAGACAGAAGCAAAGTGAAAGAGAGAGTAGCAGAGTGTAAGAGACAGTAGCAGAGTGTAAGAGACAGTAACAGAGTGTAAGAGAGTGTAACAGCGTGTAAGAGAGTGTAACAGAGTGTAAGAGACAGTAAGAGAGTGTAACAGAGTGTAAGAGACAGTAACAGAGTGTAGGAGAGTGTAAGAGACAGTAACGGAGTGTAAGAGACAGTAACAGAGTGTAAGAGACAGCAGCAGAGTGTAAGAGAGTGTAACATAGTGTAAGAGAGTGTAAGAGACAGTAGCAGAGTGTAATAGACAGTAACAGAGTGTAATAGAGTGTAAGAGACAGTAGCAGAGTGTAAGAGACAATAGCAGAGTGTAAGAGACAGTAGCAGAGTGTAATAGACTGTAGCAGAGTGTAACAGAGTGTAAGAGAGTGTAAGAGACAATAGCAGAGTGTAATAGACAGTAACAGAGTGTAAGAGAGTGTTATAGACAGTAGCATAGTGCAAGAGACAATAGCAGAGTGTAAGAGACAGTAGCAGAGTGTAATAGACAGTAACAGAGTGTAAGAGACAGTAACAGAGTGTAAGAGACAGCAGCAGAGTGTAAGAGTGTAAGAGACAGTAACAGAGTGTAAGAGAGTGTAACAGAGTGTAAGAGACAGTAACAGAGTGTACGAGACAGTAACAGAGTGTAAGAGACAGTAACAGAGTATACGAGAGTGTAGTAGAGTGTAAGAGACAGTAACAGAGCGTAAGAGACAGTAGCAGAGTGTAAGAGTGTAAAAGACAGTAACAGAGTGTAAGAGAGTGTAACAGCGTGTAAGAGACAGTAAGAGAGTGTAACAGAGTGTAAGAGACAGTAACAGAGTGTAGGAGAGTGTAAGAGACAGTAACGGAGTGTAAGAGACAGTAACAGAGTGTAAGAGACAGCAGCAGAGTGTTAGAGAGTGTAACATAGTGTAAGAGAGTGTAAGAGACAGTAGCAGAGTGTAATAGACAGTAACAGAGTGTAATAGAGTGTAAGAGACAGTAGCAGAGTGTAAGAGACAGTAGCAGAGTGTAATAGACTGTAGCAGAGTGTAACAGAGTGTAAGAGAGTGTAAGAGACAATAGCAGAGTGTAATAGACAGTAACAGAGTGTAAGAGAGTGTTATAGACAGTAGCAGAGTGCAAGAGACAATAGCAGAGTGTAAGAGACAGTAGCAGAGTGTAATAGACTGTAACAGAGTGTAAGAGAGTGTAAGAGAGTGTAAGAGAGTGTAAGAGAGTGTAAGAGACAGTAGCGGAGTGTAATAGACAGTAACAGAGTGTAAGAGAGTGTTATAGACAGTAGCAGAGTGTTATAGACAATAGCAGAGTGTAAGAGACAGTAGCAGAGTGTAATAGACTGCAGCAGAGTGTAAGAGAGTGTAAGAGACAGTAGCAAAGTATAATAGACAGTAACAGAGTGTAAGAGAGTGTTATAGACAGTAGCAGAGTTTAAGAGACAGTAACAGAGTGTAAGAGACAGTAACAGACTGTAAGAGGGTGTAAGAGACAGTAGCAGAGTGTACGAGACAGTAACATAGTGTAAGATACAGTAACAGAGTGTATGACAGTGTAGTACAGTGTAAGACACAGTAACAGAGCGTAAGAGATAGTAGCAGAGTGTAAGAGACAGTAGCAGAGTGAAAGAGACAGTAGCAGAGTGTTAGAGACAGTAGCAGAGTGTAAGAAACAGTAACAGAGTGTAAGAGACAGTAGCAGAGTGTAAGAGAGTGTAAGAGACAGTAACAGTGTGTAAGAGGGTGTAACAGCGTGTAAGAGAGTGTAACAGCGTGTAAGAGAGTGTAACAGAGTGTAAGAGAGTGTAAGAGACAGTAACAGAGTGTAAGAGGGTGTAAGAGACAGTAGCAGAGTGTAAGAGAGTGTAAGAGAGTGTTATAGACAGTAGCAGAGTGTAAGAGACAATAGCAGAGTGTAAGAGACAGTAGCAGAGTGTAATAGACAGTAACAGAGTGTAAGAGAGTGTTATAGACAGTAGCAGAGTGTAAGAGACAGTAGCAAAGTGTAAGAGACAATAGCAGAGTGTAAGAGACAGTAGCAGAGTGTAATAGACTGTAGCAGAGTGTAACATAGTGTAAGAGAGTGTAAGAGACAGTAGCAGAGTGTAATAGACAGTAACAGAGTGTACGAGAGTGTTATAGACAGTAGCAGAGTTTAAGAGACAGTAACAGAGTGTAAGAGACAGTAACAGAGTGTAAGAGACAGTAGGAGAGTGTAAGAGAGTGTAAGAGAGTGTAAGAGACAGTAACAGAGTGTAAGAGACAGTAACAGAGTGTAAGAGACAGCAGCAGAGTGTAAGAGAGTGTAACAGAGTATAGGAGACAGTAACAGAGTATAGGAGACAGTAACAGAGTGTAAGAGAGTGTAAGAGACAGTTACAGAGTGTAAGAGAGTGTAACATAGTGTAAGAGACAGTAACAGAGTGTAAGAGACAGCAGAAGAGTGTAAGAGAGTTGAAGAGACAGTCGCAGAGTGTAATAGACAGTAACAGAGTGTAAGAGAGTGTTATAGACAGTAGCAGAGTGTAAGAGACAATAGCAGAGTGTAATAGACTGGAGTAGAGTGTAGCATAGTGTAAGACAGTGTAAGAGACTGTAGCAGAGTGTAATAGACAGTAACAGAGTGTAAGAGAGTGTTATAGACAGTAGCAGAGTGTAAGAGACAATAGCAGAGTGTAAGAGACAGTAGCAGAGTTTAATAGACAGCAGCAGAGTGTAAGAGAGTGTAAGAGACAGTAGCAGAGTGTAATAGACAGTAACAGAGTGTAAGATAGTGTTATAGACAGTAGCAGAGTGTAAGAGACAATAGCAGAGTGTAATAGACTGTAGCAGAGTGTAACATAGTGTAAGAGAGTGTAAGAGACAGTAGCAGAGTGTAATAGACAGTAACAGAGTGTAAGAGAGTGTTATAGACAGTAGCAGAGTGTAAGAGAGTGTAAGAGACAGTTACAGAGTGTAAGAGACAGTAACATAGTGTAGGAGAGTGTAAGAGACAGTAACAGAGTGTAAGAGACAGTAGCAGAGTGTAAGAGAGTGTAAGAGAGTGTTATAGACAGTAGCAGAGTGTAAGGGACAATAGCAGAGTGTAAGAGACAGTAGCAGAGTGTAATAGACTGTAGCAGAGTGTAAAATAGTGTAAGAGAGTGTAAGAGACAGTAGCAGAGTGTAATAGACAGTAATAGAGTGTAAGAGAGTGTTATAGACAGTAGCAGAGTTTAAGAGACAGTAACAGAGTGTAAGAGACAGTAAGAGTGTAAGAGGGTGTAAGAGACAGTAGCAGAGTGTAGGAGAGTGTAAGAGAGTGTAAGAGACAGTAACAGAGTGTAAGAGACAGCAGCAGAGTGTAAGAGACAGTAACAGAGTGTAAGAGAGTGTAACAGAGTGTAAGAGACAGTAACAGAGTGTACGAGAGTGTAGTAGAGTGTAAGAGACAGTAACAGAGCATAAGAGACAGTAACAGAGCGTAAGAGACAGAAGCAGAGTGTAAGAGACAGAAACAGAGTGAAAGAGAGAGTAGCAGAGTGTAAGAGAGTGTAAGAGAAATTAACAGAGTGTAATAGAGTGTAACAGCGTGTAAGAGAGTGTAACAGAGTGTAAGAGAGTGTAGGAGACAGTAACAGAGTGTAGGAGAGTGTAAGAGACAGTAACAGAGTGTAAGAGACAGCAGCAGAGTGTAAGAGAGTGTAACATAGTGTAAGAGAGTGAAAGAGACAGTAGCAGAGTGTAATAGACAGTAACAGAGTGTAAGACAGTGTTATAGACAGTAGCAGAGTGTAAGAGACAATAGCAGAGTGTAAGAGACAGTAACAGAGTGTAAGAGACAGTAACAGAGTGTATGAGAGTGTAGTAGAGTGTAAGAGACAGTAACAGAGCGTAAGAGATAGTAGCAGAGTGTAAGAGACAGTAGCAGAGTGAAAGAGACAGTAGCAGAGTGTAAGAGACAGTAACAGAGTGTAAGAGATAGTAGCAGAGTGTAAGAGAGTGTAAGAGACAGTAACAGTGTGTAAGAGGGTGTAACAGCGTGTAAGAGAGTGTAACAGCATGTAAGAGAGTGTAACAGCATGTAAGAGAGTGTAACAGAGTGTAAGGGAGTGTAAGAGACAGTAACAGAGTGTAAGGGGGTGTAAGAGACAGTAGAAGAGTGTAGGAGAGTGTAGGAGAGTGTAAGAGAGTGTAATAGACAGTAACAGAGTGTAAGAGACAGTAACAGAGTGTAAGAGACAGCAGCAGAGTGTAAGAGAGTGTAAGAGACAGTAACAGAGTGTAAGAGAGTGTAACAGAGTGTAAGAGACAGTAACAGAGTGTAAGAGACAGTAACAGAGTGTAAGAGACAGTAACAGAGTATACGAGAGTGTAGTAGAGTGTAAGAGACAGTAACAGAGCGTAAGAGACAGTAGCAGTGTGTAAGAGACAGAAGCAAAGTGAAAGAGAGAGTAGCAGAGTGTAAGAGACAGTAGCAGAGTGTAAGAGACAGTAACAGAGTGTAAGAGAGTGTAACAGCGTGTAAGAGAGTGTAACAGAGTGTAAGAGACAGTAAGAGAGTGTAACAGAGTGTAAGAGACAGTAACAGAGTGTAGGAGAGTGTAAGAGACAGAAGCAAAGTGAAAGAGAGAGTAGCAGAGTGTAAGAGACAGTAGCAGAGTGTAAGAGACAGTAACAGAGTGTAAGAGAGTGTAACAGCGTGTAAGAGAGTGTAACAGAGTGTAAGAGACAGTAAGAGAGTGTAACAGAGTGTAAGAGACAGTAACAGAGTGTAGGAGAGTGTAAGAGACAGTAACGGAGTGTAAGAGACAGTAACAGAGTGTAAGAGACAGCAGCAGAGTGTAAGAGAGTGTAACATAGTGTAAGAGAGTGTAAGAGACAGTAGCAGAGTGTAATAGACAGTAACAGAGTGTAATAGAGTGTAAGAGACAGTAGCAGAGTGTAAGAGACAATAGCAGAGTGTAAGAGACAGTAGCAGAGTGTAATAGACTGTAGCAGAGTGTAACAGAGTGTAAGAGAGTGTAAGAGACAATAGCAGAGTGTAATAGACAGTAACAGAGTGTAAGAGAGTGTTATAGACAGTAGCATAGTGCAAGAGACAATAGCAGAGTGTAAGAGACAGTAGCAGAGTGTAATAGACAGTAACAGAGTGTAAGAGACAGTAACAGAGTGTAAGAGACAGCAGCAGAGTGTAAGAGTGTAAGAGACAGTAACAGAGTGTAAGAGAGTGTAACAGAGTGTAAGAGACAGTAACAGAGTGTACGAGACAGTAACAGAGTGTAAGAGACAGTAACAGAGTATACGAGAGTGTTGTAGAGTGTAAGAGACAGTAACAGAGCGTAAGAGACAGTAGCAGAGTGTAAGAGTGTAAAAGACAGTAACAGAGTGTAAGAGAGTGTAACAGCGTGTAAGAGACAGTAAGAGAGTGTAACAGAGTGTAAGAGACAGTAACAGAGTGTAGGAGAGTGTAAGAGACAGTAACGGAGTGTAAGAGACAGTAACAGAGTGTAAGAGACAGCAGCAGAGTGTTAGAGAGTGTAACATAGTGTAAGAGAGTGTAAGAGACAGTAGCAGAGTGTAATAGACAGTAACAGAGTGTAATAGAGTGTAAGAGACAGTAGCAGAGTGTAAGAGACAGTAGCAGAGTGTAATAGACTGTAGCAGAGTGTAACAGAGTGTAAGAGAGTGTAAGAGACAATAGCAGAGTGTAATAGACAGTAACAGAGTGTAAGAGAGTGTTATAGACAGTAGCAGAGTGCAAGAGACAATAGCAGAGTGTAAGAGACAGTAGCAGAGTGTAATAGACTGTAACAGAGTGTAACAGAGTGTAACAGAGTGTAAGAGAGTGTAAGAGAGTGTAAGAGACAGTAGCGGAGTGTAATAGACAGCAGCAGAGTGTAAGAGAGTGTTATAGACAGTATCAGAGTGTAAGAGACAATAGCAGAGTGTAATAGACAGCAGCAGAGTGTAAGAGAGTGTAAGAGACAGTAGCAGAGTGTAATAGACAGTAACAGAGTGTAAGAGAGTGTTATAGACAGTATCAGAGTGTAAGAGACAATAGCAGAGTGTAAGAGACAGTAGCAGAGTGTAATAGACTGTAGCAGAGTGTAACATAGTGTAAGAGAGTGTAAGAGACAGTAGCAGAGTGTAATGGACAGTAACAGAGTGTAAGAGAGTGTTATAGACAGTAGCAGAGTGTAAGAGAGTGTAAGAGACAGTTACAGAGTGTAAGAGAGTGTAAGAGAGTGTAAGAGACAGTAACATAGTGTAGGAGAGTGTAAGAGACAGTAACAGAGTGTAAGAGACAGTAACAGAGTGTAAGAGGGTGTAAGAGACAGTAGCAGAGTGTAGGAGAGTGTAAGAGAGTGTAAGAGACAGTAAGAGTGTAAGAGACAGTAACAGAGTGTAAGAGACAGCAGCAGAGTGTAAGAGAGTGTAACAGAGTGTAAGAGACAGTAACAGAGCGTAAGAGACAGTAGCAGAGTGTAAGAGACAGAAGCAGAGTGAAAGAGAGAGTAGCAGAGTGTAAGAGACAGTAGCAGAGTGTAAGAGACAGTAGCAGAGTGTAAGAGAGTGTAAGAGACAGTAACAGAGTGTAAGAGAGTGTAACAGCATGTAAGAGAGTGTAACAGAGTGTAAGAGAGTGTAAGAGACAGTAACAGAGTGTAGTAGAGTGTAAGAGACAGTAACAGAGTGTAAGAGACAGTAACAGAGTGTAAGAGACAGCAGCAGAGTGTAAGAGAGTGTAACATAGTGTAAGAGAGTGAAAGAGACAGTAGCAGAGTGTAATAGACAGTAACAGAGTGTAGGAGAGTGTCAGAGACAGTAACAGAGTGTAAGAGTCAGCAGCAGAGTGTAAGAGAGTGTAACATAGTGTAAGAGAGTGTAAGAGACAGTAGCAGAGTGTAATAGACAGTAGCAGAGTGTAATAGACAGTAACAGAGTGTAAGAGAGTGTTATAGACAGTAGCAGAGTGTAAGAGACAATAGCAGAGTGTAAGATACAGTAGCAGAGTGTAAGAGACAGTAACAGAGTGTAAAAGACAGTAACAGAGTGTAAGAGACAGTAGCAGAGTGAAAGAGACAGTAGTAGAGTGTAAGAGAGTGTCACATGGCATATACCGTCCTCTAGGATCACATAGTCCTGAATGATCTCAGTATACTGTGAACGTCTTTGGGGATCTCTTCGCGTAGACCTCGTAAACCTGTGTAAGAGACAGTAAAAGAGTATATGAGACAGTAGTGGAGTGTAAGAAAGTGTAACAGAGTATAGGAGACAGTAACAGAGTGTAAGAGAGTGTAAGAGACAGTTACAGAGTGTAAGAGAGTGTAAGAGAGTGTAACAGAGTGTAAGAGACAGTAACATAGTATAAGAGACAGCAGCAGAGTGTAAGAGAGTGTAAGAGACAGTAGCAGAGTGTAATAGACAGTAACAGAGTGTAAGAGAGTGTTATAGACAGTAGCAGAGTGTTATAGACAATAGCAGAGTGTAAGAGACAGTAGCAGAGTGTAATAGACTGCAGCAGAGTGTAAGAGAGTGTAAGAGACAGTAGCAGAGTGTAATAGACAGTAACAGAGTGTAAGAGAGTGTTATAGACAGTAGCAGAGTGTAAGAGACAATAGCAGAGTGTAAGAGACAGTAGCAGAGTGTAATAGACTGTAGCAGAGTGTAACATAGTGTAAGAGAGTGTAAGAGACAGTAGCAGAGTATAATAGACAGTAACAGAGTGTAAGAGAGTGTTATAGACAGTAGCAGAGTTTAAGAGACAGTAACAGAGTGTAAGAGACAGTAACAGACTGTAAGAGGGTGTAAGAGACAGTAGCAGAGTGTAGGAGAGTGTAAGAGAGTGTAAGAGACAGTAACAGAGTGTAAGAGACAGTAACAGAGTGTAAGAGACAGCAGCAGAGTGTAAGAGAGTGTAACAGAGTATAGGAGACAGTAACAGAGTATAGGAGACAGTAACAGAGTGTAAGAGAGTGTAAGAGACAGTTACAGAGTGTAAGAGAGTGTAACACAGTGTAAGAGACAGTAACAGAGTGTAAGAGACAGTAGCAGAGTGTAATAGACTGTAGCAGAGTGTAACATAGTGTAAGAGAGTGTAAGAGACAGTAGCAGAGTGTAATAGACAGTAACAGAGTGTAAGAGAGTGTTATAGACAGTAGCAGAGTTTAAGAGACAGTAACAGAGTGTAAGAGACAGTAACAGAGTGTAAGAGGGTGTAAGAGACAGTAGGAGAGTGTAAGAGAGTGTAAGAGAGTGTAAGAGACAGTAACAGAGTGTAAGAGACAGTAACAGAGTGTAAGAGACAGCAGCAGAGTGTAAGAGAGTGTAACAGAGTATAGGAGACAGTAACAGAGTATAGGAGACAGTAACAGAGTGTAAGAGAGTGTAAGAGACAGTTACAGAGTGTAAGAGAGTGTAACATAGTGTAAGAGACAGTAACAGAGTGTAAGAGACAGTAGCAGAGTGTAATAGACTGTACCAGAGTGTAACATAGTGTAAGAGAGTGTAAGAGACAGTAGCAGAGTGTAATAGACAGTAACAGAGTGTAAGAGAGTGTTATAGACAGTAGCAGAGTGTAAGAGACAATAGCAGAGTGTAATAGAGTGTAGCAGAGTGTAATAGAGTGTAGCAGAGTGTAAGCGAGTGTAAGAGACAGTAGCAGAGTGTAATAGACAGTAACAGAGTGTAAGAGAGTGTTATAGACAGTTGCAGAGTGTAAGAGACAGCAGCAGAGTGTAAGAGACAGTAACAGAGTGTAAGAGACAGTAACAGAGTGTACGAGAGTGTAGTAGAGTGTAAGAGACAGTAACAGAGCATAAGAGACAGTAACAAAGCATAAGAGACAGAGGCAGAGTGTAAGAGACAGAAACAGAGTGAAAGAGAGAGTAGCAGAGTGTAAGAGACAGTAGCAGAGTGTAAGAGAGTGTAAGAGACAGTAACAGAGTGTAAGAGAGTGTAACAGCATGTAAGAGAGTGTAACAGAGTGTAAGAGAGTGTAAGAGACAGTAACAGAGTGTAGTAGAGTGTAAGAGACAGTAACAGAGTGTAAGAGACAGTAACAGAGTGTAAGAGACAGCAGCAGAGTGTAAGAGAGTGTAACATAGTGTAAGAGAGTGAAAGAGACAGTAGCAGAGTGTAATAGACAGTAACAGAGTGTAAGAGAGTGTTATAGACAGTAGCAGAGTGTAAGAGACAATAGCAGAGTGTAAGATACAGTAGCAAAGTGTAAGAGACAGTAACAGAGTGTAAGAGACAGTAGCAGAGTGAAAGAGGCAGTAGTAGAGTGTAGTAGAGTGTACCAGAGTGTCACATGGCATATACCGTCCTCTAGGATCACATAGTCCTGAATGATCTCAGTATACTGTGAACGTCTTTGGGGATCTCTTCGCGTAGACATCGTAAACCTGTGTAAGAGACAGTAAAAGAGTATATGAGACAGTAGCGGAGTGTAAGAGAGTGTGACAGAGCATAGGAGACAGTAACAGAGTATAGGAGACGGTAACAGAGTGTAAGAGAGTGTAAGAGACAGTAACAGAGTGTAAGAGACAGCAGCAGAGTGTAAGAGAGTGTAACATAGTGTAAGAGAGTGAAAGAGACAGTAGCAGAGTGTAATAGACAGTAACAGAGTGTAGGAGAGTGTAACAGCGTGTAAGAGAGTGTAACAGAGTGTAAGAGAGTGTAAGAGACAGTAACAGAGTGTAGGAGAGTGTAAGAGACAGTAACAGAGTGTAAGAGACAGTAACAGAGTGTAAGAGACAGTAACAGAGTGTAAGAGACAGCAGCAGAGTGTAAGAGAGTGTAACATAGTGTAAGAGAGTGAAAGAGACAGTAGCAGAGTGTAATAGACAGTAACAGAGTGTAGGAGAGTGTCAGAGACAGTAACAGAGTGTAAGAGTCAGCAGCAGAGTGTAAGAGAGTGTAACATAGTGTAAGAGAGTGTAAGAGACAGTAGCAGAGTGTAATAGACAGTAACAGAGTGTAAGAGTCAGCAGCAGAGTGTAAGAGAGTGTAACATAGTGTAAGAGAGTGTTATAGACAGTAGCAGAGTGTAAGAGACAATAGCAGAGTGTAAGATACAGTAGCAGAGTGTAAGAGACAGTAACAGAGTGTAAAAGACAGTAACAGAGTGTAAGAGACAGTAGCAGAGTGAAAGAGACAGTAGTAGAGTGTAGTAGAGTGTAAGAGAGTGTCACATGGCATATACCGTCCTCTAGGATCACATAGTCCTGAATGATCTCAGTATACTGTGAACGTCTTTGGGGATCTCTTCGCGTAGACCTCGTAAACCTGTGTAAGAGACAGTAAAAGAGTATATGAGACAGTAGTGGAGTGTAAGAAAGTGTAACAGAGTATAGGAGACAGTAACAGAGTGTAAGAGAGTGTAAGAGACAGTTACAGAGTGTAAGAGAGTGTAACAGAGTGTAAGAGACAGTAACAGAGTGTAAGAGACAGCAGCAGAGTGTAAGAGAGTGTAAGAGACAGTAGCAGAGTGTAATAGACAGTAACAGAGTGTAAGAGAGTGTTATAGACAGTAGCAGAGTGTTATAGACAATAGCAGAGTGTAAGAGACAGTAGCAGAGTGTAATAGACAGCAGCAGAGTGTAAGAGAGTGTAAGAGACAGTAGCAGAGTGTAATAGACAGTAACAGAGTGTAAGAGAGTGTTATAGACAGTAGCAGAGTGTAAGAGACAATAGCAGAGTGTAAGAGACAGTAGCAGAGTGTAATAGACTGTAGCAGAGTGTAACATAGTGTAAGAGAGTGTAAGAGACAGTAGCAGAGTGTAATAGACAGTAACAGAGTGTAAGAGAGTGTTATAGACAGTAGCAGAGTTTAAGAGACAGTAACAGAGTGTAAGAGACAGTAACAGAGTGTAAGAGGGTGTAAGAGACAGTAGCAGAGTGTAGGAGAGTGTAAGAGAGTGTAAGAGAGTGTAAGAGACAGTAACAGAGTGTAAGAGACAGCAGCAGAGTGTAAGAGAGTGTAACAGAGTATAGGAGACAGTAACAGAGTATAGGAGACAGTAACAGAGTGTAAGAGAGTGTAAGAGACAGTTACAGAGTGTAAGAGAGTGTAACATAGTGTAAGAGACAGTAACAGAGTGTAAGAGACAGTAGCAGAGTGTAATAGACTGTACCAGAGTGTAACATAGTGTAAGAGAGTGTAAGAGACAGTAGCAGAGTGTAATAGACAGTAACAGAGTGTAAGAGAGTGTTATAGACAGTAGCAGAGTGTAAGAGACAATAGCAGAGTGTAATAGAGTGTAGCAGAGTGTAATAGAGTGTAGCAGAGTGTAAGAGAGTGTAAGAGACAGTAGCAGAGTGTAATAGACAGTAACAGAGTGTAAGAGAGTGTTATAGACAGTTGCAGAGTGTAAGAGACAATAGCAGAGTGTAAGATACAGTAGAAGAGTGTAAGAGACTGTAACAGAGTGTAAGAGACAGTAACAGAGTGTAAGAGACAGTAACAGAGTGTAAGAGACAGTAGCAGAGTGAAAGAGACATTAGTAGAGTGTAGTAGAGTGTAAGAGAGAGTCACATGGCATACACCGTCCTCTAGGACCACATGGTCCCGAATGATCTCAGTATACTGTGAACGTCTTTGGGTATCTCTTCGCGTAGACATCGTAAACCTGTGTAAGAGACAGTAACAGAGTATATGAGACAGCAGCAGAGCGTAAGAGAGTGTAACATAGTGTAAGACAGTGTAAGAGACAGTAGCAGAGTGAAAGAGACAGTAGCAGAGTGTAAGAGACAGTAGCAGAGTGTAAGAGACAGTAACAGAGTGTAAGAGATAGTAGCAGAGTGTAAGAGAGTGTAAGAGACAGTAACAGTGTGTAAGAGGGTGTAACAGCGTGTAAGAGAGTGTAACAACATGTAAGAGAGTGTAACAGAGTGTAAGGGAGTGTAAGAGACAGTAACAGAGTGTAAGGGGGTGTAAGAGACAGTAGAAGAGTGTAGGAGAGTGTAAGGGGGTGTAAGAGACAGTAGAAGAGTGTAGGAGAGTGTAAGAGAGTGTAAGAGAGTGTAATAGACAGTAACAGAGTGTAAGAGACAGTAAAAGAGTGTAAGAGACAGCAGCAGAGTGTAAGAGAGTGTAAGAGACAGTAACAGAGTGTAAGAGACAGTAACAGAGTGTAAGAGACAGTAACAGAGTATACGAGAGTGTAGTAGAGTGTAAGAGACAGTAACAGAGCGTAAGAGACAGTAGCAGTGTGTAAGAGACAGAAGCAAAGTGAAAGAGAGAGTAGCAGAGTGTAAGAGACAGTAGCAGAGTGTAAGAGACAGTAGCAGAGTGTAAGAGAGTGTAAGAGACAGTAACAGAGTGTAAGAGAGTGTAACAGCGTGTAAGAGAGTGTAACAGAGTGTAAGAGACAGTAAGAGAGTGTAACAGAGTGTAAGAGACAGTAACAGAGTGTAGGAGAGTGTAAGAGACAGTAACAGAGTGTAAGAGACAGTAACAGAGTGTAAGAGACAGCAGCAGAGTGTAAGAGAGTGTAACATAGTGTAAGAGAGTGTAAGAGACAGTAGCAGAGTGTAATAGACAGTAACAGAGTGTAATAGAGTGTAAGAGACAGTAGCAGAGTGTAAGAGACAATAGCAGAGTGTAAGAGACAGTAGCAGAGTGTAACATAGTGTAAGAGAGTGTTATAGACAGTAGCAGAGTGTAAGAGACAGTAACAGAGTGTAAGAGACAGTAACAGAGTGAAAGAGACAGTAGCAGAGTGAAAGAGACAGTAGTAGAGTGTAGTAGAGTGTAAGAGATAGGAGTGTAAGAGACAGTAACAGAGTGTAAGAGACAGTAACAGAGTGTAAGAGACAGCAGCAGAGTGTAAGAGAGTGTAATAGACAGTAACAGAGTGTACGAGAGTGTAGTAGAGTGTAAGAGACAGTAGCAGAGTGTAAGAGAGTGTAACAGGGTGTAAGAGACAGTAACAGAGTATAAGAGACAGTAACAGAGTGTAAGAGACAGTAACAGAGTGTACGAGACAGTAACATAGTGTAAGATACAGTAACAGAGTGTATGACAGTGTAGTACAGTGTAAGACACAGTAACAGAGCGTAAGAGATAGTAGCAGAGTGTAAGAGACAGTAGCAGAGTGAAAGAGACAGTAGCATAGTGTTAGAGACAGTAGCAGAGTGTAAGAAACAGTAACAGAGTGTAAGAGACAGTAGCAGAGTGTAAGAGAGTGTAAGAGACAGTAACAGTGTGTAAGAGGGTGTAACAGCGTGTAAGAGAGTGTAACAGCGTGTAAGAGAGTGTAACAGAGTGTAAGAGAGTGTAAGAGACAGTAACAGAGTGTAAGAGGGTGTAAGAGACAGTAGCAGAGTGTAAGAGAGTGTAAGAGAGTGTTATAGACAGTAGCAGAGTGTAAGAGACAATAGCAGAGTGTAAGAGACAGTAGCAGAGTGTAATAGACTGTAGCAGAGTGTAACAGTGTAAGAGAGTGTAAGAGACAGTAGCAGAGTGTAATAGACAGTAACAGAGTGTAAGAGAGTGTTATAGACAGTAGCAGAGTGTAAGAGACAGTAGCAAAGTGTAAGAGACAATAGCAGAGTGTAAGAGACAGTAGCAGAGTGTAATAGACTGTAGCAGAGTGTAACATAGTGTAAGAGAGTGTAAGAGACAGTAACAGAGTGTACGAGAGTGTTATAGACAGTAGCAGAGTTTAAGAGACAGTAACAGAGTGTAAGAGACAGTAACAGAGTGTAAGAGGGTGTAAGAGACAGTAGGAGAGTGTAAGAGAGTGTAAGAGAGTGTAAGAGACAGTAACAGAGTGTAAGAGACAGTAACAGAGTGTAAGAGACAGCAGCAGAGTGTAAGAGAGTGTAACAGAGTATAGGAGACAGTAACAGAGTATAGGAGACAGTAACAGAGTGTAAGAGAGTGTAAGAGACAGTTACAGAGTGTAAGAGAGTGTAACATAGTGTAAGAGACAGTAACAGAGTGTAAGAGACAGCAGAAGAGTGTAAGAGAGTTGAAGAGACAGTCGCAGAGTGTAATAGACAGTAACAGAGTGTAAGAGAGTGTTATAGACAGTAGCAGAGTGTAAGAGACAATAGCAGAGTGTAATAGACTGGAGTAGAGTGTAGCATAGTGTAAGACAGTGTAAGAGACTGTAGCAGAGTGTAATAGACAGTAACAGAGTGTAAGAGAGTGTTATAGACAGTAGCAGAGTGTAAGAGACAATAGCAGAGTGTAAGAGACAGTAGCAGAGTTTAATAGACAGCAGCAGAGTGTAAGAGAGTGTAAGAGACAGTAGCAGAGTGTAATAGACAGTAACAGAGTGTAAGAGAGTGTTATAGACAGTAGCAGAGTGTAAGAGACAATAGCAGAGTGTAATAGACTGTAGCAGAGTGTAACATAGTGTAAGAGAGTGTAAGAGACAGTAGCAGAGTGTAATAGACAGTAACAGAGTGTAAGAGAGTGTTATAGACAGTAGCATAGTGTAAGAGAGTGTAAGAGACAGTTACAGAGTGTAAGAGAGTGTAACAGAGTGTAAGAGAGTGTAAGAGACAGTAACATAGTGTAGGAGAGTGTAAGAGACAGTAACAGAGTGTAAGAGACAGTAGCAGAGTGTAAGAGAGTGTAAGAGAGTGTTATAGACAGTAGCAGAGTGTAAGGGACAATAGCAGAGTGTAAGAGACAGTAGCAGAGTGTAATAGACTGTAGCAGAGTGTAAAATAGTGTAAGAGAGTGTAAGAGACAGTAGCAGAGTGTAATAGACAGTAATAGAGTGTAAGAGAGTGTTATAGACAGTAGCAGAGTTTAAGAGACAGTAACAGAGTGTAAGAGACAGTAAGAGTGTAAGAGGGTGTAAGAGACAGTAGCAGAGTGTAGGAGAGTGTAAGAGAGTGTAAGAGACAGTAACAGAGTGTAAGAGACAGCAGCAGAGTGTAAGAGACAGTAACAGAGTGTAAGAGAGTGTAACAGAGTGTAAGAGACAGTAACAGAGTGTACGAGAGTGTAGTAGAGTGTAAGAGACAGTAACAGAGCATAAGAGACAGTAACAGAGCATAAGAGACAGAAGCAGAGTGTAAGAGACAGAAACAGAGTGAAAGAGAGAGTAGCAGAGTGTAAGAGACAGTAGCAGAGTGTAAGAGAGTGTAAGAGAAATTAACAGAGTGTAATAGAGTGTAACAGCGTGTAAGAGAGTGTAACAGAGTGTAAGAGAGTGTAAGAGACAGTTACAGAGTGTAAGAGAGTGTAAGAGAGTGTAAGAGACAGTAACATAGTGTAGGAGAGTGTAAGAGACAGTAACAGAGTGTAAGAGACAGTAACAGAGTGTAAGAGGGTGTAAGAGACAGTAGCAGAGTGTAGGAGAGTGTAAGAGAGTGTAAGAGACAGTAAGAGTGTAAGAGACAGTAACAGAGTGTAAGAGACAGCAGCAGAGTGTAAGAGAGTGTAACAGAGTGTAAGAGACAGTAACAGAGCGTAAGAGACAGTAGCAGAGTGTAAGAGACAGAAGCAGAGTGAAAGAGAGAGTAGCAGAGTGTTATAGACAGTAGCAGAGTTTAAGAGACAGTAACAGAGTGTAAGAGACAGTAAGAGTGTAAGAGGGTGTAAGAGACAGTAGCAGAGTGTAGGAGAGTGTAAGAGAGTGTAAGAGACAGTAACAGAGTGTAAGAGACAGCAGCAGAGTGTAAGAGACAGTAACAGAGTGTAAGAGACAGTAACAGAGTGTACGAGAGTGTAGTAGAGTGTAAGAGACAGTAACAGAGCATAAGAGACAGTAACAAAGCATAAGAGACAGAGGCAGAGTGTAAGAGACAGAAACAGAGTGAAAGAGAGAGTAGCAGAGTGTAAGAGACAGTAGCAGAGTGTAAGAGAGTGTAAGAGACAGTAACAGAGTGTAAGAGAGTGTAACAGCATGTAAGAGAGTGTAACAGAGTGTAAGAGAGTGTAAGAGACAGTAACAGAGTGTAGTAGAGTGTAAGAGACAGTAACAGAGTGTAAGAGACAGCAGCAGAGTGTAAGAGAGTGTAACATAGTGTAAGAGAGTGAAAGAGACAGTAGCAGAGTGTAATAGACAGTAACAGAGTGTAAGAGAGTGTTATAGACAGTAGCAGAGTGTAAGAGACAATAGCAGAGTGTAAGATACAGTAGCAAAGTGTAAGAGACAGTAACAGAGTGTAAGAGACAGTAGCAGAGTGAAAGAGGCAGTAGTAGAGTGTAGTAGAGTGTACCAGAGTGTCACATGGCATATACCGTCCTCTAGGATCACATAGTCCTGAATGATCTCAGTATACTGTGAACGTCTTTGGGGATCTCTTCGCGTAGACATCGTAAACCTGTGTAAGAGACAGTAAAAGAGTATATGAGACAGTAGCGGAGTGTAAGAGAGTGTGACAGAGCATAGGAGACAGTAACAGAGTATAGGAGACGGTAACAGAGTGTAAGAGAGTGTAAGAGACAGTAACAGAGTGTAAGAGACAGCAGCAGAGTGTAAGAGAGTGTAACATAGTGTAAGAGAGTGAAAGAGACAGTAGCAGAGTGTAATAGACAGTAACAGAGTGTAGGAGAGTGTCAGAGACAGTAACAGAGTGTAAGAGTCAGCAGCAGAGTGTAAGAGAGTGTAACATAGTGTAAGAGAGTGTAAGAGACAGTAGCAGAGTGTAATAGACAGTAACAGAGTGTAAGAGTCAGCAGCAGAGTGTAAGAGAGTGTAACAGTGTAAGAGAGTGTTATAGACAGTAGCAGAGTGTAAGAGACAATAGCAGAGTGTAAGATACAGTAGCAGAGTGTAAGAGACAGTAACAGAGTGTAAAAGACAGTAACAGAGTGTAAGAGACAGTAGCAGAGTGAAAGAGACAGTAGTAGAGTGTAGTAGAGTGTAAGAGAGTGTCACATGGCATATACCGTCCTCTAGGATCACATAGTCCTGAATGATCTCAGTATACTGTGAACGTCTTTGGGGATCTCTTCGCGTAGACCTCGTAAACCTGTGTAAGAGACAGTAAAAGAGTATATGAGACAGTAGTGGAGTGTAAGAAAGTGTAACAGAGTATAGGAGACAGTAACAGAGTGTAAGAGAGTGTAAGAGACAGTTACAGAGTGTAAGAGAGTGTAACAGAGTGTAAGAGACAGTAACAGAGTGTAAGAGACAGCAGCAGAGTGTAAGAGAGTGTAAGAGACAGTAGCAGAGTGTAATAGACAGTAACAGAGTGTAAGAGAGTGTTATAGACAGTAGCAGAGTGTTATAGACAATAGCAGAGTGTAAGAGACAGTAGCAGAGTGTAATAGACAGCAGCAGAGTGTAAGAGAGTGTAAGAGACAGTAGCAGAGTGTAATAGACAGTAACAGAGTGTAAGAGAGTGTTATAGACAGTAGCAGAGTGTAAGAGACAATAGCAGAGTGTAAGAGACAGTAGCAGAGTGTAATAGACTGTAGCAGAGTGTAACATAGTGTAAGAGAGTGTAAGAGACAGTAGCAGAGTGTAATAGACAGTAACAGAGTGTAAGAGAGTGTTATAGACAGTAGCAGAGTTTAAGAGACAGTAACAGAGTGTAAGAGACAGTAACAGAGTGTAAGAGGGTGTTAGAGACAGTAGCAGAGTGTAGGAGAGTGTAAGAGAGTGTAAGAGAGTGTAAGAGACAGTAACAGAGTGTAAGAGACAGCAGCAGAGTGTAAGAGAGTGTAACAGAGTATAGGAGACAGTAACAGAGTATAGGAGACAGTAACAGAGTGTAAGAGAGTGTAAGAGACAGTTACAGAGTGTAAGAGAGTGTAACATAGTGTAAGAGACAGTAACAGAGTGTAAGAGACAGTAGCAGAGTGTAATAGACTGTACCAGAGTGTAACATAGTGTAAGAGAGTGTAAGAGACAGTAGCAGAGTGTAATAGACAGTAACAGAGTGTAAGAGAGTGTTATAGACAGTAGCAGAGTGTAAGAGACAATAGCAGAGTGTAATAGAGTGTAGCAGAGTGTAATAGAGTGTAGCAGAGTGTAAGAGAGTGTAAGAGACAGTAGCAGAGTGTAATAGACAGTAACAGAGTGTAAGAGAGTGTTATAGACAGTTGCAGAGTGTAAGAGACAATAGCAGAGTGTAAGATACAGTAGAAGAGTGTAAGAGACTGTAACAGAGTGTAAGAGACAGTAACAGAGTGTAAGAGACAGTAACAGAGTGTAAGAGACAGTAGCAGAGTGAAAGAGACATTAGTAGAGTGTAGTAGAGTGTAAGAGAGAGTCACATGGCATACACCGTCCTCTAGGACCACATGGTCCCGAATGATCTCAGTATACTGTGAACGTCTTTGGGTATCTCTTCGCGTAGACATCGTAAACCTGTGTAAGAGACAGTAACAGAGTATATGAGACAGCAGCAGAGCGTAAGAGAGTGTAACATAGTGTAAGACAGTGTAAGAGACAGTAGCAGAGTGAAAGAGACAGTAGCAGAGTGTAAGAGACAGTAGCAGAGTGTAAGAGACAGTAACAGAGTGTAAGAGATAGTAGCAGAGTGTAAGAGAGTGTAAGAGACAGTAACAGTGTGTAAGAGGGTGTAACAGCGTGTAAGAGAGTGTAACAACATGTAAGAGAGTGTAACAGAGTGTAAGGGAGTGTAAGAGACAGTAACAGAGTGTAAGGGGGTGTAAGAGACAGTAGAAGAGTGTAGGAGAGTGTAAGAGAGTGTAAGAGAGTGTAATAGACAGTAACAGAGTGTAAGAGACAGTAAAAGAGTGTAAGAGACAGCAGCAGAGTGTAAGAGAGTGTAAGAGACAGTAACAGAGTGTAAGAGACAGTAACAGAGTGTAAGAGACAGTAACAGAGTATACGAGAGTGTAGTAGAGTGTAAGAGACAGTAACAGAGCGTAAGAGACAGTAGCAGTGTGTAAGAGACAGAAGCAAAGTGAAAGAGAGAGTAGCAGAGTGTAAGAGACAGTAGCAGAGTGTAAGAGACAGTAGCAGAGTGTAAGAGAGTGTAAGAGACAGTAACAGAGTGTAAGAGAGTGTAACAGCGTGTAAGAGAGTGTAACAGAGTGTAAGAGACAGTAAGAGAGTGTAACAGAGTGTAAGAGACAGTAACAGAGTGTAGGAGAGTGTAAGAGACAGTAACAGAGTGTAAGAGACAGTAACAGAGTGTAAGAGACAGCAGCAGAGTGTAAGAGAGTGTAACATAGTGTAAGAGAGTGTAAGAGACAGTAGCAGAGTGTAATAGACAGTAACAGAGTGTAATAGAGTGTAAGAGACAGTAGCAGAGTGTAAGAGACAATAGCAGAGTGTAAGAGACAGTAGCAGAGTGTAACATAGTGTAAGAGAGTGTTATAGACAGTAGCAGAGTGTAAGAGACAGTAACAGAGTGTAAGAGACAGTAACAGAGTGAAAGAGACAGTAGCAGAGTGAAAGAGACAGTAGTAGAGTGTAGTAGAGTGTAAGAGATAGGAGTGTAAGAGACAGTAACAGAGTGTAAGAGACAGTAACAGAGTGTAAGAGACAGCAGCAGAGTGTAAGAGAGTGTAATAGACAGTAACAGAGTGTACGAGAGTGTAGTAGAGTGTAAGAGACAGTAGCAGAGTGTAAGAGAGTGTAACAGGGTGTAAGAGACAGTAACAGAGTATAAGAGACAGTAACAGAGTGTAAGAGACAGTAACAGAGTGTACGAGACAGTAACATAGTGTAAGATACAGTAACAGAGTGTATGACAGTGTAGTACAGTGTAAGACACAGTAACAGAGCGTAAGAGATAGTAGCAGAGTGTAAGAGACAGTAGCAGAGTGAAAGAGACAGTAGCATAGTGTTAGAGACAGTAGCAGAGTGTAAGAAACAGTAACAGAGTGTAAGAGACAGTAGCAGAGTGTAAGAGAGTGTAAGAGACAGTAACAGTGTGTAAGAGGGTGTAACAGCGTGTAAGAGAGTGTAACAGCGTGTAAGAGAGTGTAACAGAGTGTAAGAGAGTGTAAGAGACAGTAACAGAGTGTAAGAGGGTGTAAGAGACAGTAGCAGAGTGTAAGAGAGTGTAAGAGAGTGTTATAGACAGTAGCAGAGTGTAAGAGACAATAGCAGAGTGTAAGAGACAGTAGCAGAGTGTAATAGACTGTAGCAGAGTGTAACAGTGTAAGAGAGTGTAAGAGACAGTAGCAGAGTGTAATAGACAGTAACAGAGTGTAAGAGAGTGTTATAGACAGTAGCAGAGTGTAAGAGACAGTAGCAAAGTGTAAGAGACAATAGCAGAGTGTAAGAGACAGTAGCAGAGTGTAATAGACTGTAGCAGAGTGTAACATAGTGTAAGAGAGTGTAAGAGACAGTAACAGAGTGTACGAGAGTGTTATAGACAGTAGCAGAGTTTAAGAGACAGTAACAGAGTGTAAGAGACAGTAACAGAGTGTAAGAGGGTGTAAGAGACAGTAGGAGAGTGTAAGAGAGTGTAAGAGAGTGTAAGAGACAGTAACAGAGTGTAAGAGACAGTAACAGAGTGTAAGAGACAGCAGCAGAGTGTAAGAGAGTGTAACAGAGTATAGGAGACAGTAACAGAGTATAGGAGACAGTAACAGAGTGTAAGAGAGTGTAAGAGACAGTTACAGAGTGTAAGAGAGTGTAACATAGTGTAAGAGACAGTAACAGAGTGTAAGAGACAGCAGAAGAGTGTAAGAGAGTTGAAGAGACAGTCGCAGAGTGTAATAGACAGTAACAGAGTGTAAGAGAGTGTTATAGACAGTAGCAGAGTGTAAGAGACAATAGCAGAGTGTAATAGACTGGAGTAGAGTGTAGCATAGTGTAAGACAGTGTAAGAGACTGTAGCAGAGTGTAATAGACAGTAACAGAGTGTAAGAGAGTGTTATAGACAGTAGCAGAGTGTAAGAGACAATAGCAGAGTGTAAGAGACAGTAGCAGAGTTTAATAGACAGCAGCAGAGTGTAAGAGAGTGTAAGAGACAGTAGCAGAGTGTAATAGACAGTAACAGAGTGTAAGAGAGTGTTATAGACAGTAGCAGAGTGTAAGAGACAATAGCAGAGTGTAATAGACTGTAGCAGAGTGTAACATAGTGTAAGAGAGTGTAAGAGACAGTAGCAGAGTGTAATAGACAGTAACAGAGTGTAAGAGAGTGTTATAGACAGTAGCATAGTGTAAGAGAGTGTAAGAGACAGTTACAGAGTGTAAGAGAGTGTAACAGAGTGTAAGAGAGTGTAAGAGACAGTAACATAGTGTAGGAGAGTGTAAGAGACAGTAACAGAGTGTAAGAGACAGTAGCAGAGTGTAAGAGAGTGTAAGAGAGTGTTATAGACAGTAGCAGAGTGTAAGGGACAATAGCAGAGTGTAAGAGACAGTAGCAGAGTGTAATAGACTGTAGCAGAGTGTAAAATAGTGTAAGAGAGTGTAAGAGACAGTAGCAGAGTGTAATAGACAGTAATAGAGTGTAAGAGAGTGTTATAGACAGTAGCAGAGTTTAAGAGACAGTAACAGAGTGTAAGAGACAGTAAGAGTGTAAGAGGGTGTAAGAGACAGTAGCAGAGTGTAGGAGAGTGTAAGAGAGTGTAAGAGACAGTAACAGAGTGTAAGAGACAGCAGCAGAGTGTAAGAGACAGTAACAGAGTGTAAGAGAGTGTAACAGAGTGTAAGAGACAGTAACAGAGTGTACGAGAGTGTAGTAGAGTGTAAGAGACAGTAACAGAGCATAAGAGACAGTAACAGAGCATAAGAGACAGAAGCAGAGTGTAAGAGACAGAAACAGAGTGAAAGAGAGAGTAGCAGAGTGTAAGAGACAGTAGCAGAGTGTAAGAGAGTGTAAGAGAAATTAACAGAGTGTAATAGAGTGTAACAGCGTGTAAGAGAGTGTAACAGAGTGTAAGAGAGTGTAAGAGACAGTTACAGAGTGTAAGAGAGTGTAAGAGAGTGTAAGAGACAGTAACATAGTGTAGGAGAGTGTAAGAGACAGTAACAGAGTGTAAGAGACAGTAACAGAGTGTAAGAGGGTGTAAGAGACAGTAGCAGAGTGTAGGAGAGTGTAAGAGAGTGTAAGAGACAGTAAGAGTGTAAGAGACAGTAACAGAGTGTAAGAGACAGCAGCAGAGTGTAAGAGAGTGTAACAGAGTGTAAGAGACAGTAACAGAGCGTAAGAGACAGTAGCAGAGTGTAAGAGACAGAAGCAGAGTGAAAGAGAGAGTAGCAGAGTGTTATAGACAGTAGCAGAGTTTAAGAGACAGTAACAGAGTGTAAGAGACAGTAAGAGTGTAAGAGGGTGTAAGAGACAGTAGCAGAGTGTAGGAGAGTGTAAGAGAGTGTAAGAGACAGTAACAGAGTGTAAGAGACAGCAGCAGAGTGTAAGAGACAGTAACAGAGTGTAAGAGACAGTAACAGAGTGTACGAGAGTGTAGTAGAGTGTAAGAGACAGTAACAGAGCATAAGAGACAGTAACAAAGCATAAGAGACAGAGGCAGAGTGTAAGAGACAGAAACAGAGTGAAAGAGAGAGTAGCAGAGTGTAAGAGACAGTAGCAGAGTGTAAGAGAGTGTAAGAGACAGTAACAGAGTGTAAGAGAGTGTAACAGCATGTAAGAGAGTGTAACAGAGTGTAAGAGAGTGTAAGAGACAGTAACAGAGTGTAGTAGAGTGTAAGAGACAGTAACAGAGTGTAAGAGACAGCAGCAGAGTGTAAGAGAGTGTAACATAGTGTAAGAGAGTGAAAGAGACAGTAGCAGAGTGTAATAGACAGTAACAGAGTGTAAGAGAGTGTTATAGACAGTAGCAGAGTGTAAGAGACAATAGCAGAGTGTAAGATACAGTAGCAAAGTGTAAGAGACAGTAACAGAGTGTAAGAGACAGTAGCAGAGTGAAAGAGGCAGTAGTAGAGTGTAGTAGAGTGTACCAGAGTGTCACATGGCATATACCGTCCTCTAGGATCACATAGTCCTGAATGATCTCAGTATACTGTGAACGTCTTTGGGGATCTCTTCGCGTAGACATCGTAAACCTGTGTAAGAGACAGTAAAAGAGTATATGAGACAGTAGCGGAGTGTAAGAGAGTGTGACAGAGCATAGGAGACAGTAACAGAGTATAGGAGACGGTAACAGAGTGTAAGAGAGTGTAAGAGACAGTAACAGAGTGTAAGAGACAGCAGCAGAGTGTAAGAGAGTGTAACATAGTGTAAGAGAGTGAAAGAGACAGTAGCAGAGTGTAATAGACAGTAACAGAGTGTAGGAGAGTGTCAGAGACAGTAACAGAGTGTAAGAGTCAGCAGCAGAGTGTAAGAGAGTGTAACATAGTGTAAGAGAGTGTAAGAGACAGTAGCAGAGTGTAATAGACAGTAACAGAGTGTAAGAGTCAGCAGCAGAGTGTAAGAGAGTGTAACATAGTGTAAGAGAGTGTTATAGACAGTAGCAGAGTGTAAGAGACAATAGCAGAGTGTAAGATACAGTAGCAGAGTGTAAGAGACAGTAACAGAGTGTAAAAGACAGTAACAGAGTGTAAGAGACAGTAGCAGAGTGAAAGAGACAGTAGTAGAGTGTAGTAGAGTGTAAGAGAGTGTCACATGGCATATACCGTCCTCTAGGATCACATAGTCCTGAATGATCTCAGTATACTGTGAACGTCTTTGGGGATCTCTTCGCGTAGACCTCGTAAACCTGTGTAAGAGACAGTAAAAGAGTATATGAGACAGTAGTGGAGTGTAAGAAAGTGTAACAGAGTATAGGAGACAGTAACAGAGTGTAAGAGAGTGTAAGAGACAGTTACAGAGTGTAAGAGAGTGTAACAGAGTGTAAGAGACAGTAACAGAGTGTAAGAGACAGCAGCAGAGTGTAAGAGAGTGTGAGAGACAGTAGCAGAGTGTAATAGACAGTAACAGAGTGTAAGAGAGTGTTATAGACAGTAGCAGAGTGTTATAGACAATAGCAGAGTGTAAGAGACAGTAGCAGAGTGTAATAGACAGCAGCAGAGTGTAAGAGAGTGTAAGAGACAGTAGCAGAGTGTAATAGACAGTAACAGAGTGTAAGAGAGTGTTATAGACAGTAGCAGAGTGTAAGAGACAATAGCAGAGTGTAAGAGACAGTAGCAGAGTGTAATAGACTGTAGCAGAGTGTAACATAGTGTAAGAGAGTGTAAGAGACAGTAGCAGAGTGTAATAGACAGTAACAGAGTGTAAGAGAGTGTTATAGACAGTAGCAGAGTTTAAGAGACAGTAACAGAGTGTAAGAGACAGTAACAGAGTGTAAGAGGGTGTAAGAGACAGTAGCAGAGTGTAGGAGAGTGTAAGAGAGTGTAAGAGAGTGTAAGAGACAGTAACAGAGTGTAAGAGACAGCAGCAGAGTGTAAGAGAGTGTAACAGAGTATAGGAGACAGTAACAGAGTATAGGAGACAGTAACATAGTGTAAGAGAGTGTAAGAGACAGTTACAGAGTGTAAGAGAGTGTAACATAGTGTAAGAGACAGTAACAGAGTGTAAGAGACAGTAGCAGAGTGTAATAGACTGTACCAGAGTGTAACATAGTGTAAGAGAGTGTAAGAGACAGTAGCAGAGTGTAATAGACAGTAACAGAGTGTAAGAGAGTGTTATAGACAGTAGCAGAGTGTAAGAGACAATAGCAGAGTGTAATAGAGTGTAGCAGAGTGTAATAGAGTGTAGCAGAGTGTAAGAGAGTGTAAGAGACAGTAGCAGAGTGTAATAGACAGTAACAGAGTGTAAGAGAGTGTTATAGACAGTTGCAGAGTGTAAGAGACAATAGCAGAGTGTAAGATACAGTAGAAGAGTGTAAGAGACTGTAACAGAGTGTAAGAGACAGTAACAGAGTGTAAGAGACAGTAACAGAGTGTAAGAGACAGTAGCAGAGTGAAAGAGACATTAGTAGAGTGTAGTAGAGTGTAAGAGAGAGTCACATGGCATACACCGTCCTCTAGGACCACATGGTCCCGAATGATCTCAGTATACTGTGAACGTCTTTGGGTATCTCTTCGCGTAGACATCGTAAACCTGTGTAAGAGACAGTAACAGAGTATATGAGACAGCAGCAGAGCGTAAGAGAGTGTAACATAGTGTAAGACAGTGTAAGAGACAGTAGCAGAGTGAAAGAGACAGTAGCAGAGTGTAAGAGACAGTAGCAGAGTGTAAGAGACAGTAACAGAGTGTAAGAGATAGTAGCAGAGTGTAAGAGAGTGTAAGAGACAGTAACAGTGTGTAAGAGGGTGTAACAGCGTGTAAGAGAGTGTAACAGCATGTAAGAGAGTGTAACAGAGTGTAAGGGAGTGTAAGAGACAGTAACAGAGTGTAAGGGGGTGTAAGAGACAGTAGAAGAGTGTAGGAGAGTGTAAGAGAGTGTAAGAGAGTGTAATAGACAGTAACAGAGTGTAAGAGACAGTAAAAGAGTGTAAGAGACAGCAGCAGAGTGTAAGAGAGTGTAAGAGACAGTAACAGAGTGTAAGAGACAGTAACAGAGTGTAAGAGACAGTAACAGAGTATACGAGAGTGTAGTAGAGTGTAAGAGACAGTAACAGAGCGTAAGAGACAGTAGCAGTGTGTAAGAGACAGAAGCAAAGTGAAAGAGAGAGTAGCAGAGTGTAAGAGACAGTAGCAGAGTGTAAGAGACAGTAGCAGAGTGTAAGAGAGTGTAAGAGACAGTAACAGAGTGTAAGAGAGTGTAACAGCGTGTAAGAGAGTGTAACAGAGTGTAAGAGACAGTAACAGAGTGTAGGAGAGTGTAAGAGACAGTAACAGAGTGTAAGAGACAGTAACAGAGTGTAAGAGACAGCAGCAGAGTGTAAGAGAGTGTAACATAGTGTAAGAGAGTGTAAGAGACAGTAGCAGAGTGTAATAGACAGTAACAGAGTGTAATAGAGTGTAAGAGACAGTAGCAGAGTGTAAGAGACAATAGCAGAGTGTAAGAGACAGTAGCAGAGTGTAACATAGTGTAAGAGAGTGTTATAGACAGTAGCAGAGTGTAAGAGACAGTAACAGAGTGTAAGAGACAGTAACAGAGTGAAAGAGACAGTAGCAGAGTGAAAGAGACAGTAGTAGAGTGTAGTAGAGTGTAAGAGATAGGAGTGTAAGAGACAGTAACAGAGTGTAAGAGACAGTAACAGAGTGTAAGAGACAGCAGCAGAGTGTAAGAGAGTGTAATAGACAGTAACAGAGTGTACGAGAGTGTAGTAGAGTGTAAGAGACAGTAGCAGAGTGTAAGAGAGTGTAACAGGGTGTAAGAGACAGTAACAGAGTATAGGAGACAGTAACAGAGTGTAAGAGACAGTAACAGAGTGTACGAGACAGTAACATAGTGTAAGATACAGTAACAGAGTGTATGACAGTGTAGTACAGTGTAAGACACAGTAACAGAGCGTAAGAGATAGTAGCAGAGTGTAAGAGACAGTAGCAGAGTGAAAGAGACAGTAGCAGAGTGTTAGAGACAGTAGCAGAGTGTAAGAAACAGTAACAGAGTGTAAGAGACAGTAGCAGAGTGTAAGAGAGTGTAAGAGACAGTAACAGTGTGTAAGAGGGTGTAACAGCGTGTAAGAGAGTGTAACAGCGTGTAAGAGAGTGTAACAGAGTGTAAGAGAGTGTAAGAGACAGTAACAGAGTGTAAGAGGGTGTAAGAGACAGTAGCAGAGTGTAAGAGAGTGTAAGAGAGTGTTATAGACAGTAGCAGAGTGTAAGAGACAATAGCAGAGTGTAAGAGACAGTAGCAGAGTGTAATAGACTGTAGCAGAGTGTAACAGTGTAAGAGAGTGTAAGAGACAGTAGCAGAGTGTAATAGACAGTAACAGAGTGTAAGAGAGTGTTATAGACAGTAGCAGAGTGTAAGAGACAGTAGCAAAGTGTAAGAGACAATAGCAGAGTGTAAGAGACAGTAGCAGAGTGTAATAGACTGTAGCAGAGTGTAACATAGTGTAAGAGAGTGTAAGAGACAGTAACAGAGTGTACGAGAGTGTTATAGACAGTAGCAGAGTTTAAGAGACAGTAACAGAGTGTAAGAGACAATAACAGAGTGTAAGAGGGTGTAAGAGACAGTAGGAGAGTGTAAGAGAGTGTAAGAGAGTGTAAGAGAGTGTAAGAGAGTGTAAGAGACAGTAACAGAGTGTAAGAGACAGCAGCAGAGTGTAAGAGAGTGTAACAGAGTATAGGAGACAGTAACAGAGTATAGGAGACAGTAACAGAGTGTAAGAGAGTGTAAGAGACAGTTACAGAGTGTAAGAGAGTGTAACATAGTGTAAGAGACAGTAACAGAGTGTAAGAGACAGCAGAAGAGTGTAAGAGAGTTGAAGAGACAGTCGCAGAGTGTAATAGACAGTAACAGAGTGTAAGAGAGTGTTATAGACAGTAGCAGAGTGTAAGAGACAATAGCAGAGTGTAATAGACTGGAGTAGAGTGTAGCATAGTGTAAGACAGTGTAAGAGACTGTAGCAGAGTGTAATAGACAGTAACAGAGTGTAAGAGAGTGTTATAGACAGTAGCAGAGTGTAAGAGACAATAGCAGAGTGTAAGAGACAGTAGCAGAGTTTAATAGACAGCAGCAGAGTGTAAGAGAGTGTAAGAGACAGTAGCAGAGTGTAATAGACAGTAACAGAGTGTAAGAGAGTGTTATAGACAGTAGCAGAGTGTAAGAGACAATAGCAGAGTGTAATAGACTGTAGCAGAGTGTAACATAGTGTAAGAGAGTGTAAGAGACAGTAGCAGAGTGTAATAGACAGTAACAGAGTGTAAGAGAGTGTTATAGACAGTAGCAGAGTGTAAGAGAGTGTAAGAGACAGTTACAGAGTGTAAGAGAGTGTAACAGAGTGTAAGAGAGTGTAAGAGACAGTAACATAGTGTAGGAGAGTGTAAGAGACAGTAACAGAGTGTAAGAGACAGTAGCAGAGTGTAAGAGAGTGTAAGAGAGTGTTATAGACAGTAGCAGAGTGTAAGGGACAATAGCAGAGTGTAAGAGACAGTAGCAGAGTGTAATAGACTGTAGCAGAGTGTAAAATAGTGTAAGAGAGTGTAAGAGACAGTAGCAGAGTGTAATAGACAGTAATAGAGTGTAAGAGAGTGTTATAGACAGTAGCAGAGTTTAAGAGACAGTAACAGAGTGTAAGAGACAGTAAGAGTGTAAGAGGGTGTAAGAGACAGTAGCAGAGTGTAGGAGAGTGTAAGAGAGTGTAAGAGACAGTAACAGAGTGTAAGAGACAGCAGCAGAGTGTAAGAGACAGTAACAGAGTGTAAGAGAGTGTAACAGAGTGTAAGAGACAGTAACAGAGTGTACGAGAGTGTAGTAGAGTGTAAGAGACAGTAACAGAGCATAAGAGACAGTAACAGAGCATAAGAGACAGAAGCAGAGTGTAAGAGACAGAAACAGAGTGAAAGAGAGAGTAGCAGAGTGTAAGAGACAGTAGCAGAGTGTAAGAGAGTGTAAGAGAAATTAACAGAGTGTAATAGAGTGTAACAGCGTGTAAGAGAGTGTAACAGAGTGTAAGAGAGTGTAAGAGACAGTTACAGAGTGTAAGAGAGTGTAAGAGAGTGTAAGAGACAGTAACATAGTGTAGGAGAGTGTAAGAGACAGTAACAGAGTGTAAGAGACAGTAACAGAGTGTAAGAGGGTGTAAGAGACAGTAGCAGAGTGTAGGAGAGTGTAAGAGAGTGTAAGAGACAGTAAGAGTGTAAGAGACAGTAACAGAGTGTAAGAGACAGCAGCAGAGTGTAAGAGAGTGTAACAGAGTGTAAGAGACAGTAACAGAGCGTAAGAGACAGTAGCAGAGTGTAAGAGACAGAAGCAGAGTGAAAGAGAGAGTAGCAGAGTGTTATAGACAGTAGCAGAGTTTAAGAGACAGTAACAGAGTGTAAGAGACAGTAAGAGTGTAAGAGGGTGTAAGAGACAGTAGCAGAGTGTAGGAGAGTGTAAGAGAGTGTAAGAGACAGTAACAGAGTGTAAGAGACAGCAGCAGAGTGTAAGAGACAGTAACAGAGTGTAAGAGACAGTAACAGAGTGTACGAGAGTGTAGTAGAGTGTAAGAGACAGTAACAGAGCATAAGAGACAGTAACAAAGCATAAGAGACAGAGGCAGAGTGTAAGAGACAGAAACAGAGTGAAAGAGAGAGTAGCAGAGTGTAAGAGACAGTAGCAGAGTGTAAGAGAGTGTAAGAGACAGTAACAGAGTGTAAGAGAGTGTAACAGCATGTAAGAGAGTGTAACAGAGTGTAAGAGAGTGTAAGAGACAGTAACAGAGTGTAGTAGAGTGTAAGAGACAGTAACAGAGTGTAAGAGACAGTAACAGAGTGTAAGAGACAGCAGCAGAGTGTAAGAGAGTGTAACATAGTGTAAGAGAGTGAAAGAGACAGTAGCAGAGTGTAATAGACAGTAACAGAGTGTAAGAGAGTGTTATAGACAGTAGCAGAGTGTAAGAGACAATAGCAGAGTGTAAGATACAGTAGCAAAGTGTAAGAGACAGTAACAGAGTGTAAGAGACAGTAGCAGAGTGAAAGAGGCAGTAGTAGAGTGTAGTAGAGTGTACCAGAGTGTCACATGGCATATACCGTCCTCTAGGATCACATAGTCCTGAATGATCTCAGTATACTGTGAACGTCTTTGGGGATCTCTTCGCGTAGACATCGTAAACCTGTGTAAGAGACAGTAAAAGAGTATATGAGACAGTAGCGGAGTGTAAGAGAGTGTGACAGAGCATAGGAGACAGTAACAGAGTATAGGAGACGGTAACAGAGTGTAAGAGAGTGTAAGAGACAGTAACAGAGTGTAAGAGACAGCAGCAGAGTGTAAGAGAGTGTAACATAGTGTAAGAGAGTGAAAGAGACAGTAGCAGAGTGTAATAGACAGTAACAGAGTGTAGGAGAGTGTCAGAGACAGTAACAGAGTGTAAGAGTCAGCAGCAGAGTGTAAGAGAGTGTAACATAGTGTAAGAGAGTGTAAGAGACAGTAGCAGAGTGTAATAGACAGTAACAGAGTGTAAGAGTCAGCAGCAGAGTGTAAGAGAGTGTAACATAGTGTAAGAGAGTGTTATAGACAGTAGCAGAGTGTAAGAGACAATAGCAGAGTGTAAGATACAGTAGCAGAGTGTAAGAGACAGTAACAGAGTGTAAAAGACAGTAACAGAGTGTAAGAGACAGTAGCAGAGTGAAAGAGACAGTAGTAGAGTGTAGTAGAGTGTAAGAGAGTGTCACATGGCATATACCGTCCTCTAGGATCACATAGTCCTGAATGATCTCAGTATACTGTGAACGTCTTTGGGGATCTCTTCGCGTAGACCTCGTAAACCTGTGTAAGAGACAGTAAAAGAGTATATGAGACAGTAGTGGAGTGTAAGAAAGTGTAACAGAGTATAGGAGACAGTAACAGAGTGTAAGAGAGTGTAAGAGACAGTTACAGAGTGTAAGAGAGTGTAACAGAGTGTAAGAGACAGTAACAGAGTGTAAGAGACAGCAGCAGAGTGTAAGAGAGTGTAAGAGACAGTAGCAGAGTGTAATAGACAGTAACAGAGTGTAAGAGAGTGTTATAGACAGTAGCAGAGTGTTATAGACAATAGCAGAGTGTAAGAGACAGTAGCAGAGTGTAATAGACAGCAGCAGAGTGTAAGAGAGTGTAAGAGACAGTAGCAGAGTGTAATAGACAGTAACAGAGTGTAAGAGAGTGTTATAGACAGTAGCAGAGTGTAAGAGACAATAGCAGAGTGTAAGAGACAGTAGCAGAGTGTAATAGACTGTAGCAGAGTGTAACATAGTGTAAGAGAGTGTAAGAGACAGTAGCAGAGTGTAATAGACAGTAACAGAGTGTAAGAGAGTGTTATAGACAGTAGCAGAGTTTAAGAGACAGTAACAGAGTGTAAGAGACAGTAACAGAGTGTAAGAGGGTGTAAGAGACAGTAGCAGAGTGTAGGAGAGTGTAAGAGAGTGTAAGAGAGTGTAATAGACAGTAACAGAGTGTAAGAGACAGCAGCAGAGTGTAAGAGAGTGTAACAGAGTATAGGAGACAGTAACAGAGTATAGGAGACAGTAACAGAGTGTAAGAGAGTGTAAGAGACAGTTACAGAGTGTAAGAGAGTGTAACATAGTGTAAGAGACAGTAACAGAGTGTAAGAGACAGTAGCAGAGTGTAATAGACTGTACCAGAGTGTAACATAGTGTAAGAGAGTGTAAGAGACAGTAGCAGAGTGTAATAGACAGTAACAGAGTGTAAGAGAGTGTTATAGACAGTAGCAGAGTGTAAGAGACAATAGCAGAGTGTAATAGAGTGTAGCAGAGTGTAATAGAGTGTAGCAGAGTGTAAGAGAGTGTAAGAGACAGTAGCAGAGTGTAATAGACAGTAACAGAGTGTAAGAGAGTGTTATAGACAGTTGCAGAGTGTAAGAGACAATAGCAGAGTGTAAGATACAGTAGAAGAGTGTAAGAGACTGTAACAGAGTGTAAGAGACAGTAACAGAGTGTAAGAGACAGTAACAGAGTGTAAGAGACAGTAGCAGAGTGAAAGAGACATTAGTAGAGTGTAGTAGAGTGTAAGAGAGAGTCACATGGCATACACCGTCCTCTAGGACCACATGGTCCCGAATGATCTCAGTATACTGTGAACGTCTTTGGGTATCTCTTCGCGTAGACATCGTAAACCTGTGTAAGAGACAGTAACAGAGTATATGAGACAGCAGCAGAGCGTAAGAGAGTGTAACATAGTGTAAGACAGTGTAAGAGACAGTAGCAGAGTGAAAGAGACAGTAGCAGAGTGTAAGAGACAGTAGCAGAGTGTAAGAGACAGTAACAGAGTGTAAGAGATAGTAGCAGAGTGTAAGAGAGTGTAAGAGACAGTAACAGTGTGTAAGAGGGTGTAACAGCGTGTAAGAGAGTGTAACAGCATGTAAGAGAGTGTAACAGAGTGTAAGGGAGTGTAAGAGACAGTAACAGAGTGTAAGGGGGTGTAAGAGACAGTAGAAGAGTGTAGGAGAGTGTAAGAGAGTGTAAGAGAGTGTAATAGACAGTAACAGAGTGTAAGAGACAGTAAAAGAGTGTAAGAGACAGCAGCAGAGTGTAAGAGAGTGTAAGAGACAGTAACAGAGTGTAAGAGACAGTAACAGAGTGTAAGAGACAGTAACAGAGTATACGAGAGTGTAGTAGAGTGTAAGAGACAGTAACAGAGCGTAAGAGACAGTAGCAGTGTGTAAGAGACAGAAGCAAAGTGAAAGAGAGAGTAGCAGAGTGTAAGAGACAGTAGCAGAGTGTAAGAGACAGTAGCAGAGTGTAAGAGAGTGTAAGAGACAGTAACAGAGTGTAAGAGAGTGTAACAGCGTGTAAGAGAGTGTAACAGAGTGTAAGAGACAGTAAGAGAGTGTAACAGAGTGTAAGAGACAGTAACAGAGTGTAGGAGAGTGTAAGAGACAGTAACAGAGTGTAAGAGACAGTAACAGAGTGTAAGAGACAGCAGCAGAGTGTAAGAGAGTGTAACATAGTGTAAGAGAGTGTAAGAGACAGTAGCAGAGTGTAATAGACAGTAACAGAGTGTAATAGAGTGTAAGAGACAATAGCAGAGTGTAAGAGACAGTAGCAGAGTGTAACATAGTGTAAGAGAGTGTTATAGACAGTAGCAGAGTGTAAGAGACAGTAACAGAGTGTAAGAGACAGTAACAGAGTGAAAGAGACAGTAGCAGAGTGAAAGAGACAGTAGTAGAGTGTAGTAGAGTGTAAGAGATAGGAGTGTAAGAGACAGTAACAGAGTGTAAGAGACAGTAACAGAGTGTAAGAGACAGCAGCAGAGTGTAAGAGAGTGTAATAGACAGTAACAGAGTGTACGAGAGTGTAGTAGAGTGTAAGAGACAGTAGCAGAGTGTAATAGACAGTAACAGAGTGTAAGAGAGTGTTATAGACAGTAGCAGAGTGTAAGAGACAATAGCAGAGTGTAAGAGACAGTAGCAGAGTGTAATAGACTGTAGCAGAGTGTAACAGTGTAAGAGAGTGTAAGAGACAGTAGCAGAGTGTAATAGACATTAACAGAGTGTAAGAGAGTGTTATAGACAGTAGCAGAGTTTAAGAGACAGTAACAGAGTGTAAGAGACAGTAACAGAGTGCAAGAGACAGCAGCAAAGTGTAAGAGAGTGTAACAGAGTGTAAGAGACAGTAACAGAGCGTAAGAGACAGTAGCAGAGTGTAAGAGACAGAAGCAGAGTGAAAGAGAGAGTAGCAGAGTGTAAGAGACAGTAGCAGAGAGTAAGAGACAGTAGCAGAGTGTAAGAGAGTGTAATAGACAGTAACAGAGTGTAAGAGAGTGTAACAGCATGTAAGAGAGTGTAACAGAGTGTAAGAGAGTGTAAGAGACAGTAACAGAGTGTAAGAGACAGTAACAGAGTGTAAGAGACAGCAGCAGAGTGTAAGAGTGTGTAACAGAGTGTAAGAGAGTGAAAGAGACAGTAGCAGAGTGTAATAGACAGTAACAGAGTGTAATAGAGTGTAAGAGACAGTAGCAGAGTGTAAGAGACAATAGCAGAGTGTAAGAGACAGTAGCAGAGTGTAATAGACTGTAGCAGAGTGTAACAGAGTGTAAGAGAGTGTAAGAGACAATAGCAGAGTGTAATAGACAGTAACAGAGTGTAAGAGAGTGTTATAGACAGTAGCAGAGTGCAAGAGACAATAGCAGAGTGTAAGAGACAGTAGCAGAGTGTAATAGACAGTAACAGAGTGTAAGAGACAGTAGCAGAGTGTAAGAGTGTAAGAGACAGTAACAGAGTGTAAGAGAGTGTAACAGAGTGTAAAAGACAGTAACAGAGTGTACGAGACAGTAACAGAGTGTACGAGACAGTAACAGAGTGTAAGAGACAGTAACAGAGTATACGAGAGTGTAGTAGAGTGTAAGAGACAGTAACAGAGCGTAAGAGACAGTAGCAGTGTGTAAGAGACAGAAGCAAAGTGAAAGAGAGAGTAGCAGAGTGTAAGAGACAGTAGCAGAGTGTAAGAGACAGTAGCAGAGTGTAAGAGAGTGTAAGAGACAGTAACAGAGTGTAAGAGAGTGTAACAGCGTGTAAGAGAGTGTAACAGAGTGTAAGAGACAGTAAGAGAGTGTAACAGAGTGTAAGAGACAGTAACAGAGTGTAGGAGAGTGTAAGAGACAGTAACAGAGTGTAAGAGACAGTAACAGAGTGTAAGAGACAGCAGCAGAGTGTAAGAGAGTGTAACATAGTGTAAGAGAGTGTAAGAGACAGTAGCAGAGTGTAATAGACAGTAACAGAGTGTAATAGAGTGTAAGAGACAGTAGCAGAGTGTAAGAGACAATAGCAGAGTGTAACATAGTGTAAGAGAGTGTTATAGACAGTAGCAGAGTGTAAGAGACAGTAACAGAGTGTAAGAGACAGTAACAGAGTGAAAGAGACAGTAGCAGAGTGAAAGAGACAGTAGTAGAGTGTAGTAGAGTGTAAGATATAGGAGTGTAAGAGACAGTAACAGAGTGTAAGAGACAGTAACAGAGTGTAAGAGACAGCAGCAGAGTGTAAGAGAGTGTAATAGACAGTAACAGAGTGTACGAGAGTGTAGTAGAGTGTAAGAGACAGTAGCAGAGTGTAAGAGAGTGTAACAGGGTGTAAGAGACAGTAACAGAGTATAGGAGACAGTAACAGAGTGTAAGAGACAGTAACAGAGTGTACGAGACAGTAACATAGTGTAAGATACAGTAACAGAGTGTATGACAGTGTAGTACAGTGTAAGACACAGTAACAGAGCGTAAGAGATAGTAGCAGAGTGTAAGAGACAGTAGCAGAGTGAAAGAGACAGTAGCAGAGTGTTAGAGACAGTAGCAGAGTGTAAGAAACAGTAACAGAGTGTAAGAGACAGTAGCAGAGTGTAAGAGAGTGTAAGAGACAGTAACAGTGTGTAAGAGGGTGTAACAGCGTGTAAGAGAGTGTAACAGAGTGTAAGAGAGTGTAACAGAGTGTAAGAGAGTGTAAGAGACAGTAACAGAGTGTAAGAGGGTGTAAGAGACAGTAGCAGAGTGTAAGAGAGTGTAAGAGAGTGTTATAGACAGTAGCAGAGTGTAAGAGACAATAGCAGAGTGTAAGAGACAGTAACAGAGTGTAAGAGACAGTAGCAGAGTGTAACAGTGTAAGAGAGTGTAAGAGACAGTAGCAGAGTGTAATAGACAGTAACAGAGTGTAAGAGAGTGTTATAGACAGTAGCAGAGTGTAAGAGACAGTAGCAGAGTGTAAGAGACAATAGCAGAGTGTAAGAGACAGTAGCAGAGTGTAATAGACTGTAGCAGAGTGTAACATAGTGTAAGAGAGTGTAAGAGACAGTAGCAGAGTGTAATAGACAGTAACAGAGTGTACGAGAGTGTTATAGACAGTAGCAGAGTTTAAGAGACAGTAACAGAGTGTAAGAGACAGTAACAGAGTGTAAGAGTATGTAAGAGACAGTAGGAGAGTGTAAGAGAGTGTAAGAGAGTGTAAGAGAGTGTAAGAGAGTGTAAGAGACAGTAACAGAGTGTAAGAGACAGTAACAGAGTGTAAGAGACAGCAGCAGAGTGTAAGAGAGTGTAACAGAGTATAGGAGACAGTAACAGAGTATAGGAGACAGTAACAGAGTGTAAGAGAGTGTAAGAGACAGTTACAGAGTGTAAGAGAGTGTAACATAGTGTAAGAGACAGTAACAGAGTGTAAGAGACAGCAGAAGAGTGTAAGAGAGTTGAAGAGACAGTCGCAGAGTGTAATAGACAGTAACAGAGTGTAAGAGAGTGTTATAGACAGTAGCAGAGTGTAAGAGACAATAGCAGAGTGTAATAGACTGGAGCAGAGTGTAACATAGTGTAAGACAGTGTAAGAGACTGTAGCAGAGTGTAATAGACAGTAACAGAGTGTAAGAGAGTGTTATAGACAGTAGCAGAGTGTAAGAGACAATAGCAGAGTGTAAGAGACAGTAGCAGAGTGTAATAGACAGCAGCAGAGTGTAAGAGAGTGTAAGAGACAGTAGCAGAGTGTAATAGACAGTAACAGAGTGTAAGAGAGTGTTATAGACAGTAGCAGAGTGTAAGAGACAGTAGCAGAGTGTAATAGACTGTAGCAGAGTGTAACATAGTGTAAGAGAGTGTAAGAGACAGTAGCAGAGTGTAATAGACAGTAACAGAGTGTAAGAGAGTGTTATAGACAGTAGCAGAGTGTAAGAGAGTGTAAGAGACAGTTACAGAGTGTAAGAGAGTGTAACAGAGTGTAAGAGAGTGTAAGAGACAGTAACATAGTGTAGGAGAGTGTAAGAGACAGTAACAGAGTGTAAGAGACAGTAGCAGAGTGTAAGAGAGTGTAAGAGAGTGTTAGACAGTAGCAGAGTGTAAGGGACAATAGCAGAGTGTAAGAGACAGTAGCAGAGTGTAAGAGAGTGTAACAGAGTGTAAGAGACAGTAACAGAGCGTAAGAGACAGTAGCAGAGTGTAAGAGACAGAAGCAGAGTGAAAGAGAGAGTAGCAGAGTGTAAGAGACAGTAGCAGAGAGTAAGAGACAGTAGCAGAGTGTAAGAGAGTGTAATAGACAGTAACAGAGTGTAAGAGAGTGTAACAGCATGTAAGAGAGTGTAACAGAGTGTAAGAGAGTGTAAGAGACAGTAACAGAGTGTAAGAGACAGTAACAGAGTGTAAGAGACAGCAGCAGAGTGTAAGAGTGTGTAACAGAGTGTAAGAGAGTGAAAGAGACAGTAGCAGAGTGTAATAGACAGTAACAGAGTGTAATAGAGTGTAAGAGACAGTAGCAGAGTGTAAGAGACAATAGCAGAGTGTAAGAGACAGTAGCAGAGTGTAATAGACTGTAGCAGAGTGTAACAGAGTGTAAGAGAGTGTAAGAGACAATAGCAGAGTGTAATAGACAGTAACAGAGTGTAAGAGAGTGTTATAGACAGTAGCATAGTGCAAGAGACAATAGCAGAGTGTAAGAGACAGTAGCAGAGTGTAATAGACAGTAACAGAGTGTAAGAGACAGTAACAGAGTGTAAGAGACAGCAGCAGAGTGTAAGAGTGTAAGAGACAGTAACAGAGTGTAAGAGAGTGTAACAGAGTGTAAGAGACAGTAACAGAGTGTACGAGACAGTAACAGAGTGTAAGAGACAGTAACAGAGTATACGAGAGTGTAGTAGAGTGTAAGAGACAGTAACAGAGCGTAAGAGACAGTAGCAGAGTGTAAGAGTGTAAAAGACAGTAACAGAGTGTAAGAGAGTGTAACAGCGTGTAAGAGACAGTAAGAGAGTGTAACAGAGTGTAAGAGACAGTAACAGAGTGTAGGAGAGTGTAAGAGACAGTAACGGAGTGTAAGAGACAGTAACAGAGTGTAAGAGACAGCAGCAGAGTGTTAGAGAGTGTAACATAGTGTAAGAGAGTGTAAGAGACAGTAGCAGAGTGTAATAGACAGTAACAGAGTGTAATAGAGTGTAAGAGACAGTAGCAGAGTGTAAGAGACAGTAGCAGAGTGTAATAGACTGTAGCAGAGTGTAACAGAGTGTAAGAGAGTGTAAGAGACAATAGCAGAGTGTAATAGACAGTAACAGAGTGTAAGAGAGTGTTATAGACAGTAGCAGAGTGCAAGAGACAATAGCAGAGTGTAAGAGACAGTAGCAGAGTGTAATAGACTGTAACAGAGTGTAACAGAGTGTAAGAGAGTGTAAGAGAGTGTAAGAGACAGTAGCGGAGTGTAATAGACAGTAACAGAGTGTAAGAGAGTGTTATAGACAGTAGCAGAGTGTAAGAGACAGTAGCAGAGTGTAATAGACAGCAGCAGAGTGTAAGAGAGTGTAAGAGACAGTAGCAGAGTGTAATAGACAGTAACAGAGTGTAAGAGAGTGTTATAGACAGTATCAGAGTGTAAGAGACAATAGCAGAGTGTAAGAGACAGTAGCAGAGTGTAATAGACTGTAGCAGAGTGTAACATAGTGTAAGAGAGTGTAAGAGACAGTAGCAGAGTGTAATGGACAGTAACAGAGTGTAAGAGAGTGTTATAGACAGTAGCAGAGTGTAAGAGAGTGTAAGAGACAGTTACAGAGTGTAAGAGAGTGTAAGAGAGTGTAAGAGACAGTAACATAGTGTAGGAGAGTGTAAGAGACAGTAACAGAGTGTAAGAGACAGTAACAGAGTGTAAGAGGGTGTAAGAGACAGTAGCAGAGTGTAGGAGAGTGTAAGAGAGTGTAAGAGACAGTAAGAGTGTAAGAGACAGTAACAGAGTGTAAGAGACAGCAGCAGAGTGTAAGAGAGTGTAACAGAGTGTAAGAGACAGTAACAGAGCGTAAGAGACAGTAGCAGAGTGTAAGAGACAGAAGCAGAGTGAAAGAGAGAGTAGCAGAGTGTAAGAGACAGTAGCAGAGAGTAAGAGACAGTAGCAGAGTGTAAGAGAGTGTAATAGACAGTAACAGAGTGTAAGAGAGTGTAACAGCATGTAAGAGAGTGTAACAGAGTGTAAGAGAGTGTAAGAGACAGTAACAGAGTGTAAGAGACAGTAACAGAGTGTAAGAGACAGTAACAGAGTGTAAGAGACAGCAGCAGAGTGTAAGAGTGTGTAACAGAGTGTAAGAGAGTGAAAGAGACAGTAGCAGAGTGTAATAGACAGTAACAGAGTGTAATAGAGTGTAAGAGACAGTAGCAGAGTGTAAGAGACAATAGCAGAGTGTAAGAGACAGTAGCAGAGTGTAATAGACTGTAGCAGAGTGTAACAGAGTGTAAGAGAGTGTAAGAGACAATAGCAGAGTGTAATAGACAGTAACAGAGTGTAAGAGAGTGTTATAGACAGTAGCATAGTGCAAGAGACAATAGCAGAGTGTAAGAGACAGTAGCAGAGTGTAATAGACAGTAACAGAGTGTAAGAGACAGTAACAGAGTGTAAGAGACAGCAGCAGAGTGTAAGAGTGTAAGAGACAGTAACAGAGTGTAAGAGAGTGTAACAGAGTGTAAGAGACAGTAACAGAGTGTACGAGACAGTAACAGAGTGTAAGAGACAGTAACAGAGTATACGAGAGTGTAGTAGAGTGTAAGAGACAGTAACAGAGCGTAAGAGACAGTAGCAGAGTGTAAGAGTGTAAAAGACAGTAACAGAGTGTAAGAGAGTGTAACAGCGTGTAAGAGACAGTAAGAGAGTGTAACAGAGTGTAAGAGACAGTAACAGAGTGTAGGAGAGTGTAAGAGACAGTAACGGAGTGTAAGAGACAGTAACAGAGTGTAAGAGACAGCAGCAGAGTGTTAGAGAGTGTAACATAGTGTAAGAGAGTGTAAGAGACAGTAGCAGAGTGTAATAGACAGTAACAGAGTGTAATAGAGTGTAAGAGACAGTAGCAGAGTGTAAGAGACAGTAGCAGAGTGTAATAGACTGTAGCAGAGTGTAACAGAGTGTAAGAGAGTGTAAGAGACAATAGCAGAGTGTAATAGACAGTAACAGAGTGTAAGAGAGTGTTATAGACAGTAGCAGAGTGCAAGAGACAATAGCAGAGTGTAAGAGACAGTAGCAGAGTGTAATAGACTGTAACAGAGTGTAACAGAGTGTAAGAGAGTGTAAGAGAGTGTAAGAGACAGTAGCGGAGTGTAATAGACAGTAACAGAGTGTAAGAGAGTGTTATAGACAGTAGCAGAGTGTAAGAGACAGTAGCAGAGTGTAATAGACAGCAGCAGAGTGTAAGAGAGTGTAAGAGACAGTAGCAGAGTGTAATAGACAGTAACAGAGTGTAAGAGAGTGTTATAGACAGTATCAGAGTGTAAGAGACAATAGCAGAGTGTAAGAGACAGTAGCAGAGTGTAATAGACTGTAGCAGAGTGTAACATAGTGTAAGAGAGTGTAAGAGACAGTAGCAGAGTGTAATGGACAGTAACAGAGTGTAAGAGAGTGTTATAGACAGTAGCAGAGTGTAAGAGAGTGTAAGAGACAGTTACAGAGTGTAAGAGAGTGTAAGAGAGTGTAAGAGACAGTAACAGAGCGTAAGAGACAGTAGCAGAGTGTAAGAGACAGAAGCAGAGTGAAAGAGAGAGTAGCAGAGTGTAAGAGACAGTAACAGAGTGTAAGAGACAGTAACAGAGTGTAAGAGGGTGTAAGAGACAGTAGCAGAGTGTAGGAGAGTGTAAGAGAGTGTAAGAGACAGTAAGAGTGTAAGAGACAGTAACAGAGTGTAAGAGACAGCAGCAGAGTGTAAGAGAGTGTAACAGAGTGTAAGAGACAGTAACAGAGCGTAAGAGACAGTAGCAGAGTGTAAGAGACAGAAGCAGAGTGAAAGAGAGAGTAGCAGAGTGTAAGAGACAGTAGCAGAGTGTAAGAGACAGTAGCAGAGTGTAAGAGAGTGTAAGAGACAGTAACAGAGTGTAAGAGAGTGTAACAGCATGTAAGAGAGTGTAACAGAGTGTAAGAGAGTGTAAGAGACAGTAACAGAGTGTAGTAGAGTGTAAGAGACAGTAACAGAGTGTAAGAGACAGCAGCAGAGTGTAAGAGAGTGTAACATAGTGTAAGAGAGTGAAAGAGACAGTAGCAGAGTGTAATAGACAGTAACAGAGTGTAAGAGAGTGTTATAGACAGTAGCAGAGTGTAAGAGACAATAGCAGAGTGTAAGATACAGTAGCAACGTGTAAGAGACAGTAACAGAGTGTAAGAGACAGTAGCAGAGTGAAAGAGGCAGTAGTAGAGTGTAGTAGAGTGTACCAGAGTGTCACATGGCATATACCGTCCTCTAGGATCACATAGTCCTGAGTGATCTCAATATACTGTGAACGTCTTTGGGGATCTCTTCGCGTAGACATCGTAAACCTGTGTAAGAGACAGTAAAAGAGTATATGAGACAGTAGCGGAGTGTAAGAGAGTGTGACAGAGCATAGGAGACAGTAACAGAGTACAGGAGACGGTAACAGAGTGTAAGAGAGTGTAAGAGACAGTAACAGAGTGTAAGAGACAGTAACAGAGTGTAAGAGACAGCAGCAGAGTGTAAGAGAGTGTAACATAGTGTAAGAGAGTGAAAGAGACAGTAGCAGAGTGTAATAGACAGTAACAGAGTGTAGGAGAGTGTCAGAGACAGTAACAGAGTGTAAGAGTCAGCAGCAGAGTGTAAGAGAGTGTAACATAGTGTAAGAGAGTGTAAGAGACAGTAGCAGAGTGTAATAGACAGTAACAGAGTGTAAGAGAGTGTTATAGACAGTAGCAGAGTGTAAGAGACAATAGCAGAGTGTAAGATACAGTAGCAGAGTGTAAGAGACAGTAACAGAGTGTAAAAGACAGTAACAGAGTGTAAGAGACAGTAGCAGAGTGAAAGAGACAGTAGTAGAGTGTAAGAGAGTGTCACATGGCATATACCGTCCTCTAGGATCACATAGTCCTGAATGATCTCAGTATACTGTGAACGTCTTTGGGGATCTCTTCGCGTAGACCTCGTAAACCTGTGTAAGAGACAGTAAAAGAGTATATGAGACAGTAGTGGAGTGTAAGAAAGTGTAACAGAGTATAGGAGACAGTAACAGAGTGTAAGAGAGTGTAAGAGACAGTTACAGAGTGTAAGAGAGTGTAAGAGAGTGTAAGAGAGTGTAAGAGAGTGTAACAGAGTGTAAGAGACAGTAACAGAGTGTAAGAGACAGCAGCAGAGTGTAAGAGAGTGTGAGAGACAGTAGCAGAGTGTAATAGACAGTAACAGAGTGTAAGAGAGTGTTATAGACAGTAGCAGAGTGTTATAGACAATAGCAGAGTGTAAGAGACAGTAGCAGAGTGTAATAGACAGCAGCAGAGTGTAAGAGAGTGTAAGAGACAGTAGCAGAGTGTAATAGACAGTAACAGAGTGTAAGAGAGTGTTATAGACAGTAGCAGAGTGTAAGAGACAATAGCAGAGTGTAAGAGACAGTAGCAGAGTGTAATAGACTGTAGCAGAGTGTAACATAGTGTAAGAGAGTGTAAGAGACAGTAGCAGAGTATAATAGACAGTAACAGAGTGTAAGAGAGTGTTATAGACAGTAGCAGAGTTTAAGAGACAGTAACAGAGTGTAAGAGACAGTAACAGACTGTAAGAGGGTGTAAGAGACAGTAGCAGAGTGTAGGAGAGTGTAAGAGAGTGTAAGAGACAGTAACAGAGTGTAAGAGACAGTAACAGAGTGTAAGAGACAGCAGCAGAGTGTAAGAGAGTGTAACAGAGTATAGGAGACAGTAACAGAGTATAGGAGACAGTAACAGAGTGTAAGAGAGTGTAAGAGACAGTTACAGAGTGTAAGAGAGTGTAACACAGTGTAAGAGACAGTAACAGAGTGTAAGAGACAGTAGCAGAGTGTAATAGACTGTAGCAGAGTGTAACATAGTGTAAGAGAGTGTAAGAGACAGTAGCAGAGTGTAATAGACAGTAACAGAGTGTAAGAGAGTGTTATAGACAGTAGCAGAGTTTAAGAGACAGTAACAGAGTGTAAGAGACAGTAACAGAGTGTAAGAGGGTGTAAGAGACAGTAGCAGAGTGTAGGAGAGTGTAAGAGAGTGTAAGAGAGTGTAAGAGACAGTAACAGAGTGTAAGAGACAGTAACAGAGTGTAAGAGACAGCAGCAGAGTGTAAGAGAGTGTAACAGAGTATAGGAGACAGTAACAGAGTATAGGAGACAGTAACAGAGTGTAAGAGAGTGTAAGAGACAGTTACAGAGTGTAAGAGAGTGTAACATAGTGTAAGAGACAGTAGCAGAGTGTAATAGACTGTAGCAGAGTGTAACATAGTGTAAGAGAGTGTAAGAGACAGTAGCAGAGTGTAATAGACAGTAACAGAGTGTAAGAGAGTGTTATAGACAGTAGCAGAGTGTAAGAGACAATAGCAGAGTGTAATAGAGTGTAGCAGAGTGTAATAGAGTGTAGCAGAGTGTAAGCGAGTGTAAGAGACAGTAGCAGAGTGTAATAGACAGTAACAGAGTGTAAGAGAGTGTTATAGACAGTTGCAGAGTGTAAGAGACAATAGAAGAGTGTAAGATACAGTAGAAGAGTGTAAGAGACTGTAACAGAGTGTAAGAGACAGTAACAGAGTGTAAGAGACAGTAACAGAGTGTAAGAGACAGTAGCAGAGTGAAAGAGACATTAGTAGAGTGTAGTAGAGTGTAAGAGAGAGTCACATGGCATACACCGTCCTCTAGGACCACATGGTCCCGAATGATCTCAGTATACTGTGAACGTCTTTGGGTATCTCTTCGCGTAGACATCGTAAACCTGTGTAAGAGACAGTAACAGAGTATATGAGACAGCAGCAGAGCGTAAGAGAGTGTAACATAGTGTAAGACAGTGTAAGAGACAGTAGCAGAGTGAAAGAGACAGTAGCAGAGTGTAAGAGACAGTAGCAGAGTGTAAGAGACAGTAGCAGAGTGTAAGAGACAGTAACAGAGTGTAAGAGATAGTAGCAGAGTGTAAGAGAGTGTAAGAGACAGTAACAGTGTGTAAGAGGGTGTAACAGCGTGTAAGAGAGTGTAACAGCATGTAAGAGAGTGTAACAGAGTGTAAGGGAGTGTAAGAGACAGTAACAGAGTGTAAGGGGGTGTAAGAGACAGTAGAAGAGTGTAGGAGAGTGTAAGAGAGTGTAAGAGAGTGTAATAGACAGTAACAGAGTGTAAGAGACAGTAAAAGAGTGTAAGAGACAGCAGCAGAGTGTAAGAGAGTGTAAGAGACAGTAACAGAGTGTAAGAGACAGTAACAGAGTGTAAGAGACAGTAACAGAGTATACGAGAGTGTAGTAGAGTGTAAGAGACAGTAACAGAGCGTAAGAGACAGTAGCAGTGTGTAAGAGACAGAAGCAAAGTGAAAGAGAGAGTAGCAGAGTGTAAGAGACAGTAGCAGAGTGTAAGAGACAGTAGCAGAGTGTAAGAGAGTGTAAGAGACAGTAACAGAGTGTAAGAGAGTGTAACAGCGTGTAAGAGAGTGTAACAGAGTGTAAGAGACAGTAAGAGAGTGTAACAGAGTGTAAGAGACAGTAACAGAGTGTAGGAGAGTGTAAGAGACAGTAACAGAGTGTAAGAGACAGTAACAGAGTGTAAGAGACAGCAGCAGAGTGTAAGAGAGTGTAACATAGTGTAAGAGAGTGTAAGAGACAGTAGCAGAGTGTAATAGACAGTAACAGAGTGTAATAGAGTGTAAGAGACAGTAGCAGAGTGTAAGAGACAATAGCAGAGTGTAAGAGACAGTAGCAGAGTGTAACATAGTGTAAGAGAGTGTTATAGACAGTAGCAGAGTGTAAGAGACAGTAACAGAGTGTAAGAGACAGTAACAGAGTGAAAGAGACAGTAGCAGAGTGAAAGAGACAGTAGTAGAGTGTAGTAGAGTGTAAGAGATAGGAGTGTAAGAGACAGTAACAGAGTGTAAGAGACAGTAACAGAGTGTAAGAGACAGCAGCAGAGTGTAAGAGAGTGTAATAGACAGTAACAGAGTGTACGAGAGTGTAGTAGAGTGTAAGAGACAGTAGCAGAGTGTAATAGACAGTAACAGAGTGTAAGAGAGTGTTATAGACAGTAGCAGAGTGTAAGAGACAATAGCAGAGTGTAAGAGACAGTAGCAGAGTGTAATAGACTGTAGCAGAGTGTAACAGTGTAAGAGAGTGTAAGAGACAGTAGCAGAGTGTAATAGACATTAACAGAGTGTAAGAGAGTGTTATAGACAGTAGCAGAGTTTAAGAGACAGTAACAGAGTGTAAGAGACAGTAACAGAGTGTAAGAGACAGCAGCAGAGTGTAAGAGAGTGTAACAGAGTGTAAGAGACAGTAACAGAGCGTAAGAGACAGTAGCAGAGTGTAAGAGACAGAAGCAGAGTGAAAGAGAGAGTAGCAGAGAGTAAGAGACAGTAGCAGAGAGTAAGAGACAGTAGCAGAGTGTAAGAGAGTGTAATAGACAGTAACAGAGTGTAAGAGAGTGTAACAGCATGTAAGAGAGTGTAACAGAGTGTAAGAGAGTGTAAGAGACAGTAACAGAGTGTAAGAGACAGTAACAGAGTGTAAGAGACAGCAGCAGAGTGTAAGAGTGTGTAACAGAGTGTAAGAGAGTGAAAGAGACAGTAGCAGAGTGTAATAGACAGTAACAGAGTGTAATAGAGTGTAAGAGACAGTAGCAGAGTGTAAGAGACAATAGCAGAGTGTAAGAGACAGTAGCAGAGTGTAATAGACTGTAGCAGAGTGTAACAGAGTGTAAAAGAGTGTAAGAGACAATAGCAGAGTGTAATAGACAGTAACAGAGTGTAAGAGAGTGTTATAGACAGTAGCAGAGTGCAAGAGACAATAGCAGAGTGTAAGAGACAGTAGCAGAGTGTAATAGACAGTAACAGAGTGTAAGAGACAGTAGCAGAGTGTAAGAGTGTAAGAGACAGTAACAGAGTGTAAGAGAGTGTAACAGAGTGTAAAAGACAGTAACAGAGTGTACGAGACAGTAACAGAGTGTACGAGACAGTAACAGAGTGTAAGAGACAGTAACAGAGTATACGAGAGTGTAGTAGAGTGTAAGAGACAGTAACAGAGCGTAAGAGACAGTAGCAGTGTGTAAGAGACAGAAGCAAAGTGAAAGAGAGAGTAGCAGAGTGTAAGAGACAGTAGCAGAGTGTAAGAGACAGTAGCAGAGTGTAAGAGAGTGTAAGAGACAGTAACAGAGTGTAAGAGAGTGTAACAGCGTGTAAGAGAGTGTAACAGAGTGTAAGAGACAGTAAGAGAGTGTAACAGAGTGTAAGAGACAGTAACAGAGTGTAGGAGAGTGTAAGAGACAGTAACAGAGTGTAAGAGACAGTAACAGAGTGTAAGAGACAGCAGCAGAGTGTAAGAGAGTGTAACATAGTGTAAGAGAGTGTAAGAGACAGTAGCAGAGTGTAATAGACAGTAACAGAGTGTAATAGAGTGTAAGAGACAGTAGCAGAGTGTAAGAGACAATAGCAGAGTGTAACATAGTGTAAGAGAGTGTTATAGACAGTAGCAGAGTGTAAGAGACAGTAACAGAGTGTAAGAGACAGTAACAGAGTGAAAGAGACAGTAGCAGAGTGAAAGAGACAGTAGTAGAGTGTAGTAGAGTGTAAGATATAGGAGTGTAAGAGACAGTAACAGAGTGTAAGAGACAGTAACAGAGTGTAAGAGACAGCAGCAGAGTGTAAGAGAGTGTAATAGACAGTAACAGAGTGTACGAGAGTGTAGTAGAGTGTAAGAGACAGTAGCAGAGTGTAAGAGAGTGTAACAGGGTGTAAGAGACAGTAACAGAGTATAGGAGACAGTAACAGAGTGTAAGAGACAGTAACAGAGTGTACGAGACAGTAACATAGTGTAAGATACAGTAACAGAGTGTATGACAGTGTAGTACAGTGTAAGACACAGTAACAGAGCGTAAGAGATAGTAGCAGAGTGTAAGAGACAGTAGCAGAGTGAAAGAGACAGTAGCAGAGTGTTAGAGACAGTAGCAGAGTGTAAGAAACAGTAACAGAGTGTAAGAGACAGTAGCAGAGTGTAAGAGAGTGTAAGAGACAGTAACAGTGTGTAAGAGGGTGTAACAGCGTGTAAGAGAGTGTAACAGAGTGTAAGAGAGTGTAACAGAGTGTAAGAGAGTGTAAGAGACAGTAACAGAGTGTAAGAGGGTGTAAGAGACAGTAGCAGAGTGTAAGAGAGTGTAAGAGAGTGTTATAGACAGTAGCAGAGTGTAAGAGACAATAGCAGAGTGTAAGAGACAGTAGCAGAGTGTAATAGACTGTAGCAGAGTGTAACAGTGTAAGAGAGTGTAAGAGACAGTAGCAGAGTGTAATAGACAGTAACAGAGTGTAAGAGAGTGTTATAGACAGTAGCAGAGTGTAAGAGACAGTAGCAAAGTGTAAGAGACAATAGCAGAGTGTAAGAGACAGTAGCAGAGTGTAATAGACTGTAGCAGAGTGTAACATAGTGTAAGAGAGTGTAAGAGACAGTAACAGAGTGTACGAGAGTGTTATAGACAGTAGCAGAGTTTAAGAGACAGTAACAGAGTGTAAGAGACAGTAACAGAGTGTAAGAGGGTGTAAGAGACAGTAGGAGAGTGTAAGAGAGTGTAAGAGAGTGTAAGAGACAGTAACAGAGTGTAAGAGACAGTAACAGAGTGTAAGAGACAGCAGCAGAGTGTAAGAGAGTGTAACAGAGTATAGGAGACAGTAACAGAGTATAGGAGACAGTAACAGAGTGTAAGAGAGTGTAAGAGACAGTTACAGAGTGTAAGAGAGTGTAACATAGTGTAAGAGACAGTAACAGAGTGTAAGAGACAGCAGAAGAGTGTAAGAGAGTTGAAGAGACAGTCGCAGAGTGTAATAGACAGTAACAGAGTGTAAGAGAGTGTTATAGACAGTAGCAGAGTGTAAGAGACAATAGCAGAGTGTAATAGACTGGAGTAGAGTGTAGCATAGTGTAAGACAGTGTAAGAGACTGTAGCAGAGTGTAATAGACAGTAACAGAGTGTAAGAGAGTGTTATAGACAGTAGCAGAGTGTAAGAGACAATAGCAGAGTGTAAGAGACAGTAGCAGAGTTTAATAGACAGCAGCAGAGTGTAAGAGAGTGTAAGAGACAGTAGCAGAGTGTAATAGACAGTAACAGAGTGTAAGAGAGTGTTATAGACAGTAGCAGAGTGTAAGAGACAATAGCAGAGTGTAATAGACTGTAGCAGAGTGTAACATAGTGTAAGAGAGTGTAAGAGACAGTAGCAGAGTGTAATAGACAGTAACAGAGTGTAAGAGAGTGTTATAGACAGTAGCAGAGTGTAAGAGAGTGTAAGAGACAGTTACAGAGTGTAAGAGAGTGTAACAGAGTGTAAGAGAGTGTAAGAGACAGTAACATAGTGTAGGAGAGTGTAAGAGACAGTAACAGAGTGTAAGAGACAGTAGCAGAGTGTAAGAGAGTGTAAGAGAGTGTTATAGACAGTAGCAGAGTGTAAGGGACAATAGCAGAGTGTAAGAGACAGTAGCAGAGTGTAATAGACTGTAGCAGAGTGTAAAATAGTGTAAGAGAGTGTAAGAGACAGTAGCAGAGTGTAATAGACAGTAATAGAGTGTAAGAGAGTGTTATAGACAGTAGCAGAGTTTAAGAGACAGTAACAGAGTGTAAGAGACAGTAAGAGTGTAAGAGGGTGTAAGAGACAGTAGCAGAGTGTAGGAGAGTGTAAGAGAGTGTAAGAGACAGTAACAGAGTGTAAGAGACAGCAGCAGAGTGTAAGAGACAGTAACAGAGTGTAAGAGAGTGTAACAGAGTGTAAGAGACAGTAACAGAGTGTACGAGAGTGTAGTAGAGTGTAAGAGACAGTAACAGAGCATAAGAGACAGTAACAGAGCATAAGAGACAGAAGCAGAGTGTAAGAGACAGAAACAGAGTGAAAGAGAGAGTAGCAGAGTGTAAGAGACAGTAGCAGAGTGTAAGAGAGTGTAAGAGAAATTAACAGAGTGTAATAGAGTGTAACAGCGTGTAAGAGAGTGTAACAGAGTGTAAGAGAGTGTAAGAGACAGTTACAGAGTGTAAGAGAGTGTAAGAGAGTGTAAGAGACAGTAACATAGTGTAGGAGAGTGTAAGAGACAGTAACAGAGTGTAAGAGACAGTAACAGAGTGTAAGAGGGTGTAAGAGACAGTAGCAGAGTGTAGGAGAGTGTAAGAGAGTGTAAGAGACAGTAAGAGTGTAAGAGACAGTAACAGAGTGTAAGAGACAGCAGCAGAGTGTAAGAGAGTGTAACAGAGTGTAAGAGACAGTAACAGAGCGTAAGAGACAGTAGCAGAGTGTAAGAGACAGAAGCAGAGTGAAAGAGAGAGTAGCAGAGTGTTATAGACAGTAGCAGAGTTTAAGAGACAGTAACAGAGTGTAAGAGACAGTAAGAGTGTAAGAGGGTGTAAGAGACAGTAGCAGAGTGTAGGAGAGTGTAAGAGAGTGTAAGAGACAGTAACAGAGTGTAAGAGACAGCAGCAGAGTGTAAGAGACAGTAACAGAGTGTAAGAGACAGTAACAGAGTGTACGAGAGTGTAGTAGAGTGTAAGAGACAGTAACAGAGCATAAGAGACAGTAACAAAGCATAAGAGACAGAGGCAGAGTGTAAGAGACAGAAACAGAGTGAAAGAGAGAGTAGCAGAGTGTAAGAGACAGTAGCAGAGTGTAAGAGAGTGTAAGAGACAGTAACAGAGTGTAAGAGAGTGTAACAGCATGTAAGAGAGTGTAACAGAGTGTAAGAGAGTGTAAGAGACAGTAACAGAGTGTAGTAGAGTGTAAGAGACAGTAACAGAGTGTAAGAGACAGCAACAGAGTGTAAGAGAGTGTAACATAGTGTAAGAGAGTGAAAGAGACAGTAGCAGAGTGTAATAGACAGTAACAGAGTGTAAGAGAGTGTTATAGACAGTAGCAGAGTGTAAGAGACAATAGCAGAGTGTAAGATACAGTAGCAAAGTGTAAGAGACAGTAACAGAGTGTAAGAGACAGTAGCAGAGTGAAAGAGGCAGTAGTAGAGTGTAGTAGAGTGTACCAGAGTGTCACATGGCATATACCGTCCTCTAGGATCACATAGTCCTGAATGATCTCAGTATACTGTGAACGTCTTTGGGGATCTCTTCGCGTAGACATCGTAAACCTGTGTAAGAGACAGTAAAAGAGTATATGAGACAGTAGCGGAGTGTAAGAGAGTGTGACAGAGCATAGGAGACAGTAACAGAGTATAGGAGACGGTAACAGAGTGTAAGAGAGTGTAAGAGACAGTAACAGAGTGTAAGAGACAGCAGCAGAGTGTAAGAGAGTGTAACATAGTGTAAGAGAGTGAAAGATACAGTAGCAGAGTGTAATAGACAGTAACAGAGTGTAGGAGAGTGTAACAGCGTGTAAGAGAGTGTAACAGAGTGTAAGAGAGTGTAAGAGACAGTAACAGCGTGTAGGAGAGTGTAAGAGACAGTAACAGAGTGTAAGAGACAGTAACAGAGTGTAAGAGACAGTAACAGAGTGTAAGAGACAGCAGCAGAGTGTAAGAGAGTGTAACATAGTGTAAGAGAGTGAAAGAGACAGTAGCAGAGTGTAATAGACAGTAACAGAGTGTAGGAGAGTGTCAGAGACAGTAACAGAGTGTAAGAGTCAGCAGCAGAGTGTAAGAGAGTGTAACATAGTGTAAGAGAGTGTAAGAGACAGTAGCAGAGTGTAATAGACAGTAACAGAGTGTAAGAGTCAGCAGCAGAGTGTAAGAGAGTGTAACATAGTGTAAGAGAGTGTAAGAGACAATAGCAGAGTGTAAGATACAGTAGCAGAGTGTAAGAGACAGTAACAGAGTGTAAAAGACAGTAACAGAGTGTAAGAGACAGTAGCAGAGTGAAAGAGACAGTAGTAGAGTGTAGTAGAGTGTAAGAGAGTGTCACATGGCATATACCGTCCTCTAGGATCACATAGTCCTGAATGATCTCAGTATACTGTGAACGTCTTTGGGGATCTCTTCGCGTAGACCTCGTAAACCTGTGTAAGAGACAGTAAAAGAGTATATGAGACAGTAGTGGAGTGTAAGAAAGTGTAACAGAGTATAGGAGACAGTAACAGAGTGTAAGAGAGTGTAAGAGACAGTTACAGAGTGTAAGAGAGTGTAACAGAGTGTAAGAGACAGTAACAGAGTGTAAGAGACAGCAGCAGAGTGTAAGAGAGTGTAAGAGACAGTAGCAGAGTGTAATAGACAGTAACAGAGTGTAAGAGAGTGTTATAGACAGTAGCAGAGTGTTATAGACAATAGCAGAGTGTAAGAGACAGTAGCAGAGTGTAATAGACAGCAGCAGAGTGTAAGAGAGTGTAAGAGACAGTAGCAGAGTGTAATAGACAGTAACAGAGTGTAAGAGAGTGTTATAGACAGTAGCAGAGTGTAAGAGACAATAGCAGAGTGTAAGAGACAGTAGCAGAGTGTAATAGACTGTAGCAGAGTGTAACATAGTGTAAGAGAGTGTAAGAGACAGTAGCAGAGTGTAATAGACAGTAACAGAGTGTAAGAGAGTGTTATAGACAGTAGCAGAGTTTAAGAGACAGTAACAGAGTGTAAGAGACAGTAACAGAGTGTAAGAGGGTGTAAGAGACAGTAGCAGAGTGTAGGAGAGTGTAAGAGAGTGTAAGAGAGTGTAAGAGACAGTAACAGAGTGTAAGAGACAGCAGCAGAGTGTAAGAGAGTGTAACAGAGTATAGGAGACAGTAACAGAGTATAGGAGACAGTAACAGAGTGTAAGAGAGTGTAAGAGACAGTTACAGAGTGTAAGAGAGTGTAACATAGTGTAAGAGACAGTAACAGAGTGTAAGAGACAGTAGCAGAGTGTAATAGACTGTACCAGAGTGTAACATAGTGTAAGAGAGTGTAAGAGACAGTAGCAGAGTGTAATAGACAGTAACAGAGTGTAAGAGAGTGTTATAGACAGTAGCAGAGTGTAAGAGACAATAGCAGAGTGTAATAGAGTGTAGCAGAGTGTAATAGAGTGTAGCAGAGTGTAAGAGAGTGTAAGAGACAGTAGCAGAGTGTAATAGACAGTAACAGAGTGTAAGAGAGTGTTATAGACAGTAGCAGAGTGTAAGAGACAATAGCAGAGTGTAAGAGACAGTAGCAGAGTGTAATAGACTGTAGCAGAGTGTAACATAGTGTAAGAGAGTGTAAGAGACAGTAGCAGAGTGTAATAGACAGTAACAGAGTGTAAGAGAGTGTTATAGACAGTAGCAGAGTTTAAGAGACAGTAACAGAGTGTAAGAGACAGTAACAGAGTGTAAGAGGGTGTAAGAGACAGTAGCAGAGTGTAGGAGAGTGTAAGAGAGTGTAAGAGAGTGTAAGAGACAGTAACAGAGTGTAAGAGACAGCAGCAGAGTGTAAGAGAGTGTAACAGAGTATAGGAGACAGTAACAGAGTATAGGAGACAGTAACAGAGTGTAAGAGAGTGTAAGAGACAGTTACAGAGTGTAAGAGAGTGTAACATAGTGTAAGAGACAGTAACAGAGTGTAAGAGACAGTAGCAGAGTGTAATAGACTGTACCAGAGTGTAACATAGTGTAAGAGAGTGTAAGAGACAGTAGCAGAGTGTAATAGACAGTAACAGAGTGTAAGAGAGTGTTATAGACAGTAGCAGAGTGTAAGAGACAATAGCAGAGTGTAATAGAGTGTAGCAGAGTGTAATAGAGTGTAGCAGAGTGTAAGAGAGTGTAAGAGACAGTAGCAGAGTGTAATAGACAGTAACAGAGTGTAAGAGAGTGTTATAGACAGTTGCAGAGTGTAAGAGACAATAGCAGAGTGTAAGATACAGTAGAAGAGTGTAAGAGACTGTAACGGAGTGTAAGAGACAGTAACAGAGTGTAAGAGACAGTAACAGAGTGTAAGAGACAGTAGCAGAGTGAAAGAGACATTAGTAGAGTGTAGTAGAGTGTAAGAGAGAGTCACATGGCATACACCGTCCTCTAGGACCACATGGTCCCGAATGATCTCAGTATACTGTGAACGTCTTTGGGTATCTCTTCGCGTAGACATCGTAAACCTGTGTAAGAGACAGTAACAGAGTATATGAGACAGCAGCAGAGCGTAAGAGAGTGTAACATAGTGTAAGACAGTGTAAGAGACAGTAGCAGAGTGAAAGAGACAGTAGCAGAGTGTAAGAGACAGTAGCAGAGTGTAAGAGACAGTAACAGAGTGTAAGAGATAGTAGCAGAGTGTAAGAGAGTGTAAGAGACAGTAACAGTGTGTAAGAGGGTGTAACAGCGTGTAAGAGAGTGTAACAGCATGTAAGAGAGTGTAACAGAGTGTAAGGGAGTGTAAGAGACAGTAACAGAGTGTAAGGGGGTGTAAGAGACAGTAGAAGAGTGTAGGAGAGTGTAAGAGAGTGTAAGAGAGTGTAATAGACAGTAACAGAGTGTAAGAGACAGTAAAAGAGTGTAAGAGACAGCAGCAGAGTGTAAGAGAGTGTAAGAGACAGTAACAGAGTGTAAGAGACAGTAACAGAGTGTAAGAGACAGTAACAGAGTATACGAGAGTGTAGTAGAGTGTAAGAGACAGTAACAGAGCGTAAGAGACAGTAGCAGTGTGTAAGAGACAGAAGCAAAGTGAAAGAGAGAGTAGCAGAGTGTAAGAGACAGTAGCAGAGTGTAAGAGACAGTAGCAGAGTGTAAGAGAGTGTAAGAGACAGTAACAGAGTGTAAGAGAGTGTAACAGCGTGTAAGAGAGTGTAACAGAGTGTAAGAGACAGTAAGAGAGTGTAACAGAGTGTAAGAGACAGTAACAGAGTGTAGGAGAGTGTAAGAGACAGTAACAGAGTGTAAGAGACAGTAACAGAGTGTAAGAGACAGCAGCAGAGTGTAAGAGAGTGTAACATAGTGTAAGAGAGTGTAAGAGACAGTAGCAGAGTGTAATAGACAGTAACAGAGTGTAATAGAGTGTAAGAGACAGTAGCAGAGTGTAAGAGACAATAGCAGAGTGTAACATAGTGTAAGAGAGTGTTATAGACAGTAGCAGAGTGTAAGAGACAGTAACAGAGTGTAAGAGACAGTAACAGAGTGAAAGAGACAGTAGCAGAGTGAAAGAGACAGTAGTAGAGTGTAGTAGAGTGTAAGATATAGGAGTGTAAGAGACAGTAACAGAGTGTAAGAGACAGTAACAGAGTGTAAGAGACAGCAGCAGAGTGTAAGAGAGTGTAATAGACAGTAACAGAGTGTACGAGAGTGTAGTAGAGTGTAAGAGACAGTAGCAGAGTGTAAGAGAGTGTAACAGGGTGTAAGAGACAGTAACAGAGTATAGGAGACAGTAACAGAGTGTAAGAGACAGTAACAGAGTGTACGAGACAGTAACATAGTGTAAGATACAGTAACAGAGTGTATGACAGTGTAGTACAGTGTAAGACACAGTAACAGAGCGTAAGAGATAGTAGCAGAGTGTAAGAGATAGTAGCAGAGTGTAAGAGACAGTAGCAGAGTGAAAGAGACAGTAGCAGAGTGTTAGAGACAGTAGCAGAGTGTAAGAAACAGTAACAGAGTGTAAGAGACAGTAGCAGAGTGTAAGAGAGTGTAAGAGACAGTAACAGTGTGTAAGAGGGTGTAACAGCGTGTAAGAGAGTGTAACAGAGTGTAAGAGAGTGTAACAGAGTGTAAGAGAGTGTAAGAGACAGTAACAGAGTGTAAGAGGGTGTAAGAGACAGTAGCAGAGTGTAAGAGAGTGTAAGAGAGTGTTATAGACAGTAGCAGAGTGTAAGAGACAATAGCAGAGTGTAAGAGACAGTAACAGAGTGTAAGAGACAGTAGCAGAGTGTAACAGTGTAAGAGAGTGTAAGAGACAGTAGCAGAGTGTAATAGACAGTAACAGAGTGTAAGAGAGTGTTATAGACAGTAGCAGAGTGTAAGAGACAGTAGCAGAGTGTAAGAGACAATAGCAGAGTGTAAGAGACAGTAGCAGAGTGTAATAGACTGTAGCAGAGTGTAACATAGTGTAAGAGAGTGTAAGAGACAGTAGCAGAGTGTAATAGACAGTAACAGAGTGTACGAGAGTGTTATAGACAGTAGCAGAGTTTAAGAGACAGTAACAGAGTGTAAGAGACAGTAACAGAGTGTAAGAGTGTGTAAGAGACAGTAGGAGAGTGTAAGAGAGTGTAAGAGAGTGTAAGAGAGTGTAAGAGAGTGTAAGAGACAGTAACAGAGTGTAAGAGACAGTAACAGAGTGTAAGAGACAGCAGCAGAGTGTAAGAGAGTGTAACAGAGTATAGGAGACAGTAACAGAGTATAGGAGACAGTAACAGAGTGTAAGAGAGTGTAAGAGACAGTTACAGAGTGTAAGAGAGTGTAACATAGTGTAAGAGACAGTAACAGAGTGTAAGAGACAGCAGAAGAGTGTAAGAGAGTTGAAGAGACAGTCGCAGAGTGTAATAGACAGTAACAGAGTGTAAGAGAGTGTTATAGACAGTAGCAGAGTGTAAGAGACAATAGCAGAGTGTAATAGACTGGAGCAGAGTGTAACATAGTGTAAGACAGTGTAAGAGACTGTAGCAGAGTGTAATAGACAGTAACAGAGTGTAAGAGAGTGTTATAGACAGTAGCAGAGTGTAAGAGACAATAGCAGAGTGTAAGAGACAGTAGCAGAGTGTAATAGACAGCAGCAGAGTGTAAGAGAGTGTAAGAGACAGTAGCAGAGTGTAATAGACAGTAACAGAGTGTAAGAGAGTGTTATAGACAGTAGCAGAGTGTAAGAGACAGGAGCAGAGTGTAATAGACTGTAGCAGAGTGTAACATAGTGTAAGAGAGTGTAAGAGACAGTAGCAGAGTGTAATAGACAGTAACAGAGTGTAAGAGAGTGTTATAGACAGTAGCAGAGTGTAAGAGAGTGTAAGAGACAGTTACAGAGTGTAAGAGAGTGTAACAGAGTGTAAGAGAGTGTAAGAGACAGTAACATAGTGTAGGAGAGTGTAAGAGACAGTAACAGAGTGTAAGAGACAGTAGCAGAGTGTAAGAGAGTGTAAGAGAGTGTTAGACAGTAGCAGAGTGTAAGGGACAATAGCAGAGTGTAAGAGACAGTAGCAGAGTGTAAGAGAGTGTAACAGAGTGTAAGAGACAGTAACAGAGCGTAAGAGACAGTAGCAGAGTGTAAGAGACAGAAGCAGAGTGAAAGAGAGAGTAGCAGAGTGTAAGAGACAGTAGCAGAGAGTAAGAGACAGTAGCAGAGTGTAAGAGAGTGTAATAGACAGTAACAGAGTGTAAGAGAGTGTAACAGCATGTAAGAGAGTGTAACAGAGTGTAAGAGAGTGTAAGAGACAGTAACAGAGTGTAAGAGACAGTAACAGAGTGTAAGAGACAGTAACAGAGTGTAAGAGACAGCAGCAGAGTGTAAGAGTGTGTAACAGAGTGTAAGAGAGTGAAAGAGACAGTAGCAGAGTGTAATAGACAGTAACAGAGTGTAATAGAGTGTAAGAGACAGTAGCAGAGTGTAAGAGACAATAGCAGAGTGTAAGAGACAGTAGCAGAGTGTAATAGACTGTAGCAGAGTGTAACAGAGTGTAAGAGAGTGTAAGAGACAATAGCAGAGTGTAATAGACAGTAACAGAGTGTAAGAGAGTGTTATAGACAGTAGCATAGTGCAAGAGACAATAGCAGAGTGTAAGAGACAGTAGCAGAGTGTAATAGACAGTAACAGAGTGTAAGAGACAGTAACAGAGTGTAAGAGACAGCAGCAGAGTGTAAGAGTGTAAGAGACAGTAACAGAGTGTAAGAGAGTGTAACAGAGTGTAAGAGACAGTAACAGAGTGTACGAGACAGTAACAGAGTGTAAGAGACAGTAACAGAGTATACGAGAGTGTAGTAGAGTGTAAGAGACAGTAACAGAGCGTAAGAGACAGTAGCAGAGTGTAAGAGTGTAAAAGACAGTAACAGAGTGTAAGAGAGTGTAACAGCGTGTAAGAGACAGTAAGAGAGTGTAACAGAGTGTAAGAGACAGTAACAGAGTGTAGGAGAGTGTAAGAGACAGTAACGGAGTGTAAGAGACAGTAACAGAGTGTAAGAGACAGCAGCAGAGTGTAAGAGACAGCAGCAGAGTGTTAGAGAGTGTAACATAGTGTAAGAGAGTGTAAGAGACAGTAGCAGAGTGTAATAGACAGTAACAGAGTGTAATAGAGTGTAAGAGACAGTAGCAGAGTGTAAGAGACAGTAGCAGAGTGTAATAGACTGTAGCAGAGTGTAACAGAGTGTAAGAGAGTGTAAGAGACAATAGCAGAGTGTAATAGACAGTAACAGAGTGTAAGAGAGTGTTATAGACAGTAGCAGAGTGCAAGAGACAATAGCAGAGTGTAAGAGACAGTAGCAGAGTGTAATAGACTGTAACAGAGTGTAACAGAGTGTAAGAGAGTGTAAGAGAGTGTAAGAGACAGTAGCGGAGTGTAATAGACAGTAACAGAGTGTAAGAGAGTGTTATAGACAGTAGCAGAGTGTAAGAGACAGTAGCAGAGTGTAATAGACAGCAGCAGAGTGTAAGAGAGTGTAAGAGACAGTAGCAGAGTGTAATAGACAGTAACAGAGTGTAAGAGAGTGTTATAGACAGTATCAGAGTGTAAGAGACAATAGCAGAGTGTAAGAGACAGTAGCAGAGTGTAATAGACTGTAGCAGAGTGTAACATAGTGTAAGAGAGTGTAAGAGACAGTAGCAGAGTGTAATGGACAGTAACAGAGTGTAAGAGAGTGTTATAGACAGTAGCAGAGTGTAAGAGAGTGTAAGAGACAGTTACAGAGTGTAAGAGAGTGTAAGAGAGTGTAAGAGACAGTAACATAGTGTAGGAGAGTGTAAGAGACAGTAACAGAGTGTAAGAGACAGTAACAGAGTGTAAGAGGGTGTAAGAGACAGTAGCAGAGTGTAGGAGAGTGTAAGAGAGTGTAAGAGACAGTAAGAGTGTAAGAGACAGTAACAGAGTGTAAGAGACAGCAGCAGAGTGTAAGAGAGTGTAACAGAGTGTAAGAGACAGTAACAGAGCGTAAGAGACAGTAGCAGAGTGTAAGAGACAGAAGCAGAGTGAAAGAGAGAGTAGCAGAGTGTAAGAGACAGTAGCAGAGTGTAAGAGACAGTAGCAGAGTGTAAGAGAGTGTAAGAGACAGTAACAGAGTGTAAGAGAGTGTAACAGCATGTAAGAGAGTGTAACAGAGTGTAAGAGAGTGTAAGAGACAGTAACAGAGTGTAGTAGAGTGTAAGAGACAGTAACAGAGTGTTAGAGACAGTAACAGAGTGTAAGAGACAGCAGCAGAGTGTAAGAGAGTGTAACATAGTGTAAGAGAGTGAAAGAGACAGTAGCAGAGTGTAATAGACAGTAACAGAGTGTAAGAGAGTGTTATAGACAGTAGCAGAGTGTAAGAGACAATAGCAGAGTGTAAGATACAGTAGCAACGTGTAAGAGACAGTAACAGAGTGTAAGAGACAGTAGCAGAGTGAAAGAGGCAGTAGTAGAGTGTAGTAGAGTGTACCAGAGTGTCACATGGCATATACCGTCCTCTAGGATCACATAGTCCTGAGTGATCTCAATATACTGTGAACGTCTTTGGGGATCTCTTCGCGTAGACATCGTAAACCTGTGTAAGAGACAGTAAAAGAGTATATGAGACAGTAGCGGAGTGTAAGAGAGTGTGACAGAGCATAGGAGACAGTAACAGAGTATAGGAGACGGTAACAGAGTGTAAGAGAGTGTAAGAGACAGTAACAGAGTGTAAGAGACAGTAACAGAGTGTAAGAGACAGCAGCAGAGTGTAAGAGAGTGTAACATAGTGTAAGAGAGTGAAAGAGACAGTAGCAGAGTGTAATAGACAGTAACAGAGTGTAGGAGAGTGTCAGAGACAGTAACAGAGTGTAAGAGTCAGCAGCAGAGTGTAAGAGAGTGTAACATAGTGTAAGAGAGTGTAAGAGACAGTAGCAGAGTGTAATAGACAGTAACAGAGTGTAAGAGAGTGTTATAGACAGTAGCAGAGTGTAAGAGACAATAGCAGAGTGTAAGATACAGTAGCAGAGTGTAAGAGACAGTAACAGAGTGTAAAAGACAGTAACAGAGTGTAAGAGACAGTAGCAGAGTGAAAGAGACAGTAGTAGAGTGTAAGAGAGTGTCACATGGCATATACCGTCCTCTAGGATCACATAGTCCTGAATGATCTCAGTATACTGTGAACGTCTTTGGGGATCTCTTCGCGTAGACCTCGTAAACCTGTGTAAGAGACAGTAAAAGAGTATATGAGACAGTAGTGGAGTGTAAGAAAGTGTAACAGAGTATAGGAGACAGTAACAGAGTGTAGTACAGTGTAAGACACAGTAACAGAGCGTAAGAGATAGTAGCAGAGTGTAAGAGACAGTAGCAGAGTGAAAGAGACAGTAGCAGAGTGTTAGAGACAGTAGCAGAGTGTAAGAAACAGTAACAGAGTGTAAGAGAGTGTAAGAGACAGTAACAGTGTGTAAGAGGGTGTAACAGCGTGTAAGAGAGTGTAACAGAGTGTAAGAGAGTGTAACAGAGTGTAAGAGAGTGTAAGAGACAGTAACAGAGTGTAAGAGGGTGTAAGAGACAGTAGCAGAGTGTAAGAGAGTGTTATAGACAGTAGCAGAGTGTAAGAGACAATAGCAGAGTGTAAGAGACAGTAACAGAGTGTAAGAGACAGTAGCAGAGTGTAACAGTGTAAGAGAGTGTAAGAGACAGTAGCAGAGTGTAATAGACAGTAACAGAGTGTAAGAGAGTGTTATAGACAGTAGCAGAGTGTAAGAGACAGTAGCAGAGTGTAAGAGACAATAGCAGAGTGTAAGAGACAGTAGCAGAGTGTAATAGACTGTAGCAGAGTGTAACATAGTGTAAGAGAGTGTAAGAGACAGTAGCAGAGTGTAATAGACAGTAACAGAGTGTACGAGAGTGTTATAGACAGTAGCAGAGTTTAAGAGACAGTAACAGAGTGTAAGAGACAGTAACAGAGTGTAAGAGTGTGTAAGAGACAGTAGGAGAGTGTAAGAGAGTGTAAGAGAGTGTAAGAGAGTGTAAGAGAGTGTAAGAGACAGTAACAGAGTGTAAGAGACAGTAACAGAGTGTAAGAGACAGCAGCAGAGTGTAAGAGAGTGTAACAGAGTATAGGAGACAGTAACAGAGTATAGGAGACAGTAACAGAGTGTAAGAGAGTGTAAGAGACAGTTACAGAGTGTAAGAGAGTGTAAGAGAGTGTAAGAGAGTGTAAGAGAGTGTAACAGAGTGTAAGAGACAGTAACAGAGTGTAAGAGACAGCAGCAGAGTGTAAGAGAGTGTGAGAGACAGTAGCAGAGTGTAATAGACAGTAACAGAGTGTAAGAGAGTGTTATAGACAGTAGCAGAGTGTTATAGACAATAGCAGAGTGTAAGAGACAGTAGCAGAGTGTAATAGACAGCAGCAGAGTGTAAGAGAGTGTAAGAGACAGTAGCAGAGTGTAATAGACAGTAACAGAGTGTAAGAGAGTGTTATAGACAGTAGCAGAGTGTAAGAGACAATAGCAGAGTGTAAGAGACAGTAGCAGAGTGTAATAGACTGTAGCAGAGTGTAACATAGTGTAAGAGAGTGTAAGAGACAGTAGCAGAGTATAATAGACAGTAACAGAGTGTAAGAGAGTGTTATAGACAGTAGCAGAGTTTAAGAGACAGTAACAGAGTGTAAGAGACAGTAACAGACTGTAAGAGGGTGTAAGAGACAGTAGCAGAGTGTAGGAGAGTGTAAGAGAGTGTAAGAGACAGTAACAGAGTGTAAGAGACAGTAACAGAGTGTAAGAGACAGCAGCAGAGTGTAAGAGAGTGTAACAGAGTATAGGAGACAGTAACAGAGTATAGGAGACAGTAACAGAGTGTAAGAGAGTGTAAGAGACAGTTACAGAGTGTAAGAGAGTGTAACACAGTGTAAGAGACAGTAACAGAGTGTAAGAGACAGTAGCAGAGTGTAATAGACTGTAGCAGAGTGTAACATAGTGTAAGAGAGTGTAAGAGACAGTAGCAGAGTGTAATAGACAGTAACAGAGTGTAAGAGAGTGTTATAGACAGTAGCAGAGTTTAAGAGACAGTAACAGAGTGTAAGAGACAGTAACAGAGTGTAAGAGGGTGTAAGAGACAGTAGCAGAGTGTAGGAGAGTGTAAGAGAGTGTAAGAGAGTGTAAGAGACAGTAACAGAGTGTAAGAGACAGTAACAGAGTGTAAGAGACAGCAGCAGAGTGTAAGAGAGTGTAACAGAGTATAGGAGACAGTAACAGAGTATAGGAGACAGTAACAGAGTGTAAGAGAGTGTAAGAGACAGTTACAGAGTGTAAGAGAGTGTAACATAGTGTAAGAGACAGTAACAGAGTGTAAGAGACAGTAGCAGAGTGTAATAGACTGTAGCAGAGTGTAACATAGTGTAAGAGAGTGTAAGAGACAGTAGCAGAGTGTAATAGACAGTAACAGAGTGTAAGAGAGTGTTATAGACAGTAGCAGAGTGTAAGAGACAATAGCAGAGTGTAATAGAGTGTAGCAGAGTGTAATAGAGTGTAGCAGAGTGTAAGCGAGTGTAAGAGACAGTAGCAGAGTGTAATAGACAGTAACAGAGTGTAAGAGAGTGTTATAGACAGTTGCAGAGTGTAAGAGACAATAGAAGAGTGTAAGATACAGTAGAAGAGTGTAAGAGACTGTAACAGAGTGTAAGAGACAGTAACAGAGTGTAAGAGACAGTAACAGAGTGTAAGAGACAGTAGCAGAGTGAAAGAGACATTAGTAGAGTGTAGTAGAGTGTAAGAGAGAGTCACATGGCATACACCGTCCTCTAGGACCACATGGTCCCGAATGATCTCAGTATACTGTGAACGTCTTTGGGTATCTCTTCGCGTAGACATCGTAAACCTGTGTAAGAGACAGTAACAGAGTATATGAGACAGCAGCAGAGCGTAAGAGAGTGTAACATAGTGTAAGACAGTGTAAGAGACAGTAGCAGAGTGAAAGAGACAGTAGCAGAGTGTAAGAGACAGTAGCAGAGTGTAAGAGACAGTAACAGAGTGTAAGAGATAGTAGCAGAGTGTAAGAGAGTGTAAGAGACAGTAACAGTGTGTAAGAGGGTGTAACAGCGTGTAAGAGAGTGTAACAGCATGTAAGAGAGTGTAACAGAGTGTAAGGGAGTGTAAGAGACAGTAACAGAGTGTAAGGGGGTGTAAGAGACAGTAGAAGAGTGTAGGAGAGTGTAAGAGAGTGTAAGAGAGTGTAATAGACAGTAACAGAGTGTAAGAGACAGTAAAAGAGTGTAAGAGACAGCAGCAGAGTGTAAGAGAGTGTAAGAGACAGTAACAGAGTGTAAGAGACAGTAACAGAGTGTAAGAGACAGTAACAGAGTATACGAGAGTGTAGTAGAGTGTAAGAGACAGTAACAGAGCGTAAGAGACAGTAGCAGTGTGTAAGAGACAGAAGCAAAGTGAAAGAGAGAGTAGCAGAGTGTAAGAGACAGTAGCAGAGTGTAAGAGACAGTAGCAGAGTGTAAGAGAGTGTAAGAGACAGTAACAGAGTGTAAGAGAGTGTAACAGCGTGTAAGAGAGTGTAACAGAGTGTAAGAGACAGTAAGAGAGTGTAACAGAGTGTAAGAGACAGTAACAGAGTGTAGGAGAGTGTAAGAGACAGTAACAGAGTGTAAGAGACAGTAACAGAGTGTAAGAGACAGCAGCAGAGTGTAAGAGAGTGTAACATAGTGTAAGAGAGTGTAAGAGACAGTAGCAGAGTGTAATAGACAGTAACAGAGTGTAATAGAGTGTAAGAGACAGTAGCAGAGTGTAAGAGACAATAGCAGAGTGTAAGAGACAGTAGCAGAGTGTAACATAGTGTAAGAGAGTGTTATAGACAGTAGCAGAGTGTAAGAGACAGTAACAGAGTGTAAGAGATAGGAGTGTAAGAGACAGTAACAGAGTGTAAGAGACAGTAACAGAGTGTAAGAGACAGCAGCAGAGTGTAAGAGAGTGTAATAGACAGTAACAGAGTGTACGAGAGTGTAGTAGAGTGTAAGAGACAGTAGCAGAGTGTAATAGACAGTAACAGAGTGTAAGAGAGTGTTATAGACAGTAGCAGAGTGTAAGAGACAATAGCAGAGTGTAAGAGACAGTAGCAGAGTGTAATAGACTGTAGCAGAGTGTAACAGTGTAAGAGAGTGTAAGAGACAGTAGCAGAGTGTAATAGACATTAACAGAGTGTAAGAGAGTGTTATAGACAGTAGCAGAGTTTAAGAGACAGTAACAGAGTGTAAGAGACAGTAACAGAGTGTAAGAGACAGCAGCAGAGTGTAAGAGAGTGTAACAGAGTGTAAGAGACAGTAACAGAGTGTAAGAGACAGTAGCAGAGTGTAAGAGACAGAAGCAGAGTGAAAGAGAGAGTAGCAGAGTGTAAGAGACAGTAGCAGAGAGTAAGAGACAGTAGCAGAGTGTAAGAGAGTGTAATAGACAGTAACAGAGTGTAAGAGAGTGTAACAGCATGTAAGAGAGTGTAACAGAGTGTAAGAGAGTGTAAGAGACAGTAACAGAGTGTAAGAGACAGTAACAGAGTGTAAGAGACAGCATCAGAGTGTAAGAGTGTGTAACAGAGTGTAAGAGAGTGAAAGAGACAGTAGCAGAGTGTAATAGACAGTAACAGAGTGTAATAGAGTGTAAGAGTCAGTAGCAGAGTGTAAGAGACAATAGCAGAGTGTAAGAGACAGTAGCAGAGTGTAATAGACTGTAGCAGAGTGTAACAGAGTGTAAGAGAGTGTAAGAGACAATAGCAGAGTGTAATAGACAGTAACAGAGTGTAAGAGAGTGTTATAGACAGTAGCAGAGTGCAAGAGACAATAGCAGAGTGTAAGAGACAGTAGCAGAGTGTAATAGACAGTAACAGAGTGTAAGAGACAGTAACAGAGTGTAAGAGACAGCAGCAGAGTGTAAGAGTGTAAGAGACAGTAACAGAGTGTAAGAGAGTGTAACAGAGTGTAAAAGACAGTAACAGAGTGTACGAGACAGTAACAGAGTGTACGAGACAGTAACAGAGTGTAAGAGACAGTAACAGAGTATACGAGAGTGTAGTAGAGTGTAAGAGACAGTAACAGAGCGTAAGAGACAGTAGCAGTGTGTAAGAGACAGAAGCAAAGTGAAAGAGAGAGTAGCAGAGTGTAAGAGACAGTAGCAGAGTGTAAGAGACAGTAGCAGAGTGTAAGAGAGTGTAAGAGACAGTAACAGAGTGTAAGAGAGTGTAACAGCGTGTAAGAGAGTGTAACAGAGTGTAAGAGACAGTAAGAGAGTGTAACAGAGTGTAAGAGACAGTAACAGAGTGTAGGAGAGTGTAAGAGACAGTAACAGAGTGTAAGAGACAGTAACAGAGTGTAAGAGACAGCAGCAGAGTGTAAGAGAGTGTAACATAGTGTAAGAGAGTGTAAGAGACAGTAGCAGAGTGTAATAGACAGTAACAGAGTGTAATAGAGTGTAAGAGACAGTAGCAGAGTGTAAGAGACAATAGCAGAGTGTAACATAGTGTAAGAGAGTGTTATAGACAGTAGCAGAGTGTAAGAGACAGTAACAGAGTGTAAGAGACAGTAACAGAGTGAAAGAGACAGTAGCAGAGTGAAAGAGACAGTAGTAGAGTGTAGTAGAGTGTAAGATATAGGAGTGTAAGAGACAGTAACAGAGTGTAAGAGACAGTAACAGAGTGTAAGAGACAGCAGCAGAGTGTAAGAGAGTGTAATAGACAGTAACAGAGTGTACGAGAGTGTAGTAGAGTGTAAGAGACAGTAGCAGAGTGTAAGAGAGTGTAACAGGGTGTAAGAGACAGTAACAGAGTATAGGAGACAGTAACAGAGTGTAAGAGACAGTAACAGAGTGTACGAGACAGTAACATAGTGTAAGATACAGTAACAGAGTGTATGACAGTGTAGTACAGTGTAAGACACAGTAACAGAGCGTAAGAGATAGTAGCAGAGTGTAAGAGACAGTAGCAGAGTGAAAGAGACAGTAGCAGAGTGTTAGAGACAGTAGCAGAGTGTAAGAAACAGTAACAGAGTGTAAGAGACAGTAGCAGAGTGTAAGAGAGTGTAAGAGACAGTAACAGTGTGTAAGAGGGTGTAACAGCGTGTAAGAGAGTGTAACAGCGTGTAAGAGAGTGTAACAGAGTGTAAGAGAGTGTAAGAGACAGTAACAGAGTGTAAGAGGGTGTAAGAGACAGTAGCAGAGTGTAAGAGAGTGTAAGAGAGTGTTATAGACAGTAGCAGAGTGTAAGAGACAATAGCAGAGTGTAAGAGACAGTAGCAGAGTGTAAGAGACAGTAGCAGAGTGTAACAGTGTAAGAGAGTGTAAGAGACAGTAGCAGAGTGTAATAGACAGTAACAGAGTGTAAGAGAGTGTTATAGACAGTAGCAGAGTGTAAGAGACAGTAGCAGAGTGTAAGAGACAATAGCAGAGTGTAAGAGACAGTAGCAGAGTGTAATAGACTGTAGCAGAGTGTAACATAGTGTAAGAGAGTGTAAGAGACAGTAGCAGAGTGTAATAGACAGTAACAGAGTGTACGAGAGTGTTATAGACAGTAGCAGAGTTTAAGAGACAGTAACAGAGTGTAAGAGACAGTAACAGAGTGTAAGAGTGTGTAAGCGACAGTAGGAGAGTGTAAGAGAGTGTAAGAGAGTGTAAGAGAGTGTAAGAGACAGTAACAGAGTGTAAGAGACAGTAACAGAGTGTAAGAGACAGCAGCAGAGTGTAAGAGAGTGTAACAGAGTATAGGAGACAGTAACAGAGTATAGGAGACAGTAACAGAGTGTAAGAGAGTGTAAGAGACAGTTACAGAGTGTAAGAGAGTGTAAGAGAGTGTAAGAGAGTGTAAGAGAGTGTAACAGAGTGTAAGAGACAGTAACAGAGTGTAAGAGACAGCAGCAGAGTGTAAGAGAGTGTGAGAGACAGTAGCAGAGTGTAATAGACAGTAACAGAGTGTAAGAGAGTGTTATAGACAGTAGCAGAGTGTTATAGACAATAGCAGAGTGTAAGAGACAGTAGCAGAGTGTAATAGACAGCAGCAGAGTGTAAGAGAGTGTAAGAGACAGTAGCAGAGTGTAATAGACAGTAACAGAGTGTAAGAGAGTGTTATAGACAGTAGCAGAGTGTAAGAGACAATAGCAGAGTGTAAGAGACAGTAGCAGAGTGTAATAGACTGTAGCAGAGTGTAACATAGTGTAAGAGAGTGTAAGAGACAGTAGCAGAGTATAATAGACAGTAACAGAGTGTAAGAGAGTGTTATAGACAGTAGCAGAGTTTAAGAGACAGTAACAGAGTGTAAGAGACAGTAACAGACTGTAAGAGGGTGTAAGAGACAGTAGCAGAGTGTAGGAGAGTGTAAGAGAGTGTAAGAGACAGTAACAGAGTGTAAGAGACAGTAACAGAGTGTAAGAGACAGCAGCAGAGTGTAAGAGAGTGTAACAGAGTATAGGAGACAGTAACAGAGTATAGGAGACAGTAACAGAGTGTAAGAGAGTGTAAGAGACAGTTACAGAGTGTAAGAGAGTGTAACACAGTGTAAGAGACAGTAACAGAGTGTAAGAGACAGTAGCAGAGTGTAATAGACTGTAGCAGAGTGTAACATAGTGTAAGAGAGTGTAAGAGACAGTAGCAGAGTGTAATAGACAGTAACAGAGTGTAAGAGAGTGTTATAGACAGTAGCAGAGTTTAAGAGACAGTAACAGAGTGTAAGAGACAGTAACAGAGTGTAAGAGGGTGTAAGAGACAGTAGCAGAGTGTAGGAGAGTGTAAGAGAGTGTAAGAGAGTGTAAGAGACAGTAACAGAGTGTAAGAGACAGTAACAGAGTGTAAGAGACAGCAGCAGAGTGTAAGAGAGTGTAACAGAGTATAGGAGACAGTAACAGAGTATAGGAGACAGTAACAGAGTGTAAGAGAGTGTAAGAGACAGTTACAGAGTGTAAGAGAGTGTAACATAGTGTAAGAGACAGTAACAGAGTGTAAGAGACAGTAGCAGAGTGTAATAGACTGTAGCAGAGTGTAACATAGTGTAAGAGAGTGTAAGAGACAGTAGCAGAGTGTAATAGACAGTAACAGAGTGTAAGAGAGTGTTATAGACAGTAGCAGAGTGTAAGAGACAATAGCAGAGTGTAATAGAGTGTAGCAGAGTGTAATAGAGTGTAGCAGAGTGTAAGCGAGTGTAAGAGACAGTAGCAGAGTGTAATAGACAGTAACAGAGTGTAAGAGAGTGTTATAGACAGTTGCAGAGTGTAAGAGACAATAGAAGAGTGTAAGATACAGTAGAAGAGTGTAAGAGACTGTAACAGAGTGTAAGAGACAGTAACAGAGTGTAAGAGACAGTAACAGAGTGTAAGAGACAGTAGCAGAGTGAAAGAGACATTAGTAGAGTGTAGTAGAGTGTAAGAGAGAGTCACATGGCATACACCGTCCTCTAGGACCACATGGTCCCGAATGATCTCAGTATACTGTGAACGTCTTTGGGTATCTCTTCGCGTAGACATCGTAAACCTGTGTAAGAGACAGTAACAGAGTATATGAGACAGCAGCAGAGCGTAAGAGAGTGTAACATAGTGTAAGACAGTGTAAGAGACAGTAGCAGAGTGAAAGAGACAGTAGCAGAGTGTAAGAGACAGTAGCAGAGTGTAAGAGACAGTAACAGAGTGTAAGAGATAGTAGCAGAGTGTAAGAGAGTGTAAGAGACAGTAACAGTGTGTAAGAGGGTGTAACAGCGTGTAAGAGAGTGTAACAGCATGTAAGAGAGTGTAACAGAGTGTAAGGGAGTGTAAGAGACAGTAACAGAGTGTAAGGGGGTGTAAGAGACAGTAGAAGAGTGTAGGAGAGTGTAAGAGAGTGTAAGAGAGTGTAATAGACAGTAACAGAGTGTAAGAGACAGTAAAAGAGTGTAAGAGACAGCAGCAGAGTGTAAGAGAGTGTAAGAGACAGTAACAGAGTGTAAGAGACAGTAACAGAGTGTAAGAGACAGTAACAGAGTATACGAGAGTGTAGTAGAGTGTAAGAGACAGTAACAGAGCGTAAGAGACAGTAGCAGTGTGTAAGAGACAGAAGCAAAGTGAAAGAGAGAGTAGCAGAGTGTAAGAGACAGTAGCAGAGTGTAAGAGACAGTAGCAGAGTGTAAGAGAGTGTAAGAGACAGTAACAGAGTGTAAGAGAGTGTAACAGCGTGTAAGAGAGTGTAACAGAGTGTAAGAGACAGTAAGAGAGTGTAACAGAGTGTAAGAGACAGTAACAGAGTGTAGGAGAGTGTAAGAGACAGTAACAGAGTGTAAGAGACAGTAACAGAGTGTAAGAGACAGCAGCAGAGTGTAAGAGAGTGTAACATAGTGTAAGAGAGTGTAAGAGACAGTAGCAGAGTGTAATAGACAGTAACAGAGTGTAATAGAGTGTAAGAGACAGTAGCAGAGTGTAAGAGACAATAGCAGAGTGTAAGAGACAGTAGCAGAGTGTAACATAGTGTAAGAGAGTGTTATAGACAGTAGCAGAGTGTAAGAGACAGTAACAGAGTGTAAGAGATAGGAGTGTAAGAGACAGTAACAGAGTGTAAGAGACAGTAACAGAGTGTAAGAGACAGCAGCAGAGTGTAAGAGAGTGTAATAGACAGTAACAGAGTGTACGAGAGTGTAGTAGAGTGTAAGAGACAGTAGCAGAGTGTAATAGACAGTAACAGAGTGTAAGAGAGTGTTATAGACAGTAGCAGAGTGTAAGAGACAATAGCAGAGTGTAAGAGACAGTAGCAGAGTGTAATAGACTGTAGCAGAGTGTAACAGTGTAAGAGAGTGTAAGAGACAGTAGCAGAGTGTAATAGACATTAACAGAGTGTAAGAGAGTGTTATAGACAGTAGCAGAGTTTAAGAGACAGTAACAGAGTGTAAGAGACAGTAACAGAGTGTAAGAGACAGCAGCAGAGTGTAAGAGAGTGTAACAGAGTGTAAGAGACAGTAACAGAGTGTAAGAGACAGTAGCAGAGTGTAAGAGACAGAAGCAGAGTGAAAGAGAGAGTAGCAGAGTGTAAGAGACAGTAGCAGAGAGTAAGAGACAGTAGCAGAGTGTAAGAGAGTGTAATAGACAGTAACAGAGTGTAAGAGAGTGTAACAGCATGTAAGAGAGTGTAACAGAGTGTAAGAGAGTGTAAGAGACAGTAACAGAGTGTAAGAGACAGTAACAGAGTGTAAGAGACAGCATCAGAGTGTAAGAGTGTGTAACAGAGTGTAAGAGAGTGAAAGAGACAGTAGCAGAGTGTAATAGACAGTAACAGAGTGTAATAGAGTGTAAGAGTCAGTAGCAGAGTGTAAGAGACAATAGCAGAGTGTAAGAGACAGTAGCAGAGTGTAATAGACTGTAGCAGAGTGTAACAGAGTGTAAGAGAGTGTAAGAGACAATAGCAGAGTGTAATAGACAGTAACAGAGTGTAAGAGAGTGTTATAGACAGTAGCAGAGTGCAAGAGACAATAGCAGAGTGTAAGAGACAGTAGCAGAGTGTAATAGACAGTAACAGAGTGTAAGAGACAGTAACAGAGTGTAAGAGACAGCAGCAGAGTGTAAGAGTGTAAGAGACAGTAACAGAGTGTAAGAGAGTGTAACAGAGTGTAAAAGACAGTAACAGAGTGTACGAGACAGTAACAGAGTGTACGAGACAGTAACAGAGTGTAAGAGACAGTAACAGAGTATACGAGAGTGTAGTAGAGTGTAAGAGACAGTAACAGAGCGTAAGAGACAGTAGCAGTGTGTAAGAGACAGAAGCAAAGTGAAAGAGAGAGTAGCAGAGTGTAAGAGACAGTAGCAGAGTGTAAGAGACAGTAGCAGAGTGTAAGAGAGTGTAAGAGACAGTAACAGAGTGTAAGAGAGTGTAACAGCGTGTAAGAGAGTGTAACAGAGTGTAAGAGACAGTAAGAGAGTGTAACAGAGTGTAAGAGACAGTAACAGAGTGTAGGAGAGTGTAAGAGACAGTAACAGAGTGTAAGAGACAGTAACAGAGTGTAAGAGACAGCAGCAGAGTGTAAGAGAGTGTAACATAGTGTAAGAGAGTGTAAGAGACAGTAGCAGAGTGTAATAGACAGTAACAGAGTGTAATAGAGTGTAAGAGACAGTAGCAGAGTGTAAGAGACAATAGCAGAGTGTAACATAGTGTAAGAGAGTGTTATAGACAGTAGCAGAGTGTAAGAGACAGTAACAGAGTGTAAGAGACAGTAACAGAGTGAAAGAGACAGTAGCAGAGTGAAAGAGACAGTAGTAGAGTGTAGTAGAGTGTAAGATATAGGAGTGTAAGAGACAGTAACAGAGTGTAAGAGACAGTAACAGAGTGTAAGAGACAGCAGCAGAGTGTAAGAGAGTGTAATAGACAGTAACAGAGTGTACGAGAGTGTAGTAGAGTGTAAGAGACAGTAGCAGAGTGTAAGAGAGTGTAACAGGGTGTAAGAGACAGTAACAGAGTATAGGAGACAGTAACAGAGTGTAAGAGACAGTAACAGAGTGTACGAGACAGTAACATAGTGTAAGATACAGTAACAGAGTGTATGACAGTGTAGTACAGTGTAAGACACAGTAACAGAGCGTAAGAGATAGTAGCAGAGTGTAAGAGACAGTAGCAGAGTGAAAGAGACAGTAGCAGAGTGTTAGAGACAGTAGCAGAGTGTAAGAAACAGTAACAGAGTGTAAGAGACAGTAGCAGAGTGTAAGAGAGTGTAAGAGACAGTAACAGTGTGTAAGAGGGTGTAACAGCGTGTAAGAGAGTGTAACAGCGTGTAAGAGAGTGTAACAGAGTGTAAGAGAGTGTAAGAGACAGTAACAGAGTGTAAGAGGGTGTAAGAGACAGTAGCAGAGTGTAAGAGAGTGTAAGAGAGTGTTATAGACAGTAGCAGAGTGTAAGAGACAATAGCAGAGTGTAAGAGACAGTAGCAGAGTGTAATAGACTGTAGCAGAGTGTAACAGTGTAAGAGAGTGTAAGAGACAGTAGCAGAGTGTAATAGACAGTAACAGAGTGTAAGAGAGTGTTATAGACAGTAGCAGAGTGTAAGAGACAGTAGCAAAGTGTAAGAGACAATAGCAGAGTGTAAGAGACAGTAGCAGAGTGTAATAGACTGTAGCAGAGTGTAACATAGTGTAAGAGAGTGTAAGAGACAGTAACAGAGTGTACGAGAGTGTTATAGACAGTAGCAGAGTTTAAGAGACAGTAACAGAGTGTAAGAGACAGTAACAGAGTGTAAGAGGGTGTAAGAGACAGTAGGAGAGTGTAAGAGAGTGTAAGAGACAGTAACAGAGTGTAAGAGACAGTAACAGAGTGTAAGAGACAGCAGCAGAGTGTAAGAGAGTGTAACAGAGTATAGGAGACAGTAACAGAGTATAGGAGACAGTAACAGAGTGTAAGAGAGTGTAAGAGACAGTTACAGAGTGTAAGAGAGTGTAACATAGTGTAAGAGACAGTAACAGAGTGTAAGAGACAGCAGAAGAGTGTAAGAGAGTTGAAGAGACAGTCGCAGAGTGTAATAGACAGTAACAGAGTGTAAGAGAGTGTTATAGACAGTAGCAGAGTGTAAGAGACAATAGCAGAGTGTAATAGACTGGAGTAGAGTGTAGCATAGTGTAAGACAGTGTAAGAGACTGTAGCAGAGTGTAATAGACAGTAACAGAGTGTAAGAGAGTGTTATAGACAGTAGCAGAGTGTAAGAGACAATAGCAGAGTGTAAGAGACAGTAGCAGAGTTTAATAGACAGCAGCAGAGTGTAAGAGAGTGTAAGAGACAGTAGCAGAGTGTAATAGACAGTAACAGAGTGTAAGAGAGTGTTATAGACAGTAGCAGAGTGTAAGAGACAATAGCAGAGTGTAATAGACTGTAGCAGAGTGTAACATAGTGTAAGAGAGTGTAAGAGACAGTAGCAGAGTGTAATAGACAGTAACAGAGTGTAAGAGAGTGTTATAGACAGTAGCAGAGTGTAAGAGAGTGTAAGAGACAGTTACAGAGTGTAAGAGAGTGTAACAGAGTGTAAGAGAGTGTAAGAGACAGTAACATAGTGTAGGAGAGTGTAAGAGACAGTAACAGAGTGTAAGAGACAGTAGCAGAGTGTAAGAGAGTGTAAGAGAGTGTTATAGACAGTAGCAGAGTGTAAGGGACAATAGCAGAGTGTAAGAGACAGTAGCAGAGTGTAATAGACTGTAGCAGAGTGTAAAATAGTGTAAGAGAGTGTAAGAGACAGTAGCAGAGTGTAATAGACAGTAATAGAGTGTAAGAGAGTGTTATAGACAGTAGCAGAGTTTAAGAGACAGTAACAGAGTGTAAGAGACAGTAAGAGTGTAAGAGGGTGTAAGAGACAGTAGCAGAGTGTAGGAGAGTGTAAGAGAGTGTAAGAGACAGTAACAGAGTGTAAGAGACAGCAGCAGAGTGTAAGAGACAGTAACAGAGTGTAAGAGAGTGTAACAGAGTGTAAGAGACAGTAACAGAGTGTACGAGAGTGTAGTAGAGTGTAAGAGACAGTAACAGAGCATAAGAGACAGTAACAGAGCATAAGAGACAGAAGCAGAGTGTAAGAGACAGAAACAGAGTGAAAGAGAGAGTAGCAGAGTGTAAGAGACAGTAGCAGAGTGTAAGAGAGTGTAAGAGAAATTAACAGAGTGTAATAGAGTGTAACAGCGTGTAAGAGAGTGTAACAGAGTGTAAGAGAGTGTAAGAGACAGTTACAGAGTGTAAGAGAGTGTAAGAGAGTGTAAGAGACAGTAACATAGTGTAGGAGAGTGTAAGAGACAGTAACAGAGTGTAAGAGACAGTAACAGAGTGTAAGAGGGTGTAAGAGACAGTAGCAGAGTGTAGGAGAGTGTAAGAGAGTGTAAGAGACAGTAAGAGTGTAAGAGACAGTAACAGAGTGTAAGAGACAGCAGCAGAGTGTAAGAGAGTGTAACAGAGTGTAAGAGACAGTAACAGAGCGTAAGAGACAGTAGCAGAGTGTAAGAGACAGAAGCAGAGTGAAAGAGAGAGTAGCAGAGTGTTATAGACAGTAGCAGAGTTTAAGAGACAGTAACAGAGTGTAAGAGACAGTAAGAGTGTAAGAGGGTGTAAGAGACAGTAGCAGAGTGTAGGAGAGTGTAAGAGAGTGTAAGAGACAGTAACAGAGTGTAAGAGACAGCAGCAGAGTGTAAGAGACAGTAACAGAGTGTACGAGAGTGTAGTAGAGTGTAAGAGACAGTAACAGAGCATAAGAGACAGTAACAAAGCATAAGAGACAGAGGCAGAGTGTAAGAGACAGAAACAGAGTGAAAGAGAGAGTAGCAGAGTGTAAGAGACAGTAGCAGAGTGTAAGAGAGTGTAAGAGACAGTAACAGAGTGTAAGAGAGTGTAACAGCATGTAAGAGAGTGTAACAGAGTGTAAGAGAGTGTAAGAGACAGTAACAGAGTGTAGTAGAGTGTAAGAGACAGTAACAGAGTGTAAGAGACAGTAACAGAGTGTAAGAGACAGCAGCAGAGTGTAAGAGAGTGTAACATAGTGTAAGAGAGTGAAAGAGACAGTAGCAGAGTGTAATAGACAGTAACAGAGTGTAAGAGAGTGTTATAGACAGTAGCAGAGTGTAAGAGACAATAGCAGAGTGTAAGATACAGTAGCAAAGTGTAAGAGACAGTAACAGAGTGTAAGAGACAGTAGCAGAGTGAAAGAGGCAGTAGTAGAGTGTAGTAGAGTGTACCAGAGTGTCACATGGCATATACCGTCCTCTAGGATCACATAGTCCTGAATGATCTCAGTATACTGTGAACGTCTTTGGGGATCTCTTCGCGTAGACATCGTAAACCTGTGTAAGAGACAGTAAAAGAGTATATGAGACAGTAGCGGAGTGTAAGACAGTGTGACAGAGCATAGGAGACAGTAACAGAGTATAGGAGACGGTAACAGAGTGTAAGAGAGTGTAAGAGACAGTAACAGAGTGTAAGAGACAGCAGCAGAGTGTAAGAGAGTGTAACATAGTGTAAGAGAGTGAAAGAGACAGTAGCAGAGTGTAATAGACAGTAACAGAGTGTAGGAGAGTGTAACAGCGTGTAAGAGAGTGTAACAGAGTGTAAGAGAGTGTAAGAGACAGTAACAGAGTGTAGGAGAGTGTAAGAGACAGTAACAGAGTGTAAGAGACAGTAACAGAGTGTAAGAGACAGTAACAGAGTGTAAGAGACAGCAGCAGAGTGTAAGAGAGTGTAACATAGTGTAAGAGAGTGAAAGAGACAGTAGCAGAGTGTAATAGACAGTAACAGAGTGTAGGAGAGTGTCAGAGACAGTAACAGAGTGTAAGAGTCAGCAGCAGAGTGTAAGAGAGTGTAACATAGTGTAAGAGAGTGTAAGAGACAGTAGCAGAGTGTAATAGACAGTAACAGAGTGTAAGAGTCAGCAGCAGAGTGTAAGAGAGTGTAACATAGTGTAAGAGAGTGTTATAGACAGTAGCAGAGTGTAAGAGACAATAGCAGAGTGTAAGATACAGTAGCAGAGTGTAAGAGACAGTAACAGAGTGTAAAAGACAGTAACAGAGTGTAAGAGACAGTAGCAGAGTGTAAGAGACAGCAGCAGAGTGTAAGAGAGTGTAAGAGAGTGTAAGAGAGTGTAAGAGACAGTAACAGAGTGTAAGAGACAGTAACAGAGTGTAAGAGACAGCAGCAGAGTGTAAGAGAGTGTAACAGAGTATAGGAGACAGTAACAGAGTATAGGAGACAGTAACAGAGTGTAAGAGAGTGTAAGAGACAGTAACAGAGTGTAAGAGAGTGTAACATAGTGTAAGAGACAGTAACAGAGTGTAAGAGACAGCAGAAGAGTGTAAGAGAGTTGAAGAGACAGTCGCAGAGTGTAATAGACAGTAACAGAGTGTAAGAGAGTGTTATAGACAGTAGCAGAGTGTAAGAGACAATAGCAGAGTGTAATAGACTGGAGCAGAGTGTAACATAGTGTAAGAGAATGTAAGAGACTGTAGCAGAGTGTAATAGACAGTAACAGAGTGTAAGAGAGTGTTATAGACAGTAGCAGAGTGTAAGAGACAATAGCAGAGTGTAAGAGACAGTAGCAGAGTGTAATAGACAGCAGCAGAGTGTAAGAGAGTGTAAGAGACAGTAGCAGAGTGTAATAGACAGTAACAGAGTGTAAGAGAGTGTTATAGACAGTAGCAGAGTGTAAGAGACAATAGCAGAGTGTAAGAGACAGTAGCAGAGTGTAATAGACTGTAGCAGAGTGTAACAGTGTAAGAGAGTGTAAGAGACAGTAGCAGAGTGTAATAGACATTAACAGAGTGTAAGAGAGTGTTATAGACAGTAGTAGAGTTTAAGAGACAGTAACAGAGTGTAAGAGACAGTAACAGAGTGTAAGAGGGTGTAAGAGACAGTAGCAGAGTGTAGGAGAGTGTAAGAGAGTGTAAGAGACAGTAACAGAGTGTAAGAGACAGCAGCAGAGTGTAAGAGAGTGTAACAGAGTGTAAGAGACAGTAACAGAGCGTAAGAGACAGTAGCAGAGTGTAAGAGACAGAAGCAGAGTGAAAGAGAGAGTAGCAGAGTGTAAGAGACAGTAGCAGAGAGTAAGAGACAGTAGCAGAGTGTAAGAGAGTGTAATAGACAGTAACAGAGTGTAAGAGAGTGTAACAGCATGTAAGAGAGTGTAACAGAGTGTAAGAGAGTGTAAGAGACAGTAACAGAGTGTAAGAGACAGTAACAGAGTGTAAGAGACAGTAACAGAGTGTAAGAGACAGCAGCAGAGTGTAAGAGTGTGTAACAGAGTGTAAGAGAGTGAAAGAGACAGTAGCAGAGTGTAATAGACAGTAACAGAGTGTAATAGAGTGTAAGAGACAGTAGCAGAGTGTAAGAGACAATAGCAGAGTGTAAGAGACAGTAGCAGAGTGTAATAGACTGTAGCAGAGTGTAACAGAGTGTAAGAGAGTGTAAGAGACAATAGCAGAGTGTAATAGACAGTAACAGAGTGTAAGAGAGTGTTATAGACAGTAGCAGAGTGCAAGAGACAATAGCAGAGTGTAAGAGACAGTAGCAGAGTGTAATAGACAGTAACAGAGTGTAAGAGACAGTAACAGAGTGTAAGAGACAGCAGCAGAGTGTAAGAGTGTAAGAGACAGTAACAGAGTGTAAGAGAGTGTAACAGAGTGTAAAAGACAGTAACAGAGTGTACGAGACAGTAACAGAGTGTACGAGACAGTAACAGAGTGTAAGAGACAGTAACAGAGTATACGAGAGTGTAGTAGAGTGTAAGAGACAGTAACAGAGCGTAAGAGACAGTAGCAGTGTGTAAGAGACAGAAGCAAAGTGAAAGAGAGAGTAGCAGAGTGTAAGAGACAGTAGCAGAGTGTAAGAGACAGTAGCAGAGTGTAAGAGAGTGTAAGAGACAGTAACAGAGTGTAAGAGAGTGTAACAGAGTGTAAGAGACAGTAAGAGAGTGTAACAGAGTGTAAGAGACAGTAACAGAGTGTAGGAGAGTGTAAGAGACAGTAACAGAGTGTAAGAGACAGTAACAGAGTGTAAGAGGGTGTAACAGCGTGTAAGAGAGTGTAACAGCATGTAAGAGAGTGTAACAGAGTGTAAGGGAGTGTAAGAGACAGTAACAGAGTGTAAGGGGGTGTAAGAGACAGTAGAAGAGTGTAGGAGAGTGTAAGAGAGTGTAAGAGAGTGTAATAGACAGTAACAGAGTGTAAGAGACAGTAAAAGAGTGTAAGAGACAGCAGCAGAGTGTAAGAGAGTGTAAGAGACAGTAACAGAGTGTACGAGAGTGTAGTAGAGTGTAAGAGACAGTAGCAGAGTGTAAGAGAGTGTAACAGGGTGTAAGAGACAGTAACAGAGTATAGGAGACAGTAACAGAGTGTAAGAGACAGTAACAGAGTGTACGAGACAGTAACATAGTGTAAGATACAGTAACAGAGTGTATGACAGTGTAGTACAGTGTAAGACACAGTAACAGAGCGTAAGAGATAGTAGCAGAGTGTAAGAGACAGTAGCAGAGTGAAAGAGACAGTAGCAGAGTGTTAGAGACAGTAGCAGAGTGTAAGAAACAGTAACAGAGTGTAAGAGACAGTAGCAGAGTGTAAGAGAGTGTAAGAGACAGTAACAGTGTGTAAGAGGGTGTAACAGCGTGTAAGAGAGTGTAACAGCGTGTAAGAGAGTGTAACAGAGTGTAAGAGAGTGTAAGAGACAGTAACAGAGTGTAAGAGGGTGTAAGAGACAGTAGCAGAGTGTAAGAGAGTGTAAGAGAGTGTTATAGACAGTAGCAGAGTGTAAGAGACAATAGCAGAGTGTAAGAGACAGTAGCAGAGTGTAAGAGACAGTAGCAGAGTGTAACAGTGTAAGAGAGTGTAAGAGACAGTAGCAGAGTGTAATAGACAGTAACAGAGTGTAAGAGAGTGTTATAGACAGTAGCAGAGTGTAAGAGACAGTAGCAGAGTGTAAGAGACAATAGCAGAGTGTAAGAGACAGTAGCAGAGTGTAATAGACTGTAGCAGAGTGTAACATAGTGTAAGAGAGTGTAAGAGACAGTAGCAGAGTGTAATAGACAGTAACAGAGTGTACGAGAGTGTTATAGACAGTAGCAGAGTTTAAGAGACAGTAACAGAGTGTAAGAGACAGTAACAGAGTGTAAGAGTGTGTAAGCGACAGTAGGAGAGTGTAAGAGAGTGTAAGAGAGTGTAAGAGAGTGTAAGAGACAGTAACAGAGTGTAAGAGACAGTAACAGAGTGTAAGAGACAGCAGCAGAGTGTAAGAGAGTGTAACAGAGTATAGGAGACAGTAACAGAGTATAGGAGACAGTAACAGAGTGTAAGAGAGTGTAAGAGACAGTTACAGAGTGTAAGAGAGTGTAACATAGTGTAAGAGACAGTAACAGAGTGTAAGAGACAGCAGAAGAGTGTAAGAGAGTTGAAGAGACAGTCGCAGAGTGTAATAGACAGTAACAGAGTGTAAGAGAGTGTTATAGACAGTAGCAGAGTGTAAGAGACAATAGCAGAGTGTAATAGACTGGAGCAGAGTGTAACAGTGTAAGAGAGTGTAAGAGACTGTAGCAGAGTGTAATAGACAGTAACAGAGTGTAAGAGAGTGTTATAGACAGTAGCAGAGTGTAAGAGACAATAGCAGAGTGTAAGAGACAGTAGCAGAGTGTAATAGACAGCAGCAGAGTGTAAGAGAGTGTAAGAGACAGTAGCAGAGTGTAATAGACAGTAACAGAGTGTAAGAGAGTGTTATAGACAGTAGCAGAGTGTAAGAGACAATAGCAGAGTGTAAGAGACAGTAGCAGAGTGTAATAGACTGTAGCAGAGTGTAACAGTGTAAGAGAGTGTAAGAGACAGTAGCAGAGTGTAATAGACATTAACAGAGTGTAAGAGAGTGTTATAGACAGTAGCAGAGTTTAAGAGACAGTAACAGAGTGTAAGAGACAGTAACAGAGTGTAAGAGACAGCAGCAGAGTGTAAGAGAGTGTAACAGAGTGTAAGAGACAGTAACAGAGCGTAAGAGACAGTAGCAGAGTGTAAGAGACAGAAGCAGAGTGAAAGAGAGAGTAGCAGAGTGTAAGAGACAGTAGCAGAGAGTAAGAGACAGTAGCAGAGTGTAAGAGAGTGTAATAGACAGTAACAGAGTGTAAGAGAGTGTAACAGCATGTAAGAGAGTGTAACAGAGTGTAAGAGAGTGTAAGAGACAGTAACAGAGTGTAAGAGACAGTAACAGAGTGTAAGAGACAGCAGCAGAGTGTAAGAGTGTGTAACAGAGTGTAAGAGAGTGAAAGAGACAGTAGCAGAGTGTAATAGACAGTAACAGAGTGTAATAGAGTGTAAGAGACAGTAGCAGAGTGTAAGAGACAATAGCAGAGTGTAAGAGACAGTAGCAGAGTGTAATAGACTGTAGCAGAGTGTAACAGAGTGTAAGAGAGTGTAAGAGACAATAGCAGAGTGTAATAGACAGTAACAGAGTGTAAGAGAGTGTTATAGACAGTAGCAGAGTGCAAGAGACAATAGCAGAGTGTAAGAGACAGTAGCAGAGTGTAATAGACAGTAACAGAGTGTAAGAGACAGTAACAGAGTGTAAGAGACAGTAACAGAGTGTAAGAGACAGCAGCAGAGTGTAAGAGTGTAAGAGACAGTAACAGAGTGTAAGAGAGTGTAACAGAGTGTAAAAGACAGTAACAGAGTGTACGAGACAGTAACAGAGTGTACGAGACAGTAACAGAGTGTAAGAGACAGTAACAGAGTATACGAGAGTGTAGTAGAGTGTAAGAGACAGTAACAGAGCGTAAGAGACAGTAGCAGTGTGTAAGAGACAGAAGCAAAGTGAAAGAGAGAGTAGCAGAGTGTAAGAGACAGTAGCAGAGTGTAAGAGACAGTAGCAGAGTGTAAGAGAGTGTAAGAGACAGTAACAGAGTGTAAGAGAGTGTAACAGCGTGTAAGAGAGTGTAACAGAGTGTAAGAGACAGTAAGAGAGTGTAACAGAGTGTAAGAGACAGTAACAGAGTGTAGGAGAGTGTAAGAGACAGTAACAGAGTGTAAGAGACAGTAACAGAGTGTAAGAGACAGCAGCAGAGTGTAAGAGAGTGTAACATAGTGTAAGAGAGTGTAAGAGACAGTAGCAGAGTGTAATAGACAGTAACAGAGTGTAATAGAGTGTAAGAGACAGTAGCAGAGTGTAAGAGACAATAGCAGAGTGTAACATAGTGTAAGAGAGTGTTATAGACAGTAGCAGAGTGTAAGAGACAGTAACAGAGTGTAAGAGACAGTAACAGAGTGAAAGAGACAGTAGCAGAGTGAAAGAGACAGTAGTAGAGTGTAGTAGAGTGTAAGATATAGGAGTGTAAGAGACAGTAACAGAGTGTAAGAGACAGTAACAGAGTGTAAGAGACAGCAGCAGAGTGTAAGAGAGTGTAATAGACAGTAACAGAGTGTACGAGAGTGTAGTAGAGTGTAAGAGACAGTAGCAGAGTGTAAGAGAGTGTAACAGGGTGTAAGAGACAGTAACAGAGTATAGGAGACAGTAACAGAGTGTAAGAGACAGTAACAGAGTGTACGAGACAGTAACATAGTGTAAGATACAGTAACAGAGTGTATGACAGTGTAGTACAGTGTAAGACACAGTAACAGAGCGTAAGAGATAGTAGCAGAGTGTAAGAGACAGTAGCAGAGTGAAAGAGACAGTAGCAGAGTGTTAGAGACAGTAGCAGAGTGTAAGAAACAGTAACAGAGTGTAAGAGACAGTAGCAGAGTGTAAGAGAGTGTAAGAGACAGTAACAGTGTGTAAGAGGGTGTAACAGCGTGTAAGAGAGTGTAACAGCGTGTAAGAGAGTGTAACAGAGTGTAAGAGAGTGTAAGAGACAGTAACAGAGTGTAAGAGGGTGTAAGAGACAGTAGCAGAGTGTAAGAGAGTGTAAGAGAGTGTTATAGACAGTAGCAGAGTGTAAGAGACAATAGCAGAGTGTAAGAGACAGTAACAGAGTGTAAGAGACAGTAGCAGAGTGTAACAGTGTAAGAGAGTGTAAGAGACAGTAGCAGAGTGTAATAGACAGTAACAGAGTGTAAGAGAGTGTTATAGACAGTAGCAGAGTGTAAGAGACAGTAGCAGAGTGTAAGAGACAATAGCAGAGTGTAAGAGACAGTAGCAGAGTGTAATAGACTGTAGCAGAGTGTAACATAGTGTAAGAGAGTGTAAGAGACAGTAGCAGAGTGTAATAGACAGTAACAGAGTGTACGAGAGTGTTATAGACAGTAGCAGAGTTTAAGAGACAGTAACAGAGTGTAAGAGACAGTAACAGAGTGTAAGAGTGTGTAAGAGACAGTAGGAGAGTGTAAGAGAGTGTAAGAGAGTGTAAGAGAGTGTAAGAGACAGTAACAGAGTGTAAGAGACAGTAACAGAGTGTAAGAGACAGCAGCAGAGTGTAAGAGAGTGTAACAGAGTATAGGAGACAGTAACAGAGTATAGGAGACAGTAACAGAGTGTAAGAGAGTGTAAGAGACAGTTACAGAGTGTAAGAGAGTGTAACATAGTGTAAGAGACAGTAACAGAGTGTAAGAGACAGCAGAAGAGTGTAAGAGAGTTGAAGAGACAGTCGCAGAGTGTAATAGACAGTAACAGAGTGTAAGAGAGTGTTATAGACAGTAGCAGAGTGTAAGAGACAATAGCAGAGTGTAATAGACTGGAGCAGAGTGTAACATAGTGTAAGACAGTGTAAGAGACTGTAGCAGAGTGTAATAGACAGTAACAGAGTGTAAGAGAGTGTTATAGACAGTAGCAGAGTGTAAGAGACAATAGCAGAGTGTAAGAGACAGTAGCAGAGTGTAATAGACAGCAGCAGAGTGTAAGAGAGTGTAAGAGACAGTAGCAGAGTGTAATAGACAGTAACAGAGTGTAAGAGAGTGTTATAGACAGTAGCAGAGTGTAAGAGACAGTAGCAGAGTGTAATAGACTGTAGCAGAGTGTAACATAGTGTAAGAGAGTGTAAGAGACAGTAGCAGAGTGTAATAGACAGTAACAGAGTGTAAGAGAGTGTTATAGACAGTAGCAGAGTGTAAGAGAGTGTAAGAGACAGTTACAGAGTGTAAGAGAGTGTAACAGAGTGTAAGAGAGTGTAAGAGACAGTAACATAGTGTAGGAGAGTGTAAGAGACAGTAACAGAGTGTAAGAGACAGTAGCAGAGTGTAAGAGAGTGTAAGAGAGTGTTATAGACAGTAGCAGAGTGTAAGGGACAATAGCAGAGTGTAAGAGACAGTAGCAGAGTGTAATAGACTGTAGCAGAGTGTAAAATAGTGTAAGAGAGTGTAAGAGACAGTAGCAGAGTGTAATAGACAGTAATAGAGTGTAAGAGAGTGTTATAGACAGTAGCAGAGTTTAAGAGACAGTAACAGAGCGTAAGAGACAGTAAGAGTGTAAGAGGGTGTAAGAGACAGTAGCAGAGTGTAGGAGAGTGTAAGAGAGTGTAAGAGACAGTAACAGAGTGTAAGAGACAGCAACAGAGTGTAAGAGACAGTAGCAGAGTGTAAGAGACAATAGCAGAGTGTAAGAGACAGTAGCAGAGTGTAATAGACTGTAGCAGAGTGTAACAGTGTAAGAGAGTGTAAGAGACAGTAGCAGAGTGTAATAGACAGTAACAGAGTGTAAGAGAGTGTTATAGACAGTAGCAGAGTGTAAGAGACAGTAGCAGAGTGTAAGAGACAATAGCAGAGTGTAAGAGACAGTAGCAGAGTGTAATAGACTGTAGCAGAGTGTAACATAGTGTAAGAGAGTGTAAGAGACAGTAGCAGAGTGTAATAGACAGTAACAGAGTGTACGAGAGTGTTATAGACAGTAGCAGAGTTTAAGAGACAGTAACAGAGTGTAAGAGACAGTAACAGAGTGTAAGAGTGTGTAAGAGACAGTAGGAGAGTGTAAGAGAGTGTAAGAGAGTGTAAGAGAGTGTAAGAGACAGTAACAGAGTGTAAGAGACAGTAACAGAGTGTAAGAGACAGCAGCAGAGTGTAAGAGAGTGTAACAGAGTATAGGAGACAGTAACAGAGTATAGGAGACAGTAACAGAGTGTAAGAGAGTGTAAGAGACAGTAACAGAGTGTAAGAGAGTGTAACATAGTGTAAGAGACAGTAACAGAGTGTAAGAGACAGCAGAAGAGTGTAAGAGAGTTGAAGAGACAGTCGCAGAGTGTAATAGACAGTAACAGAGTGTAAGAGAGTGTTATAGACAGTAGCAGAGTGTAAGAGACAATAGCAGAGTGTAATAGACTGGAGCAGAGTGTAACATAGTGTAAGAGAATGTAAGAGACTGTAGCAGAGTGTAATAGACAGTAACAGAGTGTAAGAGAGTGTTATAGACAGTAGCAGAGTGTAAGAGACAATAGCAGAGTGTAAGAGACAGTAGCAGAGTGTAATAGACAGCAGCAGAGTGTAAGAGAGTGTAAGAGACAGTAGCAGAGTGTAATAGACAGTAACAGAGTGTAAGAGAGTGTTATAGACAGTAGCAGAGTGTAAGAGACAATAGCAGAGTGTAAGAGACAGTAGCAGAGTGTAATAGACTGTAGCAGAGTGTAACAGTGTAAGAGAGTGTAAGAGACAGTAGCAGAGTGTAATAGACATTAACAGAGTGTAAGAGAGTGTTATAGACAGTAGTAGAGTTTAAGAGACAGTAACAGAGTGTAAGAGACAGTAACAGAGTGTAAGAGGGTGTAAGAGACAGTAGCAGAGTGTAGGAGAGTGTAAGAGAGTGTAAGAGACAGTAACAGAGTGTAAGAGACAGCAGCAGAGTGTAAGAGAGTGTAACAGAGTGTAAGAGACAGTAACAGAGCGTAAGAGACAGTAGCAGAGTGTAAGAGACAGAAGCAGAGTGAAAGAGAGAGTAGCAGAGTGTAAGAGACAGTAGCAGAGAGTAAGAGACAGTAGCAGAGTGTAAGAGAGTGTAATAGACAGTAACAGAGTGTAAGAGAGTGTAACAGCATGTAAGAGAGTGTAACAGAGTGTAAGAGAGTGTAAGAGACAGTAACAGAGTGTAAGAGACAGTAACAGAGTGTAAGAGACAGTAACAGAGTGTAAGAGACAGCAGCAGAGTGTAAGAGTGTGTAACAGAGTGTAAGAGAGTGAAAGAGACAGTAGCAGAGTGTAATAGACAGTAACAGAGTGTAATAGAGTGTAAGAGACAGTAGCAGAGTGTAAGAGACAATAGCAGAGTGTAAGAGACAGTAGCAGAGTGTAATAGACTGTAGCAGAGTGTAACAGAGTGTAAGAGAGTGTAAGAGACAATAGCAGAGTGTAATAGACAGTAACAGAGTGTAAGAGAGTGTTATAGACAGTAGCAGAGTGCAAGAGACAATAGCAGAGTGTAAGAGACAGTAGCAGAGTGTAATAGACAGTAACAGAGTGTAAGAGACAGTAACAGAGTGTAAGAGACAGCAGCAGAGTGTAAGAGTGTAAGAGACAGTAACAGAGTGTAAGAGAGTGTAACAGAGTGTAAAAGACAGTAACAGAGTGTACGAGACAGTAACAGAGTGTACGAGACAGTAACAGAGTGTAAGAGACAGTAACAGAGTATACGAGAGTGTAGTAGAGTGTAAGAGACAGTAACAGAGCGTAAGAGACAGTAGCAGTGTGTAAGAGACAGAAGCAAAGTGAAAGAGAGAGTAGCAGAGTGTAAGAGACAGTAGCAGAGTGTAAGAGACAGTAGCAGAGTGTAAGAGAGTGTAAGAGACAGTAACAGAGTGTAAGAGAGTGTAACAGAGTGTAAGAGACAGTAAGAGAGTGTAACAGAGTGTAAGAGACAGTAACAGAGTGTAGGAGAGTGTAAGAGACAGTAACAGAGTGTAAGAGACAGTAACAGAGTGTAAGAGGGTGTAACAGCGTGTAAGAGAGTGTAACAGCATGTAAGAGAGTGTAACAGAGTGTAAGGGAGTGTAAGAGACAGTAACAGAGTGTAAGGGGGTGTAAGAGACAGTAGAAGAGTGTAGGAGAGTGTAAGAGAGTGTAAGAGAGTGTAATAGACAGTAACAGAGTGTAAGAGACAGTAAAAGAGTGTAAGAGACAGCAGCAGAGTGTAAGAGAGTGTAAGAGACAGTAACAGAGTGTACGAGAGTGTAGTAGAGTGTAAGAGACAGTAGCAGAGTGTAAGAGAGTGTAACAGGGTGTAAGAGACAGTAACAGAGTATAGGAGACAGTAACAGAGTGTAAGAGACAGTAACAGAGTGTACGAGACAGTAACATAGTGTAAGATACAGTAACAGAGTGTATGACAGTGTAGTACAGTGTAAGACACAGTAACAGAGCGTAAGAGATAGTAGCAGAGTGTAAGAGACAGTAGCAGAGTGAAAGAGACAGTAGCAGAGTGTTAGAGACAGTAGCAGAGTGTAAGAAACAGTAACAGAGTGTAAGAGACAGTAGCAGAGTGTAAGAGAGTGTAAGAGACAGTAACAGTGTGTAAGAGGGTGTAACAGCGTGTAAGAGAGTGTAACAGCGTGTAAGAGAGTGTAACAGAGTGTAAGAGAGTGTAAGAGACAGTAACAGAGTGTAAGAGGGTGTAAGAGACAGTAGCAGAGTGTAAGAGAGTGTAAGAGAGTGTTATAGACAGTAGCAGAGTGTAAGAGACAATAGCAGAGTGTAAGAGACAGTAGCAGAGTGTAAGAGACAGTAGCAGAGTGTAACAGTGTAAGAGAGTGTAAGAGACAGTAGCAGAGTGTAATAGACAGTAACAGAGTGTAAGAGAGTGTTATAGACAGTAGCAGAGTGTAAGAGACAGTAGCAGAGTGTAAGAGACAATAGCAGAGTGTAAGAGACAGTAGCAGAGTGTAATAGACTGTAGCAGAGTGTAACATAGTGTAAGAGAGTGTAAGAGACAGTAGCAGAGTGTAATAGACAGTAACAGAGTGTACGAGAGTGTTATAGACAGTAGCAGAGTTTAAGAGACAGTAACAGAGTGTAAGAGACAGTAACAGAGTGTAAGAGTGTGTAAGCGACAGTAGGAGAGTGTAAGAGAGTGTAAGAGAGTGTAAGAGAGTGTAAGAGACAGTAACAGAGTGTAAGAGACAGTAACAGAGTGTAAGAGACAGCAGCAGAGTGTAAGAGAGTGTAACAGAGTATAGGAGACAGTAACAGAGTATAGGAGACAGTAACAGAGTGTAAGAGAGTGTAAGAGACAGTTACAGAGTGTAAGAGAGTGTAACATAGTGTAAGAGACAGTAACAGAGTGTAAGAGACAGCAGAAGAGTGTAAGAGAGTTGAAGAGACAGTCGCAGAGTGTAATAGACAGTAACAGAGTGTAAGAGAGTGTTATAGACAGTAGCAGAGTGTAAGAGACAATAGCAGAGTGTAATAGACTGGAGCAGAGTGTAACAGTGTAAGAGAGTGTAAGAGACTGTAGCAGAGTGTAATAGACAGTAACAGAGTGTAAGAGAGTGTTATAGACAGTAGCAGAGTGTAAGAGACAATAGCAGAGTGTAAGAGACAGTAGCAGAGTGTAATAGACAGCAGCAGAGTGTAAGAGAGTGTAAGAGACAGTAGCAGAGTGTAATAGACAGTAACAGAGTGTAAGAGAGTGTTATAGACAGTAGCAGAGTGTAAGAGACAATAGCAGAGTGTAAGAGACAGTAGCAGAGTGTAATAGACTGTAGCAGAGTGTAACAGTGTAAGAGAGTGTAAGAGACAGTAGCAGAGTGTAATAGACATTAACAGAGTGTAAGAGAGTGTTATAGACAGTAGCAGAGTTTAAGAGACAGTAACAGAGTGTAAGAGACAGTAACAGAGCGTAAGAGACAGTAGCAGAGTGTAAGAGACAGAAGCAGAGTGTAAGAGAGTGTAACAGAGTGTAAGAGACAGTAACAGAGCGTAAGAGACAGTAGCAGAGTGTAAGAGACAGAAGCAGAGTGAAAGAGAGAGTAGCAGAGTGTAAGAGACAGTAGCAGAGAGTAAGAGACAGTAGCAGAGTGTAAGAGAGTGTAATAGACAGTAACAGAGTGTAAGAGAGTGTAACAGCATGTAAGAGAGTGTAACAGAGTGTAAGAGAGTGTAAGAGACAGTAACAGAGTGTAAGAGACAGTAACAGAGTGTAAGAGACAGCAGCAGAGTGTAAGAGTGTGTAACAGAGTGTAAGAGAGTGAAAGAGACAGTAGCAGAGTGTAATAGACAGTAACAGAGTGTAATAGAGTGTAAGAGACAGTAGCAGAGTGTAAGAGACAATAGCAGAGTGTAAGAGACAGTAGCAGAGTGTAATAGACTGTAGCAGAGTGTAACAGAGTGTAAGAGAGTGTAAGAGACAATAGCAGAGTGTAATAGACAGTAACAGAGTGTAAGAGAGTGTTATAGACAGTAGCAGAGTGCAAGAGACAATAGCAGAGTGTAAGAGACAGTAGCAGAGTGTAATAGACAGTAACAGAGTGTAAGAGACAGTAACAGAGTGTAAGAGACAGCAGCAGAGTGTAAGAGTGTAAGAGACAGTAACAGAGTGTAAGAGAGTGTAACAGAGTGTAAAAGACAGTAACAGAGTGTACGAGACAGTAACAGAGTGTACGAGACAGTAACAGAGTGTAAGAGACAGTAACAGAGTATACGAGAGTGTAGTAGAGTGTAAGAGACAGTAACAGAGCGTAAGAGACAGTAGCAGTGTGTAAGAGACAGAAGCAAAGTGAAAGAGAGAGTAGCAGAGTGTAAGAGACAGTAGCAGAGTGTAAGAGACAGTAGCAGAGTGTAAGAGAGTGTAAGAGACAGTAACAGAGTGTAAGAGAGTGTAACAGCGTGTAAGAGAGTGTAACAGAGTGTAAGAGACAGTAAGAGAGTGTAACAGAGTGTAAGAGACAGTAACAGAGTGTAGGAGAGTGTAAGAGACAGTAACAGAGTGTAAGAGACAGTAACAGAGTGTAAGAGACAGCAGCAGAGTGTAAGAGAGTGTAACATAGTGTAAGAGAGTGTAAGAGACAGTAGCAGAGTGTAATAGACAGTAACAGAGTGTAATAGAGTGTAAGAGACAGTAGCAGAGTGTAAGAGACAATAGCAGAGTGTAACATAGTGTAAGAGAGTGTTATAGACAGTAGCAGAGTGTAAGAGACAGTAACAGAGTGTAAGAGACAGTAACAGAGTGAAAGAGACAGTAGCAGAGTGAAAGAGACAGTAGTAGAGTGTAGTAGAGTGTAAGATATAGGAGTGTAAGAGACAGTAACAGAGTGTAAGAGACAGTAACAGAGTGTAAGAGACAGCAGCAGAGTGTAAGAGAGTGTAATAGACAGTAACAGAGTGTACGAGAGTGTAGTAGAGTGTAAGAGACAGTAGCAGAGTGTAAGAGAGTGTAACAGGGTGTAAGAGACAGTAACAGAGTATAGGAGACAGTAACAGAGTGTAAGAGACAGTAACAGAGTGTACGAGACAGTAACATAGTGTAAGATACAGTAACAGAGTGTATGACAGTGTAGTACAGTGTAAGACACAGTAACAGAGCGTAAGAGATAGTAGCAGAGTGTAAGAGACAGTAGCAGAGTGAAAGAGACAGTAGCAGAGTGTTAGAGACAGTAGCAGAGTGTAAGAAACAGTAACAGAGTGTAAGAGACAGTAGCAGAGTGTAAGAGAGTGTAAGAGACAGTAACAGTGTGTAAGAGGGTGTAACAGCGTGTAAGAGAGTGTAACAGCGTGTAAGAGAGTGTAACAGAGTGTAAGAGAGTGTAAGAGACAGTAACAGAGTGTAAGAGGGTGTAAGAGACAGTAGCAGAGTGTAAGAGAGTGTAAGAGAGTGTTATAGACAGTAGCAGAGTGTAAGAGACAATAGCAGAGTGTAAGAGACAGTAACAGAGTGTAAGAGACAGTAGCAGAGTGTAACAGTGTAAGAGAGTGTAAGAGACAGTAGCAGAGTGTAATAGACAGTAACAGAGTGTAAGAGAGTGTTATAGACAGTAGCAGAGTGTAAGAGACAGTAGCAGAGTGTAAGAGACAATAGCAGAGTGTAAGAGACAGTAGCAGAGTGTAATAGACTGTAGCAGAGTGTAACATAGTGTAAGAGAGTGTAAGAGACAGTAGCAGAGTGTAATAGACAGTAACAGAGTGTACGAGAGTGTTATAGACAGTAGCAGAGTTTAAGAGACAGTAACAGAGTGTAAGAGACAGTAACAGAGTGTAAGAGTGTGTAAGAGACAGTAGGAGAGTGTAAGAGAGTGTAAGAGAGTGTAAGAGAGTGTAAGAGACAGTAACAGAGTGTAAGAGACAGTAACAGAGTGTAAGAGACAGCAGCAGAGTGTAAGAGAGTGTAACAGAGTATAGGAGACAGTAACAGAGTATAGGAGACAGTAACAGAGTGTAAGAGAGTGTAAGAGACAGTTACAGAGTGTAAGAGAGTGTAACATAGTGTAAGAGACAGTAACAGAGTGTAAGAGACAGCAGAAGAGTGTAAGAGAGTTGAAGAGACAGTCGCAGAGTGTAATAGACAGTAACAGAGTGTAAGAGAGTGTTATAGACAGTAGCAGAGTGTAAGAGACAATAGCAGAGTGTAATAGACTGGAGCAGAGTGTAACATAGTGTAAGACAGTGTAAGAGACTGTAGCAGAGTGTAATAGACAGTAACAGAGTGTAAGAGAGTGTTATAGACAGTAGCAGAGTGTAAGAGACAATAGCAGAGTGTAAGAGACAGTAGCAGAGTGTAATAGACAGCAGCAGAGTGTAAGAGAGTGTAAGAGACAGTAGCAGAGTGTAATAGACAGTAACAGAGTGTAAGAGAGTGTTATAGACAGTAGCAGAGTGTAAGAGACAGTAGCAGAGTGTAATAGACTGTAGCAGAGTGTAACATAGTGTAAGAGAGTGTAAGAGACAGTAGCAGAGTGTAATAGACAGTAACAGAGTGTAAGAGAGTGTTATAGACAGTAGCAGAGTGTAAGAGAGTGTAAGAGACAGTTACAGAGTGTAAGAGAGTGTAACAGAGTGTAAGAGAGTGTAAGAGACAGTAACATAGTGTAGGAGAGTGTAAGAGACAGTAACAGAGTGTAAGAGACAGTAGCAGAGTGTAAGAGAGTGTAAGAGAGTGTTATAGACAGTAGCAGAGTGTAAGGGACAATAGCAGAGTGTAAGAGACAGTAGCAGAGTGTAATAGACTGTAGCAGAGTGTAAAATAGTGTAAGAGAGTGTAAGAGACAGTAGCAGAGTGTAATAGACAGTAATAGAGTGTAAGAGAGTGTTATAGACAGTAGCAGAGTTTAAGAGACAGTAACAGAGCGTAAGAGACAGTAAGAGTGTAAGAGGGTGTAAGAGACAGTAGCAGAGTGTAGGAGAGTGTAAGAGAGTGTAAGAGACAGTAACAGAGTGTAAGAGACAGCAACAGAGTGTAAGAGACAGTAGCAGAGTGTAAGAGACAATAGCAGAGTGTAAGAGACAGTAGCAGAGTGTAATAGACTGTAGCAGAGTGTAACAGTGTAAGAGAGTGTAAGAGACAGTAGCAGAGTGTAATAGACAGTAACAGAGTGTAAGAGAGTGTTATAGACAGTAGCAGAGTGTAAGAGACAGTAGCAGAGTGTAAGAGACAATAGCAGAGTGTAAGAGACAGTAGCAGAGTGTAATAGACTGTAGCAGAGTGTAACAGTGTAAGAGAGTGTAAGAGACAGTAGCAGAGTGTAATAGACAGTAACAGAGTGTACGAGAGTGTTATAGACAGTAGCAGAGTTTAAGAGACAGTAACAGAGTGTAAGAGACAGTAACAGAGTGTAAGAGTGTGTAAGAGACAGTAGGAGAGTGTAAGAGAGTGTAAGAGAGTGTAAGAGAGTGTAAGAGACAGTAACAGAGTGTAAGAGACAGTAACAGAGTGTAAGAGACAGCAGCAGAGTGTAAGAGAGTGTAACAGAGTATAGGAGACAGTAACAGAGTATAGGAGACAGTAACAGAGTGTAAGAGAGTGTAAGAGACAGTAACAGAGTGTAAGAGAGTGTAACATAGTGTAAGAGACAGTAACAGAGTGTAAGAGACAGCAGAAGAGTGTAAGAGAGTTGAAGAGACAGTCGCAGAGTGTAATAGACAGTAACAGAGTGTAAGAGAGTGTTATAGACAGTAGCAGAGTGTAAGAGACAATAGCAGAGTGTAATAGACTGGAGCAGAGTGTAACATAGTGTAAGAGAATGTAAGAGACTGTAGCAGAGTGTAATAGACAGTAACAGAGTGTAAGAGAGTGTTATAGACAGTAGCAGAGTGTAAGAGACAATAGCAGAGTGTAAGAGACAGTAGCAGAGTGTAATAGACAGCAGCAGAGTGTAAGAGAGTGTAAGAGACAGTAGCAGAGTGTAATAGACAGTAACAGAGTGTAAGAGAGTGTTATAGACAGTAGCAGAGTGTAAGAGACAATAGCAGAGTGTAAGAGACAGTAGCAGAGTGTAATAGACTGTAGCAGAGTGTAACAGTGTAAGAGAGTGTAAGAGACAGTAGCAGAGTGTAATAGACATTAACAGAGTGTAAGAGAGTGTTATAGACAGTAGTAGAGTTTAAGAGACAGTAACAGAGTGTAAGAGACAGTAACAGAGTGTAAGAGGGTGTAAGAGACAGTAGCAGAGTGTAGGAGAGTGTAAGAGAGTGTAAGAGACAGTAACAGAGTGTAAGAGACAGCAGCAGAGTGTAAGAGAGTGTAACAGAGTGTAAGAGACAGTAACAGAGCGTAAGAGACAGTAGCAGAGTGTAAGAGACAGAAGCAGAGTGAAAGAGAGAGTAGCAGAGTGTAAGAGACAGTAGCAGAGAGTAAGAGACAGTAGCAGAGTGTAAGAGAGTGTAATAGACAGTAACAGAGTGTAAGAGAGTGTAACAGCATGTAAGAGAGTGTAACAGAGTGTAAGAGAGTGTAAGAGACAGTAACAGAGTGTAAGAGACAGTAACAGAGTGTAAGAGACAGTAACAGAGTGTAAGAGACAGCAGCAGAGTGTAAGAGTGTGTAACAGAGTGTAAGAGAGTGAAAGAGACAGTAGCAGAGTGTAATAGACAGTAACAGAGTGTAATAGAGTGTAAGAGACAGTAGCAGAGTGTAAGAGACAATAGCAGAGTGTAAGAGACAGTAGCAGAGTGTAATAGACTGTAGCAGAGTGTAACAGAGTGTAAGAGAGTGTAAGAGACAATAGCAGAGTGTAATAGACAGTAACAGAGTGTAAGAGAGTGTTATAGACAGTAGCAGAGTGCAAGAGACAATAGCAGAGTGTAAGAGACAGTAGCAGAGTGTAATAGACAGTAACAGAGTGTAAGAGACAGTAACAGAGTGTAAGAGACAGCAGCAGAGTGTAAGAGTGTAAGAGACAGTAACAGAGTGTAAGAGAGTGTAACAGAGTGTAAAAGACAGTAACAGAGTGTACGAGACAGTAACAGAGTGTACGAGACAGTAACAGAGTGTAAGAGACAGTAACAGAGTATACGAGAGTGTAGTAGAGTGTAAGAGACAGTAACAGAGCGTAAGAGACAGTAGCAGTGTGTAAGAGACAGAAGCAAAGTGAAAGAGAGAGTAGCAGAGTGTAAGAGACAGTAGCAGAGTGTAAGAGACAGTAGCAGAGTGTAAGAGAGTGTAAGAGACAGTAACAGAGTGTAAGAGAGTGTAACAGAGTGTAAGAGACAGTAAGAGAGTGTAACAGAGTGTAAGAGACAGTAACAGAGTGTAGGAGAGTGTAAGAGACAGTAACAGAGTGTAAGAGACAGTAACAGAGTGTAAGAGGGTGTAACAGCGTGTAAGAGAGTGTAACAGCATGTAAGAGAGTGTAACAGAGTGTAAGGGAGTGTAAGAGACAGTAACAGAGTGTAAGGGGGTGTAAGAGACAGTAGAAGAGTGTAGGAGAGTGTAAGAGAGTGTAAGAGAGTGTAATAGACAGTAACAGAGTGTAAGAGACAGTAAAAGAGTGTAAGAGACAGCAGCAGAGTGTAAGAGAGTGTAAGAGACAGTAACAGAGTGTACGAGAGTGTAGTAGAGTGTAAGAGACAGTAGCAGAGTGTAAGAGAGTGTAACAGGGTGTAAGAGACAGTAACAGAGTATAGGAGACAGTAACAGAGTGTAAGAGACAGTAACAGAGTGTACGAGACAGTAACATAGTGTAAGATACAGTAACAGAGTGTATGACAGTGTAGTACAGTGTAAGACACAGTAACAGAGCGTAAGAGATAGTAGCAGAGTGTAAGAGACAGTAGCAGAGTGAAAGAGACAGTAGCAGAGTGTTAGAGACAGTAGCAGAGTGTAAGAAACAGTAACAGAGTGTAAGAGACAGTAGCAGAGTGTAAGAGAGTGTAAGAGACAGTAACAGTGTGTAAGAGGGTGTAACAGCGTGTAAGAGAGTGTAACAGCGTGTAAGAGAGTGTAACAGAGTGTAAGAGAGTGTAAGAGACAGTAACAGAGTGTAAGAGGGTGTAAGAGACAGTAGCAGAGTGTAAGAGAGTGTAAGAGAGTGTTATAGACAGTAGCAGAGTGTAAGAGACAATAGCAGAGTGTAAGAGACAGTAGCAGAGTGTAAGAGACAGTAGCAGAGTGTAACAGTGTAAGAGAGTGTAAGAGACAGTAGCAGAGTGTAATAGACAGTAACAGAGTGTAAGAGAGTGTTATAGACAGTAGCAGAGTGTAAGAGACAGTAGCAGAGTGTAAGAGACAATAGCAGAGTGTAAGAGACAGTAGCAGAGTGTAATAGACTGTAGCAGAGTGTAACATAGTGTAAGAGAGTGTAAGAGACAGTAGCAGAGTGTAATAGACAGTAACAGAGTGTACGAGAGTGTTATAGACAGTAGCAGAGTTTAAGAGACAGTAACAGAGTGTAAGAGACAGTAACAGAGTGTAAGAGTGTGTAAGCGACAGTAGGAGAGTGTAAGAGAGTGTAAGAGAGTGTAAGAGAGTGTAAGAGACAGTAACAGAGTGTAAGAGACAGTAACAGAGTGTAAGAGACAGCAGCAGAGTGTAAGAGAGTGTAACAGAGTATAGGAGACAGTAACAGAGTATAGGAGACAGTAACAGAGTGTAAGAGAGTGTAAGAGACAGTTACAGAGTGTAAGAGAGTGTAACATAGTGTAAGAGACAGTAACAGAGTGTAAGAGACAGCAGAAGAGTGTAAGAGAGTTGAAGAGACAGTCGCAGAGTGTAATAGACAGTAACAGAGTGTAAGAGAGTGTTATAGACAGTAGCAGAGTGTAAGAGACAATAGCAGAGTGTAATAGACTGGAGCAGAGTGTAACAGTGTAAGAGAGTGTAAGAGACTGTAGCAGAGTGTAATAGACAGTAACAGAGTGTAAGAGAGTGTTATAGACAGTAGCAGAGTGTAAGAGACAATAGCAGAGTGTAAGAGACAGTAGCAGAGTGTAATAGACAGCAGCAGAGTGTAAGAGAGTGTAAGAGACAGTAGCAGAGTGTAATAGACAGTAACAGAGTGTAAGAGAGTGTTATAGACAGTAGCAGAGTGTAAGAGACAATAGCAGAGTGTAAGAGACAGTAGCAGAGTGTAATAGACTGTAGCAGAGTGTAACAGTGTAAGAGAGTGTAAGAGACAGTAGCAGAGTGTAATAGACATTAACAGAGTGTAAGAGAGTGTTATAGACAGTAGCAGAGTTTAAGAGACAGTAACAGAGTGTAAGAGACAGTAACAGAGTGTAAGAGACAGCAGCAGAGTGTAAGAGAGTGTAACAGAGTGTAAGAGACAGTAACAGAGCGTAAGAGACAGTAGCAGAGTGTAAGAGACAGAAGCAGAGTGAAAGAGAGAGTAGCAGAGTGTAAGAGACAGTAGCAGAGAGTAAGAGACAGTAGCAGAGTGTAAGAGAGTGTAATAGACAGTAACAGAGTGTAAGAGAGTGTAACAGCATGTAAGAGAGTGTAACAGAGTGTAAGAGAGTGTAAGAGACAGTAACAGAGTGTAAGAGACAGTAACAGAGTGTAAGAGACAGCAGCAGAGTGTAAGAGTGTGTAACAGAGTGTAAGAGAGTGAAAGAGACAGTAGCAGAGTGTAATAGACAGTAACAGAGTGTAATAGAGTGTAAGAGACAGTAGCAGAGTGTAAGAGACAATAGCAGAGTGTAAGAGACAGTAGCAGAGTGTAATAGACTGTAGCAGAGTGTAACAGAGTGTAAGAGAGTGTAAGAGACAATAGCAGAGTGTAATAGACAGTAACAGAGTGTAAGAGAGTGTTATAGACAGTAGCAGAGTGCAAGAGACAATAGCAGAGTGTAAGAGACAGTAGCAGAGTGTAATAGACAGTAACAGAGTGTAAGAGACAGTAACAGAGTGTAAGAGACAGCAGCAGAGTGTAAGAGTGTAAGAGACAGTAACAGAGTGTAAGAGAGTGTAACAGAGTGTAAAAGACAGTAACAGAGTGTACGAGACAGTAACAGAGTGTACGAGACAGTAACAGAGTGTAAGAGACAGTAACAGAGTATACGAGAGTGTAGTAGAGTGTAAGAGACAGTAACAGAGCGTAAGAGACAGTAGCAGTGTGTAAGAGACAGAAGCAAAGTGAAAGAGAGAGTAGCAGAGTGTAAGAGACAGTAGCAGAGTGTAAGAGACAGTAGCAGAGTGTAAGAGAGTGTAAGAGACAGTAACAGAGTGTAAGAGAGTGTAACAGCGTGTAAGAGAGTGTAACAGAGTGTAAGAGACAGTAAGAGAGTGTAACAGAGTGTAAGAGACAGTAACAGAGTGTAGGAGAGTGTAAGAGACAGTAACAGAGTGTAAGAGACAGTAACAGAGTGTAAGAGACAGCAGCAGAGTGTAAGAGAGTGTAACATAGTGTAAGAGAGTGTAAGAGACAGTAGCAGAGTGTAATAGACAGTAACAGAGTGTAATAGAGTGTAAGAGACAGTAGCAGAGTGTAAGAGACAATAGCAGAGTGTAACATAGTGTAAGAGAGTGTTATAGACAGTAGCAGAGTGTAAGAGACAGTAACAGAGTGTAAGAGACAGTAACAGAGTGAAAGAGACAGTAGCAGAGTGAAAGAGACAGTAGTAGAGTGTAGTAGAGTGTAAGATATAGGAGTGTAAGAGACAGTAACAGAGTGTAAGAGACAGTAACAGAGTGTAAGAGACAGCAGCAGAGTGTAAGAGAGTGTAATAGACAGTAACAGAGTGTACGAGAGTGTAGTAGAGTGTAAGAGACAGTAGCAGAGTGTAAGAGAGTGTAACAGGGTGTAAGAGACAGTAACAGAGTATAGGAGACAGTAACAGAGTGTAAGAGACAGTAACAGAGTGTACGAGACAGTAACATAGTGTAAGATACAGTAACAGAGTGTATGACAGTGTAGTACAGTGTAAGACACAGTAACAGAGCGTAAGAGATAGTAGCAGAGTGTAAGAGACAGTAGCAGAGTGAAAGAGACAGTAGCAGAGTGTTAGAGACAGTAGCAGAGTGTAAGAAACAGTAACAGAGTGTAAGAGACAGTAGCAGAGTGTAAGAGAGTGTAAGAGACAGTAACAGTGTGTAAGAGGGTGTAACAGCGTGTAAGAGAGTGTAACAGCGTGTAAGAGAGTGTAACAGAGTGTAAGAGAGTGTAAGAGACAGTAACAGAGTGTAAGAGGGTGTAAGAGACAGTAGCAGAGTGTAAGAGAGTGTAAGAGAGTGTTATAGACAGTAGCAGAGTGTAAGAGACAATAGCAGAGTGTAAGAGACAGTAACAGAGTGTAAGAGACAGTAGCAGAGTGTAACAGTGTAAGAGAGTGTAAGAGACAGTAGCAGAGTGTAATAGACAGTAACAGAGTGTAAGAGAGTGTTATAGACAGTAGCAGAGTGTAAGAGACAGTAGCAGAGTGTAAGAGACAATAGCAGAGTGTAAGAGACAGTAGCAGAGTGTAATAGACTGTAGCAGAGTGTAACATAGTGTAAGAGAGTGTAAGAGACAGTAGCAGAGTGTAATAGACAGTAACAGAGTGTATGAGAGTGTTATAGACAGTAGCAGAGTTTAAGAGACAGTAACAGAGTGTAAGAGACAGTAACAGAGTGTAAGAGTGTGTAAGAGACAGTAGGAGAGTGTAAGAGAGTGTAAGAGAGTGTAAGAGAGTGTAAGAGACAGTAACAGAGTGTAAGAGACAGTAACAGAGTGTAAGAGACAGCAGCAGAGTGTAAGAGAGTGTAACAGAGTATAGGAGACAGTAACAGAGTATAGGAGACAGTAACAGAGTGTAAGAGAGTGTAAGAGACAGTTACAGAGTGTAAGAGAGTGTAACATAGTGTAAGAGACAGTAACAGAGTGTAAGAGACAGCAGAAGAGTGTAAGAGAGTTGAAGAGACAGTCGCAGAGTGTAATAGACAGTAACAGAGTGTAAGAGAGTGTTATAGACAGTAGCAGAGTGTAAGAGACAATAGCAGAGTGTAATAGACTGGAGCAGAGTGTAACATAGTGTAAGACAGTGTAAGAGACTGTAGCAGAGTGTAATAGACAGTAACAGAGTGTAAGAGAGTGTTATAGACAGTAGCAGAGTGTAAGAGACAATAGCAGAGTGTAAGAGACAGTAGCAGAGTGTAATAGACAGCAGCAGAGTGTAAGAGAGTGTAAGAGACAGTAGCAGAGTGTAATAGACAGTAACAGAGTGTAAGAGAGTGTTATAGACAGTAGCAGAGTGTAAGAGACAGTAGCAGAGTGTAATAGACTGTAGCAGAGTGTAACATATTGTAAGAGAGTGTAAGAGACAGTAGCAGAGTGTAATAGACAGTAACAGAGTGTAAGAGAGTGTTATAGACAGTAGCAGAGTGTAAGAGAGTGTAAGAGACAGTTACAGAGTGTAAGAGAGTGTAACAGAGTGTAAGAGAGTGTAAGAGACAGTAACATAGTGTAGGAGAGTGTAAGAGACAGTAACAGAGTGTAAGAGACAGTAGCAGAGTGTAAGAGAGTGTAAGAGAGTGTTATAGACAGTAGCAGAGTGTAAGGGACAATAGCAGAGTGTAAGAGACAGTAGCAGAGTGTAATAGACTGTAGCAGAGTGTAAAATAGTGTAAGAGAGTGTAAGAGACAGTAGCAGAGTGTAATAGACAGTAATAGAGTGTAAGAGAGTGTTATAGACAGTAGCAGAGTTTAAGAGACAGTAACAGAGCGTAAGAGACAGTAAGAGTGTAAGAGGGTGTAAGAGACAGTAGCAGAGTGTAGGAGAGTGTAAGAGAGTGTAAGAGACAGTAACAGAGTGTAAGAGACAGCAACAGAGTGTAAGAGACAGTAGCAGAGTGTAAGAGACAATAGCAGAGTGTAAGAGACAGTAGCAGAGTGTAATAGACTGTAGCAGAGTGTAACAGTGTAAGAGAGTGTAAGAGACAGTAGCAGAGTGTAATAGACATTAACAGAGTGTAAGAGAGTGTTATAGACAGTAGTAGAGTTTAAGAGACAGTAACAGAGTGTAAGAGACAGTAACAGAGTGTAAGAGGGTGTAAGAGACAGTAGCAGAGTGTAGGAGAGTGTAAGAGAGTGTAAGAGACAGTAACAGAGTGTAAGAGACAGCAGCAGAGTGTAAGAGAGTGTAACAGAGTGTAAGAGACAGTAACAGAGCGTAAGAGACAGTAGCAGAGTGTAAGAGACAGAAGCAGAGTGAAAGAGAGAGTAGCAGAGTGTAAGAGACAGTAGCAGAGAGTAAGAGACAGTAGCAGAGTGTAAGAGAGTGTAATAGACAGTAACAGAGTGTAAGAGAGTGTAACAGCATGTAAGAGAGTGTAACAGAGTGTAAGAGAGTGTAAGAGACAGTAACAGAGTGTAAGAGACAGTAACAGAGTGTAAGAGACAGCAGCAGAGTGTAAGAGTGTGTAACAGAGTGTAAGAGAGTGAAAGAGACAGTAGCAGAGTGTAATAGACAGTAACAGAGTGTAATAGAGTGTAAGAGAGTGTAAGAGACAATAGCAGAGTGTAATAGACAGTAACAGAGTGTAAGAGAGTGTTATAGACAGTAGCAGAGTGTAAGAGACAATAGCAGAGTGTAAGAGACAGTAGCAGAGTGTAATAGACTGTAGCAGAGTGTAACAGAGTGTAAGAGAGTGTAAGAGACAATAGCAGAGTGTAATAGACAGTAACAGAGTGTAAGAGAGTGTTATAGACAGTAGCAGAGTGCAAGAGACAATAGCAGAGTGTAAGAGACAGTAGCAGAGTGTAATAGACAGTAACAGAGTGTAAGAGACAGTAACAGAGTGTAAGAGACAGCAGCAGAGTGTAAGAGTGTAAGAGACAGTAACAGAGTGTAAGAGAGTGTAACAGAGTGTAAAAGACAGTAACAGAGTGTACGAGACAGTAACAGAGTGTACGAGACAGTAACAGAGTGTAAGAGACAGTAACAGAGTATACGAGAGTGTAGTAGAGTGTAAGAGACAGTAACAGAGCGTAAGAGACAGTAGCAGTGTGTAAGAGACAGAAGCAAAGTGAAAGAGAGAGTAGCAGAGTGTAAGAGACAGTAGCAGAGTGTAAGAGACAGTAGCAGAGTGTAAGAGAGTGTAAGAGACAGTAACAGAGTGTAAGAGAGTGTAACAGCGTGTAAGAGAGTGTAACAGAGTGTAAGAGACAGTAAGAGAGTGTAACAGAGTGTAAGAGACAGTAACAGAGTGTAGGAGAGTGTAAGAGACAGTAACAGAGTGTAAGAGACAGCAGCAGAGTGTAAGAGAGTGTAACATAGTGTAAGAGAGTGTAAGAGACAGTAGCAGAGTGTAATAGACAGTAACAGAGTGTAATAGAGTGTAAGAGACAGTAGCAGAGTGTAAGAGACAATAGCAGAGTGTAACATAGTGTAAGAGAGTGTTATAGACAGTAGCAGAGTGTAAGAGACAGTAACAGAGTGTAAGAGACAGTAACAGAGTGAAAGAGACAGTAGCAGAGTGAAAGAGACAGTAGTAGAGTGTAGTAGAGTGTAAGATATAGGAGTGTAAGAGACAGTAACAGAGTGTAAGAGACAGTAACAGAGTGTAAGAGACAGCAGCAGAGTGTAAGAGAGTGTAATAGACAGTAACAGAGTGTACGAGAGTGTAGTAGAGTGTAAGAGACAGTAGCAGAGTGTAAGAGAGTGTAACAGGGTGTAAGAGACAGTAACAGAGTATAGGAGACAGTAACAGAGTGTAAGAGACAGTAACAGAGTGTACGAGACAGTAACATAGTGTAAGATACAGTAACAGAGTGTATGACAGTGTAGTACAGTGTAAGACACAGTAACAGAGCGTAAGAGATAGTAGCAGAGTGTAAGAGACAGTAGCAGAGTGAAAGAGACAGTAGCAGAGTGTTAGAGACAGTAGCAGAGTGTAAGAAACAGTAACAGAGTGTAAGAGACAGTAGCAGAGTGTAAGAGAGTGTAAGAGACAGTAACAGTGTGTAAGAGGGTGTAACAGCGTGTAAGAGAGTGTAACAGCGTGTAAGAGAGTGTAACAGAGTGTAAGAGAGTGTAAGAGACAGTAACAGAGTGTAAGAGGGTGTAAGAGACAGTAGCAGAGTGTAAGAGAGTGTAAGAGAGTGTAAGAGACAGTAGCAGAGTGTAATAGACAGTAACAGAGTGTAAGAGAGTGTTATAGACAGTAGCAGAGTGTAAGAGACAGTAGCAGAGTGTAAGAGACAATAGCAGAGTGTAAGAGACAGTAGCAGAGTGTAATAGACTGTAGCAGAGTGTAACATAGTGTAAGAGAGTGTAAGAGACAGTAGCAGAGTGTAATAGACAGTAACAGAGTGTACGAGAGTGTTATAGACAGTAGCAGAGTTTAAGAGACAGTAACAGAGTGTAAGAGACAGTAACAGAGTGTAAGAGTGTGTAAGAGACAGTAGGAGAGTGTAAGAGAGTGTAAGAGAGTGTAAGAGACAGTAACAGAGTGTAAGAGACAGTAACAGAGTGTAAGAGACAGCAGCAGAGTGTAAGAGAGTGTAACAGAGTATAGGAGACAGTAACAGAGTATAGGAGACAGTAACAGAGTGTAAGAGAGTGTAAGAGACAGTTACAGAGTGTAAGAGAGTGTAACATAGTGTAAGAGACAGTAACAGAGTGTAAGAGATAGCAGAAGAGTGTAAGAGAGTTGAAGAGACAGTCGCAGAGTGTAATAGACAGTAACAGAGTGTAAGAGAGTGTTATAGACAGTAGCAGAGTGTAAGAGACAATAGCAGAGTGTAATAGACTGGAGCAGAGTGTAACATAGTGTAAGACAGTGTAAGAGACTGTAGCAGAGTGTAATAGACAGTAACAGAGTGTAAGAGAGTGTTATAGACAGTAGCAGAGTGTAAGAGACAATAGCAGAGTGTAAGAGACAGTAGCAGAGTGTAATAGACAGCAGCAGAGTGTAAGAGAGTGTAAGAGACAGTAGCAGAGTGTAATAGACAGTAACAGAGTGTAAGAGAGTGTTATAGACAGTAGCAGAGTGTAAGAGACAGTAGCAGAGTGTAATAGACTGTAGCAGAGTGTAACATAGTGTAAGAGAGTGTAAGAGACAGTAGCAGAGTGTAATAGACAGTAACAGAGTGTAAGAGAGTGTTATAGACAGTAGCAGAGTGTAAGAGAGTGTAAGAGACAGTTACAGAGTGTAAGAGAGTGTAACAGAGTGTAAGAGAGTGTAAGAGACAGTAACATAGTGTAGGAGAGTGTAAGAGACAGTAACAGAGTGTAAGAGACAGTAGCAGAGTGTAAGAGAGTGTAAGAGAGTGTTATAGACAGTAGCAGAGTGTAAGGGACAATAGCAGAGTGTAAGAGACAGTAGCAGAGTGTAATAGACTGTAGCAGAGTGTAAAATAGTGTAAGAGAGTGTAAGAGACAGTAGCAGAGTGTAATAGACAGTAATAGAGTGTAAGAGAGTGTTATAGACAGTAGCAGAGTTTAAGAGACAGTAACAGAGCGTAAGAGACAGTAAGAGTGTAAGAGGGTGTAAGAGACAGTAGCAGAGTGTAGGAGAGTGTAAGAGAGTGTAAGAGACAGTAACAGAGTGTAAGAGACAGCAACAGAGTGTAAGAGACAGTAGCAGAGTGTAAGAGACAATAGCAGAGTGTAAGAGACAGTAGCAGAGTGTAATAGACTGTAGCAGAGTGTAACAGTGTAAGAGAGTGTAAGAGACAGTAGCAGAGTGTAATAGACAGTAACAGAGTGTAAGAGAGTGTTATAGACAGTAGCAGAGTGTAAGAGACAGTAGCAGAGTGTAAGAGACAATAGCAGAGTGTAAGAGACAGTAGCAGAGTGTAATAGACTGTAGCAGAGTGTAACATAGTGTAAGAGAGTGTAAGAGACAGTAGCAGAGTGTAATAGACAGTAACAGAGTGTACGAGAGTGTTATAGACAGTAGCAGAGTTTAAGAGACAGTAACAGAGTGTAAGAGACAGTAACAGAGTGTAAGAGTGTGTAAGAGACAGTAGGAGAGTGTAAGAGAGTGTAAGAGAGTGTAAGAGAGTGTAAGAGACAGTAACAGAGTGTAAGAGACAGTAACAGAGTGTAAGAGACAGCAGCAGAGTGTAAGAGAGTGTAACAGAGTATAGGAGACAGTAACAGAGTATAGGAGACAGTAACAGAGTGTAAGAGAGTGTAAGAGACAGTAACAGAGTGTAAGAGAGTGTAACATAGTGTAAGAGACAGTAACAGAGTGTAAGAGACAGCAGAAGAGTGTAAGAGAGTTGAAGAGACAGTCGCAGAGTGTAATAGACAGTAACAGAGTGTAAGAGAGTGTTATAGACAGTAGCAGAGTGTAAGAGACAATAGCAGAGTGTAATAGACTGGAGCAGAGTGTAACATAGTGTAAGAGAAAGTAAGAGACTGTAGCAGAGTGTAATAGACAGTAACAGAGTGTAAGAGAGTGTTATAGACAGTAGCAGAGTGTAAGAGACAATAGCAGAGTGTAAGAGACAGTAGCAGAGTGTAATAGACAGCAGCAGAGTGTAAGAGAGTGTAAGAGACAGTAGCAGAGTGTAATAGACAGTAACAGAGTGTAAGAGAGTGTTATAGACAGTAGCAGAGTGTAAGAGACAATAGCAGAGTGTAAGAGACAGTAGCAGAGTGTAATAGACTGTAGCAGAGTGTAACAGTGTAAGAGAGTGTAAGAGACAGTAGCAGAGTGTAATAGACATTAACAGAGTGTAAGAGAGTGTTATAGACAGTAGTAGAGTTTAAGAGACAGTAACAGAGTGTAAGAGACAGTAACAGAGTGTAAGAGGGTGTAAGAGACAGTAGCAGAGTGTAGGAGAGTGTAAGAGAGTGTAAGAGACAGTAACAGAGTGTAAGAGACAGCAGCAGAGTGTAAGAGAGTGTAACAGAGTGTAAGAGACAGTAACAGAGCGTAAGAGACAGTAGCAGAGTGTAAGAGACAGAAGCAGAGTGAAAGAGAGAGTAGCAGAGTGTAAGAGACAGTAGCAGAGAGTAAGAGACAGTAGCAGAGTGTAAGAGAGTGTAATAGACAGTAACAGAGTGTAAGAGAGTGTAACAGCATGTAAGAGAGTGTAACAGAGTGTAAGAGAGTGTAAGAGACAGTAACAGAGTGTAAGAGACAGTAACAGAGTGTAAGAGACAGTAACAGAGTGTAAGAGACAGCAGCAGAGTGTAAGAGTGTGTAACAGAGTGTAAGAGAGTGAAAGAGACAATAGCAGAGTGTAATAGACAGTAACAGAGTGTAATAGAGTGTAAGAGACAGTAGCAGAGTGTAAGAGACAATAGCAGAGTGTAAGAGACAGTAGCAGAGTGTAATAGACAGTAACAGAGTGTAAGAGACAGTAACAGAGTGTAAGAGACAGCAGCAGAGTGTAAGAGTGTAAGAGACAGTAACAGAGTGTAAGAGAGTGTAACAGAGTGTAAAAGACAGTAACAGAGTGTACGAGACAGTAACAGAGTGTACGAGACAGTAACAGAGTGTAAGAGACAGTAACAGAGTATACGAGAGTGTAGTAGAGTGTAAGAGACAGTAACAGAGCGTAAGAGACAGTAGCAGTGTGTAAGAGACAGAAGCAAAGTGAAAGAGAGAGTAGCAGAGTGTAAGAGACAGTAGCAGAGTGTAAGAGACAGTAGCAGAGTGTAAGAGAGTGTAAGAGACAGTAACAGAGTGTAAGAGAGTGTAACAGCGTGTAAGAGAGTGTAACAGAGTGTAAGAGACAGTAAGAGAGTGTAACAGAGTGTAAGAGACAGTAACAGAGTGTAGGAGAGTGTAAGAGACAGTAACAGAGTGTAAGAGACAGTAACAGAGTGTAAGAGGGTGTAACAGCGTGTAAGAGAGTGTAACAGCATGTAAGAGAGTGTAACAGAGTGTAAGGGAGTGTAAGAGACAGTAACAGAGTGTAAGGGGGTGTAAGAGACAGTAGAAGAGTGTAGGAGAGTGTAAGAGAGTGTAAGAGAGTGTAATAGACAGTAACAGAGTGTAAGAGACAGTAAAAGAGTGTAAGAGACAGCAGCAGAGTGTAAGAGAGTGTAAGAGACAGTAACAGAGTGTAAGAGACAGTAACAGAGTGTAAGAGACAGTAACAGAGTATACGAGAGTGTAGTAGAGTGTAAGAGACAGTAACAGAGCGTAAGAGACAGTAGCAGTGTGTAAGAGACAGAAGCAAAGTGAAAGAGAGAGTAGCAGAGTGTAAGAGACAGTAGCAGAGTGTAAGAGACAGTAGCAGAGTGTAAGAGAGTGTAAGAGACAGTAACAGAGTGTAAGAGAGTGTAACAGCGTGTAAGAGAGTGTAACAGAGTGTAAGAGACAGTAAGAGAGTGTAACAGAGTGTAAGAGACAGTAACAGAGTGTAGGAGAGTGTAAGAGACAGTAACAGAGTGTAAGAGACAGTAACAGAGTGTAAGAGACAGCAGCAGAGTGTAAGAGAGTGTAACATAGTGTAAGAGAGTGTAAGAGACAGTAGCAGAGTGTAATAGACAGTAACAGAGTGTAATAGAGTGTAAGAGACAGTAGCAGAGTGTAAGAGACAATAGCAGAGTGTAAGAGACAGTAGCAGAGTGTAACATAGTGTAAGAGAGTGTTATAGACAGTAGCAGAGTGTAAGAGACAGTAACAGAGTGTAAGAGACAGTAACAGAGTGAAAGAGACAGTAGCAGAGTGAAAGAGACAGTAGTAGAGTGTAGTAGAGTGTAAGATATAGGAGTGTAAGAGACAGTAACAGAGTGTAAGAGACAGTAACAGAGTGTAAGAGACAGCAGCAGAGTGTAAGAGAGTGTAAGAGACAGTAACAGAGTGTACGAGAGTGTAGTAGAGTGTAAGAGACAGTAGCAGAGTGTAAGAGAGTGTAACAGGGTGTAAGAGACAGTAACAGAGTATAGGAGACAGTAACAGAGTGTAAGAGACAGTAACAGAGTGTACGAGACAGTAACATAGTGTAAGATACAGTAACAGAGTGTATGACAGTGTAGTACAGTGTAAGACACAGTAACAGAGCGTAAGAGATAGTAGCAGAGTGTAAGAGACAGTAGCAGAGTGAAAGAGACAGTAGCAGAGTGTTAGAGACAGTAGCAGAGTGTAAGAAACAGTAACAGAGTGTAAGAGACAGTAGCAGAGTGTAAGAGAGTGTAAGAGACAGTAACAGAGTGTAAGAGGGTGTAAGAGACAGTAGCAGAGTGTAAGAGAGTGTAAGAGAGTGTTATAGACAGTAGCAGAGTGTAAGGGACAATAGCAGAGTGTAAGGGACAATAGCAGAGTGTAAGGGACAATAGCAGAGTGTAAGAGACAGTAGCAGAGTGTAACAGTGTAAGAGAGTGTAAGAGACAGTAGCAGAGTGTAATAGACAGTAACAGAGTGTAAGAGAGTGTTATAGACAGTAGCAGAGTGTAAGAGACAGTAGCAGAGTGTAAGAGACAATAGCAGAGTGTAAGAGACAGTAGCAGAGTGTAATAGACTGTAGCAGAGTGTAACATAGTGTAAGAGAGTGTAAGAGACAGTAGCAGAGTGTAATAGACAGTAACAGAGTGTACGAGAGTGTTATAGACAGTAGCAGAGTTTAAGAGACAGTAACAGAGTGTAAATGACAGTAACAGAGTGTAAGAGTGTGTAAGAGACAGTAGGAGAGTGTAAGAGAGTGTAAGAGAGTGTAAGAGAGTGTAAGAGAGTGTAAGAGACAGTAACAGAGTGTAAGAGACAGTAACAGAGTGTAAGAGACAGCAGCAGAGTGTAAGAGAGTGTAACAGAGTATAGGAGACAGTAACAGAGTATAGGAGACAGTAACAGAGTGTAAGAGAGTGTAAGAGACAGTTACAGAGTGTAAGAGAGTGTAACATAGTGTAAGAGACAGTAACAGAGTGTAAGAGACAGCAGAAGAGTGTAAGAGAGTTGAAGAGACAGTCGCAGAGTGTAATAGACAGTAACAGAGTGTAAGAGAGTGTTATAGACAGTAGCAGAGTGTAAGAGACAATAGCAGAGTGTAATAGACTGGAGCAGAGTGTAACATAGTGTAAGACAGTGTAAGAGACTGTAGCAGAGTGTAATAGACAGTAACAGAGTGTAAGAGAGTGTTATAGACAGTAGCAGAGTGTAAGAGACAATAGCAGAGTGTAAGAGACAGTAGCAGAGTGTAATAGACAGCAGCAGAGTGTAAGAGAGTGTAAGAGACAGTAGCAGAGTGTAATAGACAGTAACAGAGTGTAAGAGAGTGTTATAGACAGTAGCAGAGTGTAAGAGACAGTAGCAGAGTGTAATAGACTGTAGCAGAGTGTAACATAGTGTAAGAGAGTGTAAGAGACAGTAGCAGAGTGTAATAGACAGTAACAGAGTGTAAGAGAGTGTAAGAGACAGTTACAGAGTGTAAGAGAGTGTAACAGAGTGTAAGAGAGTGTAAGAGACAGTAACATAGTGTAGGAGAGTGTAAGAGACAGTAACAGAGTGTAAGAGACAGTAGCAGAGTGTAAGAGAGTGTAAGAGAGTGTTATAGACAGTAGCAGAGTGTAAGGGACAATAGCAGAGTGTAAGAGACAGTAGCAGAGTGTAATAGACTGTAGCAGAGTGTAAAATAGTGTAAGAGAGTGTAAGAGACAGTAGCAGAGTGTAATAGACAGTAATAGAGTGTAAGAGAGTGTTATAGACAGTAGCAGAGTTTAAGAGACAGTAACAGAGCGTAAGAGACAGTAAGAGTGTAAGAGGGTGTAAGAGACAGTAGCAGAGTGTAGGAGAGTGTAAGAGAGTGTAAGAGAGTGTAAGAGACAGTAACATAGTGTAAGAGACAGTAACAGAGTGTAAGAGACAGCAGCAGAGTGTAAGAGAGTGTAACAGAGTATAGGAGACAGTAACAGAGTATAGGAGACAGTAACAGAGTGTAAGAGAGTGTAAGAGACAGTAACAGAGTGTAAGAGAGTGTAAGAGACAGTAGCAGAGTGTAAGAGACAGTAACAGAGTGTAAGAGAGTGTAAGAGACAGTAACAGAGTGTAAGAGAGTGTAAGAGACAGTAGCAGAGTGTAATAGACAGTAACAGAGTGTAATAGAGTGTAAGAGACAGTAGCAGAGTGTAAGAGACAATAGCAGAGTGTAAGAGACAGTAGCAGAGTGTAACATAGTGTAAGAGAGTGTTATAGACAGTAGCAGAGTGTAAGAGACAGTAACAGAGTGTAAGAGACAGTAACAGAGTGAAAGAGACAGTAGCAGAGTGAAAGAGACAGTAGTAGAGTGTAGTAGAGTGTAAGATATAGGAGTGTAAGAGACAGTAACAGAGTGTAAGAGACAGTAACAGAGTGTAAGAGAGTGTAAGAGACAGTTACAGAGTGTAAGAGAGTGTAACATAGTGTAAGAGACAGTAACAGAGTGTAAGAGACAGCAGAAGAGTGTAAGAGAGTTGAAGAGACAGTCGCAGAGTGTAATAGACAGTAACAGAGTGTAAGAGAGTGTTATAGACAGTAGCAGAGTGTAAGAGACATTAGCAGAGTGTAATAGACTGGAGCAGAGTGTAACATAGTGTAAGAGAGTGTAAGAGACTGTAGCAGAGTGTAATAGACAGTAACAGAGTGTAAGAGAGTGTTATAGACAGTAGCAGAGTGTAAGAGACAATAGCAGAGTGTAAGAGACAGTAGCAGAGTGTAATAGACAGCAGCAGAGTGTAAGAGAGTGTAAGAGACAGTAGCAGAGTGTAATAGACAGTAACAGAGTGTAAGAGAGTGTTATAGACAGTAGCAGAGTGTAAGAGACAATAGCAGAGTGTAAGATACAGTAGCAACGTGTAAGAGACAGTATCAGAGTGTAAGAGACAGTAGCAGAGTGAAAGAGGCAGTAGTAGAGTGTAGTAGAGTGTACCAGAGTGTCACATGGCATATACCGTCCTCTAGGATCACATAGTCCTGAGTGATCTCAATATACTGTGAACGTCTTTGGGGATCTCTTCGCGTAGACATCGTAAACCTGTGTAAGAGACAGTAAAAGAGTATATGCGACAGTAGCGGAGTGTAAGAGAGTGTGACAGAGCATAGGAGACAGTAACAGAGTATAGGAGACGGTAACAGAGTGTAAGAGAGTGTAAGAGACAGTAACAGAGTGTAAGAGACAGTAACAGAGTGTAAGAGACAGCAGCAGAGTGTAAGAGAGTGTAACATAGTGTAAGAGAGTGAAAGAGACAGTAGCAGAGTGTAATAGACAGTAACAGAGTGTAGGAGAGTGTCAGAGACAGTAACAGAGTGTAAGAGTCAGCAGCAGAGTGTAAGAGAGTGTAACATAGTGTAAGAGAGTGTAAGAGACAGTAGCAGAGTGTAATAGACAGTAACAGAGTGTAAGAGAGTGTTATAGACAGTAGCAGAGTGTAAGAGACAATAGCAGAGTGTAAGATACAGTAGCAGAGTGTAAGAGACAGTAACAGAGTGTAAAAGACAGTAACAGAGTGTAAGAGACAGTAGCAGAGTGAAAGAGACAGTAGTAGAGTGTAAGAGAGTGTCACATGGCATATACCGTCCTCTAGGATCACATAGTCCTGAATGATCTCAGTATACTGTGAACGTCTTTGGGGATCTCTTCGCGTAGACCTCGTAAACCTGTGTAAGAGACAGTAAAAGAGTATATGAGACAGTAGTGGAGTGTAAGAAAGTGTAACAGAGTATAGGAGACAGTAACAGAGTGTAGTACAGTGTAAGACACAGTAACAGAGCGTAAGAGATAGTAGCAGAGTGTAAGAGACAGTAGCAGAGTGAAAGAGACAGTAGCAGAGTGTTAGAGACAGTAGCAGAGTGTAAGAAACAGTAACAGAGTGTAAGAGAGTGTAAGAGACAGTAACAGTGTGTAAGAGGGTGTAACAGCGTGTAAGAGAGTGTAACAGAGTGTAAGAGAGTGTAACAGAGTGTAAGAGAGTGTAAGAGACAGTAACAGAGTGTAAGAGGGTGTAAGAGACAGTAGCAGAGTGTAAGAGAGTGTTATAGACAGTAGCAGAGTGTAAGAGACAATAGCAGAGTGTAAGAGACAGTAACAGAGTGTAAGAGACAGTAGCAGAGTGTAACAGTGTAAGAGAGTGTAAGAGACAGTAGCAGAGTGTAATAGACAGTAACAGAGTGTAAGAGAGTGTTATAGACAGTAGCAGAGTGTAAGAGACAGTAGCAGAGTGTAAGAGACAATAGCAGAGTGTAAGAGACAGTAGCAGAGTGTAATAGACTGTAGCAGAGTGTAACATAGTGTAAGAGAGTGTAAGAGACAGTAGCAGAGTGTAATAGACAGTAACAGAGTGTACGAGAGTGTTATAGACAGTAGCAGAGTTTAAGAGACAGTAACAGAGTGTAAGAGACAGTAACAGAGTGTAAGAGTGTGTAAGAGACAGTAGGAGAGTGTAAGAGAGTGTAAGAGAGTGTAAGAGAGTGTAAGAGAGTGTAAGAGACAGTAACAGAGTGTAAGAGACAGTAACAGAGTGTAAGAGACAGCAGCAGAGTGTAAAAGAGTGTAACAGAGTATAGGAGACAGTAACAGAGTATAGGAGACAGTAACAGAGTGTAAGAGAGTGTAAGAGACAGTTACAGAGTGTAAGAGAGTGTAAGAGAGTGTAAGAGAGTGTAAGAGAGTGTAAGAGAGTGTAACAGAGTGTAAGAGACAGTAACAGAGTGTAAGAGACAGCAGCAGAGTGTAAGAGAGTGTGAGAGACAGTAGCAGAGTGTAATAGACAGTAACAGAGTGTAAGAGAGTGTTATAGACAGTAGCAGAGTGTTATAGACAATAGCAGAGTGTAAGAGACAGTAGCAGAGTGTAATAGACAGCAGCAGAGTGTAAGAGAGTGTAAGAGACAGTAGCAGAGTGTAATAGACAGTAACAGAGTGTAAGAGAGTGTTATAGACAGTAGCAGAGTGTAAGAGACAATAGCAGAGTGTAAGAGACAGTAGCAGAGTGTAATAGACTGTAGCAGAGTGTAACATAGTGTAAGAGAGTGTAAGAGACAGTAGCAGAGTATAATAGACAGTAACAGAGTGTAAGAGAGTGTTATAGACAGTAGCAGAGTTTAAGAGACAGTAACAGAGTGTAAGAGACAGTAACAGACTGTAAGAGGGTGTAAGAGACAGTAGCAGAGTGTAGGAGAGTGTAAGAGAGTGTAAGAGACAGTAACAGAGTGTAAGAGACAGTAACAGAGTGTAAGAGACAGCAGCAGAGTGTAAGAGAGTGTAACAGAGTATAGGAGACAGTAACAGAGTATAGGAGACAGTAACAGAGTGTAAGAGAGTGTAAGAGACAGTTACAGAGTGTAAGAGAGTGTAACACAGTGTAAGAGACAGTAACAGAGTGTAAGAGACAGTAGCAGAGTGTAATAGACTGTAGCAGAGTGTAACATAGTGTAAGAGAGTGTAAGAGACAGTAGCAGAGTGTAATAGACAGTAACAGAGTGTAAGAGAGTGTTATAGACAGTAGCAGAGTTTAAGAGACAGTAACAGAGTGTAAGAGACAGTAACAGAGTGTAAGAGGGTGTAAGAGACAGTAGCAGAGTGTAGGAGAGTGTAAGAGAGTGTAAGAGAGTGTAAGAGACAGTAACAGAGTGTAAGAGACAGTAACAGAGTGTAAGAGACAGCAGCAGAGTGTAAGAGAGTGTAACAGAGTATAGGAGACAGTAACAGAGTATAGGAGACAGTAACAGAGTGTAAGAGAGTGTAAGAGACAGTTACAGAGTGTAAGAGAGTGTAACATAGTGTAAGAGACAGTAACAGAGTGTAAGAGACAGTAGCAGAGTGTAATAGACTGTAGCAGAGTGTAACATAGTGTAAGAGAGTGTAAGAGACAGTAGCAGAGTGTAATAGACAGTAACAGAGTGTAAGAGAGTGTTATAGACAGTAGCAGAGTGTAAGAGACAATAGCAGAGTGTAATAGAGTGTAGCAGAGTGTAATAGAGTGTAGCAGAGTGTAAGCGAGTGTAAGAGACAGTAGCAGAGTGTAATAGACAGTAACAGAGTGTAAGAGAGTGTTATAGACAGTTGCAGAGTGTAAGAGACAATAGAAGAGTGTAAGATACAGTAGAAGAGTGTAAGAGACTGTAACAGAGTGTAAGAGACAGTAACAGAGTGTAAGAGACAGTAACAGAGTGTAAGAGACAGTAGCAGAGTGAAAGAGACATTAGTAGAGTGTAGTAGAGTGTAAGAGAGAGTCACATGGCATACACCGTCCTCTAGGACCACATGGTCCCGAATGATCTCAGTATACTGTGAACGTCTTTGGGTATCTCTTCGCGTAGACATCGTAAACCTGTGTAAGAGACAGTAACAGAGTATATGAGACAGCAGCAGAGCGTAAGAGAGTGTAACATAGTGTAAGACAGTGTAAGAGACAGTAGCAGAGTGAAAGAGACAGTAGCAGAGTGTAAGAGACAGTAGCAGAGTGTAAGAGACAGTAACAGAGTGTAAGAGATAGTAGCAGAGTGTAAGAGAGTGTAAGAGACAGTAACAGTGTGTAAGAGGGTGTAACAGCGTGTAAGAGAGTGTAACAGCATGTAAGAGAGTGTAACAGAGTGTAAGGGAGTGTAAGAGACAGTAACAGAGTGTAAGGGGGTGTAAGAGACAGTAGAAGAGTGTAGGAGAGTGTAAGAGAGTGTAAGAGAGTGTAATAGACAGTAACAGAGTGTAAGAGACAGTAAAAGAGTGTAAGAGACAGCAGCAGAGTGTAAGAGAGTGTAAGAGACAGTAACAGAGTGTAAGAGACAGTAACAGAGTGTAAGAGACAGTAACAGAGTATACGAGAGTGTAGTAGAGTGTAAGAGACAGTAACAGAGCGTAAGAGACAGTAGCAGTGTGTAAGAGACAGAAGCAAAGTGAAAGAGAGAGTAGCAGAGTGTAAGAGACAGTAGCAGAGTGTAAGAGACAGTAGCAGAGTGTAAGAGAGTGTAAGAGACAGTAACAGAGTGTAAGAGAGTGTAACAGCGTGTAAGAGAGTGTAACAGAGTGTAAGAGACAGTAAGAGAGTGTAACAGAGTGTAAGAGACAGTAACAGAGTGTAGGAGAGTGTAAGAGACAGTAACAGAGTGTAAGAGACAGTAACAGAGTGTAAGAGACAGCAGCAGAGTGTAAGAGAGTGTAACATAGTGTAAGAGAGTGTAAGAGACAGTAGCAGAGTGTAATAGACAGTAACAGAGTGTAATAGAGTGTAAGAGACAGTAGCAGAGTGTAAGAGACAATAGCAGAGTGTAAGAGACAGTAGCAGAGTGTAACATAGTGTAAGAGAGTGTTATAGACAGTAGCAGAGTGTAAGAGACAGTAACAGAGTGTAAGAGATAGGAGTGTAAGAGACAGTAACAGAGTGTAAGAGACAGCAGCAGAGTGTAAGAGAGTGTAATAGACAGTAACAGAGTGTACGAGAGTGTAGTAGAGTGTAAGAGACAGTAGCAGAGTGTAATAGACAGTAACAGAGTGTAAGAGAGTGTTATAGACAGTAGCAGAGTGTAAGAGACAATAGCAGAGTGTAAGAGACAGTAGCAGAGTGTAATAGACTGTAGCAGAGTGTAACAGTGTAAGAGAGTGTAAGAGACAGTAGCAGAGTGTAATAGACATTAACAGAGTGTAAGAGAGTGTTATAGACAGTAGCAGAGTTTAAGAGACAGTAACAGAGTGTAAGAGACAGTAACAGAGTGTAAGAGACAGCAGCAGAGTGTAAGAGAGTGTAACAGAGTGTAAGAGACAGTAACAGAGTGTAAGAGACAGTAGCAGAGTGTAATAGACTGTAGCAGAGTGTAACAGAGTGTAAGAGAGTGTAAGAGACAATAGCAGAGTGTAATAGACAGTAACAGAGTGTAAGAGAGTGTTATAGACAGTAGCAGAGTGCAAGAGACAATAGCAGAGTGTAAGAGACAGTAGCAGAGTGTAATAGACAGTAACAGAGTGTAAGAGACAGTAACAGAGTGTAAGAGACAGCAGCAGAGTGTAAGAGTGTAAGAGACAGTAACAGAGTGTAAGAGAGTGTAACAGAGTGTAAAAGACAGTAACAGAGTGTACGAGACAGTAACAGAGTGTACGAGACAGTAACAGAGTGTAAGAGACAGTAACAGAGTATACGAGAGTGTAGTAGAGTGTAAGAGACAGTAACAGAGCGTAAGAGACAGTAGCAGTGTGTAAGAGACAGAAGCAAAGTGAAAGAGAGAGTAGCAGAGTGTAAGAGACAGTAGCAGAGTGTAAGAGACAGTAGCAGAGTGTAAGAGAGTGTAAGAGACAGTAACAGAGTGTAAGAGAGTGTAACAGCGTGTAAGAGAGTGTAACAGAGTGTAAGAGACAGTAAGAGAGTGTAACAGAGTGTAAGAGACAGTAACAGAGTGTAGGAGAGTGTAAGAGACAGTAACAGAGTGTAAGAGACAGTAACAGAGTGTAAGAGACAGCAGCAGAGTGTAAGAGAGTGTAACATAGTGTAAGAGAGTGTAAGAGACAGTAGCAGAGTGTAATAGACAGTAACAGAGTGTAATAGAGTGTAAGAGACAGTAGCAGAGTGTAAGAGACAATAGCAGAGTGTAACATAGTGTAAGAGAGTGTTATAGACAGTAGCAGAGTGTAAGAGACAGTAACAGAGTGTAAGAGACAGTAACAGAGTGAAAGAGACAGTAGCAGAGTGAAAGAGACAGTAGTAGAGTGTAGTAGAGTGTAAGATATAGGAGTGTAAGAGACAGTAACAGAGTGTAAGAGACAGTAACAGAGTGTAAGAGACAGCAGCAGAGTGTAAGAGAGTGTAATAGACAGTAACAGAGTGTACGAGAGTGTAGTAGAGTGTAAGAGACAGTAGCAGAGTGTAAGAGAGTGTAACAGGGTGTAAGAGACAGTAACAGAGTATAGGAGACAGTAACAGAGTGTAAGAGACAGTAACAGAGTGTACGAGACAGTAACATAGTGTAAGATACAGTAACAGAGTGTATGACAGTGTAGTACAGTGTAAGACACAGTAACAGAGCGTAAGAGATAGTAGCAGAGTGTAAGAGACAGTAGCAGAGTGAAAGAGACAGTAGCAGAGTGTTAGAGACAGTAGCAGAGTGTAAGAAACAGTAACAGAGTGTAAGAGACAGTAGCAGAGTGTAAGAGAGTGTAAGAGACAGTAACAGTGTGTAAGAGGGTGTAACAGCGTGTAAGAGAGTGTAACAGCGTGTAAGAGAGTGTAACAGAGTGTAAGAGAGTGTAAGAGACAGTAACAGAGTGTAAGAGGGTGTAAGAGACAGTAGCAGAGTGTAAGAGAGTGTAAGAGAGTGTTATAGACAGTAGCAGAGTGTAAGAGACAATAGCAGAGTGTAAGAGACAGTAGCAGAGTGTAATAGACTGTAGCAGAGTGTAACAGTGTAAGAGAGTGTAAGAGACAGTAGCAGAGTGTAATAGACAGTAACAGAGTGTAAGAGAGTGTTATAGACAGTAGCAGAGTGTAAGAGACAGTAGCAAAGTGTAAGAGACAATAGCAGAGTGTAAGAGACAGTAGCAGAGTGTAATAGACTGTAGCAGAGTGTAACATAGTGTAAGAGAGTGTAAGAGACAGTAACAGAGTGTACGAGAGTGTTATAGACAGTAGCAGAGTTTAAGAGACAGTAACAGAGTGTAAGAGACAGTAACAGAGTGTAAGAGGGTGTAAGAGACAGTAGGAGAGTGTAAGAGAGTGTAAGAGAGTGTAAGAGACAGTAACAGAGTGTAAGAGACAGTAACAGAGTGTAAGAGACAGCAGCAGAGTGTAAGAGAGTGTAACAGAGTATAGGAGACAGTAACAGAGTATAGGAGACAGTAACAGAGTGTAAGAGAGTGTAAGAGACAGTTACAGAGTGTAAGAGAGTGTAACATAGTGTAAGAGACAGTAACAGAGTGTAAGAGACAGCAGAAGAGTGTAAGAGAGTTGAAGAGACAGTCGCAGAGTGTAATAGACAGTAACAGAGTGTAAGAGAGTGTTATAGACAGTAGCAGAGTGTAAGAGACAATAGCAGAGTGTAATAGACTGGAGTAGAGTGTAGCATAGTGTAAGACAGTGTAAGAGACTGTAGCAGAGTGTAATAGACAGTAACAGAGTGTAAGAGAGTGTTATAGACAGTAGCAGAGTGTAAGAGACAATAGCAGAGTGTAAGAGACAGTAGCAGAGTTTAATAGACAGCAGCAGAGTGTAAGAGAGTGTAAGAGACAGTAGCAGAGTGTAATAGACAGTAACAGAGTGTAAGAGAGTGTTATAGACAGTAGCAGAGTGTAAGAGACAATAGCAGAGTGTAATAGACTGTAGCAGAGTGTAACATAGTGTAAGAGAGTGTAAGAGACAGTAGCAGAGTGTAATAGACAGTAACAGAGTGTAAGAGAGTGTTATAGACAGTAGCAGAGTGTAAGAGAGTGTAAGAGACAGTTACAGAGTGTAAGAGAGTGTAACAGAGTGTAAGAGAGTGTAAGAGACAGTAACATAGTGTAGGAGAGTGTAAGAGACAGTAACAGAGTGTAAGAGACAGTAGCAGAGTGTAAGAGAGTGTAAGAGAGTGTTATAGACAGTAGCAGAGTGTAAGGGACAATAGCAGAGTGTAAGAGACAGTAGCAGAGTGTAATAGACTGTAGCAGAGTGTAAAATAGTGTAAGAGAGTGTAAGAGACAGTAGCAGAGTGTAATAGACAGTAATAGAGTGTAAGAGAGTGTTATAGACAGTAGCAGAGTTTAAGAGACAGTAACAGAGTGTAAGAGACAGTAAGAGTGTAAGAGGGTGTAAGAGACAGTAGCAGAGTGTAGGAGAGTGTAAGAGAGTGTAAGAGACAGTAACAGAGTGTAAGAGACAGCAGCAGAGTGTAAGAGACAGTAACAGAGTGTAAGAGAGTGTAACAGAGTGTAAGAGACAGTAACAGAGTGTACGAGAGTGTAGTAGAGTGTAAGAGACAGTAACAGAGCATAAGAGACAGTAACAGAGCATAAGAGACAGAAGCAGAGTGTAAGAGACAGAAACAGAGTGAAAGAGAGAGTAGCAGAGTGTAAGAGACAGTAGCAGAGTGTAAGAGAGTGTAAGAGAAATTAACAGAGTGTAATAGAGTGTAACAGCGTGTAAGAGAGTGTAACAGAGTGTAAGAGAGTGTAAGAGACAGTTACAGAGTGTAAGAGAGTGTAAGAGAGTGTAAGAGACAGTAACATAGTGTAGGAGAGTGTAAGAGACAGTAACAGAGTGTAAGAGACAGTAACAGAGTGTAAGAGGGTGTAAGAGACAGTAGCAGAGTGTAGGAGAGTGTAAGAGAGTGTAAGAGACAGTAAGAGTGTAAGAGACAGTAACAGATTGTAAGAGACAGCAGCAGAGTGTAAGAGAGTGTAACAGAGTGTAAGAGACAGTAACAGAGCGTAAGAGACAGTAGCAGAGTGTAAGAGACAGAAGCAGAGTGAAAGAGAGAGTAGCAGAGTGTTATAGACAGTAGCAGAGTTTAAGAGACAGTAACAGAGTGTAAGAGACAGTAAGAGTGTAAGAGGGTGTAAGAGACAGTAGCAGAGTGTAGGAGAGTGTAAGAGAGTGTAAGAGACAGTAACAGAGTGTAAGAGACAGCAGCAGAGTGTAAGAGACAGTAACAGAGTGTACGAGAGTGTAGTAGAGTGTAAGAGACAGTAACAGAGCATAAGAGACAGTAACAAAGCATAAGAGACAGAGGCAGAGTGTAAGAGACAGAAACAGAGTGAAAGAGAGAGTAGCAGAGTGTAAGAGACAGTAGCAGAGTGTAAGAGAGTGTAAGAGACAGTAACAGAGTGTAAGAGAGTGTAACAGCATGTAAGAGAGTGTAACAGAGTGTAAGAGAGTGTAAGAGACAGTAACAGAGTGTAGTAGAGTGTAAGAGACAGTAACAGAGTGTAAGAGACAGTAACAGAGTGTAAGAGACAGCAGCAGAGTGTAAGAGAGTGTAACATAGTGTAAGAGAGTGAAAGAGACAGTAGCAGAGTGTAATAGACAGTAACAGAGTGTAAGAGAGTGTTATAGACAGTAGCAGAGTGTAAGAGACAATAGCAGAGTGTAAGATACAGTAGCAAAGTGTAAGAGACAGTAACAGAGTGTAAGAGACAGTAGCAGAGTGAAAGAGGCAGTAGTAGAGTGTAGTAGAGTGTACCAGAGTGTCACATGGCATATACCGTCCTCTAGGATCACATAGTCCTGAATGATCTCAGTATACTGTGAACGTCTTTGGGGATCTCTTCGCGTAGACATCGTAAACCTGTGTAAGAGACAGTAAAATAGTATATGAGACAGTAGCGGAGTGTAAGAGAGTGTGACAGAGCATAGGAGACAGTAACAGAGTATAGGAGACGGTAACAGAGTGTAAGAGAGTGTAAGAGACAGTAACAGAGTGTAAGAGACAGCAGCAGAGTGTAAGAGAGTGTAACATAGTGTAAGAGAGTGAAAGAGACAGTAGCAGAGTGTAATAGACAGTAACAGAGTGTAGGAGAGTGTCAGAGACAGTAACAGAGTGTAAGAGTCAGCAGCAGAGTGTAAGAGAGTGTAACATAGTGTAAGAGAGTGTAAGAGACAGTAGCAGAGTGTAATAGACAGTAACAGAGTGTAAGAGTCAGCAGCAGAGTGTAAGAGAGTGTAACATAGTGTAAGAGAGTGTTATAGACAGTAGCAGAGTGTAAGAGACAATAGCAGAGTGTAAGATACAGTAGCAGAGTGTAAGAGACAGTAACAGAGTGTAAAAGACAGTAACAGAGTGTAAGAGACAGTAGCAGAGTGTAAGAGACAGCAGCAGAGTGTAAGAGAGTGTAAGAGAGTGTAAGAGAGTGTAAGAGAGTGTAAGAGACAGTAACAGAGTGTAAGAGACAGTAACAGAGTGTAAGAGACAGCAGCAGAGTGTAAGAGAGTGTAACAGAGTATAGGAGACAGTAACAGAGTATAGGAGACAGTAACAGAGTGTAAGAGAGTGTAAGAGACAGTAACAGAGTGTAAGAGAGTGTAACATAGTGTAAGAGACAGTAACAGAGTGTAAGAGACAGCAGAAGAGTGTAAGAGAGTTGAAGAGACAGTCGCAGAGTGTAATAGACAGTAACAGAGTGTAAGAGAGTGTTATAGACAGTAGCAGAGTGTAAGAGACAATAGCAGAGTGTAATAGACTGGAGCAGAGTGTAACATAGTGTAAGAGAATGTAAGAGACTGTAGCAGAGTGTAATAGACAGTAACAGAGTGTAAGAGAGTGTTATAGACAGTAGCAGAGTGTAAGAGACAATAGCAGAGTGTAAGAGACAGTAGCAGAGTGTAATAGACAGCAGCAGAGTGTAAGAGAGTGTAAGAGACAGTAGCAGAGTGTAATAGACAGTAACAGAGTGTAAGAGAGTGTTATAGACAGTAGCAGAGTGTAAGAGACAATAGCAGAGTGTAAGAGACAGTAGCAGAGTGTAATAGACTGTAGCAGAGTGTAACAGTGTAAGAGAGTGTAAGAGACAGTAGCAGAGTGTAATAGACATTAACAGAGTGTAAGAGAGTGTTATAGACAGTAGTAGAGTTTAAGAGACAGTAACAGAGTGTAAGAGACAGTAACAGAGTGTAAGAGGGTGTAAGAGACAGTAGCAGAGTGTAGGAGAGTGTAAGAGAGTGTAAGAGACAGTAACAGAGTGTAAGAGACAGCAGCAGAGTGTAAGAGAGTGTAACAGAGTGTAAGAGACAGTAACAGAGCGTAAGAGACAGTAGCAGAGTGTAAGAGACAGAAGCAGAGTGAAAGAGAGAGTAGCAGAGTGTAAGAGACAGTAGCAGAGAGTAAGAGACAGTAGCAGAGTGTAAGAGAGTGTAATAGACAGTAACAGAGTGTAAGAGAGTGTAACAGCATGTAAGAGAGTGTAACAGAGTGTAAGAGAGTGTAAGAGACAGTAACAGAGTGTAAGAGACAGTAACAGAGTGTAAGAGACAGTAACAGAGTGTAAGAGACAGCAGCAGAGTGTAAGAGTGTGTAACAGAGTGTAAGAGAGTGAAAGAGACAGTAGCAGAGTGTAATAGACAGTAACAGAGTGTAATAGAGTGTAAGAGACAGTAGCAGAGTGTAAGAGACAATAGCAGAGTGTAAGAGACAGTAGCAGAGTGTAATAGACTGTAGCAGAGTGTAACAGAGTGTAAGAGAGTGTAAGAGACAATAGCAGAGTGTAATAGACAGTAACAGAGTGTAAGAGAGTGTTATAGACAGTAGCAGAGTGCAAGAGACAATAGCAGAGTGTAAGAGACAGTAGCAGAGTGTAATAGACAGTAACAGAGTGTAAGAGACAGTAACAGAGTGTAAGAGACAGCAGCAGAGTGTAAGAGTGTAAGAGACAGTAACAGAGTGTAAGAGAGTGTAACAGAGTGTAAAAGACAGTAACAGAGTGTACGAGACAGTAACAGAGTGTACGAGACAGTAACAGAGTGTAAGAGACAGTAACAGAGTATACGAGAGTGTAGTAGAGTGTAAGAGACAGTAACAGAGCGTAAGAGACAGTAGCAGTGTGTAAGAGACAGAAGCAAAGTGAAAGAGAGAGTAGCAGAGTGTAAGAGACAGTAGCAGAGTGTAAGAGACAGTAGCAGAGTGTAAGAGAGTGTAAGAGACAGTAACAGAGTGTAAGAGAGTGTAACAGAGTGTAAGAGACAGTAAGAGAGTGTAACAGAGTGTAAGAGACAGTAACAGAGTGTAGGAGAGTGTAAGAGACAGTAACAGAGTGTAAGAGACAGTAACAGAGTGTAAGAGGGTGTAACAGCGTGTAAGAGAGTGTAACAGCATGTAAGAGAGTGTAACAGAGTGTAAGGGAGTGTAAGAGACAGTAACAGAGTGTAAGGGGGTGTAAGAGACAGTAGAAGAGTGTAGGAGAGTGTAAGAGAGTGTAAGAGAGTGTAATAGACAGTAACAGAGTGTAAGAGACAGTAAAAGAGTGTAAGAGACAGCAGCAGAGTGTAAGAGAGTGTAAGAGACAGTAACAGAGTGTACGAGAGTGTAGTAGAGTGTAAGAGACAGTAGCAGAGTGTAAGAGAGTGTAACAGGGTGTAAGAGACAGTAACAGAGTATAGGAGACAGTAACAGAGTGTAAGAGACAGTAACAGAGTGTACGAGACAGTAACATAGTGTAAGATACAGTAACAGAGTGTATGACAGTGTAGTACAGTGTAAGACACAGTAACAGAGCGTAAGAGATAGTAGCAGAGTGTAAGAGACAGTAGCAGAGTGAAAGAGACAGTAGCAGAGTGTTAGAGACAGTAGCAGAGTGTAAGAAACAGTAACAGAGTGTAAGAGACAGTAGCAGAGTGTAAGAGAGTGTAAGAGACAGTAACAGTGTGTAAGAGGGTGTAACAGCGTGTAAGAGAGTGTAACAGCGTGTAAGAGAGTGTAACAGAGTGTAAGAGAGTGTAAGAGACAGTAACAGAGTGTAAGAGGGTGTAAGAGACAGTAGCAGAGTGTAAGAGAGTGTAAGAGAGTGTTATAGACAGTAGCAGAGTGTAAGAGACAATAGCAGAGTGTAAGAGACAGTAGCAGAGTGTAAGAGACAGTAGCAGAGTGTAACAGTGTAAGAGAGTGTAAGAGACAGTAGCAGAGTGTAATAGACAGTAACAGAGTGTAAGAGAGTGTTATAGACAGTAGCAGAGTGTAAGAGACAGTAGCAGAGTGTAAGAGACAATAGCAGAGTGTAAGAGACAGTAGCAGAGTGTAATAGACTGTAGCAGAGTGTAACATAGTGTAAGAGAGTGTAAGAGACAGTAGCAGAGTGTAATAGACAGTAACAGAGTGTACGAGAGTGTTATAGACAGTAGCAGAGTTTAAGAGACAGTAACAGAGTGTAAGAGACAGTAACAGAGTGTAAGAGTGTGTAAGCGACAGTAGGAGAGTGTAAGAGAGTGTAAGAGAGTGTAAGAGAGTGTAAGAGACAGTAACAGAGTGTAAGAGACAGTAACAGAGTGTAAGAGACAGCAGCAGAGTGTAAGAGAGTGTAACAGAGTATAGGAGACAGTAACAGAGTATAGGAGACAGTAACAGAGTGTAAGAGAGTGTAAGAGACAGTTACAGAGTGTAAGAGAGTGTAACATAGTGTAAGAGACAGTAACAGAGTGTAAGAGACAGCAGAAGAGTGTAAGAGAGTTGAAGAGACAGTCGCAGAGTGTAATAGACAGTAACAGAGTGTAAGAGAGTGTTATAGACAGTAGCAGAGTGTAAGAGACAATAGCAGAGTGTAATAGACTGGAGCAGAGTGTAACAGTGTAAGAGAGTGTAAGAGACTGTAGCAGAGTGTAATAGACAGTAACAGAGTGTAAGAGAGTGTTATAGACAGTAGCAGAGTGTAAGAGACAATAGCAGAGTGTAAGAGACAGTAGCAGAGTGTAATAGACAGCAGCAGAGTGTAAGAGAGTGTAAGAGACAGTAGCAGAGTGTAATAGACAGTAACAGAGTGTAAGAGAGTGTTATAGACAGTAGCAGAGTGTAAGAGACAATAGCAGAGTGTAAGAGACAGTAGCAGAGTGTAATAGACTGTAGCAGAGTGTAACAGTGTAAGAGAGTGTAAGAGACAGTAGCAGAGTGTAATAGACATTAACAGAGTGTAAGAGAGTGTTATAGACAGTAGCAGAGTTTAAGAGACAGTAACAGAGTGTAAGAGACAGTAACAGAGTGTAAGAGACAGCAGCAGAGTGTAACAGAGTGTAACAGAGTGTAAGAGACAGTAACAGAGCGTAAGAGACAGTAGCAGAGTGTAAGAGACAGAAGCAGAGTGAAAGAGAGAGTAGCAGAGTGTAAGAGACAGTAGCAGAGAGTAAGAGACAGTAGCAGAGTGTAAGAGAGTGTAATAGACAGTAACAGAGTGTAAGAGAGTGTAACAGCATGTAAGAGAGTGTAACAGAGTGTAAGAGAGTGTAAGAGACAGTAACAGAGTGTAAGAGACAGTAACAGAGTGTAAGAGACAGCAGCAGAGTGTAAGAGTGTGTAACAGAGTGTAAGAGAGTGAAAGAGACAGTAGCAGAGTGTAATAGACAGTAACAGAGTGTAATAGAGTGTAAGAGACAGTAGCAGAGTGTAAGAGACAATAGCAGAGTGTAAGAGACAGTAGCAGAGTGTAATAGACTGTAGCAGAGTGTAACAGAGTGTAAGAGAGTGTAAGAGACAATAGCAGAGTGTAATAGACAGTAACAGAGTGTAAGAGAGTGTTATAGACAGTAGCAGAGTGCAAGAGACAATAGCAGAGTGTAAGAGACAGTAGCAGAGTGTAATAGACAGTAACAGAGTGTAAGAGACAGTAACAGAGTGTAAGAGACAGTAACAGAGTGTAAGAGACAGCAGCAGAGTGTAAGAGTGTAAGAGACAGTAACAGAGTGTAAGAGAGTGTAACAGAGTGTAAAAGACAGTAACAGAGTGTACGAGACAGTAACAGAGTGTACGAGACAGTAACAGAGTGTAAGAGACAGTAACAGAGTATACGAGAGTGTAGTAGAGTGTAAGAGACAGTAACAGAGCGTAAGAGACAGTAGCAGTGTGTAAGAGACAGAAGCAAAGTGAAAGAGAGAGTAGCAGAGTGTAAGAGACAGTAGCAGAGTGTAAGAGACAGTAGCAGAGTGTAAGAGAGTGTAAGAGACAGTAACAGAGTGTAAGAGAGTGTAACAGCGTGTAAGAGAGTGTAACAGAGTGTAAGAGACAGTAAGAGAGTGTAACAGAGTGTAAGAGACAGTAACAGAGTGTAGGAGAGTGTAAGAGACAGTAACAGAGTGTAAGAGACAGCAGCAGAGTGTAAGAGAGTGTAACATAGTGTAAGAGAGTGTAAGAGACAGTAGCAGAGTGTAATAGACAGTAACAGAGTGTAATAGAGTGTAAGAGACAGTAGCAGAGTGTAAGAGACAATAGCAGAGTGTAACATAGTGTAAGAGAGTGTTATAGACAGTAGCAGAGTGTAAGAGACAGTAACAGAGTGTAAGAGACAGTAACAGAGTGAAAGAGACAGTAGCAGAGTGAAAGAGACAGTAGTAGAGTGTAGTAGAGTGTAAGATATAGGAGTGTAAGAGACAGTAACAGAGTGTAAGAGACAGTAACAGAGTGTAAGAGACAGCAGCAGAGTGTAAGAGAGTGTAATAGACAGTAACAGAGTGTACGAGAGTGTAGTAGAGTGTAAGAGACAGTAGCAGAGTGTAAGAGAGTGTAACAGGGTGTAAGAGACAGTAACAGAGTATAGGAGACAGTAACAGAGTGTAAGAGACAGTAACAGAGTGTACGAGACAGTAACATAGTGTAAGATACAGTAACAGAGTGTATGACAGTGTAGTACAGTGTAAGACACAGTAACAGAGCGTAAGAGATAGTAGCAGAGTGTAAGAGACAGTAGCAGAGTGAAAGAGACAGTAGCAGAGTGTTAGAGACAGTAGCAGAGTGTAAGAAACAGTAACAGAGTGTAAGAGACAGTAGCAGAGTGTAAGAGAGTGTAAGAGACAGTAACAGTGTGTAAGAGGGTGTAACAGCGTGTAAGAGAGTGTAACAGCGTGTAAGAGAGTGTAACAGAGTGTAAGAGAGTGTAAGAGACAGTAACAGAGTGTAAGAGGGTGTAAGAGACAGTAGCAGAGTGTAAGAGAGTGTAAGAGAGTGTTATAGACAGTAGCAGAGTGTAAGAGACAATAGCAGAGTGTAAGAGACAGTAACAGAGTGTAAGAGACAGTAGCAGAGTGTAACAGTGTAAGAGAGTGTAAGAGACAGTAGCAGAGTGTAATAGACAGTAACAGAGTGTAAGAGAGTGTTATAGACAGTAGCAGAGTGTAAGAGACAGTAGCAGAGTGTAAGAGACAATAGCAGAGTGTAAGAGACAGTAGCAGAGTGTAATAGACTGTAGCAGAGTGTAACATAGTGTAAGAGAGTGTAAGAGACAGTAGCAGAGTGTAATAGACAGTAACAGAGTGTATGAGAGTGTTATAGACAGTAGCAGAGTTTAAGAGACAGTAACAGAGTGTAAGAGACAGTAACAGAGTGTAAGAGTGTGTAAGAGACAGTAGGAGAGTGTAAGAGAGTGTAAGAGAGTGTAAGAGAGTGTAAGAGACAGTAACAGAGTGTAAGAGACAGTAACAGAGTGTAAGAGACAGCAGCAGAGTGTAAGAGAGTGTAACAGAGTATAGGAGACAGTAACAGAGTATAGGAGACAGTAACAGAGTGTAAGAGAGTGTAAGAGACAGTTACAGAGTGTAAGAGAGTGTAACATAGTGTAAGAGACAGTAACAGAGTGTAAGAGACAGCAGAAGAGTGTAAGAGAGTTGAAGAGACAGTCGCAGAGTGTAATAGACAGTAACAGAGTGTAAGAGAGTGTTATAGACAGTAGCAGAGTGTAAGAGACAATAGCAGAGTGTAATAGACTGGAGCAGAGTGTAACATAGTGTAAGACAGTGTAAGAGACTGTAGCAGAGTGTAATAGACAGTAACAGAGTGTAAGAGAGTGTTATAGACAGTAGCAGAGTGTAAGAGACAATAGCAGAGTGTAAGAGACAGTAGCAGAGTGTAATAGACAGCAGCAGAGTGTAAGAGAGTGTAAGAGACAGTAGCAGAGTGTAATAGACAGTAACAGAGTGTAAGAGAGTGTTATAGACAGTAGCAGAGTGTAAGAGACAGTAGCAGAGTGTAATAGACTGTAGCAGAGTGTAACATATTGTAAGAGAGTGTAAGAGACAGTAGCAGAGTGTAATAGACAGTAACAGAGTGTAAGAGAGTGTTATAGACAGTAGCAGAGTGTAAGAGAGTGTAAGAGACAGTTACAGAGTGTAAGAGAGTGTAACAGAGTGTAAGAGAGTGTAAGAGACAGTAACATAGTGTAGGAGAGTGTAAGAGACAGTAACAGAGTGTAAGAGACAGTAGCAGAGTGTAAGAGAGTGTAAGAGAGTGTTATAGACAGTAGCAGAGTGTAAGGGACAATAGCAGAGTGTAAGAGACAGTAGCAGAGTGTAATAGACTGTAGCAGAGTGTAAAATAGTGTAAGAGAGTGTAAGAGACAGTAGCAGAGTGTAATAGACAGTAATAGAGTGTAAGAGAGTGTTATAGACAGTAGCAGAGTTTAAGAGACAGTAACAGAGCGTAAGAGACAGTAAGAGTGTAAGAGGGTGTAAGAGACAGTAGCAGAGTGTAGGAGAGTGTAAGAGAGTGTAAGAGACAGTAACAGAGTGTAAGAGACAGCAACAGAGTGTAAGAGACAGTAGCAGAGTGTAAGAGACAATAGCAGAGTGTAAGAGACAGTAGCAGAGTGTAATAGACTGTAGCAGAGTGTAACAGTGTAAGAGAGTGTAAGAGACAGTAGCAGAGTGTAATAGACATTAACAGAGTGTAAGAGAGTGTTATAGACAGTAGTAGAGTTTAAGAGACAGTAACAGAGTGTAAGAGACAGTAACAGAGTGTAAGAGGGTGTAAGAGACAGTAGCAGAGTGTAGGAGAGTGTAAGAGAGTGTAAGAGACAGTAACAGAGTGTAAGAGACAGCAGCAGAGTGTAAGAGAGTGTAACAGAGTGTAAGAGACAGTAACAGAGCGTAAGAGACAGTAGCAGAGTGTAAGAGACAGAAGCAGAGTGAAAGAGAGAGTAGCAGAGTGTAAGAGACAGTAGCAGAGAGTAAGAGACAGTAGCAGAGTGTAAGAGAGTGTAATAGACAGTAACAGAGTGTAAGAGAGTGTAACAGCATGTAAGAGAGTGTAACAGAGTGTAAGAGAGTGTAAGAGACAGTAACAGAGTGTAAGAGACAGTAACAGAGTGTAAGAGACAGCAGCAGAGTGTAAGAGTGTGTAACAGAGTGTAAGAGAGTGAAAGAGACAGTAGCAGAGTGTAATAGACAGTAACAGAGTGTAATAGAGTGTAAGAGAGTGTAAGAGACAATAGCAGAGTGTAATAGACAGTAACAGAGTGTAAGAGAGTGTTATAGACAGTAGCAGAGTGTAAGAGACAATAGCAGAGTGTAAGAGACAGTAGCAGAGTGTAATAGACTGTAGCAGAGTGTAACAGAGTGTAAGAGAGTGTAAGAGACAATAGCAGAGTGTAATAGACAGTAACAGAGTGTAAGAGAGTGTTATAGACAGTAGCAGAGTGCAAGAGACAATAGCAGAGTGTAAGAGACAGTAGCAGAGTGTAATAGACAGTAACAGAGTGTAAGAGACAGTAACAGAGTGTAAGAGACAGCAGCAGAGTGTAAGAGTGTAAGAGACAGTAACAGAGTGTAAGAGAGTGTAACAGAGTGTAAAAGACAGTAACAGAGTGTACGAGACAGTAACAGAGTGTACGAGACAGTAACAGAGTGTAAGAGACAGTAACAGAGTATACGAGAGTGTAGTAGAGTGTAAGAGACAGTAACAGAGCGTAAGAGACAGTAGCAGTGTGTAAGAGACAGAAGCAAAGTGAAAGAGAGAGTAGCAGAGTGTAAGAGACAGTAGCAGAGTGTAAGAGACAGTAGCAGAGTGTAAGAGAGTGTAAGAGACAGTAACAGAGTGTAAGAGAGTGTAACAGCGTGTAAGAGAGTGTAACAGAGTGTAAGAGACAGTAAGAGAGTGTAACAGAGTGTAAGAGACAGTAACAGAGTGTAGGAGAGTGTAAGAGACAGTAACAGAGTGTAAGAGACAGCAGCAGAGTGTAAGAGAGTGTAACATAGTGTAAGAGAGTGTAAGAGACAGTAGCAGAGTGTAATAGACAGTAACAGAGTGTAATAGAGTGTAAGAGACAGTAGCAGAGTGTAAGAGACAATAGCAGAGTGTAACATAGTGTAAGAGAGTGTTATAGACAGTAGCAGAGTGTAAGAGACAGTAACAGAGTGTAAGAGACAGTAACAGAGTGAAAGAGACAGTAGCAGAGTGAAAGAGACAGTAGTAGAGTGTAGTAGAGTGTAAGATATAGGAGTGTAAGAGACAGTAACAGAGTGTAAGAGACAGTAACAGAGTGTAAGAGACAGCAGCAGAGTGTAAGAGAGTGTAATAGACAGTAACAGAGTGTACGAGAGTGTAGTAGAGTGTAAGAGACAGTAGCAGAGTGTAAGAGAGTGTAACAGGGTGTAAGAGACAGTAACAGAGTATAGGAGACAGTAACAGAGTGTAAGAGACAGTAACAGAGTGTACGAGACAGTAACATAGTGTAAGATACAGTAACAGAGTGTATGACAGTGTAGTACAGTGTAAGACACAGTAACAGAGCGTAAGAGATAGTAGCAGAGTGTAAGAGACAGTAGCAGAGTGAAAGAGACAGTAGCAGAGTGTTAGAGACAGTAGCAGAGTGTAAGAAACAGTAACAGAGTGTAAGAGACAGTAGCAGAGTGTAAGAGAGTGTAAGAGACAGTAACAGTGTGTAAGAGGGTGTAACAGCGTGTAAGAGAGTGTAACAGCGTGTAAGAGAGTGTAACAGAGTGTAAGAGAGTGTAAGAGACAGTAACAGAGTGTAAGAGGGTGTAAGAGACAGTAGCAGAGTGTAAGAGAGTGTAAGAGAGTGTAAGAGACAGTAGCAGAGTGTAATAGACAGTAACAGAGTGTAAGAGAGTGTTATAGACAGTAGCAGAGTGTAAGAGACAGTAGCAGAGTGTAAGAGACAATAGCAGAGTGTAAGAGACAGTAGCAGAGTGTAATAGACTGTAGCAGAGTGTAACATAGTGTAAGAGAGTGTAAGAGACAGTAGCAGAGTGTAATAGACAGTAACAGAGTGTACGAGAGTGTTATAGACAGTAGCAGAGTTTAAGAGACAGTAACAGAGTGTAAGAGACAGTAACAGAGTGTAAGAGTGTGTAAGAGACAGTAGGAGAGTGTAAGAGAGTGTAAGAGAGTGTAAGAGACAGTAACAGAGTGTAAGAGACAGTAACAGAGTGTAAGAGACAGCAGCAGAGTGTAAGAGAGTGTAACAGAGTATAGGAGACAGTAACAGAGTATAGGAGACAGTAACAGAGTGTAAGAGAGTGTAAGAGACAGTTACAGAGTGTAAGAGAGTGTAACATAGTGTAAGAGACAGTAACAGAGTGTAAGAGATAGCAGAAGAGTGTAAGAGAGTTGAAGAGACAGTCGCAGAGTGTAATAGACAGTAACAGAGTGTAAGAGAGTGTTATAGACAGTAGCAGAGTGTAAGAGACAATAGCAGAGTGTAATAGACTGGAGCAGAGTGTAACATAGTGTAAGACAGTGTAAGAGACTGTAGCAGAGTGTAATAGACAGTAACAGAGTGTAAGAGAGTGTTATAGACAGTAGCAGAGTGTAAGAGACAATAGCAGAGTGTAAGAGACAGTAGCAGAGTGTAATAGACAGCAGCAGAGTGTAAGAGAGTGTAAGAGACAGTAGCAGAGTGTAATAGACAGTAACAGAGTGTAAGAGAGTGTTATAGACAGTAGCAGAGTGTAAGAGACAGTAGCAGAGTGTAATAGACTGTAGCAGAGTGTAACATAGTGTAAGAGAGTGTAAGAGACAGTAGCAGAGTGTAATAGACAGTAACAGAGTGTAAGAGAGTGTTATAGACAGTAGCAGAGTGTAAGAGAGTGTAAGAGACAGTTACAGAGTGTAAGAGAGTGTAACAGAGTGTAAGAGAGTGTAAGAGACAGTAACATAGTGTAGGAGAGTGTAAGAGACAGTAACAGAGTGTAAGAGACAGTAGCAGAGTGTAAGAGAGTGTAAGAGAGTGTTATAGACAGTAGCAGAGTGTAAGGGACAATAGCAGAGTGTAAGAGACAGTAGCAGAGTGTAATAGACTGTAGCAGAGTGTAAAATAGTGTAAGAGAGTGTAAGAGACAGTAGCAGAGTGTAATAGACAGTAATAGAGTGTAAGAGAGTGTTATAGACAGTAGCAGAGTTTAAGAGACAGTAACAGAGCGTAAGAGACAGTAAGAGTGTAAGAGGGTGTAAGAGACAGTAGCAGAGTGTAGGAGAGTGTAAGAGAGTGTAAGAGACAGTAACAGAGTGTAAGAGACAGCAACAGAGTGTAAGAGACAGTAGCAGAGTGTAAGAGACAATAGCAGAGTGTAAGAGACAGTAGCAGAGTGTAATAGACTGTAGCAGAGTGTAACAGTGTAAGAGAGTGTAAGAGACAGTAGCAGAGTGTAATAGACAGTAACAGAGTGTAAGAGAGTGTTATAGACAGTAGCAGAGTGTAAGAGACAGTAGCAGAGTGTAAGAGACAATAGCAGAGTGTAAGAGACAGTAGCAGAGTGTAATAGACTGTAGCAGAGTGTAACATAGTGTAAGAGAGTGTAAGAGACAGTAGCAGAGTGTAATAGACAGTAACAGAGTGTACGAGAGTGTTATAGACAGTAGCAGAGTTTAAGAGACAGTAACAGAGTGTAAGAGACAGTAACAGAGTGTAAGAGTGTGTAAGAGACAGTAGGAGAGTGTAAGAGAGTGTAAGAGAGTGTAAGAGAGTGTAAGAGACAGTAACAGAGTGTAAGAGACAGTAACAGAGTGTAAGAGACAGCAGCAGAGTGTAAGAGAGTGTAACAGAGTATAGGAGACAGTAACAGAGTATAGGAGACAGTAACAGAGTGTAAGAGAGTGTAAGAGACAGTAACAGAGTGTAAGAGAGTGTAACATAGTGTAAGAGACAGTAACAGAGTGTAAGAGACAGCAGAAGAGTGTAAGAGAGTTGAAGAGACAGTCGCAGAGTGTAATAGACAGTAACAGAGTGTAAGAGAGTGTTATAGACAGTAGCAGAGTGTAAGAGACAATAGCAGAGTGTAATAGACTGGAGCAGAGTGTAACATAGTGTAAGAGAAAGTAAGAGACTGTAGCAGAGTGTAATAGACAGTAACAGAGTGTAAGAGAGTGTTATAGACAGTAGCAGAGTGTAAGAGACAATAGCAGAGTGTAAGAGACAGTAGCAGAGTGTAATAGACAGCAGCAGAGTGTAAGAGAGTGTAAGAGACAGTAGCAGAGTGTAATAGACAGTAACAGAGTGTAAGAGAGTGTTATAGACAGTAGCAGAGTGTAAGAGACAATAGCAGAGTGTAAGAGACAGTAGCAGAGTGTAATAGACTGTAGCAGAGTGTAACAGTGTAAGAGAGTGTAAGAGACAGTAGCAGAGTGTAATAGACATTAACAGAGTGTAAGAGAGTGTTATAGACAGTAGTAGAGTTTAAGAGACAGTAACAGAGTGTAAGAGACAGTAACAGAGTGTAAGAGGGTGTAAGAGACAGTAGCAGAGTGTAGGAGAGTGTAAGAGAGTGTAAGAGACAGTAACAGAGTGTAAGAGACAGCAGCAGAGTGTAAGAGAGTGTAACAGAGTGTAAGAGACAGTAACAGAGCGTAAGAGACAGTAGCAGAGTGTAAGAGACAGAAGCAGAGTGAAAGAGAGAGTAGCAGAGTGTAAGAGACAGTAGCAGAGAGTAAGAGACAGTAGCAGAGTGTAAGAGAGTGTAATAGACAGTAACAGAGTGTAAGAGAGTGTAACAGCATGTAAGAGAGTGTAACAGAGTGTAAGAGAGTGTAAGAGACAGTAACAGAGTGTAAGAGACAGTAACAGAGTGTAAGAGACAGTAACAGAGTGTAAGAGACAGCAGCAGAGTGTAAGAGTGTGTAACAGAGTGTAAGAGAGTGAAAGAGACAATAGCAGAGTGTAATAGACAGTAACAGAGTGTAATAGAGTGTAAGAGACAGTAGCAGAGTGTAAGAGACAATAGCAGAGTGTAAGAGACAGTAGCAGAGTGTAATAGACAGTAACAGAGTGTAAGAGACAGTAACAGAGTGTAAGAGACAGCAGCAGAGTGTAAGAGTGTAAGAGACAGTAACAGAGTGTAAGAGAGTGTAACAGAGTGTAAAAGACAGTAACAGAGTGTACGAGACAGTAACAGAGTGTACGAGACAGTAACAGAGTGTAAGAGACAGTAACAGAGTATACGAGAGTGTAGTAGAGTGTAAGAGACAGTAACAGAGCGTAAGAGACAGTAGCAGTGTGTAAGAGACAGAAGCAAAGTGAAAGAGAGAGTAGCAGAGTGTAAGAGACAGTAGCAGAGTGTAAGAGACAGTAGCAGAGTGTAAGAGAGTGTAAGAGACAGTAACAGAGTGTAAGAGAGTGTAACAGCGTGTAAGAGAGTGTAACAGAGTGTAAGAGACAGTAAGAGAGTGTAACAGAGTGTAAGAGACAGTAACAGAGTGTAGGAGAGTGTAAGAGACAGTAACAGAGTGTAAGAGACAGTAACAGAGTGTAAGAGGGTGTAACAGCGTGTAAGAGAGTGTAACAGCATGTAAGAGAGTGTAACAGAGTGTAAGGGAGTGTAAGAGACAGTAACAGAGTGTAAGGGGGTGTAAGAGACAGTAGAAGAGTGTAGGAGAGTGTAAGAGAGTGTAAGAGAGTGTAATAGACAGTAACAGAGTGTAAGAGACAGTAAAAGAGTGTAAGAGACAGCAGCAGAGTGTAAGAGAGTGTAAGAGACAGTAACAGAGTGTAAGAGACAGTAACAGAGTGTAAGAGACAGTAACAGAGTATACGAGAGTGTAGTAGAGTGTAAGAGACAGTAACAGAGCGTAAGAGACAGTAGCAGTGTGTAAGAGACAGAAGCAAAGTGAAAGAGAGAGTAGCAGAGTGTAAGAGACAGTAGCAGAGTGTAAGAGACAGTAGCAGAGTGTAAGAGAGTGTAAGAGACAGTAACAGAGTGTAAGAGAGTGTAACAGCGTGTAAGAGAGTGTAACAGAGTGTAAGAGACAGTAAGAGAGTGTAACAGAGTGTAAGAGACAGTAACAGAGTGTAGGAGAGTGTAAGAGACAGTAACAGAGTGTAAGAGACAGTAACAGAGTGTAAGAGACAGCAGCAGAGTGTAAGAGAGTGTAACATAGTGTAAGAGAGTGTAAGAGACAGTAGCAGAGTGTAATAGACAGTAACAGAGTGTAATAGAGTGTAAGAGACAGTAGCAGAGTGTAAGAGACAATAGCAGAGTGTAAGAGACAGTAGCAGAGTGTAACATAGTGTAAGAGAGTGTTATAGACAGTAGCAGAGTGTAAGAGACAGTAACAGAGTGTAAGAGACAGTAACAGAGTGAAAGAGACAGTAGCAGAGTGAAAGAGACAGTAGTAGAGTGTAGTAGAGTGTAAGATATAGGAGTGTAAGAGACAGTAACAGAGTGTAAGAGACAGTAACAGAGTGTAAGAGACAGCAGCAGAGTGTAAGAGAGTGTAAGAGACAGTAACAGAGTGTACGAGAGTGTAGTAGAGTGTAAGAGACAGTAGCAGAGTGTAAGAGAGTGTAACAGGGTGTAAGAGACAGTAACAGAGTATAGGAGACAGTAACAGAGTGTAAGAGACAGTAACAGAGTGTACGAGACAGTAACATAGTGTAAGATACAGTAACAGAGTGTATGACAGTGTAGTACAGTGTAAGACACAGTAACAGAGCGTAAGAGATAGTAGCAGAGTGTAAGAGACAGTAGCAGAGTGAAAGAGACAGTAGCAGAGTGTTAGAGACAGTAGCAGAGTGTAAGAAACAGTAACAGAGTGTAAGAGACAGTAGCAGAGTGTAAGAGAGTGTAAGAGACAGTAACAGAGTGTAAGAGGGTGTAAGAGACAGTAGCAGAGTGTAAGAGAGTGTAAGAGAGTGTTATAGACAGTAGCAGAGTGTAAGGGACAATAGCAGAGTGTAAGGGACAATAGCAGAGTGTAAGGGACAATAGCAGAGTGTAAGAGACAGTAGCAGAGTGTAACAGTGTAAGAGAGTGTAAGAGACAGTAGCAGAGTGTAATAGACAGTAACAGAGTGTAAGAGAGTGTTATAGACAGTAGCAGAGTGTAAGAGACAGTAGCAGAGTGTAAGAGACAATAGCAGAGTGTAAGAGACAGTAGCAGAGTGTAATAGACTGTAGCAGAGTGTAACATAGTGTAAGAGAGTGTAAGAGACAGTAGCAGAGTGTAATAGACAGTAACAGAGTGTACGAGAGTGTTATAGACAGTAGCAGAGTTTAAGAGACAGTAACAGAGTGTAAATGACAGTAACAGAGTGTAAGAGTGTGTAAGAGACAGTAGGAGAGTGTAAGAGAGTGTAAGAGAGTGTAAGAGAGTGTAAGAGAGTGTAAGAGACAGTAACAGAGTGTAAGAGACAGTAACAGAGTGTAAGAGACAGCAGCAGAGTGTAAGAGAGTGTAACAGAGTATAGGAGACAGTAACAGAGTATAGGAGACAGTAACAGAGTGTAAGAGAGTGTAAGAGACAGTTACAGAGTGTAAGAGAGTGTAACATAGTGTAAGAGACAGTAACAGAGTGTAAGAGACAGCAGAAGAGTGTAAGAGAGTTGAAGAGACAGTCGCAGAGTGTAATAGACAGTAACAGAGTGTAAGAGAGTGTTATAGACAGTAGCAGAGTGTAAGAGACAATAGCAGAGTGTAATAGACTGGAGCAGAGTGTAACATAGTGTAAGACAGTGTAAGAGACTGTAGCAGAGTGTAATAGACAGTAACAGAGTGTAAGAGAGTGTTATAGACAGTAGCAGAGTGTAAGAGACAATAGCAGAGTGTAAGAGACAGTAGCAGAGTGTAATAGACAGCAGCAGAGTGTAAGAGAGTGTAAGAGACAGTAGCAGAGTGTAATAGACAGTAACAGAGTGTAAGAGAGTGTTATAGACAGTAGCAGAGTGTAAGAGACAGTAGCAGAGTGTAATAGACTGTAGCAGAGTGTAACATAGTGTAAGAGAGTGTAAGAGACAGTAGCAGAGTGTAATAGACAGTAACAGAGTGTAAGAGAGTGTAAGAGACAGTTACAGAGTGTAAGAGAGTGTAACAGAGTGTAAGAGAGTGTAAGAGACAGTAACATAGTGTAGGAGAGTGTAAGAGACAGTAACAGAGTGTAAGAGACAGTAGCAGAGTGTAAGAGAGTGTAAGAGAGTGTTATAGACAGTAGCAGAGTGTAAGGGACAATAGCAGAGTGTAAGAGACAGTAGCAGAGTGTAATAGACTGTAGCAGAGTGTAAAATAGTGTAAGAGAGTGTAAGAGACAGTAGCAGAGTGTAATAGACAGTAATAGAGTGTAAGAGAGTGTTATAGACAGTAGCAGAGTTTAAGAGACAGTAACAGAGCGTAAGAGACAGTAAGAGTGTAAGAGGGTGTAAGAGACAGTAGCAGAGTGTAGGAGAGTGTAAGAGAGTGTAAGAGAGTGTAAGAGACAGTAACATAGTGTAAGAGACAGTAACAGAGTGTAAGAGACAGCAGCAGAGTGTAAGAGAGTGTAACAGAGTATAGGAGACAGTAACAGAGTATAGGAGACAGTAACAGAGTGTAAGAGAGTGTAAGAGACAGTAACAGAGTGTAAGAGAGTGTAAGAGACAGTAGCAGAGTGTAAGAGACAGTAACAGAGTGTAAGAGAGTGTAAGAGACAGTAACAGAGTGTAAGAGAGTGTAAGAGACAGTAGCAGAGTGTAATAGACAGTAACAGAGTGTAATAGAGTGTAAGAGACAGTAGCAGAGTGTAAGAGACAATAGCAGAGTGTAAGAGACAGTAGCAGAGTGTAACATAGTGTAAGAGAGTGTTATAGACAGTAGCAGAGTGTAAGAGACAGTAACAGAGTGTAAGAGACAGTAACAGAGTGAAAGAGACAGTAGCAGAGTGAAAGAGACAGTAGTAGAGTGTAGTAGAGTGTAAGATATAGGAGTGTAAGAGACAGTAACAGAGTGTAAGAGACAGTAACAGAGTGTAAGAGAGTGTAAGAGACAGTTACAGAGTGTAAGAGAGTGTAACATAGTGTAAGAGACAGTAACAGAGTGTAAGAGACAGCAGAAGAGTGTAAGAGAGTTGAAGAGACAGTCGCAGAGTGTAATAGACAGTAACAGAGTGTAAGAGAGTGTTATAGACAGTAGCAGAGTGTAAGAGACATTAGCAGAGTGTAATAGACTGGAGCAGAGTGTAACATAGTGTAAGAGAGTGTAAGAGACTGTAGCAGAGTGTAATAGACAGTAACAGAGTGTAAGAGAGTGTTATAGACAGTAGCAGAGTGTAAGAGACAATAGCAGAGTGTAAGAGACAGTAGCAGAGTGTAATAGACAGCAGCAGAGTGTAAGAGAGTGTAAGAGACAGTAGCAGAGTGTAATAGACAGTAACAGAGTGTAAGAGAGTGTTATAGACAGTAGCAGAGTGTAAGAGACAATAGCAGAGTGTAAGATACAGTAGCAACGTGTAAGAGACAGTATCAGAGTGTAAGAGACAGTAGCAGAGTGAAAGAGGCAGTAGTAGAGTGTAGTAGAGTGTACCAGAGTGTCACATGGCATATACCGTCCTCTAGGATCACATAGTCCTGAGTGATCTCAATATACTGTGAACGTCTTTGGGGATCTCTTCGCGTAGACATCGTAAACCTGTGTAAGAGACAGTAAAAGAGTATATGCGACAGTAGCGGAGTGTAAGAGAGTGTGACAGAGCATAGGAGACAGTAACAGAGTATAGGAGACGGTAACAGAGTGTAAGAGAGTGTAAGAGACAGTAACAGAGTGTAAGAGACAGTAACAGAGTGTAAGAGACAGCAGCAGAGTGTAAGAGAGTGTAACATAGTGTAAGAGAGTGAAAGAGACAGTAGCAGAGTGTAATAGACAGTAACAGAGTGTAGGAGAGTGTCAGAGACAGTAACAGAGTGTAAGAGTCAGCAGCAGAGTGTAAGAGAGTGTAACATAGTGTAAGAGAGTGTAAGAGACAGTAGCAGAGTGTAATAGACAGTAACAGAGTGTAAGAGAGTGTTATAGACAGTAGCAGAGTGTAAGAGACAATAGCAGAGTGTAAGATACAGTAGCAGAGTGTAAGAGACAGTAACAGAGTGTAAAAGACAGTAACAGAGTGTAAGAGACAGTAGCAGAGTGAAAGAGACAGTAGTAGAGTGTAAGAGAGTGTCACATGGCATATACCGTCCTCTAGGATCACATAGTCCTGAATGATCTCAGTATACTGTGAACGTCTTTGGGGATCTCTTCGCGTAGACCTCGTAAACCTGTGTAAGAGACAGTAAAAGAGTATATGAGACAGTAGTGGAGTGTAAGAAAGTGTAACAGAGTATAGGAGACAGTAACAGAGTGTAGTACAGTGTAAGACACAGTAACAGAGCGTAAGAGATAGTAGCAGAGTGTAAGAGACAGTAGCAGAGTGAAAGAGACAGTAGCAGAGTGTTAGAGACAGTAGCAGAGTGTAAGAAACAGTAACAGAGTGTAAGAGAGTGTAAGAGACAGTAACAGTGTGTAAGAGGGTGTAACAGCGTGTAAGAGAGTGTAACAGAGTGTAAGAGAGTGTAACAGAGTGTAAGAGAGTGTAAGAGACAGTAACAGAGTGTAAGAGGGTGTAAGAGACAGTAGCAGAGTGTAAGAGAGTGTTATAGACAGTAGCAGAGTGTAAGAGACAATAGCAGAGTGTAAGAGACAGTAACAGAGTGTAAGAGACAGTAGCAGAGTGTAACAGTGTAAGAGAGTGTAAGAGACAGTAGCAGAGTGTAATAGACAGTAACAGAGTGTAAGAGAGTGTTATAGACAGTAGCAGAGTGTAAGAGACAGTAGCAGAGTGTAAGAGACAATAGCAGAGTGTAAGAGACAGTAGCAGAGTGTAATAGACTGTAGCAGAGTGTAACATAGTGTAAGAGAGTGTAAGAGACAGTAGCAGAGTGTAATAGACAGTAACAGAGTGTACGAGAGTGTTATAGACAGTAGCAGAGTTTAAGAGACAGTAACAGAGTGTAAGAGACAGTAACAGAGTGTAAGAGTGTGTAAGAGACAGTAGGAGAGTGTAAGAGAGTGTAAGAGAGTGTAAGAGAGTGTAAGAGAGTGTAAGAGACAGTAACAGAGTGTAAGAGACAGTAACAGAGTGTAAGAGACAGCAGCAGAGTGTAAAAGAGTGTAACAGAGTATAGGAGACAGTAACAGAGTATAGGAGACAGTAACAGAGTGTAAGAGAGTGTAAGAGACAGTTACAGAGTGTAAGAGAGTGTAAGAGAGTGTAAGAGAGTGTAAGAGAGTGTAAGAGAGTGTAACAGAGTGTAAGAGACAGTAACAGAGTGTAAGAGACAGCAGCAGAGTGTAAGAGAGTGTGAGAGACAGTAGCAGAGTGTAATAGACAGTAACAGAGTGTAAGAGAGTGTTATAGACAGTAGCAGAGTGTTATAGACAATAGCAGAGTGTAAGAGACAGTAGCAGAGTGTAATAGACAGCAGCAGAGTGTAAGAGAGTGTAAGAGACAGTAGCAGAGTGTAATAGACAGTAACAGAGTGTAAGAGAGTGTTATAGACAGTAGCAGAGTGTAAGAGACAATAGCAGAGTGTAAGAGACAGTAGCAGAGTGTAATAGACTGTAGCAGAGTGTAACATAGTGTAAGAGAGTGTAAGAGACAGTAGCAGAGTATAATAGACAGTAACAGAGTGTAAGAGAGTGTTATAGACAGTAGCAGAGTTTAAGAGACAGTAACAGAGTGTAAGAGACAGTAACAGACTGTAAGAGGGTGTAAGAGACAGTAGCAGAGTGTAGGAGAGTGTAAGAGAGTGTAAGAGACAGTAACAGAGTGTAAGAGACAGTAACAGAGTGTAAGAGACAGCAGCAGAGTGTAAGAGAGTGTAACAGAGTATAGGAGACAGTAACAGAGTATAGGAGACAGTAACAGAGTGTAAGAGAGTGTAAGAGACAGTTACAGAGTGTAAGAGAGTGTAACACAGTGTAAGAGACAGTAACAGAGTGTAAGAGACAGTAGCAGAGTGTAATAGACTGTAGCAGAGTGTAACATAGTGTAAGAGAGTGTAAGAGACAGTAGCAGAGTGTAATAGACAGTAACAGAGTGTAAGAGAGTGTTATAGACAGTAGCAGAGTTTAAGAGACAGTAACAGAGTGTAAGAGACAGTAACAGAGTGTAAGAGGGTGTAAGAGACAGTAGCAGAGTGTAGGAGAGTGTAAGAGAGTGTAAGAGAGTGTAAGAGACAGTAACAGAGTGTAAGAGACAGTAACAGAGTGTAAGAGACAGCAGCAGAGTGTAAGAGAGTGTAACAGAGTATAGGAGACAGTAACAGAGTATAGGAGACAGTAACAGAGTGTAAGAGAGTGTAAGAGACAGTTACAGAGTGTAAGAGAGTGTAACATAGTGTAAGAGACAGTAACAGAGTGTAAGAGACAGTAGCAGAGTGTAATAGACTGTAGCAGAGTGTAACATAGTGTAAGAGAGTGTAAGAGACAGTAGCAGAGTGTAATAGACAGTAACAGAGTGTAAGAGAGTGTTATAGACAGTAGCAGAGTGTAAGAGACAATAGCAGAGTGTAATAGAGTGTAGCAGAGTGTAATAGAGTGTAGCAGAGTGTAAGCGAGTGTAAGAGACAGTAGCAGAGTGTAATAGACAGTAACAGAGTGTAAGAGAGTGTTATAGACAGTTGCAGAGTGTAAGAGACAATAGAAGAGTGTAAGATACAGTAGAAGAGTGTAAGAGACTGTAACAGAGTGTAAGAGACAGTAACAGAGTGTAAGAGACAGTAACAGAGTGTAAGAGACAGTAGCAGAGTGAAAGAGACATTAGTAGAGTGTAGTAGAGTGTAAGAGAGAGTCACATGGCATACACCGTCCTCTAGGACCACATGGTCCCGAATGATCTCAGTATACTGTGAACGTCTTTGGGTATCTCTTCGCGTAGACATCGTAAACCTGTGTAAGAGACAGTAACAGAGTATATGAGACAGCAGCAGAGCGTAAGAGAGTGTAACATAGTGTAAGACAGTGTAAGAGACAGTAGCAGAGTGAAAGAGACAGTAGCAGAGTGTAAGAGACAGTAGCAGAGTGTAAGAGACAGTAACAGAGTGTAAGAGATAGTAGCAGAGTGTAAGAGAGTGTAAGAGACAGTAACAGTGTGTAAGAGGGTGTAACAGCGTGTAAGAGAGTGTAACAGCATGTAAGAGAGTGTAACAGAGTGTAAGGGAGTGTAAGAGACAGTAACAGAGTGTAAGGGGGTGTAAGAGACAGTAGAAGAGTGTAGGAGAGTGTAAGAGAGTGTAAGAGAGTGTAATAGACAGTAACAGAGTGTAAGAGACAGTAAAAGAGTGTAAGAGACAGCAGCAGAGTGTAAGAGAGTGTAAGAGACAGTAACAGAGTGTAAGAGACAGTAACAGAGTGTAAGAGACAGTAACAGAGTATACGAGAGTGTAGTAGAGTGTAAGAGACAGTAACAGAGCGTAAGAGACAGTAGCAGTGTGTAAGAGACAGAAGCAAAGTGAAAGAGAGAGTAGCAGAGTGTAAGAGACAGTAGCAGAGTGTAAGAGACAGTAGCAGAGTGTAAGAGAGTGTAAGAGACAGTAACAGAGTGTAAGAGAGTGTAACAGCGTGTAAGAGAGTGTAACAGAGTGTAAGAGACAGTAAGAGAGTGTAACAGAGTGTAAGAGACAGTAACAGAGTGTAGGAGAGTGTAAGAGACAGTAACAGAGTGTAAGAGACAGTAACAGAGTGTAAGAGACAGCAGCAGAGTGTAAGAGAGTGTAACATAGTGTAAGAGAGTGTAAGAGACAGTAGCAGAGTGTAATAGACAGTAACAGAGTGTAATAGAGTGTAAGAGACAGTAGCAGAGTGTAAGAGACAATAGCAGAGTGTAAGAGACAGTAGCAGAGTGTAACATAGTGTAAGAGAGTGTTATAGACAGTAGCAGAGTGTAAGAGACAGTAACAGAGTGTAAGAGATAGGAGTGTAAGAGACAGTAACAGAGTGTAAGAGACAGCAGCAGAGTGTAAGAGAGTGTAATAGACAGTAACAGAGTGTACGAGAGTGTAGTAGAGTGTAAGAGACAGTAGCAGAGTGTAATAGACAGTAACAGAGTGTAAGAGAGTGTTATAGACAGTAGCAGAGTGTAAGAGACAATAGCAGAGTGTAAGAGACAGTAGCAGAGTGTAATAGACTGTAGCAGAGTGTAACAGTGTAAGAGAGTGTAAGAGACAGTAGCAGAGTGTAATAGACATTAACAGAGTGTAAGAGAGTGTTATAGACAGTAGCAGAGTTTAAGAGACAGTAACAGAGTGTAAGAGACAGTAACAGAGTGTAAGAGACAGCAGCAGAGTGTAAGAGAGTGTAACAGAGTGTAAGAGACAGTAACAGAGTGTAAGAGACAGTAGCAGAGTGTAATAGACTGTAGCAGAGTGTAACAGAGTGTAAGAGAGTGTAAGAGACAATAGCAGAGTGTAATAGACAGTAACAGAGTGTAAGAGAGTGTTATAGACAGTAGCAGAGTGCAAGAGACAATAGCAGAGTGTAAGAGACAGTAGCAGAGTGTAATAGACAGTAACAGAGTGTAAGAGACAGTAACAGAGTGTAAGAGACAGCAGCAGAGTGTAAGAGTGTAAGAGACAGTAACAGAGTGTAAGAGAGTGTAACAGAGTGTAAAAGACAGTAACAGAGTGTACGAGACAGTAACAGAGTGTACGAGACAGTAACAGAGTGTAAGAGACAGTAACAGAGTATACGAGAGTGTAGTAGAGTGTAAGAGACAGTAACAGAGCGTAAGAGACAGTAGCAGTGTGTAAGAGACAGAAGCAAAGTGAAAGAGAGAGTAGCAGAGTGTAAGAGACAGTAGCAGAGTGTAAGAGACAGTAGCAGAGTGTAAGAGAGTGTAAGAGACAGTAACAGAGTGTAAGAGAGTGTAACAGCGTGTAAGAGAGTGTAACAGAGTGTAAGAGACAGTAAGAGAGTGTAACAGAGTGTAAGAGACAGTAACAGAGTGTAGGAGAGTGTAAGAGACAGTAACAGAGTGTAAGAGACAGTAACAGAGTGTAAGAGACAGCAGCAGAGTGTAAGAGAGTGTAACATAGTGTAAGAGAGTGTAAGAGACAGTAGCAGAGTGTAATAGACAGTAACAGAGTGTAATAGAGTGTAAGAGACAGTAGCAGAGTGTAAGAGACAATAGCAGAGTGTAACATAGTGTAAGAGAGTGTTATAGACAGTAGCAGAGTGTAAGAGACAGTAACAGAGTGTAAGAGACAGTAACAGAGTGAAAGAGACAGTAGCAGAGTGAAAGAGACAGTAGTAGAGTGTAGTAGAGTGTAAGATATAGGAGTGTAAGAGACAGTAACAGAGTGTAAGAGACAGTAACAGAGTGTAAGAGACAGCAGCAGAGTGTAAGAGAGTGTAATAGACAGTAACAGAGTGTACGAGAGTGTAGTAGAGTGTAAGAGACAGTAGCAGAGTGTAAGAGAGTGTAACAGGGTGTAAGAGACAGTAACAGAGTATAGGAGACAGTAACAGAGTGTAAGAGACAGTAACAGAGTGTACGAGACAGTAACATAGTGTAAGATACAGTAACAGAGTGTATGACAGTGTAGTACAGTGTAAGACACAGTAACAGAGCGTAAGAGATAGTAGCAGAGTGTAAGAGACAGTAGCAGAGTGAAAGAGACAGTAGCAGAGTGTTAGAGACAGTAGCAGAGTGTAAGAAACAGTAACAGAGTGTAAGAGACAGTAGCAGAGTGTAAGAGAGTGTAAGAGACAGTAACAGTGTGTAAGAGGGTGTAACAGCGTGTAAGAGAGTGTAACAGCGTGTAAGAGAGTGTAACAGAGTGTAAGAGAGTGTAAGAGACAGTAACAGAGTGTAAGAGGGTGTAAGAGACAGTAGCAGAGTGTAAGAGAGTGTAAGAGAGTGTTATAGACAGTAGCAGAGTGTAAGAGACAATAGCAGAGTGTAAGAGACAGTAGCAGAGTGTAATAGACTGTAGCAGAGTGTAACAGTGTAAGAGAGTGTAAGAGACAGTAGCAGAGTGTAATAGACAGTAACAGAGTGTAAGAGAGTGTTATAGACAGTAGCAGAGTGTAAGAGACAGTAGCAAAGTGTAAGAGACAATAGCAGAGTGTAAGAGACAGTAGCAGAGTGTAATAGACTGTAGCAGAGTGTAACATAGTGTAAGAGAGTGTAAGAGACAGTAACAGAGTGTACGAGAGTGTTATAGACAGTAGCAGAGTTTAAGAGACAGTAACAGAGTGTAAGAGACAGTAACAGAGTGTAAGAGGGTGTAAGAGACAGTAGGAGAGTGTAAGAGAGTGTAAGAGAGTGTAAGAGACAGTAACAGAGTGTAAGAGACAGTAACAGAGTGTAAGAGACAGCAGCAGAGTGTAAGAGAGTGTAACAGAGTATAGGAGACAGTAACAGAGTATAGGAGACAGTAACAGAGTGTAAGAGAGTGTAAGAGACAGTTACAGAGTGTAAGAGAGTGTAACATAGTGTAAGAGACAGTAACAGAGTGTAAGAGACAGCAGAAGAGTGTAAGAGAGTTGAAGAGACAGTCGCAGAGTGTAATAGACAGTAACAGAGTGTAAGAGAGTGTTATAGACAGTAGCAGAGTGTAAGAGACAATAGCAGAGTGTAATAGACTGGAGTAGAGTGTAGCATAGTGTAAGACAGTGTAAGAGACTGTAGCAGAGTGTAATAGACAGTAACAGAGTGTAAGAGAGTGTTATAGACAGTAGCAGAGTGTAAGAGACAATAGCAGAGTGTAAGAGACAGTAGCAGAGTTTAATAGACAGCAGCAGAGTGTAAGAGAGTGTAAGAGACAGTAGCAGAGTGTAATAGACAGTAACAGAGTGTAAGAGAGTGTTATAGACAGTAGCAGAGTGTAAGAGACAATAGCAGAGTGTAATAGACTGTAGCAGAGTGTAACATAGTGTAAGAGAGTGTAAGAGACAGTAGCAGAGTGTAATAGACAGTAACAGAGTGTAAGAGAGTGTTATAGACAGTAGCAGAGTGTAAGAGAGTGTAAGAGACAGTTACAGAGTGTAAGAGAGTGTAACAGAGTGTAAGAGAGTGTAAGAGACAGTAACATAGTGTAGGAGAGTGTAAGAGACAGTAACAGAGTGTAAGAGACAGTAGCAGAGTGTAAGAGAGTGTAAGAGAGTGTTATAGACAGTAGCAGAGTGTAAGGGACAATAGCAGAGTGTAAGAGACAGTAGCAGAGTGTAATAGACTGTAGCAGAGTGTAAAATAGTGTAAGAGAGTGTAAGAGACAGTAGCAGAGTGTAATAGACAGTAATAGAGTGTAAGAGAGTGTTATAGACAGTAGCAGAGTTTAAGAGACAGTAACAGAGTGTAAGAGACAGTAAGAGTGTAAGAGGGTGTAAGAGACAGTAGCAGAGTGTAGGAGAGTGTAAGAGAGTGTAAGAGACAGTAACAGAGTGTAAGAGACAGCAGCAGAGTGTAAGAGACAGTAACAGAGTGTAAGAGAGTGTAACAGAGTGTAAGAGACAGTAACAGAGTGTACGAGAGTGTAGTAGAGTGTAAGAGACAGTAACAGAGCATAAGAGACAGTAACAGAGCATAAGAGACAGAAGCAGAGTGTAAGAGACAGAAACAGAGTGAAAGAGAGAGTAGCAGAGTGTAAGAGACAGTAGCAGAGTGTAAGAGAGTGTAAGAGAAATTAACAGAGTGTAATAGAGTGTAACAGCGTGTAAGAGAGTGTAACAGAGTGTAAGAGAGTGTAAGAGACAGTTACAGAGTGTAAGAGAGTGTAAGAGAGTGTAAGAGACAGTAACATAGTGTAGGAGAGTGTAAGAGACAGTAACAGAGTGTAAGAGACAGTAACAGAGTGTAAGAGGGTGTAAGAGACAGTAGCAGAGTGTAGGAGAGTGTAAGAGAGTGTAAGAGACAGTAAGAGTGTAAGAGACAGTAACAGATTGTAAGAGACAGCAGCAGAGTGTAAGAGAGTGTAACAGAGTGTAAGAGACAGTAACAGAGCGTAAGAGACAGTAGCAGAGTGTAAGAGACAGAAGCAGAGTGAAAGAGAGAGTAGCAGAGTGTTATAGACAGTAGCAGAGTTTAAGAGACAGTAACAGAGTGTAAGAGACAGTAAGAGTGTAAGAGGGTGTAAGAGACAGTAGCAGAGTGTAGGAGAGTGTAAGAGAGTGTAAGAGACAGTAACAGAGTGTAAGAGACAGCAGCAGAGTGTAAGAGACAGTAACAGAGTGTACGAGAGTGTAGTAGAGTGTAAGAGACAGTAACAGAGCATAAGAGACAGTAACAAAGCATAAGAGACAGAGGCAGAGTGTAAGAGACAGAAACAGAGTGAAAGAGAGAGTAGCAGAGTGTAAGAGACAGTAGCAGAGTGTAAGAGAGTGTAAGAGACAGTAACAGAGTGTAAGAGAGTGTAACAGCATGTAAGAGAGTGTAACAGAGTGTAAGAGAGTGTAAGAGACAGTAACAGAGTGTAGTAGAGTGTAAGAGACAGTAACAGAGTGTAAGAGACAGTAACAGAGTGTAAGAGACAGCAGCAGAGTGTAAGAGAGTGTAACATAGTGTAAGAGAGTGAAAGAGACAGTAGCAGAGTGTAATAGACAGTAACAGAGTGTAAGAGAGTGTTATAGACAGTAGCAGAGTGTAAGAGACAATAGCAGAGTGTAAGATACAGTAGCAAAGTGTAAGAGACAGTAACAGAGTGTAAGAGACAGTAGCAGAGTGAAAGAGGCAGTAGTAGAGTGTAGTAGAGTGTACCAGAGTGTCACATGGCATATACCGTCCTCTAGGATCACATAGTCCTGAATGATCTCAGTATACTGTGAACGTCTTTGGGGATCTCTTCGCGTAGACATCGTAAACCTGTGTAAGAGACAGTAAAATAGTATATGAGACAGTAGCGGAGTGTAAGAGAGTGTGACAGAGCATAGGAGACAGTAACAGAGTATAGGAGACGGTAACAGAGTGTAAGAGAGTGTAAGAGACAGTAACAGAGTGTAAGAGACAGCAGCAGAGTGTAAGAGAGTGTAACATAGTGTAAGAGAGTGAAAGAGACAGTAGCAGAGTGTAATAGACAGTAACAGAGTGTAGGAGAGTGTCAGAGACAGTAACAGAGTGTAAGAGTCAGCAGCAGAGTGTAAGAGAGTGTAACATAGTGTAAGAGAGTGTAAGAGACAGTAGCAGAGTGTAATAGACAGTAACAGAGTGTAAGAGTCAGCAGCAGAGTGTAAGAGAGTGTAACATAGTGTAAGAGAGTGTTATAGACAGTAGCAGAGTGTAAGAGACAATAGCAGAGTGTAAGATACAGTAGCAGAGTGTAAGAGACAGTAACAGAGTGTAAAAGACAGTAACAGAGTGTAAGAGACAGTAGCAGAGTGTAAGAGACAGCAGCAGAGTGTAAGAGAGTGTAAGAGAGTGTAAGAGAGTGTAAGAGAGTGTAAGAGACAGTAACAGAGTGTAAGAGACAGTAACAGAGTGTAAGAGACAGCAGCAGAGTGTAAGAGAGTGTAACAGAGTATAGGAGACAGTAACAGAGTATAGGAGACAGTAACAGAGTGTAAGAGAGTGTAAGAGACAGTAACAGAGTGTAAGAGAGTGTAACATAGTGTAAGAGACAGTAACAGAGTGTAAGAGACAGCAGAAGAGTGTAAGAGAGTTGAAGAGACAGTCGCAGAGTGTAATAGACAGTAACAGAGTGTAAGAGAGTGTTATAGACAGTAGCAGAGTGTAAGAGACAATAGCAGAGTGTAATAGACTGGAGCAGAGTGTAACATAGTGTAAGAGAATGTAAGAGACTGTAGCAGAGTGTAATAGACAGTAACAGAGTGTAAGAGAGTGTTATAGACAGTAGCAGAGTGTAAGAGACAATAGCAGAGTGTAAGAGACAGTAGCAGAGTGTAATAGACAGCAGCAGAGTGTAAGAGAGTGTAAGAGACAGTAGCAGAGTGTAATAGACAGTAACAGAGTGTAAGAGAGTGTTATAGACAGTAGCAGAGTGTAAGAGACAATAGCAGAGTGTAAGAGACAGTAGCAGAGTGTAATAGACTGTAGCAGAGTGTAACAGTGTAAGAGAGTGTAAGAGACAGTAGCAGAGTGTAATAGACATTAACAGAGTGTAAGAGAGTGTTATAGACAGTAGTAGAGTTTAAGAGACAGTAACAGAGTGTAAGAGACAGTAACAGAGTGTAAGAGGGTGTAAGAGACAGTAGCAGAGTGTAGGAGAGTGTAAGAGAGTGTAAGAGACAGTAACAGAGTGTAAGAGACAGCAGCAGAGTGTAAGAGAGTGTAACAGAGTGTAAGAGACAGTAACAGAGCGTAAGAGACAGTAGCAGAGTGTAAGAGACAGAAGCAGAGTGAAAGAGAGAGTAGCAGAGTGTAAGAGACAGTAGCAGAGAGTAAGAGACAGTAGCAGAGTGTAAGAGAGTGTAATAGACAGTAACAGAGTGTAAGAGAGTGTAACAGCATGTAAGAGAGTGTAACAGAGTGTAAGAGAGTGTAAGAGACAGTAACAGAGTGTAAGAGACAGTAACAGAGTGTAAGAGACAGTAACAGAGTGTAAGAGACAGCAGCAGAGTGTAAGAGTGTGTAACAGAGTGTAAGAGAGTGAAAGAGACAGTAGCAGAGTGTAATAGACAGTAACAGAGTGTAATAGAGTGTAAGAGACAGTAGCAGAGTGTAAGAGACAATAGCAGAGTGTAAGAGACAGTAGCAGAGTGTAATAGACTGTAGCAGAGTGTAACAGAGTGTAAGAGAGTGTAAGAGACAATAGCAGAGTGTAATAGACAGTAACAGAGTGTAAGAGAGTGTTATAGACAGTAGCAGAGTGCAAGAGACAATAGCAGAGTGTAAGAGACAGTAGCAGAGTGTAATAGACAGTAACAGAGTGTAAGAGACAGTAACAGAGTGTAAGAGACAGCAGCAGAGTGTAAGAGTGTAAGAGACAGTAACAGAGTGTAAGAGAGTGTAACAGAGTGTAAAAGACAGTAACAGAGTGTACGAGACAGTAACAGAGTGTACGAGACAGTAACAGAGTGTAAGAGACAGTAACAGAGTATACGAGAGTGTAGTAGAGTGTAAGAGACAGTAACAGAGCGTAAGAGACAGTAGCAGTGTGTAAGAGACAGAAGCAAAGTGAAAGAGAGAGTAGCAGAGTGTAAGAGACAGTAGCAGAGTGTAAGAGACAGTAGCAGAGTGTAAGAGAGTGTAAGAGACAGTAACAGAGTGTAAGAGAGTGTAACAGAGTGTAAGAGACAGTAAGAGAGTGTAACAGAGTGTAAGAGACAGTAACAGAGTGTAGGAGAGTGTAAGAGACAGTAACAGAGTGTAAGAGACAGTAACAGAGTGTAAGAGGGTGTAACAGCGTGTAAGAGAGTGTAACAGCATGTAAGAGAGTGTAACAGAGTGTAAGGGAGTGTAAGAGACAGTAACAGAGTGTAAGGGGGTGTAAGAGACAGTAGAAGAGTGTAGGAGAGTGTAAGAGAGTGTAAGAGAGTGTAATAGACAGTAACAGAGTGTAAGAGACAGTAAAAGAGTGTAAGAGACAGCAGCAGAGTGTAAGAGAGTGTAAGAGACAGTAACAGAGTGTACGAGAGTGTAGTAGAGTGTAAGAGACAGTAGCAGAGTGTAAGAGAGTGTAACAGGGTGTAAGAGACAGTAACAGAGTATAGGAGACAGTAACAGAGTGTAAGAGACAGTAACAGAGTGTACGAGACAGTAACATAGTGTAAGATACAGTAACAGAGTGTATGACAGTGTAGTACAGTGTAAGACACAGTAACAGAGCGTAAGAGATAGTAGCAGAGTGTAAGAGACAGTAGCAGAGTGAAAGAGACAGTAGCAGAGTGTTAGAGACAGTAGCAGAGTGTAAGAAACAGTAACAGAGTGTAAGAGACAGTAGCAGAGTGTAAGAGAGTGTAAGAGACAGTAACAGTGTGTAAGAGGGTGTAACAGCGTGTAAGAGAGTGTAACAGCGTGTAAGAGAGTGTAACAGAGTGTAAGAGAGTGTAAGAGACAGTAACAGAGTGTAAGAGGGTGTAAGAGACAGTAGCAGAGTGTAAGAGAGTGTAAGAGAGTGTTATAGACAGTAGCAGAGTGTAAGAGACAATAGCAGAGTGTAAGAGACAGTAGCAGAGTGTAAGAGACAGTAGCAGAGTGTAACAGTGTAAGAGAGTGTAAGAGACAGTAGCAGAGTGTAATAGACAGTAACAGAGTGTAAGAGAGTGTTATAGACAGTAGCAGAGTGTAAGAGACAGTAGCAGAGTGTAAGAGACAATAGCAGAGTGTAAGAGACAGTAGCAGAGTGTAATAGACTGTAGCAGAGTGTAACATAGTGTAAGAGAGTGTAAGAGACAGTAGCAGAGTGTAATAGACAGTAACAGAGTGTACGAGAGTGTTATAGACAGTAGCAGAGTTTAAGAGACAGTAACAGAGTGTAAGAGACAGTAACAGAGTGTAAGAGTGTGTAAGCGACAGTAGGAGAGTGTAAGAGAGTGTAAGAGAGTGTAAGAGAGTGTAAGAGACAGTAACAGAGTGTAAGAGACAGTAACAGAGTGTAAGAGACAGCAGCAGAGTGTAAGAGAGTGTAACAGAGTATAGGAGACAGTAACAGAGTATAGGAGACAGTAACAGAGTGTAAGAGAGTGTAAGAGACAGTTACAGAGTGTAAGAGAGTGTAACATAGTGTAAGAGACAGTAACAGAGTGTAAGAGACAGCAGAAGAGTGTAAGAGAGTTGAAGAGACAGTCGCAGAGTGTAATAGACAGTAACAGAGTGTAAGAGAGTGTTATAGACAGTAGCAGAGTGTAAGAGACAATAGCAGAGTGTAATAGACTGGAGCAGAGTGTAACAGTGTAAGAGAGTGTAAGAGACTGTAGCAGAGTGTAATAGACAGTAACAGAGTGTAAGAGAGTGTTATAGACAGTAGCAGAGTGTAAGAGACAATAGCAGAGTGTAAGAGACAGTAGCAGAGTGTAATAGACAGCAGCAGAGTGTAAGAGAGTGTAAGAGACAGTAGCAGAGTGTAATAGACAGTAACAGAGTGTAAGAGAGTGTTATAGACAGTAGCAGAGTGTAAGAGACAATAGCAGAGTGTAAGAGACAGTAGCAGAGTGTAATAGACTGTAGCAGAGTGTAACAGTGTAAGAGAGTGTAAGAGACAGTAGCAGAGTGTAATAGACATTAACAGAGTGTAAGAGAGTGTTATAGACAGTAGCAGAGTTTAAGAGACAGTAACAGAGTGTAAGAGACAGTAACAGAGTGTAAGAGACAGCAGCAGAGTGTAACAGAGTGTAACAGAGTGTAAGAGACAGTAACAGAGCGTAAGAGACAGTAGCAGAGTGTAAGAGACAGAAGCAGAGTGAAAGAGAGAGTAGCAGAGTGTAAGAGACAGTAGCAGAGAGTAAGAGACAGTAGCAGAGTGTAAGAGAGTGTAATAGACAGTAACAGAGTGTAAGAGAGTGTAACAGCATGTAAGAGAGTGTAACAGAGTGTAAGAGAGTGTAAGAGACAGTAACAGAGTGTAAGAGACAGTAACAGAGTGTAAGAGACAGCAGCAGAGTGTAAGAGTGTGTAACAGAGTGTAAGAGAGTGAAAGAGACAGTAGCAGAGTGTAATAGACAGTAACAGAGTGTAATAGAGTGTAAGAGACAGTAGCAGAGTGTAAGAGACAATAGCAGAGTGTAAGAGACAGTAGCAGAGTGTAATAGACTGTAGCAGAGTGTAACAGAGTGTAAGAGAGTGTAAGAGACAATAGCAGAGTGTAATAGACAGTAACAGAGTGTAAGAGAGTGTTATAGACAGTAGCAGAGTGCAAGAGACAATAGCAGAGTGTAAGAGACAGTAGCAGAGTGTAATAGACAGTAACAGAGTGTAAGAGACAGTAACAGAGTGTAAGAGACAGTAACAGAGTGTAAGAGACAGCAGCAGAGTGTAAGAGTGTAAGAGACAGTAACAGAGTGTAAGAGAGTGTAACAGAGTGTAAAAGACAGTAACAGAGTGTACGAGACAGTAACAGAGTGTACGAGACAGTAACAGAGTGTAAGAGACAGTAACAGAGTATACGAGAGTGTAGTAGAGTGTAAGAGACAGTAACAGAGCGTAAGAGACAGTAGCAGTGTGTAAGAGACAGAAGCAAAGTGAAAGAGAGAGTAGCAGAGTGTAAGAGACAGTAGCAGAGTGTAAGAGACAGTAGCAGAGTGTAAGAGAGTGTAAGAGACAGTAACAGAGTGTAAGAGAGTGTAACAGCGTGTAAGAGAGTGTAACAGAGTGTAAGAGACAGTAAGAGAGTGTAACAGAGTGTAAGAGACAGTAACAGAGTGTAGGAGAGTGTAAGAGACAGTAACAGAGTGTAAGAGACAGCAGCAGAGTGTAAGAGAGTGTAACATAGTGTAAGAGAGTGTAAGAGACAGTAGCAGAGTGTAATAGACAGTAACAGAGTGTAATAGAGTGTAAGAGACAGTAGCAGAGTGTAAGAGACAATAGCAGAGTGTAACATAGTGTAAGAGAGTGTTATAGACAGTAGCAGAGTGTAAGAGACAGTAACAGAGTGTAAGAGACAGTAACAGAGTGAAAGAGACAGTAGCAGAGTGAAAGAGACAGTAGTAGAGTGTAGTAGAGTGTAAGATATAGGAGTGTAAGAGACAGTAACAGAGTGTAAGAGACAGTAACAGAGTGTAAGAGACAGCAGCAGAGTGTAAGAGAGTGTAATAGACAGTAACAGAGTGTACGAGAGTGTAGTAGAGTGTAAGAGACAGTAGCAGAGTGTAAGAGAGTGTAACAGGGTGTAAGAGACAGTAACAGAGTATAGGAGACAGTAACAGAGTGTAAGAGACAGTAACAGAGTGTACGAGACAGTAACATAGTGTAAGATACAGTAACAGAGTGTATGACAGTGTAGTACAGTGTAAGACACAGTAACAGAGCGTAAGAGATAGTAGCAGAGTGTAAGAGACAGTAGCAGAGTGAAAGAGACAGTAGCAGAGTGTTAGAGACAGTAGCAGAGTGTAAGAAACAGTAACAGAGTGTAAGAGACAGTAGCAGAGTGTAAGAGAGTGTAAGAGACAGTAACAGTGTGTAAGAGGGTGTAACAGCGTGTAAGAGAGTGTAACAGCGTGTAAGAGAGTGTAACAGAGTGTAAGAGAGTGTAAGAGACAGTAACAGAGTGTAAGAGGGTGTAAGAGACAGTAGCAGAGTGTAAGAGAGTGTAAGAGAGTGTTATAGACAGTAGCAGAGTGTAAGAGACAATAGCAGAGTGTAAGAGACAGTAACAGAGTGTAAGAGACAGTAGCAGAGTGTAACAGTGTAAGAGAGTGTAAGAGACAGTAGCAGAGTGTAATAGACAGTAACAGAGTGTAAGAGAGTGTTATAGACAGTAGCAGAGTGTAAGAGACAGTAGCAGAGTGTAAGAGACAATAGCAGAGTGTAAGAGACAGTAGCAGAGTGTAATAGACTGTAGCAGAGTGTAACATAGTGTAAGAGAGTGTAAGAGACAGTAGCAGAGTGTAATAGACAGTAACAGAGTGTACGAGAGTGTTATAGACAGTAGCAGAGTTTAAGAGACAGTAACAGAGTGTAAGAGACAGTAACAGAGTGTAAGAGTGTGTAAGAGACAGTAGGAGAGTGTAAGAGAGTGTAAGAGAGTGTAAGAGAGTGTAAGAGACAGTAACAGAGTGTAAGAGACAGTAACAGAGTGTAAGAGACAGCAGCAGAGTGTAAGAGAGTGTAACAGAGTATAGGAGACAGTAACAGAGTATAGGAGACAGTAACAGAGTGTAAGAGAGTGTAAGAGACAGTTACAGAGTGTAAGAGAGTGTAACATAGTGTAAGAGACAGTAACAGAGTGTAAGAGACAGCAGAAGAGTGTAAGAGAGTTGAAGAGACAGTCGCAGAGTGTAATAGACAGTAACAGAGTGTAAGAGAGTGTTATAGACAGTAGCAGAGTGTAAGAGACAATAGCAGAGTGTAATAGACTGGAGCAGAGTGTAACATAGTGTAAGACAGTGTAAGAGACTGTAGCAGAGTGTAATAGACAGTAACAGAGTGTAAGAGAGTGTTATAGACAGTAGCAGAGTGTAAGAGACAATAGCAGAGTGTAAGAGACAGTAGCAGAGTGTAATAGACAGCAGCAGAGTGTAAGAGAGTGTAAGAGACAGTAGCAGAGTGTAATAGACAGTAACAGAGTGTAAGAGAGTGTTATAGACAGTAGCAGAGTGTAAGAGACAGTAGCAGAGTGTAATAGACTGTAGCAGAGTGTAACATAGTGTAAGAGAGTGTAAGAGACAGTAGCAGAGTGTAATAGACAGTAACAGAGTGTAAGAGAGTGTTATAGACAGTAGCAGAGTGTAAGAGAGTGTAAGAGACAGTTACAGAGTGTAAGAGAGTGTAACAGAGTGTAAGAGAGTGTAAGAGACAGTAACATAGTGTAGGAGAGTGTAAGAGACAGTAACAGAGTGTAAGAGACAGTAGCAGAGTGTAAGAGAGTGTAAGAGAGTGTTATAGACAGTAGCAGAGTGTAAGGGACAATAGCAGAGTGTAAGAGACAGTAGCAGAGTGTAATAGACTGTAGCAGAGTGTAAAATAGTGTAAGAGAGTGTAAGAGACAGTAGCAGAGTGTAATAGACAGTAATAGAGTGTAAGAGAGTGTTATAGACAGTAGCAGAGTTTAAGAGACAGTAACAGAGCGTAAGAGACAGTAAGAGTGTAAGAGGGTGTAAGAGACAGTAGCAGAGTGTAGGAGAGTGTAAGAGAGTGTAAGAGACAGTAACAGAGTGTAAGAGACAGCAACAGAGTGTAAGAGACAGTAGCAGAGTGTAAGAGACAATAGCAGAGTGTAAGAGACAGTAGCAGAGTGTAATAGACTGTAGCAGAGTGTAACAGTGTAAGAGAGTGTAAGAGACAGTAGCAGAGTGTAATAGACAGTAACAGAGTGTAAGAGAGTGTTATAGACAGTAGCAGAGTGTAAGAGACAGTAGCAGAGTGTAAGAGACAATAGCAGAGTGTAAGAGACAGTAGCAGAGTGTAATAGACTGTAGCAGAGTGTAACATAGTGTAAGAGAGTGTAAGAGACAGTAGCAGAGTGTAATAGACAGTAACAGAGTGTACGAGAGTGTTATAGACAGTAGCAGAGTTTAAGAGACAGTAACAGAGTGTAAGAGACAGTAACAGAGTGTAAGAGTGTGTAAGAGACAGTAGGAGAGTGTAAGAGAGTGTAAGAGAGTGTAAGAGAGTGTAAGAGACAGTAACAGAGTGTAAGAGACAGTAACAGAGTGTAAGAGACAGCAGCAGAGTGTAAGAGAGTGTAACAGAGTATAGGAGACAGTAACAGAGTATAGGAGACAGTAACAGAGTGTAAGAGAGTGTAAGAGACAGTAACAGAGTGTAAGAGAGTGTAACATAGTGTAAGAGACAGTAACAGAGTGTAAGAGACAGCAGAAGAGTGTAAGAGAGTTGAAGAGACAGTCGCAGAGTGTAATAGACAGTAACAGAGTGTAAGAGAGTGTTATAGACAGTAGCAGAGTGTAAGAGACAATAGCAGAGTGTAATAGACTGGAGCAGAGTGTAACATAGTGTAAGAGAATGTAAGAGACTGTAGCAGAGTGTAATAGACAGTAACAGAGTGTAAGAGAGTGTTATAGACAGTAGCAGAGTGTAAGAGACAATAGCAGAGTGTAAGAGACAGTAGCAGAGTGTAATAGACAGCAGCAGAGTGTAAGAGAGTGTAAGAGACAGTAGCAGAGTGTAATAGACAGTAACAGAGTGTAAGAGAGTGTTATAGACAGTAGCAGAGTGTAAGAGACAATAGCAGAGTGTAAGAGACAGTAGCAGAGTGTAATAGACTGTAGCAGAGTGTAACAGTGTAAGAGAGTGTAAGAGACAGTAGCAGAGTGTAATAGACATTAACAGAGTGTAAGAGAGTGTTATAGACAGTAGTAGAGTTTAAGAGACAGTAACAGAGTGTAAGAGACAGTAACAGAGTGTAAGAGGGTGTAAGAGACAGTAGCAGAGTGTAGGAGAGTGTAAGAGAGTGTAAGAGACAGTAACAGAGTGTAAGAGACAGCAGCAGAGTGTAAGAGAGTGTAACAGAGTGTAAGAGACAGTAACAGAGCGTAAGAGACAGTAGCAGAGTGTAAGAGACAGAAGCAGAGTGAAAGAGAGAGTAGCAGAGTGTAAGAGACAGTAGCAGAGAGTAAGAGACAGTAGCAGAGTGTAAGAGAGTGTAATAGACAGTAACAGAGTGTAAGAGAGTGTAACAGCATGTAAGAGAGTGTAACAGAGTGTAAGAGAGTGTAAGAGACAGTAACAGAGTGTAAGAGACAGTAACAGAGTGTAAGAGACAGTAACAGAGTGTAAGAGACAGCAGCAGAGTGTAAGAGTGTGTAACAGAGTGTAAGAGAGTGAAAGAGACAGTAGCAGAGTGTAATAGACAGTAACAGAGTGTAATAGAGTGTAAGAGACAGTAGCAGAGTGTAAGAGACAATAGCAGAGTGTAAGAGACAGTAGCAGAGTGTAATAGACTGTAGCAGAGTGTAACAGAGTGTAAGAGAGTGTAAGAGACAATAGCAGAGTGTAATAGACAGTAACAGAGTGTAAGAGAGTGTTATAGACAGTAGCAGAGTGCAAGAGACAATAGCAGAGTGTAAGAGACAGTAGCAGAGTGTAATAGACAGTAACAGAGTGTAAGAGACAGTAACAGAGTGTAAGAGACAGCAGCAGAGTGTAAGAGTGTAAGAGACAGTAACAGAGTGTAAGAGAGTGTAACAGAGTGTAAAAGACAGTAACAGAGTGTACGAGACAGTAACAGAGTGTACGAGACAGTAACAGAGTGTAAGAGACAGTAACAGAGTATACGAGAGTGTAGTAGAGTGTAAGAGACAGTAACAGAGCGTAAGAGACAGTAGCAGTGTGTAAGAGACAGAAGCAAAGTGAAAGAGAGAGTAGCAGAGTGTAAGAGACAGTAGCAGAGTGTAAGAGACAGTAGCAGAGTGTAAGAGAGTGTAAGAGACAGTAACAGAGTGTAAGAGAGTGTAACAGAGTGTAAGAGACAGTAAGAGAGTGTAACAGAGTGTAAGAGACAGTAACAGAGTGTAGGAGAGTGTAAGAGACAGTAACAGAGTGTAAGAGACAGTAACAGAGTGTAAGAGGGTGTAACAGCGTGTAAGAGAGTGTAACAGCATGTAAGAGAGTGTAACAGAGTGTAAGGGAGTGTAAGAGACAGTAACAGAGTGTAAGGGGGTGTAAGAGACAGTAGAAGAGTGTAGGAGAGTGTAAGAGAGTGTAAGAGAGTGTAATAGACAGTAACAGAGTGTAAGAGACAGTAAAAGAGTGTAAGAGACAGCAGCAGAGTGTAAGAGAGTGTAAGAGACAGTAACAGAGTGTACGAGAGTGTAGTAGAGTGTAAGAGACAGTAGCAGAGTGTAAGAGAGTGTAACAGGGTGTAAGAGACAGTAACAGAGTATAGGAGACAGTAACAGAGTGTAAGAGACAGTAACAGAGTGTACGAGACAGTAACATAGTGTAAGATACAGTAACAGAGTGTATGACAGTGTAGTACAGTGTAAGACACAGTAACAGAGCGTAAGAGATAGTAGCAGAGTGTAAGAGACAGTAGCAGAGTGAAAGAGACAGTAGCAGAGTGTTAGAGACAGTAGCAGAGTGTAAGAAACAGTAACAGAGTGTAAGAGACAGTAGCAGAGTGTAAGAGAGTGTAAGAGACAGTAACAGTGTGTAAGAGGGTGTAACAGCGTGTAAGAGAGTGTAACAGCGTGTAAGAGAGTGTAACAGAGTGTAAGAGAGTGTAAGAGACAGTAACAGAGTGTAAGAGGGTGTAAGAGACAGTAGCAGAGTGTAAGAGAGTGTAAGAGAGTGTTATAGACAGTAGCAGAGTGTAAGAGACAATAGCAGAGTGTAAGAGACAGTAGCAGAGTGTAAGAGACAGTAGCAGAGTGTAACAGTGTAAGAGAGTGTAAGAGACAGTAGCAGAGTGTAATAGACAGTAACAGAGTGTAAGAGAGTGTTATAGACAGTAGCAGAGTGTAAGAGACAGTAGCAGAGTGTAAGAGACAATAGCAGAGTGTAAGAGACAGTAGCAGAGTGTAATAGACTGTAGCAGAGTGTAACATAGTGTAAGAGAGTGTAAGAGACAGTAGCAGAGTGTAATAGACAGTAACAGAGTGTACGAGAGTGTTATAGACAGTAGCAGAGTTTAAGAGACAGTAACAGAGTGTAAGAGACAGTAACAGAGTGTAAGAGTGTGTAAGCGACAGTAGGAGAGTGTAAGAGAGTGTAAGAGAGTGTAAGAGAGTGTAAGAGACAGTAACAGAGTGTAAGAGACAGTAACAGAGTGTAAGAGACAGCAGCAGAGTGTAAGAGAGTGTAACAGAGTATAGGAGACAGTAACAGAGTATAGGAGACAGTAACAGAGTGTAAGAGAGTGTAAGAGACAGTTACAGAGTGTAAGAGAGTGTAACATAGTGTAAGAGACAGTAACAGAGTGTAAGAGACAGCAGAAGAGTGTAAGAGAGTTGAAGAGACAGTCGCAGAGTGTAATAGACAGTAACAGAGTGTAAGAGAGTGTTATAGACAGTAGCAGAGTGTAAGAGACAATAGCAGAGTGTAATAGACTGGAGCAGAGTGTAACAGTGTAAGAGAGTGTAAGAGACTGTAGCAGAGTGTAATAGACAGTAACAGAGTGTAAGAGAGTGTTATAGACAGTAGCAGAGTGTAAGAGACAATAGCAGAGTGTAAGAGACAGTAGCAGAGTGTAATAGACAGCAGCAGAGTGTAAGAGAGTGTAAGAGACAGTAGCAGAGTGTAATAGACAGTAACAGAGTGTAAGAGAGTGTTATAGACAGTAGCAGAGTGTAAGAGACAATAGCAGAGTGTAAGAGACAGTAGCAGAGTGTAATAGACTGTAGCAGAGTGTAACAGTGTAAGAGAGTGTAAGAGACAGTAGCAGAGTGTAATAGACATTAACAGAGTGTAAGAGAGTGTTATAGACAGTAGCAGAGTTTAAGAGACAGTAACAGAGTGTAAGAGACAGTAACAGAGTGTAAGAGACAGCAGCAGAGTGTAAGAGAGTGTAACAGAGTGTAAGAGACAGTAACAGAGCGTAAGAGACAGTAGCAGAGTGTAAGAGACAGAAGCAGAGTGAAAGAGAGAGTAGCAGAGTGTAAGAGACAGTAGCAGAGAGTAAGAGACAGTAGCAGAGTGTAAGAGAGTGTAATAGACAGTAACAGAGTGTAAGAGAGTGTAACAGCATGTAAGAGAGTGTAACAGAGTGTAAGAGAGTGTAAGAGACAGTAACAGAGTGTAAGAGACAGTAACAGAGTGTAAGAGGGTGTAAGAGACAGTAGCAGAGTGTAGGAGAGTGTAAGAGAGTGTAAGAGACAGTAAGAGTGTAAGAGACAGTAACAGAGTGTAAGAGACAGCAGCAGAGTGTAAGAGAGTGTAACAGAGTGTAAGAGACAGTAACAGAGCATAAGAGACAGTAGCAGAGTGTAAGAGACAGAAGCAGAGTGAAAGAGAGAGTAGCAGAGTGTAAGAGACAGTAGCAGAGTGTAAGAGACAGTAGCAGAGTGTAAGAGAGTGTAAGAGACAGTAACAGAGTGTAAGAGAGTGTAACAGCATGTAAGAGAGTGTAACAGAGTGTAAGAGACAGTAACAGAGTGTAGTTGAGTGTAAGAGACAGTAACAGAGTGTAAGAGACAGTAACAGAGTGTAAGAGACAGCAGCAGAGTGTAAGAGAGTGTAACATAGTGTAAGAGAGTGAAAGAGACAGTAGCAGAGTGTAATAGACAGTAACAGAGTGTAGGAGAGTGTCAGAGACAGTAACAGAGTGTAAGAGTCAGCAGCAGAGTGTAAGAGAGTGTAACATAGTGTAAGAGAGTGTAAGAGACAGTAGCAGAGTGTAATAGACAGTAACAGAGTGTAAGAGAGTGTTATAGACAGTAGCAGAGTGTAAGATACAGTAGCAGAGTGTAAGAGACAGTAACAGAGTGTAAAAGACAGTAACAGAGTGTAAGAGACAGTAGCAGAGTGAAAGAGACAGTAGTAGAGTGTAGTAGAGTGTAAGAGAGTGTCACATGGCATATACCGTCCTCTAGGATCACATAGTCCTGAATGATCTCAGTATACTGTGAACGTCTTTGGGGATCTCTTCGCGTAGACCTCGTAAACCTGTGTAAGAGACAGTAAAAGAGTGTATGAGACAGTAGTGGAGTGTAAGAAAGTGTAACAGAGTATAGGAGACAGTAACAGAGTGTAAGAGAGTGTAAGAGACAGTTACAGAGTGTAAGAGAGTGTAACAGAGTGTAACAGAGTGTAAGAGACAGTAACAGAGTGTAAGAGACAGCAGCAGAGTGTAAGAGAGTGTAAGAGACAGTAGCAGAGTGTAATAGACAGTAACAGAGTGTAAGAGACAGCAGCAGAGTGTAAGAGAGTGTAACATAGTGTAAGAGAGTGAAAGAGACAGTAGCAGAGTGTAACATAGTGTAAGAGAGTGTAAGAGACAGTAGCAGAGTGTAATAGACAGTAACAGAGTGTAAGAGAGTGTTATAGACAGTAGCAGAGTGTAAGAGAGTGTAAGAGACAGTTACAGAGTGTAAGAGAGTGTAACAGAGTGTAAGAGAGTGTAAGAGACAGTAACATAGTGTAGGAGAGTGTAAGAGACAGTAACAGAGTGTAAGAGACAGTAGCAGAGTGTAAGAGAGTGTAAGAGAGTGTTATAGACAGTAGCAGAGTGTAAGGGACAATAGCAGAGTGTAAGAGACAGTAGCAGAGTGTAATAGACTGTAGCAGAGTGTAAAATACTGTAAGAGAGTGTAAGAGACAGTAGCAGAGTGTAATAGACAGTAATAGAGTGTAAGAGAGTGTTATAGACAGTAGCAGAGTTTAAGAGACAGTAACAGAGTGTAAGAGACAGTAAGAGTGTAAGAGGGTGTAAGAGAAAGTAGCAGAGTGTAGGAGAGTGTAAGAGAGTATAAGAGACAGTAACAGAGTGTAAAAGACAGCAGCAGAGTGTAAGAGACAGTAACATAGTGTAAGAGAGTGTAACAGAGTGTAAGAGACAGTAACAGAGTGTACGAGAGTGTAGTAGAGTGTAAGAGACAGTAACAGAGCATAAGAGACAGTAACAGAGCATAAGAGACAGAAGCAGAGTGTAAGAGACAGAAACAGAGTGAAAGAGAGAGTAGCAGAGTGTAAGAGACAGTAGCAGAGTGTAAGAGAGTGTAAGAGAAATTAACAGAGTGTAATAGAGTGTAACAGCGTGTAAGAGAGTGTAACAGAGTGTAAGAGAGTGTAGGAGACAGTAACAGAGTGTAGGAGAGTGTAAGAGACAGTAACAGAGTGTAAGAGACAGTAGCAGAGTGTAAGAGAGTGTAAGAGAGTGTTATAGACAGTAGCAGAGTGTAAGGGACAATAGCAGAGTGTAAGAGACAGTAGCAGAGTGTAATAGACTGTAGCAGAGTGTAAAATAGTGTAAGAGAGTGTAAGAGACAGTAGCAGAGTGTAATAGACAGTAATAGAGTGTAAGAGAGTGTTATAGACAGTAGCAGAGTTTAAGAGACAGTAACAGAGCGTAAGAGACAGTAAGAGTGTAAGAGGGTGTAAGAGACAGTAGCAGAGTGTAGGAGAGTGTAAGAGAGTGTAAGAGACAGTAACAGAGTGTAAGAGACAGCAACAGAGTGTAAGAGACAGTAGCAGAGTGTAAGAGACAATAGCAGAGTGTAAGAGACAGTAGCAGAGTGTAATAGACTGTAGCAGAGTGTAACAGTGTAAGAGAGTGTAAGAGACAGTAGCAGAGTGTAATAGACAGTAACAGAGTGTAAGAGAGTGTTATAGACAGTAGCAGAGTTTAAGAGACAGTAGCAGAGTGTAAGAGACAATAGCAGAGTGTAAGAGACAGTAGCAGAGTGTAATAGACTGTAGCAGAGTGTAACATAGTGTAAGAGAGTGTAAGAGACAGTAGCAGAGTGTAATAGACAGTAACAGAGTGTACGAGAGTGTTATAGACAGTAGCAGAGTTTAAGAGACAGTAACAGAGTGTAAGAGACAGTAACAGAGTGTAAGAGTGTGTAAGAGACAGTAGGAGAGTGTAAGAGAGTGTAAGAGAGTGTAAGAGAGTGTAAGAGACAGTAACAGAGTGTAAGAGACAGTAACAGAGTGTAAGAGACAGCAGCAGAGTGTAAGAGAGTGTAACAGAGTATAGGAGACAGTAACAGAGTATAGGAGACAGTAACAGAGTGTAAGAGAGTGTAAGAGACAGTAACAGAGTGTAAGAGAGTGTAACATAGTGTAAGAGACAGTAACAGAGTGTAAGAGACAGCAGAAGAGTGTAAGAGAGTTGAAGAGACAGTCGCAGAGTGTAATAGACAGTAACAGAGTGTAAGAGAGTGTTATAGACAGTAGCAGAGTGTAAGAGACAATAGCAGAGTGTAATAGACTGGAGCAGAGTGTAACATAGTGTAAGAGAATGTAAGAGACTGTAGCAGAGTGTAATAGACAGTAACAGAGTGTAAGAGAGTGTTATAGACAGTAGCAGAGTGTAAGAGACAATAGCAGAGTGTAAGAGACAGTAGCAGAGTGTAATAGACAGCAGCAGAGTGTAAGAGAGTGTAAGAGACAGTAGCAGAGTGTAATAGACAGTAACAGAGTGTAAGAGAGTGTTATAGACAGTAGCAGAGTGTAAGAGACAATAGCAGAGTGTAAGAGACAGTAGCAGAGTGTAATAGACTGTAGCAGAGTGTAACAGTGTAAGAGAGTGTAAGAGACAGTAGCAGAGTGTAATAGACATTAACAGAGTGTAAGAGAGTGTTACAGACAGTAGTAGAGTTTAAGAGACAGTAACAGAGTGTAAGAGACAGTAACAGAGTGTAAGAGGGTGTAAGAGACAGTAGCAGAGTGTAGGAGAGTGTAAGAGAGTGTAAGAGACAGTAACAGAGTGTAAGAGACAGCAGCAGAGTGTAAGAGAGTGTAACAGAGTGTAAGAGACAGTAACAGAGCGTAAGAGACAGTAGCAGAGTGTAAGAGACAGAAGCAGAGTGAAAGAGAGAGTAGCAGAGTGTAAGAGACAGTAGCAGAGAGTAAGAGACAGTAGCAGAGTGTAAGAGAGTGTAATAGACAGTAACAGAGTGTAAGAGAGTGTAACAGCATGTAAGAGAGTGTAACAGAGTGTAAGAGAGTGTAAGAGACAGTAACAGAGTGTAAGAGACAGTAACAGAGTGTAAGAGACAGTAACAGAGTGTAAGAGACAGCAGCAGAGTGTAAGAGTGTGTAACAGAGTGTAAGAGAGTGAAAGAGACAGTAGCAGAGTGTAATAGACAGTAACAGAGTGTAATAGAGTGTAAGAGAGTGTAAGAGACAATAGCAGAGTGTAATAGACAGTAACAGAGTGTAAGAGAGTGTTATAGACAGTAGCAGAGTGTAAGAGACAATAGCAGAGTGTAAGAGACAGTAGCAGAGTGTAATAGACTGTAGCAGAGTGTAACAGAGTGTAAGAGAGTGTAAGAGACAATAGCAGAGTGTAATAGACAGTAACAGAGTGTAAGAGAGTGTTATAGACAGTAGCAGAGTGCAAGAGACAATAGCAGAGTGTAAGAGACAGTAGCAGAGTGTAATAGACAGTAACAGAGTGTAAGAGACAGTAACAGAGTGTAAGAGACAGCAGCAGAGTGTAAGAGTGTAAGAGACAGTAACAGAGTGTAAGAGAGTGTAACAGAGTGTAAAAGACAGTAACAGAGTGTACGAGACAGTAACAGAGTGTACGAGACAGTAACAGAGTGTAAGAGACAGTAACAGAGTATACGAGAGTGTAGTAGAGTGTAAGAGACAGTAACAGAGCGTAAGAGACAGTAGCAGTGTGTAAGAGACAGAAGCAAAGTGAAAGAGAGAGTAGCAGAGTGTAAGAGACAGTAGCAGAGTGTAAGAGACAGTAGCAGAGTGTAAGAGAGTGTAAGAGACAGTAACAGAGTGTAAGAGAGTGTAACAGCGTGTAAGAGAGTGTAACAGAGTGTAAGAGACAGTAAGAGAGTGTAACAGAGTGTAAGAGACAGTAACAGAGTGTAGGAGAGTGTAAGAGACAGTAACAGAGTGTAAGAGACAGCAGCAGAGTGTAAGAGAGTGTAACATAGTGTAAGAGAGTGTAAGAGACAGTAGCAGAGTGTAATAGACAGTAACAGAGTGTAATAGAGTGTAAGAGACAGTAGCAGAGTGTAAGAGACAATAGCAGAGTGTAACATAGTGTAAGAGAGTGTTATAGACAGTAGCAGAGTGTAAGAGACAGTAACAGAGTGTAAGAGACAGTAACAGAGTGAAAGAGACAGTAGCAGAGTGAAAGAGACAGTAGTAGAGTGTAGTAGAGTGTAAGATATAGGAGTGTAAGAGACAGTAACAGAGTGTAAGAGACAGTAACAGAGTGTAAGAGACAGCAGCAGAGTGTAAGAGAGTGTAATAGACAGTAACAGAGTGTACGAGAGTGTAGTAGAGTGTAAGAGACAGTAGCAGAGTGTAAGAGAGTGTAACAGGGTGTAAGAGACAGTAACAGAGTATAGGAGACAGTAACAGAGTGTAAGAGACAGTAACAGAGTGTACGAGACAGTAACATAGTGTAAGATACAGTAACAGAGTGTATGACAGTGTAGTACAGTGTAAGACACAGTAACAGAGCGTAAGAGATAGTAGCAGAGTGTAAGAGACAGTAGCAGAGTGAAAGAGACAGTAGCAGAGTGTTAGAGACAGTAGCAGAGTGTAAGAAACAGTAACAGAGTGTAAGAGACAGTAGCAGAGTGTAAGAGAGTGTAAGAGACAGTAACAGTGTGTAAGAGGGTGTAACAGCGTGTAAGAGAGTGTAACAGCGTGTAAGAGAGTGTAACAGAGTGTAAGAGAGTGTAAGAGACAGTAACAGAGTGTAAGAGGGTGTAAGAGACAGTAGCAGAGTGTAAGAGAGTGTAAGAGAGTGTAAGAGACAGTAGCAGAGTGTAATAGACAGTAACAGAGTGTAAGAGAGTGTTATAGACAGTAGCAGAGTGTAAGAGACAGTAGCAGAGTGTAAGAGACAATAGCAGAGTGTAAGAGACAGTAGCAGAGTGTAATAGACTGTAGCAGAGTGTAACATAGTGTAAGAGAGTGTAAGAGACAGTAGCAGAGTGTAATAGACAGTAACAGAGTGTACGAGAGTGTTATAGACAGTAGCAGAGTTTAAGAGACAGTAACAGAGTGTAAGAGACAGTAACAGAGTGTAAGAGTGTGTAAGAGACAGTAGGAGAGTGTAAGAGAGTGTAAGAGAGTGTAAGAGACAGTAACAGAGTGTAAGAGACAGTAACAGAGTGTAAGAGACAGCAGCAGAGTGTAAGAGAGTGTAACAGAGTATAGGAGACAGTAACAGAGTATAGGAGACAGTAACAGAGTGTAAGAGAGTGTAAGAGACAGTTACAGAGTGTAAGAGAGTGTAACATAGTGTAAGAGACAGTAACAGAGTGTAAGAGATAGCAGAAGAGTGTAAGAGAGTTGAAGAGACAGTCGCAGAGTGTAATAGACAGTAACAGAGTGTAAGAGAGTGTTATAGACAGTAGCAGAGTGTAAGAGACAATAGCAGAGTGTAATAGACTGGAGCAGAGTGTAACATAGTGTAAGACAGTGTAAGAGACTGTAGCAGAGTGTAATAGACAGTAACAGAGTGTAAGAGAGTGTTATAGACAGTAGCAGAGTGTAAGAGACAATAGCAGAGTGTAAGAGACAGTAGCAGAGTTTAATAGACAGCAGCAGAGTGTAAGAGAGTGTAAGAGACAGTAGCAGAGTGTAATAGACAGTAACAGAGTGTAAGAGAGTGTTATAGACAGTAGCAGAGTGTAAGAGACAGTAGCAGAGTGTAATAGACTGTAGCAGAGTGTAACATAGTGTAAGAGAGTGTAAGAGACAGTAGCAGAGTGTAATAGACAGTAACAGAGTGTAAGAGAGTGTTATAGACAGTAGCAGAGTGTAAGAGAGTGTAAGAGACAGTTACAGAGTGTAAGAGAGTGTAACAGAGTGTAAGAGAGTGTAAGAGACAGTAACATAGTGTAGGAGAGTGTAAGAGACAGTAACAGAGTGTAAGAGACAGTAGCAGAGTGTAAGAGAGTGTAAGAGAGTGTTATAGACAGTAGCAGAGTGTAAGGGACAATAGCAGAGTGTAAGAGACAGTAGCAGAGTGTAATAGACTGTAGCAGAGTGTAAAATAGTGTAAGAGAGTGTAAGAGACAGTAGCAGAGTGTAATAGACAGTAATAGAGTGTAAGAGAGTGTTATAGACAGTAGCAGAGTTTAAGAGACAGTAACAGAGCGTAAGAGACAGTAAGAGTGTAAGAGGGTGTAAGAGACAGTAGCAGAGTGTAGGAGAGTGTAAGAGAGTGTAAGAGACAGTAACAGAGTGTAAGAGACAGCAACAGAGTGTAAGAGACAGTAGCAGAGTGTAAGAGACAATAGCAGAGTGTAAGAGACAGTAGCAGAGTGTAATAGACTGTAGCAGAGTGTAACAGTGTAAGAGAGTGTAAGAGACAGTAGCAGAGTGTAATAGACAGTAACAGAGTGTAAGAGAGTGTTATAGACAGTAGCAGAGTGTAAGAGACAGTAGCAGAGTGTAAGAGACAATAGCAGAGTGTAAGAGACAGTAGCAGAGTGTAATAGACTGTAGCAGAGTGTAACATAGTGTAAGAGAGTGTAAGAGACAGTAGCAGAGTGTAATAGACAGTAACAGAGTGTACGAGAGTGTTATAGACAGTAGCAGAGTTTAAGAGACAGTAACAGAGTGTAAGAGACAGTAACAGAGTGTAAGAGTGTGTAAGAGACAGTAGGAGAGTGTAAGAGAGTGTAAGAGAGTGTAAGAGAGTGTAAGAGACAGTAACAGAGTGTAAGAGACAGTAACAGAGTGTAAGAGACAGCAGCAGAGTGTAAGAGAGTGTAACAGAGTATAGGAGACAGTAACAGAGTATAGGAGACAGTAACAGAGTGTAAGAGAGTGTAAGAGACAGTAACAGAGTGTAAGAGAGTGTAACATAGTGTAAGAGACAGTAACAGAGTGTAAGAGACAGCAGAAGAGTGTAAGAGAGTTGAAGAGACAGTCGCAGAGTGTAATAGACAGTAACAGAGTGTAAGAGAGTGTTATAGACAGTAGCAGAGTGTAAGAGACAATAGCAGAGTGTAATAGACTGGAGCAGAGTGTAACATAGTGTAAGAGAAAGTAAGAGACTGTAGCAGAGTGTAATAGACAGTAACAGAGTGTAAGAGAGTGTTATAGACAGTAGCAGAGTGTAAGAGACAATAGCAGAGTGTAAGAGACAGTAGCAGAGTGTAATAGACAGCAGCAGAGTGTAAGAGAGTGTAAGAGACAGTAGCAGAGTGTAATAGACAGTAACAGAGTGTAAGAGAGTGTTATAGACAGTAGCAGAGTGTAAGAGACAATAGCAGAGTGTAAGAGACAGTAGCAGAGTGTAATAGACTGTAGCAGAGTGTAACAGTGTAAGAGAGTGTAAGAGACAGTAGCAGAGTGTAATAGACATTAACAGAGTGTAAGAGAGTGTTATAGACAGTAGTAGAGTTTAAGAGACAGTAACAGAGTGTAAGAGACAGTAACAGAGTGTAAGAGGGTGTAAGAGACAGTAGCAGAGTGTAGGAGAGTGTAAGAGAGTGTAAGAGACAGTAACAGAGTGTAAGAGACAGCAGCAGAGTGTAAGAGAGTGTAACAGAGTGTAAGAGACAGTAACAGAGCGTAAGAGACAGTAGCAGAGTGTAAGAGACAGAAGCAGAGTGAAAGAGAGAGTAGCAGAGTGTAAGAGACAGTAGCAGAGAGTAAGAGACAGTAGCAGAGTGTAAGAGAGTGTAATAGACAGTAACAGAGTGTAAGAGAGTGTAACAGCATGTAAGAGAGTGTAACAGAGTGTAAGAGAGTGTAAGAGACAGTAACAGAGTGTAAGAGACAGTAACAGAGTGTAAGAGACAGTAACAGAGTGTAAGAGACAGCAGCAGAGTGTAAGAGTGTGTAACAGAGTGTAAGAGAGTGAAAGAGACAGTAGCAGAGTGTAATAGACAGTAACAGAGTGTAATAGAGTGTAAGAGACAGTAGCAGAGTGTAAGAGACAATAGCAGAGTGTAAGAGACAGTAGCAGAGTGTAATAGACAGTAACAGAGTGTAAGAGACAGTAACAGAGTGTAAGAGACAGCAGCAGAGTGTAAGAGTGTAAGAGACAGTAACAGAGTGTAAGAGAGTGTAACAGAGTGTAAAAGACAGTAACAGAGTGTACGAGACAGTAACAGAGTGTACGAGACAGTAACAGAGTGTAAGAGACAGTAACAGAGTATACGAGAGTGTAGTAGAGTGTAAGAGACAGTAACAGAGCGTAAGAGACAGTAGCAGTGTGTAAGAGACAGAAGCAAAGTGAAAGAGAGAGTAGCAGAGTGTAAGAGACAGTAGCAGAGTGTAAGAGACAGTAGCAGAGTGTAAGAGAGTGTAAGAGACAGTAACAGAGTGTAAGAGAGTGTAACAGCGTGTAAGAGAGTGTAACAGAGTGTAAGAGACAGTAAGAGAGTGTAACAGAGTGTAAGAGACAGTAACAGAGTGTAGGAGAGTGTAAGAGACAGTAACAGAGTGTAAGAGACAGTAACAGAGTGTAAGAGGGTGTAACAGCGTGTAAGAGAGTGTAACAGCATGTAAGAGAGTGTAACAGAGTGTAAGGGAGTGTAAGAGACAGTAACAGAGTGTAAGGGGGTGTAAGAGACAGTAGAAGAGTGTAGGAGAGTGTAAGAGAGTGTAAGAGAGTGTAATAGACAGTAACAGAGTGTAAGAGACAGTAAAAGAGTGTAAGAGACAGCAGCAGAGTGTAAGAGAGTGTAAGAGACAGTAACAGAGTGTAAGAGACAGTAACAGAGTGTAAGAGACAGTAACAGAGTATACGAGAGTGTAGTAGAGTGTAAGAGACAGTAACAGAGCGTAAGAGACAGTAGCAGTGTGTAAGAGACAGAAGCAAAGTGAAAGAGAGAGTAGCAGAGTGTAAGAGACAGTAGCAGAGTGTAAGAGACAGTAGCAGAGTGTAAGAGAGTGTAAGAGACAGTAACAGAGTGTAAGAGAGTGTAACAGCGTGTAAGAGAGTGTAACAGAGTGTAAGAGACAGTAAGAGAGTGTAACAGAGTGTAAGAGACAGTAACAGAGTGTAGGAGAGTGTAAGAGACAGTAACAGAGTGTAAGAGACAGTAACAGAGTGTAAGAGACAGCAGCAGAGTGTAAGAGAGTGTAACATAGTGTAAGAGAGTGTAAGAGACAGTAGCAGAGTGTAATAGACAGTAACAGAGTGTAATAGAGTGTAAGAGACAGTAGCAGAGTGTAAGAGACAATAGCAGAGTGTAAGAGACAGTAGCAGAGTGTAACATAGTGTAAGAGAGTGTTATAGACAGTAGCAGAGTGTAAGAGACAGTAACAGAGTGTAAGAGACAGTAACAGAGTGAAAGAGACAGTAGCAGAGTGAAAGAGACAGTAGTAGAGTGTAGTAGAGTGTAAGATATAGGAGTGTAAGAGACAGTAACAGAGTGTAAGAGACAGTAACAGAGTGTAAGAGACAGCAGCAGAGTGTAAGAGAGTGTAAGAGACAGTAACAGAGTGTACGAGAGTGTAGTAGAGTGTAAGAGACAGTAGCAGAGTGTAAGAGAGTGTAACAGGGTGTAAGAGACAGTAACAGAGTATAGGAGACAGTAACAGAGTGTAAGAGACAGTAACAGAGTGTACGAGACAGTAACATAGTGTAAGATACAGTAACAGAGTGTATGACAGTGTAGTACAGTGTAAGACACAGTAACAGAGCGTAAGAGATAGTAGCAGAGTGTAAGAGACAGTAGCAGAGTGAAAGAGACAGTAGCAGAGTGTTAGAGACAGTAGCAGAGTGTAAGAAACAGTAACAGAGTGTAAGAGACAGTAGCAGAGTGTAAGAGAGTGTAAGAGACAGTAACAGAGTGTAAGAGGGTGTAAGAGACAGTAGCAGAGTGTAAGAGAGTGTAAGAGAGTGTTATAGACAGTAGCAGAGTGTAAGGGACAATAGCAGAGTGTAAGGGACAATAGCAGAGTGTAAGAGACAGTAGCAGAGTGTAAGAGACAGTAGCAGAGTGTAACAGTGTAAGAGAGTGTAAGAGACAGTAGCAGAGTGTAATAGACAGTAACAGAGTGTAAGAGAGTGTTATAGACAGTAGCAGAGTGTAAGAGACAGTAGCAGAGTGTAAGAGACAATAGCAGAGTGTAAGAGACAGTAGCAGAGTGTAATAGACTGTAGCAGAGTGTAACATAGTGTAAGAGAGTGTAAGAGACAGTAGCAGAGTGTAATAGACAGTAACAGAGTGTACGAGAGTGTTATAGACAGTAGCAGAGTTTAAGAGACAGTAACAGAGTGTAAATGACAGTAACAGAGTGTAAGAGTGTGTAAGAGACAGTAGGAGAGTGTAAGAGAGTGTAAGAGAGTGTAAGAGAGTGTAAGAGAGTGTAAGAGACAGTAACAGAGTGTAAGAGACAGTAACAGAGTGTAAGAGACAGCAGCAGAGTGTAAGAGAGTGTAACAGAGTATAGGAGACAGTAACAGAGTATAGGAGACAGTAACAGAGTGTAAGAGAGTGTAAGAGACAGTTACAGAGTGTAAGAGAGTGTAACATAGTGTAAGAGACAGTAACAGAGTGTAAGAGACAGCAGAAGAGTGTAAGAGAGTTGAAGAGACAGTCGCAGAGTGTAATAGACAGTAACAGAGTGTAAGAGAGTGTTATAGACAGTAGCAGAGTGTAAGAGACAATAGCAGAGTGTAATAGACTGGAGCAGAGTGTAACATAGTGTAAGACAGTGTAAGAGACTGTAGCAGAGTGTAATAGACAGTAACAGAGTGTAAGAGAGTGTTATAGACAGTAGCAGAGTGTAAGAGACAATAGCAGAGTGTAAGAGACAGTAGCAGAGTGTAATAGACAGCAGCAGAGTGTAAGAGAGTGTAAGAGACAGTAGCAGAGTGTAATAGACAGTAACAGAGTGTAAGAGAGTGTTATAGACAGTAGCAGAGTGTAAGAGAAAGTAGCAGAGTGTAATAGACTGTAGCAGAGTGTAACATAGTGTAAGAGAGTGTAAGAGACAGTAGCAGAGTGTAATAGACAGTAACAGAGTGTAAGAGAGTGTAAGAGACAGTTACAGAGTGTAAGAGAGTGTAACAGAGTGTAAGAGAGTGTAAGAGACAGTAACATAGTGTAGGAGAGTGTAAGAGACAGTAACAGAGTGTAAGAGACAGTAGCAGAGTGTAAGAGAGTGTAAGAGAGTGTTATAGACAGTAGCAGAGTGTAAGGGACAATAGCAGAGTGTAAGAGACAGTAGCAGAGTGTAATAGACTGTAGCAGAGTGTAAAATAGTGTAAGAGAGTGTAAGAGACAGTAGCAGAGTGTAATAGACAGTAATAGAGTGTAAGAGAGTGTTATAGACAGTAGCAGAGTTTAAGAGACAGTAACAGAGCGTAAGAGACAGTAAGAGTGTAAGAGGGTGTAAGAGACAGTAGCAGAGTGTAGGAGAGTGTAAGAGAGTGTAAGAGAGTGTAAGAGACAGTAACATAGTGTAAGAGACAGTAACAGAGTGTAAGAGACAGCAGCAGAGTGTAAGAGAGTGTAACAGAGTATAGGAGACAGTAACAGAGTATAGGAGACAGTAACAGAGTGTAAGAGAGTGTAAGAGACAGTAACAGAGTGTAAGAGAGTGTAAGAGACAGTAGCAGAGTGTAAGAGACAGTAACAGAGTGTAAGAGAGTGTAAGAGACAGTAACAGAGTGTAAGAGAGTGTAAGAGACAGTAGCAGAGTGTAATAGACAGTAACAGAGTGTAATAGAGTGTAAGAGACAGTAGCAGAGTGTAAGAGACAATAGCAGAGTGTAAGAGACAGTAGCAGAGTGTAATAGACAGCAGCAGAGTGTAAGAGAGTGTAAGAGACAGTAGCAGAGTGTAATAGACAGTAACAGAGTGTAAGAGAGTGTTATAGACAGTAGCAGAGTGTAAGAGACAATAGCAGAGTGTAAGAGACAGTAGCAGAGTGTAATAGACTGTAGCAGAGTGTAACAGTGTAAGAGAGTGTAAGAGACAGTAGCAGAGTGTAATAGACATTACCAGAGTGTAAGAGAGTGTTATAGACAGTAGCAGAGTTTAAGAGACAGTAACAGAGTGTAAGAGACAGTAACAGAGTGTAAGAGGGTGTAAGAGACAGTAGCAGAGTGTAGGAGAGTGTAAGAGAGTGTAAGAGAGTGTAAGAGACAGTAACAGAGTGTAAGAGACAGTAACAGAGTGTAAGAGACAGCAGCAGAGTGTAAGAGAGTGTAACAGAGTATAGGAGACAGTGACAGAGTATAGGAGACAGTAACAGAGTGTAAGAGAGTGTAAGAGACAGTTACAGAGTGTAAGAGAGTGTAACATAGTGTAAGAGACAGTAACAGAGTGTAAGAGACAGCAGAAGAGTGTAAGAGAGTTGAAGAGACAGTCGCAGAGTGTAAGAGACAATAGCAGAGTGTAAGAGACAGTAGCAGAGTGTAATAGACTGTAGCAGAGTGTAACATAGTGTAAGAGAGTGTAAGAGACAGTAGCAGAGTGTAATAGACAGTAACAGAGTGTAAGAGAGTGTTATAGACAGTAGCAGAGTGTAAGAGACAATAGCAGAGTGTAATAGAGTGTAGCAGAGTGTAATAGAGTGTAATAGAGTGTAGCAGAGTGTAAGAGAGTGTAAGAGACAGTAGCAGAGTGTAATAGACAGTAACAGAGTGTAAGAGAGTGTTATAGACAGTTGCAGAGTGTAAGAGACAATAGCAGAGTGTAAGAGACAGTAACAGAGTGTAAGAGACAGTAGCAGAGTGAAAGAGACAGTAGTAGAGTGTAGTAGAGTGTAAGAGAGCGTCACATGGCATATACCGTCCTCTAGGACCACATGGTCCCGAATGATCTCAGTATACTGTGAACGTCTTTGGGTATCTCTTCGCGTAGACATCGTAAACCTGTGTAAGAGACAGTAACAGAGTATATGAGACAGCAGCAGAGTGTAAGAGAGTGTAACATAGTGTAAGACAGTGTAAGAGACAGTAGCAGAGTGAAAGAGACAGTAGCAGAGTGTAAGAGACAGTAGCAGAGTGTAAGAGACAGTAACAGAGTGTAAGAGATAGTAGCAGAGTGTAAGAGAGTGTAAGAGACAGTAACAGTGTGTAAGAGGGTGTAACAGCGTGTAAGAGAGTGTAAGAGAGTGTAACAGCATGTAAGAGAGTGTAACAGAGTGTAAGGGAGTGTAAGAGACAGTAACAGAGTGTAAGGGGGTGTAAGAGACAGTAGAAGAGTGTAGGAGAGTGTAAGAGAGTGTAAGAGAGTGTAATAGACAGTAACAGAGTGTAAGAGACAGTAAAAGAGTGTAAGAGACAGCAGCAGAGTGTAAGAGAGTGTAAGAGACAGTAACAGAGTGTGAGAGACAGTAACAGAGTATACGAGAGTGTAGTAGAGTGTAAGAGACAGTAACAGAGCGTAAGAGACAGTAGCAGTGTGTAAGAGACAGAAGCAAAGTGAAAGAGAGAGTAGCAGAGTGTAAGAGACAGTAGCAGAGTGTAAGAGACAGTAGCAGAGTGTAAGAGAGTGTAAGAGACAGTAACAGAGTGTAAGAGAGTGTAACAGCGTGTAAGAGAGTGTAACAGAGTGTAAGAGACAGTAACAGAGTGTAGGAGAGTGTAAGAGACAGTAACGGAGTGTAAGAGACAGTAACAGAGTGTAAGAGACAGCAGCAGAGTGTAAGAGAGTGTAACATAGTGTAAGAGAGTGTAAGAGACAGTAGCAGAGTGTAATAGACAGTAACAGAGTGTAATAGAGTGTAAGAGACAGTAGCAGAGTGTAAGAGACAATAGCAGAGTGTAAGAGACAGTAGCAGAGTGTAATTGACTGTAGCAGAGTGTAACAGAGTGTAAGAGAGTGTAAGAGACAATAGCAGAGTGTAATAGACAGTAACAGAGTGTAAGAGAGTGTTATAGACAGTAGCAGAGTGCAAGAGACAATAGCAGAGTGTAAGAGACAGTAGCAGAGTGTAATAGACAGTAACAGAGTGTAAGAGACAGTAACAGAGTGTAAGAGACAGCAGCAGAGTGTAAGAGTGTAAGAGACAGTAACAGAGTGTAAGAGAGTGTAACAGAGTGTAAGAGACAGTAACAGAGTGTACGAGACAGTAACAGAGGGTACTAGACAGTAACAGAGTGTAAGAGACAGTAACAGAGTATACGAGAGTTTAGTAGAGTGTAAGAGACAGTAACAGAGCGTAAGAGACAGTAGCAGTGTGTAAGAGACAGAAGCAAAGTGAAAGAGAGAGTAGCAGAGTGTAAGAGACAGTAGCAGAGTGTAAGAGACAGTAGCAGAGTGTAAGAGTGTAAGAGACAGTAACAGAGTGTAACAGAGTGTAACAGCGTGTAAGAGAGTGTAACAGAGTGTAAGAGACAGTAAGAGAGTGTAACAGAGTGTAAGAGACAGTAACAGAGTGTAGGAGAGTGTAAGAGACAGTAACGGAGTGTAAGAGACAGTAACAGAGTGTAAGAGACAGCAGCAGAGTGTTAGAGAGTGTAACATAGTGTAAGAGAGTGTAAGAGACAGTAGCAGAGTGTAATAGACAGTAACAGAGTGTAATAGAGTGTAAGAGACAGTAGCAGAGTGTAAGAGACAGTAGCAGAGTGTAATAGACTGTAGCAGAGTGTAACAGAGTGTAAGAGAGTGTAAGAGACAATAGCAGAGTGTAATAGACAGTAACAGAGTGTAAGAGAGTGTTATAGACAGTAGCAGAGTGCAAGAGACAATAGCAGAGTGTAAGAGACAGTAGCAGAGTGTAATAGACTGTAACAGAGTGTAACAGAGTGTAAGAGAGTGTAAGAGACAGTAGCGGAGTGTAATAGACAGTAACAGAGTGTAAGAGAGTGTTATAGACAATAGCAGAGTGTTATAGACAATAGCAGAGTGTAAGAGACAGTAGCAGAGTGTAATAGACAGCAGCAGAGTGTAAGAGAGTGTAAGAGACAGTAGCAGAGTGTAATAGACAGTAACAGAGTGTAAGAGAGTGTTATAGACAGTATCAGAGTGTAAGAGACAATATCAGAGTGTAAGAGACAGTAGCAGAGTGTAATAGACTGTAGCAGAGTGTAACATAGTGTAAGAGAGTGTAAGAGACAGTAGCAGAGTGTAATAGACAGTAACAGAGTGTAAGAGAGTGTTATAGACAGTAGCAGAGTGTAAGAGACAATAGCAGAGTGTAAGATACAGTAGCAGAGTGTAAGAGACAGTAACAGAGTGTAAAAGACAGTAACAGAGTGTAAGAGACAGTAGCAGAGTGAAAGAGACAGTAGTAGAGTGTAAGAGAGTGTCACATGGCATATACCGTCCTCTAGGATCACATAGTCCTGAATGATCTCAGTATACTGTGAACGTCTTTGGGGATCTCTTCGCGTAGACCTCGTAAACCTGTGTAAGAGACAGTAAAAGAGTATATGAGACAGTAGTGGAGTGTAAGAAAGTGTAACAGAGTATAGGAGACAGTAACAGAGTGTAAGAGAGTGTAAGAGACAGTTACAGAGTGTAAGAGAGTGTAAGAGAGTGTAACAGAGTGTAAGAGACAGTAACAGAGTGTAAGAGACAGCAGCAGAGTGTAAGAGAGTGTTAGAGACAGTAGCAGAGTGTAATAGACAGTAACAGAGTGTAAGAGAGTGTTATAGACAGTAGCAGAGTGTTATAGACAATAGCAGAGTGTAAGAGACAGTAGCAGTGTGTAATAGACAGCAGCAGAGTGTAAGAGAGTGTAAGAGACAGTAGCAGAGTGTAATAGACAGTAACAGAGTGTAAGAGAGTGTTATAGACAGTAGCAGAGTGTAAGAGACAATAGCAGAGTGTAAGAGACAGTAGCAGAGTGTAATAGACTGTAGCAGAGTGTAACATAGTGTAAGAGAGTGTAAGAGACAGTAGCAGAGTGTAATAGACAGTAACAGAGTGTAAGAGAGTGTTATAGACAGTAGCAGAGTTTAAGAGACAGTAACAGAGTGTAAGAGACAGTAACAGAGTGTAAGAGGGTGTAAGAGACAGTAGCAGAGTGTAGGAGAGTGTAAGAGAGTGTAAGAGAGTGTAAGAGACAGTAACAGAGTGTAAGAGACAGTAACAGAGTGTAAGAGACAGCAGCAGAGTGTAAGAGAGTGTAACAGAGTATAGGAGACAGTAACAGAGTATAGGAGACAGTAACAGAGTGTAAGAGAGTGTAAGAGACAGTTACAGAGTGTAAGAGAGTGTAACATAGTGTAAGAGACAGTAACAGAGTGTAAGAGACAGCAGAAGAGTGTAAGAGAGTTGAAGAGACAGTCGCAGAGTGTAATAGACAGTAACAGAGTGTAAGAGAGTGTTATAGACAGTAGCAGAGTGTAAGAGACAATAGCAGAGTGTAATAGACTGTAGCAGAGTGTAACATAGTGTAAGAGAGTGTAAGAGACTGTAGCAGAGTGTAATAGACAGTAACAGAGTGTAAGAGAGTGTTATAGACAGTAGCAGAGTGTAAGAGACAATAGCAGAGTGTAAGAGACAGTAGCAGAGTGTAATAGACAGCAGCAGAGTGTAAGAGAGTGTAAGAGACAGTAGCAGAGTGTAATAGACAGTAACAGAGTGTAAGAGAGTGTTATAGACAGTAGCAGAGTGTAAGAGACAATAGCAGAGTGTAAGAGACAGTAGCATAGTGTAATAGACTGTAGCAGAGTGTAACAGTGTAAGAGAGTGTAAGAGACAGTAGCAGAGTGTAATAGACATTAACAGAGTGTAAGAGAGTGTTATAGACAGTAGCAGAGTTTAAGAGACAGTAACAGAGTGTAAGAGACAGTAACAGAGTGTAAGAGGGTGTAAGAGACAGTAGCAGAGTGTAAGAGACAATAGCAGAGTGTAAGAGACAGTAGCAGAGTGTAATAGACTGTAGCAGAGTGTAACAGTGTAAGAGAGTGTAAGAGACTGTAGCAGAGTGTAATAGACAGTAACAGAGTGTAAGAGAGTGTTATAGACAGTAGCAGAGTGTAAGAGACAATAGCAGAGTGTAAGAGACAGTAGCAGAGTGTAATAGACAGCAGCAGAGTGTAAGAGAGTGTAAGAGACAGTAGCAGAGTGTAATAGACAGTAACAGAGTGTAAGAGAGTGTTATAGACAGTAGCAGAGTGTAAGAGACAATAGCAGAGTGTAAGAGACAGTAGCAGAGTGTAATAGACAGTAACAGAGTGTAAGAGAGTGTTATAGACAGTAGCAGAGTTTAAGAGACAGTAACAGAGTGTAAGAGACAGTAACAGAGTGTAAGAGGGTGTAAGAGACAGTAGCAGAGTGTAGGAGAGTGTAAGAGAGTGTAAGAGAGTGTAAGAGACAGTAACAGAGTGTAAGAGACAGTAACAGAGTGTAAGAGACAGCAGCAGAGTGTAAGAGAGTGTAACAGAGTGTAAGAGACAGTAACAGAGCGTAAGAGACAGTAGCAGAGTGTAAGAGACAGAAGCAGAGTGAAAGAGAGAGTAGCAGAGTGTAAGAGACAGTAGCAGAGAGTAAGAGACAGTAGCAGAGTGTAAGAGAGTGTAATAGACAGTAACAGAGTGTAAGAGAGTGTAACAGCGTGTAAGAGAGTGTAACAGAGTGTAAGAGAGTGTAAGAGACAGTAACAGAGTGTGGGAGAGTGTAAGAGACAGTAACAGAGTGTAAGAGACAGTAACAGAGTGTAAGAGACAGCAGCAGAGTGTAAGAGAGTGTAACATAGTGTAAGAGAGTGAAAGAGACAGTAGCAGAGTGTAATAGACAGTAACAGAGTGTAAGAGAGTGTTATAGACAGTAGCAGAGTGTAAGAGACAATAGCAGAGTGTAAGATACAGTAGCAAAGTGTAAGAGACAGTAACAGAGTGTAAGAGACAGTAGCAGAGTGAAAGAGGCAGTAGTAGAGTGTACCAGAGTGTCACATGGCATATACCGTCCTCTAGGATCACATAGTCCTGAATGATCTCAGTATACTGTGAACGTCTTTGGGGATCTCTTCGCGTAGACATCGTAAGCCTGTGTAAGAGACAGTAAAAGAGTATATGAGACAGTAGCGGAGTTTAAGAGAGTGTGACAGAGCATAGGAGACAGTAACAGAGTATAGGAGATGGTAACAGAGTGTAAGAGAGTGTAAGAGACAGTAACAGAGTGTAAGAGACAGTAACAGAGTGTAAGAGACAGCAGCAGAGTGTAAGAGAGTGTAACATAGTGTAAGAGAGTGAAAGAGTCAGTAGCAGAGTGTAATAGACAGTAACAGAGTGTAGGAGAGTGTAACAGCGTGTAAGAGAGTGTAAGAGACAGTAACAGAGTGTAGGAGAGTGTAAGAGACAGTAACAGAGTGTAAGAGACAGTAACAGAGTGTAAGAGTCAGCAGCAGAGTGTAAGAGAGTGTAACATAGTGTAAGAGAGTGTAAGAGACAGTAGCAGAGTGTAATAGACAGTAAGAGAGTGTTATAGACAGTAGCAGAGTGTAAGAGACAATAGCAGAGTGTAAGATACAGTAGCAGAGTGTAAGATACAGTAGCAGAGTGTAAGAGACAGTAACAGAGTGTAAAAGACAGTAACAGAGTGTAAGAGACAGTAGCAGAGTGAAAGAGACAGTAGTAGAGTGTAAGAGAGTGTCACATGGCATATACCGTCCTCTAGGATCACATAGTCCCGAATGATCTCAGCATACTGTGAACGTCTTTGGGGATCTCTTCGCGTAGACAACGTAAACCTGTGTAAGAGACAGTAGCAGAGAGTAAGAGACGGTAACAGAATATATGAGACAGTAGCAGAGTGTAAGAGATTGTAACAGAGTGTAAGAGACAGTAGCAGAGTGAAAGAGACAGTAGCAGAGTGTAAGAGACAGTAGCAGAGTGTAAGAGACAGTAACAGAGTGTAAGAGGGTGTAAGAGACAGTAGCAGAGTGTAGGAGAGTGTAAGAGAGTGTAAGAGAGTGTAAGAGAGTGTAGGAGAGTGTAAGAGACAGTAACAGAGTGTAAGAGACAGTAACAGAGTGTAAGAGACATCAGCAGAGTGTAAGAGAGTGTAACAGAGTGTAAGAGACAGTAACAGAGTGTACGAGACAGTAACAGAGTGTAAGAAACAGTAACAGAGTGTAAGAGAGTGTAACAGAGTGTAAGAGACAGTAACAGAGTGTAGGAGACAGTAACAGAGTGTAAGAGACAGTAACAGAGTGTACGAGAGTGTAGTAGAGTGTAAGAAACAGTAACAGAGCGTAAGAGACAGTAGCAGAGTGTAAGAGACAGAAGCAGAGTGAAAGAGAGAGTAGCAGAGTGTAAGAGACAGTAGCAGAGTGTAAGAGACAGTAGCAGAGTGTAAGATACAGTAGCAAAGTGTAAGAGACAGTAACAGAGTGTAAGAGACAGTAGCAGAGTGAAAGAGGCAGTAGTAGAGTGTACCAGAGTGTCACATGGCATATACCGTCCTCTAGGATCACATAGTCCTGAATGATCTCAGTATACTGTGAACGTCTTTGGGGATCTCTTCGCGTAGACATCGTAAGCCTGTGTAAGAGACAGTAAAAGAGTATATGAGACAGTAGCGGAGTTTAAGAGAGTGTGACAGAGCATAGGAGACAGTAACAGAGTATAGGAGATGGTAACAGAGTGTAAGAGAGTGTAAGAGACAGTAACAGAGTGTAAGAGACAGTAACAGAGTGTAAGAGACAGCAGCAGAGTGTAAGAGAGTGTAACATAGTGTAAGAGAGTGAAAGAGTCAGTAGCAGAGTGTAATAGACAGTAACAGAGTGTAGGAGAGTGTAACAGCGTGTAAGAGAGTGTAAGAGACAGTAACAGAGTGTAGGAGAGTGTAAGAGACAGTAACAGAGTGTAAGAGACAGTAACAGAGTGTAAGAGTCAGCAGCAGAGTGTAAGAGAGTGTAACATAGTGTAAGAGAGTGTAAGAGACAGTAGCAGAGTGTAATAGACAGTAAGAGAGTGTTATAGACAGTAGCAGAGTGTAAGAGACAATAGCAGAGTGTAAGATACAGTAGCAGAGTGTAAGATACAGTAGCAGAGTGTAAGAGACAGTAACAGAGTGTAAAAGACAGTAACAGAGTGTAAGAGACAGTAGCAGAGTGAAAGAGACAGTAGTAGAGTGTAAGAGAGTGTCACATGGCATATACCGTCCTCTAGGATCACATAGTCCCGAATGATCTCAGCATACTGTGAACGTCTTTGGGGATCTCTTCGCGTAGACAACGTAAACCTGTGTAAGAGACAGTAGCAGAGAGTAAGAGACGGTAACAGAATATATGAGACAGTAGCAGAGTGTAAGAGATTGTAACAGAGTGTAAGAGACAGTAGCAGAGTGAAAGAGACAGTAGCAGAGTGTAAGAGACAGTAGCAGAGTGTAAGAGACAGTAACAGAGTGTAAGAGGGTGTAAGAGACAGTAGCAGAGTGTAGGAGAGTGTAAGAGAGTGTAAGAGAGTGTAAGAGAGTGTAGGAGAGTGTAAGAGACAGTAACAGAGTGTAAGAGACAGTAACAGAGTGTAAGAGACATCAGCAGAGTGTAAGAGAGTGTAACAGAGTGTAAGAGACAGTAACAGAGTGTACGAGACAGTAACAGAGTGTAAGAAACAGTAACAGAGTGTAAGAGAGTGTAACAGAGTGTAAGAGACAGTAACAGAGTGTAGGAGACAGTAACAGAGTGTAAGAGACAGTAACAGAGTGTACGAGAGTGTAGTAGAGTGTAAGAAACAGTAACAGAGCGTAAGAGACAGTAGCAGAGTGTAAGAGACAGAAGCAGAGTGAAAGAGAGAGTAGCAGAGTGTAAGAGACAGTAGCAGAGTGTAAGAGACAGTAGCAGAGTGTAAGAGAGTGTAAGAGACAGTAACAGAGTGAAAGAGAGTGTAACAGCGTGTACAAGAGTGTAACAGAGTGTAAGAGAGTGTAAGAGACAGTACCAGAGTGTAAGAGGGTGTAAGAGACAGTAGCAGAGTGTAGGAGAGTGTAAGAGAGTGTAAGAGAGTGTAAGAGAGTGTAAGAGAGTGTAAGAGACAGTAACAGAGTGTAAGAGACAGTAACAAAGTGTAAGAGACAGCAGCAGAGTGTAAGAGAGTGTAACAGAGTGTAAGAGAGTGTTATAGACAGTAGCAGAGTGTAAGAGACAATAGCAGAGTGTAAGAGACAGTCGCAGAGTGTAAGAGATAGTAACAGAGTGTAAGAGACAGTAACAGAGTGTAAGAGACAGTAACAGAGTGTAAGACAGTAGCAGAGTGTAAGAGACAGTAGCAGAGTGTAAGAGAGAGTAGCAGAGTGTAAGAGACAGTAACAGCGTGTAAGAGAGTGTAACAGCATGTAAGAGAGTGTAACAGAGTGTAAGAGAGTGTAAGAGAGTGTAAGAGACAGTAACAGAGTGTAGGAGAGTGTAATAGACAGTAACAGAGTGTAAGAGAGTGTTATAGACAGTAGCAGAGTGTAAGAGACAATAGCTGAGTGTAAGAGACAATAGCAGAGTGTAATAGACTGTAGCAGAGTGTAACAGAGTGTAAGAGACAGTAGCAGAGTGTAATAGACAGTAACAGAGTGTAAGAGAGTGTTATAGACAGTAGCAGAGTGTAAGAGACAATAGCAGAGTGTAAGATACAGTAGCAGAGTGTAAGAGACAGTAACAGAGTGTAAGAGACAGTAACAGAGTGTAAGAGACAGTAGCAGAGTGAAAGAGACAGTAGTAGAGTGTAGTAGAGTGTAAGAGAGTGTCACATGGCATATACCGTCCTCTAGGATCACATAGTCCCGAATGATCTCAGTATACTGTGAACGTCTTTGGGGATCTCTTCGCGTAGAAATTGTAAACCTGTGTAAGAGACAGTAGCAGAGAGTAAGAGACAGTAACAGAGTATATGAGACAGTAGCAGAGTGTAAGAGAGTGTAACAGAGTATAGGAGACAGTAACAGAGAATAGTAGACAGTAACAGAGTGTAAGAGAGTGTAAGAGACAGTTACAGAGTGTAAGAGAGTGTAACAGAGTGTAAGAGACAGTAAAGGATTGTAAGAGACAGCAGCAGAGTGTAAGAGAGTGTAAGAGACAGTAGCAGAGTGTAATAGACAGTAACAGAGTGTAAGAGACAGTAGCAGAGTGAAAGAAACAGTAGTAGAGTGTAGTAGAGTATAGTAGAGTGTAAGAGAGTGTCACATGGCATATACCGTCCTCTAGGATCACATAGTCCTGAATGATCTCAGTATACTGTGAACGTCTTTGGGGATCTCTTCGCGTAGACATCGTAAACCTGTGTAAGAGACAGTAGCAGAGAGTAAGAGACGGTAACAGAGTATGTGAGACAGTAGCAGAGTGTAAGAGAGTGTAACAGAGTATAGGAGACAGTAACAGAGTATAGGAGACAGTAACAGAGTGTAAGAGAGTGTAAGAGGGTGTAAGAGACAGTAGCAGAGTGTAGGAGAGTGTAAGAGAGTGTAAGAGACAGTAACAGAGTGTAAGAGACAGTAACAGAGTATATGAGACAGCAGCAGAGTTTAAGAGTGTAACAGAGTATATGAGACAGTAACAGAGTGTAAGAGACAGTAACAGAGTGTAAGATACAGTAACAGAGTGTATGAGAGTGTAGTAGAGTGTAAGAGACAGTAACAGAGCGTAAGAGATAGTAGCAGAGTGTAAGAGACAGTAGCAGAGTGAAAGAGAGTGTTATAGACAGTAGCAGAGTGTAAGAGACAATAGCAGAGTGTAAGAGACAGTAGCAGAGTGTAATAGACAGTAACAGAGTGTAAGAGAGTGTTATAGACAGTAGCAGAGTGTAAGAGACAATAGCAGAGTGTAAGAGACAGTAGCAGAGTGTAATAGACAGCAGCAGAGTGTAAGAGAGTGTAAGAGACAGTAGCAGAGTGTAATAGACAGTAACAGAGTGTAAGAGAGTGTTATAGACAGTAGCAGAGTGTAAGAGACAGTAGCAGAGTGTAATAGACTGTAGCAGAGTGTAACATAGTGTAAGAGAGTGTAAGAGACAGTAGCAGAGTGTAATAGGCAGTAACAGAGTGTAAGAGAGTGTTATAGACAGTAGCAGAGTGTAAGAGAGTGTAAGAGACAGTTACAGAGTGTAAGAGAGTGTAACAGAGTGTAAGAGAGTGTAAGAGACAGTAACATAGTGTAGGAGAGTGTAAGAGACAGTAACAGAGTGTAAGAGACAGTAGCAGAGTGTAAGAGAGTGTAAGAGAGTGTTATAGACAGTAGCAGAGTGTAAGGGACAATAGCAGAGTGTAAGAGACAGTAGCAGAGTGTAATAGACTGTAGCAGAGTGTAAAATAGTGTAAGAGAGTGTAAGAGACAGTAGCAGAGTGTAATAGACAGTAATAGAGTGTAAGAGAGTGTTATAGACAGTAGCAGAGTTTAAGAGACAGTAACAGAGCGTAAGAGACAGTAAGAGTGTAAGAGGGTGTAAGAGACAGTAGCAGAGTGTAGGAGAGTGTAAGAGAGTGTAAGAGACAGTAACAGAGTGTAAGAGACAGCAACAGAGTGTAAGAGACAGTAGCAGAGTGTAAGAGACAGTAGCAGAGTGTAATAGACTGTAGCAGAGTGTAACAGTGTAAGAGAGTGTAAGAGACAGTAGCAGAGTGTAATAGACAGTAACAGAGTGTAAGAGACAGTAACAGAGTATACGAGAGTGTAGTAGAGTGTAAGAGACAGTAACAGAGCGTAAGAGACAGTAGCAGTGTGTAAGAGACAGAAGCAGAGTGAAAGAGAGAGTAGCAGAGTGTAAGAGACAGTAGCAGAGTGTAAGAGACAGTAGCAGAGTGTAAGAGAGTGTAAGAGACAGTAACAGAGTGTAAGAGACAGCAGCAGAGTGTAAGAGACAGTAACAGAGTGTAAGAGACAGTAACAGAGTGTACGAGAGTGTAGTAGAGTGTAAGAGACAGTAACAGAGCATAAGAGACAGTAACAAAGCATAAGAGACAGAGGCAGAGTGTAAGAGACAGAAACAGAGTGAAAGAGAGAGTAGCAGAGTGTAAGAGACAGTAGCAGAGTGTAAGAGAGTGTAAGAGACAGTAACAGAGTGTAAGAGAGTGTAACAGCATGTAAGAGAGTGTAACAGAGTGTAAGAGAGTGTAAGAGACAGTAACAGAGTGTAGTAGAGTGTAAGAGACAGTAACAGAGTGTAAGAGACAGTAACAGAGTGTAAGAGACAGCAGCAGAGTGTAAGAGAGTGTAACATAGTGTAAGAGAGTGAAAGAGACAGTAGCAGAGTGTAATAGACAGTAACAGAGTGTAAGAGAGTGTTATAGACAGTAGCAGAGTGTAAGAGACAATAGCAGAGTGTAAGATACAGTAGCAAAGTGTAAGAGACAGTAACAGAGTGTAAGAGACAGTAGCAGAGTGAAAGAGGCAGTAGTAGAGTGTAGTAGAGTGTACCAGAGTGTCACATGGCATATACCGTCCTCTAGGATCACATAGTCCTGAATGATCTCAGTATACTGTGAACGTCTTTGGGGATCTCTTCGCGTAGACATCGTAAACCTGTGTAAGAGACAGTAAAAGAGTATATGAGACAGTAGCGGAGTGTAAGAGAGTGTGACAGAGCATAGGAGACAGTAACAGAGTATAGGAGACGGTAACAGAGTGTAAGAGAGTGTAAGAGACAGTAACAGAGTGTAAGAGACAGCAGCAGAGTGTAAGAGAGTGTAACATAGTGTAAGAGAGTGAAAGAGACAGTAGCAGAGTGTAGGAGAGTGTAACAGCGTGTAAGAGAGTGTAACAGAGTGTAAGAGAGTGTAAGAGACAGTAACAGAGTGTAGGAGAGTGTAAGAGACAGTAACAGAGTGTAAGAGACAGTAACAGAGTGTAAGAGACAGTAACAGAGTGTAAGAGACAGCAGCAGAGTGTAAGAGAGTGTAACATAGTGTAAGAGAGTGAAAGAGACAGTAGCAGAGTGTAATAGACAGTAACAGAGTGTAGAAGAGTGTCAGAGACAGTAACGGAGTGTAAGAGTCAGCAGCAGAGTGTAAGAGAGTGTAACATAGTGTAAGAGAGTGTAAGAGACAGTAGCAGAGTGTAATAGACAGTAACAGAGTGTAAGAGTCAGCAGCAGAGTGTAAGAGAGTGTAACATAGTGTAAGAGAGTGTTATAGACAGTAGCAGAGTGTAAGAGACAATAGCAGAGTGTAAGATACAGTAGCAGAGTGTAAGAGACAGTAACAGAGTGTAAAAGACAGTAACAGAGTGTAAGAGACAGTAGCAGAGTGAAAGAGACAGTAGTAGAGTGTAGTAGAGTGTAAGAGAGTGTCACATGGCATATACCGTCCTCTAGGATCACATAGTCCTGAATGATCTCAGTATACTGTGAACGTCTTTGGGGATCTCTTCGCGTAGACCTCGTAAACCTGTGTAAGAGACAGTAAAATAGTATATGAGACAGTAGTGGAGTGTAAGAAAGTGTAACAGAGTATAGGAGACAGTAACAGAGTGTAAGAGAGTGTAAGAGACAGTTACAGAGTGTAAGAGAGTGTAACAGAGTGTAAGAGACAGTAACAGAGTGTAAGAGACAGCAGCAGAGTGTAAGAGAGTGTAAGAGACAGTAGCAGAGTGTAATAGACAGTAACAGAGTGTAAGAGAGTGTTATAGACAGTAGCAGAGTGTTATAGACAATAGCAGAGTGTAAGAGACAGTAGCAGAGTGTAATAGACAGCAGCAGAGTGTAAGAGAGTGTAAGAGACAGTAGCAGAGTGTAATAGACAGTAACAGAGTGTAAGAGAGTGTTATAGACAGTAGCAGAGTGTAAGAGACAATAGCAGAGTGTAAGAGACAGTAGCAGAGTGTAATAGACTGTAGCAGAGTGTAACATAGTGTAAGAGAGTGTAAGAGACAGTAGCAGAGTGTAATAGACAGTAACAGAGTGTAAGAGAGTGTTATAGACAGTAGCAGAGTTTAAGAGACAGTAACAGAGTGTAAGAGACAGTAACAGAGTGTAAGAGGGTGTAAGAGACAGTAGCAGAGTGTAGGAGAGTGTAAGAGAGTGTAAGAGAGTGTAAGAGACAGTAACAGAGTGTAAGAGACAGCAGCAGAGTGTAAGAGAGTGTAACAGAGTATAGGAGACAGTAACAGAGTATAGGAGACAGTAACAGAGTGTAAGAGAGTGTAAGAGACAGTTACAGAGTGTAAGAGAGTGTAACATAGTGTAAGAGACAGTAACAGAGTGTAAGAGACAGTAGCAGAGTGTAATAGACTGTACCAGAGTGTAACATAGTGTAAGAGAGTGTAAGAGACAGTAGCAGAGTGTAATAGACAGTAACAGAGTGTAAGAGAGTGTTATAGACAGTAGCAGAGTGTAAGAGACAATAGCAGAGTGTAATAGAGTGTAGCAGAGTGTAATAGAGTGTAGCAGAGTGTAAGAGAGTGTAAGAGACAGTAGCAGAGTGTAATAGACAGTAACAGAGTGTAAGAGAGTGTTATAGACAGTTGCAGAGTGTAAGAGACAATAGCAGAGTGTAAGATACAGTAGAAGAGTGTAAGAGACTGTAACAGAGTGTAAGAGACAGTAACAGAGTGTAAGAGACAGTAACAGAGTGTAAGAGACAGTAGCAGAGTGAAAGAGACATTAGTAGAGTGTAGTAGAGTGTAAGAGAGAGTCACATGGCATACACCGTCCTCTAGGACCACATGGTCCCGAATGATCTCAGTATACTGTGAACGTCTTTGGGTATCTCTTCGCGTAGACATCGTAAACCTGTGTAAGAGACAGTAACAGAGTATATGAGACAGCAGCAGAGCGTAAGAGAGTGTAACATAGTGTAAGACAGTGTAAGAGACAGTAGCAGAGTGAAAGAGACAGTAGCAGAGTGTAAGAGACAGTAGCAGAGTGTAAGAGACAGTAACAGAGTGTAAGAGATAGTAGCAGAGTGTAAGAGAGTGTAAGAGACAGTAACAGTGTGTAAGAGGGTGTAACAGCGTGTAAGAGAGTGTAACAGCATGTAAGAGAGTGTAACAGAGTGTAAGGGAGTGTAAGAGACAGTAACAGAGTGTAAGGGGGTGTAAGAGACAGTAGAAGAGTGTAGGAGAGTGTAAGAGAGTGTAAGAGAGTGTAATAGACAGTAACAGAGTGTAAGAGACAGTAAAAGAGTGTAAGAGACAGCAGCAGAGTGTAAGAGAGTGTAAGAGACAGTAACAGAGTGTAAGAGACAGTAACAGAGTGTAAGAGACAGTAACAGAGTATACGAGAGTGTAGTAGAGTGTAAGAGACAGTAACAGAGCGTAAGAGACAGTAGCAGTGTGTAAGAGACAGAAGCAAAGTGAAAGAGAGAGTAGCAGAGTGTAAGAGACAGTAGCAGAGTGTAAGAGACAGTAGCAGAGTGTAAGAGAGTGTAAGAGACAGTAACAGAGTGTAAGAGAGTGTAACAGCGTGTAAGAGAGTGTAACAGAGTGTAAGAGACAGTAAGAGAGTGTAACAGAGTGTAAGAGACAGTAACAAAGTGTAGGAGAGTGTAAGAGACAGTAACAGAGTGTAAGAGACAGTAACAGAGTGTAAGAGACAGCAGCAGAGTGTAAGAGAGTGTAACATAGTGTAAGAGAGTGTAAGAGACAGTAGCAGAGTGTAATAGACAGTAACAGAGTGTAATAGAGTGTAAGAGACAGTAGCAGAGTGTAAGAGACAATAGCAGAGTGTAAGAGACAGTAGCAGAGTGTAACATAGTGTAAGAGAGTGTTATAGACAGTAGCAGAGTGTAAGAGACAGTAACAGAGTGTAAGAGACAGTAACAGAGTGAAAGAGACAGTAGCAGAGTGAAAGAGACAGTAGTAGAGTGAAAGAGACAGTAGTAGAGTGTAGTAGAGTGTAAGAGATAGGAGTGTAAGAGACAGTAACAGAGTGTAAGAGACAGTAACAGAGTGTAAGAGACAGCAGCAGAGTGTAAGAGAGTGTAATAGACAGTAACAGAGTGTACGAGAGTGTAGTAGAGTGTAAGAGACAGTAGCAGAGTGTAATAGACAGTAACAGAGTGTAAGAGAGTGTTATAGACAGTAGCAGAGTGTAAGAGACAATAGCAGAGTGTAAGAGACAGTAGCAGAGTGTAATAGACTGTAGCAGAGTGTAACAGTGTAAGAGAGTGTAAGAGACAGTAGCAGAGTGTAATAGACATTAACAGAGTGTAAGAGAGTGTTATAGACAGTAGCAGAGTTTAAGAGACAGTAACAGAGTGTAAGAGACAGTAACAGAGTGTAAGAGACAGCAGCAGAGTGTAAGAGAGTGTAACAGAGTGTAAGAGACAGTAACAGAGCGTAAGAGACAGTAGCAGAGTGTAAGAGACAGAAGCAGAGTGAAAGAGAGAGTAGCAGAGTGTAAGAGACAGTAGCAGAGAGTAAGAGACAGTAGCAGAGTGTAAGAGAGTGTAATAGACAGTAACAGAGTGTAAGAGAGTGTAACAGAGTGTAAGAGAGTGTAAGAGACAGTAACAGAGTGAAAGAGACAGTAGCAGAGTGAAAGAGACAGTAGTAGAGTGTAGTAGAGTGTAAGATATAGGAGTGTAAGAGACAGTAACAGAGTGTAAGAGACAGTAACAGAGTGTAAGAGACAGCAGCAGAGTGTAAGAGAGTGTAATAGACAGTAACAGAGTGTACGAGAGTGTAGTAGAGTGTAAGAGACAGTAGCAGAGTGTAAGAGAGTGTAACAGGGTGTAAGAGACAGTAACAGAGTATAGGAGACAGTAACAGAGTGTAAGAGACAGTAACAGAGTGTACGAGACAGTAACATAGTGTAAGATACAGTAACAGAGTGTATGACAGTGTAGTACAGTGTAAGACACAGTAACAGAGCGTAAGAGATAGTAGCAGAGTGTAAGAGACAGTAGCAGAGTGAAAGAGACAGTAGCAGAGTGTTAGAGACAGTAGCAGAGTGTAAGAAACAGTAACAGAGTGTAAGAGACAGTAGCAGAGTGTAAGAGAGTGTAAGAGACAGTAACAGTGTGTAAGAGGGTGTAACAGCGTGTAAGAGAGTGTAACAGCGTGTAAGAGAGTGTAACAGAGTGTAAGAGAGTGTAAGAGACAGTAACAGAGTGTAAGAGGGTGTAAGAGACAGTAGCAGAGTGTAAGAGAGTGTAAGAGAGTGTTATAGACAGTAGCAGAGTGTAAGAGACAATAGCAGAGTGTAAGAGACAGTAACAGAGTGTAAGAGACAGTAGCAGAGTGTAACAGTGTAAGAGAGTGTAAGAGACAGTAGCAGAGTGTAATAGACAGTAACAGAGTGTAAGAGAGTGTTATAGACAGTAGCAGAGTGTAAGAGACAGTAGCAGAGTGTAAGAGACAATAGCAGAGTGTAAGAGACAGTAGCAGAGTGTAATAGACAGTAACAGAGTGTAAGAGAGTGTTATAGACAGTAGCAGAGTGTAAGAGACAGTAGCAGAGTGTAATAGACTGTAGCAGAGTGTAACATAGTGTAAGAGAGTGTAAGAGACAGTAGCAGAGTGTAATAGACAGTAACAGAGTGTAAGAGAGTGTTATAGACAGTAGCAGAGTGTAAGATAGTGTAAGAGACAGTTACAGAGTGTAAGAGAGTGTAACAGAGTGTAAGAGAGTGTAAGAGACAGTAACATAGTGTAGGAGAGTGTAAGAGACAGTAACAGAGTGTAAGAGACAGTAGCAGAGTGTAAGAGAGTGTAAGAGAGTGTTATAGACAGTAGCAGAGTGTAAGGGACAATAGCAGAGTGTAAGAGACAGTAGCAGAGTGTAATAGACTGTAGCAGAGTGTAAAATAGTGTAAGAGAGTGTAAGAGACAGTAGCAGAGTGTAATAGACAGTAATAGAGTGTAAGAGAGTGTTATAGACAGTAGCAGAGTTTAAGAGACAGTAACAGAGCGTAAGAGACAGTAAGAGTGTAAGAGGGTGTAAGAGACAGTAGCAGAGTGTAGGAGAGTGTAAGAGAGTGTAAGAGACAGTAACAGAGTGTAAGAGACAGCAACAGAGTGTAAGAGACAGTAGCAGAGTGTAAGAGACAATAGCAGAGTGTAAGAGACAGTAGCAGAGTGTAATAGACTGTAGCAGAGTGTAACAGTGTAAGAGAGTGTAAGAGACAGTAGCAGAGTGTAATAGACAGTAACAGAGTGTAAGAGAGTGTTATAGACAGTAGCAGAGTGTAAGAGACAATAGCAGAGTGTAATAGACTGGAGCAGAGTGTAACATAGTGTAAGAGAATGTAAGAGACTGTAGCAGAGTGTAATAGACAGTAACAGAGTGTAAGAGAGTGTTATAGACAGTAGCAGAGTGTAAGAGACAATAGCAGAGTGTAAGAGACAGTAGCAGAGTGTAATAGACAGCAGCAGAGTGTAAGAGAGTGTAAGAGACAGTAGCAGAGTGTAATAGACAGTAACAGAGTGTAAGAGAGTGTTATAGACAGTAGCAGAGTGTAAGAGACAATAGCAGAGTGTAAGAGACAGTAGCAGAGTGTAATAGACTGTAGCAGAGTGTAACAGTGTAAGAGAGTGTAAGAGACAGTAGCAGAGTGTAATAGACAGTAACAGAGTGTACGAGAGTGTTATAGACAGTAGCAGAGTTTAAGAGACAGTAACAGAGTGTAAGAGACAGTAACAGAGTGTAAGAGTGTGTAAGAGACAGTAGGAGAGTGTAAGAGAGTGTAAGAGAGTGTAAGAGAGTGTAAGAGACAGTAACAGAGTGTAAGAGACAGTAACAGAGTGTAAGAGACAGTAACAGAGTGTAAGAGACAGCAGCAGAGTGTAAGAGAGTGTAACAGAGTATAGGAGACAGTAACAGAGTATAGGAGACAGTAACAGAGTGTAAGAGAGTGTAAGAGACAGTAACAGAGTGTAAGAGAGTGTAACATAGTGTAAGAGACAGTAACAGAGTGTAAGAGACAGCAGAAGAGTGTAAGAGAGTTGAAGAGACAGTCGCAGAGTGTAATAGACAGTAACAGAGTGTAAGAGAGTGTTATAGACAGTAGCAGAGTGTAAGAGACAATAGCAGAGTGTAATAGACTGGAGCAGAGTGTAACATAGTGTAAGAGAATGTAAGAGACTGTAGCAGAGTGTAATAGACAGTAACAGAGTGTAAGAGAGTGTTATAGACAGTAGCAGAGTGTAAGAGACAATAGCAGAGTGTAAGAGACAGTAGCAGAGTGTAATAGACAGCAGCAGAGTGTAAGAGAGTGTAAGAGACAGTAGCAGAGTGTAATAGACAGTAACAGAGTGTAAGAGAGTGTTATAGACAGTAGCAGAGTGTAAGAGACAATAGCAGAGTGTAAGAGACAGTAGCAGAGTGTAATAGACTGTAGCAGAGTGTAACAGTGTAAGAGAGTGTAAGAGACAGTAGCAGAGTGTAATAGACATTAACAGAGTGTAAGAGAGTGTTATAGACAGTAGTAGAGTTTAAGAGACAGTAACAGAGTGTAAGAGACAGTAACAGAGTGTAAGAGGGTGTAAGAGACAGTAGCAGAGTGTAGGAGAGTGTAAGAGAGTGTAAGAGACAGTAACAGAGTGTAAGAGACAGCAGCAGAGTGTAAGAGAGTGTAACAGAGTGTAAGAGACAGTAACAGAGCGTAAGAGACAGTAGCAGAGTGTAAGAGACAGAAGCAGAGTGAAAGAGAGAGTAGCAGAGTGTAAGAGACAGTAGCAGAGAGTAAGAGACAGTAGCAGAGTGTAAGAGAGTGTAATAGACAGTAACAGAGTGTAAGAGAGTGTAACAGCATGTAAGAGAGTGTAACAGAGTGTAAGAGAGTGTAAGAGACAGTAACAGAGTGTAAGAGACAGTAACAGAGTGTAAGAGACAGTAACAGAGTGTAAGAGACAGCAGCAGAGTGTAAGAGTGTGTAACAGAGTGTAAGAGAGTGAAAGAGACAGTAGCAGAGTGTAATAGACAGTAACAGAGTGTAATAGAGTGTAAGAGACAGTAGCAGAGTGTAAGAGACAATAGCAGAGTGTAAGAGACAGTAGCAGAGTGTAATAGACTGTAGCAGAGTGTAACAGAGTGTAAGAGAGTGTAAGAGACAATAGCAGAGTGTAATAGACAGTAACAGAGTGTAAGAGAGTGTTATAGACAGTAGCAGAGTGCAAGAGACAATAGCAGAGTGTAATAGACAGTAACAGAGTGTAAGAGACAGTAACAGAGTGTAAGAGACAGCAGCAGAGTGTAAGAGTGTAAGAGACAGTAACAGAGTGTAAGAGAGTGTAACAGAGTGTAAAAGACAGTAACAGAGTGTACGAGACAGTAACAGAGTGTACGAGACAGTAACAGAGTGTAAGAGACAGTAACAGAGTATACGAGAGTGTAGTAGAGTGTAAGAGACAGTAACAGAGCGTAAGAGACAGTAGCAGTGTGTAAGAGACAGAAGCAAAGTGAAAGAGAGAGTAGCAGAGTGTAAGAGACAGTAGCAGAGTGTAAGAGACAGTAGCAGAGTGTAAGAGAGTGTAAGAGACAGTAACAGAGTGTAAGAGAGTGTAACAGCGTGTAAGAGAGTGTAACAGAGTGTAAGAGACAGTAAGAGAGTGTAACAGAGTGTAAGAGACAGTAACAGAGTGTAGGAGAGTGTAAGAGACAGTAACAGAGTGTAAGAGACAGTAACAGAGTGTAAGAGGGTGTAACAGCGTGTAAGAGAGTGTAACAGCATGTAAGAGAGTGTAACAGAGTGTAAGGGAGTGTAAGAGACAGTAACAGAGTGTAAGGGGGTGTAAGAGACAGTAGAAGAGTGTAGGAGAGTGTAAGAGAGTGTAAGAGAGTGTAATAGACAGTAACAGAGTGTAAGAGACAGTAAAAGAGTGTAAGAGACAGCAGCAGAGTGTAAGAGAGTGTAAGAGACAGTAACAGAGTGTACGAGAGTGTAGTAGAGTGTAAGAGACAGTAGCAGAGTGTAAGAGAGTGTAACAGGGTGTAAGAGACAGTAACAGAGTATAGGAGACAGTAACAGAGTGTAAGAGACAGTAACAGAGTGTACGAGACAGTAACATAGTGTAAGATACAGTAACAGAGTGTATGACAGTGTAGTACAGTGTAAGACACAGTAACAGAGCGTAAGAGATAGTAGCAGAGTGTAAGAGACAGTAGCAGAGTGAAAGAGACAGTAGCAGAGTGTTAGAGACAGTAGCAGAGTGTAAGAAACAGTAACAGAGTGTAAGAGACAGTAGCAGAGTGTAAGAGAGTGTAAGAGACAGTAACAGTGTGTAAGAGGGTGTAACAGCGTGTAAGAGAGTGTAACAGCGTGTAAGAGAGTGTAACAGAGTGTAAGAGAGTGTAAGAGACAGTAACAGAGTGTAAGAGGGTGTAAGAGACAGTAGCAGAGTGTAAGAGAGTGTAAGAGAGTGTTATAGACAGTAGCAGAGTGTAAGAGACAATAGCAGAGTGTAAGAGACAGTAGCAGAGTGTAAGAGACAGTAGCAGAGTGTAACAGTGTAAGAGAGTGTAAGAGACAGTAGCAGAGTGTAATAGACAGTAACAGAGTGTAAGAGAGTGTTATAGACAGTAGCAGAGTGTAAGAGACAGTAGCAGAGTGTAAGAGACAATAGCAGAGTGTAAGAGACAGTAGCAGAGTGTAATAGACTGTAGCAGAGTGTAACATAGTGTAAGAGAGTGTAAGAGACAGTAGCAGAGTGTAATAGACAGTAACAGAGTGTACGAGAGTGTTATAGACAGTAGCAGAGTTTAAGAGACAGTAACAGAGTGTAAGAGACAGTAACAGAGTGTAAGAGTGTGTAAGAGACAGTAGGAGAGTGTAAGAGAGTGTAAGAGAGTGTAAGAGAGTGTAAGAGACAGTAACAGAGTGTAAGAGACAGTAACAGAGTGTAAGAGACAGCAGCAGAGTGTAAGAGAGTGTAACAGAGTATAGGAGACAGTAACAGAGTATAGGAGACAGTAACAGAGTGTAAGAGAGTGTAAGAGACAGTTACAGAGTGTAAGAGAGTGTAACATAGTGTAAGAGACAGTAACAGAGTGTAAGAGACAGCAGAAGAGTGTAAGAGAGTTGAAGAGACAGTCGCAGAGTGTAATAGACAGTAACAGAGTGTAAGAGAGTGTTATAGACAGTAGCAGAGTGTAAGAGACAATAGCAGAGTGTAATAGACTGGAGCAGAGTGTAACATAGTGTAAGAGAGTGTAAGAGACTGTAGCAGAGTGTAATAGACAGTAACAGAGTGTAAGAGAGTGTTATAGACAGTAGCAGAGTGTAAGAGACAATAGCAGAGTGTAAGAGACAGTAGCAGAGTGTAATAGACAGCAGCAGAGTGTAAGAGAGTGTAAGAGACAGTAGCAGAGTGTAATAGACAGTAACAGAGTGTAAGAGAGTGTTATAGACAGTAGCAGAGTGTAAGAGACAATAGCAGAGTGTAAGAGACAGTAGCAGAGTGTAATAGACTGTAGCAGAGTGTAACAGTGTAAGAGAGTGTAAGAGACAGTAGCAGAGTGTAATAGACATTAACAGAGTGTAAGAGAGTGTTATAGACAGTAGCAGAGTTTAAGAGACAGTAACAGAGTGTAAGAGACAGTAACAGAGTGTAAGAGACAGCAGCAGAGTGTAAGAGAGTGTAACAGAGTGTAAGAGACAGTAACAGAGCGTAAGAGACAGTAGCAGAGTGTAAGAGACAGAAGCAGAGTGAAAGAGAGAGTAGCAGAGTGTAAGAGACAGTAGCAGAGAGTAAGAGACAGTAGCAGAGTGTAAGAGAGTGTAATAGACAGTAACAGAGTGTAAGAGAGTGTAACAGCATGTAAGAGAGTGTAACAGAGTGTAAGAGAGTGTAAGAGACAGTAACAGAGTGTAAGAGACAGTAACAGAGTGTAAGAGACAGCAGCAGAGTGTAAGAGTGTGTAACAGAGTGTAAGAGAGTGAAAGAGACAGTAGCAGAGTGTAATAGACAGTAACAGAGCGTAATAGAGTGTAAGAGACAGTAGCAGAGTGTAAGAGACAATAGCAGAGTGTAAGAGACAGTAGCAGAGTGTAATAGACTGTAGCAGAGTGTAACAGAGTGTAAGAGAGTGTAAGAGACAATAGCAGAGTGTAATAGACAGTAACAGAGTGTAAGAGAGTGTTATAGACAGTAGCAGAGTGCAAGAGACAATAGCAGAGTGTAAGAGACAGTAGCAGAGTGTAATAGACAGTAACAGAGTGTAAGAGACAGTAACAGAGTGTAAGAGACAGCAGCAGAGTGTAAGAGTGTAAGAGACAGTAACAGAGTGTAAGAGAGTGTAACAGAGTGTAAAAGACAGTAACAGAGTGTACGAGACAGTAACAGAGTGTACGAGACAGTAACAGAGTGTAAGAGACAGTAACAGAGTATACGAGAGTGTAGTAGAGTGTAAGAGACAGTAACAGAGCGTAAGAGACAGTAGCAGTGTGTAAGAGACAGAAGCAAAGTGAAAGAGAGAGTAGCAGAGTGTAAGAGACAGTAGCAGAGTGTAAGAGACAGTAGCAGAGTGTAAGAGAGTGTAAGAGACAGTAACAGAGTGTAAGAGAGTGTAACAGCGTGTAAGAGAGTGTAACAGAGTGTAAGAGACAGTAAGAGAGTGTAACAGAGTGTAAGAGACAGTAACAGAGTGTAGGAGAGTGTAAGAGACAGTAACAGAGTGTAAGAGACAGTAACAGAGTGTAAGAGGGTGTAACAACGTGTAAGAGAGTGTAACAGCATGTAAGAGAGTGTAACAGAGTGTAAGGGAGTGTAAGAGACAGTAACAGAGTGTAAGGGGGTGTAAGAGACAGTAGAAGAGTGTAGGAGAGTGTAAGAGAGTGTAAGAGAGTGTAATAGACAGTAACAGAGTGTAAGAGACAGTAAAAGAGTGTAAGAGACAGCAGCAGAGTGTAAGAGAGTGTAAGAGACAGTAACAGAGTGTAAGAGACAGTAACAGAGTGTAAGAGACAGTAACAGAGTATACGAGAGTGTAGTAGAGTGTAAGAGACAGTAACAGAGCGTAAGAGACAGTAGCAGTGTGTAAGAGACAGAAGCAAAGTGAAAGAGAGAGTAGCAGAGTGTAAGAGACAGTAGCAGAGTGTAAGAGACAGTAGCAGAGTGTAAGAGAGTGTAAGAGACAGTAACAGAGTGTAAGAGAGTGTAACAGCGTGTAAGAGAGTGTAACAGAGTGTAAGAGACAGTAAGAGAGTGTAACAGAGTGTAAGAGACAGTAACAGAGTGTAGGAGAGTGTAAGAGACAGTAACAGAGTGTAAGAGACAGTAACAGAGTGTAAGAGACAGCAGCAGAGTGTAAGAGAGTGTAACATAGTGTAAGAGAGTGTAAGAGACAGTAGCAGAGTGTAATAGACAGTAACAGAGTGTAATAGAGTGTAAGAGACAGTAGCAGAGTGTAAGAGACAATAGCAGAGTGTAAGAGACAGTAGCAGAGTGTAACATAGTTTAAGAGAGTGTTATAGACAGTAGCAGAGTGTAAGAGACAGTAACAGAGTGTAAGAGACAGTAACAGAGTGAAAGAGACAGTAGCAGAGTGAAAGAGACAGTAGTAGAGTGTAGTAGAGTGTAAGATATAGGAGTGTAAGAGACAGTAACAGAGTGTAAGAGACAGTAACAGAGTGTAAGAGACAGCAGCAGAGTGTAAGAGAGTGTAATAGACAGTAACAGAGTGTACGAGAGTGTAGTAGAGTGTAAGAGACAGTAGCAGAGTGTAAGAGAGTGTAACAGGGTGTAAGAGACAGTAACAGAGTATAGGAGACAGTAACAGAGTGTAAGAGACAGTAACAGAGTGTACGAGACAGTAACATAGTGTAAGATACAGTAACAGAGTGTATGACAGTGTAGTACAGTGTAAGACACAGTAACAGAGCGTAAGAGATAGTAGCAGAGTGTAAGAGACAGTAGCAGAGTGAAAGAGACAGTAGCAGAGTGTTAGAGACAGTAGCAGAGTGTAAGAAACAGTAACAGAGTGTAAGAGACAGTAGCAGAGTGTAAGAGAGTGTAAGAGACAGTAACAGTGTGTAAGAGGGTGTAACAGCGTGTAAGAGAGTGTAACAGCGTGTAAGAGAGTGTAACAGAGTGTAAGAGAGTGTAAGAGACAGTAACAGAGTGTAAGAGGGTGTAAGAGACAGTAGCAGAGTGTAAGAGAGTGTAAGAGAGTGTTATAGACAGTAGCAGAGTGTAAGAGACAATAGCAGAGTGTAAGAGACAGTAGCAGAGTGTAAGAGACAGTAGCAGAGTGTAACAGTGTAAGAGAGTGTAAGAGACAGTAGCAGAGTGTAATAGACAGTAACAGAGTGTAAGAGAGTGTTATAGACAGTAGCAGAGTGTAAGAGACAGTAGCAGAGTGTAAGAGACAATAGCAGAGTGTAAGAGACAGTAGCAGAGTGTAATAGACTGTAGCAGAGTGTAACATAGTGTAAGAGAGTGTAAGAGACAGTAGCAGAGTGTAATAGACAGTAACAGAGTGTACGAGAGTGTTATAGACAGTAGCAGAGTTTAAGAGACAGTAACAGAGTGTAAATGACAGTAACAGAGTGTAAGAGTGTGTAAGAGACAGTAGGAGAGTGTAAGAGAGTGTAAGAGAGTGTAAGAGAGTGTAAGAGACAGTAACAGAGTGTAAGAGACAGTAACAGAGTGTAAGAGACAGCAGCAGAGTGTAAGAGAGTGTAACAGAGTATAGGAGACAGTAACAGAGTATAGGAGACAGTAACAGAGTGTAAGAGAGTGTAAGAGACAGTTACAGAGTGTAAGAGAGTGTAACATAGTGTAAGAGACAGTAACAGAGTGTAAGAGACAGCAGAAGAGTGTAAGAGAGTTGAAGAGACAGTCGCAGAGTGTAATAGACAGTAACAGAGTGTAAGAGAGTGTTATAGACAGTAGCAGAGTGTAAGAGACAATAGCAGAGTGTAATAGACTGGAGCAGAGTGTAACATAGTGTAAGACAGTGTAAGAGACTGTAGCAGAGTGTAATAGACAGTAACAGAGTGTAAGAGAGTGTTATAGACAGTAGCAGAGTGTAAGAGACAATAGCAGAGTGTAAGAGACAGTAGCAGAGTGTAATAGACAGCAGCAGAGTGTAAGAGAGTGTAAGAGACAGTAGCAGAGTGTAATAGACAGTAACAGAGTGTAAGAGAGTGTTATAGACAGTAGCAGAGTGTAAGAGACAGTAGCAGAGTGTAATAGACTGTAGCAGAGTGTAACATAGTGTAAGAGAGTGTAAGAGACAGTAGCAGAGTGTAATAGACAGTAACAGAGTGTAAGAGAGTGTAAGAGACAGTTACAGAGTGTAAGAGAGTGTAACAGAGTGTAAGAGAGTGTAAGAGACAGTAACATAGTGTAGGAGAGTGTAAGAGACAGTAACAGAGTGTAAGAGACAGTAGCAGAGTGTAAGAGAGTGTAAGAGAGTGTTATAGACAGTAGCAGAGTGTAAGGGACAATAGCAGAGTGTAAGAGACAGTAGCAGAGTGTAATAGACTGTAGCAGAGTGTAAAATAGTGTAAGAGAGTGTAAGAGACAGTAGCAGAGTGTAATAGACAGTAATAGAGTGTAAGAGAGTGTTATAGACAGTAGCAGAGTTTAAGAGACAGTAACAGAGCGTAAGAGACAGTAAGAGTGTAAGAGGGTGTAAGAGACAGTAGCAGAGTGTAGGAGAGTGTAAGAGAGTGTAAGAGACAGTAACAGAGTGTAAGAGACAGCAACAGAGTGTAAGAGACAGTAGCAGAGTGTAAGAGACAATAGCAGAGTGTAAGAGACAGTAGCAGAGTGTAATAGACTGTAGCAGAGTGTAACAGTGTAAGAGAGTGTAAGAGACAGTAGCAGAGTGTAATAGACAGTAACAGAGTGTAAGAGAGTGTTATAGACAGTAGCAGAGTGTAAGAGACAGTAGCAGAGTGTAAGAGACAATAGCAGAGTGTAAGAGACAGTAGCAGAGTGTAATAGACTGTAGCAGAGTGTAACATAGTGTAAGAGAGTGTAAGAGACAGTAGCAGAGTGTAATAGACAGTAACAGAGTGTACGAGAGTGTTATAGACAGTAGCAGAGTTTAAGAGACAGTAACAGAGTGTAAGAGACAGTAACAGAGTGTAAGAGTGTGTAAGAGACAGTAGGAGAGTGTAAGAGAGTGTAAGAGAGTGTAAGAGAGTGTAAGAGACAGTAACATAGTGTAAGAGACAGTAACAGAGTGTAAGAGACAGCAGCAGAGTGTAAGAGAGTGTAACAGAGTATAGGAGACAGTAACAGAGTATAGGAGACAGTAACAGAGTGTAAGAGAGTGTAAGAGACAGTAACAGAGTGTAAGAGAGTGTAAGAGACAGTAGCAGAGTGTAAGAGACAGTAACAGAGTGTAAGAGAGTGTAAGAGACAGTAACAGAGTGTAAGAGAGTGTAAGAGACAGTAGCAGAGTGTAATAGACAGTAACAGAGTGTAATAGAGTGTAAGAGACAGTAGCAGAGTGTAAGAGACAATAGCAGAGTGTAAGAGACAGTAGCAGAGTGTAACATAGTGTAAGAGAGTGTTATAGACAGTAGCAGAGTGTAAGAGACAGTAACAGAGTGTAAGAGACAGTAACAGAGTGAAAGAGACAGTAGCAGAGTGAAAGAGACAGTAGTAGAGTGTAGTAGAGTGTAAGATATAGGAGTGTAAGAGACAGTAACAGAGTGTAAGAGACAGTAACAGAGTGTAAGAGAGTGTAAGAGACAGTTACAGAGTGTAAGAGAGTGTAACATAGTGTAAGAGACAGTAACAGAGTGTAAGAGACAGCAGAAGAGTGTAAGAGAGTTGAAGAGACAGTCGCAGAGTGTAATAGACAGTAACAGAGTGTAAGAGAGTGTTATAGACAGTAGCAGAGTGTAAGAGACATTAGCAGAGTGTAATAGACTGGAGCAGAGTGTAACATAGTGTAAGAGAGTGTAAGAGACTGTAGCAGAGTGTAATAGACAGTAACAGAGTGTAAGAGAGTGTTATAGACAGTAGCAGAGTGTAAGAGACAATAGCAGAGTGTAAGAGACAGTAGCAGAGTGTAATAGACAGCAGCAGAGTGTAAGAGAGTGTAAGAGACAGTAGCAGAGTGTAATAGACAGTAACAGAGTGTAAGAGAGTGTTATAGACAGTAGCAGAGTGTAAGAGACAATAGCAGAGTGTAAGAGACAGTAGCAGAGTGTAATAGACTGTAGCAGAGTGTAACAGTGTAAGAGAGTGTAAGAGACAGTAGCAGAGTGTAATAGACATTACCAGAGTGTAAGAGAGTGTTATAGACAGTAGCAGAGTTTAAGAGACAGTAACAGAGTGTAAGAGACAGTAACAGAGTGTAAGAGGGTGTAAGAGACAGTAGCAGAGTGTAGGAGAGTGTAAGAGAGTGTAAGAGACAGTAACAGAGTGTAAGAGACAGTAACAGAGTGTAAGAGACAGCAGCAGAGTGTAAGAGAGTGTAACAGAGTGTAAGAGACAGTAACAGAGCGTAAGAGACAGTAGCAGAGTGTAAGAGACAGAAGCAGAGTGAAAGAGAGAGTAGCAGAGTGTAAGAGACAGTAGCAGAGAGTAAGAGACAGTAGCAGAGTGTAAGAGAGTGTAATAGACAGTAACAGAGTGTAAGAGAGTGTAACAGCATGTAAGAGAGTGTAACAGAGTGTAAGAGAGTGTAAGAGACAGTAACAGAGTGTAAGAGACAGTAACAGAGTGTAAGAGACAGCAGCAGAGTGTAAGAGTGTGTAACATAGTGTAAGAGAGTGAAAGAGACAGTAGCAGAGTGTAATAGACAGTAATAGAGTGTAAGAGACAGTAGCAGAGTGTAATAGACTGTAGCAGAGTGTAACATAGTGTAAGAGAGTGTAAGAGACAGTAGCAGAGTGTAATAGACAGTAACAGAGTGTAAGAGAGTGTTATAGACAGTAACAGAGTGTAAGAGAGTGTTATAGACAGTAGCAGAGTTTAAGAGACAGTAACAGAGTGTAAGAGACAGTAACAGAGTGTAAGAGGGTGTAAGAGACAGTAGCAGAGTGTAGGAGAGTGTAAGAGAGTGTAAGAGAGTGTAAGAGACAGTAACAGAGTGTAAGAGACAGTAACAGAGTGTAAGAGACAGCAGCAGAGTGTAAGAGAGTGTAACAGAGTATAGGAGACAGTGACAGAGTATAGGAGACAGTAACAGAGTGTAAGAGAGTGTAAGAGACAGTTACAGAGTGTAAGAGAGTGTAACATAGTGTAAGAGACAGTAACAGAGTGTAAGAGACAGCAGAAGAGTGTAAGAGAGTTGAAGAGACAGTCGCAGAGTGTAAGAGACAATAGCAGAGTGTAAGAGACAGTAGCAGAGTGTAATAGACTGTAGCAGAGTGTAACATAGTGTAAGAGAGTGTAAGAGACAGTAGCAGAGTGTAATAGACAGTAACAGAGTTTAAGAGAGTGTTATAGACAGTAGCAGAGTGTAAGAGACAATAGCAGAGTGTAATAGAGTGTAGCAGAGTGTAATAGAGTGTAGCAGAGTGTAAGAGAGTGTAAGAGACAGTAGCAGAGTGTAATAGACAGTAACAGAGTGTAAGAGAGTGTTATAGACAGTTGCAGAGTGTAAGAGACAATAGCAGAGTGTAAGAGACAGTAACAGAGTGTAAGAGACAGTAGCAGAGTGAAAGAGACAGTAGTAGAGTGTAGTAGAGTGTAAGAGAGCGTCACATGGCATATACCGTCCTCTAGGACCACATGGTCCCGAATGATCTCAGTATACTGTGAACGTCTTTGGGTATCTCTTCGCGTAGACATCGTAAACCTGTGTAAGAGACAGTAACAGAGTATATGAGACAGCAGCAGAGTGTAAGAGAGTGTAACATAGTGTAAGACAGTGTAAGAGACAGTAGCAGAGTGAAAGAGACAGTAGCAGAGTGTAAGAGACAGTAGCAGAGTGTAAGAGACAGTAACAGAGTGTAAGAGATAGTAGCAGAGTGTAAGAGAGTGTAAGAGACAGTAACAGCATGTAAGAGAGTGTAACAGAGTGTAAGGGAGTGTAAGAGACAGTAACAGAGTGTAAGGGGGTGTAAGAGACAGTAGAAGAGTGTAGGAGAGTGTAAGAGAGTGTAAGAGAGTGTAATAGACAGTAACAGAGTGTAAGAGACAGTAAAAGAGTGTAAGAGACAGCAGCAGAGTGTAAGAGAGTGTAAGAGACAGTAACAGAGTGTAAGAGACAGTAACAGAGTGTGAGAGACAGTAACAGAGTATACGAGAGTGTAGTAGAGTGTAAGAGACAGTAACAGAGCGTAAGAGACAGTAGCAGTGTGTAAGAGACAGAAGCAAAGTGAAAGAGAGAGTAGCAGAGTGTAAGAGACAGTAGCAGAGTGTAAGAGACAGTAGCAGAGTGTAAGAGAGTGTAAGAGACAGTAACAGAGTGTAAGAGAGTGTAACAGCGTGTAAGAGAGTGTAACAGAGTGTAAGAGACAGTAACAGAGTGTAGGAGAGTGTAAGAGACAGTAACGGAGTGTAAGAGACAGTAACAGAGTGTAAGAGACAGCAGCAGAGTGTAAGAGAGTGTAACATAGTGTAAGAGAGTGTAAGAGACAGTAGCAGAGTGTAATAGACAATAGCAGAGTGTAAGAGACAGTAGCAGAGTGTAATTGACTGTAGCAGAGTGTAACAGAGTGTAAGAGAGTGTAAGAGACAATAGCAGAGTGTAATAGACAGTAACAGAGTGTAAGAGAGTGTTATAGACAGTAGCAGAGTGCAAGAGACAATAGCAGAGTGTAAGAGACAGTAGCAGAGTGTAATAGACAGTAACAGAGTGTAAGAGACAGTAACAGAGTGTAAGAGACAGCAGCAGAGTGTAAGAGTGTAAGAGACAGTAACAGAGTGTAAGAGAGTGTAACAGAGTGTAAGAGACAGTAACAGAGTGTACGAGACAGTAACAGAGGGTACTAGACAGTAACAGAGTGTAAGAGACAGTAACAGAGTATACGAGAGTGTAGTAGAGTGTAAGAGACAGTAACAGAGCGTAAGAGACAGTAGCAGTGTGTAAGAGACAGAAGCAAAGTGAAAGAGAGAGTAGCAGAGTGTAAGAGACAGTAGCAGAGTGTAAGAGTGTAAGAGACAGTAACAGAGTGTAACAGAGTGTAACAGCGTGTAAGAGAGTGTAACAGAGTGTAAGAGACAGTAAGAGAGTGTAACAGAGTGTAAGAGACAGTAAGAGAGTGTAACAGAGTGTAAGAGACAGTAACGGAGTGTAAGAGACAGTAACAGAGTGTAAGAGACAGCAGCAGAGTGTTAGAGAGTGTAACATAGTGTAAGAGAGTGTAAGAGACAGTAGCAGAGTGTAATAGACAGTAACAGAGTGTAATAGAGTGTAAGAGACAGTAGCAGAGTGTAAGAGACAGTAGCAGAGTGTAATAGACTGTAGCAGAGTGTAACAGAGTGTAAGAGAGTGTAAGAGACAATAGCAGAGTGTAATAGACAGTAACAGAGTGTAAGAGAGTGTTATAGACAGTAGCAGAGTGCAAGAGACAATAGCAGAGTGTAAGAGACAGTAGCAGAGTGTAATAGACTGTAACAGAGTGTAACAGAGTGTAAGAGAGTGTAAGAGACAGTAGCGGAGTGTAATAGACAGTAACAGAGTGTAAGAGAGTGTTATAGACAATAGCAGAGTGTTATAGACAATAGCAGAGTGTAAGAGACAGTAGCAGAGTGTAATAGACAGCAGCAGAGTGTAAGAGAGTGTAAGAGACAGTAGCAGAGTGTAATAGACAGTAACAGAGTGTAAGAGAGTGTTATAGACAGTATCAGAGTGTAAGAGACAATATCAGAGTGTAAGAGACAGTAGCAGAGTGTAATAGACTGTAGCAGAGTGTAACATAGTGTAAGAGAGTGTAAGAGACAGTAGCAGAGTGTAATAGACAGTAACAGAGTGTAAGAGAGTGTTATAGACAGTAGCAGAGTGTAAGAGAGTGTAAGAGACAGTTACAGAGTGTAAGAGAGTGTAACAGAGTGTAAGAGAGTGTAAGAGACAGTAACATAGTGTAGGAGAGTGTAAGAGACAGTAACAGAGTGTAAGAGACAGTAACAGAGTGTAAGAGGGTGTAAGAGACAGTAGCAGAGTGTAGGAGAGTGTAGGAGAGTGTAAGAGACAGTAAGAGTGTAAGAGACAGTAACAGAGTGTAAGAGACAGCAGCAGAGTGTAAGAGAGTGTAACAGAGTGTAAGAGACAGTAACAGAGCGTAAGAGACAGTAGCAGAGTGTAAGAGACAGAAGCAGAGTGAAAGAGAGAGTAGCAGAGTGTAAGAGACAGTAGCAGAGTGTAAGAGACAGTAGCAGAGTGTAAGAGACAGTAACAGAGTGTAAGAGAGTGTAAGAGAGTGTAAGAGAGTGTAACAGCATGTAAGAGAGTGTAACAGAGTGTAAGAGAGTGTAAGAGACAGTAACAGAGTGTAGTAGAGTGTAAGAGACAGTAACAGAGTGTAAGAGACAGTAACAGAGTGTAAGAGACAGCAGCAGAGTGTAAGAGAGTGTAACATAGTGTAAGAGAGTGAAAGAGACAGTAGCAGAGTGTAATAGACAGTAACAGAGTGTAAGAGAGTGTTATAGACAGTAGCAGAGTGTAAGAGACAATAGCAGAGTGTAAGATACAGTAGTAAAGTGTAAGAGACAGTAACAGAGTGTAAGAGACAGTAGCAGAGTGAAAGAGGCAGTAGTAGAGTGTAGTAGAGTGTACCAGAGTGTCACATGGCATATACCGTCCTCTAGGATCACATAGTCCTGAATGATCTCAGTATACTGTGAACGTCTTTGGGAATCTCTTCGCGTAGACATCGTAAACCTGTGTAAGAGACAGTAAAAGAGTATATGAGACAGTAGCGGAGTGTAAGAGAGTGTGACAGAGCATAGGAGACAGTAACAGAGTATAGGAGACGGTAACAGAGTGTAAGAGAGTGTAAGAGACAGTAACAGAGTGTAAGAGACAGTAACAGAGTGTAAGAGACAGCAGCAGAGTGTAAGAGAGTGTAACATAGTGTAAGAGAGTGAAAGAGACAGTAGCAGAGTGTAATAGACAGTAACAGAGTGTAGGAGAGTGTAACAGCGTGTAAGAGAGTGTAACAGAGTGTAAGAGAGTGTAAGAGACAGTAACAGAGTGTAGGAGAGTGTAAGAGACAGTAACAGAGTGTAAGAGACAGCAGCAGAGTGTAAGAGAGTGTAACATAGTGTAAGAGAGTGAAAGAGACAGTAGCAGAGTGTAATAGACAGTAACAGAGTGTAGGAGAGTGTCAGAGACAGTAACAGAGTGTAAGAGTCAGCAGCAGAGTGTAAGAGAGTGTAACATAGTGTAAGAGAGTGTAAGAGACAGTAGCAGAGTGTAATAGACAGTAACAGAGTGTAAGAGAGTGTTATAGACAGTAGCAGAGTGTAAGAGACAATAGCAGAGTGTAAGATACAGTAGCAGAGTGTAAGAGACAGTAACAGAGTGTAAAAGACAGTAACAGAGTGTAAGAGACAGTAGCAGAGTGAAAGAGACAGTAGTAGAGTGTAAGAGAGTGTCACATGGCATATACCGTCCTCTAGGATCACATAGTCCTGAATGATCTCAGTATACTGTGAACGTCTTTGGGGATCTCTTCGCGTAGACCTCGTAAACCTGTGTAAGAGACAGTAAAAGAGTATATGAGACAGTAGTGGAGTGTAAGAAAGTGTAACAGAGTATAGGAGACAGTAACAGAGTGTAAGAGAGTGTAAGAGACAGTTACAGAGTGTAAGAGAGTGTAACAGAGTGTAAGAGACAGTAACAGAGTGTAAGAGACAGCAGCAGAGTGTAAGAGAGTGTAAGAGACAGTAGCAGAGTGTAATAGACAGTAACAGAGTGTAAGAGAGTGTTATAGACAGTAGCAGAGTGTTATAGACAATAGCAGAGTGTAAGAGACAGTAGCAGTGTGTAATAGACAGCAGCAGAGTGTAAGAGAGTGTAAGAGACAGTAGCAGAGTGTAATAGACAGTAACAGAGTGTAAGAGAGTGTTATAGACAGTAGCAGAGTGTAAGAGACAATAGCAGAGTGTAAGAGACAGTAGCAGAGTGTAATAGACTGTAGCAGAGTGTAACATAGTGTAAGAGAGTGTAAGAGACAGTAGCAGAGTGTAATAGACAGTAACAGAGTGTAAGAGAGTGTTATAGACAGTAGCAGAGTTTAAGAGACAGTAACAGAGTGTAAGAGACAGTAACAGAGTGTAAGAGGGTGTAAGAGACAGTAGCAGAGTGTAGGAGAGTGTAAGAGAGTGTAAGAGAGTGTAAGAGACAGTAACAGAGTGTAAGAGACAGTAACATAGTGTAAGAGACAGCAGCAGAGTGTAAGAGAGTGTAACAGAGTATAGGAGACAGTAACAGAGTATAGGAGACAGTAACAGAGTGTAAGAGAGTGTAAGAGACAGTTACAGAGTGTAAGAGAGTGTAACATAGTGTAAGAGACAGTAACAGAGTGTAAGAGACAGCAGAAGAGTGTAAGAGAGTTGAAGAGACAGTCGCAGAGTGTAATAGACAGTAACAGAGTGTAAGAGAGTGTTATAGACAGTAGCAGAGTGTAAGAGACAATAGCAGAGTGTAATAGACTGGAGCAGAGTGTAACATAGTGTAAGAGAGTGTAAGAGACTGTAGCAGAGTGTAATAGACAGTAACAGAGTGTAAGAGAGTGTTATAGACAGTAGCAGAGTGTAAGAGACAATAGCAGAGTGTAAGAGACAGTAGCAGAGTGTAATAGACAGCAGCAGAGTGTAAGAGAGTGTAAGAGACAGTAGCAGAGTGTAATAGACAGTAACAGAGTGTAAGAGAGTGTTATAGACAGTAGCAGAGTGTAAGAGACAATAGCAGAGTGTAAGAGACAGTAGCATAGTGTAATAGACTGTAGCAGAGTGTAACAGTGTAAGAGAGTGGAAGAGACAGTAGCAGAGTGTAATAGACATTAAAAGAGTGTAAGAGAGTGTTATAGACAGTAGCAGAGTTTAAGAGACAGTAACAGAGTGTAAGAGACAGTAACAGAGTGTAAGAGGGTGTAAGAGACAGTAGCAGAGTGTAAGAGACAATAGCAGAGTGTAAGAGACAGTAGCAGAGTGTAATAGACTGTAGCAGAGTGTAACAGAGTGTAAGAGAGTGTAAGAGACAATAGCAGAGTGTAATAGACAGTAACAGAGTGTAAGAGAGTGTTATAGACAGTAGCAGAGTGCAAGAGACAATAGCAGAGTGTAAGAGACAGTAGCAGAGTGTAATAGACAGTAACAGAGTGTAAGAGAGTGTTATAGACAGTAGCAGAGTGTAAGAGACAATAGCAGAGTGTAAGATACAGTAGCAGAGTGTAAGAGACAGTAACAGAGTGTAAAAGACAGTAACAGAGTGTAAGAGACAGTAGCAGAGTGAAAGAGACAGTAGTAGAGTGTAGTAGAGTGTAAGAGAGTGTCACATGGCATATACCGTCCTCTAGGATCACATAGTCCTGAATGATCTCAGTATACTGTGAACGTCTTTGGGGATCTCTTCGCGTAGACCTCGTAAACCTGTGTAAGAGACAGTAAAAGAGTATATGAGACAGTAGTGGAGTGTAAGAAAGTGTAACAGAGTATAGGAGACAGTAACAGAGTGTAAGAGAGTGTAAGAGACAGTTACAGAGTGTAAGAGAGTGTAAGAGAGTGTAACAGAGTGTAAGAGACAGTAACAGAGTGTAAGAGACAGCAGCAGAGTGTAAGAGAGTGTAAGAGACAGTAGCAGAGTGTAATAGACAGTAACAGAGTGTAAGAGAGTGTTATAGACAGTAGCAGAGTGTTATAGACAATAGCAGAGTGTAAGAGACAGTAGCAGAGTGTAATAGACAGCAGCAGAGTGTAAGAGAGTGTAAGAGACAGTAGCAGAGTGTAATAGACAGTAACAGAGTGTAAGAGAGTGTTATAGACAGTAGCAGAGTGTAAGAGACAATAGCAGAGTGTAAGAGACAGTAGCAGAGTGTAATAGACTGTAGCAGAGTGTAACAGAGTGTAAGAGAGTGTAAGAGACAGTAGCAGAGTGTAATAGACAGTAACAGAGTGTAAGAGAGTGTTATAGACAGTAGCAGAGTTTAAGAGACAGTAACAGAGTGTAAGAGACAGTAACAGAGTGTAAGAGGGTGTAAGAGACAGTAGCAGAGTGTAGGAGAGTGTAAGAGAGTGTAACAGAGTGTAAGAGACAGTAACAGAGTGTAAGAGACAGTAACAGAGTGTAAGAGACAGCAGCAGAGTGTAAGAGAGTGTAACAGAGTATAGGAGACAGTAACAGAGTATAGGAGACAGTAACAGAGTGTAAGAGAGTGTAAGAGACAGTTACAGAGTGTAAGAGAGTGTAACATAGTGTAAGAGACAGTAACAGAGTGTAAGAGACAGCAGAAGAGTGTAAGAGAGTTGAAGAGACAGTCGCAGAGTGTAATAGACAGTAACAGAGTGTAAGAGAGTGTTATAGACAGTAGCAGAGTGTAAGAGACAATAGCAGAGTGTAATAGACTGGAGCAGAGTGTAACATAGTGTAAGACAGTGTAAGAGACTGTAGCAGAGTGTAATAGACAGTAACAGAGTGTAAGAGAGTGTTATAGACAGTAGCAGAGTGTAAGAGACAATAGCAGAGTGTAAGAGACAGTAGCAGAGTGTAATAGACAGCAGCAGAGTGTAAGAGAGTGTAAGAGACAGTAGCAGAGTGTAATAGACAGTAACAGAGTGTAAGAGAGTGTTATAGACAGTAGCAGAGTGTAAGAGACAGTAGCAGAGTGTAATAGACTGTAGCAGAGTGTAACATAGTGTAAGAGAGTGTAAGAGACAGTAGCAGAGTGTAATAGACAGTAACAGAGTGTAAGAGAGTGTTATAGACAGTAGCAGAGTGTAAGAGAGTGTAAGAGACAGTTACAGAGTGTAAGAGAGTGTAACAGAGTGTAAGAGAGTGTAAGAGACAGTAACATAGTGTAGGAGAGTGTAAGAGACAGTAACAGAGTGTAAGAGACAGTAGCAGAGTGTAAGAGAGTGTAAGAGAGTGTTATAGACAGTAGCAGAGTGTAAGGGACAATAGCAGAGTGTAAGAGACAGTAGCAGAGTGTAATAGACTGTAGCAGAGTGTAAAATAGTGTAAGAGAGTGTAAGAGACAGTAGCAGAGTGTAATAGACAGTAATAGAGTGTAAGAGAGTGTTATAGACAGTAGCAGAGTGTAAGAGACAGTAGCAGAGTGTAAGAGACAGCAGCAGAGTGTAAGAGAGTGTAAGAGACAGTAACAGAGCGTAAGAGACAGTAAGAGTGTAAGAGGGTGTAAGAGACAGTAGCAGAGTGTAGGAGAGTGTAAGAGAGTGTAAGAGACAGTAACAGAGTGTAAGAGACAGCAACAGAGTGTAAGAGACAGTAGCAGAGTGTAAGAGACAATAGCAGAGTGTAAGAGACAGTAGCAGAGTGTAATAGACTGTAGCAGAGTGTAACAGTGTAAGAGAGTGTAAGAGACAGTAGCAGAGTGTAATAGACAGTAACAGAGTGTAAGAGAGTGTTATAGACAGTAGCAGAGTGTAAGAGACAGTAGCAGAGTGTAAGAGACAATAGCAGAGTGTAAGAGACAGTAGCAGAGTGTAATAGACTGTAGCAGAGTGTAATAGACTGTAGCAGAGTGTAACATAGTGTAAGAGAGTGTAAGAGACAGTAGCAGAGTGTAATAGACAGTAACAGAGTGTACGAGAGTGTTATAGACAGTAGCAGAGTTTAAGAGACAGTAACAGAGTGTAAGAGACAGTAACAGAGTGTAAGAGTGTGTAAGAGACAGTAGGAGAGTGTAAGAGAGTGTAAGAGAGTGTAAGAGAGTGTAAGAGAGTGTAAGAGAGTGTAAGAGAGTGTAAGAGAGTGTAAGAGAGTGTAAGAGACAGTAACAGAGTGTAAGAGACAGTAACAGAGTGTAAGAGACAGCAGCAGAGTGTAAGAGAGTGTAACAGAGTATAGGAGACAGTAACAGAGTATAGGAGACAGTAACAGAGTGTAAGAGAGTGTAAGAGACAGTTACAGAGTGTAAGAGAGTGTAACATAGTGTAAGAGACAGTAACAGAGTGTAAGAGACAGCAGAAGAGTGTAAGAGAGTTGAAGAGACAGTCGCAGAGTGTAATAGACAGTAACAGAGTGTAAGAGAGTGTTATAGACAGTAGCAGAGTGTAAGAGACAATAGCAGAGTGTAATAGACTGGAGCAGAGTGTAACATAGTGTAAGACAGTGTAAGAGACTGTAGCAGAGTGTAATAGACAGTAACAGAGTGTAAGAGAGTGTTATAGACAGTAGCAGAGTGTAAGAGACAATAGCAGAGTGTAAGAGACAGTAGCAGAGTGTAATAGACAGCAGCAGAGTGTAAGAGAGTGTAAGAGACAGTAGCAGAGTGTAATAGACAGTAACAGAGTGTAAGAGAGTGTTATAGACAGTAGCAGAGTGTAAGAGACAGTAGCAGAGTGTAATAGACTGTAGCAGAGTGTAACATAGTGTAAGAGAGTGTAAGAGACAGTAGCAGAGTGTAATAGACAGTAACAGAGTGTAAGAGAGTGTTATAGACAGTAGCAGAGTGTAAGAGAGTGTAAGAGACAGTTACAGAGTGTAAGAGAGTGTAACAGAGTGTAAGAGAGTGTAAGAGACAGTAACATAGTGTAGGAGAGTGTAAGAGACAGTAACAGAGTGTAAGAGACAGTAGCAGAGTGTAAGAGAGTGTAAGAGAGTGTTATAGACAGTAGCAGAGTGTAAGGGACAATAGCAGAGTGTAAGAGACAGTAGCAGAGTGTAATAGACTGTAGCAGAGTGTAAAATAGTGTAAGAGAGTGTAAGAGACAGTAGCAGAGTGTAATAGACAGTAATAGAGTGTAAGAGAGTGTTATAGACAGTAGCAGAGTTTAAGAGACAGTAACAGAGCGTAAGAGACAGTAAGAGTGTAAGAGGGTGTAAGAGACAGTAGCAGAGTGTAGGAGAGTGTAAGAGAGTGTAAGAGACAGTAACAGAGTGTAAGAGACAGCAACAGAGTGTAAGAGACAGTAGCAGAGTGTAAGAGACAATAGCAGAGTGTAAGAGACAGTAGCAGAGTGTAATAGACTGTAGCAGAGTGTAACAGTGTAAGAGAGTGTAAGAGACAGTAGCAGAGTGTAATAGACAGTAACAGAGTGTAAGAGAGTGTTATAGACAGTAGCAGAGTGTAAGAGACAGTAGCAGAGTGTAAGAGACAATAGCAGAGTGTAAGAGACAGTAGCAGAGTGTAATAGACTGTAGCAGAGTGTAACATAGTGTAAGAGAGTGTAAGAGACAGTAGCAGAGTGTAATAGACAGTAACAGAGTGTACGAGAGTGTTATAGACAGTAGCAGAGTTTAAGAGACAGTAACAGAGTGTAAGAGACAGTAACAGAGTGTAAGAGTGTGTAAGAGACAGTAGGAGAGTGTAAGAGAGTGTAACAGCGTGTAAGAGAGTGTAACAGAGTGTAAGAGACAGTAAGAGAGTGTAACAGAGTGTAAGAGACAGTAACAGAGTGTAGGAGAGTGTAAGAGACAGTAACAGAGTGTAAGAGACAGTAACAGAGTGTAAGAGGGTGTAACAGCGTGTAAGAGAGTGTAACAGCATGTAAGAGAGTGTAACAGAGTGTAAGGGAGTGTAAGAGACAGTAACAGAGTGTAAGGGGGTGTAAGAGACAGTAGAAGAGTGTAGGAGAGTGTAAGAGAGTGTAAGAGAGTGTAATAGACAGTAACAGAGTGTAAGAGACAGTAAAAGAGTGTAAGAGACAGCAGCAGAGTGTAAGAGAGTGTAAGAGACAGTAACAGAGTGTAAGAGACAGTAACAGAGTGTAAGAGACAGTAACAGAGTATACGAGAGTGTAGTAGAGTGTAAGAGACAGTAACAGAGCGTAAGAGACAGTAGCAGTGTGTAAGAGACAGAAGCAAAGTGAAAGAGAGAGTAGCAGAGTGTAAGAGACAGTAGCAGAGTGTAAGAGACAGTAGCAGAGTGTAAGAGAGTGTAAGAGACAGTAACAGAGTGTAAGAGAGTGTAACAGCGTGTAAGAGAGTGTAACAGAGTGTAAGAGACAGTAAGAGAGTGTAACAGAGTGTAAGAGACAGTAACAGAGTGTAGGATAGTGTAAGAGACAGTAACAGAGTGTAAGAGACAGTAACAGAGTGTAAGAGACAGCAGCAGAGTGTAAGAGAGTGTAACATAGTGTAAGAGAGTGTAAGAGACAGTAGCAGAGTGTAATAGACAGTAACAGAGTGTAATAGAGTGTAAGAGACAGTAGCAGAGTGTAAGAGACAATAGCAGAGTGTAAGAGACAGTAGCAGAGTGTAACATAGTTTAAGAGAGTGTTATAGACAGTAGCAGAGTGTAAGAGACAGTAACAGAGTGTAAGAGACAGTAACAGAGTGAAAGAGACAGTAGCAGAGTGAAAGAGACAGTAGTAGAGTGTAGTAGAGTGTAAGATATAGGAGTGTAAGAGACAGTAACAGAGTGTAAGAGACAGTAACAGAGTGTAAGAGACAGCAGCAGAGTGTAAGAGAGTGTAATAGACAGTAACAGAGTGTACGAGAGTGTAGTAGAGTGTAAGAGACAGTAGCAGAGTGTAAGAGAGTGTAACAGGGTGTAAGAGACAGTAACAGAGTATAGGAGACAGTAACAGAGTGTAAGAGACAGTAACAGAGTGTACGAGACAGTAACATAGTGTAAGATACAGTAACAGAGTGTATGACAGTGTAGTACAGTGTAAGACACAGTAACAGAGCGTAAGAGATAGTAGCAGAGTGTAAGAGACAGTAGCAGAGTGAAAGAGACAGTAGCAGAGTGTTAGAGACAGTAGCAGAGTGTAAGAAACAGTAACAGAGTGTAAGAGACAGTAGCAGAGTGTAAGAGAGTGTAAGAGACAGTAACAGTGTGTAAGAGGGTGTAACAGCGTGTAAGAGAGTGTAACAGCGTGTAAGAGAGTGTAACAGAGTGTAAGAGAGTGTAAGAGACAGTAACAGAGTGTAAGAGGGTGTAAGAGACAGTAGCAGAGTGTAAGAGAGTGTAAGAGAGTGTTATAGACAGTAGCAGAGTGTAAGAGACAATAGCAGAGTGTAAGAGACAGTAGCAGAGTGTAAGAGACAGTAGCAGAGTGTAACAGTGTAAGAGAGTGTAAGAGACAGTAGCAGAGTGTAATAGACAGTAACAGAGTGTAAGAGAGTGTTATAGACAGTAGCAGAGTGTAAGAGACAGTAGCAGAGTGTAAGAGACAATAGCAGAGTGTAAGAGACAGTAGCAGAGTGTAATAGACTGTAGCAGAGTGTAACATAGTGTAAGAGAGTGTAAGAGACAGTAGCAGAGTGTAATAGACAGTAACAGAGTGTACGAGAGTGTTATAGACAGTAGCAGAGTTTAAGAGACAGTAACAGAGTGTAAATGACAGTAACAGAGTGTAAGAGTGTGTAAGAGACAGTAGGAGAGTGTAAGAGAGTGTAAGAGAGTGTAAGAGAGTGTAAGAGAGTGTAAGAGAGTGTAAGAGACAGTAACAGAGTGTAAGAGACAGTAACAGAGTGTAAGAGACAGCAGCAGAGTGTAAGAGAGTGTAACAGAGTATAGGAGACAGTAACAGAGTATAGGAGACAGTAACAGAGTGTAAGAGAGTGTAAGAGACAGTTACAGAGTGTAAGAGAGTGTAACATAGTGTAAGAGACAGTAACAGAGTGTAAGAGACAGCAGAAGAGTGTAAGAGAGTTGAAGAGACAGTCGCAGAGTGTAATAGACAGTAACAGAGTGTAAGAGAGTGTTATAGACAGTAGCAGAGTGTAAGAGACAATAGCAGAGTGTAATAGACTGGAGCAGAGTGTAACAGTGTAAGACAGTGTAAGAGACTGTAGCAGAGTGTAATAGACAGTAACAGAGTGTAAGAGAGTGTTATAGACAGTAGCAGAGTGTAAGAGACAGTAGCAGAGTGTAATAGACAGCAGCAGAGTGTAAGAGAGTGTAAGAGACAGTAGCAGAGTGTAATAGACAGTAACAGAGTGTAAGAGAGTGTTATAGACAGTAGCAGAGTGTAAGAGACAGTAGCAGAGTGTAATAGACTGTAGCAGAGTGTAACATAGTGTAAGAGAGTGTAAGAGACAGTAGCAGAGTGTAATAGACAGTAACAGAGTGTAAGAGAGTGTTATAGACAGTAGCAGAGTGTAAGAGAGTGTAAGAGACAGTTACAGAGTGTAAGAGAGTGTAACAGAGTGTAAGAGAGTGTAAGAGACAGTAACATAGTGTAGGAGAGTGTAAGAGACAGTAACAGAGTGTAAGAGACAGTAGCAGAGTGTAAGAGAGTGTAAGAGAGTGTTATAGACAGTAGCAGAGTGTAAGGGACAATAGCAGAGTGTAAGAGACAGTAGCAGAGTGTAATAGACTGTAGCAGAGTGTAAAATAGTGTAAGAGAGTGTAAGAGACAGTAGCAGAGTGTAATAGACAGTAATAGAGTGTAAGAGAGTGTTATAGACAGTAGCAGAGTTTAAGAGACAGTAACAGAGCGTAAGAGACAGTAAGAGTGTAAGAGGGTGTAAGAGACAGTAGCAGAGTGTAGGAGAGTGTAAGAGAGTGTAAGAGACAGTAACAGAGTGTAAGAGACAGCAACAGAGTGTAAGAGACAGTAGCAGAGTGTAAGAGACAATAGCAGAGTGTAAGAGACAGTAGCAGAGTGTAATAGACTGTAGCAGAGTGTAACAGTGTAAGAGAGTGTAAGAGACAGTAGCAGAGTGTAATAGACAGTAACAGAGTGTAAGAGAGTGTTATAGACAGTAGCAGAGTGTAAGAGACAGTAGCAGAGTGTAAGAGACAATAGCAGAGTGTAAGAGACAGTAGCAGAGTGTAATAGACTGTAGCAGAGTGTAACATAGTGTAAGAGAGTGTAAGAGACAGTAGCAGAGTGTAATAGACAGTAACAGAGTGTACGAGAGTGTTATAGACAGTAGCAGAGTTTAAGAGACAGTAACAGAGTGTAAGAGACAGTAACAGAGTGTAAGAGTGTGTAAGAGACAGTAGGAGAGTGTAAGAGAGTGTAAGAGAGTGTAAGAGAGTGTAAGAGAGTGTAAGAGACAGTAACAGAGTGTAAGAGACAGTAACAGAGTGTAAGAGACAGCAGCAGAGTGTAAGATAGTGTAACAGAGTATAGGAGACAGTAACAGAGTATAGGAGACAGTAACAGAGTGTAAGAGAGTGTAAGAGACAGTAACAGAGTGTAAGAGAGTGTAACATAGTGTAAGAGACAGTAACAGAGTGTAAGAGACAGCAGAAGAGTGTAAGAGAGTTGAAGAGACAGTCGCAGAGTGTAATAGACAGTAACAGAGTGTAAGAGAGTGTTATAGACAGTAGCAGAGTGTAAGAGACAATAGCAGAGTGTAATAGACTGGAGCAGAGTGTAACATAGTGTAAGAGAATGTAAGAGACTGTAGCAGAGTGTAATAGACAGTAACAGAGTGTAAGAGAGTGTTATAGACAGTAGCAGAGTGTAAGAGACAATAGCAGAGTGTAAGAGACAGTAGCAGAGTGTAATAGACAGCAGCAGAGTGTAAGAGAGTGTAAGAGACAGTAGCAGAGTGTAATAGACAGTAACAGAGTGTAAGAGAGTGTTATAGACAGTAGCAGAGTGTAAGAGACAATAGCAGAGTGTAAGAGACAGTAGCAGAGTGTAATAGACTGTAGCAGAGTGTAACAGTGTAAGAGAGTGTAAGAGACAGTAGCAGAGTGTAATAGACATTAACAGAGTGTAAGAGAGTGTTATAGACAGTAGTAGAGTTTAAGAGACAGTAACAGAGTGTAAGAGACAGTAACAGAGTGTAAGAGGGTGTAAGAGACAGTAGCAGAGTGTAGGAGAGTGTAAGAGAGTGTAAGAGACAGTAACAGAGTGTAAGAGACAGCAGCAGAGTGTAAGAGAGTGTAACAGAGTGTAAGAGACAGTAACAGAGCGTAAGAGACAGTAGCAGAGTGTAAGAGACAGAAGCAGAGTGAAAGAGAGAGTAGCAGAGTGTAAGAGACAGTAGCAGAGAGTAAGAGACAGTAGCAGAGTGTAAGAGAGTGTAATAGACAGTAACAGAGTGTAAGAGAGTGTAACAGCATGTAAGAGAGTGTAACAGAGTGTAAGAGACAGTAACAGAGTGTAAGAGACAGTAACAGAGTGTAAGAGACAGTAACAGAGTGTAAGAGACAGCAGCAGAGTGTAAGAGTGTGTAACAGAGTGTAAGAGAGTGAAAGAGACAGTAGCAGAGTGTAATAGACAGTAACAGAGTGTAATAGAGTGTAAGAGACAGTAGCAGAGTGTAAGAGACAATAGCAGAGTGTAAGAGACAGTAGCAGAGTGTAATAGACTGTAGCAGAGTGTAACAGAGTGTAAGAGAGTGTAAGAGACAATAGCAGAGTGTAATAGACAGTAACAGAGTGTAAGAGAGTGTTATAGACAGTAGCAGAGTGCAAGAGACAATAGCAGAGTGTAAGAGACAGTAGCAGAGTGTAATAGACAGTAACAGAGTGTAAGAGACAGTAACAGAGTGTAAGAGACAGCAGCAGAGTGTAAGAGTGTAAGAGACAGTAACAGAGTGTAAGAGAGTGTAACAGAGTGTAAAAGACAGTAACAGAGTGTACGAGACAGTAACAGAGTGTACGAGACAGTAACAGAGTGTAAGAGACAGTAACAGAGTATACGAGAGTGTAGTAGAGTGTAAGAGACAGTAACAGAGCGTAAGAGACAGTAGCAGTGTGTAAGAGACAGAAGCAAAGTGAAAGAGAGAGTAGCAGAGTGTAAGAGACAGTAGCAGAGTGTAAGAGACAGTAGCAGAGTGTAAGAGAGTGTAAGAGACAGTAACAGAGTGTAAGAGAGTGTAACAGCGTGTAAGAGAGTGTAACTGAGTGTAAGAGACAGTAAGAGAGTGTAACAGAGTGTAAGAGACAGTAACAGAGTGTAGGAGAGTGTAAGAGACAGTAACAGAGTGTAAGAGACAGTAACAGAGTGTAAGAGGGTGTAACAGCGTGTAAGAGAGTGTAACAGCATGTAAGAGAGTGTAACAGAGTGTAAGGGAGTGTAAGAGACAGTAACAGAGTGTAAGGGGGTGTAAGAGACAGTAGAATAGTGTAGGAGAGTGTAAGAGAGTGTAAGAGAGTGTAATAGACAGTAACAGAGTGTAAGAGACAGTAAAAGAGTGTAAGAGACAGCAGCAGAGTGTAAGAGAGTGTAAGAGACAGTAACAGAGTGTACGAGAGCGTAGTAGAGTGTAAGAGACAGTAGCAGAGTGTAAGAGAGTGTAACAGGGTGTAAGAGACAGTAACAGAGTATAGGAGACAGTAACAGAGTGTAAGAGACAGTAACAGAGTGTACGAGACAGTAACATAGTGTAAGATACAGTAACAGAGTGTATGACAGTGTAGTACAGTGTAAGACACAGTAACAGAGCGTAAGAGATAGTAGCAGAGTGTAAGAGACAGTAGCAGAGTGAAAGAGACAGTAGCAGAGTGTTAGAGACAGTAGCAGAGTGTTAGAGACAGTAGCAGAGTGTAAGAAACAGTAACAGAGTGTAAGAGACAGTAGCAGAGTGTAAGAGAGTGTAAGAGACAGTAACAGTGTGTAAGAGGGTGTAACAGCATGTAAGAGAGTGTAACAGCGTGTAAGAGAGTGTAACAGAGTGTAAGAGAGTGTAAGAGACAGTAACAGAGTGTAAGAGGGTGTAAGAGACAGTAGCAGAGTGTAAGAGAGTGTAAGAGAGTGTTATAGACAGTAGCAGAGTGTAAGAGACAATAGCAGAGTGTAAGAGACAGTAGCAGAGTGTAAGAGACAGTAGCAGAGTGTAACAGTGTAAGAGAGTGTAAGAGACAGTAGCAGAGTGTAATAGACAGTAACAGAGTGTAAGAGAGTGTTATAGACAGTAGCAGAGTGTAAGAGACAGTAGCAGAGTGTAAGAGACAATAGCAGAGTGTAAGAGACAGTAGCAGAGTGTAAGAGACAATAGCAGAGTGTAAGAGACAGTAGCAGAGTGTAATAGACAGTAACAGAGTGTACGAGAGTGTTATAGACAGTAGCAGAGTTTAAGAGACAGTAACAGAGTGTAAGAGACAGTAACAGAGTGTAAGAGTGTGTAAGAGACAGTAGGAGAGTGTAAGAGAGTGTAAGAGAGTGTAAGAGAGTGTAAGAGAGTGTAAGAGACAGTAACAGAGTGTAAGAGACAGTAACAGAGTGTAAGAGACAGCAGCAGAGTGTAAGAGAGTGTAACAGAGTATAGGAGACAGTAACAGAGTATAGGAGACAGTAACAGAGTGTAAGAGAGTGTAAGAGACAGTTACAGAGTGTAAGAGAGTGTAACATAGTGTAAGAGACAGTAACAGAGTGTAAGAGACAGCAGAAGAGTGTAAGAGAGTTGAAGAGACAGTCGCAGAGTGTAATAGACAGTAACAGAGTGTAAGAGAGTGTTATAGACAGTAGCAGAGTGTAAGAGACAATAGCAGAGTGTAATAGACTGGAGCAGAGTGTAACATAGTGTAAGAGAGTGTAAGAGACTGTAGCAGAGTGTAATAGACAGTAACAGAGTGTAAGAGAGTGTTATAGACAGTAGCAGAGTGTAAGAGACAATAGCAGAGTGTAAGAGACAGTAGCAGAGTGTAATAGACAGCAGCAGAGTGTAAGAGAGTGTAAGAGACAGTAGCAGAGTGTAATAGACAGTAACAGAGTGTAAGAGAGTGTTATAGACAGTAGCAGAGTGTAAGAGACAATAGCAGAGTGTAAGAGACAGTAGCAGAGTGTAATAGACTGTAGCAGAGTGTAACAGTGTAAGAGAGTGTAAGAGACAGTAGCAGAGTGTAATAGACATTAACAGAGTGTAAGAGAGTGTTATAGACAGTAGCAGAGTTTAAGAGACAGTAACAGAGTGTAAGAGACAGTAACAGAGTGTAAGAGACAGCAGCAGAGTGTAAGAGAGTGTAACAGAGTGTAAGAGACAGTAACAGAGCGTAAGAGACAGTAGCAGAGTGTAAGAGACAGAAGCAGAGTGAAAGAGAGAGTAGCAGAGTGTAAGAGACAGTAGCAGAGAGTAAGAGACAGTAGCAGAGTGTAAGAGAGTGTAATAGACAGTAACAGAGTGTAAGAGAGTGTAACAGCATGCAAGAGAGTGTAACAGAGTGTAAGAGAGTGTAAGAGACAGTAACAGAGTGTAAGAGACAGTAACAGAGTGTAAGAGACAGCAGCAGAGTGTAAGAGTGTGTAACAGAGTGTAAGAGAGTGAAAGAGACAGTAGCAGAGTGTAATAGACAGTAACAGAGCGTAATAGAGTGTAAGAG